>OY728129.1:269653641-271152688 GCA_963277665.1 Viscum album
ACAGGTCTGTAGACACCTAATATGGGATAGATTCTATGACATCTATAGTGAAGATGCAAAGATCCTTGATGACTGATATTATAACAGGTTTACATGGAGACATATCCTCTAATAACCCCATAAATTTCACTTATTTGGCCAGACTACATGGACTTTGTTCACTAATTTGTTAAAAAGTTTGTAAATTTTTAACAAAATTCATTTGGGTGGTTGGTTTTAAAAATTACTATATCAATCCCTAATAATCCTTTTTTACATATGTACTAAAATAATTTGTAACTTATTAACAATTTATTGTGGAATGTTGTGAAATATTTATTAATAATTGAGTTATTCATGTTGGCCCACAGATACACTCTTTAGAGGGTGGTTTGATGGAATTTTTTGTCGGGGTATTCGTTAAAAATAATAATGATGAATTTTGAATAAGTACAGTTCACTAAAAGGTATAAAAATTTGTTCTTTATTTAATATACATCATAATGTTTGCTTTCATGCATGGTGCTCTTATAAATTTGTAATTCTAATTTTTTCTATAATATAAATAAGGGTCTTTTGATCATTTCATCCCCCTTAGCGGTATTAGACCTATGTTGTGCGCTTGATTCAGAAGATCATGTTCTCAAATAAAGAAATTTTTGGAATAGTTCATGAGGTTGAAAAATAAAGAAATATGTTTTATAAGTGATATGGTGCATATTGTTAAATATAACTAGAAGATGCAGTAGTTGGTATTTTGACATTATAATTGGTGTATAATGATTATTACATGTTATAACCACATAAAACATAAGATTAACATAATGTTAATGTCACACATGTCATGTGCACTGAAGATAATTATACATAGTTACTTTTCATAAGCTGACATTTCTCTGTCACCTTAAACATGCCCACACATAGATAATTATAGGTAGTGTCTAAAATAATTGGTAATTTGTTTAACACATTATCGCAATAGTTTCTTCAACCAATTTCTGTTTTCAATATATTCAGTATAGTAAATAATCACGCAGGGTTTTGATCCTGCGAACAAGGTGAAATGATGGAGTAACACTCGATATTTGAGAAATACAACATCATATAAGACTAGAGCAAGGGTATAATTTCAAGAAGTGAGTCATTTTTTTTTCAGTTAATAGTTTCTTTTACTTGTATTAAATATGATATGTGATTCATTTTTTAGACTTTATATACTCTCATTGAGTAGTGGATGATGTATTTAATTTATGAATTGAATAGTTATTTTTTACCTTTAGAACATGTATTTAATTTGAGCATTAAATCATGTTTTTTTATTGAGTAGTGTGTTATTTATTAGAGCCTTACATTATATCTTTGTATGAATGCACAAGTGAGTACTAGTTATACTATATATCAAGAATGATTCATTGAGAAACCTATTTATTTTTTTGAATTTTATCCTATGTTTTATCTTTATACATGACCTCCCATATGTTCATTTCTTGTGTACAATTAGGGGTAATTTCTAAATATCTTAGATTAATTCCACCCCCCATGATAGGATTTTATATCCTCACCCACATAGCCTACTAGATCATCAATTTATGATGATTATATAAAATGAATAAATTCATCACACATTCTATATTATAGATGACATAATTTGTATCCTTGATAGAGTAAATGAAGTTCTTTTGAATGGAACACAAGATGTTATTAACTAGAGTTATCCTACAACCAATGATTAGAAATTTATACTTCTGGTTTATGAAACATATAATGATATTTTTTATTATTCTGTGAATTTTAATAAATGATATCTTATATATAGATAGTGGATAACCTAGTATCTATATTTGGTATGAACCTCTTATAATACATTCGTTTTACAAAATTATTTTATCCTGAGTAGTATAATATAGTTTTAAATTAAACCATAACATTGATTTACATGAATGACGTCCCAACTCCACTTTGTATAATCCTTAAGGACATGGTTGAATTTTTTTTGGAGTCTTACATTCCAATAAGGAATATTATCATACCATATAAATAAATTAAATAATTTATACAATTAAAATAATATTAAAAACTAATGGGGTTAGATCTCACCAGCAGCTATAAATTTTTTCAAATTATTCATATGAATGTATTGTATGAATAAGTAAATGATGGGTGTGATATTATCCATAACACAATAGGATTTTTTTTATGATAATTTTCATATTATTTTAATCTCTTTGATAACTTTTAGTTAATTCATTTATGAAATTTTCAAAAAAACTATGTTCGATATAGTATAAATTACGCAATAAAGAGCATAAATGATCCCAAAATTATTATTTTTGAATATGGACATTATAACATAGTTGGTAAATTAGTGGTGATACATATAATTATAAAAAGTTTAAATAATATATAAATTATATAATTATTAAAAAATTATTTATTGATTGTTATCAAATCTGTATTGAATTTTTTGTAAGATTATTTTATGCTTTAGAAATAAATTTTTGCAAAAAATGATTGTTATTGGGAATGTATAATAATTAAATTATGGAAATTATAAAAATTATATTTTATAAAAATAATATCAAACTTTAATCATCATATAAAAAAATATTTGGGATATATTTATATGAATTTTTAAAAATATTTATTTTATAGTGAATAGTGATAACTATATAATTTTATTGAAATCTATATTTTTTATATAAATATTCTAAAAAGTTATATTTTATTTCTATCTCAAAATAAAATTATACATATAATATTATTAATTAAGTGATTATGTTTTTTATTAATAATTTCATGGTGGATTTTGTGATAAAAATATTTTTTCACGTAAAAGGCATTCTTCTAAAAATAATATGTTTCCTTGTGATTTTATTGTTTAATTTTAGATTTTATTATTTAACATATGTGTATTGATTATTTAAAAATATAGTGAATATTTGTATTTTGGTGGTCCAAAATTACAAGATAAATCCATTTCATTTCATTTCAATCTAAATAGTAACCTTAGAAATTATTATTACCATGATAAAGGCTAAATTGTGTAATTAATGATAAAAATAAATTAATAAGGATGAGAAAACAATCCTAATAATATAATTAATCTTATTTAAAGACTAATTTTCCCTATATCTATTTCAATATTTATTTATAAGTAATTTTATTTCCATTTAAATGAGATTATAACATTTATTGTATTTAATTTCATGAAAAGTCAAACATGTTACACTTTGGAATTTTTTAAATGTTTAATTTTTAATATGGGGTTAACCAAAGTATATTATTGCCTATAAAAATAATTTTTTATATATCAAAAATTTACCTTAATTATGTAAATATATTTATTAATTTTTAGTGAAAAATAATTGTATTAAATGCTTATACATCACTGATGTGATAATTATTAAATTTATGGGAATTTTAAATTAATGATATTTAATGTACCAAAAGTAATATTATTTTATATAAATAATTAATGAATAAATTTTCATTATTACCATATAATTATAGGGATATAAAGAAATATTTATCTTGAAATATATGGGTTTTTTTATATTTTTAATTTTATTGAAATGAACAATTCTAAAAATCTACAATTTTGATATTTTAAATTAAATAATATTTTATGAAATGATATAAAATACCTAAAAATATTATATTCAAAATAATTAACTTTATATTGTCAATTATATCTACAATGGTCCATTTTCATTTATTTTTTGATTATATAGCAAAATTATTGACCACTATTGAGTAAAAAGTTTTAATAGAATTATAACATTCAAAATGGTTATCGGGAGATGAATGTAAAATATATAGGTTAAAATATATCAAAAACATGTCAACAATTTATTACATTACCATAATTAGAATTATTTATGCCTTATATTCTAATTATATTAAATATTTTTTAATTTTTACATGAGAAATTATATATTGTAATTTAATATGTTATGATATTTTATGAATTTCATTCCCCACGATTATAAAATTTCACCGATTTCATCACATCATTACACCACATTATGAAATATATCTTGAAAAACCCCCCTATAAAATCATCTTATAAATAGTATTTTTCAATTCTTGGAGGTTTTATACCTTTTGAAAAATATATTACATGTTCTTTAAAATGAGAACTGAAGGAAGTCCACTAAAGAAGAGGTAATCGTCTTTATCGATTATTTCATGATTCTTTGTTCTTATACTTATTATTCATGTGTTGTACCCATCCTAAAATAATAAATACATGTTTACAGATATATTGAGACTTTATTTTAATTTAGGTATATCCATATTCAATATAATTCTAATCTTATGAAAATAAAATTCATCTCTCATGTGAACGTACATTTTACCTTCTCCACGTAGCTGTGTAATTTATTTTTTATCACTACTTTTCCTATATGTTTATAATGATGTAAATAATTATTATATATTATATCTATGACCAAAATATTTGTTTGGAACTATAATATCATTTATACCTTTATACCTTCCAATTTGTTGGGAAATTATAACATTTCTTGTTAATACATGTGGACTACCATCTCCCCAAAGTGATGTGATTCGTTCTTCATTTATAATTTACATCGATGGAAATAAAGGTATATTGAATGAATATTTATGAAATATATTTTAAAATAAAATTATTATGGAAATGATAATTTTTATATATTATTATTTCATTCCATCCATGAGAAAATGAAAACATGGTTCATGCATATGTACGGCCTATAATATCTACGAATAGTACAATTCATTTTTTTATTTCTATATTTTAGGGATGAAAATAAAAATATATACATTGAATATATATGATTTTAAACATGTGAATATTTTTCTGGAAATTATGGAACCCTAATAAATGTGCAAGTACTGTAACTACCAAATCAAAACATACATGAAAATCAAAGCAGTTAACACCATAAATAATGATAGTAGTAAAAAGTATGTTATCAAATTTAAAATAAAGTGTTTTGAATGGATCATATATGAAATTATAGATATTTTAATATATATATTATAAATATAACTTTATTTTATATAAGGTTAATGTCACATAAATTTCATATAACAATTGATGTATGGTTTTCTAATCTCACTTTTTATCCCGTCAGACATATGATATATCCACAAATTATTTGTTTTATTTTATATTTATTATACCATTGATAAAGTATATCCTGAATTTATTTTTCTTAATTAAATTTAATTTTTCAAATGATATTATTTTTTCATGATATTTTACAATAAAAATAATCCCAATTTCTATGGTTTTATTTCAATATCTCATCACTATTTGAGAGTACATATTTTTATGTCTCAGTTGACAAATAATTTTATTCCATATCAACATTTTAGAAAATTGTTTCCATTTTTTTAAATATCCAAATATTTTTTATTTTTTACCCATTATTTATGTTTTTACAAAAAAAAATTAAAACTGATTTTTCTATTATTTGTTTGAAGAAGTTACATTTTTTTAATTTCCTTACAACTGTATAAAAGGAAACTTGTTTATTGGTTACAAAAAGAATGGAATTTTTCATTATCATTAATCATAAATTCTATTTATATTGACTTACAAGTTTACAAGGATATTCTTGAAGACAATTATTTCTCTAATTGATGTCTATCATTAAGATATTAATAAAAATGTTCAATATAAAAATTTCATTTCTGAAAAGAAATATTACAGTAAAATCTATAATTTTTTTAATATATTTTAACATCCTTTGTTGAATAATATATTTAGAATATGATATAATCAAATCATTAAAAATATTTTTTCGGTTGACATAGGAATAATATTATTGTGTAATGGATTAATATCATGTATGAATATTTATTCTAATATGGGATGTTATTCCTTATTTTAAGGCATATAGATTCATTTTTATTATTTAAAAATATGAGAAATACACTAGATTTAGTAAGTGATGAGAAAAACCCTATATATCCCTTATATGGTTCCATAAGTCTGATGCGAAAAAATATCTTGGGATTTGAACAACACATTAGTCATTTATATAGATTTCATGGAACAAAGACATGATGTTATTTTCAGTTGTAATTGCTGAGGCCTCGGCTGTACATTTGAGAAGTTAAAAATTATTCATTCCATCATTATGAAGTCAATAATTGTTGTGTATGTGATTACTCAATTAGATAAAATACCCTTGGATAAGTATCAATATCAAGTGATTATTTTTTTGGTTTATTTTATCATCATTTAATCCTTCCATATTATTCATAGAATATTGTTTAAGAGGAATGTGTTTTAGTTATTTACCTTTACCTGTTATTTATTAATATTTGTTGATGATAAACGATTCTATATTTACCTCTACTGAGTAGTAATGCTCACCAATTTCATATGGTTTATTTTTCCCCATAATACCAAGATATGATTTTGTATTGATATGTAGGGATATACTAAAGGTAATAACGTTATTCTATAAAACACTTTATATATTTAATTTTTCCAAATTTAATTTTAATTTGAAGTATATGTCTAGGTGACTAAGAAAAATAAACATGATTGTACTTTGGGATGTGATTTATTGAATCTGGTGATAACGTAATAATGCATCCACATACTATGGGATATTTGGGGTTGGTTCATCAGAAATTGGTAACCGATCAAGTTTAGTGGAAACATTGAGAATGATATTTATGAAGAAATTTATTAGGAACCAAACCCTGTGACCAGCTATAGGATAAAATCCTAATGTTTTGGAAACATAGATATCCAATAGTTCCCCAATATGATTATTATTGATCATATTATTCTTTTGGGTTACATATAATGGAAAAAACCATAAGGAACATTTTTTACATTCAGCATGATGGAAAATCTAGTTATTATGAGAAAAAATCTAATGATGATTGGAGTGAAAGATATTTTCATTATACATAATAAATATCACATTATAAAATTAGATACTTGCACCTAAAAAAACACTTCAACACACCAAAGATGAGAATGATAGATTTTTCTAAGTGCTGGGGTTGTGGATACCAAAGTAGAATGAAGGATATTTTTACTACATGTCAAAAATATAGAGACAGATACCCTGGGAAATGTCACAAAATTTGGGATGATGTTTTCTATGTCGAAATTAATGTCGTAGAGGATAAAATTTCGAAGGTTTCCAATTTCATATGTGTAGGGAACATGGGAATTATCATTGGAAGTTCCTAACTCTAAAAAAAAGAAATAATTCTTCCATGAAAATTGATTATGTGGAATTACTGAATATTTATTTTAATTATGAAAATTTTAAGTACATTTTTTATATATAATTTAGACTAGTCTAAAGAATCATTGGGAATTGGAGGATTACACAGTATTGATTTTTATTTATGAATTTTCTATAACATTTTTAATGGAACAAGTGATCTAGAATTTGGTTTAATGATTTGGAGATATTCTATGGAAAATTATTCACGGTTGACGGAAATATAAACCCTATTATATGATCGATTTTTATTTGGGATAAAGGGATTAATGATTATATAAATGAAATAATACTGGTGAAATGAAAAATAGTGTGTGATTTGAGGAAAAACTATCTCATTAGGAAATATACAACATGTTTGGATTTATATTTGATAATATGATATTTTATTTAAGGAATATGGTAAGTTTTAATTTATTTAATAATAAATGTTTTCATTATGGGTTTTAAGTGATGCATGTTTTCATTGTGTTTTATGAAAATATGTAATAAAGGTATTTTCAAGTTTCATTCAGAGTAACTTTATATTCAATTAATGATATCTTAGTAGTAGAAATTTAGAAACCTTTTTCCTAATTTATATTGTGTTTTTGGTTTTTCTGAGACATATTTTTAATGTTCCATAAGATTATGTACTTCTAAAAGGGATTAACATGAACTGTAGATATTATTATTATCACTTAAAATATGACTTATCATATTGGATAACACATGATAACCCGTTTTTATTTTATTAAGTATTTAGAGTCCAAGGGAATGAAATATGAAACATTTTATTCATTAAAATTACTTGGGGATAAAAAAACAATCATGAATTTCTATTTCTTAACATAATAGATAATGAATAATGATATTGAAGAAAATGAAAATGATGAGATTATTGTTTTAACATCAAATAAAATAAAGTATTTTTTTACATTTTAAATTAATCTAAATAGTAAACTTATCCACACTCATTAAGAATAATGAACTACAAATAAAAAATAAATTACCATTTACTTATCTAACTAATAAATAAATGACTTATTAACCGCTCACAAATTTATGGGGTTGTAGTTGTAAAAATTCCCATCCTCGGGTGTTAGTTTTCACTTATATGTCTATATTTTCACTTTCGAATAAGGTTTTAATATTTGGAAATGTAGTTTTCGGGTCGCCATAGTATATTCGATTAAATTTCTGTAATATCACGTTTTATAATTTTTTTTTCATAATTGAGTTTTCAAATGCCAAAATCCTATGTACCAATCACAAGTTCATATTTCAAGGACATAATTAATTGAATTATAAATAATGTAACACCATATTATTTTTATATATGTTTTTTAAAAATATAACCACTTTTATATCTGGTGATTCATTAAATCTATATATTTTAAAATAAAACTATCTTTGATAAAATATAAAATACACTACACCATGCTTTAAAAAATGAAAAAAATATTATTTTTAAAAAATAGCTACTCTAACATAGCTATTAAATTTACATGTCTGAATATTATTAATCAAATTAAAATATATATACATAATATACCAACTCAATATATATTCATTAAATAATTGTTATGAAATAAGTACTCAAAATAAAGTAACATTATTTTGTACTTCAGAAATACATTTTCTTCAAAAATGTGTTTTGTTCAGAAAATATTAAAATTTAATTATATAATATATATTAATTATGTTTTATAAAACCAATATCAATTTTCACAATTTTCATATCATAATTATCTTATGGTTATATTTTCATTTTTTTAAAAAAAATACTTATTTTCTTGTGAATGTTTATAAATACATGTTTTTAATGGAAATTGTATTTTTCAGTCAACCATTTTAAAATTTTCATTTCATTTCATAATCACTATCACTAATTAATATCATATTATTAATAATACTATTATATTAATTTTAATTTATTTATTTTCTGAATTTTGTATAAACACATTTTCACACTTCAAAATTGTTTTTCTAAAAAGTAATTTTTCATTATGTTATTTCTAGTTTAATATTAAATATAATTCATCCAATTATGTGTTTTGAATTTTGAAAAATTTATTCCATATTTTTATTTAGGTGGATCAAATTTATAAAATAAGTTCCTTTTGTTTTTTTCAATATACATAGTAACCTTAGTTGTTATTGTTTCCATGGTAAATTGTAAATATAACTATTAGTGTAAATTTATAATGATAAGGGATTGAAATTGAATATTAAATTTCTATTAATTTTAATAAATGATTCCCTTTTCATAAATAAAATTTTCAAATTCTGCTATAGAGAATTTTATATCCATTTGGATGATATTACGATGTTTATAGTAATTGATTTCATGAAAATTCAATCATGTCATAATCTTGTTTTTAGTATCTATAATATTTTTTTAACATGTGGTGATCCAGATGATATGTTTGAATATAAATATCTTTTGAAATATAAATTATTTATCTCAAATAAGTTATTTTATTTTTATTTTTATTGAAGTAATAAATTCCTTAAATTATTACATAGAGTTTACACGATAATTATTAAATTAATTGAAATATCAAATAATCAACATTAAAAATATTAAAAGTACAATAATTTTAGATAAATATTATGATTAAAGAAATTTATTTATGATCATTACATGTCAATGTTATGAGAATTTTTTTTTCAATGTTTATGTTTTTTCATGGTATTATTATAGACAATCATATTAATCGTTTGAAAATTTTATTTATGGATATTTAATAATAAAGAATATTTTATTAAATGACATAAAATTCCAAAGAACATTTATTCTTAAAAAGGAGTTGGATATGGTTTATCCAATCTAACACGGTCCACTTATTTCATTTGTTTGTCATTGATAGTTAAATATTTACCCTTATTGATAATAACATTTTAATATTATGGTAATGGTTAAAAGTGTTGGGGTGTTAAAACTAAATGATATTGGAAAAAATATATCCCCAAATATTTCAGTTTTTCATAAATGAAATAATTTAGTTTTATATATTTCTGATCGTTGAATTTTTTTAGTCTGGATTCACTTGGGTATAAAAAATCATAAATATTTCATTAATATTTTAAAAAATTCCACTTATTCTCTTCCACTCAATTATAAAAGGGTTCCTCTTACTTAAATTATTTACCCCAAATTGAGAAATATTTGTCCACCAAATTCATCCAATTAATATTACAAACATGTTGAGAATTTTTTTATTATTATGAACATTCCAAAATATAAATCAACGTTTCTCTAAGAAGAGATCTAAAGGAAGACCACCAAAGAAGAGGTATTCATCTTTACCAACATTTTCAAGTATATTTATTTTTATACTTCATAATAACTTGTTGCCTCCATCCTATAATAATAAATATAATATAATAAATATATTATAATCTTATTACCATTATTTGAAAATTATTTTCCATCTCACTTCCTTCCTATTAAAATCAAAAAACATCACTCATATGTACGTATGGATTATCATCTCCATTTAGTGATTTAATTAATTTTTTATCACAAGATTAAATGGAAGGATATAATGATATATATAATAATTATATATTATATATATGGAAATAAATTTTTATTTGAACAATAATATCATATATACCTTCTTACCTTCCAATCTATTGGGAAATAAAAATGATTCTAGTTCGTACTTGTGGAATATAACATCGATAAAATGATATGATTCATTTTAAATTTATATATTACAACCTTAGAAATAACAATCAATTTAATGAATATAAACTATATATATCTAGAAAAATAATTATTCTTTAATGGTTAATTTTTCATTATATTTCTTTCATTCCATCCATTGAGAAATGAATATAGTGTTCATGTTTATGTACGACCTACCATCTTCCTGAATTGTGTAATTATTTTTTATATTTAAATCATTAATATTGACTAAAAATAAATATATATTGTATATATGTGATATATATACAATAAATAATATACTAGACATGATGGGACAATAATAAATGTTCATGTAGCTAAACTAAAAAATCAAAAAATAAATGAAACAAAATGTCGTTTATACTCGAAATGATAATAATAGTAAAAATATCATTAAAAATGGGGAAAAAATTAAATATGGAGCATATATGAAAATATATAATATTTATGTATGCATAATAAATATATATTTTTTGAATATGAATTTAAAATTACTTGTAAGGAAATTCAGTATTGAAATAAGAGTTACACATCTCATACTTACTTCCATGAAAAATATCCCATATCCACCACATATATATTCTTCGTGGTGTATATATTTTCTATATGATATATTTATTCATTATACTAATTATCATCATGGTATTTAAATTTTCAATAGATGTTATTTATTTCGTTTGGAATATTATTAAAAAGAAACCCAAATGGTAAGGGCTTATCTCACATTTTCCTCATGATTCAGGATTAATTATTTTTATGTATCGTATTAGGAATATTTATATTATATTTCCCATGAATTATAAAAAAAATCATAATTTTCTTACTATTAAATAATATTTTTTAAACAAAAATTATGTTATACTTCTTTTTTTAATATTTTAAAATGAATATGCTTATCATTTTTTAATCTAGGTAATTTTTTATTTTTCATTCAAATGTGTAATAGGAAATATTTTTAAATTATAAGTATTGAGTTGAATTTATTTCTTCATTTTGTCTCAAACTATTGAATCGCCATTTAAATGTTTACATGTATGTTTCCAATTAAAATAATATCTTTATTAATTATGTTTTTTTATATTTTAAAAATTGTTTTCCATGTAAAATAGTTATTTTCTTCAAGAAATATTCCACAAATCAATTTATTTTATTTTAATATATTTCAACATCCTTGGTTGATTATTATGATGATATTATTTTATAGTGATTCCATTCATCAATTTTCTTTTGAGGGTTTATAATGATTTTGACTCGAGAATGTATAGATATTTTGTATGAATAGTTATTCAAATAATCATAATTATTGATATTTATTAAGGAATATTGATTCGGTTGTAATATTTATTCATATAGTGAATGAAGAGGAATTATTATGTGATGGGTGGGACCCACTATATACCATTTATGCATCATTATTTTTCATGATCCAAATTATCTTGGGTTTTTTATAAGGCATTTCCCATGTTTGTAGATATCCTAAAAAAAGTCATTGGTTATGTTTTCATATGTCTTGGTCAATACCTTGATGATATGTTTCAAAGATGTATAATTATGCAATCCATCATTATCAAATTGTCTATTTATATCCATGTGATTATATTATTAGTTATAATATCAATGGATAAGTTTCAAGATTGTACGATAATGTTATTTTTAAAATGGAATCAATTTCTGTTATATACCTTTCTTTATTTTCTATGGTTATTTATTCATGAATATAAACAATCTAAATATAACCCTACTATGAATATGATGTCACCAATTGATTATGATATGTTTTTTCCAAGGATACTTGTACATTTCTTGTGATGGATATACATGTATTCATAAAGGGAAATAATGGAATTATCATGGAAGACACATTGGGTATTGTATGTTTCTAAACAATAATGTTAATTTCTAGTATATATCTAGTATACCAAAACTATTATACTATTAATTCATTTAGGATGAATTTTATTTTTTATATTAATAATTTTATAAATTTACCATCGAATCGAGGCTACTGGGGTTTAGGTCATTATAGAATCACATTGAAGATGTGTTGTAACATATTATTTTATTATAAAATTTTCAACATAATATAGAACAAAAACCACTAGGATATGTAACATCATAATAAATTGTGACACTCAGAATATGAAAATCAATAACACATTATAATCATCAAAATAAAGTTTCATTCTATCTTGTTACAATCCTTATCCAAAAAATATCCCAAATATTATACCATGAACATTCCTATTAAGGATTTCAATCATATCCTTAATAAAATAAATGGATCCCTAAATAGATAATTGTTTTCACACACTCATGTTTCTCACATGAAATAATATTTATGGGAAATTGGTAAATTCAAACATCATGAAAAATTTCCTTGAGTTACTATGGTAAATATCACAAGTTGATATGATGGTATTTGTTAAAGGAATATGAATATTTAATTATGGGAACTGAAACAAGATTAGTAACCTACGTAACACCTTCAATAGAATCTCACCTATAGAACGATTATTCCACCTCAATAAGTTAATTCATAATAATTTCCCTTGTTGAGTCATTTATGGATCACAGTGTTCCATATGGTCAAGGGGAATTGTCCAAATTGACTAAGTCATCTTCTTATTTAATTATAACCTATTTTGAGATTCATCAAATAAGAAAAGTGATGGAATCAAAAATGTCTCTTAGAATATATTTGATGATTATGTTCATATCATCCACCAAGGAGTAAACATTACCTTTACCACCCCTTTGACCAGATAACAAATAATCAATGCGGATAATAATACTCGATATAGGTTCATTCAAATAATTAATAAATGATCCATCTCTATGATGAACATTAAAATTAACCAAAATCCTTCTTTATTTGATAAAATCATGAAACATTGTTGTGTTTCAATCCCCCTTCTTCATCCAATGTGTTTCACACTTCTCTCTTGCAATCCAATATTTCTCTAGAAATTTTTCCACAATTTTTTTATTTTTCCTTATCTACAAAAATAAATGAAAATTGAACTAATTCTTCTAAATATTGTATAGTAAATTTATTTATATTTTTATATCTTATAGGATGGAATGTATATTAAGATTGACTTTTCCTAGGTTAGACGGTCATATTTATGTATGCTAATCATTTATTCAATGTGACAGTAGAATAATTCTTTAAATTAGAGATGAAGGACATCTAGAACAATCCCAAAATCTTCTAAAAATGTGTCAAATAGTTGGAAATAAAGAATAAAAAATATGAGGTGTGTGTCGATTGATGTAAAGGTTATAATTAATACAGTCTTAAGAGTGCTCTCAATATTTAAGTGATTGATTTTAGACCTATAACCATATCATCGCATTCACTGAATATTTTAACATGACCTTATATCTGCTTCCTGGTATGAAAGATAGTGTTGACAAGAATCAAGGGCATATATGAGAATATGGGAAGACTATGCCCTTGGTATTAATCATAGTTTAAGATTCAAAAAAGGATGTAATAACAGAAATAGAGAATGATATAAAAGAAATGAATGACACAAAACAATGTTATATCATAATATCATTTATTATAATGAAATAACTATAGAAATATAAGTCATGTACAAAATATGAATAGAGATAGAATATAACAAGATAAATCCTAATGATAAACTGAATGTCTAAAGAAAATCTGCGAATATAAACTTATCAACATTCTTAACCATCTTATACATATTACTTTTTGATGAATTGATCCTACAAAATAATTTCTTTAAATGAATTGAGGTTATCATGCAGGTAGCTAGTATAAAACCTATAAGAGATCACCAATTCTTACATAATATATGTGCATCATGTATACAAATGTGTATTCAACAATATGAAATAATATATGTGAATAATCATTTGTTTGGTAACCATACACACATTTTGAATACTGGAACCCCAAACTCACTTAATTCTTTTCAATGATAGATGTGGAGTAATGTATTGTTCCCATGAATCATAGAATACTCTGCAATGCCAATGTACGTCTCAGGATACGCCATAAGAATATCATTCATCAAGTCAAACCATAATTAAATCATTCCCTTCTATCAGTCATAGGTCAAATAAACGGGACATCATTCCTCTAAATCTTTTATTCAATACTATTAATAATCATATTGCATCACTCCACACATTCTCCCCCTAAAAGGGAGTAACCAGGATATAAAGGGCCCACATATCACATTGATATAGTATAAAACAATTATACAATCCATATAAATATATTCATAAATAGGACACATTAATGATAATATCTTGTTATATCCAAACAATCATGACTCTTTAAGGGAGGTCTCTAGGGAAATAGACAAACACACTATCAAAATAATGTTGTATCAATATATTTCACAAAGGCCACTCACACACAATCACAGACAAATTGGTCATATCGATAGAGGTATCACAGGCCATAAAATCATGAAGATGCATGTCATATTAAGAGAGGCCTAACTGGATATACACCTACTCACATGCTTGTCATATCAAGATAGGTATCATGGGAAACACACACAAACCAAATTTTTTCACAATATAATTTATTTATAATTTTTGTAACCTGTTTAAAAACATCTAAGCATGTGTGTATATAATCCCAACATTATGGTTTGCCACCTAAATCATGCTCAAAGACCAAAAAATCCTATAACATCCCCAAAACACCACATGATTATTTCTGTGTCATGTTCCAATAAAATTGACATGTAATGGGTTTAGATTAGTTTAGATATATCAAACATTATACAACATAATGAACACATCTACATGATTCTGAAAATGATCAAGACAAAACAGGATTTCCACCTTCCTCTTCTTCAATGGTATAGATGGAATCAAATTAGATAATGTTGAAAATCCTTCTTTCAACCTTTAAATTTTGGCTTCGAGATCTTTAAAAAAGAGAAGAAAAAAATCTATAAATAATAATTAGAGTATAATACAATGATAAATTACCTTAAAATGACAAGAACAGATGTCTATAGTGTCAAATAATATTTTTTTGTTCCAACATACCTCAATACATTATAATTTTTTTAATTAAAATACATCCTATTTTAAACGATGAATTTACCTATGTATTTTATATTTTTCTTTAAATTATTGAATTCATTTTCTACCAAAAGACTTTATCTTATGTTAAAGGATTCATCATAAGCATCAAATAATTCTCTTAAATTGTGAACAAGTTACATGCACTATAAATTTAGTTAGTTAAAATTTATTTTGTCAATTGATTGGTCTATAGAGAAGGGTTATATTATTATATAAACAAATTATCTAGTGGAGTATAAGAATAATCATTTGATGATGTCATGATAAAAATATTATGTATGATACATGATCAGACAGCTGTTTTATATTACGAGAATTATCAGATGAAAATTATTATCATAGATTGATTATATTATGTATTTGATGAAAAAATACATAAGAATGCAATTATCATAAAATAGTAAAATATTATGATATAATGAAAAAAATGATGGATTTATCTTACATATCATGATTATCGTACTATAAAAAAAATTATCCTAAGTAAATAAAAAATATATATTAATTATCTTATGTGCTGAATAAATAGAATAATTAATAAGCCTTTTACCTTAAAAATCTATTTATCATTCAATTATGATATTATGTTATGAGAATAGTTTTTCAAAAATATTTTCTTATGAAGATAAAGTTAACATATTGATGATCAGTATGTTTTGAATCATTAATTTTTTTTATATATTTTATTAATTCAATATATGATTTTATGAGTATTTAAAAAGGCGTTATCTAAATATAGAACAGTTCATTTAGAGAAAAACATATTTCTTCCAAATAATGGGAAAATCTGGTGATGAAATCCTACTATATTAGGAAATCCATATAAATTTAATATATTTGATATGAGATATGCTAATTAAAATCCATTCACTTAACCTTTTTAGAATAAGTATACACTCAATCATTGGGATTATCAATTGGGGTTAGTTTGAATTCAAAAATTGAGATTTGAAATACAGATATTTCTAGAATATGGAAGAGATGATATATATATAAATATATGTTATCAAGAATTGATATATAATTTTATCATTTTCTTTGACCATATCATATTTTTGGATAGAAATATCATTCTTTGATATCAAATAACATCCATATGCTCTCTTTGAGGATATTAATCTTCTATGGATCATTCATCAATATTTGGTCGTTTCTTTTTTAAATGAAATATTCACTTATTTTGAACATCTTTTGATTATCTACGTATATTTCTGAAATCAGTATGATTGATTTTGATAATATATTTATAGGTCATGTAATGGGGGATTTTGGTTGAATGATATTGTTCTTTTGTAACATGCAACAAATTGGTAGCTCCCTGAAAAAGTGAATGTTGATAGGAAATCCACAATCTCTTTGAGTATAGATTTAGTGGTCTAGATTAGGGAATATTTTTTCATATGGCCACTAAATTTTAGTTTTTTCAATATTTGTCTTAAAATATTTCATTCTATTTAAGAATTTTTATAAATAATGATCATTATTATTTAGTGGTAATGAGATTGTTGTTTTTTGAAATGAAAATTTCATGAATTCAAATCAGTCTCTCTTGATTAACTAATAAATTTGTCTCAAGGAAACAAATTCATCAAATGTTCATGAATATTTATATCTTTACTCTATAAGGTTGATAACATGAATATCAACTTCAAATGGCCATAATGAATGACAATAGCTAAGTAATGCCTATAGTTAAATTACTCTATTATAATAGAAAAATAATGGATGGTGAAAGGGACATATTATTTACCATGCTGTCGTGACATGTCAAATTGATTATGATTTTACATTTAATTTTTTGTCTAGGGTATACCCTAGATCATATCTCCAGGAGTGTTCATGGGTTTAGAGTGTGTGTTTTTAGTAAGAAGTACTAAAAGAGGGGTGGTTTCAAAACATTTTAAAGAAATGACTTGATTTAAAGAGTTTAATAGTTGATAAATATAAGTGGTGTTATAGAATTATGAGAAAATGAGAAAATTTCAAGTTCACTCCACATCTTGGAGAGTTCCTCATTCTGAAAAATAAACATGGTTTAATGGAATCCTTTGGGTGAGGGTTTTCATGATCTCAACTTCCCTCTTTCCTATTAAACAATTCTCAGAGAACCACCCCATGACACAAAAATTGTGTTTTCAAGGATTGGGTATCAAGAATAGAGAATAAAGGCTACCTAAAAATACTGAAATATTATGTATGTGTGAGATAAATAGGACACTTGTCTTGTCCAATCAGAACAACCCAATATTCCCACTAAAAATCTCAACCCAATTGGTGTTGAAATAAAAAGTGATTAACATAATTTTAACAATAAAATTGAAATAAGAGGAGAATCATGTAAAGATAATATATAAGTGAAATATTTAGAACAAAAATTACTCAAAACCAGTAGAAGAAATAGTGTTGGAACTCCCTCCCATGTGTGTGTAGCTCACTCAAATGATTGTCCACCATTAAGTTCGACATCCGGAGGACGAGAGAGTTCGGGTGAATCTTCTCCATCATCCATGTCTCCACTTATATAAATAGGGGCCTCCAGATCACTTGGGATGATGATAGGACGCATTTGGGTCTCCAAAATATATGTACTTTTCATCCTGGCCAAACTTCTATATGAGGTTCCCAAACATCCATTTTATAGGAAAAGCGGAAGCTGGTTTTGGGCACACAAATTGTGTAAAACCACTTGGCTGATGGTTTTAGACCACATGATAGTTTTATCTCACTTTGAAAAAACAATAAACATGTTTACTCATCTCTTTAATATCTCCACCAAATTTTTGGTAACATTTGGACAACTATATCTCGATATATTGATAAAATACCGAGCACTGCAATTGACTTTTTGCAGATTGGATTTTTTGGACAAATCAGTTCAGATGGGAATCGTAAAAGACGAATGAGGATTTGGTTCTTTCATATGAAATGTATCCCATTATATTTTGGACCATCCAACAAAACAGAATCCCATTTGAAGGCACAGTGTAGTAGAAATAGGGGGTTGAGTTCACTGGTGTGCATGAATCCTGCGAATTTTGTCCCATCATCCTTGGACAACATCACAAGCCCTCCAAATCACCTCCACCTTCAATGATAATATCAAAATAACTATCATTTAACTTTTTTAACCGTAATAAATAAAAAATAATTTAATAAAAAATGATTTGAAATTTGTTAATATATTTCTAATTTTCAATATGGACCATGTTTAACACAATGGTGTAATGATGAAAATGAAATAGTGAATCACGGTGCGATCACACCCCCACACCTAAACATTTTCATTCCTAGAAAAAATCATTTTTTCAAAAAAAATTCAAGTAGATATTTCTAACTTCGTAAAGAATTAACATTCAATGAAATTTTAATTCCTGATATAAACGTGATTAATGACAAAAAATACACTAAGAAGTTATTCTCAGTTATCATTGAAAAAGACGTCTGAAAATTGTAACCAAATTAAATTCCAAGAGATAAATTACACCAATAAAATAAAATAATACAAAAGTTAATAATGTCAATAATTCTTCACGTGTTTGTCCGAAAACCATTTTAGGCTATTTTTTCAACTTTCTATCGAGTAAATATAAGTTATTTTACTTATTTTCTACTTATAATATTAATTCCACTAAACATGGCCTACATCCTTTGTAATAAAATTTCTTGACCCACTAACTTAATCATTCTGAAAAGTCAAACCATAAGCTCTTGACCAAGATATCCTTATATGTTGTATAATTCATCACTCCCCTCATTTATTAATTTTTTAAAAGTTTCCCTTAAAACAAATATCACAATCTTCTCCAAACCCATGTTTTATCACCTCATGACACTTATTGTCATAGTTATAACAAGATCAAGGGTCGAGGAAGGGTGGATTCTGGCCCACCCAACATATAACCCATTTTTTTTGTTTTTATGGCCTACAATAGTTGGATAATAGGTACACACTCATAGGTAAATCTGGTACAGTAATGAAATAGATTATATAAGATACTAATTTATGGAAAAATGATTTCTGAATGTAGGAAAAAATCAACCTCACTTATATTTACCTTCCATAATGTATGAAAATTTCACATTTCATGGTTGGGTGAAATATATGTGGAGAGACTAAGTGACACAATCTTTTCTTAAACTATTCAAAAAAAGGGCACCACTCTTCTCAATGGTTTCAAAATGATACAACCATTTATATCATCGACAAAAAACTAAATTACAATAGAAAGTCACAGCACATTTTTGAATTCTTGCTGAAATATAAATTTCATCAGAATTGTTTTATTAAATGTTAAAAAAATATGAAATACAGAAACTCCACATGAATATTATATAAATTCCATAATTAAATGGGAATCATCTTCCATGATAAAGTGGACATAAAAAATTAATATTCCATCACAAAATCGAGGGGGAGGGAAGGGGGAAAGTAGAAAAATAATTCAACAATCTATAAAAAGAAAAAAAGAAAGATAGTGAAAATTCCTAACTAAACCAGTAATATACAAATCTCCACTCCTAATGTTTGTAGTTTCATCACTGTCATAAAATTGAATGTGGTAAGGAAGGATAAAACCTATTGAGTTTCATTCATAGATTTATTTTTTAACATGGAGTTCCTCCATTGGGTACTCTAGAATGGATTCATGGAAGTGCTTCAACAGCTTCCCATTGACAGTGATGGTTTTCTTGGCTTCATCATTTTGAACCAGGACAAAACCAAATGGAGAGACATAAGTAATAGTGTATGGTCCAATACAATAGGAATGAAGCTTACCGTGATGCAACTTCATCCTTACATTGTAAAGGAGGAACTTATGCCCAATTTCAAACTAGCAAGGAAGGATAAGAAGATCATGGGATGCATTGATACTCTCTTTATAAATCATTGAGTTCTCATATGCATCTCTTCTAATTTATTATAGCTCATAAATATGCAACTTCATTTGACCACATGCAACAAAAATATTAGAATTTAATTGTTTGATGGCACAATAGGCTCGATGCTCAATCTAAACAAGGAGGAAACAACTCATTAAAAACACCAGTTGATATTGTGACATTACAATGGGAGTCTTAAAGGAAGTACGATAAGTGCATAATGAATCATCGAGTCTAAGACACCAATCTTTAATATTGGGTTGAGCCATTTTTTCATGAATTTATTTAACTATCTATTTGAAACATTGTCTTGAACATAGGTCTTTGGGTGATATGTATTAGACACTCGATTAACGACCCCATACCGATGCTAAAGTGATTGCATTGTTTTGTTGAATAAAATAGAACCATGGTCACTGATGATGAACCTATATAATCCAAACAAACATAATATTTGGGTTCTCAAAAATTCTACAACAACCATAGAATCATCAGACCTTGTGGCTCGTGCCTCTACGCATTTGGACATGTAACCAATTTCTAGAATAATGTAAAAGTTTCCAAATGAATTGGGTAATGGATGCATAAATTCAATACCACAGACATCAAAAATGTCCTAAAAGAGAAATGGTTTTTTTCATTTAATTTCATTTAGAATACATTACCCATTCTTGGACAACAAGGACAAGATTTACAAAATTCATGGGCATCCAGAAAAAATTGTTAGCCAAAAGAGACCAAAATCATATTTTTTTTCGAGCATTCTTTTGGGGACCAAAGTGGCTCCCACAAGCAAGAGTAGGGTGGAATCTAAAGACAGAATGAAAATCACTATTGGAAACACAATTCATGAGGGCTTCATCACAAAATGTGCACTAAAGGTAGGGGTCATCACAAACTTACCAATGCGACACATATTTTAAATGGTCGGCCTAGATTTTATTGAAATCATTATGAATGCAAGATGCTTCCAAATACTATACAATTTCAGAATATCGAGGATTAACATCTTGCACTCGGTACAGTTCCTCATTAGGAAACATGTCATTTATCAGAATACATGGGGTTGAGTCAATTTTTGAAAATGGTTGAATCCTACTGATATGTTTAGCCAATACATTCCCAACTCCTTTATTATCTCTAATTTCTAAATTGAATTCAAGAAGGAGGAGCATGCGAGGAATGAGATGTGGTTTGGATTCCAGTTTTTTAAGGAGATATTGTATGACAGTATGGTCTGAAAAAAATGACTTTGGATCCAAAAGGATATTACATGAATATATCAAAGGAAAACACAATGGAAAGAAATTATTTTTCAATTTTGGTGTAGTTTTTGTGGGTAGTGTCCAATGTATGTGAGGCATAGGCAATGAAATGTGGGGCTCAATCGACCATTGGTGATAAGACTACCCCAACTACATATTTAAAGGCATCACACATGAGCTCAAATGGAAAATCCTACCGAGGAGGTTGGATTACTACGGATGACATGAGAATCCATTTTAACTTATAAAAATCATCCTCAAATTCATTATCAAAAACAAATTTCTTTTCATTTTGGAGTAACTAGTATAGGGGAGTTAAATTTTACTAAAGTCAAAAATTAAACGACTGTAAAATCCTGTTTTACCTAAGGAAGACCGCATATCACATACATTTTCGGGCAACGATAGGGATGAAATGACATCCAATTTTGATTTATGTACTTGGATACCCTTCCCAGAAATGACATGTCCTGAAACTATACCTTTTCACACCTTGAAATGGAAGTTTTGATAATTTAATACAAGATTCTATTCAATACAGTGACGTAGGAAAATACCAATACTACCCAAACATTCATAAATAGAGGATAAATAATTAGTGAAATCATCCATGAAAACATACATGAAATTATCAAGGTAATCTGAAATAAAATACTAACCATACATCGCTATATTTTACCTTGAGTATTACACAGACCAAATGGAATCCTCCTATATAAAAATGTGCTAAAGGGGAAAGTGAAGGTTGTCATTTCTTGATACTCAGGGGAAATATGGATTTGAAAATATCCAGAATACCCATCAAGAAAATATTAATGGGTCATACACGCTAGCCTCTCTATCATTTGGTAAATTAATGGAAAAGGGAAATAGTATTTTCTACTATGTTGGATTAGTTTGTGATAGTTTACGCAGATATGCTAACTGTTCTACACAAGAGATGGAACCAATATATGTTAATAAAAAATAAAGTATAGCCTATATTTTAACCTATGGAATCACATGTTAGGATTTAATTCTCCTATATATGTTTATCCATTTATGTTCAATGTTTCATTTGTTCTTATTATCTATGTGGTCATTCCCTATAATTATATGTTATTTTTTCTTAGATAATGGAGGGAAATTGAAGAACATGTGCCAACAATCAATGTGATACAGAATGATAATATTTCCCTATTGATATCCCTAATATGATGACAATGAGTGCTCAAAACATCATGAAATTACTTGCTATACTGGATCATGTTATTATTAATAACATGAATCGGGATGAATGCCCTCTTTCACCATGGAAAGTGAATGTTTCCGTTGAATCCTTCATGTGGAAAAGGCCTCCAATTTTTTATGGATCATCTGATTCCCTCCTTTGGGAATAGTGTACTAACTCCATTAAAAACATATTCTCTATCCTCTAGTTCTGATAAAAATATAAAGTCATGCTGGAAGTCAATAATTTAGATGGGTAAGATGATCAGTGGTGGAAACTGATCAAGAATATGAAGTACCTGGTATAAATTGATTCCATGGATTTAGAGTAATTCTAGAAAATGTTTTTTAATAAATATTTCCCCTGAAACCTCCACCTCAAGATAGAAAAATAGTTCCTCATACTAAATCAAAATGAAGATAATTCCATCAATTAATATGGAGAAAACATAAAAACTATTGAACGATATTCCTCTGGCTATTTCATGAACACCCAAAGAAAGGTGTATCAATTCATTATCACAGTAAATATAAGTCGATGAAAATTGTAGGTGATTCGTGACTTGGCAGTTATAAGGGTATTATATGTTGTACCTTCAAGGTTGAAATAGAGATTAATGAATCACAATCATCTTATGGCCCTAGTTACAAAAAGGGGAAAATAGATTATAATATGGATGGTTTGGAAAATAAATCCCATGATGGGTAGAATATGAAACATCCCATGTGTCATAATTATGTGAAGAATCATCCTGTGTGACATCTAAAGGGATCTCAGAATTGCTTCAGATGTGGAATAACGAGATATCGTTCTACTAACTATTAGACGGATTTGAAGAATCAAATTAATGTGGAAGAATAAAAGAAGGATTAGATCAATTATCAGCCTGTAGTGTAGTATTACAACTACAAATATATGGAAATTATGGAAAAAAAATTCTTATCCAAGGGTTGTTGGAGGAAATCAACATCAACCTCCAGGGAAAAAATAATGGGCTTATTCTATCACTACTACTAAGGTGGAGTAAGCCAATGATGTGGTGATATGTATACTATTCATTCTTTACAGAATAGACAACCTACAATTTGATTTATGTTCAACTAATTCTTTCATATCATGCATGTTTAGTAGAACCATTCAATATCCCTTTAAAAATTAAGAGGATATGTTATCTATGATAATAACTAATGTGGAAATTTTTGCATCCAAGGTTTATAAATCCTCCCTAGTAAATGATTGTGGACTAAAACTCCCAAAAGAAATTTTATACTTCTATTAGTTGAGTTAAATGTTATCTTTTGCATGAATTTGAAATATTTATAGAAAGCCAACATAAACTATTCAGAAAGGGATATCAATCATCACATCCCGAAGAATCCTCCAATTCATTACTAGTTTAAAGAGGAATATGAAACTCCTTTGGAAATATTTTCTCCAGAGAAGATATTACTAAAATACGAGTAAGAATTTTTTGCTCAAATAATTAAGACAAATGAGATGATACTTCTTGAAGATATGCCCATCGTGAGGTATTACACAAATGTCTTCCCAAATGAATTTTCTATTCTTCATCATGATTGAGAGGTTGGGTTATCAATTGAACTTTTTACTAGATCTCAGATGTTTCAAAGACACCTTATATAATGGACACCATAGATATGGAAGAGATAAATAAGGAGTAACAAGATAACCTAGAGAAGGGTTTTATATGCCCGAGTGCTTCACCGTGGGGTGTGCATGTCCTTTTCATGAAGAAGATGGCTGGTTCAATGCACCTTGACATTGATTATCATGATCTCAATAAAATCACTACAAAGAACAAGTATATGTTGCCTCGAATAGATGATTTATTAGATCATCATTGTGGGGATAATTATTTCTCAAACAAGGACCTTTTGTATAGTTATCACCAATTAAAGGTGAGGAAGGAAGATATTACTAGGACTGTCTTTCGTACAAGGTATGGACTATACGAGTTCAATGTGATTCCCTTCAGACTCACTAATGGTCAAGAAATTTTCATAGATTTAATGAATATAGTCTATAGAGATTACCTCGGAAAATTTTTGAATCCGTTATCTATGATATCATTATATACTACAAGAGAAAGGAGGAACATGAAGAAAATTTGAATTGTTTGCTAAAGACATTGAATAGGAAGAAACTATTTTCACATTAGCGTAAATGTGAGATCTAGATGGAGTATGTATCATACTTGGGGAATATAATCACTGAACAACGGATATCTATAGACCCGTCCAAGATAAACACAATTAAATAATGGCCCATTCCAACATATGTAACAGACACCCGTTGATTTCTAGGTCAAGCTTGGTATTATCAATGATTTTTGAATTTCTTATCATGATTTTCTAACCCAATGGACAAGCTGAAATGTAAGGTTGTGAAGATCATATAGACATTGTAATTTGATGAATGTGTTAAGGAGTTTAGAATTAATCTTATTATTGTGCTAGTACTCACACTCCTAAAAATTGGAGAACTCTTTATGGTGTAAAGTGATTCATAGAGAAGGGATTATGATGTGTTCCAATACAAAATGATAATGCGATATCCTACACCTCATTGAAGCTAAAAAACAATGAGAAAAACAATCTAACGCGTGATCTGGAGTTTGTGGTTGTGATCATTGCATTGAAAATCTAGTTGTGTTATCTCTATTAGGGGAAGTGTGTGATATATACTAATCACAAGAGTCTCAAATATATATTCTTATAGAAAGAGATTAATAGTCATCAGATAATATTGTTATTTCTCATGAAAGACATGAATAATCAATCCACTACCATCCTGGTAATGAAAAAATAGGTGGTAGACTCTCCATGTCGGATTGATCTTGTATCTTTAACAATATTGAAAAGCTAAAAGGATCCAACCTTCTCGTACATGTAGAAGATAGAAAATGGAATCATTAAGAGAGTAAAATCATCAATCGATTCTGAAATGATTTCGCATCCATCCATCATGGATAAAATAATGGATTCTTAATGAAAAGGTGTGGAAATTCAGGAAAGGGTGGAATATATTAGGAATGGTAAATCCTATGAGTTCATGATTGATGAGGAATGATTTGTATGATTTGGTTCATGATTATGTGTACCATATGATCTAGAGAAAAATAATTAACTTATAAATGATGCACATAGCTCAACTTTCTCTATTCACCCATGGGGTAGAAAGATGTATTGAGTTATTTGAGAGAACTTTTGGTGGGATAATATGAAGAAAGAGATTGTTGAATATACATCAAAGTGACTAGTATGTAAAGAAGTGAAGGATGAAAGAAAAAATTCTATGGGGTGATGAAACCATTATATTTACCCACATTGAAGTGGGAGAACATTTAAATGGGAATTAACATGATAATTCCAAGGACATCTAGAGGAAACAATGCATATGGGTCATTTTGGATCGTCATAAAAAGATAGATCACTTTATCTCATTTCTAGAGGTCTTCTCATTGAATAAACTTTCACGGATATATCTCAAAGAGGTGGTAAGTCTATGTTGAGTACCACTATCTATTTAATTTTATAGAGATATAAGATTCACCACATATTTCATGAAAAGTATCCAGAAAGCTCTATGAACTGAACTAATCTTTAGAACAACTTATCATCCTCAAGCTGATGGACAATCTAAGAAAACTATTCAGACAATATAAGACATTATGAGAGTATGTAATATAGACTAGAAAGGAGTTTGGAACCAATATCTTGCACTAGTTGAATTCTTCTACAACAATAGATTTTACTCTAGCATCTAAATATTAATATATGATGCCTTTATGGGAAATGGTGAAAAAAACTAGAATGATGGAATGCTGTCAGTGAGTATAAGCTTCTAGTACTAGAAATGGTCAAGGAAATGATTGAGAATGTGAAAACCACTCAACAACACATCAAGGAATCCAAATTCTAAAGAAGAGTTATGTGGATAATTTTCGATGGTACCTTGAGTTCAATGTTTGAGACATGGTATTCCCTTACATATCTTCATTGAATAAGGTCATGAGGTTTGGGAAGAATGGAATGCTAAGTCCCAATTACACCACCCCTTTGAGATTATTAATCGTGTTGGAGTTATGGTTTATCAACAAGAACATACACCTACCATGTATAATGTACACAATGACTTCCATGTATCCCTTTTATGAAATTACATTCCAGATCCTTCCCATGTACTGTCATTAGAGGTGGTATAGCTGGAGAATGATATTTCATAGGATGAGAGGCTGGTAAAGATATTCGATCATATAGATAAAGTTCAACTTAAAAATAATACTCCCCTGGTCAATGTACTATGGATGAATTATATGTATGAAGAGTCATCATAGAACATGATGATCCAATGAAGGAAAAAAACCCACACTATTTATTGGCTTCTAATGTAAAATTAAATTTCAAGGGAGAAATTTTATAAGGGGGAATAATTTAATGATCCAATGTATAATAAATGGAAATTTTCTTCTTATAATTATGTTATATAATCACATGAAATCATAACAAAAGGAACTACTATGTACTATGTGACCTTTAAACATAATATTGTCACTTCAGTGTTTTGAATTTTGAAAATCTAACATACACAATTGCGATTAGTAAGATGTTTGGAGTCTGATAAGACAAACATAATTTTTGATGAATAGTAAATTACCCATATGAATAGTAATTTTACCCTTATGAATATTAATATAAACCTTATGAATATTAAATCATCCATGTGAATATTTAACCATACTAATGAAAGTATAAATAAAATTTATCCATCTTATAAGTGAAAATATAATATAATTATATGATATTATTGGTATTTTAATAAGTCGTAGAAAATTAAATAAAAATATATCAATAATTTAGTAATAAAAAAATAAAAAATATTTTCATAAATTGTATACTTAAATTATTTTTTATGTCTTACGATTATAGGTTAATTTTATGAGATCTTGGTTATTTTTTCAATGTATTATAAAATCTGTTATATTATTAAAATATGTATAATTTCAAGTAATTGAAAATTTTATTTCAAAATTAAATATTCCAAATTTATAATTGTTTTCCTAAAATGGAGTTACAATTTAGAGTTTACATATCAAGAAATGGTTAGGGTTAATTTTTTATATTTATTTGAAAGGCATGGATTTTTAATGAATAATAAAATACAATAATTTAAGATAGGTTCCAAAACATGAATTTCTATATCATGATTAAGTCATAGATGTTGTGAATGTACATGGGTTCAATTTAACATGCACTTATTACTATATTTATTCACAATAATAATGATTATTCATTATCTTGGGAATGAATATTAAACTAATGATTAAAATTATAGGAAACCCCACATCAACTCCACTATAAATACCACCCCTCTTTACCTCTTCTCTACACTCCTCTCAATCCTTATACCTTGTATAAATTCATCTAAAATATCTTCCTAATCCTCTATCCCACATCCATCATTCCTTGGTCTCTTAAAAATACCAAATTATCTCCCCTAAATTGGTTCTCAAGGAAAATATATTCAAAAGGTAAACTCCTATTTTCATATCATTTAATATTATTTCATGTTTCATTTTATTAATTTTCTTTACTCGCCTCATAAAATCCAAATGTTATGATAATTCAATATTATTTCAGGTAATATATTTTTTAAGATAAGTTAATAAATTGTCATCAAAACTCATTTCCCCTCCTATCATAATAGGAATTAAAGAACCATCTATGATGTGCTAATTTGTCACATTTATTGATGACGGGTTTTCAATTATTATTACCATATTAGATTCTAGTCTTGAAACCATTTTTATTTTTTAAACATAATATAATATATGTATTATGTCTAATTTAACATTATTTAATATTTTTTACCCATGATAATAATTTATAAATAAAGGTGTATTCAATGTGATAAAAACCCCTCCCTTTAATCAAGAGGGTTATCATTAAAGATTTATATAATGATTCATATTCACACTAGAAATCCAAAGGGATTTTATGACTATCTAATATTCTATATGTTAACTGATAACATAAAACATCAATTATGGGAAACCATTCTCATCATACATGTCTATCCTTGCTTTTATATAGGCAAACCAATCATGAAATCCATGGAAACAAATTCTCCAAAACAATGAAATTAAACCCCCTAACCAATCAGAAAATGTCATGAATTAACATAATAAGGATATAAAAAGTTAATTCCATGAATAAAATGTTATATAAATAGTAATGAATGAATTTAACTTTGTTATCCAGGAAATTAAGATTATGTGAAGGAAACCATTAGTATTAAGGTAAGGAACACTACCTGAACCATCATAATTGTTTCAAGTTGTTCTGTCTTCTTATCCAAATTAACTTATCTATTATTTTTTGCGCATATTATAAATTATGTTTTTATTCTCCAAAATCAGGCATCAAAATCAATTCACTATTTTATTTCAGGGATAAACATGTTTTTTAAGTTGTTCCCTCCTCAATACTTCCTGATAAGAAAACCCATTTTAAGGGAACATCACAAATTCTTACCCAATTTAATGGGCACTCTATAATCTATTTTATGACACAATTATTTTATAAAATTATTATTTTTATTATAATATCCTTCTTGGTTCACATATAGTTTTATACAAAATATTATGCCCTTTTCAATTTTAAAAACTCTTTAGTATTTTACCTAAAACCATAGAATAATGTTTTAATGATAAAATTTATTAAATAATCTTCTTAAATGTTATTAATTTTATTTGACATCACACACCATCATATATGACTATTCTCCCTAATCAATTTCCATGTATGTTTCAATTCATTTTTTTCATGTGAACATGTATGATACTCCCATCTATTATGGTTTAATAAATAATTATGATACCCATATCATTCTATAGGTACTATATTGTATATGTGTGATTGAATCTATATGATTCTATATGTGGATGACACGTTCATGAACATGATATTTTCAATGCACCTAGATAACACTATAATTCACTGGGTAAATTTTAGTCTCATGAGATGTTATGTCCAACGGTATTAGCGGTTTTCCTTGACTTGTGCTACCATGTGCAACGGTCATGGTGGTTGAACTGGAATTGTGCACGTATATGTGAAATGAATTTTCACATTAGCTGAATTCATGTTTTATGTTACATACACATTATTATGACTCCATGTTTATCAGATCTCTTGTTTATATATTATGATTTCATATGTTACAATACTTTTTATATCATTATTTTTTTCTTTATAACACATGTGCTAATCCATTTTTATTACACATATCCCCTTTCTAGGATTTTAGCTCATTATTGTGTTCATTTAATCCTCAGGTTATCCTATGAAGATGTATGAGCATAAAGAATGTTTTTATCTCTTTATTAATATTAAATAATGAAATGTTTTATTTAGTCCCATCATTTCTTTTTTATGTACCTAGTCTTCCAGGACAATAGATTTTATGATCCACGGCCTGTAATATGATGTTAAATTATGCATACAATAATGTTATGATTTATGTAAAAGGATAGTGTAGCTATGGTATCAATGGATGGTATATTTGTTTTTATTGATTTGGAATTTTTCACATCATTTAATACCGTATGGTTGATGATATGTATAAGAAAACATCTCTATACAAAAGTAACTATAGACTAACTTGTTTAACAAGAAAATAAATCCCTTCTTGGATAAGAACAAGTGGATGGGGCTCAATAATAGGTTTATCTTGGGGTAAGACTAGAAAATACTGCATTGAGCTAGACTCGATTGGGAGTTGGTTCATTATACTGGTCTTTATTACACTTCAGGTTTTATACTCCCAAGGGATATGCTTTTTCATATTCAAAAGATCATTATGAACCAAAATTGAGGGAATAAACAGTAGATCCCATAAGAATATAAGTTAAGAAGAAAATTAAGGATAACCAGGATTTAAATATAGTGAATCACAATTTAGGATATAGTTCTTCTTTATATGTATATCCTTTTATGTTCAATGTTTACTTTATTCTTTTTAGCTAAGAGTCAATCCCCCTAATTGTATGTTATTCTTCTCGGTTATTGGCAGTAAATATATGATCACATTCCAACAGTCAATGTGATAGGGACTGTGAATATTCCATAATGATAAACCAATACGATGGGAATGGTTTCTCAAAACATCAGGATAGTACTTGATTAGTTGGATCATGTAATGAATAATAACTTGAACAATGTGGAATTACCACCCACTCTAAGGAAAAATCATGTTTTGACATAATAATTTATGAGTCAAAGGCCTCTCATGTTTAGTGGATCTTCAGATTCCCTCCTCACGAAATAGTGGATTAAATCCATTAAAAATATGTTTTATGTCCTCCCGTGCTCATTAGAATAGAAATTTGTACTAAAGGTCAATCATTTTTAATGGTAATCAGATTAGTGGTGTACACTGATCTAGAATAAAATGTCCCATGATAAAAATGTTATCATGGATTGGGAGATATTCATGAAATTTTTTTTAAAAATTTTTTTCCTGAACCCTCTACCGTAAGATGGAAAGATAGTTCCTCAGAATAAAGAATAATGAATTTCAGTCCATCCAGGCAAATGAAGAAAAATTTAAAAGGAATTCACGATATTCTTCTAGATATGACATTAAAAGTGAAGGCTTAGTGGATTGATTATTTAGCAGCCCAAAGGAGAGTCTACAAAAAGAGTAGGTCATTCGTGACATCAACAGTTATGGGGAGATTGTCTATTGTGGCCTTATGGATGAAATGGAGATTAGATACTCTCAATGATATCATGGTTCCATTGAGAAAAACTGTAAAATAGAGACTAATACGGTTGTTTTGGTAAATAAATACCATAATGAGAAGAAGATCAAACATTCCACGTGTCAAAATTGTGCAAATAAGCATCCTAGGAATAGTCTAAATGGATCCATGGATTACATAAACTGTGGAAGAATGGGACATCTATCTATGACATATAGAAAGGATTTGATGAATCCCACTAATATAGAAGAAGAATGTAAGGTTAAAATCAAAACATAGCTTGTATTGCAGTGTTACAACTGCATGGACCATGGGAATTATGAGAAACATTTCCCTAAGCCAAGGGTGGATGGAGGAAATAAATAATAACTTCCAAGGAAATAGGGAAGGGATTATTCAATAACTATAATTAATGTGGATATTGAAAATGATGTGGTGACTGGTATGCTAGTTATTCATTCCATAATATCAAATGTACTACTGATTGTGGTTCTACACATTCTTTCATATTCTTTCATGTTTTGTAGAACCATTCAAACTCCACCTCAAAATTTTAAGGATATGTTTTCCATGAGTACACTGAATGGTAATATTATTTCATACAGGGTTTCTAACTCCTCCATTGTAAATGTTTGGGGACTAAACCTCCCAGAAAATCTTTTCATACTTCATTTACTGAATTTTTCTGTTATTTTGGGAATAGATTGGATATCTTTATATAAATCTAAAATCAATAGTATAGAAATCGATAACACTCTTCACATCCTCAATCATCATCCAATTCTCTAAAATATTGTTGAGGAAGAAGATTATTCTTTAGAATTAATTATCTCAAATGTGGATATTACTGCCTTATGAACAAGCATGTCTAGAACAAATGATTGAGACAAAGATATAATACCTCTCAATGATATTCGCATATTAAGGGATTACAATGATGTACTCCATAAATAATTTCTAGGTCTTCCTATTGATGAAGTGGTTGAGTTCCCAGTTTAACTTATTCATGGATCTTAGCTTTTATCAAAGAAACATTATAGAATATCCATTATATACATTGAATAGCTAAAGAAGCAGTTATTAATGAATTAAAATATGGGTATTATATTCCTCACTACTTCACCATGGGGTGTTCCGGTCCTTTTCAAGCAGAATAAGGATGGTTTAATGATCCTTGGAATTGATTATTGTGATATAAATAAAATAATGATAAAGAGCATGTATACCCTTCATGAGATTGATGACTTTTTCAATTAGCTTCATGGGGCCCATTAGTTTTGTAAGACGGACCTTCGGTCAGGATATCATAAATTAAAGTTGCGGAAAGAATATATTCCCATGACTACATTCTAAATGATTTATGGACAATATGAGTTCATAGTTATTCTGTTCATCCTAATTAATTCTCCAGATATTTTCAGGGATCTAATGATTATTTTATATAGATTAACTCAAAACATTCCATGTAGTATTTATCGATGATATTCTAATATAATCTTAGAGTAAGGTGGAACATGAGAAGAATTTAAATTCTATGCTAAATAAATTATGAATGGAGAAACTATATGAAATTTATAGTAAATGGGTGTTTTGGATGGGGAAATTATCATTATTGGGGAATTTAATCACTATAAAAGGGATATCTGTATAACCTTCCAATATAAATAAAATTGGAGAATGGACCATGCCAACAACTGTAACGGATATCCATAAATTTTTTTGGTCTAACTTTGTATTATCGATGGTTTTTTAATAACTCGTCGTGATGGTCAAACCAAATTTTCATGCTAAAATGGAAGAGATTGATGATTTTCTTGACTAAATATTGTGAGGAATACATTATGGAGATCAAAAAAAGGATTATTACTGCCCCAATACTCAAACTCCAAACTAGTGGAGAACTCTTTTTGGTGTATAGTGATGCTTAAAATAAGGGCTTAAGTTGTGTGCTGATGAAAACTAAAAAGGAGATATATTATGAATCAAGGTAGCTAAAAATCCCTGAAAAAACTATCCTACACATGATCTGAAGTTGGTAGTTGTGATCTTTGTGTGGAAAATATGGAGGCATTATCTCTATGGGTTGAAGTGTGAGATATATATTGATCAAAAGAGTATCATATATATATTCACACAGAAATAACTTAATATGCCCCATCAAATATGGTTAGATCTCTTCATGGATTGTGACATCTCAATCCACTACAATCCCAGTATGGAAAATAAGGTGGTAGATGCTCTATGTAGAAATAATACTACATCTTTATCAATGATGTGAATTGAAAAGGATCCAATATTCTTAGATTTTCAAAGGATGGACATTAGAATCTTTAAAGTATAAACATCATCAATCATATCTCAAAATTAATTCCCAACCATCGCATGTATAGAAAATAAAGGATGCTGAAAGAAAACATATAGAAATTATAAAATTAAGGATGATTTTAGAAATGGGAAATCCACTTAGTTCCAGATTTATGAAGAATAATTTTCATATTTCGGTCGTAATTATTTGTACCATCATGTTCAAAGATGAAGAATGACTTTCTAAATGATTCACATTGAGCAACCATCTTTATTCAACTAGGTAGCACAATGATGTATCGATATATTTTGGAGAACATTTGGTGGGACAGTATGATGAAGAATATTTTCAAATATAAATAATGTAACTAGTATTTCAACAAGTTATGTATGAATTAAAAAAGTCTTAGGGGATGGTAAAACCACTATCCATACAAATATGGATCTGGGAGAACATTACCATGGATGTTGTCACTGAACATCCAAGGACATCTAGAGGAAACAATGCTACATGGGTCATTATGGAACATTTTACAATGACAGGTGGCAATATCTCAATTCGAGATGACTTATCATTGGATCAAGTGGAATATATATATATATATATCAAAGAGGTTGTAAGGCTTCAAGGAGTACCATTATATATTGTAAGAGATAAAAATCCAAGATTCACATTGATGTTATGGAAAAGTCTCTTGTATGCTCTAAACACTAAACTAAACATTTTTATGGCCTATTATCCTCAAACTGATGGTCAATCTGAGTGAAAAATTCAGCCACCGGAAGACTTGTTGAGTGTATGTTCTATTGATTTCAAAGGAGGGTGGGACCAATATCTTCGACTGGTTGAATTCTCCTACAATAACATTTTCCACTCCCCTATCTGAATGCCACCATATGATTCTCTTTATGGGAAAAGGTTCAGAACACTGACATGTTGGGATGAAGTTGGTGAGTGTAAGCGGGTAGGACCTAAAATTTTCTAAGAAATGGTATAGAAGTTGAACTCTATATAGTATCACATCAAGGTAGTACAATTTCAATAGATGAGTTATGCGTACAATCTTCGATGAGACCTTGAGTTAAAAGGTAGAGACATGGTATTCCTCCACATATATCCATGAAAGAAGTCAATGAGGTTTTGGATGAAAGGAAATCTAAGTCCTAAGTTTATATTCCCCTTCAATATGCTTAATCTTGTTGGAGTTTTGGCATATTGACTTGAACTTCAACTTACCATGTCTAAAAAACATGATGTCTTTCATGTATCACTCTTAATAATATACATAATAGATCCTTCACAAGTACTATCTTTAGAGGTCATGTAGTTGGATAATCATATTTCTTAGGATGATGATCTATTGACGATTTTGGATCATATAGATAATGTTCTATGTAATAGGACTACTCACCTGGAAAATGTACTATGTTGGATCCATAAGTACAAAGAAGAAACATGGGAACTAGATGAGGAAATGAAGGAAGATTACCAACACATGTTTTCATGTTCGAATATAAAACAAAATTTTGAGGGCTATATTTCATAAGGGGGAGAATGTAATGACCCAATGTTTAACAAATGAAAGTTTTCTTCTTGTAATTATGTCATATAACCACACGAAATTACAACACAACGTACTTATAAGTTTTATGTGACCTCTAAACATAAAATTGTCACTTTTGTGATTTGAAATTTAAAAATCTTACATACAGTGTTGTGATTAATAAGTTGTTTGGAGTCTGATAAAACAAACTTAATTTATGGTGAATAGTAACTGACCCTTATGAATAGTAATATTGCCCTTACGAATAGAAATAAAACCCTTATAAATAATAAATCATCCATGTGAATATGTAACCATACCAATAAATGTATAGATAATATTTATCCATATTATAAGTGAAAATATGATATAATTATATGATAGTATTGATATTTTTTTAAGCCATAAATATTTAAATAAATTTTTTTGAATAATGTAATAATTAGAAAATAATGTTTATTTTCATCAAATTTATTTATAGATTTTTTTAATTTCATACAATTATAGTTTAATTTTATGAGACCATAGTTAATTTGTCAACGTATTTTAAAATGAGATATAATTTTGAAATATTTATTTTTAAAGGAAATAATTATTTTATTTAAAAAATAAATTTCCACTATTCATAAAATTGTTTTCATAAAATGGATTTCATTTTTTTATTCTACACATAAAAAATGTTTTCGGTTCATTTTTATGATTTTTCTAAAGTACTTGAATTTTTTATGAATAGTAAAATACGTTAATTTAATAAAAGTGCTAAAACCAGAATTTTAGCATCAAGAATGAGTCATAGATGATGTAAATGGCCATTTTTTATAACCCACAAGAACTTATTACTATTTTGGGTTACTGTAATAAATACTATTCACATTCTTTGGAAAAAATATTAAACTATTGATTAAAATAATGGGAAACCCCTCCTCTCCTCCACTATAAAGTCCACCCCTATTTACCTCTTATCTTCACTTTTATCAAGACTTGTGCATTGTCTAAATTCTGTTAAAATATTTTCCTAAGAACCTCTCCTATGTTCATCATCTATTGGTCTCTTTAAAATACCAAATCTGATCCCTTAAAGTGGTTCTCAAGGAAGATATATTCAAGCGGTAAATTCTACTGTTTATTTCCTTTTATTTTATTTCGTGTTCAATTCTTTTATATTTATTTCCTCTCCTCCTTTAATAAAATTTTATGATAACTCTATTAACTAAAATGTACGTGAATGTTTTTTTGATAATTGAGTAATTCATCATTATCTCTCAATTCCCCTCATTTTATGCTATGAATGAAAACACTATTTGAGATGTGTTAATTTCTCACATTAAAGGACAACAGGTCATCAATTTATATTACCGTATAATAATATACTCATGAAACCATATTTAAGGATTAACAACACAATAATATATTTATCATGTCTAAATTAATGTTCTGGAATCATTATTCACCTGATATTAATTTATAAATAATAATGTAATCTATGTGATCGAAAAACCACCATTTAAACAAATTGGTTATCATTAAAGTTATTTATAATGATTCATCTTAACTCCAAAAAACTAAATGGATTTTATGACCATTTAATCTTATGTATGTTGGATAATAACATAAAAATTCGATTTTGGACAAATGTTATCATCTTATATGTTTATCCTTGCATGTATATAAGTAAACCAATCATGAAAACAAAGGAATCAAATGCTCCCATACAATGAAATTGAACCACTAAACCTAAGAAAAAATGTCATGAATGAACTTAATAAGGATATAATAAAAACATTTCATGAATAAGAGTTTTTGGATATATTAATTAATAAATGTAATTCGTTAATCCAATAGACTATGTTTATGTGAATGATTTCATCGGACTTATGGTGATGGAATCTACCCAAACCTTCATTATTCCCATGGGTTTTTCTATCATTATTTTTACCCAAATTTAGTTATCTATTCGTTTTATGCACATATTCTAAATTATTCTTATATGAACTAAATTCATGTATCATGATCCTCTCATTATTCGTTTTTGAGGACATACATGTTTTTAGGTGGATCCCTCCTCAATACTTCCCAATAAGAAAACTCATTTTAAGGAAGATTCCTAAATTAAAACCCAATTACAATTTCACTCTATCTTCTATTTTAAAACACCATTGTTTTTATAAAATCTTTATTCTTATTATTAAAACATTATTTATTCACTTCTTGTTTTATAAAAAAGATAATTCCCTTTTCAATTTTAAAGACTCTTTAGTGTTTTCTTCAAGACCAAACTAAAAGTTTTTGTTGATAAAATTTCCTAAATACTCTTCTTAAATGTTTTCAAATTTGATTGACATCACATAGCATGAAATATAACTAATTTACCTCATCAATTTCTATTTATGTCTTAATTTTTTTTATGTAATGGACACTTGTATGATTCTCCCATATATTATGCCTTATGACATGATTATGATACCCATTTCTATCCAAAGAACCCCTAAGGTTGTTTATGATTGGTTATATATGATTCTATATGTGGAAATAATATTCATGAACATGTTATGATGGTTTCACCTGAATAGAGGTCTAATTCATTGGGTAAATTTGAGTCTCATGAGATGTTATGTGCAATGGTCTTGGCTATTAGGCTTGACTTGTGCTACCATGTGCAATAGTCTTGGTGGTTATTCTTAACTTGTCCTCCTCTATGTGAAATAATCCTTGAGTCCTGAAAACATTATGTTTTATGTTTCTTCCACATTATTATGATTCCATGTTTATATGATCTCATGTTTATATGTTATTATTTCACATGCTCCAAGCCTTTTTATATTATTATGGCATGACTTCAAACCCATGTACTAAAGAATTATTATTAATTTTATTCCTTTACTATAATTTTATAAAATCCATTTGTTCATATTTTCCTATGGTTATCTTATAAAGATGTATGATCACAATGGATTTTAGGAGCTCATTATGAGAATTATATATCTAAATGTTTTATTTAGTCCCATGTTTTCTATTTTGTGTACCTAGGATTCCAATACACAATACTTTATGATCCATGGAATTTAATATGATTTTTAATTGATCTTAAAATCATGTAACAATATTTGTAAATGGATAGAGTCATTATAACCTATCAATTTTTGGGTGAGTCCTTTACCTCTATATTTATTTCATTAGCAATGGATTATTATGGATAAGTTCATCATCTCATCAGTTTCATATCATTCCATTTATTTTGATGGTAGATATTGTGGTTTCTAATCACCATTGACAATGTTTTTTACATTTTCTACATCTTTGAGGAATTATTATCTTTTATGGGGTTCCATTTTCCTATATTTATTATTTTTCTTATTAATTTTTTTATATTTTCTGGGGATTTTCATGTATAAAAATTGAAAATGTAATGGTTTCACATTTAAAACGTTTGATTTACTTTGAAAAAAATTCAATGGATTCATCTGAAAAATAGGTTTTAAAAAACTAAAATATATTTTATTTTCATTAAAATAGTTTTACAAAAATTTGTTTGTGGTTTTTAAAATACAGATTGACAAAAATTGTACAATGGTAAACATTGGTGCATCGAGGAAGATACCAGTGTAGAATTAGTTTGTGAGATACTACATGGAGGTAACCTCATTATGTAAACTTTTTATTGAAGGAATCAAAGATAGTTGGATCCAACCATATTCTTTGTTAGTCTCATTAGTGTCTAGTATGTATTTTCACATGCTATTGAGCATGGTAGGTATTTTATTTGTCATTATTGTTGTTTATTGCATGAAATGTGTTTCTTTAATGTTGGATAACATGTATATTTATATTTTTTATCTTTACCTTTTTTTCTGGGTTTGAAAAATATGACGTCCAAATTTTAAAAACTCAAGTACATTTTTAATGATTTATTCAAATTGTTCAATTTTTAAAATTCATTTAATTTTTTTCTTCCTAGAAGTTGTGTGTTCATGTAATTAGAGAAATTATATATTTCAAGGTGGAAATCTACCGGGATTAATTAATTATTCACTTCTTGTTACCTTTAGAAATTTGTAGACCTTGGTTTACCTGATACAAGAAATTGAAAGGTAATTATTTAGATTTATGGATTTTCTTTAAAAGATTGTTTCATGTTGGGAATGGTTTGGAAGTGACGGTTGGTCATATGGATAATATTTTTTTTCAATACATGACAAATTTTATGTTTTATCATAATTGGATCAGTTGTATCTCCCTTGTTTTAATATTCATACTCTTATTTTATGCCCCTTTTCGCTTTTATTTGAGTCTTGGTTTTCAGTCATTTTTTACCACATTCCGTAATGGGGTGAATATGGTGACTAGTCTTCTTGTCCGATTTTGGTCAATTGTAATTTGGTATTAATGGGGTTACTCAGCATGAAGTTTCTCGTCACTCTATGATTTGGTTCAATGACTTTAGTAGATATGAGTAGGATCATCAGAATTCAAGAGTAGGTGTGAAAAAGGGGTTTTGAAAAATCAATCCCATGACTACATTTGAGTATCCATGGGTGGTTAGAAAATAGTTACTCTGATCAGGACATAGTATTTAAGTATTTTGAATAAATTATATGGGAAATCTTTTTGAAATTAACATATATACAATGTTTGGGGACTTGGTGTAGTTCTGTTCATCTGAAAGAAAACATAGTGGGGATTTTATTTAGATAGACCATTTACAACCTATAGGAGTTACCATAACTAGGTATAATCTATATCTACATTAAATTAATATTTATTAAAGATTTTTTTATTCTTGTTTTGTTTTGATGGCTTTTTAAGTTTCATTGGACTGATTAGTTATTTTATTTAATTTAGTGGAAATTACCTCTTATAAATATTTCAAATAATATAGGGGATGTCATAAGGTAGATTCCATAGACAGATTCCCAAGAGGTTTCTTCTTTGGTTAAAATAGTTATATGTATCATTCAAACTCAATGTTTAGTGGGTGTAGTTAACACGATATGATTAGTGGATCGTTGTTAAGAATATACAATGCAACATCCACCTATATTTCATGGGGAAAAGGATGTCGAGATTCAGAGGAGTGACTTGAATAGATATAGATGATCTTATTATTTTTAAATACTATAAAATATTCTCATGGGATTATTCAGAATATATTCTTGAGGGACCATGATGAATAAATTAGGTTTTGATAGTACAAGATATGGTTCAAGAACCTCTTACCTGGGATTAATTGAAGAATATTATTAATCAATAAATTTATCCTCAGGATTCTCAAGTATAAAATACTTATTTGTTTATGACTTAGGGGTAATATGATCATTGCCATTTTAGGGCACTCATCTCATCTTTCTGAGTTGGTTCATATGGAACCAGATCTTATCACAAAACTTTACCAAAAATCTAGATGGTTTTAGATAGGAATGATGGATGATGTTTATTTAATTCTAGTTATTTTTTTCTACATAACCTTATTGGAGGTAGTATAAATAAATTCTTTCCCTGATGTAGACATCGGTGGAAGAAATGTTTTGGGTAGAACATTAGTAGGAGCAATGGTTTGCCAGGGTTCGTCTTCTAGTTGGAAAACAATGTGAATGAGGAGTAAATTTTCTATAGGACCAATTATAATGGATTATAAAGGGAATAAACATTTTATTTATTACCAATATGAGAGTTATGGTTATACCAAACCTCATTGAATGTAGGTTATTTACTCTTTTCATATATGTTGGACAAATTGACACTAGAAAAATTTCTATGATAAGATGATCCAATGTACTAAGATGGAATCCACTTTCACCAGTGAGTAAAAGGTTTCGGTTGATGGTTCCATGTCTGTCAGTTCTCATTCATAAGGTAAAGGGAATGTGTGGGTGACTAATTCTATATTTCTTTAATTGTAATTGTGTGTGCTAGAGGAATATGAAGCAATGACAACTACTATTAGATGTATGGTCATTATTTTGACATATGTGGTGATAACATAATTTTAAATAGGTTCTAATGATTATTTTATTTCATTAATGTTTTTTATGTGTTGGGTTTTCATTCAAATATTATTTCATTCTTTTGGGATCATTACATGTCTTTTTGAAAGAGGTCCGAACAAGGTTTCAAGTGTCTTGCATGAAGAGTGGTGATAGGTTACCTAAAGGTGGGTTAGGACATCATGGTTATTAATCATAACATCAATTACTTCATTGTGTGTATATATTGGATGAACAGTTTCATGTCCCAGAAATATATTTATCATCATCAATTAGAACTATTATCTACTGATTAGGCAACTCTTGTTTTCAAGGGTTAGTGAGACTCATGATACAGAAGGTAAGTTTCTGTTGTACATTATTCTATTATAATATCTTTCCAGTTGTCAGAAATGTTTCATGATGTAGTCAATTGCCTATTGTGTAGTCAACTACATATTATTGTGTGTGGGTACACTGAGGAATTATTGAATGTTTTTCGATTTTTCCATCACATTGAGTTGTTGAGTTTTCCATCGACCCGTTTCCTTTAAATTTTCCCATTTTTAAGAAATAATATTGAATGTAACCAACTGATTTTATAGAGCTTATGGTCCAACATTTGGACCTAGATGTGTTATTATTTATTCATCCAAGAGTGTATCAACAATGAAATGCCGACATCACAATCACCCGACGTTAACATGGTCATTGGGTCCTAACCCTCTAGGTACCACCAGTTTCCCCATAGACACGTTGTCCGCTACCTGGGGCCCAACCTTGTTCCAGAACGGGTCATCTGGGTAATGATTTTCCTCACATTTCATCACCTGTTCTTTCTAACATTCTTTTTCCTCACTTCCAAACACCCAGGAGGTCACCCATCCCGACCACTTATGTGTTCCAATAATGTTAAATGGTGGAGTACTAATCTGATAGGATCCCAAAAAGGAAGGTGAATATTATTGATTGGAATTGTATAATTTATTAAGGCCACTTGGCCTTGGGACTTTGGGCTATGTAATGGGTCTCCCTCTACCCAGTCTAAAGAGGTCTTTACTTTTAAATAATAAATTGAGTCTTCGACCCCAACCTTTAAAAAAAGACTCTCCCTTTAGATCACAACATCCCCATTCTAGACCCTACATCTCAACTCAAGTAGTACCACTGCACATACGGTAGAGTTCATGCTCTAATACCAATGTTTCAAATGGTCCCCACTGATAGTATAGACACCATTCCTTAACATGTCCTTTAGGATATAGCCATATATTTTCCACCAATTCCACTGAAGAAACATGGTCCCCAATCTGGGGCCCACCCACATGCCTAAATGGGTCATCTAGCTGATGGATTTACCTATAGGGAAATAAATGTTCTTTCTAGTGTTCCTTTTATGCACTCAAATACACCCTTGGAAACATCATAGGAGTTCACCCATCCTTATCACCACTATGGTCCAAGAATGCTTAACTGTGAAGTTCTAAACAGATAGGCTCTCGAAAGGAATGGTTCAACTTGACAAAATGTGTAATATCATTTAGTAATTTAACCCTTTATCATTCAATGTTTATTCATAGAGATTCATTATCGTATACATCTATACTCACTGCTAATAAGTAATATGGGATCCTCATACTTTATATTTATTATTTGGTGTTTAATAGAGAGTGTTTTAAGAACAACTATCCTTTACATAGAATTTATGATCTCTTTGATCATTTGATAGGGGGTTTTTGCTTTTCAATGTTTGACCACTATTCGGGGTACCACCATTTCAGATTCTGTGAATAGGATATACCCAAAAAATCATGTCAAAGTCAACATCGGAATTTTTATTTTTTTATTCCATTTATCCTACTAACCCTCCCAAAGATTTTATGGCATTGATGAACTAAAGAATTCAATATTTCATAGAATCATTTACTTTTTTGTTTGTATATCATATTATTGTGTACTCTAAGACATATGAGGAGACCAAAACCATCGTGATATCATTATTAAAACCTTTAGGGAACATCATTTGTATGGTAATCATTATAAATGAGATTTTTGGATTCATGAAATGATGTTTCCTGGGAATTTAATTTTTGATTGGTGTGTCATTGTTGATCCTAAAAAAATGTGCATGATGATATTTATTTGTAGCATCTCATAATCATTTTTGAGATATGGTGATTCATATTTGAGGAACATTACTATATACTACATTTTATGGACTACTCCTAGAACGAATCAAAGATGCCAAATGTAAACCATAAGGGTGTAATTTTTGAATGAAATAAAAAGTTTCTATGGTATTTTTAGGATATAAATAGAATCTTGAGTTTATAATTTTTGATTATTTCTTAAATAGAGTATACATATAACGCTGTTGGTGATGCCACTGATATTGATTAGTGATGTTTCTTGATGTAGGGGAAATAGGTTCTGTCTTATAGATGTTACTAGTTATTCTCCCAGAAGAAGACTATCCTAACCATGATCTTTATTTGGAAAGTTTTTTAAATGCACTCAAGAAGATGAATCCATATCTCATTGGATAATGATTTACAATGTACTCAGATAATATAATCATGGAGTATATTCTTAATCATATAGATCTGAATGTTTGAAATAGATGGTAACTTGAGTATATTTAGAGAATTTATTTTGATACCATATATACCCATGGGAAAATATATTTTGTAGCTGATTAATTGAGTAGAAAATTTCAAACATAAGTAGTGAATAAATTAGTTGAGCAGTGATTTATGAGTTGTTTGTTTGATGAGATGAGCTAGGGAGTGAAAGAGATTCCGGGAAATGCGTTCTCAGATTAGATGAAGTTTGAATAATATTTTATTAGTTATTAGGACATTAATAGATGATAGAAACAAAGATTTGATGATTAGAAGAAAATGAAATTGGTTTGGAGACATCAAGTGAGTGGACTCATCCTCCCAGGGTAGCATTGTTCTTCTAAAGAATGTTGGTTGTTCTGTTTTTTTTGTGGCAGGTGTTTCTAGATAGTATCCACCTGTCATGTGACTATATTCACTCTGGGATACAATGTTATTCCATGATTTGAGAATGTGTTATTGGTGGCCATATATGTGGTAGTAATTTGTGGATTTTGTATCACGATGTCTCACTTTTGAAAGAGTTATGTTGCAATGATAGAGACCTTCATGATTTGTTCTACCTTTACCCATTCTATTATTTAAGATGAATGATATTTTAATGGATTTCATCATAAATGTTCAATGGAATTCTAGTGGGAATAATTTTATTCGGTAGATTATTGATAGACTCACTAAATGAGCACATTTCTTTCCAATAAACTAAATGAAAATTTTGGAATACCTTGGGGAATTATATGTGTATGATATTTTGAGAGTTGATATAATTCCCTCATTGGTTTTTTATGGGGAATTTATGTTGACATCCTTATTCTAAACGTGTTTGTAAGTGGAAATCGGTTCCTGGTTGAAATTTTCCATGACTTATAATCTGTTGACAGATAAAAAGATATAGAGGGATATCAACTTTATTTAGGATATGCTTTAGGATTGTGTGATAGACTTTTTGGATATGGTAAAATACATGTTCCTTTCTTTGATTTTTAATAAAACAATATTTTTCATTGCATTAATCATGATTGAACCATTTGAGGTATTATATGGGAGACCATGTCTATCTCTGTTATGCTCAAAATAGGTGTTAGTGTTGTCCTTGGTTGGTTCAAGTTTTGTTCAATAGATGAAAGATGTTGTATAGTTGATAAAAATGTATTTGATCATCACATAGTGTAATCATAAATTATGTGGACTGTCATTGGTAGATGCCAAAGTTCGATGTTACTGATATCGTCTTTTTTAGTGTTTCACCTCTCTTGGGAATTTTTCTATTGGGTAGGAAGGATAAGTCTGCACTCTGATTTTTGGGCCCCCTCTTTATCATTGAGTGACTAGGTTGGGTTGAATATCAGTTACTTTTACATCTATGTTGACATCATTACACAAAATGTATAATTTTTCCTAATTAAGGAGGTTTATACTACATCCATTTCATGTGATAAGATTAGAGGATGTTGATCTTGAGCCCGATACCACGTTATTTTTTCATCCAATATAGATTATGGACCACCTAGATAAGGTATTATGCATTAATATGATCACCATTGTACATGTACTATTTCCTTGTACACAAGTTCACCATGAGACATGGGAGAATGACTCATTGATGATGTAGTAGTGGTCTTCCCTTTTTGTTGATCTGGGTTCTGAAGTTCTTTATAGGAATGGAAAAAATGTATTTTGGGGGGTTATAATGCCCATTTACCTTTCCATTAAGTAAGATATAATCACTTATGTTGGTTTCCATTATAATCGGGAGAGTATTTCAAACCATGGATTGGGAGGATACCTATAATAGTGAAGTCAGGGATTTATTGGAATTTTCTAGATGGACTTGTAGTTTTTAATTCTTTTTAGGTTGTTACATAGCATGTAATGGGATTAAATAATGTGTATTGGATTCCAAAAACATTCCAGAAATTTGTTACATAGTGCGAGAAGATTACAAGTCATGTAATCTAAAAATAATGTTTTTAATTAAAAATAAGATGCATTTTTGTGTAATTTAATAATGATGGATTTCACGATGTGTTAAATATTAAAGACTATTTAATTGACTGAGTTATAGTTTTGGGGTGTCATATGGGTGTTTTGGGATTTTTTTAGCATTCTCCTCAATGTCATTTCTATTATGCAATATAGAGACCATCCATTTTCTTACATTACTATTAAATTGTATTAATGAAAAACATAATAGAATTTATCAATGAAGATGTAGTGGTTTAGTGTTGGTAAAACAAGGACCATTCATAAATTTGACAACATAAAACATAAATATTTACTTAATTCCTTCTTCTCTATCTTTTTATTTGCCCATGAAATCTCTATAGAACATGTATTCACATGAGAAAATACAGAAAAGGGGGTGACCTACAATACAAATAATATGATAGTTATGAATATGAAATAATATAAAATAGTGTGAGAATAATCATTATAATTATAAGATAGGCATAGGATCGTAATCATTATAAGAATAACTGAGAAAAGACTTAAAATGGGGAAATTCATTAGAATGACACATCATGCCTTTGTGGTAAACTACCATACATAGTTGTGAAAAAAGCTATCATCATGTTCACACATACTTCACATTAATTATAATATATATAACATTTCACATCGAATTGGAGTGGTATAATATTCCAAGCACTACCATCACATCATAACATTTACATTGCACTATATAATTATGGGTGCACATATATCATCTTAATAGGTCCAATGCACCATGGGATAAGCTTATTTTTCTTTCTAAATTACATAAATCTATTCCATGGGGATATTTGATGAACCACATTATCTACAACATCAATCTCCAAGTCCCCTCTACTATTGTTAGTATATCTCTTTGTATAACTCAGAGAAGCTTTGATATATTGATTGATGGCTTCAGCCTTTTCAATATTCTCTTATAGAATATCGGGACTATGTTGATTTATATCACAAACTTCATCCCAATGGGTTGAAGTTATTCATATATTTGCATACATATCTTTATATGGAGAAATACGAATACTCAAGTGGAAGCTATTATTGCATGACAACTCAACTAAGGGGAGATTCTGATCATATCCACCATTGAAATCTAAAAATAAGGATCTTATAATATCTTATAGCTTCAGAATATCCCTTTCATATTGGACATTAGTTTGGGGGTGATAGGCCATGCTAAAATTAAATTCATTACTAAAGGAATTTTAAAGACTCCTCTAGAATTTAGATTTTAATCTAGGATCATTATTAGATAAAATTGAAAGTGAAACCATGTGTTATCTCACCACTTTCTTCACATACATCTTTTCATGTTCATCAAGAGAGAGATCATCCCAAATTTTGAAAAAGACTACAGTCTTAGTGATTCGGTCCACCTCAATCCATATCACATAATTTCCTTCGGATATCTTTTGAAGACCCATGATAATTCCCATAGTGACATTATCTCATTTCCACATGGATATAGGCATTGGTTGAATCATCCTTTTGGATTTCTATTGCTATACATTAACTTTCTGGCATATCAAACAACTTGAGATGTACTCATCAATATCCTTAAACATTTTGTCTCACCATAATTGTTCTTGGAGATCATGGTACATCATGATACTCCTCGGTTGGATATTTAATTTTGAGATATGTGAATTATACAATATATTCTTCATTATCAGAGGTGATTAAGGCACACAAAGCCTCATTCAAAACTGATTTACATCATCATCATTGAATGGAACTCTTGTATATTTCCTTCTTTTATGTCATTTACCTTTTTTGTAACATCAAATCATCCATTTTTTCTTATTTAATATTTTCTTGGATAAATGTTTGGGAATTCATTTAGGAAAGTTATCAATTTTTCCATATATAATGACTTCCAAATCTAACCTTTAAATATCCATGAAGATAGAGTCTTTCAAAATATGAAACATGGATATAGTAGAAGGTTATTTTCAACTTTGGTCATTAGCTACCTTGTTTTCCCTGCCAAGATAATAGTGAATAGAGAAATTCTGGTCATTGATTATATCTAACCATATTATTTGATGCATTTTGTCCTCCTTTTATTTGAATATATACATTAGGATCTTGTGATTTATATATTTGTCACAATTCTGACCATAGAGGTACTGCCACCAGATATTCATGGAAAAAATCACTATTTGTAGCTTTAAATCAAGCATAAAGTTGTTCTTCTAATGAATCATCTATTTTTATGACGTGTTGGATATCACAATATCATATTTCATGAGTACAAAACCCAATAATTTCTTTGAAGCGTTAATGTAAATTAAAAAACGTTCTCTACTTTTCAAAAATGTGTGTACAGGTGTACTGATAAGCCTTATCTTTATCTCTTTGATTCTATCCTCCCATTATTCCTTCCATAAATACATTACCCAATTTTTTGTCAACGTAGTTATCTTGAATTAAAATTGTCAGAAATTTCTCACAAAACATCTATATTACCCACCAAACACATGAAAACTACTAATTTACATGACTATAGAGGTTCTAGTCCATTCATCAATTTCATTTGTTTTTTGAAGGTTCCTAAAAAATTCCCTCACATCTGATCACATGTCCAAAAAATGTGACAAGATGCATCAAATTGTCACACTTGATAAACATGGCGTAAAGCATAATATATATTAAAATTTCCAACACAAGTGTTAAATGTTCCTCATGTTCCTCATTTCTCTTAGAGTATATGAGATTATCATCGATAGACTCCACTAATAAAATTCGATGTAATTTTTAATGACTCTATTCATCAAATCCGTGGTGATTGTAGGGGTATTTGTATGTTAGAATAGAATCACTAGAAACTCATAGTGTTGATACCAGAAAATCCAGGAGCCGGTATAAGCCGGTCCTAAAAAATTAAATAAAGAAAGTTAAATGACTGAAGCATACAAGGGAATATTACATAAACGAGTGTGCACCACCCCACACCTATCTGCCTCCACCAGTGAGGCTCAATAATCTGGGGTCATGAAAGACCACATCTCTCAAAAATCAGTGAGCTCCCGCTTTGCCAATGCATCCACCACCTTATTAGCTTCTCAGTAGACATGTGAGACCTCCACCCGCATCCGAGCAATGTCATTAAGACAACCAACCCACTGTGGTAGTACACACCAAGGGACCTGGCGTGTCTTGGTGCTTTAGGCATGATCCACGATCCAAGAGTCAGATTAAATCCATATATGTTTCCAATTTAAAAGGACAGTGTACCATGAAGGCATAGATCATTGCACAAGGCTCAGCTTCAAAAGTGGTACCAATTCTAATGGCGTCGTGAAATCATCCTTTAATGAAACCACGATAGGTGCGAAACACTCCTCCACAACCCGATGGGCCTGGAGTGCCCAACGCAGCCCCATCAACAATTACCTTGAGGCATGGTCCCGTGGGTGGGATCCATCGAATATACTTTAGCATCCGAGGAAAGCGTTGTCGCCCCGAAACACCAAGCACACAAAGAATTTGATGGTCCGTCACTGTAACACTCCTAGATTTTATGAAAAATATTATTTCTAATTTCATTAATGTCTTGTGTTTTATGCTACAAAAAATAATCTTGCACAACACGCATCCTTGACTTGCCTTGAATTACACGCAAGCGCGACCTTCTGCGATAGCGTGTGTTGTATGCAATACCGAGTTTCGCTAAACAATGATATGATATTAAAATATTATTAAAAATAGTTGTTATGAATAGTAATAACCACTTTTTGATATTTTGTAAATATTATTTTTCAAAATGGACTTCATTTTTGGATTCCGAATATTGAAATTAGCTTAGGGTGAAATTTTGGTACTTTTTGGATAACTTTCATTTTCTGATGAAGAGTGAAAATTACTAAATTTTAATTAAAAACAACCTTTTTAATCGAAATAATTAGTAGTGATAAATAATTAATTTGAGTGGTTTATAGTATATTTAGAATATTTTTTTTACAATTTAATACAATTTTGGTCATTGGATGTAATTTCACATTTAAACCAGACATAAACAAATGTCAATCTTTTGATAGTTATTATCTCTTAAGAACACGTTATTTGTTTTGATGACAGGAATTAATTTTTAAATTAATTAATGCAACTGATATGTTTTTAATTTGGTAAAATAGACATCACTTTTGAATTCATAATATCAAATATAACTTAGGCCTAATTTTTGGTATTTTTCTGGAAACATTCATTTTTTGATGAATAGTGAAACCACTAAATGGTAGTTAAAAAAATGAATTTTTCATTAAACATAATTTTACCACTTCTGTGAGTGGAATTTCAAAAATACGAGAGAAATTGATGATTTCAGTAAGTAAAATGTGGTTCAATGAGATGAAAATAATTTTTCATGAATAGTAACTTTTTACTTTTTTTACCACGGTTAAAATTAAATATGGTAATTAAGGGTAAAAATGATATTATTATTACCCTAAAACTTGTCCTAATTCTACTTGATAAGTGTAATTCAACGAAAAACAACCTTAGGAATAAAATATTATCATTTAGGCCCACTTGGATTAGATTAGGACATTTATTATTATTTAATTCAAAGAAGAGTTAAAAGAGTTAAAAATCAAAGTGTATTTACTAAATTTTTTTAATATAGGGTTTACATAAGATATATTCGATTGAAAATATTTCATAGAAATATAATAATATTTCCTACAGAATGATATTTTATTTATAATTTTTAGACATTAAATAAATTAATTTATTTATGACCCAATGATGATGCAGTAATTACCATAATAGTGAAAAATTAGAATAATTGATATTATAAATACCCAAATAAATATAATATGATCCCTTTTATGAATTAAACTCATTTTATAGGTTAATATGACTTGTTATTATTGATTTAATTACCTTTTTTGAACTAATCATTCTGTTATGATTTTCACAAAAATCAATTACTAAATAGTTTCAAAATTGACATAAAATAGTTTGTAAAACAAATATTATATTACAAGTTGTTATTTTATTCCTAAAAATCTAAGGTTCGGCCAAATGACTTAGATAAGGTTATATATATTAATAATAAACAACTTGGGGTTCGTTTGGCTTCTTATAGTAAGTTTATTAACCTTATAGTATAAGAACACAAGAAGACACGGTAGAAGTAGAATTATTTTACTTAATGTTAATCTAAATGATAAGGTTAAAATAGGAACTTAAACTTGTCTAAATTCTATTGTATGAGAGGATTACGACCCATCCCCGCCTTAGCTTTGAAATTAATCAATTTGGAGCTATTTAAAACCGAAATTATCTTTATAATAAAATAATATTTTTTGTTTTTCCAAAGGAGTCCATCTCCTCCCTTATAAAAGGGAACCTCCTCCCTCTCTTCCTCACACCACTTTGAGCCTTCATGCTCGGCCAACCCCTTCCAAATTCCATTCTCCACTTCCATAGCAACATCCTAGAAGTTCTATTCTTCCTCAAAGACCAATTTTAGTGCCCTAAAAAGAGATCTCCAAGAGGCGCTTCAAAGAAGAGGTAATGTCCATCACCGATTCCTTCAACTTTATTTCTTCTTCCACTTCTTCTTATTAGGTTATTTCTTATGAAGTAATAACATCAGTATCACTCATATACTGATATGTTATTATAAGTATAAAACAACCCTATTTCACCATCTATCCATCCTACGGAAAACGAAATCACCGCGCGTGCGTACGTATGGAATACCATCTCCATGCTGTGGTGTAATCTATTTTCCACCCCCACCTTACTTGGATAGGTATAATGGTGTACATAATAACTATATATGATTATTTTAAAGTGATATTGACACATACACTCCAATACAATTCCATGATCATGAAAATGATATCATCACTCATGCGTACGTACGGACTACCGTCTCCACGACGCGATGAGATACATTCTCCACGTTAACCATTCATGAATGATTATAAAGTATATATAATAAGTAATCATGAAATATATGACATAATAAGGATACTGGATTTATTTGTATATATATGTATGTCATCAACTTAATTCCATTCAACTCAATAAGGAAACGAAAACAGCGGTCATGCGTACATACGGCCTACCGTCTCCATGAACAGTGTATTTCTTTCCATTTACTAATCTATTATATATATGTATATTCTGAATATATATTATAAATAAATCATTTTTTATATTCTGGAATTAAGAAATCATGATCTAAGTAATCATATGAATAATTACAAGTCAAAACACGGACGAAAAATGAAATGATTTTACCCAAAACGCTCTTTAACATGGAATTTACAAAAGAACGGGTAATATAAAGTCATAAGTGAACCATTTATGATATCATAACAATGATTATGACTCTGGAATAAGTCAATGACATTATTTAAATCATTATACAAGAGTTTCGGACACTTATGAAGAAAATCGAACCTAAGGTAAGGGAAATATCACAATCTCATTTTTATCCGAGATTGTTTATACTTTAGTATTTACTGGGGTGTATTTTATCATCCACATCCATGTTTCCTCAATATGTAATATTATTTCCATACACCTACAATTTTTTTAAATCCTATTTTACCCTTCGGTGAGTTTTTAGTAAAAGATATGAAAGGAATATTTTCTCGTTTTTCGTACAAGGTACTTTTTTCACTTTTCTGACAAAAGTACGAGAAGAATGTTTTTTTTAACTTATACGACATGAATGGATTTTAAAAAATTATTTCCAAGAAACTTCCTTTACAAGTTCTCATGTTTATTTTTAATGAACTTCTTTTAGTTTAAAATAGTATGACATGTTAATAAAGGAATAAAAAATTTGAAGTAAAAAAGGATATTTTCCTCAAGAATAGAGTTCAAGGGTTTAATCAAAATTATTTTCCATCTAAGAGAATATAGGGTTCTGTTTCTATCCCTATTATTACATTGATTTGATTATGTTGTGATGGAATTATTTTTATTAATTCCTTTATCTTATATGAATTGTTTTATGATGTCATGATGTTTAAGATTCCCATTTTTATTACATGGGTTATGCTATGATGTATGGTTTATGATTTTGTGTCACACATAAGAATGGTATCATTATGAGATGTGTGGGACCCATATCTCCCTCCAATTCATTGGGTAAAGATTTTATATCTCATGAGATAGATATGGATGGAACGGCAGGTTAAACCGGTTCAGTGAAACAGGACTGAAACGAGGAGTGAACTCGGTTCAAAAATTGACTTTGTCCACTAAGATAGTCTTGGAAATGAGTCTTGACTAATATGATATTATTCTCTATGATAATGTGTGTATGCCACAAAGTTTCATGTTTTATGTTATGATTATTGGGATTACATTTCACTATTATTATTTATCCCATGTTATGATATTATGATCTGTTTTGCATGTTATGATTTCCAAAATGTTATGTTCTTATTAATATGATGTGATTGATATTTCTTTTGTTTACCCTTACTGAGCATTGGAGCTAACCCTTTTATGTTTTCTTTTCCCCAGGATATAAAGAAAGGTTTTAGGTAGAAAAAAAGAAGATCTTTATGGGAGATGTTGAAGATCTTTCACCACGATTATAAGATTATATTTCGAGTTTCCAAAGACACTAAACTATTACAGTCCTTTTGTGTGTGTGTTTTTGTTATGTACTAAGTATTCCTCAAATGTAATGTAATGTCCATGTACGTCAAGCTTCGGGTCTCTATAGTTGGTATCAGAGGAAAGGATTAGTAAACCTTTGGAAACTATGATGCGAGAAGTTTAGTGAGATCCTAGAGATATTTCTAAGGTATGTCTATGGATGTCCCTAAGGATGAGTATACGTATAGGATATAGTCCTAGAACTATGGTAACGATATTAGATTAAACCAAAGATGTTAGATATTGAAGTTACTCCCCCTTTATTATGATTTTTACCTCTCACACTATTCTTTTTGGGTTTTAGATGATGGATGTAACCCGAAAGAACTTTGTTGATCAATGTAATGGACAATGTAATGATTGTCCTCCTGAACAAACAAATGTTATGGGAGATGGAGTGAAAAATCTTATTGCTATAATTACACAAGCTATGAATCATTCTGGACTTCCAAATGAGCAGAGAAGGGAACAATATTCTATTGAGTCTTTCATGAGGCAACGTCCACTTTCTTTCAGTGGGTCTTCTGATCCAGTTGTTGCTGAACAATGGATCAGTTCTACTGAAAAGATATTTTTAGTTCTTCAATGTTATGAACAAGATAAAGTCATATTAGCAGTGTATCATTTGGAAGGTGATGCTGATCAATGGTGGAATCTTATCAAAAATATGAGGCCAAGAGATGAAATTGATTCCATGGAACGGGATGGGTTCAAGAACTTATTTTTCAATAAGCAATCCCCACGTATTCATCGAACAATGATGGAGAAGGAGTTTCTTGAACTAAATAAAAACGATGATGAATCTCTTGGTATATATGAAGCGAATTTTACAAGGCTTGCAAGGTATTCATCTGGATTTATCATCCAACCTGAAAGTAAAGTTGATCGTTTCTTCAGTGGCTTAAAACCAAATCTTCGAAGGGAATTATCTATAAGAGTCTTTAGTATCTATGAAGAAATTGTGCATTGTGCTATCAAGGTAGAAATGGAAGTTGGTGTTACTTATCCATCTCATAGTTTTGACAAGAAACAAAAGATGGAGTTCAAGGAGAAATCTCAGAATAATGGTGAAAAGAAGATGAATGTTTCCTTATGCTCAAATTGTGGAAAGAACCATGGTGGATATTGTCTTAAAGAGACTAGAAAATGTTTTAAGTGTGGAAAAGAAGGTCATCGAGCAGCTGAGTGTCGAAGTAATAGAAAAAGGGTATCTAATGATGTGAATAATGAAAAGACTGTAGAGAACGCACCACCAACACTTCAATGCTTCAATTGCAAGGAAATGGGGAATTATGCTAATAAATGACCTAATCCAAGGGTTAGTGATGATCTACATGAGCAACCACTTAAGGAAAAGGACAAAGGGAAGTCACATGCGATCACTATTGGCGATGTTGAATATGAAAACGATGTGGTGGAATGATTAAGTGTTTATGTAATGGGATTCCAAAATAATGTTGTATATAGTATCGTGGAATATTGGAATATTTATATATTGGTCTATTTTGGTTTTCAATGGTACCGGTAAACATAGAATGTGATTGAGATATTTTTGAAAAAATATATGATATGCGCATAATGAAAGGAAAACAAGAAAATGAAATGTTTGACCATATTCATGAGCTCATGACTGATATAAGGAGAAGGTTATATCATGGTTTGAGTATATAGAATTTTTGGATTTTGGTATGTGGAAAGAGTTAACTTTTGACTGCATTATGTTTTCACTATGGTTCAATTAATGGGTATTCATTCTGCAAGAGAATACATGATTCAGGTATTCACATGTTTGTAATTTGACCAACAAGATATATCTTATGATATATGGGGGATAAATGATGGCATTCACATGATTGTTATATGACATTTCAAGTAATGATTTTCTTTATACTATGAGCTTGGACCGAAGTATTTTAGATAATCCAAAAGATTGGAATGGATTATGTAGGACATAAGTTAGGATATAACTTTTTTCGATATTATTGATGAGATGTTATATTAATATAACTTTAGAAAAAGGAAAACCTGCAGGATGGGCGACAGCCCATCACATCAGACAAGGTTGTGGGAATCGATCCCACAACCGAAGTGCGACTGGCCTTTATCGCCTACCACTGGCCTATAGGAAGTCCCTGGTTAGTAGAAACTAGTTTTATTTTATTACGCGGTATGATATATGAATTATAAGTTCATTTTTGGAATCGTACACGATTAACCTCACCATAGATGGACTTATGTATATTTGATAACTTTTGCTAACATTTTGTTTGAAACAGATGGAATGACCCTATATTCTATCACATGATCTATTAACACTTCATGAATAACAAATTCAAATTAATTACTTTAAGAGATGAAGTGGAAATTGTTCAAAGCACGAAGAACAGTGAAATTGTACCAAAATCATTTAAGTATTTCTTTTAATTCACCAGCTTTAGGGAAATGATCTTGAAAACCAAAAATGTAGTCCTAGTGCCTTTATATCTGATGTATCAGATGGTACCTTAGATCATTGCAAATCTATGGCTTTGTGATTATTGGCTATTTCATAGCCATGTTCTCGACCACTCTCCATCATTACTTGATGGTTAGATTTTTCTTCCATATCCATATTTGCACCTATGTTCTCCTATGTGGAAACCCAGTGATGACTTAATTTGGGTAACCATTACATTTCAAACATTAGTTTTTAAAGCCAAGTTTGGGTATTCCTTTTTACGATGTGGGTTTCTATTAAACAAACTTTCGAGTAGTAAACCATTTATAACCCTAATGAATTTCGAGGGTGAAAATCATTTTAAGGGGGGTATAATGTAACACCCTCAGATTTTATGAAAAAAATTATTTTTAATTTCATTAATGTCTTTTGTTGTATGCTACACCAAAATAAGATTGAACAACATACATCCTTGACTTGCCTTTCATTACACGCTTGCGCGACCTTCTGCGATAGCGTGTGTTGTACGTAATACCGAGTTTCGTTAAACAATGATTTGCTATTAAAATATTATTAAAACTAGCCATTATGAATAGTAATAACCACTTTTTGAAATTTTTTAAATTTTATTTTTCAAATGGGACTTCATTTTTGGATTCGTAATATCAAAATTAGCTTAGGGTGAAATTTTGGTACTTTTCGGATAACTTTCATTTTCTGATGAACAGTGAAAATTACTAAATTTTAATTTAAATTAACCTTTTTAATCGAAATAATTAATAGTGATAAATTATTAATTTGAGTAGTTTTCAAGTATATTTATAATATATTTTTACAATTTAATACAATGTTGGTCATTGGATGTAATTTCACATTTAAACCAGACATAAACAAATGTCAATCTTATTATTGTTATTATCTCTTAAGAACGCGCTATATGTTTTGACGACGGGAATTAATTTTTAAATTAATTAATGCAACTGATATGTTTTGAATTTGGTAAAATAGACATCATTTTTGAATTTATAATATCAAATATAGCTTATTCCTAATTTTTGGTATTTTTCTGGAAACTTTCATTTTTTGATGAATAGTGAAACCACTAAGTGGTAGTTAAAAAATGGATTTTTCGTTAAACTTAATTTTACCACTTTTGTGAGTGGAATTTCAAAAATCTGAGAGACAAGGTTGATTTCAGTAAGTAAAATGTGGATCAATGAGATTAAAATAATTTTTGGTGAATAGTAACTTTTTACTTTTTTACCACAGTTAAAAGTAAATACGGTAATTAAGGGTAAAAATGATATTATTATTACCCTAAAACATGTCCTAATTCTACTGGATAAGTGTAATTCGACCAAAAACAACCTTAGGAATAAAATATTACCATTTAGGCCCACTTGGAATAGATTATAACATTTATTATTATTTAATTCAAAGAAGAGTTAAAAGAGTTAAAATCAAGGTTTATTTACTAAGACATTTTTAATATAGGGTAATACAGAAGATAAATTCGATTGTAAATATTCCTTAGAAAGATAATAAGATTTCCTACATTATTATAGTTTATTTATAATTTTTAGACATTAAATAAATTAATTTATTTATGACACAATGATGATGCAGTAATTACCATAATAGTGAAAAATTAAAATAATTGATATTATAAATACCCAAATAAATACAATTTGAGACTTTTTATGAATTCCACTAATTTTATAGGTTAATATGACATGTTAGTATTGATTTAATTAACGTTTTTCGAACTAATCGTTCTATTATGATTTTCACAAAAATCAATTACTAAATAGTGTCAAAATTGATATAAAATAGTTTTTAAAACATATATTAAATTATTAATTGTTATATTATTCCTAAAATTCTAAGGTTCGGTAAAGTGACTTAAATAAGGTTATATATATTAATAATAAACAACTTGCGGTTCTTTGGGCTGCTTATAATAAGTTTATTAACCTTATATTATAAGAACACAAGAAGACACGGTAAATGTAAAATTATTTTACTTAATGTTAAATCTAAATGATAAGGTTAAAATAGGAACCTAAACTTGTATAAATTCTATTTGATGAGAGGATTTCGACCCATCCCCACCTTAGCTTAGAAATAAATCAATTTGGAGCTATTTAAAACCGAATTATCTTTATAATAAAATAATATTTTTAGTTTTTCCAAAGGATCCCCTCTCCTCCCTTATAAAAGGGCACCTCCTCCCTCTCTTCCTCACACCATTTTGAGCCTTCATGCTCGGCCAACCCCTGCCAAATTCCATTCTCCACTTCCATAGCAACATAATAGAGGTTCTAGTCTTCCTAAAAGATCAATTTAATGCCCTAAAAGGAGATCTCAAAGAGGTGCTTCAAAGAAGAGGTAATGTCTGTTACCGATTCTTTCAACTTTATTTCTTCTTCCACTTCTTCTTCATAGGTTTTTTCATTATGAAGTAATAACATCAGTATCACTCATATACTGATATTTTATTATAAGTATGAAACAACCCTATTTCACCATCTATCCATCCTACGGAAAATGAAATCCCCGCGTGTGCGTACGTACGGAATACCGTCTCCACGCCGTGGTGTAATCTATTTGCCACCACCACCTTACTTGGATGGGTATAATGGTGTACATAAAAACTATATATGATTATTGTAAAGTTATATTGATACATACACTCAAATATAATTCCACGATCATGAAAACGATATCATCGCTCGTGCGTACGTACGGACTACCGTCTCCACGACGCGATGAGATACATTCTCCACGTTAACCATTAATGAATGATTATAAAGTATGTATAATAAGTAATCATGAAATATATGAAATAATAATGATACTGGATTTATGTTTATATATATGTATGTCATCTACTTAATTCCATTCAACTCAATAAGGAAACGAAAACATCGTTTATGCGTACGTACGGCCTACCGTCTCCATGAACAGTTTATTTCTTTCCTTTTACTAATCTAATATATATATGTATATTCTGAATATATATTATATATAAATCATGTTTTATATTATATACTTAAGTAATAATAATCTATGTTATCATATGAATAATTACAATTCAAAACACGGACGAAAAATGAAACGATTTTACCCAAAACACTCTTTAACATGGAATTTACAAAAGAACGGGTAATATAATGTCATAAGTGAACCATATATGATATCATAACAATGATTATGACTCTGTAATAAGTCAATGACATTGTTTAAATCCTTATACAGGAGGTTCATACACTTACGAAGCAAATCAGACCTAAGTTAAGGGAAATATCACAATCTCATTTTTATCTGAGATTGTTTATACTTTAGTATTTACTGGGGTGTATTTTATCATCCACATACATGTTTCCTCAATATGTAATATTATTTCCATCCACCTACAATTTTTTTTAAATCCTATTTTACCCTTCGTTGAGTTTTTAGTAAAATATATGAAAGGAATCTTTTGTCGTTTTTCGAATGAGGTACTTTTTTGAATTTTCTGACAAAAGTACGAGAAGAATGTTTTTTTAACTTATACGACATGAATGGATTTTAAAACATTATTTCCAAGAAGCTTACTTTACAAGTTCTCAAGTTTATTTTTAATCAACTTCTTTTATTTTAAAATAATATGACATGTTAAGAAAGGAAAAATGATTTTGATGTTAAAAAGGATATTTTCCTCCAGAATGGAGTTCAAGTGTTTAATCAAAATTATTTTCCATCTATGAGAATATAGGGTTCTGTTTCTATCCCTATTATTACATTGATTTTATTATGTTGTGATGGAATTATTTTTATGAATTCCTTTATCTTATTTGAATTCTTTTATGATGTCATGATGTTTAAGATTCCCATTTTTATTACATGGGTTATGCTATGATGTATGGTTTATGATTTTGTGGCACACATAAGAATGGTATCATTATGAGATGGGTGGGACCTATATCTCCCTCCAATTAATTGGGTAATGATTTTATATCTCATGAGATTCACATGGCAGGAACGGCAGGTTAAACAGGTTCAGTGAAATTGGACTGAAACGAGGAGTGAACTCGGTTCAGAAATGGACTTTTTCCACTAAGATAGTCTTGTAAATGAGTCTTGACTAATAAGAAATGATTCTCTATGATTATGTGTGTATGCCACAACGTTTCATGTTTTATGTTATGATTATTGGGATTACATTTCACTTTCTATGATTTATCCCATGTTATGATATTATGATCTGTTTTGCAAGTTAAGATTTCCAAAATGTTATGTTCTTATGAATATGATGTGATTGATATTTCTTATGTTTACCCTTACTGAGCATTTGAGCTCACCCTTTTATGTTTTCTTTTCCCCAGGATATAAAGAACAGTTTTAGGTAGAAAAAAAAAGGAAGATCTTTATGGGAGATGTTGAAGATCTTTCACTACGATTAGAAGATTATATTCCGACTTTTCAAAGACACTAAACTATTACGGTCCTTGTGTGTGTGTTTTTGTTATGTACTATGTATTCCGAAAAAGTAATGTAATGTCCATGTACGTTATGCTTCGGGTCTCTACAGTCAGTACATTAGGCATTGTGCCATCCTAAACACGAGATACTACATAAAAATCTCTATGAATCACCAGCACTCCTTACTGAACAGTGGGGGGGAACACCAGTGAAAATAGGAGCAGTTCGGGCCTCCCAAAGGGAAATAATAGTACCCGCAATGGCGGTCAAAAACAGATTAAAAATATGCTTGCTGAACCTGCCATGGGAACCAACATATTTCATCTGAATAACCGGACCGCAGGTGTCAACAGCCACCCCAAACACCGAACTAATGTATTCACATAGCTGTTTGGAATGAGAGCAGCCCATAAAAATATGTTGAACTGAGTCCTCATCAACATTACACATAGAGCACATGGAGGCCATCTGAAACCCGACCCTCTTGAGAGAATCAGATGTTGGGCATGCATTTTTTCAAGATCCTCAATATCAGAGAAAATATGGAGGGCCTAATGAAACTCACTCTGAATTTCAGCAGCCATGATGTTGTAGGGGATTGGCCCCCATAGTGGATCTTAAAATAATCCCTTCTATTGAATTGCTCAGTTCTGCTATGCACCCAGATCAGAGTATCTTTCTCAATAAAGACATAATTATTGACTTCATGCTCTACCTTCACAGGAACACTAAGAGAATAAGAATGCCTCTGTGAGAGAAATATGGAAATTGACAAAGTGGTTGCCTTAGGTGGCACATTTAAGTCACAAAGAGGTTGTGTGAGCCACTTTGTGTTCCTGCAATTTATTGTGGAATCCTTGCAAACAAACCAACAGGTATCCTGCATGATTCTGAAAAATGCATGCTTGATAGATGCCCAAACTAATGAGGCAAGGTGCCATTTGTATCCATTTAAGCGAATCCTTTTGATTCTGTTTGAAAGAATGTCATCATCATCTTCATGAGAAAGTAAGTTCCAAGTGAACATCCCAGTCAATCCATCATAAATGGTCCGGAGATCCTTCATTCATAGACCCCCCCAGCTCCACAGGCTTGATGCACTACTTCCATGCCACTTTAATAAGCTTCCTCTCATGTGGTGACCCCGTCCATATGACATTATGTACCATACTATGAATTTTCTTTAGAAGTCCCCTCGGCTATCGATAAATGAAAAAGGAGTACACAATCTTTGACGTGATACCTGAGTTCACAAGGCAGACCCTCCCAGCCAGGGACATGGCTTTCCCCTTCCAGTTGGCCATCTGATGAAAAATTCCAGTAGAGATTCCTTCCAGGTGTTGTCTTTTCACTTTTCCCCAAAACAATGGGACCCCATGGTATTGGAATGGTAAGGAACCCCTTCTCACCCAATGAATTCTGACAATTCTGTTTCGTTTCCCAACTAGAATTCCATTTAAAAAACAATGGAAGATTTGTCCCAACTAATTGCTTTTCCAGACACCTCCTCATAATGACTGAAGATGGCTTTAATGGTGGAGATATTTTTCCTTGACGCCTGACCAAGAAGCATGATGTCATCAGCATACAATAAATGAGATGGGGAAAGCTCACTCACACGAGACCTAATTCTTTTATAAAGTCCCATTTGAGAAAGATCATTAATACACCTACTCAGGTAGTCCTCTATCATGGAAAAAATCATACCATAGATTGGATCACTTTGCTGCACCCCCCCCCCCCCGGTGCAATGAAAGAAGCCCCTCAAGAAACCATTGACCAACACTGATAACCTGGAAGACTTGAGAATGATATGGATCATATTCACAAAGCCATTTGAGAAGCCATACCTTCTAAGAACATCAAGTTGAAACCTCCACATAAGAGTGTCAAAAGCCTTGGATATATCAATTTTTATGGCAAAATTCATATCCTTTGTCTTCCTTCCCATAAGATAGACACTCTCAGAGGCCATAAAAAGGCACTTTTGAATGCTTCTCCCAGGGACAAATCAGAATTGATTCATAGTGATTATGCAATTAACTAACCCACTCATCTTATTCACCAAAACCATGCTAATATGTTTGGGTATTGTGTTCCCAAGAGCAACTAGTCTGAAGTCCATGATGTAAAGAGTGTTATCTATTTTGGGGATAAGAGCAATGAAATAAGAATTCATTCCATGGGACATATATGAATGTGAGAAGAAATCTTTAATTCTGTGCACTATGTCATTCTGCAAGATTTCCCAATAGAGCATAAAAAATTTATTTGTGAACCCGTCAGGACTTGGGGCACTCTCAAGATTGAGGGATAAAATGGCAGATCTAATCTCTTCATTGCATGGGAGAGAAAGTAGAAGCTGATTCGAGTGATCATCAATACAGGGGATGATGTTATCAACCATGCGATGAATGTAATACTACCCATTATCAGAATATATTCCTTTGAAGTATTCAGCAACAGCCTGGGAAATCTCATTTTCTTCACTATAATGGTGGCCATCAATGCTGATCACCCTATTCCCTGCACGCTCCCTCTTTTCCTTATGTAATCTGTTGAAAAGATTATAGTTTCTATCCCCATCCGTTAACCATTTCACATTCAGTTGATTTCTCACCAGCCTTTCCTTTATCATTAGGAGATCATCCAGCCTATTATGTTATGTTATTTCCTCGTCTTATATAGTAGGATGTTGATCATGACAAACCGGAATCATGGCCAGCTCCTCCTCTGCCTTCCTGATGTCCTCATCAATTTTTGAGAAATATTTTCTACTACATTCTCTTCGTATCCCCTTAGGATGTTTGAGTTTCATGGAAAGTCAATGAAAAGGAATACTAATGAATTCAGAATTCCATGCCTCCAAGACAATCTCCCTACAACCTAGAGTCACAAGACATCCATTGTTGAATTTTAAGGGAATAAGGGCAAACCTTGTGCACTGGGTATTGAAATCAATAATCATCGGGTTGTGGTCAGAATGATGCTTAGGGAGCGTGAAAAAAGAAACTCCATTAGTCGTATCATGATCACCTATACCGAAGAAACATCTATCAATATTTCTTTCTTTCTTCCCCTCACATGTGTACCTGCACCATGTAAAATCTGCACCAACTATTGTAACTTGTTCCAGATTAAAATAGTTACTGCATTCCAAAAATTCAGCAACAACAATCCTGTTGATGTTTGGTCCAGTTTTTTCCTTAGGCTTCAGCACTCTGTTGAAATCACCAATAACCACCCATTTTATCTCCATCCTCCTAGAAGTGGCTTTATGTTACTCCCATAAATCCCTCCTCTTTATATAAGAATTGGGGGCATAAACAAAAGAGACTACGAAATCCTGCCAGCAAAGATGTAGTTAACCAGGACACTTTGAGTCCCATTAGCACAAGAAGTGATCTTAATTTCATCATGCCTTAACACCCATAAGTGGTCCACATGAGATGCATGCTGATTATTCGAGACAAAATTGTATCCTAGAGAGCCCCATTTGATTCCATTCTAGTTTTCAAAGAGGATTTTTGGCTCAGAAATACCAACAAGCATCGGTTTAAAGGTCATGAGGTAATGTCAAAGGGCCCTGACTATTCAGGAGTTTCCCATCCCTTGAAAATTCCAAAAAAGGATCTTCATTTTTTACCAGCCATGCCTCTTTTCAACGGCCCCCTTTTCGTTCCACCGGTATCTATTTCTGCTTTTTATTCTCCTGACCACTCTGCCCTTGCTGTCCAAAGGGAGTATTGTTATGAGAATCCATGGTCACTTGGAATGCCCCACTGCTCCCTTCTTTCGGTGGGACAGTATTAGCATTCTGCTCCGACCCTGGACCAGCTGAAGCCCGATCTGCATCTTGGTTCCCCTTCACCGAATCATCCTTGCTTCCATCATTCACATGCCCAATAATTTCATCACTGCCACAACCACTGGATGAAAGAACATTCACTTCTGGGCATGTTGTGTCTTTATTATTCCTAGCATCGTTGTTATCAACCCGTTTCCCATCTAATCTGAAACTGGATGCAGCAATGCCACCCCCTTCATCCGGCATTGCAGATTTGTGAAGACCTTCCACCTCATCAGCCCATAAACAACCACCCAAGGGCATGAAAGTGTTCCCATATTTGAGAGGGGGTCACTGTCAGCTAAAAACCGCCCTCAGCTAGCTTTGGAGGGGGGGATCTAGATGAAACTCCCTCCTAGATCAAAAGCTATGTAGAAACCCAAGCCTCTTTGCGCTTCTTTAGATTCTTCCAGAATGCTTGATTTATCCCCCAACACCTCAGGTGCACCGATCTCTGAAGTAGCACACTGAGGTAAGGTGGCTGGCCTGGCTACCACCTGTACAACTTGTTCTCTATTGCTAGGCAGATCATCCCTAGCAGCAGATCAAGAGCATCCCATATTCAGAACTTCATGCTGCCCAGCTCCACTTCCATGACCATCATCCTTTCCCTCAGAGGGATCCATATGATTCTTCTCATTCCCCTTCCTTCTTCTGCACATGCTCCCTTCATGACCTTTCATCTTTCAAACATTGCATTTCGTGTCCCGTTTACACTCAGAAATCATATGCCTGATGAATAATAATCTCATACAGAACATTTGTTTCCCTTCATAAAAGATATCATGATTCATGCTATCATCCCTTGTTGTAATAATTACCTCCTCTACCAATGTGCTCGACATGTCAACTTCCACCAAGATTCTCTCATAGTTTCCAAGCCTTGTAATTTCTGTCTATCCGTCCATGTGAATGGGATTTCCCACAGAGCAAGTGATGTCCCAGAGGATCCTCGGATGCTGATACAGCCAATTTGACTTTTAAATTCTAATCCATAACTGTGTATGAGTGTTTCTAACATTCATAGGATCGAAATTTCGATCCTATTCCTGTACATTCAGAAAGCCATGGTTCAAAGAGACCGTGACCTTGCTCCATGATTTCCTCTTACGTTCATCCATGGGAAATACCACATGGTAATAGCCCCTTCCCAACACAATCATTCTCCAGTCGTCAAATCCCCAAACCTCCGCGATCCTCTTATTCAGATCCGGAAAATTCCACAAACTCTCACCCTTCGGGTAATGACCCTCACGATTATTGAATATAGATAGAGGTTTACCCGTTCCTCGACTGCTTCCTAGTCGGCCGCAACATGGGCAATCCTCCCCTTCCTTATCACTCTCCTAGGTGAGGGTGCATCAAAATCCGAGAAGGATGGTCCCGCCACATTGCGCCCCACTTCCGCAAAATTCATCTTGATCCCTGTAGATTCCATCAAAGTGACCACATAGAAAGTTTCACCCTTCTTTGCAGTTTAGAACATGTCATTGTGTCTGATCAGCTCCACACATGGCCTCTCATCACTAGCATTCTCTACGCGCATCCCCTGGCTGGGATTCGGGTCATCATATCCATCATCAGGCTTAGGGTTTTCACCTGGTTCCCCTTGAGCCATCCTCTTCCTCATAGTGCTGATAACTTGTACAAAATGTAGTCTTCTAAATATCATCCTTATTCAATGTTAGCTGATGATATTCAGAATGGATATCTACCTTTTAGAATTATTGAGCTCCTTATAATTGATTAAACAATTAATCAATACTTGGAAGGGGATACGTGTTTTTTACATCGATCTTGTTTTGTTTCTGATATTTCATACACATATTCATTGTTCCAATCCTATTCTTGAAAAAGAACACTAGATCACGCTAAGGTGAGGCACTAGGGCGTATAAACCCTTTTTCTAAGTACTTTTTTTTGTACTTATTTAAATACTCTACATAAATTAAGAACCATCCAATAGTAACACGTTTAGATAGGAGTAGCTTTGGGTATGAGTTATATTGGTAACTCTACCTCACGATCTGAGGGTAGTCTACATAAATATTCAAGAAACAATTCATTTTATCACATCAAAATGGGTATATCTCCTAGGATGGTACCATCCATTGACTAAACTATTTTAGGTTTGTATGCTTCATCAAAGAGAATCAACCCCAACACAAATGAAAAAATTTCAATGTAGATTCATGATCTTCCAAATAATTTAATAGTTGAATAGGGTGGTTCAGAGTATGATAATATATTTCCTTTTCCTGGTAGTTGATATGTTATCTATATAAATATGGACAATCCATCCCCATTATAGCAACAAATTCCACCAAAGTTGTTACGCCCCAACCCCAGTAACCCAGAGTAGGTGCATTATTATATAACATTGGCATGATCATAAGGAAATCATATCTTGAAAGATTGGCCAGTTTAGTATTATTGATAACAAGACTCATACGTAAGTTCAAAATTACAACATGAAAAGAAATACAACAGGAATTTATTCCATTGGAAACATCCAAGTCTCTTAAATAATTCCTACAAGTCACTAATAACTAAACTTTTCATATCCTGGGAAAATGAAACATAAGAAAGGGGTGAGATCAAATTCTCTGTAAGGGTAAGAAATACAGCGGAATATAACATAAATATTAAGCATATTGAAGTATTGAAACCACATGCCTTTACCAATAATAAAAATGAATACATTTATGGAAGGAATATGACCCGAGTAAGTAATTCCATAATAAAACATAATCATTGGTATTCTATTAGTCCAATGACCACTAAACCATGAATATTATTTTCATAATGAGAAAATTTATAATGTCGGGCATTTTGAAACATTTTTTCTAGGCCTCGACCAAGATGTCTAAAAATGATTAAGGCCTCAGCCAAAACCATATATGAAAATTTGGAAAGGGACTTGTCCAATTCCATTTCTACTTGTCTCATGAGACCTACCGATGCATCGAGGAGCTATAGCGGGCTCCACCCATCACTTACTAAGTCCAATACATTCCTCATATGAAAAGGATTAAACATATCATAAACATTCGTATTAATACTAGCATATGAAATGTCAAAAATTTATTCATAAACTATGAATGGTATAAAAATAGCACATCCATAGTCAAACATATCACAAAACCTTCAATACAATATTTAATTTATGTATCATAATAAATAAACATCAAATAAACTAAAGATCCATCAAAGGATGTTGACATAGATGAAATAAAAACCATTATAGAGAAATATCTATTTCCATTTTGAAGTAATTTAAGTGTCACATAATTATAAAGAAAACATTTATTTTGAAAATATTATTATATACTTGAATGGGAATATTTTATGATGTTATAATGGCAGAAAATATCCGCACCCGACCTATATGTTAAAAAACATTCTTACCTTAAATATGACGAAAAGGTCAAAAAGTACCTTATCTGAAAAATGAAAAAATTATTCCTTTCCAAACACATAAGGGTATAAATAACATTAACCCATTTTTTAGTATATAGTAAAAATGTTTTGAAATAAATTTTTATGAAAGATGGATGTGGATGATAAAGAGGTCCCTGTAGATAATTACATAAAAACAACATCGGATAATAAATAGATTGTAAAATTAACCCTTACCTTGTAATTTTTCTTGGTTGAGGGTAGGTTAGACTCCTATATAATAGTGAAATAATTGTTGTTAAATTATAAAAGAATCATATAAATTAATATCATATAATATATGATCTTTTAACATTTTTCTGATTATAATATCTTAGTATTATCGTCGTTTTGGGTGTTAACAGATTCAGTTTCCTTTAAATTATTTGTTATGCGAGTCATATTTTTTATGTATGGGATGTATTTTATTAATTTATAGAATTATATCCAGACTTTAAGCATTATTTTTAATCATCAAATGAATATTAGTCTCGAATGGATACGATGTTGAATGAATCTCATCGTGTTCGTGGAGATGGTAATCCGTACATAAGGGCGAATCATAATATCAATCTTTTGATATTAAAATAATATATAATTAGATAGAATATAATATATACAACTTAATTATCATGTTATACTCATTATATAAATCAATTACAAATCATTATTATACCCATCCAAAAAATAATGTATTGAATAACAATTACACCACGACGTGGAGACGGTAAGTTGTACGTAGGCATATATAGTGACATATCATTCAAAGGATGGATAGAATATTGAATATGGTTGTGGATTTTTTATATTAACATAAAAGTATGTATAATATTTTGTATTTAATATTTTATAATGGAAATAACAATGAAAGAAGAAGTGGAAGAAGAAAGGAACTTGAAAAAGGTGGTGAAAACATTACCTCTTCTTTGGGTTCTTTCTTTTGATTTGATCAAAATGGATCCATAGTTTGGCTTTCTGATCAAAATAAGGCCTCTATTGTGATGTGGGGAAGTTTAGAGGATATTTGGTAAGGGGTTGGTCGAACCAGAAAGCTTTTAAAATATGAATTTGGGAGAAGGGGGAGTGCCCTTTTTTAAGACGGGTGAGAGGCACTGTAGAAAAAACATAAAATATTATTTTATAATAAATTTATATTAGGTTTATAATGGCTCCAATGTGACTTATTTCAAGGATAAGATGATTATGGGTCGAAATAAACTCACCCAATAGGTTTTAGAAAGGTTTGGGTCACTACATTAACCTTATCCTTTATATTTAACTCTTAGTTGATTAGTTCGACATTTACCATGTCTCTTTGTATTTTTATATTATTTGGTTTCTAAACATACTATAAACTACAACCAGAACCCCAAGTGGTTCTTAAATCACATAAATATCATCATATAAGTCCTTTGGCTGATCCTAAAATTTTTAGGAATGTTATATCAATCTATAATATAATATTTGTTTTAAAAACTCATTTATGTGCATTTTGAAACCATTTAATAATTGATTTTTTTAAAGACTTAATAACATTATTAATTATAAAAATCTCATTTAATAAATCATAAAATGACATTTTAACCAATAATATTCATTTATAGCATCAAAAAATTATATTTATATTTATTTTAACATTTATATTACCTATTATTTGATTATTTCATTAATAAGGAAAATATTGCATCATCATTGTGTCATAAATAAATTATAATAATTAAATGTCTAAAAATTATAAATAAAATAACATTATGTAGGAAATTGTTTTATCTTTCTAATGAATATTTATAGTCGAAAATATAACATATATAACCCTATGAAAAATTATTTTTATAAAAGATATATGCTTATGTCATATTTGTATTAACTCTAACTTAATTAATATAAAGTGTCATTATCACTTACAAGCGAATCCATGGGGTACCATAATCAACCCAAATATGACCATGATCGTAACTCTATCATCCAATATGGGTATGAAACATTTTAGGGTAATTTAATATTATTATAATATTATTTTTTACCCTTATTAACTGGATTTACACTTTAACCGTGATAAATAAAATATTTACCGAAATAATTATTCAAAATGTCTAAAAATAAAATTTACCTATTTACACAATTTGTACCTCCAGATTTTAAATATGGAATCCATTTTCCTATAATAAAAACAAAAAATTTTAAGAAATTAATTTAAAATTAATTCCCGTTGTCAAAACAAAAATCGTGTTTTTATAAAATAATAAATATCGAAAGATTGACACTTGCTTATGTCCAGTTTAAATATGAATTAATTTACATTGACCAAAATTGGATTAAATGGTAAAAATATAATCTAATTATACATTAATATTACTCAAATTTGTATTTTATCACTATTAATTATTTCGATTTACAAAGTTGTTTTTAATTTAAATTTAGTAATTTTCACTATTCATCAAAATATGAAAGTTATCAGAAAACTATAAAAATCTCACACTAAGATAATTTTGAAATTCCAAATCCAATAATGAAGTCCATTTTGAAAGATAAAATGTATAAAATTTCAAAAAGTGGGTATTACTATTCACAACGGCTAGTTGGTTGTGTGTGGTGTTTTAAACTCGAAGTTGCGTACAACACACGTTGCTGTATTATTCAAAGAGAAGCGTACCATGGATGCTTGGGGTTTTACATTTTTTCCTCCATAAAATAAATTCTTCCTCAATATTTCTATAGTATTACTACATAAAAATACTTGGGTGGGTCATCATCATATGTTTCTCGGTTTCCCACGTTGCCTCTTCCATCTTATGGTTTATTTATAAAAATTTTACCAGACGAGTCATCCAGTTTCTCAGCACTTGTTCTCTTGTATCAAGAATCATGACGTTCTCTTTGTAATAAGACATATTGGGTTAAATTTCTACTTCCTCATAGGTGAGTACATGCATTTGTCCATGCAATTATTTTCTCAATAGTGATACATGGTACACATCGTGATCTTTAGAGCGACTTGGCGGCATTTCCAAACGGTAAGCTACAACCCCAATTAGTTCTAGAATTTCGAAAGATCCTATGTACCTATGACTCAATTTAACCTTCTTACTGAATCTTATAACACCCTTCCATGGATATACAATCAAGAAAACATGATCTCCTAATAGAAATTCCAAATCCTTCCTTCAGTTATCATCATATCTCTTCTCCCAACTTTGAGCTTCTTTGATGTGGGTTTAAATTACCTTCACATTTTCCATTATTTTCACAATATGTTCTAGGCCTACAAGTTTTCTTTCACCAAAATCATCCCAATAGGTTGGTGTGCAACATCACTTTCCATATAATGCTTCATATGGTGACATCCGAATAATTGAATGAAATCTCTTGTTGTAGGAAAATTCCACCAAAGTTAAATATTGATACAACATACCCTAAAAGTCATCTGAGTAAGATCTCAACATGTTTTATAAGGTTTTAATAGTTAATTCTGAGTGTCCATCAGTTTGGGGGTGGTAGAAAGTTCTCAAACGAAGTTCAGTATCCAAGTACTTCTGAAGACTTTTCCAAAATCATGATGTAAAATGTGGATCACGAGCAGAAACAATCTATAGGGGTACTCCATGAAGTCTCAAAAATTCATTAATATATAGTATTGTTAAACATTAAAGTGTTAAATCATCCCTTATTGCAAGAAAATGTTCTGACTTGGTAAGAAGTTCAACAATGACCCATATTGCATCATTCCTAATAGGAGTCTTTTGTAGTCCCATGACAGAGTCCATCGTGATATTATCCCATTTCCACTCAGCTATGGGAAGAGGTTTCATGACTCCACTTGGATGTTTCCTTCATGCTTCCACTAGTTAAAAAATCATACATCTTGACACAAAATCATAAATCGCCCTCTTCAAGTTGTCCCACAAAAAATTTTCCTTCAAATCTCTATAAATTTTGGTGCTCCTAGGGTGTATAGAAAAATTGGAAATATGAGCATCATCCAACAATTAATTTTTTAGATCGGGTATAATGGGAACACAATGTATCCTCCAAAATATCAAAATTCCATCTTCATACACAATGTCACTCAATCTCCCATCATTCACAGCTTTAATTTTCGTTTGAAACTCTTCATCACCGGTGTTAGAATTCTGTATCCTTTATAATAAAGAAGGTTTGGCAACCATTTGAAAATGTTTTGATGTTTCACCTTCCCCGGTTATTCCCAGATCCATCATTACAAGATCCATATATATAGGATCCTTTTCAACACTCATCTTGTTCGAAACTCCATGATCTATTCTACTGAAAGAATCTGCCACCTTATTTTCCTTCCCTGGGTGGTAGTGTATTGTGGAATCATAATCATTGAGTAGTTCAAGCCATCTACTTTTCCTCATGAGGAGTTCATTCTATGAGAAAATAAACTTCAAACTCTTTTGATCGGTATATATATAAAAATTTTCACCATAGAGATAATGCCTCTATATCTTCAAGGAAAATATTACAGTAGTGAACTCATGATCATGAGTAGGATATTGTTGCTCATTAATTTTTTTCTATCATGATGCATAGGCAATAACCCTACCATTCTACATAAGTACACAACCATGTACTTTCTTTGAAGCATCACTATAAATAACAAACCCATCATTACCCTATGGTAGGGTCAATATAGGAGCATTAACAAATATTCTCTTCATTTTGTCAAGAAATTCTTCACAATCTTTTGTCCAAACAAATTAAACTCCTTTATGTGTGAGCTTCGTTAATGGGTTATCCAATTGGTCATAATTCTGGATGAAAAGTTACTAATAACCTGCTAAACCAATAAAACTACGTACCTCAGTTATACTCATTGGTGATGGACATTCTTGTATTTCGCTTATATTAGAAGGATCAATGGAAATTATATCTTTAGAGACAATATGGCCAATAAAATAAATCTCTTGAATCCAGTATTCACACTTGCTAAACTTCCCATATAATTCATGTCTTATAATAGTATTCAGGATAATGAGTAAGTGATTTTCATGATCTTCATAGCTTTTGGAGTATAACAATATATCATCAATAAATGCCACTACAAACTCATCGAAATATTCCTTCAAAACACTGTTTATTAAATCCATGAAGACCGAGGGTGCATTAGTCAATCCAAAAGGCATTACTATAAACTCATAATGCCTGTACCTGGTTCAAATTGTTTTCTTCAGAATGTCTTCCTTCTTCACACACAACTGATGGTATCCAGATCGAAGGTCAATCATTGAAAAATATTGAGCTCCATGAAGTTGTTTGAATAAATCATCAATGTGAGTTAGGGGATACATGTTCTTTATTGTTATATCATTGATCTTCATGTAGTTGATACATAACCTCATAGATCCATCTTTCTTCTTAAAAAGAAGACATGGGCTCCCCATATAGAAAAAGTAGGTCGAATAAATACCTTATTACTCAATTCCTCTTGTTGTTTCTTTAGTTACACTAATTCGATAGTGTCCATTATATAAGGGGTCTTCTATATGGGCCTTAACCCATCAATAAGTTAAATGGAAAACTCAATTTCTCATTCTAGAGGATTTCCAGGTAAATCCCCTAGAAAAACAGCAACATATACATTCAAAATATGTACATCCTATATTTTAACATTACTTTACTCACGCACAGTTATTTAATTCACCTCCTCCCAAATAATTTAATTTATTTGAGCTATTGGGGGTGGATCTAGATAAGAAATTGTTGGTGAGGATTCTACTCTAAGGATAAGGTGTTCTTAAAATCATCATCAAAAATAGTAACCACCTTTTATTACAATAAATTTTTTCATCATGGTCTGAAATCCAATCCATACCTAGGATTATATCAAATTCAATCATAGGTATGATGATTATATCAATAGATAAAGAATATTTATATGCTCTAATGAGAATGGATTCACAAAACTTCATTGCGATGATACTTCCCTTAAGAGTTTTAACTGACAACTACTTTGTTAAATCAAATTGGAAATATCTAATTCTCTTAGAAAATTGGTAAGATATGAAACAATGTGATGATCCAGAATCAAATAAAGTATTTTTTAAACCTGAGGAAACCATTAATTTAACTACCACCATGTCTATCAGAGCTTCAACCTTAGCCGTAGTGATAGCAAAAGCTTGGCCTTGATCTCTTCACCTTTTCTGAGGTAATTTCACCTGAATCTTAGGAAATTCATTTGAATAATGTCCCATTTCCTTGAAATTGTATCATTTAACAATGGTAGTGTCATTCTTACCCTTATAATCACCAACAAGATGTCCTTTTTGTCCACATTTGTTTTATACTATTTTTCCCTTTAGACAAGCACCAGGGTGCTTCATTCCACAATTATCACATGGTGGAAATTCAACTCTTCCCTTTTCTCTATTTCCTTATTTCCTTTCCAATAGTTTTTATCAGATCTCTTCCTATCTTGCATTGATTTAATGTCATAAGACATAGATAATTCTGTTTCTGTCTTGATAGCACATGAGACAATATCTTCATATGATGAGAAGGATTGTGAGACTAATGCTCAATAAAAAACAGTTTTTACCCATCAAATAAATGATCTATATTACTTCTTGGGTAACGTATATAATCTGTAGCATGTCTCTCTATCCTTGTAAAGTTAGCCTCATACTTTGCGACATTTTCATCCTCCTTTTGACTCTGACTGAGAAATTGTCATTCCATATCTGCTCGATGTTCATGAGGAAAGTATTTCTCTATTAAAATCTCTTCAAAATACCTCTATTCAATATTTGATATTTCATCATCTTACTTTGTGTTTTGAATATTTGAACACTATTGATCAGCATCTCCAGTGAGGCGATAAACGTCCATGACAAATTTTTCCCTTTCACTACTCCCGAAAGTCTGAAATATTATCTCTAGGGAACTTATCCATTACTCAGCTACCAATGGATTTTTATTCCCATTGAATGTCGGTGTTTGTTTCCTCAAGAATCAATCTGACATTGATCCTCTATGTTGTGGATCAGGGTGCTCCATATGGGTAAGGTTATTATTCATAACCTGAGTGACTTGTCCCAGTACGGGGATAAGCTGATCAACACCAGTTGTATCACCAGCTCCACTATAATAATCTTGAATAGGAGGGAAATCCCAACATGGAGTGCATGGATTGATATGGTATCCATTCCTTCCACTAGGCTACATTTCTAAACAATGGAATATACTATATTAGTTTGTGAATCGTAATACACAAATCCAATCATTCATAACATTTAACTCAAATTGAACAGTTTATTAATATAATCCATAATCATAAAAATGTTTTCTTTGAAGAGGTATATACACATAAAAACTTCATAATTTTTTCTAAAGAAAATTAGAATTATCCTACGTATATCCCCTAGGAGTGTCGTAACCAAGAGTGAAGCAAGGCCCATTTTCATGCACTAGTTCCCGTTCGAGTTTAGATCAAAGCGTTGTTTTCGGGTTTTACCCCTAGGTACATCTGTGCCGGAGCCACCTCTACCTTCTCGTATCCAGACAGGGATTTATTACTCAGAAAACTCATAAAATCTCTACAATACCAAAATTCTAGGAATTTATTCTATACAAATCTTCAAAGTCTATCTTTGGTCTATGTGCTCTAATCAGAGTTTATCTAAATCTAGCTTCCATGTTTTGTTCTAAACTTCCATTGATACCAAATTAATCGCCTCAACCCCAGTTACCCAGAGTCGGTGCATTATTACATAACATTGGTATTATCACAAGGAAATCATGTCTCGAAAGACCAATAAGTTTAGTATTATTGGAAACAAGATACGTACATAAGATCAACTGTACAACTTGAAAAGAAATACAACATGAATTTATACCATTGGAAACATCCAAGCCTCCTAAATAATTCATGAATGTCACTCATAACTAACTTCTTCATATCCTGTGAGAATGAAACATAAGAAAGGGGTGAGCTCAAATGCTCTGTAAGGGTATAAAATAAAGTGGAAGATAACATAAATATTAATCATGGTGAATAATTTAAACCACATGGCTTTACCAATAATAAACATGAACACTTTTATGGTAGGATTATGAGATGAGTAAATAATTCCATAATAAAACATAATCATTTGTATTCTATAAGTCTAATACCACATGAACCATTAATATTATTTTGAAAATGAGGAAATGTATAATGCTAGAGATTCTGAAACATTTTTCAAGGCCTCAGCTAAGACATCTAAAAATTATTAAGCCCTTGGCCAAAAAAATATATCAAAATTGGGAATGGGCCACAACCAATTCCATTTCTAGTTGTCTCATGAGACCTACCGATGCATCTAGGAGCTATAGAGGGATCCACCTGCCACTTACTAAGTCCAACAAATTCCTCATATGAAAAGGTTTAAACATATCATAAATATTCGTATTAAAACTAGCATACAAAATGTAAATAATTTAACCATAATCCATGAATTATATAAAAATAGCACATCCATAGTCAAACATATCACAAAACCTTTAATACAATATGTATGATTTGTATCATAATAAATAATTTTCAAATAAACATAAGATCCATCAAAGGATGTTGACATAGATGAAATCAAAACCCTTATTAGAGAAACATCTCTTTCTATTTTGAAATCATGTAAGAGTAACATAATTATAAAGAAAACATTTATTTTGAAAATATTCTTAAATGATTTTAAGGGAAGCTTTGATGATGTTATTAAGGCGGAAAATAGCCACACCCGCCGTATAAGTTAAAAAACATTCTTACCTTAAATTTGCCGATAAGGTAAAAAAGTACTTGGTTTGGAAAATGATGGAAAGATTTCTTTTAAAAACACATAAGAGTATAAATGAAATTAATCCATTGTATATTATATAGTAAAAATGTTTTGAAATACATTTTTATGAAACATGGATGTGGATGATAAAGATATCACAGTAGATACTTACATTAAAACAACCTCGTATAATAAAGAGATTGTGAAATTAACCCTTAGCTTGTACTTTTCCTTGGTTGAGGGTAGGTTAAAATCATGTATAGTGGTGAAATAATTGTTATTAAATTATACAAGAATCATATACATTAATATTATATCATATATGATCTTTTAACAATGTTCTGTTAATAATATCTTTGTCTTATCGTCGTTTCAGGTGTTAATAGATTCATTTTCCTTTATATTATTTGCTATGTGAGTCATATTGTTTATGTATGGGATGTATCTTATTCATATCCATAATTTTATCTAGTATTTAAACATTATTTTTAATCATCTAATGAAAATTATTCTTGAATGGATATGATGAGAAATAAATCTCATCTCGTTTGTGGAGATGGTAATCCATATGTTCGCACGAATGATAATATCATTCGTTTGATATTAAAATAATATATAATTGGATAATATATCATATATATAGAACCATTATCATTTTATACTAATTATTTACATCAATTACACGTCATTATTATACCCATCCAAATAATAATGTCTTGAATAACAATTACACCACGATGTGGAGACGGTAAGTCGTACGTACACACTTAAAGTGACATGTCATTAAAATGATGTATAGAATACTGAATATGGTTGTACCATATTTATAATAAAATAATAGTATATAGAATATACAGGATTTATTATTTTAGAATGGAAATAACAATGAAAGAAGAAGTGGAAAAAGAAAGGAACTTGAAAGAGGGTGGTGAAAACATTACCTCTTATTAGGGTTCTTCCTTTTGATTTGATCAAAATGGATCTTTAGGATGGTTTTCTGATCAAACTAAGGTCTCTAGGTTGATGTGAGGGATGTTTAAAGGATATTTGGGCAGGGGTTTCCGATCCAAAACGCTTTTATGGTATGAATATGGGAGAAGGGGGTGTGTCCTTTTATAAGAGGGGTGAGGGGCACCTTAGGAAAAACATAAAATATTATTCTATAATAAATTAATATTCTGTTTATAATGGCTCCAAAGTGACTTATTTCTAGGATAAGGTTGGTATGAGTTGAAATACACTCACCCAATAGGTTTTAGATAGGGTTTTGTCCCAATATTAACCTTAATTTTATATTTAACTCTTAGTTAATTAGTTGTACATTTACGTTGTCTCTTAGTAATTTAATTTTTTTTGGTTAATAAACATGCAATAAACTGCCATGTGAATACCAAATGGTTAATAAATAAAATAACTATCATTATATATGTCCTTTGGATAAACCCTATATTTTTAGAAATATTATATCAATTAATAATTTAAAATTTGTTTTAACAATTCCTTTATGTCAATTATGACAACATTTAATAACTGTTTTTGTTAAAATTTTAATAACTTTATTAATTCAAAAAAAAATTCATTTAATAAATACTAACATGTAATATTAACCAAGAAAATTAGTTTATGGCATAGAAACGTTCAAATTATACTTTTTTTAACATTTATAATCCCTATCATTTGATTCTTTCATTAATAATGAAAATACTATATCATCATTAAGTCATTAATAAATTTAATTATTATATATCTAAAAATTATAAATAAAATACAATTCTATAAGAAATCGTTTTATCTTTATAATGAATATTTATAGTCAAATATATCACAGATATAACCATAAGTAATAATTGTTTTTCTAAAAGATATATGCTTATGTCATTTTTGTATTTACTTTAACTTAATTAATATAAAGCGTCATTTTCACTTACAAGTGGCTTAATGGGGTCCCAAAATCGACCAAATTATTCCCACAATCGGAAATGTATCATCCAATAGGGTTAGAAAACATTTTAGGGTAATTAAATATTATTATAATATTATTTTTTACCCATATTCACCAGATTTACCCTTCATCCAAGGTAAATAAAATATTTATCATAGTAATTATTCAAAATGAAAAAAATGAAATTTACCAATTAAAACAATTTGGACCTCCTTATTATAAACATATAATCCATTTTTCTAAATTAAAAACACATAATTGGTAGAAATTATTTTAAAATTAATTCCATTTGTCAAAACAAAAAGAGAATTTTAGGAAATAATAACTATCAAAAGATTAACACTTTCTTACGTCCAGTTTCAATGTGAATTTTTGTAAAATGACAAACATTGGATTAAATGGTAATAATATAATCTAATTATACTTTAAAATTACTAAAATTGATAATTTATCACTATTAATTTTTTCGATTAATAAATATGTTTTTAATTAAAATTTAGTAATTTTCACTATTCATCAAAATATGAATGTTATCAGAAATGTACAGAAATTTTACCCTAAGATAATTTCTATATTCTGAATCAAAAAATGAAGTCCATTTAGAATGATAAAATTTATAAAATTTATAAAAGTGGGTATTACTATTCATAATGGCTAGTTTATTGGTTGTAGTGATTTAGAACTTGACGTTGTGTACAACACACGCTACTGTATTATACAATGAGAAGCATACCATGGAATATTGGGGTGTTACAAAAGAAATTATTATGATATTCATTGGAATAATTATCCCACATAAACCAAAAAAAGAATATTCTAACACTTTTTTGCAATGATATCACCACATGGTGTTCTTACAAATATCTCTACTTCAAGGTTTCAGGGCATATATTCAATAGTTATAAAAAACATTACTGATAAAAAGGAATGAATACAATATTAGGTGAATATTATGTATAACTTATACAACATCATTTTCTTTCGCACTTTTATTGTAGTGATGGAATAAGTCTTCTATTTGTCCTTTGTATTTGATGGGTGATGATGTTGATAACCCTATAGAACTCAAGGTTTAGGGCACTAACTTACATAGTTCTCTTTTACCCTATAGTTTTATCATTGTACCATGGGTGGTTCTCCCCTTTCCTCGACCACATTTTCATGCCTTTTCATGTATTTCTGAAATTAATGAGCATGGTGTCCTTCTATGCCACACATAATGGATTTCCTCGACCCTTTGAGGAAATTCCCATAATGCTTCTTCCAACATTTTCTACATGTGGGTTGTTGAGTTTCTTATTCAAATTTGTTATTAGATACACCATATTGAATACCAAAATTTCATTTCATATCACCATATACATGGGACCATTACCCAAACTCTATCTCAACATTGATAGAAATTCATAAAACTTCTTCATAACTCTCAAATTCTCAAATTAAAAGAGCATTTCAATGGACATGTTTAAACCACTAAATAATCTATCAATTTTCCTATCATTGTTGATAATAAAAACCAAATTTTACCTTTATATCCTCATGTAATTTTCATCACAGGCTGTGAAAAATTATCTTTCCTTTTATATCAACCCTACAAATTCTCTCCACATAATTATATGAATATCTTGAGGGAAATACTTATTATGAAACATTATCTAAAAGAAATCCCAGTCAATCTCATCAATTTTGTTCGTCGTCTTGGAGTTATCAATCAAATCCCACCATTTATCCGCCTATTCATATAGATGATAAATAGTGATATTCAACTTCTCCATTTTAAAACATTTATGAATATAAAAGATCTTCACGATTGTGTTCAGACACTACTCTTCAACTAGGGGATCAGAAGATCCAGTAATCATAAGTGGTCATTTGCAAATAAAATGCTTGATAACCACCCCATTCTAATGTGAAGGTGGATGATCCACATTTTTCAGGTTAAATTTAATAACCTAAGATAGATTGGTAAGAATTTCCATGAAATTTATAACTCCACCTTATAATGAAATAGGGATATTGTTCAGGAAATTGTATGATTGTCCCTCACATGGTTTGTTAGCATAGTTTCTCGTAAATCCCACGATTTTGAAAAATAAAAAGAGTTAGAACAAATCATAAGTCAAGAAGTTAGGAATATATAATTTATTACATGGTGAAATTATGTAAAAAATAATATCTTGTATTATGCCTATGTTTATAATTTTATAAAACAGATCTTATTGGGTGATTACTTAATCTTAGTCTCATATTAAGGGTTTTCAATTAGGTTCTCAAATCCTAATTCCAAAATTAACAAAACTGCCCTATGAAACCAATTATTGCAACCATTCATTTTATTAAAATACCATTACATCATTTTAATGAAACATAGATAAACAAATCACAATGAGGATCTAAATGTTTTCTGTTTTAAGGAAACTAGGACCATACATAACTTTTATAAAATAAAACATAATCATTTATTTAATTTCTTATTCTCTAGCTTCTTATTGGCCATTGAAAAATACTTAGTACAAGTAGTCACATGAGGATATATATCGAAAGGATTCAGATAAAAGCTGAGTGAGTGGATAGATAAAAAATGAAAAAAATATAAATTTGTTTGACCATAATCATTGTCACCAAAACATATTCATAGCATCATAATCATGAGAGGAATCCTTAAGAAAGGTTTTGAAATATGGTAATGCATAAAAATGAAACATCATGTCATAGTGGTAATCTACCTAACATAGTTGTGAACAATGATATAATAATTTTTACAAATACATCTAATTTATAATGTGATAAATAACATTATACAATGCTTAGACTTCTATATTATTCCAGGTATCATAAAATTTACATTGAACTATGTACTTCTGGGTGCACCAGTCTCATCATATGATTTACATTATCAGGCTTGACATATAGAACATGTATCAAACGTGAACATAAAAAATCCAAAGGAAATAATGGGTTTCATTTCATAAACAATGGGTCCACAAATAAAATATATAATAATTTAATTAAATCATCAACCTTGAGTGAAGAAGAAAATATCTCAACAAGTAATATTTTAGTTTTATAAATTAATTTCACTTTTGGAAAATATTTTTGTTGTCATAAACTAATGTAGATAAAATATATACCCCCAAAAATGTTATATATTGATAAATAAAATATATTTATTTAATAAACTTACTAAAAAAGTGTTGAAAGATGGAAAACCCAGATAAAGAGAGTTTGGTTTGAAAATTCCCCTTACATTCTGTCTAAACTATTTCTTCACATTACTATCATGTATAATCACATTAGATTAATTAAATAAAAATTGAAAAACATTTTAAACATGAATATATTTCCTTATGGTTTTATTATGTTTTTATTTGGACATTTGGATGAGTTATAGAGTTTAATTTCGTCGTTCGGGAGTGTTCATTTTCATAGTTTTCATGATCGGTTCATTTGTATACATGAATGGAGGATCGTTTAAAATGAGGATGAACATACATAATGGTTGGTGTATTTTTTCAATGATCCTAAATATAATTAAATTTTATTATAAAGTTTTTTATATATATATTGAGGATAAATCATTAGATAAAAATCAATGATGATAATTTTATGTTAATTTTGACAGTTTTTTGAACACAACAAACTCCATTGGTTTTATCATTTGTTATTATGATTATAATACTTTTAAATAACATAAAAGGGTTTTTAAATAAAAATTCATTTTTTTAATCAACATAATGGTCTTATTAACATCTTTTAAGGTTTTTATTGAAAATGAAAGGGCATCGCTGATGATGTCATAAAATTGACTCATCGCTAATGATGATTTCATTTTTTGTAGATAAATAAACGGGGGAGTTTAATGATGGATATTTAATTAAAATGATATAATTAAAGTATATGATAGATAATGTAGTTATCATTTCATTTAGATGAAGTGGGGTTAAGAGTGAATAAGAAAATGAATTTAATTTTAAACGAAATTAAAATAAAAAGAGAGAGGACTTACCTGTTGAATTATCCAATTTAGATCTTTATAAAGGAACCTTGAATATGACTTTTGATGGGAGAAAGAGCTCCATATCATGGGGAAGAGTCTTGGGAAGAGTATAAAAAATTATTTATTCATGTATCAAAGCATGTGAGGTGTGAGGAGATGATGGTGTGAGGGGTGGTATTTATTGTGTTGGAGAAGGGTGTTTTCTTATTATTTTAATCATTATGTTATTATTTTTCTTAATACAAAAAATCATTAGGATTAATGTAACAAAATATAGTAATTGGTGCATGTTATTTCTAAACAATTGTCAGTTACATCACCTCAGACTCATGAATGACTCAAAAACTCATGTTTTTAGCATTTATCATAAATTATCGTATTTTACTATTCACCATAAAATCATGTATTTTAGAAAAATCTCAAAAAATAACCATTATGAATTTTTGATGTGTTAAATAAATAAATTATCTCCATTTATGAATATATTTTAATAAATATGTGTAATTTAATTTTTAAATAAAAAAATATTTACTTGGAAAATACAGATTTTAAAGTTATTACTGGTATTATTACATGTTGAAATAAATTAAGATGTCATAAATTTATATTAAAATAAAAAGACCTAAAAATATTAATTTATGAATAAATTTTATGAAATATATATTATTTTAAATTACTAAATTGATCATAATGTTTTAATTAATTTTGTATAACTTATAAAAATAAAAATACATAATTAAATAAATTTAAAACAATAATTAACATAAAATATGATATAATTATATCATAAATTTATTTATAAGGTGAATATATTTTCATTATACATTCATGGTTGTTGTTACTATTCATTTGAATTTTTTACTATTCATAAGGGTATTATTATTATTCTGAAGGTAAAGATACTATTTTATTGGTATTGGTTCCTTGTCTTCTAGAGATACTTCTTATTTAAATAATTATTCATTTATATAGTTTTTAATGTGGTCTCTAAGTTATTTTATTTGACTTATACTCTGTGAAATTACTATACAAAGGGAAACTTTTCTTTGATAAATGTTTGTGTCATTACCCACAAGGTGTTTTTGGGTGATTGTTTTCCCTCTGGATCACTCCATTCACAAACTTTACAGTAGGTCTAACTAGTTTTTCTCGTTAGTTTATTTTCACGACTTATCTTCCAAAGATACTTCATTAGGTTTCTAATCCCCTTTTTCAAAGAAATTATGGTTTTCTATGTAACTTATATAGTTTTACTTCCTCATGTTTTCTCATTTCATGACTTTCATAAAGTTCTTATTAATTCCTTCATATTTGGAATGGAATTTTAGGTTTTAAAATTGGAAATGTAATGGGTTTGTTATTTTAAAAGGGGTTTTAAATTTAAAAATGGGATTTCCTTACTTTGAAATGGAAATGGATTTTTAAAAACTAAATCAAATATTTTTGTATTTGAAATGAATTTATAAAAAAGTCATAGTTTTTAGAATATAAATTTACAAACATTGCACATCGAGTACCATGGGTATGCTAATTAAGAGACACTGGTATCCATTGTTTGTGTGAAACCACTATGAGGTAACCTCTTCTATGTCGATGTTCTATGTTTGGCCTCAATGATAGTTGGATCAAAATTTATTCCTTGTTAGGATTGTGATTGTCTAGTTCATATTTCCCCAAAAGCATGAGCCCAGCCGGTTGGTGAATTGTCCTTTTGGTTGTTTGTTGTATGATGGTTTATTTAATGGTTTTGAACACTTTTAAATATATATTTGGTATCATTACCTTAATTTTTTTATATTTTAAAATATAACAAGAAATTTTTGAAGGCTCGTAGACTATTTTAGAAAATATTTAATTTCATTCATAAACATCTCAAAAAACAATTTTTTAAGTTACAACATTATCATTATTATTATTATAACTTATATATATTTCTTGGTTGTATCCTACTTGTATTGGTTACCCAAAACCTACTTATTATCATGGGATGATCGCAACATATAGTTAATGTATAAGGAATTATTCAGCATTCTGGATATTTTTTATATTGATGTTTTAGATTAGGGATAGTTTACTGGTGTCAGTTTTTCCCATGGAGACTAGTTTTTTCATGAAATTTTCTACTTTCTTTTTTATCATGATTGGATTAGTATTATCTCCCTTTTTTTACACTATGTAATCTGATTATTTATATTATTTTCCTTATATATGAGAATTTATTTTATTCTTGTTCACCCTCTCAATGTAATGTGATGGCATGGGTGACTTGTCTAGTTGGCCTATGTTAGTCTATTATATACAATCAGAAGCCCACCATTAATAGGACTAGGGATGGAGACTAGCACAGATTAAGCATAATCCAAATATGGGAGGCATTATTCTAATGTACCGGCACACACTTACACACTTATAGGATTATATAATTCTAAGAATGTTAAAAAAACATATATCAAAAAATATATAAAAAACATAAATCTCACATCAGAGGATGATACATCTTCTGTAAGTGAAAAAGGTTCCAAATACAAGACCATTAAAAAATTAAAATAAGACAAACATGCTCAGAACTAGGGGACCACTATCAAATTACAAAACATTCACAACACCTCAGTATGCCTAGTTGAACTATGAACCTCATACTCTCTATCATCTCTATGCACTACAAAAAGAGAATTCATCTACAAAAAATACACATGTGATGAAATAGACCATACACAGGCGAGAATAAAAATACCCAGTAGGACACCACAAAATCCCTATATATAAATAATAATGTATACTGAACTCATAAAAGAAATATGGTATTGGAAAATCATATAAACTCATTACATAAAATAGTTCTCATGTGGTCACAATGGAAACATCCATCTATAGGATGCTATTCAAGCATTATAGGTAATTCCGATTTTGAGAGTAATCACACCAAAATCCTTTATATAACAAGTTATTAAAATATAAGAGGTTATGATCATTAGTCCCCACAAAATAAATACTCACTCGATCTTAAAATATATCTTCATCCAAGAACTCGATCATGTTCATGGCTACTGATGGTCACCACAAACCCCACTGGATCTATCATCAAGATAGGGGATCGACACATTATGTGTGGTAGTCATTCCAATTCCACGAACCCCATTGAAGAATGAAAGAGGCTCCCAAACTGGTCCTAGAGGCTGATGCAATTAATTATATTAAATAATACACCCATATAATTTATCATCATCCTATGTTGAGGATATAATGTTACAATGTACCCTCCCTGGAAAGGGACAACATATTTCACTCAACTAAACCTAGTTTATAATAATGAGAAGAAGTTTAAAATACATCTATGAAGAAGAATATGATGAGTACATAGGGTACACAACATTTACTAAAAAATCTAGACCGTTATGTGTTGATTACTATGTTCCCCCACCTGTTCTAGTGTTCATCAGGTTTTTCCCCTATATACATGGTCATGTGTGAGTAATGACCCAACCCGTGTACCCTATACATGTTTGAGTACACTTCTTGTCTAGTTTACTCGACCCAACCTTATGTATCCACTATATTATATGGAATGTAGCAATAAAATATCACATGGAATATGGTAGGGGCCATAATTTTTGTTATCATTATAGCTTCCATTGAAACCCTAGAATCATATCTTTGGCCTCTTATAACATGTTTCTCTAGATTACACATCATGTACTATGATATTTTCTCGATAATTTTGATCTTAATCCATTTCATCAATCCAAGACACTTCCACTACATGTGTATTTGGGAATCATGGATATGAGTTTTTCTAAACCATACCAATGTTGGTCTCTAGTTTTTATGAAATGATTTTCTCCGAAAAAGGTCTTTTAGCTGATTCAGTGGTCTACCAAGATGTCATCACATATCTACTAGGAAAATAGAATTTGATCGTCTAATTGAAATCTATTTATGAAATCCCTTTATTATTGTACATTGATCAGAAACATGATCAAGAATTCAACCCACATTATGCATTAATTTCATTGAATAATGGTCATGTAATGATCAGATACCCTGTATTCATAGAATTGGGTGAGTAATAAAATGTTTCTATTGAATGTGTGATAAATAATGGGAGATAAACATAAACCATAAAAATGATTAAAGATCTTTGGAATTTTTTTTGTTTATAACTCGATTCATTATCATTTAATAGATGAATGAATGATAATAAGAAATAACTAAAAAATTTATAAACATTTAAATTAATCAATAATCAATGAAAAAATCATTTCTTCTTTTTTGAATTGATATGTGTTTGACACAGGATAATTAAATTTGATGAAACACCACAAATAAAACACCCTACCAAGAGATTAGAAATATATATAATAATGAATGATTATTTCTTGTTTCTATTCATGAGATCCAAAAAGATTGTTGGGTAAGATAATCTATATGATACCAATCAGATCCTCTAACCCAATTTCATCGACCAAATCCTCACCAATAAATCCTCTCTATATCAACAGTTCTATGTGGATAAACATAATATATACCCATGATGAGGTATTTCAAATGAAGGGCCCTCACATGGAACATCAATAAAATATAACAAAATAAAATAAAATAAATAATTTATTTTTAACAACCATGATAACTATCTTAGAATCACCTATTATCAATAAATGTTTTATCACAGCTAGGGTGTAACTCACATTTTGAGCTCAATGGAAGAATCCTATTTTTAACATGTGATTCTATTTAGTATTTATTCTTATTATTCGGAAAAACGGCTTGCATGAGATATTAATATATTTTAAATTTATATTATATATATTCCGGGATCACCAAGACTTTGAATTTCATCTCTCCTCAGTGCCTGGATCATAATAAAATACAATATATATTAAAAAAAGTGGTAAAACTGACATATCACATTCTCACCACCATATGTATTATCACCACATAAAAAGACAAAAGTACTTCTAAAAAGGTGATGGTACTGAGCTCACATTTTTGTATCTCACTCCTAGGTTATCTCTTATAGAGTCACATAATAAAACCAGAAATGAACAAAAGGAATCATTCATCCAATGGATGATCCTCTCCTTCTGATCCTTGATCTCTATTAGGTACTATGCAAAGAGAGCTCCATCCTCGATGTCAATTTATCCATATTTGATGACATGTGACTGGTCATTCCCATACCTCCTCAGATACGACATGTGAAATATGTTTTATACCGAGACCAACAATAATGGTAAAAAAAGTGGTACACCCCCTAAATGACTCCATGTAGAATCTAGAAATACCTAATAAATCATGGAGATAGTATATACCCTGAACAAATATTCACAATCTGCATTGAGGTGGGAGCTTCATAAACACATAGTATCCATCATGAAACTCCAAGGTCTACTGTCATTATCCCACATATAACTTTTGATGGATTTTTTGTCCTCATTTGAAATTGGATGATCTGTAGACTCCCTATTATAGCTCTCACCAACTCTGGGCCCATTAGTTCTAACTCGCCTGGATTAGTCAAACTATTTGGAGGCATATAGGGTCTCATATATAAGGCATCAAAATATTTCATATTATAGATGGAATGGTATGAATTTTTAATGAAAACATTTATATGGGTTCGTGATTCACACAAAAAAGGCTAAATTCTAACATGTATCATCACAACATCTTCTTTAGAAACTGAATGATTCTCTCATTATGACCATCAATCGGGGGAGAAATTCCATTCTCAAAAGTAATGGACTCCCAAAATCTACATGAAATAATCTTCATAATCAAGACATGAAGTGATCATCATTGTTATAAAATTATTATTAGGGGAATTCAATCGATCCATCCTATATCCTATACAAAAAGTATTCCAAATCTCATTATTTAACACCGTTATCATATATAAAGGAAGTGGAGGGACATGGTGAGTAATAAAATAATCAACTAAATGGTATTTTGTGCTCTAGATTAACATTTCAACCTTATAAGAAATACAAACATATGCCATACCACTTCTATGATGGAACCATGTGGGTTTGATCTAAACCCTATAGAACATGGTGACCATCTTTCACCTATTGACAATTGAGGAATTGTGAGACAATCCCTTCTAACGATTTCATAATGCCTTTCCACCCAAAAAAATATGTATGTACGAATACATATTTTCAACACATTTATATAAAACCAAATTTGATGTAAGAAACATCCTCAATTGATCCTCTAAAAAAATAATGGTACCATTTTTCATTCTCTAAGAAGGATTCTATGAACCACACCACTATGAAATCCATCTAGAGCATGTCCAATGGATATCTAGGTACGTAATATCCTATAATCAGTATCTCCATTATGATATTCCCTAAAACATTTTAAATTTGGATGGGTGACCACAATCATAAGAATATATAATTCAACATCATTTTTTTCTATGTATGACTACAATGAGGATAAGTTCATTGAATTCATAGTTAACAATAGAGACTTTGTACTATAACATTCCCCTTCCCAAGATTATAAGATAGATCGATGTATTAATCCTAAATGAACTCAATCAATATAATTTGTCTCAAATAATGATCCTAATGAATTATATATACATGATACTATTATAGTCATAGTGGAAGTTAAACTGCTTGTCCATAAGTTATTTTCATCACATCTTCAGGGATATTACTAACACTACCATCTACATGTTGTGGATTATCTAGATATAATCATGTAGTATCAACTATTAAACTAGTAATAATTCATATACTAATTATACATCAACACAAATCCATACCTTATACATTAGGAATTATAAAAGAGTACATACATGACACCCCCACTAAAAATCTAATGATGGTTGTTCCTGTCAACCTCTACCTAAACTCCTAAAAAATTTTATTTTATATTTTCTCCCAAAAAATGATTCCCCTTCTTGGTCAACATTGTAAAATATTCTGATATGCTAGTGAAAGAAGGCTTAAATCTTTTTCTGTTTTCTTCCACCCCACATATTCTAGTTAAGTCTGACACACTCTTAGGTGGATATGAATATAGTATTGCCTCAATATTATCTAGGTCCACTACTACACCATCGGACGAGATAACATGTCCTAGAAATTGGTCCACATAAATAAAAAAATTCCACTTCAATATCCTTCCATAATTATGGAACTCTAATAACGTGTCCAAAAATATCATATTTTGTATCGTGTAATCCTCATCAGATGCCAATTATAGTACAAAATCAATGATGAACGCAACCAAAAATAGTCTATTTGAGGATGAAATATCTACTTCATTATTCTCATGAACACTAATGTTGCACTCATCATTCAGAAGGGCATCACTATGTACTCATACTGATAGTAGAAAAATATAAATAATAACTTCAATTTAAGAACATCCCATAATATAAATTGTTGATTACAATATCTATGTTAAAATATTGATAACCATCACACCCCTCTCTACTGAAAAAAGTTACCATATATACATGGTACTAGATAAATATTCACCTTTTGACCTATTTAATGTGTCAATAATTAACACACATCCTCATGCCCAAGGATACCTCCATCGGGAATAACATAGGCAATGCCTATTGGGAAACACTAGGTTTCATGATTATATTCCTCTATAATTTCTCCCTGTCACACCCGGCCCGATATTCGCTGTTATTTTATTTATTCTTGAGTTTCAATTAAATTTTATTTATTTTTGAGTTTTTTTTAAATCAGTTGTATTCAAATTAAATAATAATGAAGTAACAAAATGGAAACCTAAACTAACCCCATCCCACCCTTTCCCTCATAGCCTCCCCCCTTTTCCCCTACATTACGATGCTGAAACTCCCTCCTTCCCTCCCTTCATTCGCGCGATAACACCCGCCCCTCACGAACTGCCGACGTCGCTCCCTCCTCCGAATGAACCATCTCTCTCCACCACCTTCTCCCTCCAACAACCTCTTCTCCCTTGCGCAACCTCGCCAATTACCTATTGGATAGGTAACTCCCTTCGTTTTTGTCTCGGCTGAACCCTGGGTCATGGGTTGACCAGGTTTTGTTGTTTTCTTCAACATATAGGGTGTCTGGCAGGTCTTGCATGTCTTCCTCTTGCAGATATCGTCGTCCGCCACCGAAGGTGAAGCGCTTTGGTCCATTTTGGTTCATCAACCGTTATTTTAGGTTGATTTATTTTACCCTCTCATTTTTTAGTTAATTTTAATATGTTATAAATGTTATTTGGGTAGTGCGAAGTGTGAATTGGCAGTGTTTTAATATGTTTATGGGTTAGAAATTGATTTTTTGCAAAAGAAATGACTATGTGTTGTGATATGATTTTTTAATTCTTCATGAAAAGTGTTTTATGCTATATTTGAAATGTGAAAAGTATATTTTCAATGGAATTTTATGTGACTTTTGGTTCAAAATGAGTATTTATTAAAGAAGGGAGTATTTTTGGCATCTATGTCGCATCGTGTATTTTTACGTATGAATTTAGATTTGTTTAATTATTAAAACAGACTTTCCAGGAAATTGGTTGGGAAATTATGTGTACTTTAGGTTTAAAATATTGTTTGGCCTATTTAAAGGGGTTTATAAATTGTTTAAATGGTTTATTATATTGTTTGAGTGATGCGAAAAATGTCTTTGAAGGGTTTGACATGCTCTTGTTTAGGGCATGGGTTTTGTATCTAAAATTGGTTATGTTTTGTGTGAGTGTCTTGGTGTGGAGTTTTATGATGATGTGTTGAGGGTTATTTTGTGGGTGAAGACATTATTTTAAGGTCACCTAATGTGCGGATGATTTTGGAAAGAGGTTTTGAAGGAAAATTAGATATTTTACATGTGAACTTAATTTATATTTTTTTATATCAATTGTATATGGTTTTGAATGGTGAGAGTCATGTTTTCAAATGGTCTTGGTTTATGTGATGTTTTATAAGGGGTCTTGGCCCAGCTTTGGTTGATTACTTCTACTTTTTTTATATATATTGTTTCAATTTTATTTTGAGTTTTTTGGTAATCTTTGATTCTCTTTTGGGTTAATAAGATTGTTCGGGGTCTTCTCGAAGGGTTGTACACACATACATAGGTATGTATACCTATATATCAATATAAATACTCCTCACCCATATTCCTTCATGGCACGGGGAATATGTGTATTGGATTAAGGGGTGTGTGTATATATAAGGGTGTATGTGTGCACCACTGCGGGGTGGTCTTCATCAAAGGTGTCTGGTGCCGAGTTGTTCGTCTTACTCCAATCCCTTTTTGAGTTAGGTTTCCCTATGCATTTCCCTTTAAATTTAAGAATTGTTTAATTCTTGATTTTAGCACTAAGACCTAATATTAATTATCGATATAGAATTGTTAGTAAATTTTCTGCCTTGAATTGGTGTGAGTTATTTCTTTAAATGTGTTGTAATAAATGGATTGATCATGTTTTCACATTATTTTCTTCACTAAATGACCCTTTGGACTTTGTGAACATATTTTAGATTTAAAATTCTGGGTTGGGTTTCATAAATGGGCTTCGAAGTGTATTTCTGGTTTTCAAAGTGGTGCGAGTGTAATTCTTAAGAAATGGTTTGGCATGCAAAAATCATGTGAGGCCCAGTTGGCAGTTTTGTAAAACTAGTTATATCAAGAAAACTCTCATCGGATGTGGTCCCTAGCTTTGGTATAGATATATGTTATGTGGGTCCGTTGTGTAGGACTTCCCTGTGATCTATGATAGGATGGTGAGGGACATATTCTTTGGGGTGGGATGGGGTGTTGCATGTTTTTATATATTATTATATATCTATATGATTGGATGCTCAGTTGGCATCAGTTGGATCACCCCCTTCTTAAGTACTTAAGACATGGGAATATGGCATATTGACAGAATATTCTAAGAATAATTGTTGCACTGGTAGGTAATGGTACTGACCAGTGGCCCATAGTAGGTGGATATATTGTGTTTATTACTGTGGGATTATCCCTCAACCTGCCTGAGAGAGGATGGTCGAGCATATTGTACATTTCGATTTCATCGTGACATGTCGATAAAGATGATTTCTCATGTATTGGTGTCTTCTGGTTTATTCTCGATCTCCTAGGTTCACCCATGTCTATTTGGATTTTCTTGCTTGCAGTAGTGACTCTGATTCTTATATATACAACTACATTTCCCTTATTGTGTGATTTATTTTGTGAATTTTTGTATACTATTTTCCTTGGAAAGTGATAATTTGGTTTTGAATTGTTTTCTAGAAATGGTTTTCAAATGGAAGTGTTTAATCCACTTTGTGCAAATTGAAAATGTAAACATCACTTCCCCTTTGCAAAATGATAATTTCTCAGTAAAATATTGATTTGGGTTTTGAGAAAAGAACAAGGGCAATGACTTGTACATTTCTTTTGAGTGACATGTAGAAAGCCTTACTTTTCCATATTATAGTTCAAATCTGAAGTTTATGATTCTTTTGTTTAAAGGAAATGCATTTGGGAATAGATTACATAGGCACACATACTGAGTTATAATACTCACACCTATACTTCATTATTGTTTTTTGTCACAGGTGCATGTCATAGCTTGATCTTGGTCAACGTGGGCGATGTTGTCTCTTGTGATCGAAGATTGGCTCACGGGGTCACGTGGCGTTTAGTAGTCATCAGGTCTGGTTAGTTCTTTTTCTTTTCAGTTCTTGCTTAGTCGATTTGTTTAGTTTATTTATTATTGGCCTGCATTTTTTTATTCTGCTTCTTTTTTTATTCATATTGGGAAAAATCATTCCTATAGTCACTTTGTTGATGCCGTTGGTGCTTGTCGTCAGCACGGGTGGATCGGGAATGCCTCTCGGGCCTTGTCGCGGATTGACTCAGGTGACTGGTTCAGGGTCAACCTGTGTTGGTTCATGAAAAAATGGTATCATAGGAGGTTCTTTAAATGACCTATCTTTCAGAGCACCCTTTGTTATTTGGGTTGTCAAGGTACATTGAGTAGGACCATCAGATATTGTGTGTAGGTTTTGGAGAGTGTCTGGACAACACTTTCTGGGAAGAACCTTGAGTTACCATGGATAGTCGGGATTTCTTGGTTTATTTGGATCTTGTGGGTTTCTTGGTATTTGAGGAAATGAAATAATAGTCAGGACTGTTGTCTCAGTCAGATCGAAGGGCCTAGCAATCCATGTAGAGCTGGGGACGTGGTCCTAAAAGACTCTTCATGATGGTGATCTGATTGGCATATGGCCGCCAACCATATGGCCAACTCACCCAACGACCCTAGTTTCCCCCTTGTCTATTGTTTTGGACCCTTTTTTGATTTTGAGATTTTTGACATGTTGAATTGTAGGTTTCATTCTATTGTGCTTAATGTTGGTTGGGGATGGTTTTGGGGTGTCTTGTTTGGATTTTAAAATGATGTTTGGTTTGAAAAAATGATGATTGGCCTGTCAGAAAGGGGACTTCCAAAACCAAAACATTGAATCTTTTGAAAGTGAAATGGTTTTTTTGAAAATGAGGGTTATTTTGGAAAATGTTTTGAAGGTTTTTGATAGGTATTGTGAAATGTGAAATTGGAAAGTGAATATATAATTATAAAATGTTTATCTTTGATGACGATGTGTGGTATTAAAAATTAGTTGATGTATTTTTTTAAGTGGTTTTGAAATTGATAATGTTTCTATTATTTGAATATATTTATTCCTATGAGTGATCACATATAGGTATATGGATGTATGTATGTAGTTTTTGGATGGTTATTGGTATGTATGGGTGAGATATTGAGCTAACACAAGTCTGTATATATGTGATGCTAATGGGAATAGCAATAAAAGGTGATCGGTTCGTAAGCCTTGTTATGAATTCTGAAAATGTTCTTCAAAAAAGGGGGGTTTTAAATGTTTTACAATGTGTGAGTGTGTGATGTTTCCCTATTGTTTTTGGTGATTTCCTTTTTTGACTTTGGATGTGGTATATTAAAGGTGTGATTGAAATTATGTTTTGAGATCGGGTTGTTGATTTGAAAATGAGATGTGGAATTTTGATTTATGATGTGATTTGATTTGGTTTCATGCTTCCTATTGTCAGGTTTCGTCCACACTGAGTTCTAATGGATTTTGAGAAGCATTTTCGGGGAGTTATTTCACCGTGTGCCTTTCAATTGATCAATTTCGTGCATCAGACGTTTGGTTTGTCCATTTTGGATATGGAGCCTGGTGGTTCAAAATATTAGAAGTTCGTCCAGAGGTTCCGAGAGTCGAACCCTCCTCATTTTCATGGGCATTTAGAACCAGGAAAAGGTGAGGAATGGCTACAATAAATCGTGGAGGTCCTTGTTCATCTTGAATCTCCTGAACCTCTCAAGATGGAGCATGCCAACATCACATTGGAAGGCCTCAGAATGGAATGGTGGAAATTTGTTCTTCAGGCCGAACAACAGAAGAATTTTTTGTGGGAGTTCATTAAAGCCTTGTTCATCCAACAATACTTTCCCAATGATTTGAAGACTCTGATGGGTTCAAAGTTGTACGGTCTCGAGCAGGGCGATTCAACGGTGTTGGAGTATGCTATGAGATTCGCCGAGATGATTTCGTATCTACCAAACCTCGTCAGGGACGAATTTTTAAACGCCCAATTCTTTGAGAGGGGTCTCCGATCAGAATTCCTCCCAACTGTGTCTTCATTCCGTGATATTTATAATGAAGTCATGAGGCGGGTTGTTCAAGTCTAAGCCTATTTTGTAGCATGTGTCCAGTAAAGAAGAGTTACAAAAAGGTAATTTTTTTACACCTCACCAGATTCATCCGAGAGGAAGTACAAGTTGTGTTTTCATTGTCAGAAGCGAGGGCATAAGATGTTTTCATGTTGTGAAGCACCTAGGATCTGTAATACATGTGGCAATTTAGGTCAGTTGCAAAGGTTTTTCCTGGGCAGTGCTAGGAGTGACATGGGGCCAGATCCACTACCTTGGAGAACCATCCAAATCAGTTGAATGGACGTAGTGCTAGTGCAAGATTAGTCAGAAGCTTGTTTTGTTGTGAATGCTTTCATTGCTGTAACTAATCTAATCTGTGGTGTTGTTGTTTTTTTTTCATGTGAAGGATGATGCTGCATGTAGTTTTGGAACCTTGTTTTAATGGGAATTTTTTTTAGTGTTTTTAATGATGAAGATGTTGAATGGTGGTACCTGTTGCCCCATGTTTCATTTCCTTGGTCTTTTTGACTTCTGTTAGGATTTTAGAGTTATTCCAGCTTCTGAAATTAATGTTTGTCTATAATCCTAATATGGTGGGGAGACCATAATGGGATGAACTCGGGATGAATCCATATTCCAGGTTCTCTGCATTTTATTGTTTTAGCTCGGCTCAACCCTGACCATTGTAGTTGGTTGGTTGGTGTAATGGGTTGTGTAATAGATTCTCATAGAGATCCCGAACAGGTCTAGACTAGTTTTTTTGGTGGTTTTTGTGTTAGGGTCGGTGTTTTCCTTGATGGATTGTTTTTAGAAGAGAGCGAGTCTTCATCTTCACCTCTTCATCATTGTTCATTCAAGATATATTGTCTTTTGTGATGTCTTCCTTGGTTGTGTTTCTTCTTTTGAGGGTGGGCTCGTAGTTTCTTTTCAGGAATCTGTAGTTATGGGTTCTGAATGAAAGCGAGTGTGGGTTTTTTGGTCATTGAGTTCTTAGGTTTTACCTTCATTGTAAATCATATTTTCTTTGGTTTTGATCAAATGAATCTGTTGGGAAATGAAATTTTTAGGCCTTTTTCAAATAATATGATTATCAATGTTAAATGTGACTTGAATAAACCTAGAAGTCCAGTTCACAGATCTATATATAGTGGAATAAATGATGATTTCTTTTTCATACTTTATTTATGCCATTATTTTGATACTTTTTGTTAAACAAATTGGAAACACACTTAAAATAATCTCAACTGATTTTATCAAATAGTATATTACGATATTTAAAAGGATATGAGTTTTTGATTTGTTTATTCAAAAAATATTTTATTTTGATTTAACATATTACTAAGAATCCAATTACAGTGGGTGTTGACATAATGTAAAATATACTGCATGGACCCTCTATTTCCTTGGAATTTTTTTTGTATCATGGTCTAGTAAGAAAAATCACCATATAGCATTAAATGCTTCAAAAAGATGTTAAATTACAGCTGGAAGTTATTATATAGAGGTGATTTGGTTGAAATATTGCCTGATGGGTTTTGGATTTATATTTAATATTATAACAATTAAAAGTGATAACCTAAGTTCATTCAATATTTCAAAAAATACAATAAACCACTCATGAACAAATGATGTTGTTCTTAAAAACATTCACGATTGATCATCCACAAAAAAGTGATATATATTTAGAATTAATCCATTAAATTAATATTTTAGATTCAATTTTTCGGAATACACTTCATGATAATATCTTTTTTATCACGCTGGCATATAATGAAATGTATTTTTTCTCAATAAATTTAATTTATTCATAATCGTTAAATACTCCAAATTTAATGTTCAGATAAACTATTATACACTATTAAAAATTACATTATTTATATAATATCATTATATCATAGATGTTAAATTATTTTCATTATTAGAATAACCTCATTTTGAAAATTTTTAATTATTGTTTAAGATAATGAAAATATATCAATAAATAATTATAGAATTTTGGGAAATGTCTTTATATACTTTGAAGAGAAATTTTTTTCAAAAAATGATATTCATTTATTTTTATAATGAAATAAAAAAAGATATTATTTTAAACATTAATAAATTTTATTTAAAAAAATATCTTCAATTTTTTATTCCATATTTCAATATTATCTCAGGTTTAATTTTTGGGAATTTTTTGGAATTTTTTTTATGAATCGTAAAACTAATTACTTTTTTAAAAAATTGAATTTTAATTTAAATAATTTATAAATGTTACGTACAGTTTTACATTTTATCAGAGGAAAATTTAGATAAATTTTGTTATTATTATTCCAATTTAGTTCATTATATTCAATTTTAAAAAGAATTTTTATATTAGAACTCTCTATTGTTATGGAATACATTTTTTCAAAACCCCACTTTTTAACCGCATCTATAGGTTTAATTTAAAATTAATGTTAAAAAATTAATTAAATTTCATTTATTAAAATTTATTCCAAGTTTGGAATCATAAAATTAAATATTATATAATAATTCTAACATAATGTTTTTTATAATGAATAGTTGAAATATAAAATTAATTTCCATTGTTAAGTATAAATGTGATTGTCAAGGGAATAATCTAAATTAAATTGGGTTAACATTAATTATAATCTTGTAAAATTATAATAATATATATATATAAACCTTATATCATCAATGGTTCGATAATCATTTATTTCGGAGACTTTTTTGGTGGGTAAATCGTTGGTATATCTATTTTCATTTCAAAACATACTTGTGTCTCCTCTCCTCCTATTATAAAAGGACACTACCTACTCAACTCTTCACACTCCCAAAGCCTTTTGATTTTGGGAATACAAGCCCAAATCCCATCCTTTCATTTATAACCATGATTTAAATTCATTATTTCGATTAGTAAATCATCCTATGAATGATTTTTGTTTTAACCAAAGAAGGTTTCCAAAAGAAGATGTTTTATTCTTAAGCAAGAATATTATTAAATTTAATCTTCTACCTCTATAAAATATTCTCCACATATGATGAAATAGTATCAATAGGGTAAATAATATAATAATATTTTATTATCTAAATGTAATGACCTATATTTATCTTTTCTTTCATCAAATGGGAAAAGATATATTCGATAATATTTATGGTGGACTACCACTTTGTGAACCGGTTTGATTCATTTTCCATTACGACATCTCATGAAAAAATAAAATTATGTAAATATAATATTTATATGATAATAATTACCTAATTATAATTATTTAATTTCATTATTATATATATCTTTTTACTATTAAATCAGTTGGTAAATGATAACAGTGGATGTGCATACGTGTGGAATACTACCTCCATGAATAGATGTGACCTGTTTCTCAATTTATTATTAAAATATTGGTTGTAAAGATATATTTAATTAATATATATTATAGAAAAATTATTCTAGAATGTATAATTAATATTTACCTTTCTTTCATTCCATCTATCAATAAAATGGAATCATTCTTCATCTATATATACTGCAAACCGTCAACATGAATGATATAATTCATTTTCCTATCTTAAACACTAATTTATGACATTAAAATGAAAATAATGATTATATATGATATTTATATCATGATTAGAAATATTGATATAATATTAATATAATATAATTTCTATAAATATAATTTTATACAAATACATACGTGAAATACAAAGCAGTTAACACCCAAAATAATAGTTTTTATAAATATTTATTTACAATTAGGTGGTAAAAGGGTATAATAAAATAAAATATTGTATTATATATATGATTATGGTTCTTCAATAGACATATAATAAACCTATTTTTATTATATAGTTGGTTATCAATTGTTCTAATAATGTCGAGACTTATGGTTATGGATGTTGGTATGAATTTTTTTTCTTGGAGACACATGCCTTATACACCACTTTTTCCATTTTTGTGGGTTATATAAATCCTTTGAATGTATTTATGGTTCAAATAAATGATATTATGTTACATTAAATTCAATATAATATTCATTATTTTTTTATAATTATGATTCAAAAGATACAAAAGTGGAAAGGGTATTATGTTACAACCACATTGTTGACCTTGCTTTTTTATGATTATGTTTTGATGAGGAAATATAATAATATATATCTAATAATATAATTTATTATTATTTTATATAGTTATTTCTATAATTTTCTAGTTTATTAAGTCTACTCTCTTTATATAATCCAGAGATCCAATAAATGTTTTCTAATTAAAACATACTTAATTTATCTATTCAGTAAAAAATATTAATTCAAAAATATATATATTTTAAAATATTTTCATAAATAATGTTTTCAATGTTTTAAAATAATTTTTTAAATATATTATTATAGATATTTTACTTTTTAAAAAAATGTAAAATTAGTTTTCTTGTCTATTTCTAAAAAAGAAAATTTTGACTTTTTATGGAAAATGTGAAAGTAATCTTTATTTTAACATGTATATTAAGAGTGGAATTTTCCATTATCATGGAAACTAAATTATTTAAATATTATTTTATAAGTTTAAAAAATTATTCTAAAATAAATTGTTATTATTGTTATTTTTTATTATTATATTTTTTAAGGATTTAGTTTCAAAATCGAAAATATATTTTCCTCAAGAATTAATTAATGATATTTTTAAGGAATTTCTATTCATCAATGACAAATTTTATTGGTTTTTCATATGTTTAATTTGGTAACATATAAAATTTTACCATCCTTATTCATTATCTAGATTTTTAATTATTATGATGAAATGATAAATTTGAAATGAATTCCTTTTCCATGGGTTATTGTGTGGTGGAACTTAAAATGATTATGAATCCAGTATATTTTCAATGAGTTATTCTATGATGAAATGTTTGTGACACCTATTTCCCTTCCTCAGGGTTTGATGGGAGGAATGGTTTATGATCTCTTGGAACACATAGTTGTGATTTTAATTTTGTGATGTGTTGCACATATATGTACCTCAAATGAATTGGATGATTATGGATATCTCAAGAGATAAATAAGAGTGGAATGGAGATTTCAACCTTTTAGTAAGGGTATTTTTAAAATATAATAGTCCTAGGAGTGGACCTTGACTACTATGATTATTTAGTGATTAAAATAATTACACTATTATAGTTTTACTTATGATCCATGACGACTAGGTAAATTATTTCCATTTCTTCTATGTATGGCATAAATTTGGGTCTTTTTTCGTTGATATTACCTCATGGATTATGTACTTTGAGTACAATAAGAGTCATGTCCTATGAACAACAATTGTTTGCACAAGAATTAATTTTATGATCTTTGACATGTTGGTAATGGTTTTAAAATCATTTTCACACGTTCTCATACCTTTTTTTCTCATGTTATTTTTATAACACCAATATTTTTGCTTACTGAGCATCTAAGATCACCCTTTATTATATTTTCATTCAACATGTTATAAATAATATTTAAAATAAGTTATATCAATGAAGAGTAAAAAATATGAAAATATTCAATGGATATATTTATAATCTTTAATAAAATTATAGGATTTTATATCACGTCTCCAAATACAATAATCCTTTTTGATCCTTAAGAAAGTTTCTATAAAATGAAATGAATATAAATTTATTAAGATATAAAATATAATTTCTAAAATCATGGAATCCTATAGTTGGAATCAGATGATAGTTTTTTATCCTTTGGTAACTATGATGAGTAAACATTAGTGATTACAGGGGGTAAAATTACATGAATAGGAATGTGGTTTGGAATTTTTGTGACAGTTAGAATAAGTGGATTCCATAAAATTAAATCACAGTATCTGAATTACAAATGGGTATGGCTTCAAAACAATTTTAACTACGGGTAAAAATGTTTAAATAGTCACATTGGGATGTGAATAAATCATTACATATATCGTGACAATTTTTATTTATAGAAAATTTGTTAAGAACCCAAGGGGGATATGCATTCGATATTTACAAACACATTATAAACCATCTTGAATGATTTGAATAGATGTTGACCACGAATGAGCTAGGTTAAAACAAATGTTTCATAGATTGAAAATAAGGGCTCATTATTCAAGATATCATATAAATGATTTTTCATTATTATGCATTTTCCCACTGTGGTTATTATTTCCCACAGTTTTTTTTCATTTTAGTAAATCGATGGGACCTTATAGAATTGGGTAAAATTTCAATGTGAGGGAAAATAAAATTATTGTCTTCCTAGGGAAACAAACGTTATGGGAGATAGAATGAAAATTTACCATGTTATGCACACATAAAATTATTGATCATATAATCTCATTGAACATACATTTGAGTAAAAAATTGAACAAAATTCTATTGATTATTTCATGAAGAAACATCTAACTTCTTTTATTGGTTCCACTAAACCACTAGATACCAAATAAGGTATTAGTAAAATTGAAAGGTTGAATTCTTTTCACAATTTTTTGGATCATGATAATTTTATTTTTTTCTATAAAATATTATAATGTGAAAAATGTGAAAATACTGGAATCTTATTACAAATATTAATAAAGTAGATGAAATTGAATGTATATATTGGGATTATTTTTAAAAAATATTTTTATTTAGTAATTTACACATCTTATTTTTATAATAATGGAAATTGAAATTGATGATATAATAAAAAGGATAATGAATCCATTGGTAAATATGAGGAAAATTTAAGAAAACATAATAGGTATGATTCTAGTATTATCATCCAAAATGATAGTAAGATTGATAAATTCATTAGTGGCTTTAAACCATGACTCTAATGTGTGAATGTAGTCAATTAATTTAGTTGATATGAATAATAAATTCTATATTCTATTTGGACTATTATAAATACTTCTGTTACCCATAAATCTCATGGTTTTGATATGAATAGATTGACATAATTAAATGGAAACTCTAAAACACTTGTAGAGAAGAATATCGGATTTCCTTCATGATCTAATTGTGAAAGGAAACAAGGACAAAATTTTGTTTTCGATACATGTAAATGTAATATGTGTTGAATGAAAATTCATTATGAAATTGAATTTTTAGTTTTTTGAATAATTTATCTAATTATTTGAAAAGTGATAATGTTCTATATAATACACCAGCAACACTTCTGTGTTTCATATGTAAAGAGTATAAAAACTATGATAACCAAACCCCCAATCAGAGGGTTAATGATAATGATCTATGTTGTCAACCACCGAATAAGTTTGACAATGGAAATATCATTCAATAATCATTTATGATGAGGGTGCGATTATGACATTAAGAAAGGTATTGTTACCATCTAGTATAGAACAACCAAAAAATAAGATGCTTAATTATCAGTGAATACCTCTAAATGTGTGATGATCTCTAATCAGGTATTTTATTCTTCTTAAGTTATAAATTTTTGTAATATACTTCATAAAATTCCAATTATTCTTATTTTATATGAATATTTTATTATATTAATCATAAATTATTTCTATCTACATAAATCTAACAATAATTCAAGAAAGTGTTTGGTAACTTTTGATATTACTAAGAAAACCTTGATCTTATCTTAGTATGAGAATATATATGAACAACAGATGGAAATATAAAACATTCTATGGTTTATGATTCCAATTAAAAATGGGTTTTTTTCACATATGGTTGGGTATATTCTCATCATATATGATATTATAGTTTTTTGGAATTCTATATATATCATTTAAGATGATTTTCTATATCTTCAACTAAATCATGAAGTTGTGGTTTAAATAGAACTCATATTTGGAGCTAAAACTATTTCAATGTCTAACTATATAATGAACATGATATATTTTTATAAATTGAAAAACAAATTATAATAAATTTTTACAAGGGATTCATTCATCAATGTGTTTCAAAATGGGCTGAAATGGTAATTTATTTAACAATAAACAAGGATCAATGCTACTTTACATTGATTATCGAGGATTTAAAAATATCACTATCAAGAAAATGTATCTTTTACCCCACATTGATGACTTTTTTATCAATAGTGTGGATACTGAATCTTTTAGAAGACTTGAATTCATTCTTGATATAATCAATTAGGGTTCCAGAATGGTAATATACCCAAGATAGAATTTCATATAAGTTATAGACGAGTCATTATTCTATTTTTCTTACTAATTTATTTTATGTCTAAATTGACTCAATTTATAGTTCCATTATATATTAACTCTATTAATTTGTAATAGTCTTTCTTAATGATATAATTATTCTTTCCATTATAAATTAAGAGCATACAAATCACATGAGAATTATAATATAGACCCAATGTTAGGAGAAGCTGTATTTGAAAATTACAAAGTGTGAGGTGTTGATTAATGTTTTTTCATTTTTGTGGAATATAATCACAAGAGATTATATATTAGTGGATACATAAATGTTGCAGGCTATTGAACGTCAACCCAGACCATACATAGTGACTGAGATCGGTAGTTTTCATTGTTTCACCAGATATTGTAGACACTATATGGAAAAAATCTCATGGATTTACAATCTACTCACCATGTAAAATCAGAAGGGAAGAAAGTATTTTTGGATATATGAATATGAGAAAAACCTCATGGAAATAAGGTGAATATCATAAATTTTAAATGTCTATACATTTATTTATAGTAGATAATGTTTTTAAATCTATATTGAGGCATCAAATAATGGGTTCAGAGGATTATCTTGTAGAAGGATATGGTGATATAATATACATCACAAAATTTAATGGTTTAAGAGAAATATTATTCTACTAATTATATGGAGTATATTATGGTAATTTTTTAATTTAATTTGTGGAAGTGCTATCTTTATTGATCGATGAATGAAATATTTATTGATAAAAAAAGTTTAATATTTATTTTAAGAAAAATTTATTTTAATATACACTATGGAAGATAGTTCTAACTCATTAATGAATAAGACTAATCATTATATTACTACCCTGGGAAAGTAGATATGGTGGTTGATGATTTTTTTTCAATGATCATGTTATCTTATCTGTGACGATGGTCCAAAAATTTCTAATATTTAACAAATTTAATAGTATATATCTAGAAATATTGACAAAAGGGGGAAAATAATATATTTGTGAAATGAATATTAGACAATTTATATAATTGAATTCTATAGATACATGGAAGTAATATCTAGATCTGTAAAAGAAGGTGAAAATTTTCGTAATTTTATCCTTGATTATGATTGAATGATAAGGTCTAGGAATCATGTGTGTCTTCCATTAATACCCAATTTTAAAAGAGGGATATTATAGGATGATAATAGTTCTTTATTCAATATTCACCTTGGATGTACATCAATTAGGGAGATTTGAAATATTATTTTTTGTGGGATGGAATGTTGAGGGATATTGTAGAGTATCTCATTACTTGGTATTATCGTATGTTAAGGTTGAGAGAAAATATTCTAATGGGATTTTACAATCATTTCCCCTACTATAATTGATGTGGGAAATTGTCACAATAGATTTTATTATCAGAACAAACATAATTACTAAATTATATAATTATATTTAGGTTGTAGTCAATTAACATAACAATTATACACACTATACTTCCATTTGAAATGATTTCTATATAGATCAGCATTACAGGTTATACATTAATTAAGTGGTATGTTTGTATTGAGTCCCACATTCTGTTATGTCTGACTAGAATTTGGGAACTACCTAAATGTTCTTGTTAACACTAAAACAATATCAATTTTAATTATTGTGTTTTAGAAAAATGTATAATTCTTGAATAGATAGTAAAATTAAGTGAAAAATCCAAAACGATGAGGATATTCTCGGATTTTTTCGTATGGATTTCAATGGTGGTTGGGATAAAAACATTCCTCTATTTGAGTTTTCTATCATCATTATCTCTCACATGATCATTATGATGGACCCTTATGAATCCCTATATAGAAATAAATTTAGAAATCCATTTTTTTGTACATATCCTATATTCTCACACATAGATATCACATTTTATAGTATAATATTCATTAAATTTTAGAAATAAATTCTCAAGATACATAATGGTTTAGTACCTTTTTACACTAAACCCAAAATATTATTATTTATGAAATGATATTCAACATCCCTATAAATATAATCCCATATTCCCATCATAACTATACCCTACCTAAAACATATCTTCCAAACATGGGAATACAATCATATGAAAGGGTGATCTAATATGATCTGTAAGGGTAATCATGGGAAATATATAAATAAAATGTGATCATAAGGGTTTGATAACATGATAATATCATTTGAAAAAAAAAATCCATACATATCGAAGATCAAAATATTGTGTCAGGTAATATGGATTGGTAATTCATAAGAAATAAATCATAACGTGTTCAATGAAAATGTTATACAAGAACATAAAATATTAATAAAATATAGATCACATGAATACAAAAAATAATATATCATTATAAACATGTTTAAATAGAAATAGGTTCACACATTGAGTTATGGACCCGAAATCAAGCCCCCTTATAAATTTATGAACATGAAACCAGGTGCACTAAAAACCTAATGGAAATTAAATCATAGTAAATGAATAAAATCATGAACATTTAATAAATTTCATGAATAAAATTACAAGCATTCCATTATGTTCATGTATAAAATTCTGAACATGTAATCATGATCATTCATGTCTTATTAATTCATAATTTTTCTTTAATTACACAATGCATTGGAGGGAAATGTAGTTCCCAACCATCACATAATTTATACAACTTTGTTCCATAATATCATAAAATATTCATCATATCATAACCTATGAAAATGGTTCTAATTTAATAAACATTTCATTATATTATAAACACGAAAAATAAATGGGTTTCATAAACATCATGTCATAATATTCATTAACATCCCAAATAATTAATACTACTTCAATCAATGGATCATATATATAGTAAATCTTATGTAACATTAAATGATGTCATCTGAGATGGTTAATTATTTTGAAAAAATAATTTAATATATTTTTTTGGGGAAAATACCCTTTTATATTTGAAAAACAAAATCATCCATGACACATTTTTAATAACCTTTTATTTGAAAATATCTTTTTTTTAAAACATAAATTAATCATCAATCTTTTGATAGGCCTTCAGGTCCAAAAATATTGTACTTGTTAATACAAAGATACCTTTAACAATTTCAGTAAAATAAAAATGGCTATTATTTTTAATATATCAAGATAATTTATTTTTAAAAACTATATGAGAAATCAATAATGGGAATAAAATCATTGATAAATATTTTTTAAATGATAAATATTTTATTAATATATTTTTAGAAAACATTGAAATGGAAGAAAACACATTTCCCAAAGAGGAGGGAAATATTGTTTTTTTATTAAGAAATTTTTTTTTGAATAATGAATACATAAAAATAATAAAATTATTGGAAAAGATTTATTAATATGATATAAAAAGAGAAAAAACAATTCATAAATTTTTTTAGATAAAAATCATACAATTTCATTATCACAAGAACTAGAATAAATAATCTGAATTAATGTTGGGATTCTTTTATGAATCCCTTACCATTATGGTAACGTTGAATCATAAAAAATATGAAAGACATATCAAATGATTGAATTATAAATCCACAAATATTTATATAAAATAATCACAATATTCAATCACATGTATTATATAAAACACATTAAAGAAATATGTGGTGAATATGGCATGTGTCTCACAAAAGTAAAAAGTGAATTGAAAATCTATTACAATTAGTCTGGATTTTGTTCATATTCATTTAAAAATTATATATAAAAAATAAAATTTTATTAAAACGGTATACATAACCCTTATTATACATAGCATTGAATATCTTATTTACTTATGATCTTTTATTACCCATTTATTAATAATTCATTTTAAATGTAACGTCATGAGTAATAACTACATTGCTTCTCATATGTGATTGTTTTTTAATTTTCTATAATTTTACATCGATAATGGTTAAATCATATATAAAATTTTAAAAATTATATAGGTACTATATATACTTAGTTTATATTTATTATTACTAATCTATACAATTTATATATAAAAAATGAGATACATCGTTCATGGATATGGTAGGTTGTACATTCACATGTAGTTGTATCCATTTTTTCAATGTGTTGAAATAAAGAATGTTAAAAATATAATATAATTTTCAAATCACTTTTATGTCAACAATTTCACAATTTTTTCTTTATTCATGTTGTTATTAACTATTGTTAAACCATACGTGATGAAATAATCAGATCTCTTCAAAAGTTGGTAGTCATCTGTACACACAAACACAATTATTTTACTCCCCCTAGAATGGAATTTAAGAAGGAATATGTGATATCATAATTCAATATTTATACCTATGTAATAAATATAATGTATGTAAATTATATCCATCATCACAGACTACTATGAGAAATGTAAAATGTTACACATCGGTTCATAGAGTGGTAGTCCACCGTACACACAAATGAAGTTTTGGTTTTCCTGTCCCAGGGAAGAGAAGATGGATAAAGGTAGATAAATCAATATAATAAAATCTACATATATTTAATATAATAAATTTATTATATTACCATCTTTTAAAAATATTTTATGGAGGTTGGATAAATTACAAAATTTAAAATGCTCATTGAAAACCCATAACTCTTCATTGCGTAACCACCATGGATTCACACCAAAAGACTTACTAGTATGTATCTATTAATAAAATAAGGCTCTAAGTATGTGAGGAAAGAATTTAGGAAGGTATTTCAGAAGTTTATTTCTTAAAGGAATCTTTTTCAAATTTTGAAAATGATAGGAGAGGGGCGGCCTTTAATAAGATAACTGAGTGTCGCCCTTAAAATTTATGGAAGATAAAAAGGTGTAACCATATTTTTCTCACACCATAAGGATTTCAAATGGACCATTATCAATACGAGAATAAATAATATTGAAATATTTCCAAAAATGGGTGTTTTACATGTCACTATCTCATTTTACCCCTTATCATTTAGGTTATGCTCCGGTAAATCCATTTTAAATTTAACTGAAGTAATTAATTTTTATTAATTTAACTATTCATAATGGTAAAAAATTATGTCTATCATTTTTAAAAAAAAAATATTTATATTTATTATAAATATGGTTTAAATTTTTTCAATTTCAATTCTCATAAATAATATAATTAAAATTAAAAAATTCATTAAAGGAGAAGAGAAAGCATTTTTCCAAAGTGAATGTTTTCATAAGTATGTAAAGTATAAATATACCAATTCAACATGGATGTTATTAAAATTAACTAGACATTATTGATAACTAAATAAATTAACGAATTATACATTTAAAACCACATTAATACATGTTAAAATTTTTTAATGTAGTAAAATAATAATAATAAAACTAGTACTCTTCTAAATTCCCTAAAACATCATTCATTTCATAAAATTTTCAACAACTGAAAAAAATCATTTTGGCATAAAGGATTGAAAAAATGAAATTTAATTCTTCAAATAAATATTATAAAAGTTTTAAAAATTAGGTCTTTTATTTTTTTAAAAATGAAATAAAAATTAATTTTCCCAAAATACTATCTTCAAAAAATATAAATAATTTTCTAAATTTTCATTTACATTTATCAAAATAGTTTTAATTAAATATATCATTTATACATAATATTTTTAAATTAATTTTTAGTATTCGTATATTTAATTTTAATCACTAGGTTACAATTCTATATATTAAATAATAATGTTTGTAGTATATTGTGGTGTGTTAGGTTTCAGTTTTGCATTTAATCTGAGCTAAAATTCGTGTTGTGTATAAAAAATCATATCAAATAAATTTATTTTATTTGAAAATAAATCATAAAAAATTGATGTTATTACATTATTACCCCTGTAAAATTAATTTAACCCTCATGAATTGTCTCTGATAAAAAAATTAATACATGTTCCTTATCATTTTCTCATGTTCCCTTATAGATTGGCCAAACTAGTGGTTTCATAAATAAAACATTAACCATTGAAGTGTAATTATTTATAAGAACATTCCAATTAAAATGTATAATCTCCACTATTTATTTATTATCATAAAGGTCATGCTCTAGTTGTACAACATCTGTGTTCATTAGTATTGTACTTCCTCAAGATAGACCCTTGGAACACGTCATCAAATTGATTGACGTTTGGAGGAAGCACCAAATGATATGTTTCCATCCTAATACGATCAATAATTTTAAAGGGAAAGTATACATAGGGATTAGTTTATCTTGATTTCTATATCCCATAAACTTATTCAATATATAAATTCTTAATAACACATCCTCCGCAACTCAAAATTATAAACCGCATCAAGGGATTCCACCATAATTTTATATTATCATTTTCTAACCATTATGTTTTTCTTAATGTATGAAAACTTCTCAAGGATTTCTTTATCTATCACACGTATTAAAATATTTATTTTCATAGCATCATCCTAGAATGTTTGAGTTCTACACTTCTGTCAATAGAGGGACTTATAAGGTTCCAACTAAATGCTTGAGTGAAATATATTGTTGTATGAAAACTCAATTAGAGGAAGGTGTTGATTTGAAACACATTTAAATTCCATATAATAATATCTCAACATATCCTATATAGATTTAAGTGTTCTATCTATTTGACCTTCTATCTAAGGGTGATGTGCATTGCTAAAAAATAACTCTGTATGAAGATCTTGTTGATGAATCTTCAACATCTTTGAGGAGAACCATGAATCCCTATCAAACATAATGGAATAAGGTACTCCATAAAAATTTACCAATTCACTAATGTTTATTATAGAAATATAATCTTGGAGAAATATTATCTTTTAGAGATATCATTTTCTGAATTTTTATGGAAATATACAAGAACCCATATATAAATATTCTATTTAGACATTTGTGGGATTCTGATTACAAAATCCATATTGATTTGTTCCCATTTACATTTTTTCATGGGTAAGGAATGTAATAGCCCCATTATCTTTTCTCTCATCCTTGATATACTAACATACCAAGAATCAATATATAAACTCTATGATATGTACCTTTATTTTATCCCCCTATAATGACTCCTTCGTATCTCTATACATATTCATACTTTCATGATGAATAAATAATAAAGAACTATGTGTTTCCATTAAAACAACTTATTTGAATCTATTATAGACTAAACACATATAAATTTCCTAAAAATTATTTTTCCGTCATGATAAAGGCTAAACTTAGGAAAATTTTATCCATCATTCAATGATTTACATATTCCTAATACACCTCTTTAATATTAACTTGGATAGATGATTAGACATTCAATTGAAAAAGATAATATGTATCCCCTTACTTCAGGATTTCCAAATATATCCATTGAAAATTTTGAAATATTATATAATTTTTTATCCACATACAACATAAATATTCATGATCCTTTCGACTCAAACAATCATCCACCATGTTCTTTTTCCAATAGTGGTAATGTGTTGAGTAGTCATAATCATCTATCATCTATAACCATCTTATCAATATTATATTTCAATCCATCTAGATGAATATATACTTTTAATTTTTTAATCGATATATATATATATATATATTTCATTCATTTCTCTATAATGATAATTCCACCATTCGTTTAAAAAAAATTACTATAACTACCTCCAATCATAGAGTTGGGTAATTTTGGTCAAGAAACATTAATATTCATGTTAAATATTCTAAAAAAATTTAATTATGATTAAGAAATAATTCTAGTCCCTTCATGTATTATTTAATATAAATTATAACCCTTTCTTCACTATAGAGTATACTAGGCACATGTGCAGTGAGAAATATTCCCTTTATTTCCATTATATTTTCCCATGATTTCTCTATCTAGGGGAACATGTCTCTCTTCCATGATAACATAGTGAGTGGAATAGATATTCATTATAAATTCTACACAAAAAATAATAACAAAATATTTTATGGTGTGTATAAATTTATGTAAATTTCATCTCTTCATTAGCTTATGTTTTCGAAAATGCTGACATTTAATGAACTATAAGTACTATTTTTTTAACATAACCATTATAACCTAGCAATTAAATTTACATAAATGAATAGTTATAACCAAATTATAAAATATATAATTTCAAAACTCATTGTAAATTTATTTTATAATTATTTTTTAATAGTTATATAATTTTTAGTAAATTCCTTTTTTAAATCAATATTTGTTTACATCAAAATATGATTTTGTTTATTTTTAGGGGAAAATAAATATAATTAATTAATAAGAAATTTTAGATAATGTATTTTCTAAAATAATAATAATTATTGGATTCAATGTGTCAAAAATATTTTTCGATTAATTTTTGATAACTTTATATAAAGATCAATTTTTTAGTGAATAGTAAATAAAATACCATTTTTTTATAAAACCCTCATTTTCGGTATATTTAAAATTAATTTAACTATTTAAAATTTATCTAAGAGTAACTTATGATATTTTTATATATATAAAATCTAATTAATTTCATTTAAACATTATTTATTCATTATTTTGGTATATGTACAATTGTGGTCTTCAAAATCATTTTTACCAAAAAACCCTATTTTTCATTATGTTTTAATGGTTCAATTTTAAATATAATATTTAATATTATGTATGTTAATTTAATTAAAATTTATTACATATTTTTAAACATTTATTCTATATTATGTTATATTGTCAGTTAAATTTTTACGAAAAAATGTTTTACCATGTAAAAAATGATTTTCAATTGTATATGTAAATTAATGTAGTGGGTTAAAGTTAAAAGGTAAAATCTTAAAATATATAAAAATTAAGAAATGAAATGGAATTTTGATTTTGGATTTTTTTTATCATGACTTGAACAATCCTACAAATCCATTTATCTTCATTTATTCGAAATTAATTCCACCGTAGTTGGGTTATCTTTAAATATAAAAAACTCATGATTTAATAACTTAAAACCACCCCTCCTCAAGTATAAATATCACACATCACCAAAATCTTTATCCTCACAAGGCACGAAGAAATTAAAATCACATAAAAACACAATTATCCCCACTCTCCCCATATATAGGTTCATCTGGTCTCAACCAAACTCAAATTCCATGTTTATTAAGGGGTTTATCAAGGATGTGATATTCAAGAGGTAACTTTCTCAAACAACCTCTCTTAATTTCATTTCATTTCATACCTTTTATTGACCTCCTTCATCTATCAAGGAATAGTAACTCTAGTATCATGTATATATTAGAAATTTTTAATTTTAATAAAATTTCTTTTATCCACCAATTTTTGCATCTCCTCTTATTCAAAGAAAAGAAACCATTGTCCAAATTTGGCGGTGAAACATCTCTGTGGATAAAAATTATTATTTTTTCATTACCACCTTCATTGATGGTTATATAAGTATTATTATGAAAAAATAATATTTTAAGAGATACATTAGTACTTACTTCATGTTTTTTCACTAATACATAAACATAATAAAAAATTAAATGCAACTAGTTTGTTATGGTTCGAAAAACCGAAAAAATAAACTAAACATTTATCATTAGCATCATATTAAAGGAATAATCCTCATACTCTATAGAAATTTTATATATGTGACCATTTATATTTATGGAATTTAATTAATATCATTTTATTTAACTTATTTTGTTTAATTTACTCTATGATAAAATCCATAATTGTACCCAAATGAATAGGTCGTGAAATCATGAAACGAACACACTTTAAAGAATGAAAAAAATAAACTATTATTAATATACAAGTAGTAATATATTATAAAAGGATCATAAATGGTATTATAAATATGATTATAGTTTCAAATAAATTTATAGCATTATTTAAACTTTTGTTATAGAGGATAATGTATAAAAACTAAATGAAATAATGAGGTATGTGTTTACAATCTCACTTTTTCATCTGTGAGATATATTACTTCTTTTCCACATTATTTTTTTTGTGTATATAATAAACCATTATATATAATATAATGAATATCATTGTATTAATGGTATTAAATGTTTAATTTGATAATTGATAATTTTATGGTGAATATTATTTGGCTAATTACCAACTAGTATGTGATTTCATTACTCAATTTAAATTCATTGGGGCAATCTTTCATATCATTGACTATGACATGCTAAGATTATAGGGGATATGGATTTTTATTATCCTATGATTTATTTCTATTATTTTTATTTATATTTACATATGGTCAAAATAATTTATTTATTTTATTAATTCTCACATCAATGATGTGATATTTATAAGGGAAATTCTTTTAAAAGTTATCTTTTTCAAATTTTTCTTAAAACTCTTCTTTCTATATATGTCTATGTATTCTAAAATTGTTTCCAATAATGTTGTTAATATAACTTTATTAATTTTTAAAGTAATTTGTACAAATTTTTTTGATTTTAAAAAATGGTAATAAAGGATTGATTATTTCATTTTTTAATAACGTTTCTCTATGAAATATTAAAAAAAATCAAAATATATATTGTTTCAGACCTACGACATAAGAATAATATCCAAAAATCATATAATCTTGATTCATATATATTTTCTTTAGAATATTGAATGTTTATTTTCATTGAAAATATTTCCCTCTATACTTTTTTGTTTGTCTAAAAATAAATGACTTCAAAATGGAAATGTTTATTTTTTAAAGAACTGTTCCAAGTGACCATTCAAAATAAATTTAATTCTAAGATTAAATTATATTGTAAAGACCCGTAAAATTCAAGGGAAATTTTTTCTTAATTTTCTTTAGAATTTTACAAGAGCGCGGTTTCAGACGGCACCTGATTCCGAGGCCCGGAGTGCCCGGAATTAATTTCCGAAGTTTGGCTCGGGTACGTTCAGTGAACGAACGAGCGGGAATTCCTAACTTTTGATCCGGTGCTCGGAATTGAAATCTGAGGGCACCGATGAACTCGCAACGCCGATATTCGCTTAAAGAGACCTTTTCGGGAGTTGCGTTTGTTGCGGGTTGTAAGTTAAGTTTTGGGGTTTTCAGTTGAGTTAAATAAAATTTGTGTAAGACAGATTTTATTTTTAGTTTGTTAAAATCCTACCAAAGGGGGTTGGAAGTGGGACCCACACCCACTTAACCTCCCTTGGGAGGATTAAGTGTGGTGGGGTCCACACGAACCCCTAGACTTTTCATGTTCCCTTAACCCCCCTCTTAATTGACTTAAGTTACTTAATTAATTTTGGGGGTTAACTCTTTTGAATTTCAAACTTTTGAAATTCATTTATGTTTTGTAATAATAAAATAAGATGTTATCTTATTTTATTATGGGTTGTTTGTTTGTCCCCTTGAGAGCTTTTTGAGTGCTTCCTCTTCATCTTCAAGCTCTGACGAAGAACGAAGAACGCTCAAACTCCGACGAAGAACGACGCCTCTCTTCTTCGTCCTCGATGTCAACAAGAGGGAACGCCGCTTCCTCTTCAGACCTTCTTCGTCGGCATACGAAGATTCGACAACGAATCTTCCTCCGTGACACCGATATTTCACGACTACGTCAACGTGCGACTATCGAGGTAGAGGTTCTTGAGTTCGTTGTTTTCTTTATATTTTGACTTTCCTCAAGACTTGACGAGGAACGCTCTTTTTCCGACGAAGAACGCCACACCTCCTTTCTTCGTTCACCGTGTCAACGAAGGGGACGCCACCTCTTCTTCGGACAACCTTCGTCGGCATACGAAGATTCGCCAACGACGTATCTCTTCGGGCATATCTCTTCGTCAACGGATTTGACGAACGACGACCGCGACGCCCGACCTCCGCGACGCCGTCTTCCGCGGAACGTAGACGAATCTTCGAATCTTAAACCCGAGGTAGGGGTTGTTGATTCATTATTTATTTATTCCATTTCTTGATCCTGGATTTCGCATGTCAAACATGAGACTTTTAAAATGTTTTTAGTTGCGTTATTATTTTAACGTGAGGGGGGCCGGACCGCACGAACACGGCCGAAACCCCCCTCCATCGTTCTTGTTTAATTATTTTGCGGAGGAAAGCAAGTGGCGTGGTGCCGTCGCACCACGCGGATGAACGTACAAATATCTTACGCGATGCCGTCGCGCGCACCTTGGAAGAAACAACAAGAACGCGACGCCATCGCGCCGCGTTAAATGAATATCATGGAACGGCGAAGGGGGCGCGGTGCCGTCGCACCGCGCCGGACGACGAACACCGCGGCCGGTTCCGGGCCGCGGCGGGACGAGGAGATCGCGGCCGGTTCCGGGCCGCGGCGGGACGAAAAGACCGCGGCCGGTTCCGGGCCGCGGCGGAAGAGGAGACCGGCGGCCGGGCCGCCGGCGTCGGAAGTCGAAGGCGGGACCGGAATTTCCGGTCCCGTTGGTAAAAACCGGCCGGCCAGCTGGCCGGCCGGATGACATAAAACTGGGGAAATAAATCCCCCGGCCGGTTCAACAAAACCCCCCTCTTAATGAGGGGGGCGGTTCTTGAGGGAAGGGGGCAGCCAGCCCCCTTGGTTCGGCGCCAGCAGGCCCCCCCACGTGGGGGGGGGGGGGGGGGGGGGGGCGGGCGGTTTTAAAAAAAACCGGCGCGGCACAAAGGCCGCGCCGCCCCTCAAAACGCGGGGGTTTATCACCCCGCGTGCCACCCTCATGCGGCGCCAGCGCCAGCCACCGCGGCCCGCCGCCACGCCGCCGCCGCCGCCCCACCCTGGGGGGGGGGGGGGGGGGGGGTCGGGCCGGGTCGGCCCGGACCCGGACCCCCCCGTTTCGAACCAGATTTGGTTTTTGGCTCATAACATGAGCCTCGGACCTCCGATCGACGAACCGTCAGCGGCAACGCGATCCTTGGATCGGGACGGTCGTTTCGGTATATCGCACTCAAGGTTTCGGGTTACTTTGAGTTCGGCCGGGTTGGTTCGTTCACGAAACCAACCGGGCCTTCGGAGCGGAAACGCTCATATCTTGAGCTACGGACGTCCGATTGATGTGTCGTCAGTCGCGTAGTGTTCCTCTTAATGAGACGGATCTTTTGGCATACTCCGCCCGAGGTTTGGACGCAGGTGGAGTATGGTCGGGTTGGTTTTGCCTTAAAAACCAACCAGGCCCCGGAGACGAAAATGCCAATAACTCTCAGACCGGGCGTCCGATCGACGCGCCGTCTGTTGCGTTGAGTTCCTATTGACGATACGGAACTTTTGGATACATCAACTCTGGTCTTTGTGACAGTTGATGTATCAGCCTCTCGGCTCGTGGAGCGGACCCTCCGAACGAGTTTGCTGTGTGCGGGAACCCTAGTGCTGGCTGCGACTGTTCTACTGCTACGACTGCTACTGTGACTTCGACGACGACAGTACAGAGATCCTGTGTGGATTCGATGACGACGACTACAGCACTCAGCGATCCTACGTGGATCAGTGCTACAGGTCCTGTGTGGGCCCGATCCTGTGTGGGTCCTTGCGCTCAGCGGTTCTGTGTGAGCCAGCGCCTACAGGTTCTGTGTGAGCCCGATCCTGTGTGGGTCTTTGCGGGGGTTAGTTACCTATCGATCCTTCGTGGGTCCGACGACTTAGATGGATCAGTGATCATCTTTATCGTCCTTGAAGAAGTATACCTGTGTGAGCTGAATCCTGTTGCTTTCCTGTGTGGATTGTGTTGTGCAATCCTGTGTGGATTATGTTTTGCTTTCCTATGTGGAATACGTATACTTTCCTGCGTGGACTGAGTTGTACTTGGGCTCGGAGGTTGGAGCGTATTTAAATTGATGACTTAGGTATATGTATGGGCATATACCTAAGCAGTGTCGGTTGTTACTTCGTGTTTGTACTTTTCTTCGTGGTTTATCCTTTGTGGATTTGAGAGACCTTCAGGGGTCTCGGGGTCCCTACTGAGTAGCTTATACTCACCCCTGCACGGGCTTCGCCCGCACTACGTTGTGTTGGTTGCAGACGACGGACAACGTTGACTTAGCTGAGGCTTGTAGAGCGGGACGGTACCCGGAGGTGGACCACTGGGCGGGACGTGCACGGAGCGGACGGCGGGACCCGTGGAGCAGAGGAGCTATCTGTACCCACCCTTCAGGTGGGATTTCCGGTGGACAGCTCGGAGTAACGGCTTTTACTTTACAGTTGCTGTTTTTCCCTTTTCGAGTCGTACTCTGGTTGCTTAGTGTTTACTTTCCGCTTGTTTACTCTGTGGTGTGTGTTTACTTTTCAAAGGCAATGCCTTCCCTTTTTACTGGGATTTACGCCTTGGTGCTAGTCGCCAGCCCCTGGCCTATGGAAGGCGGGCTTGGGGTAGTCACGGCACGGACCCCGAGGGCGGGTCGTGACAAATTGGTATCAGAGGAGTTCGGTTCTACCGCGAACTCTGATCTTTTCTATGTGAAGCAATAATGTTTAGCGTATTGAGTGTGGTTATCAGTCCAGGGAGTCCAGTGTTGGTGCGGCGGCCGACGTATCCGTACACCAGGACCCTGACTTCTGATTTCCGACTTAATGCATGAAAACATTGATTGCGTGTGTGTTTCAAAGTTTTCTTTGTGATTACTTATATCAGCTCACCAGGTATACTGTTCTAACCGTGGCACATCTGTTTCCTTTTCAGGATGGCCCCACGACGGCAGCCAGCTAGGGTTCCGAGAGTCGAGCGAGACGACAACCCACCGAGCGACGAGGCCTCGGTGCAGGGCCCTTTTCCAGTAGTGGCACCGGCGGTAGCTTTACCCGCCGAGCCCCCGATGCTTCCAGCAGCAGCCGCTGACGATGCACGTCGCCTCAGCGCACTGCATGAGTTTCAGCGCCAGCGACCGCCCAGGTTTCGCGGGGAGACGGATCCCCAGGCAGCAGAGGACTGGCTGGAGACAGTAGTTCGAGTGTTTAGGCTAGTGAGGACACCAGCAGACCTCATGGTGATCCTCACTGCGAGCCTATTACACGCAGCAGCTGGACGATGGTGGAGCTTGATGCTCCAGGTGCACGATGAGGCATCTCTACTTTGGACAGACTTTGAGAGCCTCTTCCGCTCTGAGTTCGTCCCGGACACCCTCCGAGCAGTGCGCATCCAGGAGCTTCTACAGCTGCGGCAGGGCAGCATGACGGTCGCTCAGTACTCGGCGAGATTTACCGATCTCTCGTGCTACTCGACCGACATGGTACGAGACCCATTCTTCCGGGCCCGGACCTTCGAGCAGGGTTTGAGACACGAGATCAGGGCATCGCTGATCTCCGTCAGCATACCGACTCAGACAGGAGTACTGGAGCGGGCCCTTCTGATCGAGAGCTTCCTTGCTGAGTCTACACCAGCACAGAGACCCACCGCAGGGCGGCACGTGGCGGAGTCATCTGCAGCAGGAAGTCGACGGATGACTCAGGGGTCCAGACAGACCAGACCTTCAGGCAGACGATCTCAGGGCACTGGCTCAGCAGTGCGGGGCACACAGCGCGGAGCCAGTCTTCCGAGAGGCAGACAGTGCTACTCATGCGGCGGACAGGGCCACATGGCTCGCGACTGCCCGACCCGTCGTGCCGAGGAGCAGTAGTCAGTTGATGGACCACCGAGGCAGAGGCAGAGGGTCGACCGTGGCGGTCCGCAGGGAGGAGGCGGACGAGGCAGAGGAGCTAGACGAGCAGCTGGTGGTGGCCGACGCTTTGAGGCTCTACCACAACCACCACCACCAGGAGGTCCACCCCGACCACAGGGAGCTGGCGGGCAGCGACAGGCACAGCTCCAGGCAGCAGAGGCCTACGACCACGGCGCACCTGAGATGATTCGAGGTACTATCTGTGTCTATTCCACCCTTGCTGCAGTTCTCATAGACACAGGAGCGAGTCATTCTTTCATAGCCGCTGCCCTTGTTCGGAGCTCGGAGATTCCGACAGAGCCGTTGGCTCGATCCTTACGGCTAGAGACTCCTACGGGAGCAGACTCGACGATTACGCACTGGTGCCGGCAGTGTGAGCTTACTCTAGGAGGCGAGAGCTTCGGCTGGGATCTTCTTGTAGCAGCGTCGAGGCCTTACGACGTCATCTTGGGCATGGATTGGCTGTCTACGGTCCATGCACAGATTAACTGTTTTAGGCGCAAGGTGCGATGTGTACGCATCGACGGGAGCAGGTTCACCTTCACCGGCGAGAAGGGAGCCTTAGCAGCACAGGATGGACTTCCGCGGAGGATAGGACAGCCCATCACTCATCAGTTGGCTAGCCTTATCCTTGGAGCAGTTGACGTGCGGAGTCCTGGTTTTCCTGCAGTGGTGGATCAGTTTGCGGACGTTTTTCCCGACGACGTTCCAGGGCTACCTCCTCGCAGAGAGGTAGACTTTTATATTGACTTGTACCCCGGGACAGCCCCGATATCCACACCAGCATATCGGATGGCCCCTGCCGAGCTTCGAGAGCTACGGGTACAGTTGGAGGACTTGCAGGGCAAGGGGTTCATCCGACCTAGTGTTTCACCCTGGGCTTCCCCGATATTGTTCGCCAAGAAGGCGGACGGGAGCTTGCGACTTTGTGTTGACTATCGTCGCCTGAACCAGGTGACAGTGAGGAACACGTATCCGCTACCGAGGATTGATGACCTCTTTGATCAGCTCAAGGGAGCACGGTGGTTCTCGAAGATAGAACTCAGGTCAGGCTATCATCAGCTCAGAGTCAGAGACGAGGATGTGCAGAAGACGGCCTTCAGATGTCGGTATGGCCACTATGAGTTCTTGGTTATGCCTTTCGGTGTAACCAATGCTCCAGCAGTGTTCGTGGCTCTCATGAACAGGATCTTTCAGCCATACCTCGATCGGTTTGTCGTGGTCTTCATCGACGACATTCTGATTTACTCTACGACAGAGGAGGAGCACGCCTATCACATGCGAGTTGTTCTTGACACACTCCGAGAGCACCAGCTTTATGGTAAGCTCTCGAAGTGCCAGTTCTGGATACGTGAGGTCCACTTTTTGGGACACGTTATCTCTGAGGCGGGAGTTTCAGTAGATCCCGCGAAGATTGAGGCTGTGTTAGCATGGGAGCCACCCAGGAGCGTGACTGAGGTTCGGAGTTTCTTGGGACTAGCTGGATACTATCGGAGATTTGTTCCGAACTTCTCCAGAGTTGCGGCATCACTCACAGCTTTGACGAAGAAAGGGAAACCCTTCGTATGGACTGACAGATGTCAGCAGAGATTCCAGGAGCTGAGACAGAGATTGACTAGCGCACCTATCTTGAGGTTGCCTGAGGAGGGAGTAGGGTACGTAGTCTACTGCGATGCATCAGGGACCGGACTCGGATGTGTTCTGATGCAGGAGCGGGCAGTGATCGCCTATGGATCACGACAGTTGAGGCCGCATGAGAAGAACTACGCTACCCATGACCTGGAGTTAGCAGCAGTGGTCTTCGCTCTGAAGACAAGGCGACACTATCTGATGGGCGAGCGCTTTACAGTCTTTTCCGATCATCAGAGTCTCATGTATATCTTCTCGCAGAAGGACCTGAACCTGAGACAGCGTCGATGGCTTGAGTTCCTCCAGGACTATGACTTTGAGATAGTCTATACTCCTGGGAAGGGGAACGTAGTAGCCGATGCCCTCAGCAGGAGGACGGGCATTCAGCTACTTGAGGAGGCGTCGGAGCAGCTAGCCTCTTTGCAGATATCCTTCGTGGATAGGGATGGAGCAGCCTTTCTTCAGTCTCTCACAGTCACCCCTCCACTACTGCAGCGAGTCAGGGAGGCACAGCGTGGGGACGCTGACTGTGAGACACGGCGTGCACAGATATCCTCGGGACAGGCACCTGATGGTTTCTCTCTTGGAGTAGAGCACGACATCCTTTTCAGAGGACGTACCATGATACCTGTCACTCTGCGAGAGGAAGTACTGAGAGAGTTTCACACTTCTCCTTTGGCGGTACATCCTGGAGTGGCGAAGATGTACCAGGACCTCAGACGACAGCACTGGTGGCCGGGCATGAAGAAGGTTGTAGAAGAGTTCGTTTCTCGATGCCTTACCTGTCAGCAGGTGAAGGCAGAGCATCAGGTACCAGCAGGCTTGGTACAGCCCTTGGAGGTTCCGGAGTGGAAGTGGGACGGCATATCTATGGACTTCGTGACTGGACTTCCACGCACATCCAGAGGTCACGACTCCATCTGGGTGATTGTTGACCGACTCACCAAGTCGGCACACTTCTTACCGATCAGAGAGTAGGGCTCAGTAGAGAGCTTGGGACGTCTCTACGTTCAGGAGATTATGCGGCTCCACGGCGTGCCATCAAGTATTGTCTCCGATCGAGATGCCCGCTTTACTTCCCGGCTTTGGAAGGGGTTATAGGAAGCGTTCGGGACGCAGCTACGTCTTAGCACAGCTTTTCACCCTCAGACGGATGGTCAGACGGAGAGGACCATTCAGACACTCGAGGACATGCTCCGCGCATGTGTCCTCGACTTTGGTCGTAGCTGGGAGGAACACCTACCCTTGGTGGAGTTCGCTTACAACAACAGCTACCACTCCACCATCGGGATGGCACCGTACGAGGCGTTGTACGGCCGACCATGTAGATCTCCTTTGTGCTGGACAGACCCTGGGGAGTCAGCACTGGTGGGACCGGAGATGGTCCAGGCCACGACAGAGAAGGTCCAGGTCATCCAGGAGCGGATGAGGACAGCTCAGAGCCGGCAGAAGTCATACGCTGACAGGAGGCGGAGGCCACTGGAGTTCGAGGATGGCGACCACGTCTTCTTGCGGGTCTCACCTCGACGTGGTATTCGGAGATTTGGCCGAGGCGGCAAGTTATCTCCGCGCTTCATCGGACCCTTCCAGATTCTCAGCAGGATTGGCGAGGTGGCTTATCGCCTGGCTCTACCACCTCAGTTGCACCGGGTGCACGACGTCTTCCACGTATCCCAGCTGAGGAGATACGTGCACGACCCGACACACATCATTGATCATGGGGAGCTTGACGTTGACGATGGGGCGACTTTTACGGAGGTCCCGGTGGAGATAGAGGATCGACAGGAGAGGGTCCTGCGTGGGCGATCGATTCCTCTTGTGCGCATCAGATGGAAACACGGGAATCTCCAGGAGAGCACATGGGAGCGGGAGGCTCAGATGCGTGCTCAGTACCCTCATTTGTTTCCCTAGTTTTTGTTGTATCTTTACGGGGACGTAAAGCCCTGAGGTGGGAGTAATGTAAAGACCCCTAATATTCAAGGGAAATTTTTTCTTAATTTTTTTTAGAATTTTACAAGAGTGCGGTTTCAGACGGCACCTGATTCCGAGGCCCGGAGTGCCCGGAATTAATTTCCGAAGTTTGGCTCGGGTACGTTCAGTGAACGAACGAGCGGGAATTCCTAACTTTTGATCCGGTGCTCGGAATTGAAATCCGAGGGCACCGATGAACTCGCAACGCCGATATTCGCTTAAAGAGACCTTTTCGGGAGTTGCGTTTGTTGCGGGTTGTAAGTTAAGTTTTGGGGTTTTCAGTTAAGTTAAATAAAATTTGTGTAAGACAAATTTTATTTTTAGTTTGTTAAAATCCTACCAAAGGGGGTTGGAAGTGGGACCCACACCCACTTAACCTCCCTTGGGAGGATTAAGTGTGGTGGGGTCCACACGAACCCCTAGACTTTTCAAGTTCCCTTAACCCCCCTCTTAATTGACTTAAGTTACTTAATTAATTTTGGGGGTTAACTCTTTTGAATTTCAAACTTTTGAAATTCTTTTATGTTTTGTAATAATAAAATAAGATGTTATCTTATTTTATTATGGGTTGTTTGTTTGTCCCCTTGAGAGCTTTTTGAGAGCTTCCTCTTCATCTTCAAGCTCTGACGAAGAACGAAGAACGCTCAAACTCCGACGAAGAACGACGCCTCTCTTCTTCGTCCTCGGTGTCAACAAGAGGGAACGCCGCTTCCTCTTCGGACCTTCTTCGTCGGCATACAAAGATTCGACAACGACTCTTCCTCCGCGACACCGATATTTCACGACTACGTCAACGTGCGACTATCGAGGTAGAGGTTCTTGGGTTCGTTGTTTTCTTTATATTTTGACTTTCCTCAAGACTTGACGAGGAACGCTCTTTTTCCGACGAAGAACGCCGCACCTCCTTTCTTCGTTCACCGTGTCAACGAAGAGGACGCCACCTCTTCTTCGGACAACCTTCATCGGCATACGAAGATTCGCCAACGACGTATCTCTTCGGGCATATCTCTTCGTCAACGGATTTGACGAACGACGACCGCGACGCCCGACCTCCGCGACGCCGTCTTCCGCGGAACGTAGACGAATCTTCGAATCATAAACCTGAGGTAGGGGTTGTTGATTCATTATTTATTTATTCCATTTCTTGATCCTGGATTTCGCATGTCAAACATGAGACTTTTAAAATGTTTTTAGTTGCGTTATTATTTTAACGTGAGGGGGGCCGGACCGCACGAACACGGCCGAAACCCCCCTCCATCGTTCTTGTTTAATTATTTTGCGGAGGAAAGCATGTGGCGTGGTGTCGTCGCACCACGCGGATGAACGTACAAATATCTTACGCGATGCCGTCGCGCGCACCTTGGAAGAAAAAACAAGAACGTGACGCCGTCGCGCCGCGTTAAATGAATATCATGGCACGGCGAAGGGGGCGCGGTGCCGTCGCACCGCGCCAGACGACGAACACCGCGGCCGGTTCCGGGCCGCGGCGGGACGAGGAGACCGCGGCCGGTTCCGGGCCGCGGCGGGACGAAAAGACCGCGGCCGGTTCCGGGCCGCGGCGGAAGAGGAGACCGGCGGCCGGGCCGCCGGCGTCGGAAGTCGAAGGCGGGACCGGAATTTCCGGTCCCGTTGGTAAAAACCGGCCGGCCAGCTGGCCGGCCGGATGACATAAAACCAGGGGAATAAATCCCCCGGCCGGTTCAACAAAACCCCCCTCTTAATGAGGGGGGCGGTTCTTGAGGGAAGGGCGCAGCCAGCCCCCTTGGTTCGGCGCCAGCAGGCCCCCCCACGTGGGGGGGGGGGGGGGGGGGGGCGGTTTTAAAAAAAACCGGCGCGGCACAAAGGCCGCGCCGCCCCTCAAAACGCGGGGGTTTATCACCCCGCGTGCCACCCTCGTGCGGCGCCCGCGCCAGCCGCCGCGGCCCGCCGCCGCGCCGCCAGCGCGCCGCCGCCGGCCGCCGCGCCCCCGGGGGGGGGGGGGGGGGGTCGGGCCGGGTCGGCCCGGACCCGGACCCCCCCGTTTCGAACCAGATTTGGTTTTTGGCTCATAACATGAGCCTCGGACCTCCGATCGACGAACCGTCAGCGGCAACGCGATCCTTGGATCGAGACGGTCGTTTCGGTATATCGCACTCAAGGTTTCGGGTTACTTTGAGTTCGGCCGGGTTGGTTCGTTCACGAAACCAACCGGGCCTTCGGAGCGGAAACGCTCATATCTTGAGCTACGGACGTCCGATTGACGTGCCGTCAGTCGCGTAGTGTTCCTCTTAGTGAGACGGATCTTTTGGCATACTCCGCCCGAGGTTTGGACGCAGGTGGAGTACGGTCGGGTTGGTTTTGCCTTAAAAACCAACCGGGCCCCGGAGACGAAAATGCCAATAACTCTCAGACCGGGCGTCCGATCGACGCGCCGTCTGCTGCGTTGAGTTCCTATTGACGATACGGAACTTTTGGATACATCAACTCTGGTATTTGTGACAGTTGATGTATCAGCCTCTCGGCTCGTGGAGCGGACCCTCCGAACGAGTTTGCTGTGTGCGGGAACCCTAGTGCTGGCTGCGACTGTTCTACTGCTACGACTGCTACTGTGACTTCGACGACGACAGTACAGAGATCCTGTGTGGATTCGACGACGACGACTACAGCACTCAGCGATCCTACGTGGATCAGTGCTACAGGTCCTGTGTGGGCCCGATCCTGTGTGGGTCCTTGCGCTCAGCGGTTCTGTGTGAGCCAGCGCCTACAGGTTCTGTGTGAGCTCGATCCTGTGTGGGTCTTTGCGGGGGTTAGTTACCTATCGATCCTTCGTGGGTCCGACGACTTAGATGGATCAGTGATCATCTTTATCGTCCTTGAAGAAGTATACCTGTGTGAGCTGAATCCTGTTTCTTTCCTGTGTGGATTGTGTTGTGCAATCCTGTGTGGATTATGTTTTGCTTTCCTATGTGGAATACGTATACTTTCCTGCGTGGACTGAGTTGTACTTGGGCTCGGAGGTTGGAGCGTATTTAAATTGATGACTTAGGTATATGTATGGGCATATACCTAAGCAGTGTCGGTTGTTACTTCGTGTTTGTACTTTTCATCGTGGTTTATCCTTTGTGGATTTGAGAGACCTTCAGGGGTCTCGGGGTCCCTACTGAGTAGCTTATACTCACCCCTGCACGGGCTTCGCCCGCACTACGTTGTGTTGGTTGCAGACGACGGACAGCGTTGACTTAGCTGAGGCTTGTAGAGCGGGACGGTACCCGGAGGTGGACCACTGGGCGGGACGTGCACGGAGCGGACGGCGGGACTCGTGGAGCAGAGGAGCTATCTGTACCCACCCTTCAGGTGGGATTTCCGGTGGACAGCTCGGAGTAGCGGCTTTTACTTTACAGTTGTTGTTTTTCCCTTTTCGAGTCGTACTCTGCTTGCTTAGTGTTTACTTTCCGCTTGTTTACTCTGTGGTGTGTGTTTACTTTTCAAAGGCAATGCCTTCCCTTTTTACCGGGATTTACGCCTTGGTGCTAGTCGCCAGCCCCTGGCCTATGGAAGGCGGGCTTGGGGTAGTCACGGCACGGACCCCGAGGGCGGGTCGTGACATATATCATGTTACATATACTATAATTGTGAAATTAATCTTGGGTACTATCCATATTATCTTTATTTTTTTATATGTTTATTATGTAATGATATTTAAGAATCATTTTTCTCTTCCATGGGTTATGCTATGATGATATATTTATGAAACCGAATATTTTTTCATGAGTTCCGATACAATTTATGTTCATTTATCAAACATATGTATATTTTTCATTATATAATTGGTGGGGCATATATCTACCTCAAATTAATTGGTTAATGATATTATATCTCATGAGATAGACAAGACTTGATAGGGAAGTGAACATAGGACAATAAGATATGACTAGAATAAGACGTGAACTTAGTTTAGTAAGCTTTGACTGGAATGGGAAGTAAAACAATTTTAGTAAGGTAATTTTTCCATCATTATAGCCTTGGGAGTGAAACAAAATATACTATGATGGTTTGGTGAGTGGTCTCATTCCACTATTATAACATTATAAAATATCCTTGACAACTATGGAAATGAGTTTCAATGTTTATGAGTATGCAAAAAGTCAATGTCTTAAAGAAACTTAATTCTCTAACGGGTCATGTCATATAATGATTCATGTATTTGAACATATATTTTTTATAACATGACTCTAGGTTTGGATCATCGATATATAGAGTTTAATTATCAAATATTATGATCATGTTATTATATCCATTTTATTATGGTATGATTGATATCTCCCTTGTTTTATCTTATTTAGTATCTAACCTCACCATTTTCATATGTTTCTTCTACCGAGGATATGAATAAAAATATAAAGTATGTTATATAAAAAATGGATATATTGATAATGTAGTAAATTGGATTTGAGGTAGATTTTTTATTAACTAGTTTCTTTTGTTTCTATATTTCCAAAAAAATATTACCCATATAGTTCTGGAATGGTTTTGTTATGTTATATAATGAATATTAATCGATCAAGATGAAATATCTATTTATGATAAATATTTGTAGTTATAGTTGGTATTAATGAATTATTTAGTCATCTATTAATGACTAGAAAGAGAAAACCATATGTATGATCACTACAAATAAGTATTTTTATAGGTTACAATCCTATAATTTTCTTAATGATCGTGAATAACCTAGGATTAATAGTATGTTGTCATATAATGAAATTTTATAATATATTTGTATTAATTATGTTGTTTACCACTTTAATTATTGTCACTATCACTATTCATTTTGGATTTTAGACTATGGATATAACCATGATGATTCATGTTAATGATGAATTTTTTGGACAATGGAATGATCTTCCTTGAGATAATTCATATAAAATTGGAGTCATTAGGTTAAATGTTATTATTAATAATTATCCAAAATCTCATATATGTTCAATAATATCAAATATGTTTAGTTTCCTAACCCATATAATAAGATAAATATTGTGTTTCATTGTGGCCATAGTGGAATGGAAGTTCAATTATTATCATGCAATGCTTGTGGGAAGAGGAATCAAAGATATTTTTTCAATGGAACTAGAATTGAGTATTGAAAAGAATGTTGGGGTACTACATTTTTTGTCTTTGTGGATAAGACTGAGGAGAATAGGTGTTCCAATGTACCATGAAAATATAAATTGGTTTACCTCTTTCAGAAATGATCTAGTGGAAAATATCAGAAAATGAATGGGAAATGATATATGATTAGTGGTTCTATTTATAATTATAAAGATACAAAAAATAATATATCATACTCAAAAGTTGTTTGGGAATTAAATTATGTATCCTAGTTAATGGTTTAATAAGAATATGGAATGATATAGTGTTCATAATCAAGAATAATATAATATAAGTTCTTTTATAGTATTATGGAATAATTGAAAATATATAGATTGTTACATTGTAGTTATTTCAGATATATTTAAAAGTATATATTGAATGGTATAAGTAACCATGAAAAGTGACTGTGGTGGTAAGGTGACATGTTTTGAGAATATATGATTAATGGAATGATAAGCCCTAATATGTGCATGAGGTTGGGATAAAAATATGATGAAGAGATGATTGATTATGATAAAATTAATGGAATATTATTGTAGACCACGAAAATGATTAATAATATGATAAAAAGGTGTTTTATGGTTTGAGTCTATTTAAATTCTAATCTTATTGTATTTGGAAAGATAAATTTTTTAAATAAATCATGTTTTCATTAAGGTATTATGGTAATTTATGTTATTAAAATATTTGGAGAGAATACAAGATAGTGATATTCACATGTTTGGTGTCTAAAAAATAAAATCTACATCAAATTGTTTAGGGGGGTAAATGATAAGTTTATTTTATAAATTTAGTGACCATTAATCAAATTATTTTTATTTTAGTATTTTGTTATAACATTTTTTAAATAGTTTACGTTTATATTTGGATGAGGTTATAGAGATTAATGTACTAATTAGACATATGAATATTTATGAGTATTTTATAACAATTTGTAACAATTTTGTTATAACGAAAACTACATATATAATTTATTACTTGTAATCCAATTATAGAACTTATGATCCACTAGTTATTTAGGTATAACAATATAATCTTCATTTATTAATTTATGAAATGAAGACGAAACAGATCAAGGCATAATCATGGAAGGAAATTGTACATTGGAGATGAAATAAATAATATATATCTTATCAATGAATTTAAAAATTAAATTTAATCATATTATAATAATTTATTATGATATCAATGGCCATTTTAAGACCATTTTGGTCTATGGTATTGTGATCATTCACCTTATCTTGACCTTATTTTCTCTAACACTATATTAGTTATTCAGGATTATTTTTTACTTCCAAATACATATTTTAATTATCCAATAATTCCTTACCAATTAGGATACCAAGTAATTAATTACACTGGGTAAACTAAATGTTTCCAAAATTTCATTTTTAAATAATGTTGTGTTTTTCATTTGTACAATCTGGGTTTCCAGGAGTGAATTATCAAATGATAAAACCTTAATTAAATGAGTAATGAATTTTTAAGGATAAATTAATTAAATTAGAGTTATAATGTTTCACCCTAATATTTTATGGAATGTCTATTTATAAATATATTAATATCTCCGATAGCTTATGTTGCACAGGACGCCATGCTTAATAGAACTATAAAATGTTAATATTTTAACGCATACATTATAAAGTAACCCTTAAATTATCTTGAATGAATAATTCAATGCAAAATATGAAATGAATAATTTTGCAATTCATTTTTAATTTATTAATAACATTTTTTTAATAATAACATTATATTTTTTAAAGACATTTTATTCTTAAAGTATATTTATTCTTTAAAAATTTATTTTTTTTATTTCATTCAAAAAAAATAAAACAATTGTTCAGAAATTTTGTGAAAATGTATTTGTTAAAATATAAATAAATTTTGTATTTATAATTTCAAAATTATTTCAGGATGAATTTTTTATAACTTCCTAAAAAGTCTAATTTTCGATGAATAGTATGAAAACACTAATTGTCATAAAAAACCTCATGTTTATTATATTTAATGTATATTTTATGATTTTAAAATGCTAACAAAGTAAAATTATAAATTATAAATTATATTTATTATAATTAATTTTATTTGAAAATAATTATACCTTATTATAGTTTAAGTACATTTTGGGTCTTAAAACACATTCTCCCAAAAAAAGTATCTTTTTGATGGATTGATTTAAAATAAAATTTTGAAACATAATGGTTTAAAATTTTAAAAATTGGTTTAATTTTTTGTAATAATGGTTTAAAAATTCGGTAATTTTGTTATTTTTTTTGAGCATGAATTGTTTTTGTACTAAAATAATATTTATGAATGTATATGTAAAATAATTTAGCGGGTTAATGATAAAAGTAAAAAATTTAAAATACCTAACAAATAAAATGTAAAATGTTTGGTTGATTTGTTTGTAGGATTCAAACAGCCATGAAAACATTAATATATATCAAGTTAATTGAAATTAATTTCACCAAAATGTTTTTTGGTTTAAATATAAAACAATCATCAATCAGTTACTTAAAAGCACCCCTCCTAATTTTTTAAATAATACTCCTCACAAACACCATTTTCCAAAAAATCAATAATGTAATTTAAATCAATTCAAACCCAATAACTCACCACTCTCACCATTTCTATGTTTTTTTTCTCACCCAATGTCCAATTCAATGTTTTTATGGGGTCCTTCAAGGAGGTGTTATTCAAGGGGTAACTATCTCAAACAACCTCTCCTAATTTCTTTTTGTTATTCCTTATATACACCACCTTCATCCATGAAATAATAATAACTCAATTATAATTTATATAATTTAATATTGTATTTCTAATTTAATAGTCATATTCACTGATTTTTTCGTATCCTCATATTGAAAAAAATGAAACTGTTGAACAAATTTTGGCAGTTAATCATCTATTTGGATAATGATTTTTCATTTTCCATTATCACCCTCAACACTGATCAAAAGAAATTATTATGGTTAAATAAAGATTTTATATGTATATAATAATTTATATCATGTTTCTAAACTAATATATATACATAATATTAAATAAAATGATCATGTTTCTTGATGGTTGAAAAAGATAACAAAATAAACTAAACATTTATCCTCAATATTTTATCAAATAAATAATCAAAAACTATAAATAAAAATATATATGAGACTAATTAATGTTTTTTAAGTGAATTAATAACATTACATTCGACAAAAATATTCATAAAATACCCAAATAATGTGACCATGGAAACATGAAATGGACTCACCTAAAACAAATCAAATGAAAAAATATTATTAATGAATGGGTGGTAGGATAAAATAAAAGAATCATATTATGTATTATTTATAAGATTATAATTTTTTAATGAATTTATAAAATTATATAAACCTTTAGGAATGAGGATAATTTACAAAAAACTAATAGGAACCATGAGGTAAGGGTTTCTCATCTCACTTTTACATCTGTGAGATTTACGTATTATTCAACACTTAACTTCTTTTATGGTGTATATAATACCATATAATATACCATATTGGGCATATGATTTTATTAATTCTATTAAATGGACCATTTTATAATTAATTCTATTATGGGGTATACAATTTGATGGATTACTATGTGAAAATGGATTCCATAACACAATTTCCATTCAATGGATTAAACTTCATCATCATTGATTAATTCATTTTATGATTTTGCGTGATATGGTTATTCATTATATTATTTCATATTAATAATTTTCTTTTTTTATTTTAAAATGTTATCAATAAACAATTTATTTTATTAATTCTCACTTCAATGATATAATATTTACAATAGAATGTCTTTTAAAAGTTATATTTTTTAATTTTTCGTTAAAAATAAATTTTTCTTCCATGTATGTTTTAAAAATTATTTCCGAAAAATATTTTAACAATACCTTATGATTAATTTCAGATTATATTTATTCATGATGTAATTTATATAATGTGTTTTAAAAATATTATTCATATTATTTTCTCAAAAATGATCTTTGTGACTTATATGAAATTTATTAAAAGAATGATTTTTATCTTATACGACATGAGGATTTTTTCATGCCATCATGAACCCTTAATGCTTTGATTTATAATTTTAAATATTAATATTTTTTCCTGTAAAATATATTTTATAATTGTAAGGATCTTTAAAAATTAAGGATTTAAAAATTGACTGTTATTTTTTTAGGATTAGTTCATGTGATCATTCCCATCTATTTTCCAGCTAAGATTAATATTTTTTAAAGTGACTATGCTTTAATGTGGATTTTATTAGAGGATATTATCCTTATTCTCTTTATGTTATGTTCATGTGTATATTTCCATCATATTTATGAAGTTTAATTCTTTTTATAAGACAATTCTATGATGACATTTTTATGAAACACAATGTCTTTTAGTGGGTTTTGAAATGATTTATGTTTATGTGACACAAATATGTATGTTTTTTATTATGTGATGGGTGGGATCTATATATTTATATAATGAATTAGGTAATTATATTATATCTCATGGTGTAACGACCCAAAGTTTCATTAATGGAAAATCCCTCTTGATCCAGTTAAATGTTTCTTTATGAAAAATGTTTTTTTATAAGATGTCAACTTCTTTAGTTTAACGTTAAGATTTGTGACCGTTACTTTTATAGCCGTTGAACAATGATCATCTGGGTAGTTTAAATATAAGGCTTTAACGAACCAATTTTCTACTCAGACAAAGGAAGCGATGGCCTCATCCAGTAGAATTTCCCCTTATGAAGCCCATTTGTCGGAGCTCGGAAAGGAGGTGGCGTCTTTGGGCTTTGCCCTTGACCAAGCCCAAGCTGAGCTTCATCAAGTCAAGCTCGAACGTGATCATCTACGGGAAAAATGGAAGTTGATAGAGATTACCACTCAAGCGATGTTATCCGAGCAACCCCAAGAGTCTGTCACCATCGCACACCTTACCCTTAGGTCTTATGCGGCTATTTTAAGGGGTTATGTAACAAATAAGTAGCACCATGTTCATGTACATTATTTTTGTATATAATAATGAATATAATTTCCAGTCATTTTTGATACATTGTAATTAGTTTTTAAAGTACATACAGTGTTTTTAGTTATTATTTAATTACGAATTATATTTTATTAAATTAAAGGATTTTTGAATTAAATAATATTTTAATAAAATATTATTATTAATATTAAATAAATTTTTATTAAATATAAATGATCTTATAATTTTATGAATGCAATTAAAATTTTTATTGAGGTTTGAAATCCATTTCTGTCAAAACCCGTGAATTTTTTTTTATAAATGTCGGTTTTTATTTTAAAAGTGAAAATTCACATATTTAGAAAATTATTTAGATAAAATAAATATTATTTTTGGAATCAGGACGTCGAAATTATCCAACGGTGAATTTTTCATAATTTTATGAGACAGTCAAATTTTTGGGTAAAAATTAAATACCATTTAAATATATAATGTGTTTTATGACATCATAATGACCCAATGGTGATGTAATAAAATACCATAATCCTTATGTTCGGCCAATATGCGTTTTATCATTAAAATAATGAGGTTTTGGGTTTGTTTGACTCACTTTTCAAAGCATTAATGGAGCCCTCAAGACTTATTCAACACTTTGCCTTTTTAAATTAATTTCCATGGGAGTGTGACTCACCTCCACATAAGCAACCCTAATTTTTTAATAAGTTCGGACCTTGGACTTGTAAAATATTGTTTTCCTCTTTCCTTTTCCAGAAACCATGGGCAAATACCATGGGATGGTTTGTGGTTTGGATTATTTTAATATAAGGGTTCCCAAACCTAAATAATAAAGAATTCTCTCACCTTTACTATATAAACCGACCCAAGCTCCCACTTCCTCCTCACTCAAAGCCCTTGAAGTTCGTCCAACCTCTGCCCTACTCTCTCTATAATCCTCTCAAGGTGCCCCAAGCTCCCAAGACTCCTCTCACAAGCCTCTCTCTAGCCTTTGGAAGCACACTTCCAAGTAAGGGGTTTTTCTTCCTTTCTCATTTTTGTCAATTTTTCTTTAAGTTGTATTGCCTCTTTTAATTTCATTTATGAATGTTGGGGTATGGTTTCTCACCTCCCCCATACTGCCCTCTTATTGTTTGAATGATGGGAGAACCCTTTCTCTCTCATTAAATGCCTCCCATGTACACCCGTTACTATGCCGAAATTCCGAAAGGAACTTCTCTCTCTTATTTTACATTCAAGCAATACTTTTGTATCATGAATCTAAATTCAATTTCTATTGTTGGGACATGTATATATATGATCTCCTTACTGTCCATTACATATAAATATGATGAGGAACCCCTTTCTCTCTCATCAACCTTTTTTATGAATTCTTATGTCATGCCGTTACGCTGCCGAAATCACACTGATTTTCTAAGCCAATGTCTTTGTGTAGTGAATACCATGCCCATTTCTCCATCAAGGGTATTCACCATTATGCACATTTACACATTGATTATAAAGTTTGATGTATGAGTTCCACATTCCTTTATCGTGGAAGAAATGATTATGTTTTATGAATCCATGTTTTATGATCCATGTGGCACACTTATGCATGAAATGAAATGTTTAAGAAGGGTGCGCCCTTTATAGCGCTGCAATGCATTGGGTAAAGTATAGTATCATGATACGTCATGTGAAATGACTGTTGACTCATGATAATTCAAGTGCAACGAGGGTTTACTCATGCTTCAAGTGCAATGAGGGTTTACTCATGCTCCATGTGCAATGAGCCTTGGCTCATGCTAATTCAATGTTAAGTGTTGTTGCCACATTTCCATGTTATGATTATCATGCTTTATCATGCCTTTATGTTCATGTCTCTCTTATGCTCTATTGATATGCCTATTTCCTAACATGTTTTGTACTCCTCATGTTATTCATTGTGTACTCCCTTATTGGGCTTTATAGATCACCCTTTTTCTTATGCATGTCCTCAGGTTATCCCATGCAATGCTAAGTACGAAGGAATGTAGTGGTCATGTAAGGAAGTTTTCAATAAGGATGTTTTATTTCAAGTTTAAAGTTTTTATGTAATGATCCTAAGCCCCAAAGACACTAAACCTCTCGATCTTCTTTGTTGTATCAAGTGAAGTTTTATGTACTAAAGCATGTTTAAGTTGTAATAAAAAGCAGGGTTGTCATAGTTGGTATCAGAGGATAGGTTTAGTTATTTTTGGGATTAGGAAACCCTAGTAAAGCCTTAGATACAAGACTAATCATAATAAAAACATCCCTAAGTTTCGGTAAATACTAAGTAAGTGGTTTATCAAAAAAATACATCCCTGTCTGGATACGAGCAGGTAGAGGCGGCTCTGGCACAGATGTATCCTAGGGGTAAAACCCGAAAACACCGATTTGAGCTAGACTCGAACGGGAACTGGTGCACGACAACGGGCCTTGATGCACTCTTGGTTACGACACTCCCGGGGGATATGTTTTGATAAATTCACAATCTTAGTATGAACCCTTATTAAGGGAAAAAATGCCCCTAAGAATATATGTTAGAAGGAAGATCATGAAAAGCCTGGATTGAATCCTATAGACTCATGAGTTAAAGAGATTAAAGTTTATTTATAAGTCATCAACTTTTGTCTTTGGATTACCCTTTTTGTGTTACCCCTAACTTTCCTTTTATTCCAGCCAATGGCCGGTAATAGGAGAACTCGGGCTAACAACCATTGTGAAGATCAGTGTGATGATTGTACTTATGAGATGCCCAATCCAATGGGAGCGGGAATCGCGAACTTTGTCACGCTTCTCTCTCAGCTAACTCAAGTTTTGAATAGAAACACTGGTCAAGAGGAACGTTCAACCCCCCCTAAGAAAGAACTAGTCGCTATTGAAAGCTTCATGAGACAAAGGCCTCCTACTTTTAGTGGATCATCTGATCCCATGATTGCTAAATAATGGATCAACTCCATTGAAAAGATATTCTTCATCCTCCAATGCTCTGAAAAAGAGAAGGTTTTCCTGGCGGCTTATCGTATGGAGGGTGAAGCTGATCAATGGTGGACGTTGATAAAAAATACGAAGCCTGAGGAGGAGATCGAGGCTTTGGAATGGAAGGTATTCCGGAAGATGTTTTTCGATAAATATTTTCCACGCACCCTCCGTCTTAAGATGGAAAGGGACTTCCTTTCCCTCAAGCAGAAAGATGAGGAATCTGTGGGAGCGTACGAGGCAAACTTCACAAGGCTTTCACGATACGCTTCCGGCTTTGTCGTTACCCCCGAATGCAAGTTTGACCGCTTCATTGGTGGGCTGAAGACTAGCTTGCGGAAAGCATTAGCGATCCGTGACTTCGACAGCTATGAGGAAATTGTCCGATGTGCCCTCAAGGTTGAAATGGAGATCGGAGAATCACAGGGGTATCATGGGGACAAGAAGCGGAAGGTGGACTTCAATGCAGGTGGTCCGATGGATAAATCCAACAGCACTAAGAAATTCCAGCACCCCACTTGCCAAAAGTGTGGAAAGAAGCACCCTTGAAATTGCCTTAGGGGGACAAGAAAATGCTTCAAGTGTGGAAGAGAAGGGCACCTAGCTGTTAACTGTCAGCAAGAAGGACCCGCGGCTGCGACGGAGGGGAGGAACGCTCTGTTAGAACCTCAACACGTTGTTCAATGCTTCAAATGCAAAGAACCGGGTCATTTTGCGAATCAGTTCCCTAATCCAAGGGTTATCAGAGGCAATCAACAACCTCCAAGACAGCAAGGAAGAGCTTTTGCCATCACTTCTGCCGAAGTGAACCCCGACAACGAAGTGGTGACAGGTACGCTAGTTATTCATTCAAGAATAGCGAACGTACTTTTTGATTCAGGTTCTACGCATTCTTTTATATCTCAAAAGTTTAGTAGAACAATCCCTGCACCACCACAAATCATGGAAGTAAAGATGTCGGTGAGTACGGAAAATGGGGCAATCATTGCATCCCATGAGTATAAGTCCTCCCCTGTTATAATCTGTGGATTGAATTTCCCGACGAACCTCGTCATACTCCCTTTGGTGGAATTTGATGCAATTCTTGGCATGGATTGGCTTTCCTTATATAGAGCCAACATAAATTGTCGGGAGAGGGAGATCACACTCCATATGGAGAATCGACCCCCGATTCTTTACAAGTGTCAGGAGGAAGATGAATATCCTTTAGCTCCATCATCTCAAGCATGGATATTACTTCCATATGAGCACGTATATCTGGCTCAGATGATTGAGTCCATGGAAGAAACCACCCTTGAAGAAATGCCTATTGTGAGGGAATTCGCTGAAGTATTTCCTGAGAAACTTCCTGGTCTTCCTCCAAGAAGAGATGTTGAGTTCTCAATTGAACTTTTACCTGGGGCGCTACCAATATCCAAGACTCCATATAGAATGGATGTGGTTGAGCTTGAAGAACTGAAGAAACAACTACAGGAGAATCTGGATAAAGGGTTTATACGCCCAAGTGCATCACCATGGGGTGCACCAGTCCTCTTCGTCATGAAGAAGGATGGGTCAATGCGGAATTGCATCGATTATCGTGAACTTAACAAAATCACGATAAAGAACAAGTATCCCCTCCCAAGAATCGATGACTTGTTTGATCAGATGCGTGGAGCACAATACTTCTCCAAGGTCGACTTGCGGTCGGGATATTATCAAGTAAGGGTGAAGAAGGAAGATATCCCCAAGACTGCTTTTCGTACAAGGTACGGGCACTATAAATTCATAGTAATGCCTTTTGGACTCACCAATGCTCCAGCAATATTCATGGACTTGATGAATAGAGTCTTTAGAGATTACCTAGATAAATTTGTGGTAGTCTTTATAGATGATATTCTAATATACTCCAAAACCAAGGAGGACCATGAGGAGCATTTAAGAACTGTACTGGAGACTTTGCGCAAGGAGAAGCTCTATGCCAAGTAAAGAAAGTGTGAGTTCTGGTTGAAGGAGGTCTCATTCTTGGGCCATATCATCACAAGCAATGGGATATCTGTGGACCCCTCCAAAACAGATGCAATTGAGGGATGGCCGAGGCCAACATCGGTAACTGATATCCGTAGATTCTTGGGGTTAGCTGGATATTATCGACGATTTGTGAGAAATTTCTCACGATTGTCCAACCCTCTTACCAAGCTAACTCGAAAGGTAGTAAAGTTTTCTTGGAGTGATGAATGCGAAGAAAGCTTCAAGGAGTTGAAAAGGAGGCTTATCACTGCACCTGTGCTCACTTTACCCACAAGTGGGGAGCATTTTGTGGTATTCAGTGATGCTTCGAAGAAGGGCTTAGGATGTGTGCTGATGCAGAATGTTAAAGTGATATCCTATGCCTCAAGACAATTGAAAATCCATGAGCGAAACTATCCAACACATGATCTGGAGTTGGCGGCGGTGATCTTTGCCTTGAAAATCTGGCGGCATTATCTCTATGGAGAGAAATTTGAGATATATACTGACCACAAGAGTCTTAAATATACATTCACACAGAAAGAGCTTAATATGCGCCAGAGAAGATGGATAGAGCTCATAAAGGATTATGACTGTTCAATACATTACCTCCCTGGGAAGGCGAACAAGGTGGCGGATTCCCTAAGTAGAAAGGATCCAGCAATTCTATCAATGATGAGAATTGAGAAGGATCCAATCTTCTTAGACTTGATGAAGATGGACGTGGGAATCATAAAGAAGGGAACATCATCAATCCTTTCACAAATGATTGCTCAACCATCTCTTTTGGAATGGTTAAAGGATGCTCAAAAGGATGATGTGAGAATCCAAGAAAAAGTGGAAGCTATCAAAAAGGGAAAATCCTCAGAGTTTAATGTTAATGAAGAAGGAATTGTGTGGTTTGGGAAAAGACTATGTGTCCCATCAAGTTCGGAGATGAAGAAGGAACTTTTGGATGATGCACATAGTTCAAATTTCTCTATTCACCCAGGGAGCACAAAGATGTATCGAGATCTCCGAGAAAACTTTTGGTGGGATAATATGAAGAAGGAGATCGCCGAATATACATCAAAGTGCCTGGTGTGTCAGCAAGTGAAGGCAGAGAGGCAGAAGTCTAAGGGGATGATGCAACCATTGCCCATACCAGAATGGAAATGGGAGAACATCACCATGGACTTCGTCACTGGACTTCCAAGGACATCCAAAAGCAACAATGCAATCTGGGTTATTGTGGATCATCTTACAAAGACTGCACACTTCATTTCTATTCGAGAGGATTTCTTTTTGGATCAAATGGCACGGATATATATCAGGGAAGTGGTACGGTTGCATGGAGTACCACGATCTATTGTGTCTGACCGAGATCCAAGATTTACCTCTAAGTTTTGGAAGAGTCTTCAACATGCTCTGAATACTGAACTGAACTTCAGTACGGCCTATCATCCTCATACTGATGGCCAATCCGAGCGGACTATCCAAACACTTGAGGATATGTTGAGAGCGTGCTCAATGGACTTTAAAGGATGATGGGATCAACATCTTCCTCTAGTTGAGTTATCTTATAATAATAGTTTCCACTCGAGCATCCAAATGGCACCATATGAAGCCCTGTATGGGAAAAGGTGTAGAACACCGGAATGTTGGGATGAGGTCGGTGAACGTAAGCTGCTTGGACCAGAAATGGTCGAAGAAATGGTGGAGAAGGTGAAAACCATTCAGCAGCATATCAAGGCAGCCCAAAGTCGATAGAATAGTTATGCAGATAATCGTCGACGAGACCTTGAGTTTAAAGTCGGAGACATGGTGTTTTTACGCATATCTCTGTGGACGAATGTCATGAGGTTTGGAAAGAAAGGGAAGTTAAGTCCAAGGTACATCGGCCCCTTCGAGATTCTTGATCGTGTTGGGGCTATGGCCTATCGACTAGCACTTCCACCTACTATGGCCAATGTGCATGATGTCTTCCATGTATCCCTCTTAAGGAAGTACATACCAGACCCTTCACATGTACTCTCTTCTGAGGTGGTACAATTAGAAGACGATCTTTCTTATGAGGAGCAACCAGTGAAGATCTTGGATCGTACAGAAAAAGTTCTAAGAAATAAGACAATGCCCCTCATCAAGGTGTTGTGGAGAAACCACAAGTTTGAAGAAGCAACTTGGGAGTCGGAGGATATGATGAAGCTATGTTACCCACATTTGTTTTAGTGTGGGAAAAGGAAAATTTCGAGGGCGAAATTTCTTAAGGGGGGAATGTTGTAACGACCCAAAGTTTCATTAATGGAAAATCCCTCTTGATCCAGTTAAATGTTTCTTTATGAAAAATGTTTTTTTTATAAGATGTCAACTTCTTTAGTTTAACGTTAAGATTTGTGACCGTTACTTTTATAGCCGTTGAACAGTGATCATCTGGGTAGTTTAAATATAAGGCTTTAACGAACAAATTTTCTACTCAGACAAAGGAAGCGATGGCCTCATCCAGTAGAATTGCCCCTTACGAAGCCCATTTGTCGGAGCTCGGAAAGGAGGTGGCGTCTTTGGGCTTTTCCCTTGACCAAGCCCAAGCTGAGCTTCATCAAGTCAAGCTCGATCGTGATCGTCTACGGGAAAAATGGAAGTTGATAGAGATTACCACTCGAGCGATGTTATCCGAGCAACCCCAAGAGTCTGTCACCATCGCACACCTTACCCTTAGGTCTTATGCAGCTATTTTAAGGGGTTATGTAACAAATAAGTAGCACCATGTTCATGTACATTATTTTTGTATATAATAATGAATATAATTTCTAGTCATTTTTGATATATTGTAATTAGTTTTTAAAGTAAAAACGGTGTTTTTAGTTATTATTTAATTATGAATTATATTTTATTAAATTAAACGATTTTTGAATTAAATAATATTTTAATAAAATATTATTATTAATATTAAATACATTTTTATTAAATATAAATGATCTTATAATTTTATGAATGCAATTAAAATTTTTATTGAGGTTTGAAATCCATTTCTGTCAAAACCCGTGATTTTTTTTATAAATGTCGGTTTTTATTTTAAAAGTGAAAATTCACATATTTAGAAAATTATTTAGATAAAATAAATATTATTTTTGGAATCAGGACGTCGAAATTATCCAACGGTGAGTTTTTCATAATTTTCTGAGACAGTCAAATTTTTGGGTAAAAATTAAATACCATTTAAATATATAATGTGTTTTATGACATCATAATGACCCAATGGTGATGTAATAAAATACCATAATCCTTATGTTCGGACAATATGTGTTTTATCATTAAAATAATGAGGTTTTGGGTTTGTTTGACTCACTTTTCAAAGCATTAATGGAGCCCTCAAGACTTATTCAACACTTTGCCTTTTTAAATTAATTTCCATGGGAGTGTGACTCACCTCCACATAAGCAACCCTAATTTTTTAATAAGTTCGGACCTTGGACTTGTAAAATATTGTTTTCCTCTTTCCTTTTCCAGAAACCATGGGCAAATACCATGGGATGGTTTGTGGTTTGGATTATTTTAATATAAGGGGTCCCAAACCTAAATAATAAAGAATTCTCTCACCTTTCCTATATAAACCCACCCAAGCTCCCACTTCCTCCTCACTCAAAGCCCTTGAAGTTCGTCCAACCTCTGCCCTACTCTCTCTAGAATCCTCTCAAGGTGCCCCAAGCTCCCAAGAAGCCTCTCACAAGCCTCTCTCTAGCCTTTGGAAGCACACATCCAAGTAAGGGGTTTTTCTTCCTTTCTCATTTTTGTCAATTTTTCTTTAAGTTGTATTTCCCATTTTAATTTCATTTATGAATGTTGGGCTATGGTTTAGCACCTCCCCCATACTACCCTATTATTGTTTGAATGATGGGAGAACCCTTTCTCTCTCATTAAATGCCTCCCATGTACACCCGTTACTATGCCGAAATTCCGAAAGGAACTTCTCTCTCTTCTTTTACATTCAAGCAATACTTTTGTATCATGAATCTAAATTCAATTTCTATTGTTGGGACATGTATATATATGATCTCCTTACTGTCCATTACATGTAAATATTATGAGGAACCCCTTTCTCTCTCATCAACCTTTTTTATGAATTCTTATGTCATGCCGTTACGCTGCCGAAATCACACCGATTTTCTAAGCCAATGTCTTTGTGTAGTGAATACCATGCCCATTTCTCCATCAAGGGTATTCACCTTTATGCACATTTACACATTGATTATAAAGTTTCATGTATGAATTCCACATTCCTTTATCGTGGAAGAAATGATTATGTTTTATGAATCCATGTTTTATGATCCATGTGGCACACTTATGCATGAAATGAAATGTTTAAGAAGGGTGCGCCCTTTATAGCGCTCCAATGCATTGGGTAAAGTATAGTATCATGATACGTCATGTGCAATGAGTGTTGACTCATGCTAATTCAAGTGCAACGAGGGTTTACTCGTGCTTCAAGTGCAATGAGGGTTTACTCATGCTCCATGTGCAATGAGCCTTGGCTCATGCTAATTCAATGTTAAGTGTTGTTGCCACATTTCCATGTTATGATTATCATGCTTTATCATGCCTTTATGTTCATGTCTCTCTTATGCTCTATTGATATGCCTATTTCCTAACATGTATTGTACTCCTCATGTTATTCATTGTGTACTCCCTTACTGGGCTTTATAGCTCACCCTTTTCTTATGCATGTCCTCAGGTTATCCCATGCAATGCTAAGTACGAAGGAATGTAGTGGTCATGTAAAGGAAGTTTTCAATAAGGATATTTTATTTCAAGTTTAAAGTTTTTATGTAATGATCCTAAGCCCCAAAGACACTAATCCTCTCGATATTCTTTGTTGTATCAAGTGAAGTTTTATGTAATAAAGCATGTTTAAGTTTTAATAAAAAGCAGGGTTGTCATACATGGTATAGATAATACTAGAATAGTTTGTGAATACATTTTAATAAGATAGGATCAGAACATAAAGTGATCACAATTCATGAATAAATGACTATAATTGGATCTTAGATCGGTTACATAAGATAATGCTTCTACATTGATATTCTTGGCAGTGATCCTTTAATACTATGTTGGTTTGGCGAGTGATCCTATTCCACTACGATAGTCTTGGAGAATATCATCTTATACTATAGAAATAGTTTTCTATGTTTATATGTATTCCACAATTCCATGTACTAAGAAAATATTATTATTTCATGGATAATGTTATTTTATGCTTCACATCTTATAAACATTTAGGATTTATTCCATAAATCTATATTATGGATCAATGTATAAAAATTATTTTTCATTTTCAAATCCATTGATAATATCAAGATATAAAAATTAAGGTTCCTAGTCACCTTGGTTGGTCTGGTTTAGTGGTTAAATATTTTCATCATTTATAGATCAACCAATATAACCCTTAATGAAAACAAATGGACTAAAAATTAATTCTTTTTAAAAAAATATTTTCTTTTTAAAATTTTAAAATGTTCACACCTATCTTTTTTGTGTTAAATTTAATTATCATGTTGTCTTAATTATCTTCCATATTCAATGAAGAAATTAGATTACCATATATAAAGACTATAACAAACTGATGCATGAAGAATTTATATTCTATATTCATTAAATCCTTAAATATATACTGTAAATTTGTAAGATCAAATTGAAGTATTATATATAATACAATCCATAAAATATATAGAATACTGCATTGGATATATTCTCTTTCTTTAACATCAATTGATGAAATCCATAATTATGCTAAATCCTGGAACTGTGTTGGGCCATATGCATTTAAATAAAACATTCATCAATACGAGGAAGATGACATATATTATTGATCATGATCTTATTTAAATCCTAATAATTAATAAAAAATGACATTGGTCCATCAATATGTTTTACAAAAAAATCACCCCAAGTTGACACACTTGTCTAAATGAATCCTTTTTCATGGTTATCCTATAGGTTCTTATTCAATCCCTACAACTCATTTCGGGGCATTATATATGGATTATATGAAATAATAATTACACCATGTATGAGTTATATTGAGAACTAAACATTAAATTTCATTTCATGACATGGAATATCTTCTTATAATGATATCAAAAATCTCTTACACAATAAATATTTCACCCATGTTGTGTTTTCTGCAAACCAGATGAGATAAATTCTCCATTAGAATATGAATAAAAAAAATAAAATGGATGTGATTTTCATCAGAATATCATATTTGACATCCCATTAATATAAATCATACATTGGTTTGGAATATAAATTGTAACTTTCCTTCCCTAGAAATTAATGTCATATTCTTGTATATAAATTCATCCATTCCTATTCTAACATCAAATTCAACAAGAGGATGAATGAAAATATTAGCAGGAATAAAATTATCACAAATTTCCACCAGAGAGGAATAATATACTCTATATGTGGTCATTGTAGCATTTGTGGTCTTCACTACTATTTAAATATCTAATCATTTGGGTGGAATCATGATACCCTTATAAAATTATTAATATAATAATGAATGGGTAAATCAAGAGTCATACATGACATTAATTCTTATAGAGTGGATGGTAAGTGTGCCATTAACTATTTCATTATTTTACACCTCATTAGTAGTTTTGAAATCATGAGATATATTTTATTCTCCAATATTAAGAGGTTACTGTAATTGATCATCATCCTTAACCTTTGGATTTCTGAACTGGATACCATAATTTGTATATTGATTTCATTTGAAAAATTGAAGTGTTGTTGGTGAATTCTATTGATCCCTCTCTCCATTCACTTGATTGAATAAATTTTTCAAACCATATGTACATTATTTTTATTTATTGAAATGTTTCCCACACATGAAGCACCTTCTTATTCATTTCTAAAACTCACCTAAGTTCTCTTTCAAATGGTTTTCATGAGAAGGTTTTCAAAATTTTCTTCGTTATATGATATATATCATTTACCATCCATGTAAATCTATAATATTTTTCTCATCACCAATTCCAATAGGGATTATAACTTCTATATCCACTTTTAGTGAACATTAAATGTTTTCTTCATATCTTCCAAAGTCCGTTATGGATAAATACTTATGGACATTTGGTTTTGAGACATAGAATAATTTTTCATCATTATTTTCAAGCTAAATGAAAATACTATAATATTTCCTCACATGTCTTTTATTTTTTTAATATCTATTAACAGAATTATAGCCTTCTTATGATCATCGAATTTTTTGTTAATTTTATTGAATTAAAAATGGGCTATCATTATTGAAATTAATCCATTACATGTATCCCCCATAATGGAGCTAATTCTCCTTCATGGTCTCATTTTCATATTAATATTCCACCATTGACCCACCTCACCTCCCAAATGATAGGCATCGAAAATGAATTTTCATGTAGTGAAAATTGGATAACAGAAAATGTGTTTTCAATGGTAACAATACATTGTTCAAAACCTCATGGATCTGTTAAACCACTAAGATAAGGGTGATGTTATAACAAATTTTCTCTTTTTTCATATTGAAACTTGTTTTCTATATTGAAATTCACTTAAAAAACTCATAAGAACAAGAGATCTAGTGTCCTTGGGATTCATGAACATTGCATAACAAATGATGACATGAAATAATCATCTATATAGAAAACATGTTTTGCATGACCACAAAATCCCTTCATATATATCATTTTATGGGATGACATGAGGAAATAAATATGAAAATGGTGATCTATAAATCCTTATAATGATGTAAAAAAGGAATAAAATGAATATTACAATACATTTTAGGAAAATGTAAAATAATGGAGTATAAGAGTAACATGAACATAAAGTTGTGATATAGATTGATTATCATAACATGTAAATGTGGGAACAATATAGAACATTATATTTGCATTAGACAAGGCTTATTGAACATGGATTACCATTATTAAACTGTCATTTTACATGAATTATCATGATTAAACCCTCATTTCACCGGAATTAGCATGATTATTCCCTCATTTCACATGGCGTATCATGATACAATACATTATCTAATTCATGCATATGTATTCCACATAGATCATACAACATGGATTTTATTAAACATCATAATTTATACTACGAATAATTAATGTGTTGTACATAAATGTAATTCCCAAATCAACATTTATATGAGTATAAAAGTGAATACCCAAGACAATGAAATTGGTATTGTATTCACAACATGGTTATTATGGAATGGAAAATCGTAGTAAATTTTTTGAAGCATAATTACATCAAATAATAATTCATAAAATAGTTTTATGAGATTTAAATACATCTATAATAATTTATAGAAGAAATTTTTATTAAGGGGAAGAGGGAACATAATACCCCAAAATATTTAATGGAATTTAAATGCATAATTTAAAAGAAATTCATGAATGGAAATGAGTATATAAAAATACATTATAGAATTTCATCATGGTAACTGGTGTATAATTTAGATATTAATGAGAGAAAAAAGGATCTCTCATCATTTAAACATAATACGGGTAGTGTGTAGGTGAGTTACAAAACATAGCCCATTATTTAAAACTGAAAATAAAATGATGTTACAATATAAGTAAACATTAAAAAAATATGATAAAGGAACACTTATATGGATGTGTAATCCCAATGGATTGGAAAAGATTATTGGGAGATTTGGAGCACCTTGGGAGGACTATAGGGAGTATGGGTCATAAGGTGGTCATGATTTAATGAGTTTTACTGAAGAAAAGTATGATCCTGGTTGGGTTTTAATTAGAAATGATGGAGATATATTTATTATTTTTTTTGGACAACACACAATAAATTATTCAAAACCACAAAACATTCCATGGATTTTGACATGGTTTCTAGAAAAGGGGAGTGGTATATAAAATTTTATAGGGATATGGGTATAATATAATAGAAAATTATTATTACTTATGTGGAGGTGAGTCGCACCTTTAAGGAATGATTTTAAAATAATAAAATATATTATATATCGTGCAGGATTCACTAATGCTTTATAATATAAATAAAATAAATATAAAACTAAATTATTTTAAAATGAAAACATATGTCTATCTGAATATACATTTTATATTATTTTATTTCCTCACTATTGGGTTATAACAATGTCATAAAACAGATTATAAATTTATACGATACATAATTTTTACCAAAACATTCCACTATCATAGAAAATTATAAAAAATTCACCATTTGATATTTTTGATGTTCATATTTGAACAATATTATTTATTTTATGTAATTAGTTTTATGAATATGTGAATTTTTTCTTTTTAAATAAAAATAGACATTTATTGATAATTGACAAGTTTTGAAAAAAATATTTTCCAATCCGTAACATAATATACATTGAATTAATAAAAATTATATGATAATAAATATATAATAAAATTAATTAAACAATAATATTTTATTAAAATAATATTTAATTCAAAAATCCATTAATTGATAAAATTAGATTTCTTAATATATTTTTAATATAAATCAAAAATACTATTTGTTCATTAGAAAAGTCATCTACAAAGTAAAAATATTAGAAAGAATGATTATTCATTATTTTATTAAAAAATAATGCAATTAATAATAATGTCATGGTCTTGTTACATTTACCATTATTACACCAGTAAATTCCCTAAGAGTAATGAGTGTGATGGTGGGTATTTTAATGGGGTTGTTTGGTGAACATGGTTTGGGTTGTGATCTCAATGTGATTGAACTTCTTTAACAAAAGGTTTCTCTCAAGAATAATTTATTAGATCTCAGCTTGGGAAAGGTCTACGGAAAAGCCCAAAAAATGTACCGAACTCCGAATATCTAACAAATTTTATTCGTAGGGTGAGATCTTACTTGTTAGGGACATCACTTCTTTTGTATCTTCTAAAAGTATTTGATAAAACCCAAAATTCATAATGGTCATCTGATCACTATTCATGTGATACATTATCAATTCTAATGATACAATATGGTCATTTAAATCAAATTTGATATAATAAAACAAAATGAGTCCATGTGTTTTTTATATCCATAATAGATTCAAAGACAAATAATTTTATTCATAAATGTTTGGTTCATTGCAACCTTCCCCCCTTAAGAATTGTTACCCTTGAAAATTCTTATTCAGACGTTAAAATAGATGATGGAAACTTTGGTTCATCACTTCCTCCAGACCCCACATTTCTTTCTAAAACATTTGGTTTCTCCACAAAACCATGACAAGGGGCATCATCTTATTTTGTATATATTTTTCTCTATACTCTAATATTTTCACTAGATTCTCCTCATAAGATAGGTTATTATGCAATGGTACCACATATGGATTGAGTACATGTGAATGGTATAGTATGTACTTTCTTAATAGTGATACGTAAAATACATCATGGACTTGATGCAGGTCTGGTACGAGTGCTAGTTGATAGGTCACTACTTCGATGTGATCAAGAATATCATAAGAGAAGATGTACCTTATACATTGATTTCCATTATTCTAAAATATTATAACTCTCTTCCATTGAGATATGGGGATTAATACCTTGTCTCAAACATCAAGTTTTAGTTCTCATTGATGATTTTCAGCATATACCTTTTGATTACTTTGGGATGTTTTGATATGCCACTGAATGGTCTTAAACATCTCAACCATTTCATCAACAATTTCTAGAACTGGTATTTTTCATTCCCCAACTTCATCCCAACATTTCAAAGATGAAAACCTTTTCCTATAAATGTCACTATATGGATCCCATTGTATTCTTGAGTGGATAATACTGTTTTAAGAGAACTCCACAAAATGAATATTTTGGTCCCATCCACCTTTATAGTCCATTGACAAAGCTCCCAATATGTCCTCCATTTTCCTGATAGTCCACTTATATTAGACATTAGTTTCAGGGTGATAGGTCATGCTGAAGTTCAACTAAATGTTCAGATCATTTTTGAGACTCTTCCACATCTTATAGGTGAATATGGGTTATCGATCAGAGAAAATCGACAGTGGTACTCCATTATTCCCTACCACATTTCTGATGTATGTTTGTTCCACCTGATCTGGTGATAAATTCTCTCAAATTCCAATTAAGTGTGATGTCTTTGTAAGACAGTACACAATAACCCTGCTAGAAATATTTTCTTGGATGTCTTTAGATGCCCAGTTACAATGTCTATGGTGATGTTTTTCCATTTCCATGTTGGTAAGTGTAATGGTTTCATAATCCCATTATAAATATGCCTATTGGCATTTACTTTTCAACTTACCAGTCACATTGATATATATTTAGCGATCTCTTAATTCCATTAATCCCACCAATAGTTCCCCAGTATAACTCATTACATCTTTATGTTTCCAAGTGAATTTATTAATTTGAACTATTTGATTCATCTAAAACTTCATTCATTTACTTTAGATTTGGTGGAAAATATTGTCTTCAACCAAATATCACAATTCATTCTTCAATAACATTGAACACTTAGGATTTCACTTTTCTAATTGTCTATAATTTCTTTTGAATTCCAAATTCATATTTTTTAGCAACCTTTAACCATTCTAAAAGAGGCGGTTAAGCCATAATTTGTGAAAGTATTGGTGATGTTCCTTTTTTATGATTCCCATGACCATTTACATCAAATCAACGAAAATTGGATCCATTTCAATTATTATAAATCGAATAATTGATTGGACCTTTATACTTGTAGAGTCTTCTACCTTGTTCACTTTCCTAGGGTGGTAATGGATTGAACAGTTGTAATTTTTGATGAGTTAAATCAATCTTTGTTGGTGAATTTTTATCTCTTTATATGTGAATATATATTAGAGACTTTTGGGAACATCAAATAATTCATACATATCCCAAATTACAAAATTCCATTAAATTTTCAATTCAATGATCACTTATTCAAAATCCAGATTATGTTTGGGATTGTTTCTCTCATGAATTTTCAACTAACTCGAGGCATAGGCATTTACTTTTTCCTTTTCCATAAACACAAATCCCATTCCTTTTTTGAATAATCACTATATATTAATAATATATCCACATTTTTGGTTAGTGTGATCATAGGGACAGTTAAGAGACTATTCATTAACTCATTGAATATTTATTCACATTCATCATTCTAAGAAAACATGACTCCCTTCTGATTTAGCTTGGTAAGTGGGATTAACAATTGTGATAAAATTTTAACAAATTAGAAATAATATCTAGCTAACAGGAAGAAGCTACAGATATCCTTCACAGATTTTAGCATCTCCCATCCCACAAGATTCTGTTTTGGACGGATATATAAATATTTCATTTCTTGTGATGATATAACACAAGAATAAAGCTTACTTCAACTATAACTCACACTTTTCATTCATCGCATAGAGATTCTATTTTCACAAGGTCTCTAGCATAGTGATTAGATGATTTTCTTGCCCCTCATTTGTATTGGTGTATATGAAAATATCATCTATAAATACTAATGCAAATATTTCAAGGTAATATCGAAAAACAATATTCATCAAGTCCATGATGATTTATAGAATATTTTTGAGTTTGAAAGGAATCACTATGAACTCATAATTCCCATACCTCATATGAAAAGTGGTCTAGGGGATATCCTCCTTATTTCACCATAACATAGTAAAATCCAGACAACAGATCCACCTTGAAGAAGTATTGTGATCTATGTTGTTCATCAAACAAGTCATCAATTCGTTGAAAATAATGTGTGTTCTTTATCATGATGTTGTTGAGCTCAAGGTATTCAATTCTAAAGAGCATTTACCCATCCTTCTTCTTGATGAAGAGAACTAGTGCAACCCAAGATGAAGCATTTGGGCATATAAACCCTCTGTCGTGATTGTCAAATAATTGCTACTTTATCTATTTATTATCCATTAAATTCATTATATATGGAGTCTGCGATATTGGCAACGACCCAAGTACATGATCAATTAATAATTACACATCTCTCCTAAAAGTAAGACCATGCAATTCATGGGGAAACAGATTAGATAATTCCCTCACAATAATCATATCATTGAGGATTGTTCTCTACTTAGACTTAATCATCTATAAAAGATTAACATACTCATAGGGTAGTAATATCTATGCTTGAGATGATGGTTCTAGATAATATTCATCCTCATTATTTCTCTTATATAGATTCGAGGGGTCGATTAACATTATAGGCAGTGATTTCCCTCCCATAACAATTTATGATGGATTTTTATAGGGAAAGCCAATACATGCCAATAATTTCATAAAATTACACTATAGGAAGTATGATGAGGTTCTATGGGATGTTCAATCCACAAATTGTGATTGGGGAGGAGTCAAATACATATAATTCAATAATTTCCCCATATTCAGTTTTCACTGATATCTCTATATCTCAGATTTTTGGTGGGTTTTGGATTATTCTACTAAACATTCGATATATAAAAGGATGTGTAGAACCAGAATAAAAAAGTATGCTAACTATTCTTGAATGAATAACCAGTGTACCTATCAGCACCTCATTGTTAAGATTCACTTTGTGGGTAGTGGTGGAAAAATCTTTCCCTTTCCTCCTTTGAGGTTATTAGTTACCTCCAATTACCATTGTCTTATAAATGTGGTTGACAATGTTCCATGGTTCCTTGCATTTGTTGGATTGAACAACACAATTAGGGTCAACTAGAGAATTCATTTCCTCTACCACAATGGCTGGTTTCTCTTACTATAAATTATTGGTCATGTGAAATTATCTTCCACACCTATAGCATTTTTATAACCCAATTAGGCAATTTATTGGGTGCTTCTTTCCGCACTTTTGACAAGTGGGGTGATATAAATGCTTTGTACTTTAGATTTTTCCATCAAACTACTAGAAATAAATTAAACTTTCCACATCTTATCCCCTTGATACCATAAATATTTTTCGATCCCTATCTCAACATTGAGGGAACACCAAACAATTTTCTCATTAATATCCTTTTCATGGAGTTCCAAGGATTTTTTTAAACTAGGATTTATCCCACCAAAGAAGTGGTCAACATTGCATTTGGGGGAGATGACAAAACTCTAGGCATATCATGAAAGTCTTCTTATTTTTTTTCCTGTACGCTATGATGTATTTGATTTCATTTTTAATTATGTGGAGTAATTACATTTCCATCTTATGTTAGAGGGAGTGGGGAAATGTGTATTGAAAAACAATTTCACGATGTCCTTCCATTCCATCACCTTGATCTCTTCCTCATGATTTGTATCATTGATAAATGTAAACCATTGATAATATTAAAAAAAATATGATGATCATCCATAAGAACATTTTATTATTCAAATAATTTAAGGGTAGATAAGATCATATCAAAAGATTTTATCTTTTGTTCGATGATCAAGGGATCAGATAATCAATTGAAAGTTAGAGGCCTTTGTCTGATTAATATCTTGATTGAAACTTGTTATTTCATGGGGGGGAGGGGTGGATTTCTCCCATTAACCTAAGATTATATTCAAAACAAGAGTTAACTAAGATAGTATCATGAAAAATATTGTGATTCCATCTCCCATTAGATTGGCCATCTCATTCGGGTAGTAATCACATTGATCTTCACATCGGATGTTATCCTGGTTCCCCTATTAATGTTCATTGGCTAGAAGAAAATGAAAACTATGGATTATAATCTTAAACATTTAAACACATAATGAAAAGTATAATTACATTAATGGGATAACATTAAAATTACTTCAATATCCTAAACATATGAATTTATCGGCTTTGGTCTACGTTTTCCATGAGCTACTTCCTAACATATATTCTTATAGGTTTTTTTAATCCCCTAAAAATGGTTCATACTAAGATTATGAATTTACTGAAGCATATCCCCTGAGAGTGTTGAACCAAGAGTTCATAAATTCTCGTTTTCATACACCGATTCCTATTCATGTCTAACTCAATGCAGTGTTTTCTAGTTTTACCTCTAGATTCATTTGTGCTAGACCATCCTCTACTTTTTCATATCCATAAAGGGATGTATTTTTTTGATAAATCACTTACTATGTCTCACTAAAAATTAGGGATTATTTAATTATACTTAGTCTTATCCCTATTTTATCCACTATACATTTCTAATCTTAATTCCATAATTAACTAATCCTATACTCTAATACAAACCACAACAACCCAACTCTTAATTTAATATTTAAAATTGATTTCATACATTAACATTAATTTAATAAAACAGAGATGATATAGAGGTCTAGTGTATTTGGATCTTAGAAGCATTACACAACAACATGAACAATTAAATACACATATTTATTGAAAACAACTTTTTCATGACCACAACATTCATTCGTACTTTGCATTGTAAGGGATAACCAGAAGACATATTTATGAAAAGGGTGGGATATAAATCCCAATAAGTGATTAAATAAAGAATAAAATGAAGAATAAAATAAATTTTATGAAATAGGAAAATAAATATTGAATAAGAGAAATATGATATTAAAGTCAGGATATATCATGATTCTCATAATAAGGAAATGTGGAAAAAACATACAACATGATATTTGCATGATCTAGGGATCATTGCATGTGGATTAGCATGAGTTAAACCTCATAAAAAATAATTATCATGATTAGTACCTCATTAAAAATTAATTATAATGACTAAACCCTCATATTACATGGATTATAATTATACTAAAAATTATCCAATGCATTAGAGCGCGATTAGGGCACGCCATTCATAAATATTTCATTTCATGCATATGTCTGCCACAAAGATCATAAAATCTGGATTCATTAAGAATCATAATTTCTTCCACGAATAAGGAATGTGGATTAAATACATGTAAGTCACCAATCAACAAGTACATTATAAAAAAGGCAAATAACCTTGATAGAAAAATGGGTATGGTATTCACTACACAATGATTTTGGCATGAAAAATCACTGTTCAAGTTTTGGCAGCAAAACGACATCAAATAGAATTTTATAAAATCGGTTGATGAGATATAAAGGGGATATTATCATTTATACATAAAATGCATAGAAAAGGGATCATGTAACATAATATCTCATAATGTGAAATTGAATTTACAAGAATAATATAAAACAAATTCTTTAATGAAAATGAGAAGAGAGAATTCCCTCACTAAATTTCATCATGGAAATGAGTGTACACGAGTGGGGATAATGAGACAGAAACAGATATATATTCAATAAACCATAATAAGGGTAGTGTGTGGGTTGTGATAAAACAAACCCATTCTTTTTTATTTGAAAATAAAAGGATATAGCTATATAAGGAATCTTGGACAATAAGTGAGAATGAAAGGAACCCTTACTTGGATTATGATGCCAAAATCTTGGGGATGGTTCTTGGGAGCATGGGAGTACCTTGTAAGGATAATATATAGTAGGAGGAAGAGGTTGGTTGTGATTTAAAGAGAATCAGGGATGATATAAGGGATATTGTGTGGGTTTATATAGGAAAAAATGAGGATTTCTTTATTATTTTGGTTTTTCACACTACACAATAATATATTCAAAGCCACAAACCATACCTTGGTATTAACCATGTTTTCTTGGAAATGGGGTTGTTATAAATTATATTGTATATATTTCTGATTATTAGTATAATATATTTCCCTTTATTAAGATATAGTGATTCACACATTAAAGGAAATTATTTTAAAAATATTATATATTTTATATGAATTGGAGGATTTACTAAGGTTTTATAAAATAAATCAAATAAACTTGAATTATAATATTTTAATGTCAAAACATATATTTGGTTGAAGATAATTTTTATAGTATTTTATTACAACACACTCAGGTCATTATGATGTCATAAAACAAATATTATATTTAAACAAAATTTAATTTTTACTGAAACATTTGACTATCTCAAAAAATTATTAAAAATTAAACATTTTATAATTTCCATGTCCGGATTCCCAAAAGAATATTTATTTTATTTGAATAATTTTATAAATATGTGAATTTTTTCTTTTAAATTAAAAACGAACATTTATTGAAAATTGATGGGTTTTGACAAAAACAATTTCCAAACATTAATAAGAATTAAATTTTATATCATAAAACTTATATGATCATTTATATTTAATAAACATAATCTTATAATAATATATTATGAAAATAATATTTAATTTAAAAATATATTAATTCATAAAAATAAATATGTAAGATAAATTTTAATATTAATCTTTTTTTTCTTTTAGAAAAAACATTCACAATGTAACAATAATTGAATGAATGTATATTCATTATATTATAAAAAATAATGAAAAAATAATAACATTATGGTCTTATTACGTTTCCCTTTATGAAATAATCAAACACGCTATGAGTAAGGTGTGAGATTATGGGGCTATCATGGGGTTATTTAGTGAACACGGTCTCAGTCATGATCTCGATGAGCTTGAAATTCGCTCGTAAACAGTATCACTCATGATTAATTTTTTGGATCTCATATTAGGATTAGTCTAGCTAAAAGCCCAAAAAAATTCCTCCATCATAATATCTGATAAATGGGATTTATTGGATATTAGCCTTATATTTGAGGTAATCACTTCTTTTTTATGTGGAAAGTTTAATTTTTAATACACTGTATTTATACTAGTCAAGTGATGAGTATTCAACAGCGGCATTATCAATTGTATATATAATTAACAGTCATTTAAATCCAATTGAATATAATAGAACAAAAAGGAGTGAATGTGTTTTCTGTATCCCTAATAAATTAATAGAATATTAATTTTATTCATAATTGTTTAAGTCGTTACAGGCGTTGCCTCGTCAAGAAATCATAAGAATGTTATTTCTTACCATCATCATCTTGATGTTCAATATGATTTATAGCATGGGAAATTTTTTTAGTAAGGAAAAAATATTATTTATTCCATATCACATAATGTCTCTCCTTTTAGTATGAATATCATTTAATTATCTGTCACACTTTTTATTAACATTGGTTCCTTCGGGGTCTATACATTGGAAAAAACCAAATCGAAAACTATAAGTATCAATATAACTAATAGTGAACCAAATATTCATGCAAAAAGTATCATGTATATGGATTATAAATAAAGAAACATTCTTTTCTAAAATAGGAAGGAATAGAATTAATTTAGGTAATTTATATGCATGGTCTATTAAAATCATTTTTAATGGTTTATAAATGGTTTTTAAATTTCCAAAATCATATCCCTTGGGTTGAGAAAACTAGTTGGGTTGTAAGAACGATTTTCGTGCAGCTAATAACAATCAATTAAAAATCAATGATATCTTTTGGTGATACTATCACTATATACCTCTTTTCTATATTCATATCCAATACTAGTATTCATAAACGGTTGTAATTAATTTGAATCTACTCTCTATATCCGTTACAAAATTCTAGGATATTTTTTAATACTTTAACTAATCCTTATATATATACATTAGGATATAAAAAATGATTTCTCATATTAGTTTCCAATCATTAAATAAAATTTTTCTATACTATAATATATATAGAAATGAAATTATCATATATATATATATATAACATTTCAAAGAAGATTATTCATTAAATTTAAAAAACACATGCCCAAGGACCGTAATGTCTTAGTAAATTTAAAATGTATATACATTATATTCTTATGCAATGAAATAAATTTATAATAATAATAATGATATTCCCCAATAATAATCTTCAAAAACATACCATACATGAAACTGTTATTTATAACTTGGGAAAGGAAACATATGAAAGGGTGATGTTGTATTCTCAGTAAGGGTAAAGATATGAAGTATATAATAAAAATATGAGTATAAGGTTATTAAAACATTATAAAAAAATGAAACAAAAAACCTAAATGTCAAATATAAAAAAATTGTTTCATTGAATAATGATTGTATGTTTATAACATATTATTCATAACAGAATAAAATAACAAGATCCATGAGAACAAAACATTTTGACAAAATATATATTGGAGGCATACATATAAGAATATAATGTTGTGAACATTTATAAATAGAAACATGTTCACCCATTTAGTTAAGGTCATGAAATAATTTCCTCACATAAAATTATGGGAAAAATACTAGTTCCACACATATCATTATGGAAATTAAAGAAAAATATATTCATAAAACAATGAACACATAATCATGTTCTTGAATAACATTGAGGAGATGTCATTAGGATCACACATAAAATCCAAAACATGTAATAAGATTTATGTATATAATATTTAATCAAGAGTTATCCATCATACCAAATTCATTGGAGGTAGATATAGACCCCACCTATCAAATAATGAATACATTTTTGTGCTATAAGATTATAAAATATTCATCATATCATAACTTGTGAAAATGGATCAGGTTATGTAAATATTTAATTATAGTATAACCCATGGAAATAATATGTTTTCATAAATATCTTTTCATAATAAAATTAAACTATACAAATAAATAATAATGATGTAATCATTGGATCATATACCTAGTATTTTTTTAATAACAACAAATAATTTCATGATAAATAGAAAATTATTTTTGAAAATTCAATTACAAAAATTCTTAAGGAAAAGTGACTTCCAAATTGAAAATAAATTTTGACACATAAAACATTATTAAAATATTTTTCTGTAAAATAACCTTTTATACATATAAAATAATTTTTTATCTATTGAGTGTTCGTGATGAATGTAAATTTAGTACATTCTAATACAAATATTCCTCTCATAATTACGGTAAATATCAACTGGGCCTTGATTTGAAAATGACATGGATATTCCATTTATAAATCATTGTAAAAAACATTATATGGGAAAGCCCCTCATAAATATTTTGGTTAATGGTGATTCATTTTTTAATCCTTTTTATAAAACATCAATATAGAATAAAAATGGGTTTCGATTAAAGATAAAAATAATGATGGTTTTTATTAAACACATTATTTCCAATAATTGATTGTATAAACAGTATAAGATGATAGTAAAATATGTATTCTATTTAAATAAACATATAATATTAAAATTCATGCATATCATGAGGTATATTTCATAATATTTCATCATTTGAAGAATAAAAATAAACAATCCATATAGACAAATAGATAGTGTCATGAAATAATTACCAATTTTGTAAAATTGATTCATAAAAATCATGGATTATAGATCATGAAATAGATATTTTAATACCCATTAATATCTGGAAAATTATAATAGCATTCAGTCATTAATATTATATACTCAACATAAATTAATATCGCGGGGAATATGGCACATGTCTCACAGAAGAAAAAAGTGATATGAACGTCTCAGCTTCCTTAGTACACATATAATCCTATCATGTAATAAATATAATTTATTCAAAATATTTTTATTACCAAACTTATATATATAATATCATATATTATTTAATTCAAAACTTTTATATCCTATTTCCTAATAAATTCGTGTTAAATTCACATTAGTGGTAACAAATTCTTTTTTTCAAATCAGTTTTTTTTTATTATTTTTGGTCCTCATAAATTCATTATATTTCCATTATATACCAAATTTTTACCCCAATATAAATATATTACATATTAATTATAAATATATATATTAATATTAATCCATAAGTTATATATATAGAAAATGAGATAAACCTTTCATTGAGACGATTGGTTATACATACGCTTGAATGTTATTTCCATTTTATCAATGTGTAATCATAATGAAGGGTAAAAAATATATTAATATTATTGAATAATTATTATTTCATATATATAAAAAATACTTATTTAATCTTATCCTTATTACAATCCTTGTAGTGAATATGTGAACAATGAATCACATCGCTTCACAAAAAGATAGTCTTCAATACACACGAATAACATTATTTTACCCAAAATGGAATGGGAAGTAATAATTTATATGTTATATAAAAAATAGATAAGTATATTTATTAGAAAAAAATAATAAATATAAAATATATCCATCATTATACCCCGCTTTGTGAGTTTTTGAAGTAAAATGTGTCACTTCAGTTTGCGAGGCGGTTTCCCACCATACACTTGAGCGAAATTATTGTTTTCCATTTAAGGGAACATGAGATAATTATAGGTAATTACCATAACAAATTATCATCTAATTATATTGAAGATACAAATGTAAATATATTATCATGATTTATTAGGATTATCTGTAGTTTGAGGAAGATATTACCTTAATATTTTCTTTAAATAACGTTAAATATTTTTCGGTTAACCTCCCTTAGTGTGCACACAAAATATTCTTAGCATGAATTAATGATCAAAACAAGGATTCCAAGATCATATCATGGAATTATGGAAGGTATTTGAGATGTTATTTTAATAAACAATGGTATTATTATGTGTAGAGAGAAGAGGATATGGTTGGAATTTTATAAGTGAGGTGAGTTGAATAATTAATTTTTCTTAAAATGAAATGGAAACCCATGTTTTTGTTTTCCAAAAATATCCCAAATGGAAAATTATATACCATATAATATATAGGGTATAAATTGATTTAGAGAATGGGTTTCAGAAAAGTTTATAGTTAATTTTACCCCTTATCATTTTAGTTGCAACCCCCTATAAACCCATTTTTTCTTTAACCATAGTGATTATATTATATAATTTTACTTTTTATAATAGTTATGAATTATGATTAAAATAATATAAACTAATATAAAAATTTATTCCAAATATGGTGTCTATTTTTTATTATTAAATTCTTAGAAGTTGTGCGATTTTATTTAAAATTAAACAAACATACTTGATGATTATTTTGTTTTCCAAAGAGAACATTCTCATATATATATAATGTTTTAATATCCTAGTTAATCATGGAATTGAATAAAAAACCTGAATTGTATTCTAAAATATACAAAATATCTAATTTAATTTTAAATACATATTACTAAATTTATTATTTTTAAATGTAGTAAACTAAAATTAAATTCTTAATAAAAACATATATATTTCACTATGCATTGAAAATCAAGATTTTCAAAAAATATTAAAAAAATCAATGCAGTCTAATTTTGATTTATAGATCAAAAAATTGAATTTTATTTTTACCAATAAATTTTATAAAATTGATAAAAATTATATTTCTAATGTTCATAAAATTAAATAAATCATTTGTTTGAGAAAATAGTATTTCTCAAATATATACATCTTTTTTAAAAATTAAGAACATTTTATTAAAAAAATTTATATAAAACCATTATAATTTTTAGTTAAAAAGTACTTATACTGTTCAAATTGATATATTTAATGGATATGTTATAAAGGTAACATTTAAATAATAATAATAACAAAAATAATAATATACTGGTGTATTGAAACTCAATAGAACTTGTAATACAAGATAATGTCAGCATTTCATCTTATAGAAACTATCAAACAAAATAATTCATTTGAAAAAAATCATGGTTTTTAGTTAAAACCAAATGAATTCTTCTATTTAAATTCATCTCTGAAATAAAAAAAATGATGACACTTTTACATCATCATTTACTTAGGTTCACACATAGATTCTTCAAACTGGTGGATTCACCAAAAACATAGATTAGGAGAGTGGTCTTAATTCATTGAATCTTATATATAATATCTATAATCCCCCGAAATTGTTCTTCATAATATCAATTATTTTCTAGTGGTATGACCTCTATGTTCAATAAATCTTATGGATCAATAATGTACTTCCTTAGATCAGGTCGAAAACTATCATCACAACATTTCTTTCAAATTTGTGTCATTATTACGTGTTATTAAATGAAACTAGAATTCTATACCATTTATTCTACTATACAAGGGCTTAATATATTTGTTTCTCCAATTTATTAGCATCAAGTTGTTTTTTTACACTTCTTTTCATAGAGGTCTTAATAAGGTGTCATCAAAATTATTGATATGATGATATTGTTGTATGAAATCTCAACTAGATGAATGTATTAATCCAAACCTCTTTTAAAACCTATATAAAATGATCTCAAAACATACTCTATGGTTCCATTTTTTTTCTCAGATTGAAAATTTTTCTAAGTGTTTTATAAATTGGTTAAACTAGACTTTATATCAAGATCTTATGGAAAATTCTCTATAACATTGATGTTAACTTTTTATATATATCATATGTAATGTAATTTGGTACTCCTTGAAAATTACCACTCTAATAATGTATATAATGGAAAGATAATCCATAGTGAAATATTCTTATATAATGATTAATTGTAATACTATTATAAGGAAATAGGCTAAAACCCATATATCATTATGTTATTTAGACATTTTTGGGATATTGAAATCAAAATCCATGGTGATGTTTGTTCATTTCCACTTTAGTATGTGTAATTTATTTAACATCCCCTTGTAATTTTTTCTAAAAACACAGCATGCTCGAATACAAAGAACCATGATACAAACTCTATGATATATCTCTTCTTTTCACCCCTAGAAATACTCCTTCAAATCTATATACATATTCATACCTTAGTATTGAGGGATAAAATTAAACTATGATATTTTATTAACAACTCCATCCTTAAATATGTAATGTTTTAATCACATAAACTATTCTTATTCCTTATTTTATCATAATGATAAATGATAAAAACTAGACAATTACTTTTTAGATCAATATATTCCTTTGAATATTTATTAATAATCACATGGATAGATGATAGAACATTTTATTACCCAATATATGATTTATCTCCTTCCATTATGATTTTCAAATACACCAATTAAAATTAAAAAAATATTATGTTTTGTGTGGTCATCATCCAACATAAGATATCATAATCCTTTCAAATAAAAGCCTCACCCACCTTATATTTATTTCTATGTTTGTAATGGATTGTGAAATCAGATTCTTTGATCATCTAAAACCACATTCTCTAGAAATTTCATGACTCCTTATAAGTGAATATATATATATATTAGTTGTTATTTATATACATATATATATATATATATATATATTATCTATAAAAATAATTCCTCTTAATCTCTAATGAACAAATACAGTTGTTAAATAAAAATCATGAGTTGGGTAATGTTTCACATAGCCTTCATCTTTCATAAGGAATAATCTAAAATCATGTCTTTCATTAGAAAAAATGCATCCCAAACCCTTCACGGATCCATCACTATTGAATAAAAATAATTCTCCATTGATGGGTAACGTACTCATAGGTCCACTGATTAATTTTCTATTCAATTCCATGAAATATTATTTAAATTCATCTTTACAAATAAAATTTTCTCACTTATGATTAAATTAGTTAGTGGATTTTACAGTAGTGGTAATTTATTCAAAAGTATTCCATAATATCAACATAATCCTAGAAAACTTTAGATCTTAATTATTGTGGAATATTAAGAAAATTGTTTAATAACTTCTATTTATGATGGATCCACCTATATACCATTACATGATATTATATGATCAAATAATTAGTCCATATTTATAATAAAATCAAATTTTCAAGAAAAATCATAAAATCCATCCTTTCATAGTTTATTTAGATGAATTATCAGGTGATCATAATTATCATAATTTTTCCTTAAATAATTTTTAATATCATATATAATGATGACCACAAACTAATCAATGCACTATCTAAATACTCTATTCCTTAATAATTGGAAAAAAGGGTGAATTAGTCTGACCAAATAAAAAAACTAAATAATCATAGTGTCTGTAACATATACGGAGGATTATATCTAATATATTTTCCATATTTAACATCAATTTAAGATAACCATAATGAATCCCAATCTTGGAAAATTATTTAGCCTCACCCAGATGATCAAACATGTCATAAATACTGAGATGATGATACTTTTTATTCATTGTGATCTTATTCAAATATTGATAATCAATAAAACACACATCAATAAATATTTATTTTTTAAAAAATTATTAGTTTCACCAAATTATGACACACAAAGACAAATGAATACATTTTTGGGATTATCTTGTAGTTGTTTATTAAATTACTATAACACAATCGTGGAAATTCTATTGGGAGTCTTGAACATAAGTATGACACTGGATATAATTTTTATTAAGATATCAACTTCATGGTTTGAGGGAAGGGAATGAATATATTCTTTAATATATCAATAAATTCCACAAAAATTGGAATATAATCAATTTTTAGTTTATCACCAACCATATTTGACTGTTAACCATTTTTATATAAGTCAAAATTCATACAATATATGTGATTTTCATATTATGTTAGTATTTATTGTTATAATTATAAATTATTATATGTTGTTTTTGGATATAGAACATGAAATACCTTACTTGGTAATTAATATGGGAAATTTTTTAGATAAATCCAATACATTGCTACAATTACATCAAATTCAACCAGAGTAAGAATAAAAATATTTATAGGAAGTACATTCTCAGAAACATCAACTAGAGGGGATTCATGAACTATAGTTGTGATCAATATACCATTAGGTGTATTAAATGAAAATTATTCATCTAATAATTTCAATGTATTATTGATACCCTAATAATATTATTATTCTATCAATGAGTGAGTAAATCAAGAGTCAATAATGATATTAATAGTTCTATAGTGGATGGTAATTGAACTCTCCACCATGTTATTATTGTACCCCTCATCATAAATAGTGACTGAATGACTTATAACCTTGTGTATCGTGTTAAATAGTTTATGGAATTTATCATATTCATTAATCGTCATTCTTGAGTACTATTAAAAATAAATCCCATAATAAATACATTTTAAACACTAGAATGTGTGTGGAGAATTTTATTGATATTTCCCTCCATTAATTTTATTGAATGGATTCTTCAAAATAATTATTTATTAATTTTCATTATGTAAATTCTTACATAAATTTAATACCTTTATTATTCAATTATTTCTCTCACCAAAGTTCAATTTCTTTATGTTTTTATTGGAAATATTTTTTAAAAAAATTATTCTTCTATGTGACAAGTCATTGGAACTTCCATGGAACCCTATCTTCATTTTTTATCAACAAAACATAGAGGGTTTATTGGTTCTATTTCTTATATTAGAACACATCAAGTAATTTATCTATAGTTTCCATGTTCCATTATAGACGATACCCATTAGATATTTTCTTTATTACACTAGAGGCTCACCTACCATACTTTCAAACTCAATTATTATATTCAATGTGTACCTAAAAACTCTTTTAAATAATTATTTATTGGTATCGAGTTTGAAACCTCTTAATCTCAAGAAATAACTTCTCCATATTCATGTGAAAATTAACAATAATGTATTTATTGAAAAATAATATCTTAATATCATCCCACATAATAGTATTCCACCATTTATTCACCTCACCATCAAAATTGTACACTGCCAAAATAACTATTTCAGGCTATAATCATTTTATAACAGAAAATTTCTTTTTAGTGTAGTAATAAATTTTTTAAAAACATGTGGATCATTTAGACCACTAAAATAAGGGGGATATTTTCTTATGATGGAATCAAAATAATTTTTTTCCTTTTATTGATAATCCTGAAGGGGCTACATGTTTTATATAGTGAGGAAAATTATTGACCAAGGAATACTAAATTTTAATTCCTTGTTCTATAATGTTCGGTTTCCTAGGGAAATCATTGTATATTTTTTAAAATTAATCATTAACAAGGATCCTTTCATTTCAAATGAGTGAATAAAACTAAAAAGAATACTGTACGAAAAAATAGTCACTGTGGTGAATCCCATATTCATGAAAAAAATCACTTATAGTATTTATAAATCATTATACATTATTTTTTAATCTATAAAACCACAATTTAAACATATTTCATTAATATACACAATTTATTTAAATCTATAAAGATTATTCATAAAAACATTTCGACTTCCAAGTCATATCCTCCCTGAGTTTCATATCAACTCTTTAGAAATGCTCATTTTCATGCACCTTGGGATGATTATGTATTGATCAATGTTCCCTAGTCATTGTTATTACTCTATAGTAATATTTTTCTAGATCCACATTCACTTTTGGGATGAATTAATGGGTGTTATTTTTTTGGAAACCACTCAACCTGTCTTTTACCAAAATTCTAGGACATTTTTCTGTACTTTGATCAATCTTTAGATATATTCGTATGGATGTTTCTAGAGTTTTCTCATCCTTGTTTCTAATGGATAACTATTAATTTCCTATAATACAAATTATAGAGACCAAATCATCTCATACATAGCTATCACATTTATAAAAAAATTATTCATTATAATTCACAAATACGTGTCCAAGGAAAAAAATTATTAAATTCCAATTATTACAAGGTACACAAGCTAAAAATTTACAGAAATATCTTCAAATTATACCTAAATATCTCTCACTATTTAACTATTTATTAAAATACCCTACATAATAACATTATTCATAAAATGATAATGGAAACACAAGAATGGGTGAGCTTAGATGATAAGTATGTGTAAAAATGTGAAATTAATTAACACAATTTGAGAATAATGGTGTGACAACATGAGCATAATATGTGAAAACATAAACTAAATATAAAATATAAAACTCTTATGTCATGGAATAAATATTATAATTTTATAAGATAGTAATAATAATGGAATCAAAGAACATGATACTTGAGAAAATAAAATTTATATTATCTATAGTATTTTGGAATACAGAAAATCTTATAACATTGTGATCATGTATAAGTAGAAATAGGTTAACTTATTATGTTATGGACATCAAATAAATCCCCCAAATGAACTTATAGACATGCAACCAAGTCCACACATAATCATATTTATAACACAAAAATACTTTTTAATATTTTCATTTATAAGTAATTTTTATTATTCTTTATTTTTTAGAAATTACATGGTAAACTTATGTTACAGTCAATATTGAGTTTTCTTCTATTACACACGAGACACAGTTTTACCGAACATCAATATATTTATAAAATACTTTTATTTAATATAATATATAATAAAGATGTTAAATTAGATTTTATCAAAAATTAAACCACATTTCATCTTTCATATATTACATATAATTTTAATATTCACTTCATGTCTTTTCTAAACATGATAAAGAAAAGATTCCATTTTTTAGATAAGAGATGTATTTTTTTTAAAAAATATAGGTTTTCCACCTTTTGATGGCACACCCATTTTAAATCTATTTATTAAAAAAAATTATTATATTTAACAAAATAATATACTTCTTTGGAAGAAAAAGATATTCATTTACTTTGGATGAAATTTTGATTTTTTTCTTATAAGGTTTCTGTTTTGTTAAGAGAAGAAAATATTAATTTTTTGTTGAAAATAAATTTCATTGAAATAATTTATGTGGATAAATTATATAATTTCATGGTTTTAAAATTCAAATAGAATATATTTATACCATTTAAGAGAAAATATGGTAATTGATGGTGAAAATAATGTTATAAAATTACCCAAACAACATTAAAAATTCAATTGGAGAACTAAATTCAACCATTATAACCTATGTTTATAAATTAAATAATTTAATAGTCCCTTGTTCCATCAATATGACATAAATATTATTAAAACTAATGAATGTGTCAAAATGTTACACTCTCATTTCTTATATGTATAATCATTTTAAAATTGATGTCACTATGAGATAACGATGATTATAAATAGTCACTATAAATCTAAAATAATTACCTACATAATATAAATTCTTTTATAATTTTTAGAGATTATATAATTACCATTAATGATGACATAATAGTGATGTAATAATTATTTTATTAATATATATATAAAATTAATAATATTAAAGATATTTAAATATGTATAATTTGGATTAATTAATGACATCCACTAATTTATGGATAACTAATATATGTTAGTGACTTATTTGAAGAATTGGTTCTATGTTATGAGGATGGTTTTATATTTTAAAAAATGTACTTATTGAATCATTTTAAAATTGACATAAATGAAATTTTAAAATAAATACTATTTTATTATTTTATTTAAAAGCCATTAAAATCATGGTTCGGAAAAATAATTATATAATTTAAATTGTTTAATAAATGATAAAATTGTGGTTATTTTCTAATTTTATAGTATCTATATTTTCCTTACGTTTTAAATATATAGGAAGACAGAGTTAGGGTTAAACTGTTTATGTAAGGGCCAAATCAAAATGATAAGGTTAATTTTTTGATCTCAACATGTCTAAAATTCTTTTTCAGAGATTATTTAGACCAATAATAATATTTTTCCTCAAAATAAATCACCTTTTAAGATGTTTTAAACAAAAAATAAATTTATAATGAATTAGTACATTAAGATATTCGAATAGTTCCTCTCACCTCTCATGTAAAAGGGTCGTTCTCATTCTCTTTAATTCACATCACTAAATCCCTTAGGATCAACCAAATCTTGACCACATATTCTCACTACTTCCCTCAATTCATCCTAGATGGGAAACTTTGTTCATAATGTCATCCTATGATGTCAATTCATTTAAATCAAAAGGAGACACTCTAAGAAGATGTAATTGTTTAACCAATTATTTCAATGTTCTTTTCTTATTCTACATCCTTTTCCTAAGTTGTTTACATAATAATGTAATAAATATGTTATATAATATATTCATATATTTTTTTGATTATTTAACAACCATATTCGTAATTTAATTGATCCAATGGAAAACAATATCACCGTGCATGGGTGAATATGACTTACCATCTCCACACCATGGTGAAAACTGTTTTTCATTTCTACATTTTTATGGGTATAATGATGACTATAATTGGTTTAAATAATTAATATTTCATGATAATAATTCTATATAATTATTATACGATCCATTTTCAAACTATATAACCATCATGTGAATGATAATGTCGCTCGTACGTATGTATGGCCTACCGTCTCCATGACACTATGAGGTTTATTTCCCACATTAACCATTTAAAAATATTTCACCGAAATATTTTATGATATGTTTCTTCATAAATAATATCAATTCACTAGATACCATTTAATGCATGAAACACTTATTTTTTTAAACAACACTTGATTTTAGGAGATGGTTATAACATATCCATTAAACATTAGTTTGCCACTTCTATATCTTGAATTTCAAAAAACAAACATAAACAGTTGCATTCAGGGTGATATTTAGTGAGTGCCCTAGTTAATATATTTTTTTGGAATAGTAACATATCCATATGAATATTAACCTACTATAATTAACAGTAATGTTACCATTATAGATATTAATATTACTCTTATGAATGCTGACCTTATTAATGAGTGTATAAATAAATTTAGACACCTTATAAAAGAAGGGGAATATTTTAATTAAGCATTGGTATTTTTGTAAGTAATAAATATTTAATTAACATATTATAATTAATAAAATTATTTCAATGATTTTTAATTTTCCTAAAATTTATTGATAAATCAATATTTTATTCCCCAATGATTTTAGGATAATTTAATTAGATTGTCGTTATTTTTTCAAAGTGTCATAAAATCAATTTTAATTTAAAAATTGGGTTTTTTGATAAATGGATGATTTTAATTAAAATTAAATTTCTCATATTTATAGAATTATTTTCACAATATTTAGTTCAGGTTTTTATTCTACACGTTGAATAATGGTTAGGGTTATTTTTTAATATTTTTCTAAAATACCTGATTTTTTTGGATTGTAAAATACAATAATTTATTAAAAATGCTAAATACATGATTTATTGAGTCATGGATGATGTCATTCTAAAGTAAGAACACTTGTTTCAAAATCACATTCACTTATTTATATATTTTTTTTCAATTATTATTATCATTCCTCATATTGTAAAAAATAATAAACTACTTATTAAAATAATGCAAATTCCTCCTCTCCTCCAGTATATAAACCACCCTCACCCCATATTTTTCTCACACCAATCAAGCTCTAATCCATGCCTATGTTCTACGAAATACCCTAATCAAGGCCTTCCCCCACATCCAAGACCATCTAGTCTCACCAAAATGAGAAAAACAAAGGTCTTAAGGAGATTCTCAGGGAGTACTCAAGAGGTAAACCTTTCTCCCTTTTCCTTTAAACATCTTTTACAAGTTCCAATATTTCTTTTCTCTCCTAACCAACCCCCATAAAAATGTAGTGATAATTACCAAAACCTATATATACGAGAATTTTATTATTTTAACAAAATATTTCATTATCATCTCTCTTCCCCCTCCTCTTATACTAAAAACAAAAACAGTTTCTGATATGTGTTAATTTATCACATTAAAGGATGAAGGGTTTTCAATTTCTATTACAATCGTCAATTCTGGTCATGAAACCATTGTTATTCCTGAAACAGATCACAATATATGTAATATATCATATTTAATTTTCTAAAATCAATTTTTTACTTATATTATTTAATTATAAAACAAAAATAGTTCACGGTGATTAAAAACAATCAAAATAATCAAAGCATTTATATTAAACTATTAAATAATGATTAACCATAAATCCATATAACAAAATGATATGTATAACCATTTACACTTATGGATGTTTATTAATATTATTTAATTCCAATTATGCCTAATTATATCAATTCCACATGAACTCTATTACTCATAGTCAAGCGAACAGATCTTGAAAATTAACTAAACGAACACTCCAGAACGATAGAATTCAATAGTATAACATATCAAGAAGACCAAAAATGAACTTAATAAAAAATTTAATGAATCAAATACATTTATATAAGGTTCATAATTAATTAATTAAGGTATTTAATTTTATTATCAATTACATTATGATCAAAGGAATAACACATTCTGGCATAAGGCAAGGGGATTCTTATCTCACTTCTATTTTCGTGTGATTTCCATTGTTAGCCACTTATTTCTTGTACGTGGTGTATTTTTACTTCCATATTATATATAATATCAGTATTATAATTATATTTTTGTTATTTAGTGACTCACTTGATGATTACAAACTCGATTGATTACCATGTTGTAAGAGACTTTATTTCGGTTTCCATTTTAATGGGATTTACATTGTATTGGGCACCTAATCATTATTTTGTGGTGTAACTACCACCCATTGAGACCATTTTTCATTTTAAATTTGAATTAAATTATATATCAATATTCTTGTTACATGTATATAATTATTGCCTTATCCATATACTATTTTACATATGGTGTTTATGTGGAATGTTGCTTTACCTGTGGGAATATTGATAAATATTTATCCTCTAATCAATAAGAATATTGAAAAGGCATATTGTTCAGGTATTTAATATTTTTATGAATAATTATATTTACATTTAGTTATGGGAGAGGCCTTGTATAGAACATTGATGCACTAAGAGGTCTCATGAGACAAATCAGTTGGCGAAAATGCCGTAGTGTTTGATTCCAAAATAGAACCATATGAGTATCTACCCAATTAATTAAATCATCCCAATGGTATTATTGTTCATGTGATAGATACATGAAGACCAAATCATAATATTTCTATCTATTATTTATTCATTGATTAATATTCTTGAGTCTTTCACTATGAAAAAATTAATTGATTCACTTTCATTCTCAGTTTTGTAATGGCTTGTGTTTTTCTTTTAGTCACCATGCCATATTAATTATGAAAGAAATTTCATTGATTCATGCTTTTGCAATATATAACTTTTATTGAGCATTTTAGCTCACCCCTTTCATTTTTTCTCCTTCCACTAGTTATTGAGAAGAGATTATTTGTTATGTTTTCATGGATGCTTTTTATTATCTATTGTTATGTATAGTGTTTTATTTTCTTCCTCCAATGTAAAATGAGTCCCATGTATGTATCTAGTTATCCAAGGACACTAAATAATTATTCAATCAGGATTTGATTCATTGTATTCATTTCAATGTAATGAAGTAATACACTTGCTTCGGGCTACTAGGTTCAGGGTGTTACAAATAACGATAATAAAATTTATATAATGAGTATAAATAATAACTTTCAACTTAATTTCATTCTTGATATGACTAAAATACATCATATTCATAGAACAACATGACATACATGAAAAAAGAACAATTTTAGATTGAATTCATGAACACCTGAAATAACATTAATACTTAATTTTTATTAAAAAATGAAATAAGGGGACCATATATGATATCATAAATAAGGATATGGTTCAATTATAATTACATAACATGCTTTAACCATTATATAAGATTTTAATTCATCCTCAAATAACGGAAATACAAGGTAAGGTTTAATATCAAAAACTTGTTATTATTCGAGGTTGTAAGTATCTACTAGGATATCTTTATCATCTATGTACATTTTTATTAAAATTTATTTCAAAATATTTGCGACTATAATTTGATTTGATTTTTACCCATTTATGAATTTTTAAAAATTTTGAGAATGGAATATTTCTATCCTTTTCTAAATGAGCTACTTTATGATCAATTTCAATAAATTAATGAAAAAATGTTTTTTAACATATATGATGAGAGAGACTATTTTCCGTCATTAATATGGATTACCATATTGAATATTATCATTCAATATTACATTATTATTTTTATAAGAAAATTTGTCTTTTATAATTTCATGAATTATAAATTATTTCAAACTAAGAGAGCGATATTTCTTTGAAAGAGTTTTAATGAATTTATTTGATTATTTTTATCTATATCAACATCCTTTGTTAGATTTTATACTATATTGAGGATGATTTGTAATGATACAATCTTATATATTGTATTGAAGTTTTTATGATATATTTGATATTGTATGTTTTATTTATATACCATTCATAGTTTATGGTTATTTTATTAACATTTTCTATACTAGTCTTAATATGACTGTTTCTGTTATGATTCACCCTTTTTATAAGAGGAATTAATTAGGATTAAAACGTAGTGGGTGGGGCCACTATAGTCACATGATTCATCAAAAGCTCTCATGAGACAGACTAGTGTCTTGTCACAAGTCATTAACGGTATGGTTGTGTATAGTCATGGCATGAGGCCTTGATGGTATGTTTAGTATGTCTTGTATTATTCATTCCTTCATTATGTGAATAGTTGATGATATTACAAGTGATTATTAAACTTTTAGAATATCCATATGAATATATAAATGGAATTATTTGATTCATTCATTACATATTATGTTCATGTTAATAATTATAAGGATATTGTTTCAGTTTTACCCATTCCTTAAATATTATGATTATTAATGAAAGATTTGACTGTATTAATTTAACATTACTGAGTATTGAAACATACCCATTTATAATGTTTTTGTTTTCCTAGGATGAAAATAAGTGTTTAATGATTGTTTTGCACAAATAATCTTGGAGAATAAAGAAATTATCAATTGATTGTCTATTTTGTATTTTATTATCGAAATTGTAATGTAATGTTCATAATTGTAATATATTTTCAAAGATTGCTAAATTGATTAGTCCTTCAGGAATGGATATTTTATAATCATTCAATTTTTTTAAAATAATGCAATGGTTTTGTATTCTTGGATCGGGGTGTTATAGTTGGTATTAGAGGTAGCTTAGCTACAACCTTGGAAATAGACTTATAAAAATTCGATTATTTATCATAACCCTATGATATACTTTGAGGATAAGTATAGAGGAAAATATTAAAAATGTATTGTAGATATTATGTCGGTATTCCTAGATAATATATCTCTATATGGATTCTACAAGTGGATATGGTTCAGGAACAAATATACCTAGGAGTAATAACTCTGACAAGGTGTACTGGGCTTGACTCAGGGTAACCTAGTGCACAAAAACAGGCTATATTATGCACCTAGATTGACACTCATGGGGGATAATCTTAGGATAATTCACATTTTATTAACCTACAATTACAATGGATTTAAAAGTAATCATTCCCCCAAATTAAAAATGTTTATAAATCTTGGATTTCTGATGAAATATTTTTTGTTATGTGATATATGATTTTTTTAGTTATAATATTTACATAGAATTATAAGATAATTTAGTATAGGTCATCTTATTTAAATAGTTCCTATAATAAATAATTAGAACTCTACCAATGAACATGAACCAAATAGTAAGAAGGATCATAACATTCATGGTCTAAATGAAACATTTAATGGGAAAATAGTTTCCCACGTAATCTCAAAATATGAAGAAATATAACCATTTTTTAATAATATATGTAATGAATTATCTGATTTCTATTGAAGGAAAGTAAGATAAGAAGATGATGAAATTGAAAATTATGGATAAAGGGAACAAGGGGAAGAATCATTTTACTAAAAGTGAAATTGTGGAAATAATCAACCTGGTAAATGCATGATGGGAATGGGAGTCTATTATCTGGGTGGAGAAAAAGGAAACCAAGTTATTTTTTTTAAGGATTAAAAAAAATTTCCAATGTAATATTCTTACAATTCAATGATATCGAACACTATTTGAATCAATGTCCTAATCATCAAAAGAATATACCCCAGATGATGTTATATGATTATGATCAAGTAATCATACTGCTATAGATGATTTGGAATGAATAATATTTCCATTGAATAATTATTTTATTTGAATACTTCATTAGAAATATAGTAGTTATAAGAAATATGGAGTATATAAGGATTGTATTGAAGTACTATTTAATTAAGGATATGAGATAGTATGTTAATAAGTAATGTGACACAGTGGAATGATAAATTTTTTGGAAAATATATGGTTGAGGGAATGATAACCCTTAACATGTTTTTGATATAGAGATAATGATGGTTGATTAAAGAGATTATTTATTTGGATAAATTATATTTGATATTATTGACTACATTGCAATGGATTAATCGTTTTTTCATCATTGTTAGAGTTTACATCACTTTTGGATTTATGGAGTACATCTAATATTGTATATTTTAAGTAAGGAATAAATAAGAATTAATGTATTCTATAAGGTATTATGGTAATTCTGGGTATTACCATGTTTAACAGAATGAATGATGAAGGTATTCAAATGTTTTTTTGTGAAAAAAATGAGATCTACATTATGTTATATGACAGAAATTATATATTTTTGGACTCTTATATATTGAAAAAGTATTTTATTTAGGTAAAAAGGTTGGAATGGATTAATTTTAACATTGGAATGTATTATTTAAGGTTACAAAATTTATTAAGATAATTTTTATAATATTAGAATAATATAGTTTTAAGAAAAGTAAAACCCACAGGTCAGGTGAAAACTTGTTGCATTCTAATAGGCTGTGAGATTTCAATACAGAACCGAAGGGAGACAATAGTGCATCAACTACCACTAGAATATGAGATGTCATGGTTTGTATAATGTATTTTTTTGGTATTTATAGGGTATGATAGATGTGGTATAAGTTCATTTTTGTAACCCTATATGACTAAGATAAATAATTTTTTTTTAATTTTACTATATTTTGGAGAGAAAGATGAGTTTGTAGTTGAAATTAGTTAAATGATGGAACTCTTCATGTCATATAAGTATTATTACTTGTTTCCTTAGTCTATGAAGTAAATTTATTCATCAAATATAGGGAAAGGATATTGAAACAAAAAATGTATTCTGAGTACAATATTTTTGTCAATGTATCAAATGATCCCTTAAATCAAAGTACATTTTGAGCTCTGTGAGTGTTAACCTTTTCTTTGTCATGTTCTCTATCTCTCTCAATTAGAGCATGATGGTCAATTTTTTCATTAATATACATGTTTCCCTATATAAAACCCAAGTATTTTTTATATCTGATGGAATTTATACTTCCGTTTATTTATTTTAAAGTGGGGATCTCTTTAATCCTTTCCTAGTGTGGGATTTTTGAAAAGATGTTAGGAAATGACAAACCTATAGTTTTTCAATCCCAAGTTTAAATTGAGATGAAACAATTTATTGATGGAGGGTAGAATATAACAACCCAATACATTATAATATTTTCAATAATAAATAAATTTAATTTTTTTCACTCTTTATTTCCACATTACATTATGTTAATATTATGATATTCACAACAATGAGTTGGATTTCATTTCGTACAAGACCTAGTTTAAACGAACATCAACATATTAATGAAATGTTATTATTTAATAAAATATATTACGAAGATGTTGAATAAGAGGTTATTAATAGAATTAACAATATTTTAACTTTTATATTTCCCATATAATTCAAATATTTATCTTCTATATTTTCTATACATGGTTTAAGAAAATAATCCATTTTTGGTTAAAATAAATATTTTTTAAAAAATGTTGTTTTTAACCTTTGATACAAAACCCATTTTAAATTTAGTTTTTAAAAAATGATTTTATTCTATTTTTAAAAAAATATTCATATTTGGAAGGGGGATATAAAATAAAATTTCAGGAATTTTTCATATTTTTTCTGATAAGATTAATGTCTTGATTAAAAATAAAAATATACTAAATTTCATTTGAAAAAAAAAATCGTCAAAACAAATTTTTAGATTAATTTATATAATTTAATGCTTTGAAAGTAGGAATATAATATATATTTACTATTTAATAAAATTTTGATTATTTTTATTAATTTCACCAGGAATTTTGATTAAAAAATTCTATCTTTTGCAAGGTTTTAACTTTTATAAACATGTTTTCATTCCAAAAATAAGATTGACATTAAATTAATTTCTGAAACATATGTGTTTTGAATATTGAAAAATGGATTTGATATTTTGAATCAGTCAGTTCAAATTATGTTAAAAATTTCCTTTTATATTTTGTTATTTTGAATAGTAACTTTAATATTTTTTTATTACCGCAGTTAAGGGTAAATCAGGTAACTAAACGAAATAATAATGAAATAAGGCTACCCTATCACCTATAAATATTATATTAGAAGACTAAATAATACCCTTATTCTATATGTTTATAAATAAAATCATTTAATGGTCCCTTTTTCTATGAATATGACATGAATATTATTAAAATTAATGGATGTGACAAAATGCCACACTCTCATTACTTATAAGTATAATAATTTAAATATAGAGATGTCGGGGGGATAACATAGTTAATAAAAAGTATATGTAAATATAAGATAATTATCTATATCATATATATTTTTTAATACATTTTAATGATTAGATAATTACCTTTAATTAGGACATAATAGTGATGCATACATTACATTATTAATCGAAATTTCAAATAAATGATATTAAAAATTTAAAAGAAATATAATTTTACATAATTAATGAAATAAAATAATATTTTATATAACATATTCATTTTAGTGACATATTTGAGGTATTTTTTTTGATGTTATCATGTTGGTATTATATTTTTAAAAATCAAAATATTTAATAGTATTAAAATTGACAAAAATAAAATTTTAAATTAAATTCCCTTTTATTAAATGATATAAAAGTCATAAAAATATAATTTTCTACCAAATAAATTGTGTAATATAAAATAATTAATAAATTATCCAATTGGGGTTCTTTTTCAATTTTATAGTATCTATATTAACCCTATAGTATAAAAATTCAAGAAGACATGGTAAGAGTTAAACTTTATAACTGTCTGTTAATTACAAAAGATAAGGTCATGTGTATGACCTAAACAAGTCTAAAATTAATTTTTTCAGAGGATTGAGTCCCATAATCATCATAGAGTCTATATAAATCACTTTTCAACTATTTTAAACCAATAATAAATTTATAATAAATTTTTATTTTATGATCTTCCAAAAGTGCCCCTCACCTTTTTTATGAAAATGCACTTCTACTTCTGTATAATTCACAAATCTAAACACCTTTTTATCATAAAAACCCTACCCAATTCACATATTAACTTCCCTTAATTCATATTATAATCCATAGTTGGTTCATAATTCAATCCTATGGAGTCCTTTTGTTAAAATGAAAAGGATACATTTGAAGAAGAGATAATTGTTTTATCAATTCTTTCAATGTTATTTATTCTACTTAATTTTACTAATTTATTTCAATAATAAATTAATAAATACAGAATATAATGTATTCTAACATGTTTTTTTATTATCATATAACCATATTCATCCTATTACCCATCCTATGAAAAATAATACTACCATGTGAGGGTACATACGGCTTACCATCTCGAGGCCAAAGTGAAAACTGTTTTTCATTTAAATATTATATAGATGGGTATAATGATGTGTATAATTAATTTAAATACATAATATATCATGATAATGATTCATTGTAATTAATATTACTTCCAATTACATACCGTTTAACCATCAACTGAATGATATTTTTCACTCATGTGTACGTACGAACAACCGTCTCCAGGATGTGATGAGATTCATTCTCCATGTTAAACATTAAAGAATTATTTTAAAATTTCTATGATGAGTAAAAATAATAATTATGAACTTAATTTAATTCTGTTTATAAATAAAATATATCATATTCATAACAAACATGACTAAAATAACAAAATAGGAATGGGAAAACAAATCAGTTCACACACGAAACAACAGTAACATTGAAATTTTATTACCAAAAGGATATAAGAGTATCTTATATGATGTATTAAATATGGATATAGTTATAGAATAATTTAATAAATGAATTAAACATTATATAGTAGGATAATATAACCTCAACTAAAGTAAAGTACAATGTAAGTGTTAATTTCACAATCTCATTATTATTCAAGGGTTTATGTTTTTACTGGGTCATCATTATCGTCCATGTCAATGTTTCCAAAAACATATTTCAAAATATTATTGACTATAGATTAAAGAAATTTTTACCTATGTTATAATTTTTATAAATTTTTTTGAATGGAATATTTCTGTCATTTTCCAATTGATGTACTTTATACCCTTTTCGAAAAATTACAGAAAGAGTGTTTTTTTAACTTATACAATGTGAGTGAATATTTTTAAATGTTATGAAACCTTACCATATTGATAATTACCTTAAAATATTACATGGTTATTTTCATAATGAATTTGTTTTTATAATTATGTAGATTTTTAATGATTCCAATATAAAAACAGGGATATTTATCATAACGATTTATAATGAATATATTATATTAGATTCATCCTAGTCAACATATTTGTATGATTTTATGATTGATTAAGGTTGATTTATTATGATATAATTATCCATACTGTAATGAAATTTTTATGATATGTTAAATTTAGATGTGATATTTTATATCATTCATGGTTTATGGTTAATGTAGTAACATTTTATCTTTTTTTCTTAAGATGAATGTTTTTGTTATTTTTCACACTTTTCGTATGAGGAATTAATTGGAATATGTAAGTGATGGATGGGGCCTTATATAGACCCTCGATGAAATAATAGGTATTATGAGAAAAACTATTTTCTATTTACAAGGCCTTGATGGTATGGTTTTGTATAGTCTTGGTAAGGGGCATTGATGGTATGGTTATGATTTTCGGTATTATGGATTCCCTCATTTTGAGAATTGATATTGATATTACATGTGATTATTCTACAATTGTAATATCCATGTGAATGTCTAAATGGAAATTATATGACTTACTATTTCCATTTTATGTTCCATTTTATGTTTAAAAGGAATGTATTTTAGTTTTATACATTCCTTATATTTTTATAATTATTTATGCAAGATTTTACTGTATTGTCTAACCTACTTGTGGCTCTGAGCTCACCCCTTTGTTATGTTTTATTTATTTTAGGATTTCAAAAAGTGTTTTATGATTTATGTATAGGGTTAATATTGGAGAATAATGTAATTCTAATAGTATTACCTATTTTGTATTTTATGTTTTCAATTGTAATGTATGATTAATGAATGTAATTTATTTTTCAAGACTACTTAACAGATCGGTCCATTGGGATTTGATTCCTTGTAATAATTAAAATGTATAAAAATAATGCACCAGATTAGGGTTTCTATCACTAGGGAATTAAATATTGACATGAATTATAGGTCCATTCGTAACATTTTTAATATATAATCAGGATAACACATAACATTTTTTGTTCATCATAAAGTCCATGCATAACATTGTGAACATTTAATCAGGTCCAAACATATACTACTTACACATGTTTAACTATATTTATCCAATGCATTGAAAGGATATATATTTCCCACTCATCACAAATTTCCAATATATTGTTCCCAAAAGATCAAAAAATATTCATAATGTCATAACTCATGAAAAGGGGTCTCATTCCACAAATATTTAATTATAGTATAAACAGTGGAATGAAATAGCTTTCATAAACAATATATCATCATAATCAAAAACCATACAATTAAATATTTTCGATTGAATCATTGGATAATATCCCATGTAAATACTATTACAAATAAAATGTTGTCATCACAGGTATAAAATAAATTTTAAAAATCACTTATAACATTTCAAAATAAAATTCAGCTATCCACATTGAAAAAAAACTTTTTCAAACATAAAATATATTTCAATTAAATTCATTTTAACAATGATTAGAGAAATATAGTGTGTGATTAAATAAATTTTAAATTAAATAAATCAAGTATATGTATAAAATATATTTTTTTAAATGAAAGGAGTAAGCTTTAAAAAACAAATTTTTTAAAAATTATATAAATCCTTCATTTAAAATACATTATAAAAAATAAAACACCAGTAAAAATTATATTATAATTATTTTGGGAAAATTAAATAAATATATTAAATATTATTAGAAATCATGGTCATGTAAGAAAAAGTTTTTTTGACTATATATGGAAAAATCAATTTATCATAAAAATATTCTATTTTTCACTTTAATCCATTGAATATGGAAAATTAAGGGAAACATGTATTCTCATGAAATAACCTGAGAAAAACATTAATGATTTCCATGAAAGGTATATCATAATATCTGATCATTTGAATCATAAACATAAACAATCTTGATAGATGGTGAGATCATATGATGAAATATTTTCAACTCTTATATAATTTAATTCTAATTCCCATGATTGATAGATTATCAAAAAGACATGTAATGTACCATAATTTTCCTGAAAATAACTAAAAAAAATTCATTGAACGTATATTATAAATCCCCAGCCTTAAAACATTTCATAATCATGAGTTATGTCAGGAATTGACATTGAGGATCTTTTTAAGTTTAGTGTTTTAGATAATTAAGTTATAACGATTATATTGCATTGAAAAAGATTACAAAGTAGACACCTCTACTCTATCATGTTTGTTCACCAAAATAGAACTCATTAATTAAAAGAGGAGTTATTTTCTTGATATAAATATTATTGAATTATTCCATTCCCTTGACCTTCTATATACCCAGAGAAAAACATTTCAAAATGAGCATAAATATCTCAGTAAGGGTTATAAGACAAGGAATGAAAATATGAGTCCATCAATACATAAAAATCAATGAAATCATACATTCCAATTATAAAACATAATATCTTCAATATACATCATAAAATCATAAGATTTACGAATAAAACATAGAAATCATAAACCACATAAGTAACTTGTGGAATCCATATTATAGTTACCTTGTAGCATTCACGACTACATAGGGAGTTACATTTGGAATACCCATCACAGTATATTCCCTAAATATCTTATAAGAAACATTAATTTTTACCTCGGTCGCGTTACACAATGCATTGGGGAGCTATCTCAGGCTCACCTTCCATAATTTTATCACGGAACTATCCGTATACTTAAAAAATCCCGAGAACCATAACTTAATCCTAACACATAAAGGAAATATAGCATTTCAATATTTCAATCACAATATATTAGTTAAAGATATTGAAATAATCAATCCATTACCAAAACCATTTTCAATACCAAAATACATCAAAAAGATATATGATATTTATTTTTCATTTAAAAATACAACGGCTTGTAGAGGAATCCAAATATCAAATAATGCTCGATGGGGAAGAAATGTTGTAGTCACCACATACGTTAAAAATTATATTCATCATTTAGTAAAACTATACATAGAAGAAAAGATACCATTTGAATTAAATTAAAACTCAAAGGGGTTTATAAACCGTATAAAATCAAGTCATGTATAAATCAAAATATACCTTAATGAAAGGAGATTGAGACAATGTCCCTTACAAAGATGATTTTTTAAAAAATAGATTGATGATGATTATTAATTATAAGTACTCATAATTAATGTATAAATATAATTTTGGACATAAAAATTTATTACTTACATAATCATAGAATAGAATAATTAAAAGTAGAAGATTAACCCAAAACATGGAAATAGGGGTAAGAAGTTCCCTTATGAAAATTTTGCAGCCTAACGACATCACTTAAAAATTTACAAAATAAATTGGGGAGATAGAAAACGTTCTCTCATAACAAGGAAATAAAATATAAAGCAATAAGGATATTGAGGAAAATATCCAAACATAAGAAAATGTAAATTTAAATACATGAAAAAACATAAGTCTTTTACAAAAAGAGGAGGGTGAAAGGTCCCCTTTCAAAGATAATTTTGTAAATAAAATTGATCGATTATGTGTATTAACTCTATGTGAACATAAATAATGTATAAATACAAACATGAAATCAATATTTATTTATCACATAATCATATCTCTACATAATATAGAATTTGAAGATTAACCCAAAGAATGGAAATTGGGTTATAAGGTTCCCTTACATTCTATCTAACTTATCATCTTCTTTCCTTATCTACCTGAATAAAAAAGATAAGTTATTTCTAATTTCTTAAAAACGTATTTCTATTTTATTATTTTTTCTAAAACTTATTGCCTTTCTATAACAATCTTGTAATTATTCATGTCGATATCGGTCTTTTTGTTGATGTTTAGTACAAGATTCAAAAATGATCTTTTTATAATTAAAAATTGTCCATGTGGTCAAAAATCCATTATATACCAAATTTTATTCATGATGCAAATATCATATATATACTGTATATATGTATTTATAATAGTCCATAACATTTTAATATAAGAAATGAAATGTCCCATTCATGGAGATGGTATGTTGTAGGTACGCATGATCACTCCTTTAATTTTTTTTAAAGGAATGAAAAATAAATAATAAATAGGTATATTATAATTCATTTATTATATAAATTCTATATTTATTACATATTTTCATTAATTTCATTATTTATATGGTCCATGTATAGCCTGAACGATTCATATCACTTTGAGGGGGTGATAGTCTACACTTCCTCAAATGAAATTATTGTATTTACGCATTATGGAAAGCATAAAGGTATGATGTAAATATAAAATATAGAATAATAGATACAAAATAATATTATATATAACATATATAAATATAGTTCCATCATAATGTCCACCATGAGAAGAGGTAGGAGATAATTGAACAATCATCGTTTCTTGAGGTAATAGTTCGTCGTCCAAAGATACAGTATGTTCTATTCCCATTAGAGTATGGTGTGTGTAATTTTAGTTCAAATAAATCTCATTAAAACAACCTTAAATATTTAGGATACACTATTTGTAATTTAATAAATGAAAAATAATAGAATAGGGATTGAAGAAGTAGAATAATGGAATGTAATTTTATAAAAGACACTACCTCTTAAAATGTGTAATTCTCTAGGATTTAAGCCAAAAATCATACTTGAATAGCCTTATTCATTGGTAATATAATATAAGAGTAATAAGGGGATGTAGAGATCTTCTTATAGAATAATTCAGATGGGAAAAATGAAATTAGAGGTGTGTGTAATGGGTTAGAGGTGGTGGCCTTTAAAAAGAGGAAGGAGGGTCTCTTTAGGATAGTTCTAAATTATTATTTTATTATAAAATTATCTTCAGTTTAAAAAGATCAAAAACTCATTAAATTCAAAGATAAGATGAATATAATTCTAAATAAAATATTCTAGTAATAATTGTATAGGTTCTATATATTGTTTCATCCATATCTGTTTTATTTATCCCTTTTTTACTCTTATCACTTTGTCAAGTATTAAACAATATCAGAATCTAAATAGTTACCAAATCATGAAAAATATCCAAATAAAGGGTTATTAATATAATTGGAGACTTATGATAAATATTTTTCTGAATATTATATTTTTTATTATTTTACAATATTTTATAAAATAATTTATATTTTAAAATATGAATTTTGTCTATTTTTACACTATTCATATCATGAATTTTTTTAAAATCCATAACAACATGATTGATTATAAAAAACACATTAACAAAAATATAACATGTAACTGTCATCCAAAAAATTTGTGGATTAAATCCAAATAACAAAATGAAATTTATTTTAACATTTATAATATCATTTATTTGAATCCTTTATTAATTAAGAATTCACTACATCACTATTGTGTCATACTTAAATTTATTTATATAATGTCTAAATATTATAAAAAAAATACTATGATGTATTAAATAATTTAATCATTATAATGATAATTTATAGTATAAGATGCCCCTTACAATACCATATATAAAAACTATTTTACTAAAAGATATATATTTAGATTATATTACTCTTATCATTAAATTAAAAGTAATTAAATATCATTTTCACACAAAAGTTGCTCCATGAGGTCCTAAAATCGACCAAAGGATGGCCACAATTAGAAATATCTCTTCCAATAGGGTTAGGACATGTGATAGGGTAATTTAATATTATTATAATATTAATTTTTACCGTTATTTACAAGATTTTCCCTTCAACCGTGGTAAATAAAATATTTATATAAGTAACTATTCATAATGTCTAAAAATAAAAGGGACATATTAACAAAATTTAGAAATCCTGATTCCAAATACAAAATAAATTTTTCCAAATTAAAACATATAAGTTTCAGAAATTATTTTAAAATTAATTTCCGTAGTCAAAACCAAATATCATGTTTTTAAGAATTAAAGACTACCAAAAGATTAACAATGTTAATATCCAATTTTAATGTGAAATTACATAAAATTATCAAAATTGGATTAATTGGTAAAAATAAAATCCAATTACACTTTAAAACCTATTGAAATTACAATATTACTATATAAATAATTTAGATTGAAAAACAGTTTTGAATTAAAATTTAGTACTTTCACTATTCATTAAAAATGAACTTTATCAGAATAATACCAAAATTTCATCCAACGTAAATATTGATGTACCCATTCTAAAGATGAATATAATTTTTTCAAATAGAACATATAAATGTGAAAAAAAACTAGATTTAAAAATGGTTTTTCGTCAAAAGGTGATAGAACAACATTTTAAAAATATTATAGTATTTCATACTTAAAATAATATTCATTCTTATTTTAAGACTCTAATATTTATTAGATATGTGTAATGAAATTTAACAATCATATTGTATTAATATATGTTTATTCCATCAAATAAAACCGTTAAGCGTTAACTATCTTTTAAAATAATATTATTATATTAATGTTTTTTGCTATAACTCAAAGTTGTGTTCAACGTAATATTTCAAAGAAACCCATTGTTGTGTATTGAGTACGCGATCAGACATATCATCCCCCTAAAATTAAAATTAATATTTAATTCAATATTATTAATAAATATGAAAATTTCATAATCATTATTTACCTAGGATGTTATATATATACATCACAAAAAAAATATGTACTGAATATGAATGAGTATTGAAAGGGAAAAAGTAAGTTGGAAATATCATACATTAATTATCAACATCCTAAATAGATATTCAAAACGCATATATAATAAAAAACTTAATACCAAACCATAATAATATATATTATACCATATATGACTTACTTATGATGTTTTATTACCATATTGTTAATAATTATGTGTTAAAATCAAGTTTGAGGTAAAAACAACATTATTTTACCTAAATGTTTTGATTTAGAATTTTAAAAAATATTTATTTTATGACAATTACATAATATACATAATATAAATAATAATATAAATATAATATATATTTAGTATACATTTATTTACTTTAATCCATAAAAGCTATATATATAAAATGAGATACATTATTCATGGAGAAAGTATGTCATATGTATGCATAATGAATGTTATCATTTTCTATAAGGGTTGAGGGAAAGAATAGTTAATATTATATTTATTTTCTAAAATAATTTCTAGATAATATATATGAAATATTTCTATATAAATTTTTATTTATTTCCTTCCATATATATCATACATAATGAACGAATGACATTGCTTAATGAGGGTATAGTTCATCAAACACTCGAATGAAATTAACATTTCACCAATGGAATGGAATTTAAGAAAGTATATGTGATATCATAATTCCAAAATCATAATTATTTTAAATTTATAATTTATATAAATTATATTAATCATAACACCCAATGTGTGAGGTATTTATGGAAAATGTTCCCCATCGGTTCGTGAGGCTCTAATTTACTATACACGAACAAAATTTTTGTTTCCAATTTAAGGGAAGATGACAAAGATATAGTTCATGATCATTACATAATAACATGTCATTGTATGGAATTTTCTTCATTTATTCTATTATCATTGTTTAAATGAAAATTTATAGAAGTGGAAGATTAATTAAAATAATGCTCTACGAATAGAATTGATTCTTCTTTGGGAAACCTCCTCGTATAATCTGAGCTATAGGATCCCATGTCAGATGAAACCTTTATCATACACCTTATTGGATACCAATATGTATTACCTAACATATAGTTAATCTTATGGGATCCCAATATGGATTCCTCCATTTACATGAAACCCCTAGGATCTCGGGAAGGATGTTTGGCCTAGGTGACCATGTATGTGCCCTATTGATTGACTGTCCATATATAATTATTTAATTGGTTTTAGAAGAGATGATAGTTATAGGAAACTATAACCCATGCCAAAAATAATATCCTATGAGTTTTTGGAAGTAGTCTTTTGGTTAGGGTTTCCTCCACCCCAAATATTTTATTTATTCTTTCACGTAGTTATTATTTATCAAAAAATTATTTCCAGATGTATTTCTTAGTATTTGTGGAATGAGTATGATGTGATGTGGTACCAAATATGGAATCCCAATGGTAGTTTTTTTGATCTGTATTTTGACATTTTTTATGGAAATGAATATCACGGTATAGAACCAATTATGGTCATTTCCATATGGAAACAACAATACCTAACTATATGGAACAATTTAACATGTTTTCTATGGATTAACTTCATGGAATATATGAGTAATCCTTGTTAAATATACAATGGTTTTGGCACTAGTAGGTCTGTATTATACTGATCTATTTTAGGATGCTCTCTACAGACATAAAGTGGTCTTCATGTAAAATAACCCTAGATAATTTCCCATGTATGTCTATATTATACATTGTTTTCTATGGATTTGAATCATTTAAATTACTAAAATGTAGTATTCAATGGCCCTAGGTCCTATAACACAAACCTCAAATACCTGAAACATCATGCATATGCTATAATTGATCCAGTTCCAGTATTAATGTATTATCCATTGGTATACAGAATCATTCATTATATTTAATAGAGTCCAGTACAAGTGATCCTAGTGACATTACATGCACCCACATGGTGACACAACTTTTTTAGACACCTTCATAGAACTTGCTAAAGTAGCTACTTTTTGATCGGGGTTTATGACACATGGATCGAATGTGGTTTGATTTTTTTTATTTCATTTTTCACCATAATCAATACGTGTGTGTGTTGTTGTTGGTTATATATATAATTATTTATATATATATATATGTGATGTTAACTTTTTTCAAATACCATTCAGCATCAGCTGAAGCAGATATGGTTGACCAGGATCACAAACCCAATGATCAGATGTGGTTTATTTTATTTTTACCTTTTTTGCATTTCTTTTATTCATTTTATTTATTTATGCTATCATTATGATTACCTCATATATATATAATTCATATTCCAATCGATATATAAAATTATTTTTGTGGTTCCCTATTGATTTTTGTCCTCACAACTTCCATGGGATACCATTTCACATGGGTATACAAGAAGACATTAACGTGATTATAGGATGAATATAAGGATGAGGCCCATAATCAATCATGCTAGAATGATTGTATTTTTTAGATGGATTTTGGTTAGGTTTTCAATATCTAAGTTAGTATGGGATTGATGCATGTTTATTTAAATTTCCTATATGTACACCTATATAAGTTATCAGCCATGGTGGAGATCAATGTTGTATGTATGGTATAGTAATTCAGGCCTTCACTAGATTACATTTATTACTACATCAAGTTATATTTAAGTTTGTTTATTTCTTCAAAAATCCATTTAATTTATAATTCAAATGATATCTGGTTACTTTCATTGTTATTAACTTTGATAAAAGGTAATAGCATCTACATTTTCCCACCATAGGACCTCACTCTTTATCAAAAGCCACTATTGTATGTGGAGGAATGCTACAACCATTATAATGAACTGCATATCGGTACAAAATTATTGGCATCAGGGACTGAATGTTACAAAGTATTATAAAAGGTGTTCCTCTAAAGTTCATAAACTATTTTTGATATGGTCAACAATAGTATTTTTAATGTGTCAGAACCTGTGATAGATATCAGACTACTGCATCAGGAAAATCTATTCCAATTAGATGTCATGGATTTAGGGATATTGTATCACATTTATAATCTATGAAGTTATAATTTTATTTTTTTCACCTTGATCAATTTACAGATTACGTGTGTTGTTTGGATTTTTTTTCTCCTGTCTCATTAGAAATAGGCTAATGATTTATTTTTTCTGGTGGATAACAAAAGAAAAAAGGCATCTATTACATCATATTTTTTACCTAGGGCCCACATGTTATATGAATTATTGTTTACGATTTAATCAATGATGGAACCTAATTTTTTATATTGTCCAAAATAACCTAAATGAATTCTTAACATATAGTTTCTTGGTGGAATTATAATCAATGGGAGTGATTGGTTTATATATATCATTCTGATGGAAGGCCATGTGGATGTATGTTGAGAAAATTAATGGTGGGTAATTTGGGTCAATCCTCATGCATAAGAGTTATAGTGACCCTATTAGGTAAATTGAGAATATAGTTTCCATGTGTTAAACCCCTCATAGTGCATTGTTACATATGTTTGATTATTTATGTTCCTGTAAAGCCTATACATAATTTTTACAAGGATTATAATGAAATTATGCATAATTAAATCATGTAATTAGGATTTGACATGGATAAATGATATGATATTATATACATATTGTTGACCCTCATTTTCCAACATCGGTAGATGATAATATTACATTATGGTATCATGTCAGGTCAGTTTGAATGATGCCGACAAATACCAAAATATTTATAATGAATTATAACACGCGTTTTTATTTCTATATGTGAATTGTTGGGGTGTTTCATTACATTATCATTATTCTTGTCATATAATGGTACATTATAAGTGTCTTATATGAGGGAATCATAGTGAGTATTATGGTCATAGTAGGATGATGATTGAAATTTTTTCCCTTCAAGGTTGATGTTTTATTTAACATATTTAGAGAGACTGTTGATTGGAATGTTATATGTCATATACCATGATGAGTGCATGGGTGGTGCCTTGAAATATGTTACAATGTAGGGGTTTGAATTTTTTGCTATGTGGAAGAATCCTGATACCCATCCTGATACATGATCATCATGGCTTTGTGGTAGGCCTAGAGACCCTATGTTTCTAATCGAACCCTTATAGGTCAACATTTGATTTGATTTGTGGAATCATGTTATATGGATTGGAATAATTTTAGGGGTACCTATTTGGGTGATCAGATGGATTATATGATTATTTGAGATCTATTCATTGATAATGGTTGGGTTTTACGATATAGTCTTGATGATATTTGTTTCCTGAGATAACATTAAAGGGTACATGTCTTCGAGACTCAATTCGATGGCTAGGACTATTCAAGTTCCACTACTTCTTGACTTATTGATGGATGGTTTTGCTTACATTTCAAAATATGACACTGAGTGATGATCGGTCAAGGGAATAATCATGGAATAAATGTGGTTGTTGATTTTAAAGGGTAAGTCCAATTGATCATATAGTATAATGAGACAGACTTGATGTGTAGCATGTTCATCTTTTCCTTGTAATGAATTACTCGTGGGATCATGAGTTAAGTGATTATGATCGACTGGTATGAGATTTATCACACACTATATATGATATTACAGTACATTTCAGATACATGTGGTACCATTTAAATTTTAAATATGTGAGTTCCCATGTGTGAGACAAGGAACAGTTGTTTAAAAGAAATGATATGGGCATAGTTTCCAAAATGTGTTGATTTAAATACGAAATGACACTCCGTGATTGAGGATACGTCAAGAATAAATTGGTGGTTGGGATGTAGTTGATCCATGGTTGGACATGGATATACATTTGTAGAATATGTGGTGTTATTATTTTGGATAAGGAATGTGTTTCCTATTTAGTTATGGGCATGTCTCGGATGATACATTCATAATTATCAATGGAATCTTGGTGTACTATAGTATAGAGGCGATATTTGAAAACTATATTAACATCAACAAGTGTATGATGAGAGAGATTAATCAATACAATTGTATAACTATGTATTATTTTTGGTATTAAGAAACACTACATGCATGTATTCTTGAAGAGTTGTTTAAATGTAAGCCATATTTTGTGTAGTACACCATTGTCCATATGACGATTGTGACCCTTATTTGTTTTTGAATTTTCGAGAATCCCTTAGTAACTATTCTCAAGAATATGAATTGAGTCAAGGGAGAAATTTTCATTAATACTTGGGATAAGTGGGTCTCATTCCATTATTGTTTTTGTGTCGAGGAGGGAAATGATATATGTTATGTTGATTGAGTTCTATTTACATTAAAGTGTTAACAATGATACTTTTATGTCGGGGAATGGAATGTTAGTCTCTGTTGATAGAACCTCACATGAGAAGGGTTATTAGGTCTTTATACTGGTCATTAGATAGTAGTTTTATCTCTTATTTGACATTAAATAAGTGGATAAATGTAGAACTATATTACCCGGTAACTTCTAGGTACATATTCAATTACAGACATGGGTGATTTCTGATAGTTGGAATTATGATAAGAGTAGTACCAATGGTCTAATAATGTGGGATCAAGTATTCTACTAGTTTTTACATTTTATAATAATGGAATTTTAAAAATGGGGGTCGTTCAACTAAGAGGTGTCACCAGAATTCAATTATGAACATTGATGAGAATGTTAAAAAAAATGTAAGTATTCCTTGGATAAAGGAATCAGATAGTTTTTTAGTGACAGGTTTGCAACTAAAGCCAATGTTTTTTAATAATAGTCAACAAAATGTGGTTCAACCTTTAGTAATTAAAATTGATTAATATGGAAATTACGGAATAATTTTGGGAACAATATTGTGATGAGCTATGTGTAGACTATTGCTTTGTCATGGATTTTGAAAGGAATATAAACCATACAAGGGAAATCTTCGTCGATTGGAGTTTCAATGTTCATCCAGGTCATGGAATATGAGTAATTACTTCATTTGTGATTTTGCGTAGTCTACTATGATACTCTACAGATTTTTTTGGAACTCAAGGATGTGTATCTATAGAAAATTTCAATGATGGAAGTAAAACGCATTGTAATTGTCAATCAAATAATGAACCAATATCTAAGAGAATCATTAGTTTCCTGTTAAAAGAGTCAAATATATGAACATGTGTCATGTTATAAAATCTTGTATAATCCCAATCCTTGTTTTTCAAAATTCATTATAATCATTGTCTTCATTTTTTTGAAAGATAGGCACCGTATTTTTATTATAGGTATCAGAGGTCTGCAAGGAATTTAAAATTAATATGAGGACTTTCAAATGTAATTCATGACCCATGTAGCCCAGTGTGACCATTTTGATTCCCACAAATGATTCTCATGGATTATGATGATAATGATGGGAGGTTGTAAGATATCATGTATTTTGCGGTTGTAAATATTTGAAGTATTTTTAAATATCACTACTAGATTGGACATATCTGGTTTGAATATTCAGAATGGTAATTAAAAGGGTTTCAATCCTCTAAATAATTTTTTTGGAAAAGGTTCCATGATTGGAAAATGGATTAGATGTTTTAAGAGAAACATGGGTGTTCGAGGCATGAGAAAACTATATTGTAAATGTTGAGGTCATGGAGCATGGTTGGTGTAGGGTTATTTCTAATGGTGTACCCAAACTATGCCAGCGATTTCATACAGTATCGTGGTTTTATAAATTGAGTGGCTAGCCAGAAGAAACTGAGTAGGTTTTATGCAATTTCCTATATATAGGATACATTGTTTTCTCATTGTATTAATAACTATGAACTACAACCATGTCAGGTGTATGTGTATTGGGATTATATCATAGCACATTGTGCTCATGGTTTTCAAGATCATGTGAAATAACAAAGTAGTTTTTAATTAATGGAAAATTAAAATATTCCACATAGGCACATAAATGGATATACCCCATTATTATTTTTCATTTCAACCAGTAGATCCCCATAATAATAATCTTTCTTCATCCATCCTATATGGGTGTTCTCCATCATTCTTGGTTGAAATTAGACACTATCTGGTTTGTTGTAAACACTGGGGTATGCCTTTAACTACATTATCCATTGTTGTATTTTTTTAGCTCTCTCAAACAATTGGCTTCCCTAGAAAATATTTTTAGTTATACTTCAATTTTATCATGGTGTAATTAGATATCTATGTTTGTGATTTAACTCTTCAATGGAAGAGGATAACCTGAGAGGCCATCTTCACGTCGCCTTGTGAAATTTCATCATGGTAGGTCACTGTGGTGAATTCTTTATTATTATAAGAGTGAATTAAAAAAAATTATTTTGTTTCTTAGACATTAATCTATGATTTATGGTGGTAAAATGTTAGGGGATGTTAGATAATGCTTGGTTATTATTTTAGAGTCATGGGATCAACTGATAAGATTTTAGGCAACATAACAATTTTAAATAATGTGGTTATTTAAACTGAACTATTGGGTTTGAATTAATTATTTATAATATTATTATAATAAATATATTATTGTTTTTTATGATATAAGACATTGCATGACATGTTTGAGCCAGTATCTGCCTTGGAAAATGATGTCGGCCTATGGAAAACAACAATAAATCTTCTAAATAGTGTGTGGAATAATGTAACAATCCTAGAGGATTTATGCTTATTTATATAGTATCTGTATTCTTGGGATATCCCCTGATGTTGACTCCCCATATTTCAAATTACCAAAATTAATTATTAAATTAAATTCTTTTATTTTGTAACTAAATGGATGATCTCTAGGGATCACTGATAACCCCTTTCTTCTAGATTCATGATTTTACATGTCAATGGGGACGATGGACCCCTATTTGATGCTTCCATGTAAAATATATCATAGAGGATCCCATGTTGTATATCTCATTTTTCTTACTGCGTAGAGGATCCCAAGAGGGATCCTTTAATTATGTTTTGAAATGGGGGGATCCAAATGGGGATGCCATTGTTTATATGTGAACCTGAAGGATATCATGTAGGATCCCTCAATTGAGAAGTGTCATATGGGACCCATTCACTATTATATAGATTGAATTACCCTGATAATGTACATCATGGGATTGGGTATTGATGGTAGTGGGTGGTACCTAGAACCCACATTAAACTTGTAATCCCGTGATTTTTTTGTAGCACTTTTGAGTTTATGTGTTCGACCACACCCACTCATTTATTTCTATGATCACTAAGTTATTGCATATATGTCTTCGATTTTCAATGGGGTTTCAGAGTATTTGGATGATGAGCCTGATATGATGTGCTATTTTACATATATTCCTAGAGTAACTTCCTCATATCTATATTCTAACCTTACCGATTGCTATGGATATCACAATATGGAACCAATGATGGGAATTGTTTTATGGAATAAAAAATTTCTTAAATATATAGAAACATTAGCATGCTATTTATGTATGTGCTCATTAGACTCAAATAAGAATACTTAGTCGATTTATATGAGTCGTAGCCCCCGATATGTCTATATTATATCTTGTTTTCTATGGATAAACTATGTAGACTTGAAGAGGATTACTTGGTCACTAGAAATTATTCATGGCCTTAGTTGGTCTATATAATACAAAATTTTCAATTGATTTACCTCCATAGAACCAAATTATATCCCTTGGTCAATGGACCTATGTCCTTGACCACGTAATTTTGATACTTGATACATCCACCATAGGTTATATTTGATGTATCTCTATGATTACTAATTTTTCAGCCTATACATGAAATCCTTAATTATAAAAATTAGAGGCTAGTATGGTTTATCCTAGGAAAGGAAGTTAATCCTCAACTGTGAATATGATTCCTCATAGACTTTTCTTCCATCAGCCAAAGCTATTATTTTTCTATCTGGATTATAGAAAAAAAATATTGTGGTTTTATTTTATATATGTCATTTTTCAACATACTCATATATATTTATATATATATCTAAGATGAATACTTGTTCAGATTCCTCCTAGCTATGGCCGAAGTTGGAATGGCCAATCATAATCACAAACCCATGGATGGGATGGGGTTTAATTATTTTTTAAATTATTATGTATTTATTATTTGAGTTTTATTTGTTATTGATATCCTCATGAGTTTCTCACGTATAAATACATTGTATATTATTGGATATATATTGGACTACATCAGAGGTTCCCTAAGTAGTTATGTACTCACACCCTTATCAGGATACCATGGCACTGTGGTACATGAATGTATTTTCACATGGTTGGAGGCATAGGCTTGGGCAGGGGACTGTGATCAATCAAGTATGATAGATATGTGTTATATAGTGGTTGGATATATGGTGTAGCTTTGTGTTATTAATTGAGACTGGTAATTTTGTTTTTGTTTCCATTATGTACTTATGTATATGTTATTTTCCAAGTAAGAGATAAATGTTGCATATATGACAGGGCCATTTGGGCCTTTGCTGCATTTATTTTATTACTACATAATGTCATATTTCAATTTATTTATATATTCAATTGTCATTGTAGTTACTAATATGAATGATGTCATGTTTATTTAATTCTTTTTTACACTAGTATGAGAGATAAGTTTCTCTATAGAAACAATATAGGCCCTCAATTCTAGTCAATAGCCTCAATAAGTCGGTGACCCACACATAATCCTTTTTATCGAACTACCTCAAGGATATAGATTATTGGTATCTAGGACTAGATGATACATGATAGATAAATTAAATAATTTGTTATTAATTAATTAATGAATATCTCTATATAAAAAAGGGGTTTTTTGTGATAAATTACCCAAAACGGATTATTCGAGCATGGGAAGGCTTTATTAGCTATTGTCTTCCTTTCTAAAATAAATATAAATCTTGGTAAAGGTATGTTATCTATTGTTCTTTCCATCCAATATTTATTTATGTTTATGTCATATTAATTTTCATAGGATTTACTATGAGGGAGACACCCCCAATTTAGATTTACCCTAAGGTACTGATAATTTAAATTATTTACTTTTATAATTAAATGAACAATTTCAGGGGTCAGTGAAAACCCATACATACTAGCTTAACACATCGACTTATCAAATAATACAGGGGTCCACTCTTCGTATAGGGCCACGACATTAAACCATACTTAATATTGAATTAAATGAATAATTCACATTGAGGATTTTTTTCAGGGTTTAGAGTTTTAGAGAATTAGGACATAACTATTACATCTCAAAATATTAAAAAGTAGAAAATTCTAATAAGTTTCCATAAAATAAAAACTCTTAAAAGAAAACATGTCTAGTTCCATGTTTTAGATAGCATGAATTTCCCTTGATCCCATCCTTGACCCTATTCCACATTAAGTCCTGTGAAAAACATTTCAAAAAAAACTTGGGGTGAGCATAAAAAGCTCAGTAAGGGATATACAATGAATGAAAACTCTTAGTTTATCAAAACAACAAGTAAACCATGTATACTTTATCAAAGTAATACTTTTCACCTTTATGAAGAAGTAAAAACATTAACTGAATAAATGATCATTACATACCCTTTTGTAACAAAAATATTACCATAAAACCCATATAAATATCACATAACATATAAAGGTAACTTGGGACATAAACATACTTAAGTGGAATAACAATACAGTCGACTTCCACACATATCACTTAATGGAATTGCCATACGGCCGACTTTCATACCCAATGCATTGGAGGTTGTAAAGTAACCACCCATTCTTGTATTCAAGGCACCACCCGTCATAGAGTTTATCACGTAACCACCCATCAAATGTCCAAGTACCATTATGAAATCATAATACATAAAACAAATATAATGGAAATAAAACATTTCCACACGTTGATCACAATATATCACATAAATATATTGACATAACAAATCCATTATAAATACCATTTTCAATACCAAATTACATAAAAGAGTATATGTTATTTATTTCATTTTAAAAACATTATGGCTTGTTAAGGAATCCAAAGACCAAATAATACTCGCGGCGGCGGAAAAGGTCGTTGTCACCGCGTAGGTTAAAAGAAACATTCCTTTTTGTCGTTTAGTAAAACAATTCATAGAAAAAGATTCATTTTGTATAAAATTAAAAGTCAAAGGGGTTTATACACTGTATAAAAGAAAGTTGTGTATAAAACGAAATATACCTCAATGAAAAGAGATTCAGACGAAGTCCCTTACCTCGGGTCTGACTTGACTCGATCGTTCTTTAACGTCCTGAATAATAAACTTGAGTTAATTTAAACTTGATTAAGAACCTTTTTCAAGTTCTTTATTCCTTTTATATCACTTATTATTTTGTTATGAACACTATGTAATTATTTAAGTTAATAACAGTCGTTTTGTCGATCCTTGGTACTTGAGTCAAAAATAAACTCTTTATAATTACAAGTTATTCATGTGGTAAAATATCCATTATATCAAGAATTATATTCATGATTTAGATATCATATATATAATATATATCCAGTATATAAATTCATTTGTAATATTACATAATCATTTAGAGGTAAGAAATGAAATGCACCTTTCATGGAGACGGTAAGCTGTACGTATGCATGAACGCTACTGTCATTTCTATGTCATATTAATGGAATTAAAACTAAATGAGAGGTATGTATATTTTAATTCCAGAATTATATTCATCACTTAGATATAACATACATCATATATATCCATTATATATATGTACTTATAATAGTACACTACATTTGGGGATAAGAAATGAAAAGCACCTTTCATGGAGACGGTAAGTTGTACGTACGCATGAACGCTACTTTCATTTCAATCTCATAATTTAATGGAGTTAAATAATAATGATATAAAGGTATATTATAATTACATTATAATATCATATATAATATCATTAAATCCACCCATTACACGTCCCACGTATGGCATTAACGAATCAAATCACATTGTGGGGGTGGTAGTCCGCACTTCCTAAAATGAAATTATCGAGTTTACCCACAATGGAAACCATAAAGGTATGACAAAAATGAAAAATAAAGAAGCTTAAGTAAAACATAAACATAATATATATCATATATAAATATAGTTACATCTTAATGGCCACCATTAAAGGTGTTAAAAGAATATTTAACAATTATCGTTTCGTGAGGCAGAAATTCACCAACCAAAGAAACAGTATGTTCTTTAACCATTTGACAGAGGTGTGTGTAAGTGTATCTCGAATCCTTATTATAAAAACATACTAGTATATTGAAGATACTTCATTTGTTACAAAATAATGGAATAAAAATATTTTAGAGGGTTTGAGAAGGAAAATAATACAAAAGAACACAAGAGAAAAAACTACCCTTAAAACGGGTAACTCTTTCTGATTTTAGATCAAAGGATTCCTTGGGAAGACTTATGCCCAACGTGAGTCTTCTAGGAGTAAGATAGGGATGTGGAGAAACAAAATGGGAAGAAATTGGCCGATCCAAAGCCTTGAGAGGTGTGGGTAAGGAGGTAGAGGTGGGGGCCTTTTATAAGAGGAGAGGAGGGGCACTCTTGGAAAGGTAAGAAAATATACTTTATTATAAATTGATTTTCGGATACAAAGGGTCCCACAATTATATATTTAAAGAATAATGTGATAAGGGTTCGAAATCCACCCATCCAATAGGTTTTTAACAAGTGTAGGTGTTAGATATTACATTATCTTTTCATTTTATTTAAATCGTTAAATAATGAGGTAATCGCTGCATCATCATGGTGTCATAAATAATTTAATTTATTTAATGTTTAAAAGTATTAAAAAAATACTATGATGTAGTAAATCTATTTATCTTTCCAATGACTATTTATAGTCAAAAATCTCACTTGTATAATCCCATGTAAATTTTTTTTTAGTAAAACAACTCATGTTTGTGTCATTTTAACTTTTACTTTAAATAAAAGTCATTAATGTCTTTTTCATACCCACGTGGCTCCATGGGGTCCCAAAAATCTACCAATGGGTTTTACTGGTCAGACATGACACATCCAATAATGGTAGGACATGTGTCTAGGTCATTTCATATTATTAAAACATTATTTTTACTTTAAACTACACTAATTACCTCTAATCGCGATTAAAAACTTAAAAGTTACCATTCACCAAAAAAATTAACCCCATTGAACCACATTTTACTTCTTAAAAGTTACCATTCACCAGAAGTGGTAAAGCTTCATTTAAACGAAAAATCAGTTTTTTAAGTACCACTTAATGGTTTCACTATTCATCAAAAATTATAGTTTTTCAGAAAAATACCAAAACTTCACCCTAAGCTATATTTGATATTCCAAATTCAAATATTAAGTCTATTTTACAAAATTAAAAACATATAAGTTTCATTAATTAATTTAATAATTAATTCCCGATGTCAGAGCAAAGAGCGTGTTTTTATGAAACAATATGTATCAAAATATTGACACTAGTTTAAGTCCGATTTCAAAGTGAAATTAATTCCAACGACCACTATTGGATTAAATGGTAAAAATATATTCTAATTTCACATTAAAACCAATTCAAACTATAATCTAATCATATAAATAAATTATATTAAAAAGTGGATTTGAATTAAAATACAACATTTTTCACTATTTCTAAAAAAATGAACTTTATCGGAAAAATACCAAAAATTTACACAAAATAAATTTTGATGTCCCGATTCTAAAGAAGAATTTTATTTAGTCCAATAGAATGTATAAGACTGACCAAAACTATATTTAACAATGGTTCGCCATCAAAAGGAGACAAGTGGACCTTTAGTGAATATTAGAGTATATATGCCTAAAATTGAATTCTTTTCTTATTTTAATCCTTTATCCATTATTGGATAAATGTAAAAACATTTAACATATATAATAATATTTTAGTTATTTCTATTCATTCCGACCAATACAATGGCTACGTGATAACTACTATTTAAAATAATATTATTTTATTACTACTGTGCAATGTAAGATTTCAATGAAACTCTTTTTTGCGTATCGGTTAAGCTATAGAACATAGAAACCCCTTTAAAGTAAAATTAATTTTATATTTGTAAATGTTAATAAATATGAAAATGTATTATTCTTTATTTACCAGGGATGTTACATCCTTCCCCCCTTTTGGGAATTGAGTCCTCGCAATTTTATTCACTTATCAAAATAAGTGGGGGTATTTATCCCTCATAGCATTTTTAGATTCCCACGTTGCCTCTTCAACCATATGGTTTTCTGCAAAACCTTTAGCTGATGAATTACCTTATTCCTCAACACTTGCTCTCTATGGTCAATAATCTAGACTGGTTGTTCTTCATACGAGAGATTCTCTTCCAACTGAACTACCTTTGGGCTCAAAACATGAGATGGATCTGGAATATACTTTCTCAACATCAAAACATGAAAAACATTTTGTACCTGAGATAAACTCATTGGTAATGCCACTATGTATTCAACTGATCCAACTCTCTCCATAATTTCATATGGTCTAATGAACCTTGGACTCAACATTATTTTCTTACCAAATCGCATCACACTTTTTCATGGAAAACCTTATGAAAAGCATGATCACCTACCTCGAAAGATAGATCCTTCCTCTGGTTATCCGCATAACGTTTTTGTCTGCTATGCGATGTTCTCATGTGTTTCTAATTCAACCAAACTTTTTCTGCAATCTCTTCTACCAATTCTGGTCCCATCAGCTTCCTTTCACCCACTTCATCCTAAAAATCTGTAGTTCAACATCGCTTCTCATATAATGCCTCAAACGGTGCCATCTGTATATTGGAATGAAAACTGTAATTATATGAAAATTCAACCAACGAAAGATGTTGGTCCAAACTTCCCTGATAATCCATCGAACAAACACATAGCATATACTCCAAAGTCTGAATTGTTCATTCTGACTACCCATCTGATTGAGGATGAAATGTTTTACTAATATTTAATTCAGTACCCAGCGAATTTTGATGGCCTTTTCAAAAGTTAGAAGTAAACCTGGGATCACGATTAGATACAATAGAGAGAGTAACTCCATGTAACCTGACTATCTCTTTAAGATACAAACGGGGAAGTTGATCTAGGGAAAAACTATCTCGTATAGCAAGGAAATGTGTAGATTTAGTCAAGCGATCAGCAATAACTCATATTGCATTATTAAATCTAGATGTCTTCGGTAATCCCACAAAAATGTCCATGGATATATTTTCCGATTTCCACTCTGGAACTGGTAGATGTTGAAGCATCCCATTTGTTAACTGCCTCTCTATTTAACCTTCTAACAAGTCAAACACTTCACAGTAAAATCAGCAATATCCATTTTCATTCAATATCACCAGTAATACTCACGAAGATCTCTATACATCTTAGTACTGCCTGTATTAACTGAAAACGGAGAACTATGAGCTTCACATAACAACTCTCTCTTCAATTTTGAATCACAAGGCACACACAATCTCTTACCAAATCTCAAAACACAATCATTATCAATGTTGAATTCAGGCAACATACCCTTCTGAACCAGCTCTACCTTTTTCTTCAACTCACTATCTTCTCTTTATGCTTGCTTAATTCTGTTTGATAGGGATGATCTCACTGATACCTGAAACAAAACAGAATAACTTCCTTCACCAACAACTTCTATGCCAAAGTTCATCAAATCAAAAACCAAAGGATCTCGTTCCCAACGTAGCATGATTAATGAAGCATTACTTTTTAATCTCAAAGCATCATCCACTTTATTTGATTTTCCTGGATGGTAATGAATTATACAATCATAATCCTTGATTGATTCTATCCATATATTTTGTCACATGTTCAATTCATTCTGTGTGAATATATACATTAAACTTTTGTGATCATTATATATTTCACACTTTACTCCATACAAATGATACCTCCAAATTTTTATAGAAAAAACAAGAGCAGCTAATTAAAAATCATGTGTAGGGTAATTTACCTCATTAATTTTCTACTGGCGTGAGGCATAAGCAATTACCTGATCATTTTTCATAAGTACACAACCAAGTCCTTTCAATGAAGCATCACTGTAGATAACAAACTCACCATTCCTGGAAAGAAGTGCCAAAACATGAGCATTCACAAATATTCTTTTCAACTCCTGAAAACAATCATCATATTCTTTTGCCCAGATAAATATAACACCCTTCCGAGTTAGATTAGTCATTGTAATAGATAATCGTGAAAAATTTTCAACAAACCATCGGTAGTAACTAGCCAAAAAAAGAAAACTATGGATCTCGGTTACATTTGTGGGTCTTCGCCATTCTTCAACAACTTTTGTTTTAGCAGGATCAACAGTTATGCCATTTTTGGAAACAATGTGACCAAGGAAAGAAATTTTTTGTAACCAAAACTGACACTTGCAGAATTTTCCATATAGTTTCTTTTCTTTTAAGGTTTTCAAGATAACCCTTAAATGGCTTTCATGCTCCTCTTGACTTTTATAAAACACAAAAATATCATCAATGAAAACAACCAATAACTTATCCAAGAACTCATGGAAAATTCTATTCATAAGGTCCATGAATATATCAGGTGCAGTGGTTAATACAAAAGGCATAACTACAAATTCATAATGGCCATATCTAGTACAGAATGAAGTATTCGGAACGTCTGCTTCTTTTACTTTCAACTGATGTTACCCCGACCTCAAGTCAATCTTTGATAAATACTGAGCTCCCTAGAGCTGATACTACTTCATTCGATGGCCCAACATCTACTGTTGTAGTTTCAAAGGATTTCAACACCCCTTTCTGCTAGTAGTCTGGCTACTTTCCCCCAGTTGAGTTCTTCATTAGACACTCATTTGCATAATGATCCATTTCATTACACATAAAACATCTTACTGTTGGATTTTCATTGCCTTATTGATCATCTTCCTTACATTTACAAGCAATATGACCTGACTTACCACAACGAAAGCACTTTCCAGACTTGGATAAACATTCTCTAGGATGCATTTTACCACAATTCTCACAGTATGGATATTTTGTTTTCTTACCTCCTTGTTTCTTTGATGAATTCTTCCCCTTTGCCTACTAACTAGACCTCTTATTCTGTTGTTTGTCAAAGAACACCTGATCATCGGAAAACTCCATTTCCACCTTCTCCACATATCGAACAAGTTTTTCATAAATTTTTAACTCACGAGAAGCTAATGCCCTTCGGTACTTTGGCTTTAAACCTATGTAAAAACGATTGATTTTACTATCAAGATCTCGTATAAAGTTTGGAGCATACCATGCCTATCGAGTGAACTTTGCTTCATAAGCAGCCACTAAGTCATCCTCCTGCATCAATTCTAGAAAAAAAAAAATCTATCCTAAGACGAACCACCTTAGGAAAATATTTCTCAAGAAACATACCTTTGAATTCGTCCCAGTGAAGATCATCAATCTCATCACTATCACTGATATTTTTCACCATCGACCACCACTGATCAGCTTCACCTTCAAAAACGTAAACATAAAGACTAACCTTTTGATGTTCTGAACACCCCATGACATCAAAAATCTTCTCTGACTCTTTAATCCACCCTTCAGCTAGCACAGGGCCAGATGATCCTCTGAATGATGGGGGATGGTGCCTTATGAAATGATCCACCACTGACATGTTCCTCTATGGTTGATCTGGCTGATCTCATGCATGGATACCACCACTATTTATAGCCTGAGTCAACTGTGCCATCACTGCAAAAAACTGTTCATTTCTGATTCCGACCATATCAGGTTGCTGATTTGGAAGGTTGTCTTCCTCCTGATGTCGTCCCAACATAGCTGCCTTGTTTCCTTTGTGGAAAACCATTCTGAACACAGAATTATCTTATGAAAAGAAACATGGTAATCTTTAAATGCTATATCATTTTAGTCATACCATAAATTAATTTATAATTTAACAATTTTCAAACTCCTAATGTTTTCTAAACCGGCCATTGATACCAACTATAAGGCCCCGGCCTTAAACCTTACTTAATATTGAAATAAATGAATAATTCACATTAAGGATCTTTTCACAGTTTAGAGTTCAGAGAATTAGGATATAACTATTACATCTCAAAAGATTACAAAGTAGAAACTTCTACTAAGTTTCCATAAAATAGAGACACTTAAAAGGAAACATGTTTAGTTCCATGTTTTAGATAGCATGACTTTCCCTTGATCCCATCCTCGACCCTATTCCACATTATGTCCTGTGAAAATCATTTCAAAAAAACATGGGGAGAGAATTGAAATCTCAGTAAGGGATACACAATGAATGAAAGAAGTTAGTTTATCAAAACAACAAGTAAACCATGTATACTTTATCAAAGTAATACTTTTCACCTTTATGAAGAAGTAAAAACCATTCACTGGATAAAAGATCATTACTTACCCTTTTGTAACCATAATATTACCATAAAACCCATATAAAGATCACATAACACATAATGGTAACTTTGGGCATAAACATACTTAAGTGTAATAACCATACAGTCGACTTCCACACATATCACTTAATGGAATAGCCATACGACCGATTTCCATACCCAATGCATTGGAGGTTGTAACGTAACCACCTGTCCTAGTATTCACAGCACCACCCATCATATGGTTTATCACGTAACCACCCGTCAAATGTCCATGTACCATTATAAAATCATAAGACATAAAAAATATATAGTGGGAAGAAAACATTTCCACACTTTGATCAGAATATATCACATAAATATATTGACTTAACAAATCCATTATAAAAAACATTTTCAATACCAAAATACATAAAAGAGTATATGGTATTTATTTTATTTTAAAAACATTAAGTATTTTTGATAAATCCAAAGACCAAATAATACTCGCGGCGACGAAAAGGTCGTTGTCACCGTGTACGTTAAAAGAAACATTCCTTTTTTACGTTTAGTAAAACTCTTCGTAGAAAAATATTCCTTTTGTATAAAATTAAAATTCAGAGGGGTTTATACACCGTATAAATGACCGTTGTGTATAAAATGAAATATTCCTCAATGAAAGGAGATTGAGACGAAGTCCCTTACCTCGGGTCCGACTTGACTAGATCATTCTTTAACATCCTGAATAATAAACATGAGTTAATTTATACTTTCTTATGAACCTCTTTCAAGTTCATTATTCCATTTATATCACTTATTAACTTGTTATGAACACTATTTAATTATTTAATTTTGACAGTCGTTTTGTCGATCCTTGGTACTTGAGTCAAAAATAAACTCTTTATAATTACAAGTTGTTCATGTGGTAAAATATCCATTATAACAAGAATTATATTCATGATGTAGATATAATATATATCATATATATACAGTATATACATGCATTTATAATATTACATAATCATTTAGAGGTAAGAAATGAAATGCCCCGTTCATAGAGACGGTAAGCCGTACGTACGCATGAACACTACTTTCATTTCTATGTCATATTAATGGAATTAAAACTAAATGAGTGGTATGTATATTTTAATTCCAGAATTATATTCATCACTTATATGTAACATAAATAATATATATCCATTATATATATGTACTTATAATAGTACAGTACATATGGGGATAAGAAATGAAATGCACCGTTCATGGAGACGGTAAGCCGTACGTAAGCATGAACGCTAATTTCATTTATTTCTCATACTTCAATGTAGTGAAATAATAATTATATAAAGTTATATTATACATCCAGTATAATATCATATATAATATCAATAAATCCATCCTTTACACATCCCACGTATGGCATTAACGAATCAAATCACTTTGAGGGGGCGGTAGTCCACACTTCCTAAAATGAAATTGTCGTGTTTACCCACAATGGAAACCATAAAAGTATGCCACAAAAGAAAAATACATAAGATTAAGTAATAAATAAACATAATATATATCATATATCAATAGAGTGACATCTTAATGGGCACTATTAAAGGTGTTTAAAGAAGATTGAACAATCATCGTTTCGTGAGGCAGAAATTCACCAACCACAGAAACTGTATGTTCTTTAACCATTAAACAGAGGTGTGTGTAGGTGTAGCTCGAATCCTTATTACAAAAACATCATAGTATATTGAAGATACTGGTTTTGTTACAAATTAAAGGAATAAAAAGAGTTTAAAGGGTTGTAGAAGCAAGATAAAACAAAAGAACACAAGAGAAAACACTACCTTTAAAACGGGTAACTCTTTTTGATTTGGGCTCAATGTCTTCCTTGGGAAGACTTATGCCCAAAGTGATCCTTCTAGGAGTAATAGAGTGATTTGGAGAGACAAAATGGGTAGATCTTGGAATAACCAAAGGCTTGAGAGGTGTCGGTAAGGAGGTAGAGGTTGGGGCCTTTTATAAGAGGAGAGGAGGGGCACTCTTGGAAAGTTAAGAAAAGATACTTTATTATAAAATTATTTTTGGATGAAAAGGGTCCCAAAATTATATATTTAGAGGATAATGTGATAAGGGTTCGAAATCAACCCATCCAATAGGTCTTTTACCAGTGTAGGTCTTATATTTTACATTATCTTTTCATTTTATTTAAATCGTTAAATAATGAGGTAATCGCTGCATCATCATGGTGTCATTACTAATTTAATTTATTTAATGTATAAAAATTTAAAAAAAATACTATTATGTATGAAATCATTGTAAAATTCCAATTATTGTTTATAGTCAAAAATCTGACTTGTATAAATCCATGTAAAAATTATTTTAGTAAAAGAACTCAAGTTTGTGTCATTTTTACTTTTACTTTAAATAAAAGGCATTAATGTCTTTATCTTACCCATGTGGCTCCATGGGGTCCCCAAAATCGACCCATGGGTTGTCTTGGTAGGAAATGACACATTCCATAAGGGTAGAACATGTGTCTAGGTCATTTCAAATTATTAAAACATTATTTTTACCAAAAACTACACTAATTACCTATAATCGCGATTAAATACTTAAAAGTTACTATTCACCAAAAAATTATTTTAATCCCATTGAACCACATTTAACATATTAATTAAAACCATGTATGCATGATTTTTGAAATTCAAAACACAGAAGTGGTAAAGTTTCATTTAAACGAAAAATCAGTTTTTTAAGTACCACTTAGTGGTTTCACTATTCATCAAAAATTGAAGTTTTTCAGAAAAATACCAAACCTTCACCCTAAGCTATATTTGATATTCATAATTCAAAAATGAAGTCTATTTTAAAAAAATGAAAAACATATAAGTTGAATTAATTAATTTAATAATGAATTCCCACTATCAGAGCAAAGAGCGTGATTTTTTGAAACAATAAGTATCAAAAGATTGACACTAGTTTAAGTCCGTTTTCAAAGTGAAATTAATTCCAACGACCACTATTGGATTAAATGGTAAAAATATATTATAATTTCACTTTAAAACCAATTCAAAAAATAATAAAATCATATAAATAAATTAGGTTAAAAAGAGGTTTTGAATTAAAATACAACATTTTTCACTATTCATTAAAAAATGAACTTTATCGGAAAAATACCAAAAATTTACACAATGTAAATTTTGATGTCCCAATTCTAAAGAAGAATTTTATTTGGTCTAATAGAATGTATAATAGTGACCAAAATTATATTTAATGAAGGTTCTCCATCAAAAGGTGATAAGTGGTCCTTTAGTAAATATTAGAGTATCTATGCCTAAAATTGAATTTTTTTTTTCTTATTTTAAGCCTTTATCCATTATTGGATAAATGTAAAAACATTTAACATATATAATCATATTTTAGTTAATTCTATTCATTCCCTCCAATACAATGGCTACGTGTTAACTACCATTTAAAATATTATTATTTTATTACTAGTGTGCAACGTAAGATTTCAAGGAAACTATTTGTTGCGTATTGGGTACGCTATCGAACATATCAACCCCTTTAAAGTAAAATTAATTTTTAATTAGTAAATGTTAATAAATATGAATATGTATTATTCTTTATATACCTGGTATGTTACACATGGACACCTCCAAAAACGATGTGACATATGGGGTACTATTTAGCATGGATCCATTTGAATATACTTATTATAAGGTTAAAATTCATGATGAGTATATATTAATCCTATCTTAGAGGACCGTATATATGATTCCTCTCTAGTATATCACATGAGGGACCTAGTGGGTTTCTGATATTGGACTAACATTAAGCTAGTGTGTTGGAAGATAAATAGGGTTGTTAACAGGTGTTATATTGAACCCATACAAAACATGTAAGATATTGAAGATATGGAATAACTATTGGGTAAGGGGTTCAGCCACCCATACTATTTTCTTTTTTCATTCACTCGGTTATTATTAATTTTGATATAATTTCCTGAGGTTTTTTCTAGAATTTGGCTAATGATCGAGATGTATAATGGTACATGGAAGGTATGCCCATAGAAATATCATAGGATATGACTTCTATGAATAATTTATGGATATATAAACCATGGTATGTCACCATTTTTATTTGTTTTTATATGTATTATTTATGTGGACTTGAAAAAAGATCCCATGGTTAATGGCCAAGGGTATTGTTCATGTAATTCTATAATATACCATGCTTTCTATGGATGTTCTTGAAAGATATGAAGAGGATTATATTGTCAATGGACCTAATTCCTATTCCATATAAGACAATATTATAATTATTTTTCTATAGATTCACTCCATTAGCTCTAAAAGTTCCCCTGGTCCAATGTCCCTAGGTCCTTCCCCTCATGGGTCTAAAACGTGATACAACTGACATAATCCATAGTTGATAACGTTCCATTATTTTAGGATTTTCAATTGATACCTAAAATAGTTTATTTGAGTTATTGGAGGTTATTAAGGGTGACCATGGTCCTAGTATATGTAACCCACATTAGTGATGTAGCTTTTTCAGACACTTTTCAGGTGTTGGACGAAGCAGGTATTTATCTATAAGGAATACAGACCTAAGGATCTAAATTGGTTTGAATTTTTTGTTAATTTTAATTATACTCAAATATATATAGGTGTGTTTGTGTGTTTGTTTATATGTAATTATGGGTATATATATAATCATTAATATATATATATATAAGATGACACCTTGTTCAGTGAAATTCCAACTTAGGTTGAAGTTAGTATAGTCGATTGAGATCACGTACCTAAGGATCACCCATGGGTTATTTTATTTATAACATCATACTATTTATTGATTTTTATTAATTATTGTTATCTTTACGATTATATAAACTATATGTACAATACATGTTAGTATCTATGTATGAGACCACGTTGGTGTTACCCAACTTGGCTTTGTACTCACACCCTACTCAGACATCTATTTCACCATGGTACCCAAGAAGAAGTTCACATGGTTGTTGGAATAATACTGGGATGGGGGCCCAAATTGATGGATCTATATGGCTAGAATTTATATATGGATCATGGTTATGTGGTTCATCTCATAGTTAGTAGTATATCCTTGGACTATTGTTTATGTATCATTTATTTAATTTTTTATTTGTGATCGGCGTAGTGGGAGATTAGTGTTTTATGTGTTGAATAGGACTTCAAAGACATAAATAATGTATATTTATAATTTTTTAATTATCCTATATCAATATTTTTTTCTTATTCATTCACATTATTACTATTTTGAATTATGTTTTCTTTTTTCTATTATTATTTTAGCCTAATATGGGGGCTTTGTCTCCCCATTTTCCATCCCAAGGCCCACAGTGGTAGTCGTTATCCTTTGGCATGTGTGTCATCATGATCAATGCCATATGGGTATCCTTATTAGGGAACAACATTAGTGAAATAGAGGATGGTATGTTACAAAAATGTTTTTTTCATGAAGAGGAGAGGGGTGGGGTGGCCTTTTCTAAGTGAGGTGAGTGGCACACTTGTAATTTTAGAAATGAAAAAGTCAAACCAATGTTTTTCAAATGATGTAATGTTCAAAAATAGTCCATTCTCTATAATAGAATATAAAAGTTAATAATATGACCATATAATTCATATTAATAGATTTATAGGTCATTTTACACTTGATCGTTTTCATTTAACCGTCGATGAACCCATTTTCACATTACACATAGTAATTATTTTTTACTACAGTTACTGTTCATAATGGTCAGGAATGAATTTTACCTCATTAGATAATATAACTTCTTCTAATATGGGATCCATTTTTACAAATTCAATTCATATAAATGATAAATTTTAATTTAAACTATACTCGTAGATGAAATCAAAATCTTGTTTTCAAATGATAAAGTAATCATACGTATAGAAATTTTAATATACCAATTGATTATATAGTTATTATAATGAACTAAATTAGGTTAATAAATATATAGTGGAACTATTTTTTATTTGAAAACAATAATATATATTTTTTAATGTAGTAAATAAAAATGATAATTCTTAATAAAAACTATAATTTTCACTATTCACTAAAAATGTAACTATTCATAAAATTATCAAAAATAAATTCAAAGATAATTCAAATTTATCAACACTAAAAATGATCATTATTTGATCAAATAATTTTTTGAAAAGTATTAAAAATTAAATTATTTTATTTTTTCATAAAATGCAATGATAATATTTTTTTAGAATGTACAATTTTTTAACATAAAAATATTTTTCTAAACAATAAATATTTTTTTATCAGAATGTTTTCTTTATATAAATACATTATAATAAATATTATTATATAGTTATTAATATCCATACTACTATGTTTAATGGATATATAAAAGTATTCGTGTTTAATTTATAATATTAATAATCTTTAATTATGTGTTAAAACTCTGTGTCATGTGTAACACAAGCTAAAATTGTTTTTTTGTAATATAAGATTTAAAAGAAATTTAATTTCATAAAAAAATTCAAAAAAAATCTGTATGTTACATGATAAGATGATATTGGAGAAAATATATATTGTGGCCTGAGCTAGTTGAAGAAATTGAAAAGTATGATTAATCCATTTAGCAATACATATAGTTAATATAAAGATGACAAATCTTTTATTTTAATAACCATCAATGTGATCTAGAATTTGAATTTTACATAAAGGTGTTTATAAGAAGTTCTCAGTGGGTTAAATTTTTGAGATTTTGAAGGAATTACATGTTGATCTCGAGGTACATTTTTTGTTATAAGATTCTTGAATGAGTAGGGATAGTAGATTATTTTTCTGCACTTACACTAAGCTATTCTCAAGTTTATAGTGTGTCCTATTTATCTATCCTAAAAAAATATATACCTAATCCATCACATGTGCTGAAATAAAAATTCGTAATATGACATCAAAATATTACCTATTAATAAGAACCTATTGAGATTTGGGATTGTATAAAAAATGTTCTAATAAACAAGAGCACTCACCTAGTCATTATTTTCTGGTGAAACCACCTTCTATAGAAATTTACATGAGAACATGGGGAAATAGAGAGATTAATGTATCCTCAATATTTTATATTAGAGTGGTGGGATAGAAATAGTGAAATTCATTTTAAATTTGGTAGAATGAAAAAACTGGATATTTTATCATTTTTTTCATATTAAATTAATTTCATATATTCCGTGCATATCATATTATTCTAAATTTTAATGAACTATAATATACTATCATGAATAATAACAATTTTAAAAAATATTATAACTGATATATTAACTTTTTTGGTATGTATAGGATAAAATCATTCTTAAAATAATTTTTGATGTTTTTAGATAATGAGAATATATTTATAAATAAGTATTTAATTCTGGGAAAAATAAATAAATATTTCTAAAATACATTTTTCTGAAACAATGATTTCCGTTAAATTTTATGAATATTTAATGAAGTTAAATTTTAAAATTTTATATTAGTTATTATAACAAACAATCCTAATATGTAAAATCCTCATTTCAAAATTATCTTTGTGTATCATTTTTAGGAACTTTTTAAAAGGATTTTCTTTCTATGAATAACGAAAAGTACATATTTTTATTTATTAATTTCTATTACTTTAAATAATTTAAAACATATACAAAATGTTTTATTGTTTTCAAAAGAAAACTTATTTCAATAATATTTTCAATCTTTCAATTTTTTCATTGGAATCAATTTCAAATTGAATTTTGATGTTAAAACATCCTCTACTTATGAAATCTTTTTCTTGATAAATTTTTTTCATCACCTATACTAATTTAATTTTATATTTATTTATAAAAAATATTATAATTTTTTTTCATAATTTTTTTTCATTTTTTTAATATGAAAAATTAATTTAATATAATAAGGATTATGTGATTTTTGTCTATATTGAATAATAAAACTTTTAAAAACTATCTACCACATATAAGGATAGAACGGGTTTACCGGGGGTTAATATTTAATTTTAAGCATAAAAATAACACAAAATATTATACAATTAGTATAGGATATAAATGTATATATATTATCACATATAAGGTTTTTTAAAGATCCATTTTCATCCCTTTTGTGTGTTTAAAATGAGTGTATATATTTTTCACTTCCAAAATTAAAAGTTTTTCTTTTACCCCACATATAAAGGACACCCATTCTCCTCTCCTAATAAAAATACCAATTCATTTTTGTTTAGAATATACCTTACCAAATATATTCCATGACTCCCCCACCAAAAATTGTAGGAATTATTTTTATTAGGAACACCCTACTAAGAATTATTTTGGTGCGAACCTAATGAGGTTGTCTCAAGAAGAGGTATCCTTCTTAACAGAGTTTTTTTATTTTCATTTTTCTTCCACCTTATTCATATAATATTAAATTATGATGAAATAATTAACCTATAAACCTATCATATAATAATATTTTTTTTGTTAATGGCATAAAAATATCCATCACCTCTACCATAAAATGGGCAAAGAAACCATAAATCGTGTGTACGTCGGACTACTGCCTCCCGAGCCAATGTAATTTTTTTCTGACACAAAATATCAGAAATCAATTTGATAATATATTTAACATATATATATAATAATTATGTCAAAATTATTATTATATAATTATAATATAATATCAAACATTTTTAAAATATAATACATTGTACAACGATACTATCACTCATGCGTATGGGTGGACTACATCCTCCATGAGGCAATGCAATACATTTTTCAATTTATTTTGAAATGGATGGTAATACATAAGTATTTGGTCCATAAATATGATATATATTATAAAAAAATGAATTTTTTAAATTTTAAATAATATTTACTATTCTTTTATTCTATCTATCAAGAAATTGAAAACATAATTCATGCGTACATATGCCTTAATATATTCATGAATGATATAATTAATTTGTATATTAGTAACATTTACAGATGAATAAAAAGGTGTTAAAAATGTTCATGATATTCATATCATTATTAAAATTATATATATTTTAATACCATAACAAAAGTGAAAAAACTAAAACTACAAAACATGAACATGCATGAAAAACGAAGTAGTTATCATTTCACGTAGTTATTTTAATAAGGTATTCCTAATATACAGGTGAAAGATGGATATAGGTAAATAATATATTGAATGATATATATGTGTATGCTCTTAAATACAATTATTATAATAGAATATTTATTATATAAGAGGTTCAAACTTATATAAAAAATTTCAGCACTTGAGGTAAGGGATTTTCATCTCACATTTATTTTAATGGGACACATGCCCCATACAACAATTATAACTTTTGTGTGGATTATATATGTCGTTTATATATCATTTGAGATTATTTTCATGAAATTTTTGGTTCAAAATATCCATGTAATATTGCTTTCTTCTTGGGTATTATGAATCAAAGGATTCAAATATTTTAATGGTATTATTTGACAATCTCATTGATTATTTGGGATGTTTATGATTATGTTATAATGAAGAAATATTGTGATATACCTCTCCTGAAACTCATGAATTTTAACCTACTATACAAATTTCAGGATGTGAAATTTTTATTATTCATTTTCCACTATTTTCTATAATAAATACATCAAAATAATTATTTTATATAAAATCATATCTATTTCCCTCTTCGGTCGGATGAATTATTTTATCAATGACCATGTTTTCTTATATTATTTGAAATAAATATTTTACTATTCTACAATTAATTTTTTAAAATATTTTTTCCCTTGTTTATATTTTTATAAAATTGTTTAAAATATACATTATTTCTAATTAAAAAAAAAACAATCTTTTGAATTTTTATCAAATGTATGAAATGAGTAATTATTGTAATGTGTTCTATATGAATGGCATATCATACTATCATTAACATTCACTTATTTAATACATTGACCACTAGTTTACATGGTAATTTTCAAATCATTTGTTTTCTTTAGAATTTTGGATGTTTTTAGATTTTAATTAAATGATTTCAAAATGGGAGGGATATATTCATCAACATTACTACCACAATATTTTTATGTAATTTCTAATATTGAATTAAAACAACCATTTGGGTTGATTATGTTGTCCTTGGGATATTATCCCTTTATATCAAAATTTTTATATCTCTATATTCTTCATTATTATTATTTTAATGGTTATTATGAGACTTTTTTCTTTTCCATGGGTAATTATATAGAGAATTAATAAAAGGAATATGTACCACATTTCATTTCCATGGGTTTTGATATGATGAGATATTTATGAAACCCATTTCATATATGTGGCTTATAATATAATGAATGTTTTATGATCTTGTGGCAGACATATGATGATTTTCATTATATGATGGGTGGGTTCTATATCTGCTTCCAATGTATAGGGAAATAATGGATATCACTTGAGATAAATTGGACTAGAATGGAGAGTAATCCAAATTCAAGAATGGGAATCTCCCCACTATGGATGTTTTTTAGTAGAAATTTTCTAATATGATAGTTTGGAGAGTGAACCCACTACTCTATTATATGTCTTTAATTGAGACTATTCTACTAAGGATATTATTTTCAAATCATTTTTTTATTTCAAAAATCTATTTTTCATTTCAATATTATCCACATATGGAATATGTTCTTAGATTTCACAATGATTCTTATTTTATGAACAACCAACGATTTATCTGATGCCTCTAGTTTATGATATATTATATTAATGGTATGGTTTTTAAATTATATTCATTTGTCTTCATAAACATATTATCATTTTATGTTTATATTACCCATGTTTATAGTTACTAAGAATCTGAGCTAACCCTTTCCTTTGTTATCCTTTTCTAGGTTAGGAACAAGGGTTTTATGTGTTCCATTCCTATGAATATTAATAAATTAGATGATCTGTAAGTGATATGTTGACTAACATTCATAAAATAAAAAGATCATGTATATAGTCTCCAAAGAAACTCAACTGTTACAATCCTCAAGTGCGATTATTTAAAATAGAATGATTATTTTTATGTTAATATAATATATATATATATATATATGTAAATCCTATGAATTTTTATATTTAATTTTATCAAATATTAATTTGGATTATTTATTTTCAATTAATATTAGTCTAACAATTTTTTTTTCTTTTGGTCGTGTGAAAATAAAATTTTCATTTATGAATTCTTTTATTTTTCATTTTCATTTGAAGTTTTATTTATTTCTTATTATTTCACGATTCTTGTACTATAATGATTACCTTTTGAATCAATCGGTATGGCTTTTCATTTATCTTTAAATATAGATATAATCTGAAATTACACAAAATTAATAATAATAACTTGAATACATGATCTCTCTCTCTCCCATCACTCTCAATATATTTTCCCTAAAACCATAAAATCATTTTTACTTAGTTAATTTGATAATTTTTATGAAAAATATTTCAAATATTACTAACAATAGTTATTCAACTATATCAAATTATTTTAGAAAATTTATTATTGAATGGATAATTTATTTTAGATTTTAGGATAGAAGATACATACTACTGAAAAGGTTAATGATCATTACGGATTATAGTATTTTATTATTATAAGTGGAAAATTTTTTCATTGAAAAATAATTTCACAATTTTTAAGGGATTTTGATTATTCATTTTGGAAATATGGAAGTCCTAATATCATTAAATTTAGATCAGACGAAATCATTAATGTCATCGGTTGAAATAGATGGTGTATTTAAGTGTCCTTATGAGGGAAGATTCGATTTCAATTCCTAAAATGTTTTTCTATAGGTAGTTATCACAATATATATTATGATATCCCTTTTAATTATTTACATAATGTAAAATGTTATGAATCATATATTGTTTGAAATAAGGTTCCTTGTAAAATTCATTAAGATAGTGATTTATTAATGAAATGGGGAGTTTAACATTTTTTTTGTTTGAAGATATTATGTTACTGTAATTATTTATAATAGAAAAATTAATCAATCTGACAAGATATATCATGTGATATATTTGTACTGATTATAAGAGGTCCCTAAAATTTAACCCTTTGTAGGATTTTAACCCTAGTATTTTTAAAGGTAATGAAATCCTTGATGAGGGTTTGGCTAAAAAATTTCATCACATGACCAATCTCAGTGCTGATGTTTTAAAGAGAAGTAAATATTTCTAGATTGTCTCTTTATATATTCATTTACCATATATGGATGATAAAGAAAATAAACGGGACAATACTATGGTTTTTGGGGAGAAATATTAATCATCTTTTTGCTGATTTAATTTATGTACTTTCTTATAGAGTTTTCTTGGATATTCTCTTTTATATAGTGTATGTATTTATCATGGAAGGTGAGTATGATTGGATGTATCATAAAATATTATACCATTAGTTAATAATATAAATAATGAACTCATGAAATAAGTTGAATTTAATTTCAATCAATGCATTTTTGAGTTTCTTGTACATGATTTTGTTTGACCACTAATCGTTTCATTATCTTCAAATTATGAGAATATTTCTACAACCATTAAAAGTTAATAAATATTAGTAAATAGAAGTCCATTTAAATATTTTTTTTAGTTTACACTTATTTGAATTTTCTCCACCTTTTATGATTGTATTGATAATAAAAAGAGGAGTAGTTAATTTTATTGGATATAGTAGAATACATAGCAGGACATACGTCTAGGATATGAAGATATAGTAAAATACATAGAAGAATATTATTCTATGTTTGTAGTAGTTTTGTAGTTCCTTGGAACATGTTTTCTAGTTTATAAATAAATTCTTGCAGCTGGTTTCTATTGGATTTATTCATGGAACTGGAATCATCCAAAATTTATTTATCAAAAATGGACCTTCTTTCAAAGTCAATCATTTGTTAATTTGAACTTCATGATACTGAAGAACCTGCATTGGTCAAGAGTATGGGAGGTCAGACTCATCACCCCTTTTTCAGGGAATTAATTTCTAATTTGGACAATCTCTATTAATTTATGATATTTTCATGAATCCTTTTTAATATAACCACTATAGCATAGGTTTCCCATTGAATTTTCAGTCACTTATTATCATGAGTGAAATTTAGAATCATACATATGTATTCAAGTTTCCTCATTAATGGATATATCCATATGTATTAGAGGTTCTCCATCAGTGGTATCCTCTCAAATAATATTTAGATATTCTTTTAATCATAGATATGATAAAACTAGTTTTTAAGCCACTAATTAGGGAACTCTATAATTTATTATCGTCTAAGGAGATGAATGATTGTTTAGATATTGGGATTGTACCCATAAAATGGGATACCTACAGATCCTTGTGAAAGGAATCAAAACCCTCGTAATTTAGTGCCACTTAATGAGAAACATCATACCTTTTAATTACATGTGATAAGGACCTATGAATATAGTTTAGTGTCATGTGGTATGGAAATCTATGTAAAGGGTTCTTATTCTATTATTAGTGTGGTACTTATGCCGATGTAGTCCAAGGAACATTGCAATAATTAGGGTTTCCAAGTAAGAAAAGTACATGTTTGGAATATCTCCCAGGAAGAATAGGGTTTATTTGAAGTGTTGGATTGGAACTTCAAAAAAAGCTTCCTATGAATCCCGTGTGGATGGGAATCAAAGCCCATGCAGTTCGATGGGTATCCTAGGATAATATAGTCCTTTCAGAGAAATGTCTTTGGGATTACATCGTAAAAAATATTCCTTGGTGATTTGGGGGATTAATTTGGGGCTGACTGCCAAGAAAGATACTCTCATTAAGGGAATTAGTGTTGTATTTATGAAGAGGATATCCAATGAGCTCGAGCCCTGATGAATGCATCCTACATATCATAGTAATGGTGGGAATCAATTTTCTTGTAGTTCATTCATTGTCTTGGGGATTATGCATGAAAGTTGTCCATTTCCGGGGACATGATTGGGTGAGCACATTTGGATGGTCACCCTCTACATCTCCGGTCTTCAAAAAGACATCCTACATATCCTAGATTTAATAAGAATCATATTTCTCATAGTTCATTCATTTTTTTGGGTCTTATTCATGAGAGATGCCCATTTTAGTGGACATGATTGGGTGAACCGTATTGGAGGGTCACCCTTTTGAGCGTGGGCCTTCAAGCAGGAGTCTTATGTATCCTTGTTTGAACAGGAATCATAGTTCATGTAGTTCATTCATTTTGTTATGTATTCTATATTAGAGCTACACATTTGAGCAGACATGATTGGGTGAACCCTTTGGATCTCAGACCATAAAGGATTCCTATATATCCTGGTTTGAACATGAATCAATTTTCTCATAGTTCATGTGGTCTTGTATAAATGTTGTGATCCTGAAAAATCTATAATCCCATGTGTGTCTTGGAAGGTGTGAGAAACAAAAGGATTTCAAAATTTCAACAATTTCACCCACGCATTTTCATCCTCCGCTGGTGGAAGAGGGCATGCCTAAGGTTCCAACAGAGGACGAGGGAGAGGCAACCAGGGAAGAGGGTAAGGAGACGAGCTTTCCCCCTATTCAAATTACATTAGACAAGGGTCCAATGTAAGGAAAGAGTGAAGGTGATGGAAATAGAGAGGAGAAATACTGCAACAACCTACATGAAAGGTTGGGGGCTTACACCATGATGTCTACCCTATAGGATCTCAGTGAAAGGGGGAGAATTTTCATTTTCGTGAATTGAAAGGAACATGTTAACCTTACCATCCATAATAGAGACCTAAGGGTCTATGTCTTAGAGATGAATAGGGGAGGAAAAAACCCAAACCTTATTCCTCCAAACATAGAACTTCCCAACACTATTCCTGGGAGAATGTTCTATTTGACTGTAGATATAAAAAGCCACAGACACTCCATGAATCCTAACCCCATTGTGATACAAATGTGGAAAACATATATCTGTAAAAATAAAAACTCAAATAGGAGACTCACTAATGTGACATCCCTAATGATTTGAAAAGTCACGAGGTTTTGGAAAAGGAATCAACAGAATCCCTTTCATAGATGTGAGACATTGTATAAGAATCCTTTCCATGAATGACTTTTAAGAGGTCCTAATGGATTGTAGACTGAAGAGAGTAGGTGAATCAATGAGGTGTTCCCAAATAAGTACTAGCTCACAAGTAGTATTGGGAAACATGATTTTCACTTTAGTAATGAACAACATGGATTTTAACACATGGGAGAGAACTAACTCATGCCTTCAAGAGTATTCCAATGTATTACTATATGTGGGTGATCAAGTTCCTAGGAGAGGAATAGGTGGCATGCAAGTGTTTCTTATTTAGGGTGGTTGGGAACTGTAGGCATGAATGTTTTATGGATTTCAAACACTAAAAGGTCGTATTTATTCTGATCCTCTTTCAATTCCTCATCTTTTGGTGTTATGAAACTACCTTGAATGTTTCATATGACTTAGTCAAAGCACTAGGGAGAACAGAGAAAAAATTAGGCTTTAGGGTAATTTTTCCAAACAAATAAAGGCCCTAAGGGTCTATTTATATGCAAAATAGGACCCTGGGTGAAATGAGATTTTGGAGCACAAGTGGATTGCATACCAGAATTGTAGCATGCAACATGTTGCGCGTCGGATGGTTGGTGCCCAAGTATACTTGTGTGCCACCGTTGATTTGGCCTAACTAGGGCACTACATTGAGGACTTAGCAAAAATAATTTCTTCATTCTCCTCCAGCATGGTGGCATGTAGGTGTTTGCGTGTAGGTATCATGGGTGACACTTTAGGGACATATCTAGGTAATTGATCCATATCGTGGGGGATACGCCCCCGCACACATGTTTGGAATCACTGCAAGGCTTCTGTCTCGGCCCTTCAGGCTGGTGCCTTTTCTACCGTCACTGACCGCCATGAAAAACACAGAGTCGCACTGCAAACTTTTGTTTCCCAATTTAGTACATTTTTCGAAAAGAGCACGAAATATATATCATGGTGTCTACAGTATATATAAGATAGATGAAGATGAATTAATTTTATATCTCCAATATTGAATTAGATCGCCAAGATAAACCTAGACATCAAGAAGAAGTCCCTTAAGAAGTAAAATACAACCAATTAGTCACATCACATTCCCATATTAATGTGGAATGTAGTGGCACTGAATTTCCTATACCTAATATTGATTCCTTTGGAAATAAAAATCATTAATTATATTATTAGTTAAAAACAAAATTAATACTAGTTAATACTGATTTGATAGAATTATGAATAGAAACAATGTCTCTTAGAGAAAATTTAGTTCCCATGGGTGATGATGTTTCACAGAAGAAGATGGCGGTAAGAAAGTTTTATTATATTAACTACAAAAAATCATGTTTAAAATATTTATTTTTATTTGTTGATGATAGTGAATAAAAATATTTTTTGATGACTTTAGAGCAAAGACTTCATATGTATCATTAAATAATGTATCCTAGGATCATAGTGCTTAAACGCCCAAATAAGAATCATTTTCTCATGAAATTTATTCTCATATGCTATACTTTTCTCTTTATAGTGTGAATTTAATTTACCCAATGATTTACAATCTCCCCATTTTGAAATTATTTTTGAATGATTAGAATATTTCTATCATTCCTTAAAATAATATCAATTTCATCCAATAATGTCAGAATGTTTTATGTAAACTGATTTAGGAAAACCTTATGTTCATCAAGTAAAAATCTAAGGATGTCTATAAGGATTATCGATTTATTGTTATAGGAATTTGGATAATAGATTGTTTTTTTATCTAAAAACAGTTCTTTTTTATATACTTGATTACAACATGTTTTCTATTATATGATATTCTCACCAATACGACTCTTACTTTGAGGAAGAAGATGTGTTTATAGATAAAATGGAGTCTTATACAACCTCTAAAGGTAAATAAGTCTATGTGGCCAATTATTCGTATTATGTACATATTATTTACTCCAATAAAATAAATGAAAAAAATTATCTAATAAAAAATTATATATATTAAACATGTTTCATATGAAATGTGCTAAAATGTACGATATGCAGAAATATATTTCAAATTTAGATAAAAAATATTAGAATTGTTTTAATTTTTTTATACTTATTTGAGAATGATATGGAAAAATATATTGATATTTGGTCATATTCTATATTACACATTCAAGGCATTCATTCTTAAGTTCCTTTCATTAATTATCATCAACTAACCACATATCATAACATAAAGAGTATTTCTGGTCCCTCAATGATCTATATGATTGAGAATAAGAGGCTTTAACATATAATCTTAATGATTGATCCTATAGCCTCAACCAATATCAATTTCACTCCTACATAATGGATTTATTTTTACAAATGAAATAGATTATAGGATTTTATCTATTATAGATCTTTTCATATTATTCTATGTGATCGATCATGCCTTAGAATCCAATTTTGGATAGATGCTCTTAATGGAAATATTTGTAGTGAATTTGAAAAATCGCTTATACCAATCCCATCCTCACATCTAGGTCAACATTTATTGATTATGAAACCACTTCCCAAGAACCATCATGTTGATTTAAATCCCAAGGGTTTTTTCTTCTTCTTTTAAATCCCATCCCATATCTCATTCAACATCATTAAATCCATTTATATTTTTTTATATTTATTTTGTTTCAAAATATTTTTTATTCATATATTTATAAATTTTGATATATGAAAATGGAGAAAAGAGAATCCAGAACATTAATTATGGGAAAACATTTATAAATATTTTCAAATTTGAATTCTATTAAATTATGTATATTTTTTATTAGTTAGTGTGTTGTTTAATAATATAAGCTGAGAATAGTAATGGAACGAATTTTGTTTTTAAGATATACCTTAGTGATTTATGTGTTTGGTTGATTTAAAGAATCCATAATCTTATACTGATGAATTTACCTTAAGAGTTTCATATTTTTATGTAGATGTCAGAATTCAAATTCTACAATGTGATTTTATCTTACATTCCATGATTAATCTTATGCATTAATGAATAATATTATGAAATGAACATGGTAATTTTTACTGAATTTCCTATTGTCATAATGTATTTTTATCTTATTATAGATAAACATAAAAGGATTATATTACTACATATGGTAATTATCATACATTGTACATGAATAATAAATTAATAATATCTTGATAAAAACACTTTTTTATTTTTATTATTAGACAATAATTTTTCCATTTTGTGAATTAACATAAGAAAATGGATTTCATAAATGGGTTTTCTTATGGACATAGAGAAAGTAATATAGGAATTTAGTTTTCTTATGGAGGTAAAATATGATCTTATAAAGATATATAAGAAATGATTTATATTACATGTCATCATATTGGTTCTATAAAGAGAAATAATTTTATATAAATAGTAATCCTAGATCAATTTTCTTATGCACAATCAAAGTTAATGATTTAATAATTATTATATCCTAAGAATTTATTTATCATTCACCCTTAAAATTTTCTTATGTGAATATTGGCCCTATTTTTAATCCTATGATTATTGAGTTATAAAATAGAGGATCAATTCATTTATACCTTATACGATTTTAAATTATTTTATTATGAAACTTCTACATTTACAAATATTAAAATATGGTATTTCCTAATAAGGATATATTTGTTTGGAAAAATTTCAATTATACCTTGAATTTAAAATTTCAATTAATTTGAAACCTATTATACCCGAAAATCCAAGCCTGTTACATATTTATAAAATAAGGAAATAATTTAATTTATATCTTTTCACTTCATATATTCATTTATATTATCCTCTTGGCCATAGGGATTTTCATATATTCTAGTGCTAAAATTAAATGATGGAGATAAAAAAGAAGAGTTTATTGGTTTTTTCAAGAGATGAAATATAAAAATAAAATATATAGAAAATGTATATAGAATGAAATATTTTTATTATAAAATTTATTTTCATATAAGATAATTCTATGAAATATATGAACTTCCATGGCTACTCTATTAAGATAATAATCTTTGTTGGTTGTTTCATCAAAATATTTTTGTTACTTCTTGTAACTATGTGTTGCAACTGTATCAAAAATAATTTTTATCCTTCTTTATATCTGAACATGTTGTGATTTAGTATGATGAGGCCACATATAGGTCTTATAAAGAGTGAATCTATATCAAATATCATTATCCTTAACAACAAATTATTATTTCTCACACTAAGAAAGGAAGCCACATGAAAATGAATGATATAGTAAAATCACTAGAATAATTCAGTAGACTGATTTTGGTATAGAAATATGTATCATTGTTCCCAAATAACTATAAATTTTCTATCTTCTAAATTTAAAAAAAATCATTATTTTTATTATTTTTGATAATAGTAAATAAAAGTGATGAGTGTGAAAGAGAGGATAGTTTTTATATTATGAAATTTATAATAAGTCAACTGACTCAACCACCTTCTTCCATTACTATAATTATATATAATTAATATCTAGATCCAAATTACTACCTATAAAATTCTTATTTTTCAGATCAAACTAAGTACTAACCTTGTTCCACCCACATCTCTGGACTAAGAGGTTGCACTATTACTATAGAAAAACAACGGAGTTTCACCTAGAATTTCTCAAACCATTATCCACATAAAAGGATTCCAAAATACGTCATAACCACCATTATGATACCCAATACTACACCCAATCAAATAATCACTAAAAATAAAATTTTAGACATCCAAAAAAAAGACAAATTTAACCTGCTAAATTGATATGTATCACTTTATCCCCACTAATTTTTTGTCATCCTTTAGAAGACTCTCTAGATTTCCATATCAAATAAATCAAAATACTAAGCCCTCACATATGATTTCTACTCCCAATTTTAAACCTAAATATGTCTATTACGATATAAAATTTGAATGATATGCATTCTATTCATCATATTAACTGTATTATCTGATCAATAATCATCACCATATATTCCTCCTATAATGAATGTACCACTAACACATCATTTTTATTATTATTAAAAATTAAAATATTGTAATCTCACATTCTATAATTTTTCATATGTAACACATCATATATACCTTGATTTTGTAGAAGAATATCTATTCAATTTTCCACCATCTTGATTCAAATGACTATCAAGAATGGTCTACCAAACCATGAACTAATTTTCTCTCCCTCTGATTACAATAGTACAATAACAATGTTAATACAAAGATGAAAAATCACCCAAATATTAAGAACACCAAAGTCCTCAATTATTTTTCAATAAAAGAAATATTCCAAATATTAGTGTTAACCAACTAATTCCTAATTAATTTTACCTTGTAATTTGTTTCATGCACCAAACACATATCAATAACTACTTACTAAACCAATTAATTCCATCATAAAGTACAATGATATAGTCAAAGGTAAAGATGCATAGATGAAGAAATCTTATTAGAGGATTAAATACTATTATTATATTAAAACTAGACCATATCCATATGGTCTTCCCATTATTCACCAAAGTCTAGAACAAACACGTGAGGTATATCCTATAAAACATGTATCATCCCCTTATATTGTACATTTATTTGAGGATTATTTGTTACAAACATATTTTTGTTTTACCCTATCACTTTCTAAAATCAATTCCAAAAAAACTACATAATTATAGAATATCAATCTAAAATGATTTTTATAGCAACTCCATGAATCCATAATGTATCATAAATATACAGCCTACCAAACTCATCCATAGATTGATTCAATGAATGGGAATTAAATTTGAACCCTTTTAAGGATGACAAATGAGAACCCAGACTACCTTATCACCACTTTTGTTCCTATTTAGGCCCAGGAAAAATTCCATAACCATATAATCCCACTTGTATATAGGTACAATAATTATTTGGAGTAATCAATATGGTCATTGTTGTTATACATTGATCATTCAAAAGTCATAAAATGAGTGATGAAACCTACTATGTCATTTTTCTTGATTTTCAATGAGAAATAAAATAAAATATCATGATGCATGTCATTAGATCCAGTATACACCATTCAATTTAGGGTGTCTCAGTCCCTCACAAATTCTTATCTCAAATGTATAAGGATAAAAACCCTACCATGGACATGAATCACATCCTTGCCTTTTATAGATAACCCAGGAATAATGTTTTCTCATATAAGCCAGTACTACATAAGTAAAAATATAGAAAATTTTCCTTACGATATATTACCTGAGAACCGAATTAATATGTGATAAAAAATGTGTCACAAAACACTACTTCTTGGTCCTCATATACACCCACCTTCTAATTTATGAGCATACTAACAAACTTTTACAATCATTTCGATTTCCATGATCCAAAACATGTCATAGACTTTCTATTATGATCAATAAAAATATTTTATTTTCTATGTTTACATTTCATCACAAAATTGAACATATGTAGGCACTAAACACAACAACTCTACCACATATTTTTGTCGATTTGGTAGAAAATATAGTGCATACTCGTATTGTATGCATTTAAAAAATGTATCACTCAAGAGATAACATTATTTTTATATTAAGGAATTGACCATGCTATTGAAATCCAGGTCATGTGTAGATTCTTTCCCCTCATGGATTAAAACCTCGTGGATACCATAATTAAGTACCCACTAATTATTCATAAAGATAACCCAGTAATTATGAGTCTTATCTTGAATTGGAAGGTGGGTGTATTTGAGGAGTAAGGGGAAGTGTCTTTTGATCCTTTAGTGACCACATATTCGTTAGTTTATCATCTCTTGTCTACTTATGATACTTTTTAGGAGTATATATGGATGTGGGACTGGCTCACAAGAGAAAATGTTATTCCTATATTATAATTAAAAGGAAATGATGTTCTTCATTTCAATGGTAGAGTGATTTTACCTTCATCAGTTTAGCCTCGTGTACATACCATCCTAACATTCATCCTCTATAATTACCTCATATTTTTATCATTCATGATCGACCCTAACTCCTCAGTGTTTGTAAATTTTTAACACTCATAGTTTTAGATTTAGATGTGTGATATGGACCTCACTTGGAGGGGGTGGGGTCTGCGTGGGGAGGGTTTGAGGTGTATGGAATCTTGGTAAGTGCATGATTACCTGGAATGTGATTATTTATTTATTTTTATTTTATTTTATAAAATTTAAAATTATTTTTTTAGTTATTTTAATGATAATTTTTTGGTTACCTACTGAGCCTATGTTCATGATGCTTGTAACGGAGGCTTGTGGTATTTATTATATTTTAATAGCATTTTGTATATGTATGTTTCACATGTATATCAATTAATTTTTGTATATATATATTACTTGATCATCATCATAATTTTTGTATCGATATATGATTCATCATCGATGTGTTTATTTATTGGATGGTTTATCATTATTATTCTATTGTTTCTTAGTTATTTACATCTTCCTCTTTTTACCATGTATTATTTACTGATGTGCTTCACTATGAATCAAGAAGGAATAGTCTCCCCAAGGACACGCCTTAGGCTATTGGTGTATATTGGTTGTCCCTAGTGTACAGGGATGCATGTTTGAGTTCTTGAAGAGAACCATCTCAGGGATCAATTTTGTGGATTTTGGGGTAGGTTACTACACATTCATCTTCTCCTCAACTTCATGGAGGCTCAACCTCTCATTGATCCTATGTATACTCCCCCTCTTGATGGCTCATTATTTGAAAATAAAAAATTCACACCTCCCCTATTTGACGCCCCTTAATATATTTCTTGGTGTTCATCTATTTAGCATCAGGTTCCTAGCCGACTAACTTTAAGCCTCTGTAGGATTAACCAATGGTTGAAATTTCATGATTGGCCCCTCCTCCTCTATGTAAGGAAATTTCATTCCACATTGACTGTTGATTTATCCCAAACATAGAGTTGGGGTTTTATGTGTTGAATATGGACCATGTGTGAAGGGGGTGGGGGTGGGGTGTGGGATGGTTTGGGGTTTATGGAAGCTTCGGTTTTGTACAATAACATATAATTTTATTTTTTATTTATGTATATATATTTATTTCATGGTATATACTTTAAAAAAAATTAAGTTAAGTTAATTACACATTTTTGGTTCTCTACTAGTTTTATACTCATCGCCAAGAGGATACATGAGACTACACCCACGAAAATAATTACTCAATAATAGAACATACAAAATATTAAACTATGTCTCATTGAAACGAAAAAACCCATGTCTGTAATAGTATCCCCTCAAAATACATCTCATTCTTGAGAGGTCTATCTAAAGGTCCTTATCAAACAAGTAAGGACAATAATCATTCACATATGATACCAACTCCCAATTTTTTTCATTAATATGTCTATGTTGCAATAAAATTTGAATGGGAGGCATCCCTTAACTCACATAAATTATTGTCTTAAATAAAATTATCTTGAATATTTGTTCCCCATTATATGAATCTGCCTCTAACTTATCATATTTAATATTAATCAAATGATAAATATTTGAATATTATATTCTATAGTGATACATTTGAAACACATTATTCATAAATTTATTTCATAATTGAATATATAATAATTATTACACAGTTAGGATTCATTGTTCTATCTCAAATATTATTCCAAACTATGATACTAATTTCACCTCCCTCTTCTATTAGACGTTCCCCGGCCGAGGTAATACCCATAAGAAAAATTGGGCACATTTCAATAAATATGAAGGCCTCTATTATCAGTCCATATAAGAACAATTCTTAACCAAAGTGGTAACCAACTAATTCTAGATTAACCTTACCTTTTCATAGGTAAGATACACCAAAATCATCTTGATAACTATTGACTCAATAGCTTCATGCTTTCATAATGGAGAATGATGTGGACAAAGTTAAAGAGACATATAATCTGGTATCTTATTTGAGGGATAAATAATATAATTATATTAAAAAATACCAAATCCATATGGCAATCCCATGGCCCACCAGTGTGTAGAACACATTCCAAAGTTATATCATAAAAAACGTGTACCATCCTTGTACCACCATATGATTGTTTTGAAATATTTTTTTAAAATTAATTTCATGTTTTTGATATTTTCATTTCAAACAACATAGAAAATTGTTTTTTATATTAAATCACTATGTTTTTATTTCATTATATAAAACTCCATGTTATCAAGCACTAAACACAGCATAAATTTTAAAATTTTCTACATGTAACAACAAGATTAGAATACATTACATGCAATATTGACTTTCCTCGATTCCTTTCGTAACACGAAAACTGAGTGTTACCAAACTATAATATAAATATGTAATATATAGACTAGAAGTTAATTTGATAGTTTTGAATAGTATTCACTAATTAATGAAAATAAATCGTAAATTCATTAGTTATAAATGAATTATAAATGAATATAAAAACCAATACAAAATAAGTTGAAGGTTTTTATAGAAAACATTTTTTTTATGATCACAAAGATATTTTATACTAATAAATTAATTTCATTTCAATAGTTGAGTGATATTATATATATATATTATTAAATCTAATATTTTTGGTATTTATAAAATATATTTGATAAACATAATATAGGAACAAACCCAATTTCACACATAAAACCCTATATTTTTATTAAAGAACTTTTACATCCCTCTAATGGTGAACCTATTTTAAATACAATTTTAGATAATTTACAGAGCTTATAAATAAAAACAAACAATATATTCTAAATCATAAAATAAAAATTAGGTAAGGATGAATTTTATTTTTCTAGATGAAGTTTTATATTTTGATGAATACTAAAAAATAAGGAATTTTAATTCAAAATTTCTTTTCATCTAATTTCTTTATGTTTAAATAATATATTTATTTGTTTTTAATGTATAATTAGATTAAATATTTATCAAATAATCCAATTAAGTTTATTGGAATTAATTTTATCATTGAAATTTAATATAAAACATTTCAATCTTTTGAACATGTTTACTTTAAAAACCTCCATTATCGTCCCATCTACGATATTAAATTAAAATTAAATTCTTTTACTTATGTGATTGAAATTTGGATAAATTGGTTACATATTTTGAATAATAATTTGATAATTTATAATAAGTTAAAATTATTTTATGAAAAAAATATTAGTGAATTTAATATAAAATATTTATAGTGAAAAAGAAAAAATTAAGCTTAATAAAGGAATAAACCTTAAACATAATTGACCAAATTACCAATCAACTTGTAAGACACCATTTTAATTCCATTTATATACTATTAAGCTTTCATTCTCTAATTTCATTGGTTTTGGATGATTTCTTTACGGTAAAATGTGGTTATGCCTAACTTGTTTCCAAAAATACCAAGTGAGTCATTTCCCACCCATATAAAGGCCACTAGCACTCCCTATTCTTCAAACCACTCAACCATTTAGGATAGTAAAATAGATTCCAAATAAAATTCATGAAATCACTACCTTCTTTCTTTATTTCTCCCATTTTTAATAATGAAATCCAATGAATCCCATTGGTGAAAACCAAATGGAGTTACCCAAAGGAGATGTAGCTTTCTCCCTTAGGATCCTTTATATTATTTTCATTATATACCCATAAAATATTTTTATTACATTATAATAAGGCAAAAATAGTATATTATATATAATGAGACATTTTATTTAATTATTTTGACCAATACTTATACACACAAACATCTAATGGGTTTTTAACATACTATATATGTGTACGATAAACTACCGTCTCATGAAACGATGATTGATCTTTTTTCCTATACAACATTTCATGGTGGGAATAATGATCCACACTATTTTTACATATAATATATATGATTTTTATATTTTATTTAACCTTATTTAATTATTTAACAACACATATTTTTATACTTTCCATTTTTTGTAAAGAAGATAATTGTTTTTGAGGATATGTGGACTACTGCCCCCTCAATGGGATGTGATTCATTCACACACTACAGAGAATGTATTAATTGTGAGTTTAGTGAACTTATATGATATATATATAATTATAAAGGTAATTTAATAATACTATATATATATATAATATGTGTCAATTTTTTTCATTTGTTCAATATGAAAATAAAAAACAGACATAACATTCATGCATATATACCGCCTACCGTCTCCATTAACAGTGTATTTCATTTCATTATTATATATTATATATATTATTATTATAAAAATATAATTAATATAAATTCTATTTATATCATTTTTACATTCTGGAATCATGATATATGTTTAATTTCTAATGATATAACAATTCATGACAAATGTGAAGAACAAACCTGATATTACCTACAATGAAACCTTAACAGAGAATTGATAACATGTGGGTAATATGATGTCTTAATGTACCCAAATATGGTATTATATATTGTAATATGGTTATCTTTTATATTTATAATAAACTTTTTGTCATTATATTAAATGTTTTCATGTTTACAATGAGTGTTAAGAAAAAAAGTAATGGAATAACATCTCATTTTCTATTTATGTAAGATGCATTCTTAATACACAACCCATTACTTTTATGTAGTGTGTATACATAAATTGTATTAATTATAGTATTATTATATATAAATTTATTTGTATTTAAATAAATATTTAATTATATTTTAGTATAAGGGTTTATGTTTCAAAATTTACCAAATCAGTAATATAATTTTGTCTTCATTTATCTTCATTGAGACAGATGTCATCTTATGAAAAAAAAAATTCATGAGGTGTATATACTACCATTTAAATTTCATATCATGAATATAGTTATTTCTTTATATTCTAATATTCATTTATTTTCATTTTTATTAAATGTGTATTATGGTTTAAAATTTCCATGTGTTAATAGTTTACTGAAACAAACTCATCAATTTTCAATATTGTTTATGAATATACCTATTTTGATTAAATCATTTGTCCCACCTCTTTTAAACACCCATGAATTTTCATATCATTTTCTAAGTGATGATATATTCATTTATTGATACCATTTTTCCACACTTTGGTATATAATATAGTTAAGAATGTCTTTTTATAAAAGTCAATCTTTACCCTCTCTTTGGTCAAAAATCTGTGTTTCTCCAAACAATGTTTTAAAAAAAATTTAAAATATATTATAATATTCTTTAATAATAATTAAAATAAATTTATACCCATGTTTTAACTTTTATAAAAAATATTAAATGAATCTTGTTTTCATTTTTCGGTCAGGTCACTTTTCTAACATTTTACAGTTCAAAAGGAATGTTAGGCGTGTATAGAATTTCCCTCTACCATGAAAGGAATTTCCATTATAAATCCTTTAAAATATTAAAAGGAAATTCTTTTTGAGATATAATTTTTTTACTAATACATGGAAAATTCATTATTTTTTATATTCCTTTCAATGAAAACGTTTTCAAAAATGTTTTATGGATCTAAATGCTTCCTCTAAAAATTTTCAAATAATTTTTAAAGTAAAAGTTTTTCAAAATTGATTGATGTTTCAAAGTGTATTTTAAAAAATTGAATGATTTCATTATATGATTTGAATTTAGTATAAAAAACGGTTTATAAAAATTTTTCACACATTTTTTATATTTTATATGAAAATGGTTAGGGAAATGTTATCACTATTTAAAAATGAATTTTTAAATAATAATTGATAATTTAATCCTAAGATGATTTTAAATGATATTTCATAAGTTTTTACAATATAACATTACATCAATTTATTTTAATCATACCATCTTAAAAAATGATCCATAGGTTCCATTCATAATCATTCGCTAAAGTTTTATGTTTTGACGAAATTATTTTTAAGAAATTTTATTTCCCTTTCATGTGTTAAATATCCACTAAACACATTCCTCTTACATGGGTTATATTCTAGTGAAACTAATATCTCATCAATGGGTTATACCGTGATAATTTCTTATAAAACCCACTAATATTCCTGAGTTATTCTAGGATAAAATTATTATAGATCCTATATATTTTCCATAGTTTATGTTATGATTAATTATTTATGGTACCAAATTCATTTCATGGGCTATGATATGATGTTTATGAAACACATTATACATTTTGGTTCATTAAATGAGGCATGTTGTATTATAATGTGTCACAAAATTGTATTAGTATATTATTTGATGGGTGGTACCTATATTTTCCTCTAACTCAATTGGTAATGATATGTTGTCTATGATATCAAAGGGTATATGAGTTATAGATCATTCCCAAAAACATGAAGGTACATGGGTTGTATCCCACGAGTAAAAGTAAGAAGTTTCATATTATATAGGTCGTGCCCAAAAATAATAAGGTAAATGTGTTATAGTCCAATAATGGATGTAAGAGGGTACATAAATGTTATCCTAATCCCAATAACAAGAAGGTACATTTGTTGTAGTCGAATCCTAAAAGTAAGTTGGTACACTTGTTGTTGCCCATTCCAAAAAACAATAAGGTACATGGGTTATATACCAAGCCTAAAAGTAAGATGTTACATGGGTTGTTATCCCAATCCGAAATTAGTTACATCGATCATATCCAAATCCTATCATGTTGTGATGTTCTTGGTAGGTATACTTGAAATATGATTTTCCATATTTATCTGTATTCCAAAAATCCCAAGTCTTATTCCAATGTTAATTTTTTATGAATTATGTTTTATATTCCCTTATGATTTATATCTTACATACTATTAATATTTATTCCATTGTTCATTTTAATTATATTTTATATACATGGAATGATCCTTTGATGTTATTATCACATTATCATACCACCATTCTCTTGTTTGTGCTTACAAGTTTTCATCTTTTACCCTTACTGAGCATATGAACTCACCCCATTTTCTATTTTTCTCCCTAGTTTATGAAGATATATAACAAGTATGATGTGTATAAGAAGGATGATTTTCATGAAGATCCATGAGGGAGATAATTTAGCTCTCTTATGTTCCAGTTTTTATGTTTCCATGATTCTAAAGGGAATAAACTAATGGCGTCCTTGGGCATCTATTTTTATAATGTTTTAAGTATTCTGTAAAAATGATGTAATAATTATGTACGTTATAATAGGGTAATTATAGATAGTAGCATATTGATGGTTTACCCAACCTTCAAAAAGTATGATGAGAAAACATTATTGAGATACCTAAGTATATATTTAAGGATATACATAGAGATGTATCTAGGAATATGTATAAGGATGAGTTAACATTTAAAAATATTTCCTGAAATTTTGCTAAGGAATAGAGTAAATGGTTTCCAAGAAACATATCCATGATAGGATAATATAGGTTTATTTGGTTTTGGAATAGATATACCTATCTGTAACTACTCTAACAAGGTATATCGGGCCTAAATCATCGTAACCTAGTACATGAAAAAGGGTCTCGTTGTGCACTTGGTTTGACACTCCTAGGGGATATGCTTTGGGAATTCACAAAATCTACATGAATAGTTATTAAGTATTTAAATGTAGGTCGCCTATGAATAACCAACCATAAGCATAAAATTTCATATATTAAGGAATTTGTCATGATTTAGACATCTTATCTTTAATTTTTCATGATTATGTGATTTTCTTCTATGAGGTGTGTTTCATAACATGTGCTTTTTGGTTTTAGTAAAAAGATATAACTAGAAAGAACATGGTTAAAAATTAATGTTTCAAATGTGTAAAGTACGGGAATTATTAAAATGGATTTTCCATGTGGAAATCTCAAAAAAAATAATCAGGAAGTTGTTTTGAGTATTGGCTATACTTCTAATGAAAAGGAGACAGAAATTTACATTTGAAATATATGATATGTTCATCATGTAAATACGAATATATATAAAATAAATTTAAATTTATGTATATATATGTATATATATACACATAAGTGAAATTTATATTCATTATAAATATTTCCATTAAATTATTTCTTTTAATATTACAATGAAAAACATAAACAGCATTCATGCATATGTATGACATATCCTCTCCATAAACGGTGTATTCTATTTCATATTTCAATAAACTATATATTATCATAAATAAATATGTAATTAATATAAGTTATATTAATATATTTTTTAAAATTTAGGAAATCATTATATAAGTATGAGGAATGAAAATATAACAAATTAATACACATACAAAAAACATAGCTGATATTACGCTAAGAGAAACCTTATCTTGGAAACATTGAAAATAAGGCAATATAAATTCATAATCAAACCATATATGGCATTATAAATAAGAATAATATTATTCAGAATGTTTATAATGACTAATATATATTATATAGGAGGTTTTTATGAGTATGTAGAGAGGCAATACATAAGGTAAGGGAATATTGTCTCACTTTTTATTTCTGTGAGACATATGATTAATTAGCCACACATTTATTTTTTAGTGTGTATACTATCTAATGAATTATTTTGGGATTCATATAATTTCATTTATGGGTATTTAAATTTCCATTTTTTTATTTTATTTTCATGGGTTTATCTTTTACAAGATACAAAATTGTTAAACTAATTTTGTCTCAATTTTCCTTTATTTTGACAGAAGACATGTCAGGCACCTATATTTTTTCATGAGTTGTACAAAATATTATTGAAATTCTATTTCATGAATATAATTATTCTCAATATATTATAAGCTTTATTTTATTTGATTCTTTCCATTTTATAATGATTCAATGTTACCAAATTCGTAATGGTTTATAGTTATAATCTCATTGTTTATCATGATTGTGTATGATTATACTCTGATTGATGAATTATTATTATACATATCTCATGAAATCTAATGAGATTTTATAAACTCTAGTTATTCACGTTATATCCAAATAATTTTACCATTTTCCCACACTTTGGTATGTAATATGATTAATATACTATTTTTAAGAAAGTGTGACACTACATCTCTTTTTTGTAAAAAATATGTTTTTTGTTATAATTGTGTTTCTTAAAAGGATTCAATGATTAATCTAATATTATATTTTGAGAATAAAAAGGAATATTTACCCATCTGTTACCATTTATATATAATGTTTTTTAAAAATTATTCTTCTTTTCATTTTTATAATTAAATAAATTTTATAAATATTAAACATTGAAAAGGGAATATTTAGAATCTACGAATTTACCTGCCGTCATGAATATCATTCCCTTTAATATTATTTTAAAATATGAAAAATTAATTTCTTAAGGTAATTTTTCTTAATATTATATAAATTCATTTTTTAAAGTGGTTTTCAATGAAAAGAGATTTTAGAATGATTTGAAGCCTTTTTTATGTCTTTAATGTATTTTCAATGAAAACAGTTTTCAAAATGTTTTCTAGATTAATATATGTGGTTTCATGGGAAAATATTTTCAAAATGATTTCAATCCTTATTTATAGGATTTGAAATTATTTTCAATGAAAATGGTTTTCAAATAGTTTTTTTTGTATGAAATCATTTTATTAAAGAAGAAAGCATATTTCACTAAAGAAATGTTTTTAAAATTGATCTTTCAAAATTACTTTCCATCTAGGATGAAATCAAAATCTATTATTCATATCTATCGGGTAAGTAATCAATTGTTTCTATTTATATTTATTCTCTGAATGGTTTCGAATTCCATAGAATGATGTTTATAAAACTTTTTTCTCCTTCATTGGATATATTTTTCTGAAACGTGTATCTCTTCCATGGGTTTTAGGAACATGAAAACTTATTATTTTCATTGGAAATTAGATGATTAAATTATTATAAAACCAATATTTTGTATTATATTAATATATTACTACTTTTTTATGACACACATTTCACTTCTTGGGTTATGATAGGATATTTATAAAACCCAACTCCTTTTATGGGTTCCAATATGATGAAAGTTTAATTATCTTTTAGAACATATATGAATGGTTTTTTTATGAGATGTATGGGAAATATATCTCCTTATAATGATTTGGATAATGATTTATATCTCATGATATAGAAATAATGGTCATTATCCACTTTGATTATATTGGGAGTGATCCTTGACTACTATGATAGTCATGAGAGTGAACCATGACTACCAAGATGGTAATGGGAGTGAACAATGACTACCAAGATGGTCATGGGAGTGAACCATGAAAACCAAGATGGTATTAGAAATGATCCAATACTACTAATATAGTCTTGGTAATGATTCCTTAGCTACTCAGCAAATAATTTTTATATGATTATCTATTTTCCACAATTAAATTTCATACTCCTATGTTATGTGTTCAAGGATTTTGAACATTCTTTTATTAGGATTAATTACTTATAACATTCAAACATTTATTCTTTTGATTCATCGTTATGATTTATAGGGTATAATATTCAAATTTTCTGATTTCATTATCTTGCCCTTATGATCATGTTTATGATTACGTTTATCCATTATTAGACCTTACTGACCATCTGAGCTCAACCCGTTTATGTTTTCTTCCCCAGGTTATGAAGATATATTCATGGTATTATATGTATACTAGGGGTGATAATCTTGGATAAACCATAGAGATATAATGTAGCTCCCTCATTTTACAGAGCATCAATTTCCATGTTTCCTAATGCAAAAAACTAACCCAGCCTTCAGGTTTCTATTTTTTTAATATATTAATTATTCCACAAAATTAAGGTATTTTCTATGCATGCTAAGATTGGGTTTCTATAGTTATTATTAGAGTTAAGTTCAAGTCATCCTTTGGAAACTATAATGAGAATACTTTAGTGATATCCCTTAGTATTTTACAATGGATATGTCCTGGGATGTCTCTAAGGATAATTATATAGAAGAGTTAACATTTAGCAAAATCTCTTAGAATTTTTGTAAAGGTTAGAGTGAGAGGGTTCCCAGAAATAAATACCTGACTGGATACTAAATGAGGACTTGTTTATGGAATAGAGGTACCTAGGATTAACAAATCTGAAAAGTTGTGTTGGCCTAGAATCAATGTAATCATGTACATGAAAACGATCCATATTACGCACCTGGTTTGACACTCATTGGGGATATTTATCCTAAATTAAAAAACTCTTCAAGAGCCATCTATAATGAATTAAATATAGTATCACTATAAATAACAGAGGATAAACCAACGTTTTTATAGATTAGGGAAGTGGGTTCCATGATTTAGACATCCTATAAATAATTCATTTTCACGATTATGTGGTTTTTGTTCATGATAAGCAACACTACTATAAATTTAGGTTATAACCAAGGTTCTAAATCATGGGTATAGGCCCAAAAATCATGGATATATGTTATAGCCACGGATTGATGAACCATGGCTGGTATTGGTGTGGCTATAGGGTAGAGCCTATAGCCACAGTTTCAACCGTGGTTATAGACCTATTGAAACGGCTCCAACCGTGGCTATAGGGCTATACCCATGGTTTCAAACCATGGCTATAGGGTATTCTCTATAGCCACGCCAAGACAAGCGACGGTTCATAAAACTGTGGCCATGATCTTATTGCCACAGTACAAAATGTGGCAATAGGTCTTTATAAATGGTTTTAAACCGTGGATATATGCCTTTCCATTGCATAAAAAACGAGGATGGTTCACCGTGATGGCTATTGAGAGGACAGTACCAGCACCCACATCCCATGTTCTGCACACCTCCCCTACCCTCCACCTTGCACCCCCACCTTGCACCCCATGCCCCCTCATCACTACACACCCCTCCCCCTGGAAACCCCCCTCCCCCTAGACCCTCACCACAACTCCACTTGCATCCTACCTCATTCGCCCTGGACAATCCCCCTCCCACCTGTAGACATCCCCCCTGCTCCCTTCTCACTGCACCCCTCCCTCCCCTGGACAACCCCCCTCGCCCTAGACAGCCACCCACCACTCCACCTGCATATCCCCTCATCCCCCTTGGACACACCCTACAACCCCCTCCATTTCCCTAGATAGCACCCCACCCAACCCTGCACAACTCCCCCAAAGACCTTGACCCACTTGGATAGCCCCCCTCCCCCCACACCCCCTAGACATCCCCGTCCCACCAATACCCCTGTAGCCCCCACCCCCTTTCCCTGGACTTCCCCCTCCCTTGGACAGCCCCCCCCCCCATGAAAAACCCACACTCCCCCTCCCCCTGGACACCCCTCCCCCTCCCCCTGAAGCCCCCTCCCCATGGACACACATCCACCACAACTCCCCATGCAGCCCCTCCCCCCTTTCTGTGGACATCCCCCCTTTCTACCCCTAGACACTCCCACCCACCCAGAACACCCCCTATAGCCCCCACCCTCCCATTCCCTAGACACCCACCTACTCCCCTGCAAACCCCCACACTCCCCCTGCACCCCCCATTTCCCTGGACAACACCACCCCCACTCCCCCTGCAACCCACTTTTCTTTGGACATCACCCCCTACACCCCCCTGCAGCCCCCCTTCCTAAACAACCCCCCATACTGGATAGACCCCCCCACCTTACACACCCAATCCAGGACATACCCCCCCAGACATGACCCCCACCCTACACCCCCCAACCCACCCTACACACCAGTCAATTGAAATGTGAAAATCAAAATCATTATAATATATGTCTATTGTACAAAAAATTCCAATATATGAACTACACTAATAAAAACAATATAATATGACCATAAATAAATCATACATCATCAAGACAAATTGAGAAGAGTGGAACCAAACCAAATGGTTTTGAAAAAGATAAAGCTGAAGCAAATTGAAAATAATGTATCCAAACTGACTCAAACAAATCAAAACATACTTCAATAAAACGTAATTGAACAAGGAAGAAATAAAAAAATGAAACATACCTGATTGAATCTAAATGTAATTATTTGAACTGAATAGCCCCAAATCATACAAAATGAACCTGTTAGAAATGACGTAAACGGGAATAAATGAAACCAATAAAAAATAAATTAACAAACCAAACGTAGTGTAAACTGAACAAAGGATTCGGGCCTTGTCAGAATCATTTAGAAGGCCGCATGCCCGTAGGTTAAGAGGATATCTCATTCATGTGGTGCTTCTCTGTCCTCAACGAGATCCAAAATGCACTAAAAAAAATAGGGAACCCAAAAATCACAAAAACACAAATTAAAATTGAGCCAAAGAATAAAAACAGAAGAATGATTACCTGAATCGAATGATGAACTCACAACCCTATATGGTGGTGGGTAGAATCAACATCATCATAAGTAACCAGATGTAAGTAAATAATAAGAAAAAAGTGAGATATAACAACTTCTTATATATATATATATATGATTAGTGTCTCAATTGTACATGATAAATGATACATAACTCCATAACCAATAATGATCAAAGAATGTTCATATTGATATGTAAATCCCAATACTAAATAACATGATCGTTAAAAAATGCATTTTTTAAAATGAAATCCAATTCTATTCAATTCATACACAATAGAAGCATTGGAGTAATATTATTCTATATTTATTGGGTATTACATAATGTAGTAGGTTGCACCATTATAGATGGGAAACATGGAAGATATGAGGGGATAGTGATGCAGTTTGACACACCTTGGGTTGTGTTGTATTTTTTTGAATAATGTGTGAACTTTTCCCAAGACGATTTTTTGAAAATATGGGGATATTTATGGACACCCATAAAGTGAGTATGAGGTAGACATGTTGACATGGTTGTTTTTGAGGAGTTTGAAGTTCTGAGAAAATAGATCTGATGGATATATATTATATTTATTGACAATGAGATGTAGTAGACAATTAGTTATGATGGAGCATGGCCATGTGAGGGAGTTCCTATATTTAAAACTATAAATGTAGGTTCTTACAAAGCTAGAATTTAACCGTCAAAAAATTCAGGATGGTTCATGTAAGAAATTATATAAAGCATGGAAATTTATCAATACCCATTCAGAATGATTTCTTTCTCCTGAAGAAAACTTCAGATCCCATCAATAGGAAGATAACTTTTCCATAATTCCCACTCCCTCCAATATAGGGTATATATGAAATATATGTGGATGAAAAATAGGGAAGATATCTATGTGGCTTGTGTCTTTGGGATGTAACCGCTATTGTAATGTGCCATTCCCAAAATCATCAATATTTTCCTCTTCATTTTATAAATGACATGATTCCTCGGTGAAATACCATTTACCAGCCTTATTACCTCATTTTTTGAATCTTCATCCCCCTGTATCCCCCTTCCACACTAGAAAGACTCCCCCACTCCTTCCGGATAGACCCCCCACCCTAGACAGACCCCCACCCCATCCCCCAATATAGGCCCCCAACTAGACATACCCCCCACCCTGCACCCCCCTGAACTTGTGTCTAGGCTCGAGCATTTTCCTGCCCTCAATATTTACTAGATAGAAAAAAACAAAAAAAAACATAACTCTACCACCTTGAATTTACATTACCAAAAACATGAACCCACTAATCCTGATAGAACCATTTCCAACCAATAAACAAACAGATCAGTCTTCATATGATACAAATATTAATACAGACCCCCCCCCCCACTTCTTCCTGGAAACTCCCACCCCCCAACCCCCTCCCCCACTAAAGACCCCCTACTGGACATACCCCCCCCCCCAATATGATTTCCAAGATACTACCAATTATTGTATACACCTATATTACATAGAAAAAAACTTCCTGTATTCAATGATTGACATGAGTTCTGACTTTTAGTAACCTAGGTGTGGGATATGAATTTTGACATAGATAGTTTCTATCCCCTCATGCATTCTGCTTCTTCAAGCCATAGTATTTATAAGCATTGAAAAACTCTAGTTAATCGCACAATGCTACCTAGATCTATCATTGATGTTGTATTACACCACGGAGACATCTCCAGACACACACTCCTTCATGATACCAAGCGCAATCATATTCACATTTTACACGTCGTTTCCCAACTATATGGATGTCCCTAAACTAAATTCCCCTTTGACCTACTATCACCACCTCCTTGGAGATCATCCGTATAAATAGAAACATTCTCAATGGTCAGCTCACCAGCACACTCTATCATTTCAATGGACCTCGCATGTAACCACAATGTAAATTCTCATTCACCAATTCATTCCCATCAAGTCATGATTACACTAATTTTTACTATAACATAGTGATTCCCCCATGAGACAAAGACCTCTAAGCCTAGACAGACATTCCATAACATTTTTTCCCCGTCTTTCAGCTTTCAAAACACCATCAACTGTCTCAGATTCCTATATCTAATATTGATCTATTTTTCTAAATTATTGATCTTCATCAACATCATCATAAGATTTTTTTCTTGATCCTAATTATATTTAATCATTAGATCATTAATCACTTCTAGTGCCAACATTTATGGCCTTACCACTTCTATATATTGCTTTTTTTAATAGAATATCTAGTAGCCAAGGGAATCAATAAATTTAAATAATACTTACGATGCATTATTCTTTACCCTTTACAAACTGGATAATTCCATGACTCATAGATGTCTTTATTCCAATTCCTTAACCCAAACCCAAATGGAACTATCACATGATGATTCTACACAGTGTAAAGAAAATTCAGAATCTACTTATTTATCACTCGGATCTGGTTCTGCTTTGATATTTGAACCAACCTTCTTCATTTTTCACATAGGTATGACTATCTTCCACCCTTAAGGATCATTATCACCCTCGACGTTTTCATTGAAATCATTGCATTGATCGTGAATATGGATTGAGGTGTGGGGCCTACATCTCATATGACAACTACATTTCAGAATCACTGGCATATGGACCATAAAATATCTTGAGAATTCAGTTCTATAACATTTATTCCAAAAAAAAACAATAATAATACCAGAAACACCAACCTAGAATGGTGAAATGTGAACTGAATCTAATCGAATTGGACAATATTAATTCAAAATTCTAAAAGTATTAATCAGAACAACTCCATCATCTAGATCCTTCCCTTTGCACCCATTTATAGAAGTTGCAGATTGGGAGTAGGTGGATATAGTAGTGGAAGAGCTTGGCTCTGCCTCTCCCATAACTTTCATATCCCACGTTGAACTTTACTAGTATTTCCTCAAACTGACAATGATATATGTTACCTTTAGATCTAGTTGAAGTGACCTCACTGCCTTCCAATGAGAATCATTTATTATGATGCCTCTGATTTATGAGTTACATATTAAAAGGACTACATGATATTAAACATTATCCCCATGTTGGAAGTTGGATAGATCATGACCCATGTGTCTACATGATGTAAATAAGTCATCCCAATATTCATAGCATACCTGCTACTTCCAACAAATCTCTCATTCAATATCAATGCAGATAAAATCCATCGGTCCCTCTAATACATCGAGCCGAACACATATTTTTGGGGAAACAATGTGGAAGAATGTTATTGTGTTATTATTGGTATATAAGAAGTGTCCAACATATTACGAATAAATTTAAGAATCTCCAAATCCTAAAATGAGTGATGTAGGATAAGGACGGAAATCCAAATCACCATGGAGGGAATATCATCTTTTAGGTGGATCGTGAAAAACCAATAGAAAATATAGAAGTTTAAGTTAGTGAAAGAATGTGAAGAATTCAATCTAGTAGATATATTGGGCATCTTTAGTTGAAAAATGAATCATAAATTTCCACAGATTTATAATCCTTATAATCACCCATTCAAGAAAACCACATGAATCAAAATTAATCCTATCAAAGGTTTCCATCGAGGGAGGAATCCTGCCAATGATAGCCACTAATGTGAGACTGAATAAGGAATAAGCATTTTAAAATTTTAGGGGAAACTAAATTTTTAATAATTTCATCATCCCATGACAGAATTTTAGGGCTCATTTCAATTTTGGGATGCTGGGAAAAGGCTAGGATTGATGAAGGTGGATAATGGTCATAACTATGAATCCAGAGTAGTCGGGATGAAACCTCCCACCAACCCCATGTGAGGGGGGACAAGAGGGGAATCTATGAATCCTACAACATTATCGAAAGAATCCACATGATTAAAAGAGTTCAAGCCTTATAAGTAGACACACATAAAAGTTCTGTCAAAATAATTTCATCAAAAACTCATATTACTACATGCTCCCCAATAAGTCGAACATCTCAACCGTTCCAAGTCTAATCACAAAACCACACATCATCTAGAATAGTCTCAAACTTTGAGTGTATACACGTATTCTATCAATAAAATATCAGACCATATAGGATCATAATCATCAACCTCATCGGGATTTATACCCAAAAACAGTCAGGCCAAGAATCCTAGCAATCCTTCCCTTTGAAATCCAAACCTCAACACTGAAACACATAAAGTACTTTTCATCATGGAAGACTCAAGAATCCCAATGCCTATACCACAAACTCTATAGTACCTATAATGCACCAATATCATAATTTAAATCATCTACCCATGATTGTTTCTCTAAAAGAACTTACAATCCCAGGCTAATTCCACTATTAGGTTACTATCATATACCATATCTAATATCAAGCATAGTACCCAAATAACCAATATCTTAAGGCATATATCAATGGAATTAGGCCATCCCACCTAGCTCAATAACCACATCTCACATAGGTCAATGCTCATAGGGAAACATATATTTTTTCCCATTTGAAATATTATAATGAAACTAATGTACTAACACCCACTCTAAATTTCTCAAATATATGAATATCAGGAATTACATCCAAATCATCATCCTACTATGGAACTGATCCTAAACTAAGGTTATACTGTCATCGCCAATCCTCTCCTCATCCCTATTATCAATATCATCAAAGATATCTCAATAAATCTTGAAACTATAGGCTTCTTCTCAACCTGAACCTACGATTAGTGAAATATTATCAGGTTCCCAAGAATCATGGACACCCAAGAAGTGTTTGAGTAAAATAAAGTAGAGAACCACAAATGGGGTACTATGAATAACCAACAAATATAGTGTATGGGTTGATGATATGCTCAGTTGAATATATAAATAAACTATGGAAGCATAAATAAATACCCATCATTGATCTGTGGGTTATAATGTGACACTCAGTATTGGATATACATACTTTGGTTAGTGTAAGAGTTTTTTTAGCATGTCACATGATCATTCCCACTAGTACAGAGCCTAATATAAATGTATTATAAGGTGAAATCATCGAATCCTTGGAGTTAATTCTAGTAAATCTAATTATATCAAGACCATGACTAATTCCAAAGAGTGTGTTCTAAGATATCTTGTAGTATCGAGCATATAACAGATTCCTAGGGGGATAGGCCTAGGAAATCCAGTAGTATCATCAACAAAATCTATTACTTGGGGGATGATGCTAGGTAATCATATTGACCCAATGATGGAATCCCAATATTTTGGGATTTCTATATAATCCAAAATATTGAATATAATGTGATTTCCCAAGGCATTTATAATGTATTAGGATCAACATCTAGAGCCTAGGATCACACCCCAGGCATCCTATTTTGACCATACAGTTGAATCCTAGTTAACCTCTTGGGTATTCCACTTAAATCTTTGAGGGTAGTGTGTCCCTTCCATAATATGTCACATGACACATTATATACATGTTTTCAATCTTCTAAAACTCATCTAAAAAAGTGGTTCCCTCTCAAGTGCAAGACCTATCATAATCATCAATTCTATATCCGGCTCATAGACAGTTTATTTGGGTTCCAAAGTGACACCTCCACTCTCTATAATCCTTATTACATGCACCCTCACAATGGTCAAAATCCTTAAGGCACCCTCTGGGGATCCCTAGGTTAAATTATAGAACAAACACCATGTGTGGATTCTTTTTATCAAATTCACATCTATCATGTCAACACACACCATTTGGAATCACGTCCTTCGAAATAATCATAAACAACTCATGATCACACTATAGTCATAAGAAAAACCTCAATTCCATAGGTTTAAATAGATGGAAACATTCATACCACACTTTCAAAGACACACTATGTCAGTCCTCTCACCAAGCCTATCATCAATTTAGCTGAATTATACCTAGCAAGGTATCTAAAACTCATTTGTGTAGGAACACCTTTCCACACTCATCTCTAATAACATGAAATATTTAAAGGAATTTTAAGGGTCTTTCATGGCATACTTGGTATAATAACTATATCTCAACACATCCCTCCACTGGAAGGTCACCAAGGAACCTAATCTAAGGTCCATTATTTTTATATACTTCACTTTATTTTATATACACCCCATATGGGGTTCATGTTTCTCAAGGCATACAATTATACTTATACTTTTATACCCCTATGGTCGAGATATATATCTTGTTCACAGAGGTCCATCATGGACATTGGAACTTTCCACATTTAATTCAAATGAATTCCATTATAATTAACCTGATTAATTAATTTATAAAGGATAATCTCTTGATGTGGTGAAACTGCAAACATCACATTTCACATAAATCATGTATAAACCAAAGGGTTGTTCCCATGAAACCACATACCTAAATTGAAGTTACTTCTTTTAATGGATCTTGAAAACCATCTAAGCTAGTATATGATCTAGCATCAACTAAGGCTCCTAACCTGGTCCCAAAATTACAAATAATAAATTATATTATTTTATAATTAATTATCTTATCCAATTAAATTAATTATATTAATTATAATTAATTTCATAATTTAAAACTAATATACATAAATTATTATTCAATCACTAGGATACCTCAATGAACTGAAACCATGAACACACACGCCTGGAAGATACATGCAATACACCCGATACTGTCATAGGAAAATCCAAAAAAATGTTATCTATTTGATAGGCGATTTCCAAAAATTTAGATAAAAACCATAAATAAAATCATCATGTGACGTACCTTTGATGAAACAACACGAGATAACATATAGATATTATCTCAACACATCCAATATTTACACCAGGAAAAATATCCATCATGTGGGACAATTTCCACCATCCTTTGGTGGAAATTTCCAATAAACCCCAACATAAATATTATAAAATTATATAATATGGATGGAAACTAAAACAAAGGAAAAGGATGGAATAACTAACTCGAAATAATCGTCGAATAATACCAGAAATATATCCCCTCTCAAGGTGGATAAATGTAGGGACAAAGTGTGGTATAACCATCAAGATCTGGCCTGCTCGTAATATCAAAAACTTTTTAAGCCCAAATCACCCTGATTTCAAATAAGCGGGACTACCCCCATGTAAAAAAGAAAATTTTGATCCATTCATGGCATGAATAGTATGTTCATGAAATGATTTCCCTTTCACCTGAGTAGCATTCATGAAGGAGTTACCGAAGAAATCATCACGGAGTGTGTAGGGGTTGGCTCATGCGAATCCCACTTATGGAAGGTCTTGGTTTGTCTGATTAACTGATTGGAGGAGGAACGTGTGACGAAGGGTGTGGAAGAGGATAAAAATTCATGAATAAGGGGATGGGAGGGATCAAGTGAGGGAGTGGTGAACTAAGTCGAGAATTTGGGGAGGATCGGCCGAGGGAGAATTGACGAGTTGCCAATGAGGGATAAAGGTTTCGCGGGTGTGGGATGAGTCCCAGTGAGGGAGAGATGTGGGTTGGAGAGATGCGTGTGGGAGATGAGTCCCAACAAGATAGATATGTGGGTGGGAGTGATCTGGTTGGAAGATGAGTCCAAATGAGGGAGAGATACAGGTGGGAGATGAGACGCTATAGAGTTAAAAATAATTGAGGAACTATTTCCACAGGACTCAGTATATCCATATGTTTATCTATTATAATTCCATGGTTTTTAAATAACCGTTTCTATATTTTAATTTATAGACACATACCAATTACACCTTGGTTATAGGTCTGTGGCTATAGATCAATTTTTTAGTACTGTAATTCTTACACTATGCTTTTGTGGTTTTATTTAATGGTAAGAACCAAAAAGAATTGGATTAACGTTTAATTTAATGGTAACATATTTAATGAGTTGTAAAATGGGATGATCACTATATTTATGTATGTTGTGATCAATTCTAATCATTTTTCATGGATCATGGTTAGAATTTTTTTACTCAATATATTCTAGAACTCACTAAGAAAGAGAAGGAGGGAGTTTGGTGTGAGTTTGGGTAATATAGATCGTGGAAGAATAATTATTCAATAATTTTTGTCTTATAAATGTGAAATGAATCATCTAATTGAATATTTTAGAGGAATAAAAAAATGTTTTCACTATCGAAAATTAAGTCACAATGTAAGTAACTACAAAGAAAGATTTATGGATTTGATAAATAAAATGAATGGGAATATTGTCATCCCAAAGAAATCATTAAAGGATAATTTCATTATGTGTGAAATGAATGGTAATTATCAAATTTTATGTCACATGTTGAGAGTTCATGAACAAAATCGGTAAGGTGGTATGATTAAAGGTTAAATTGTTGATTATGGTGATACTATATATAAAATGTTAAAGGAGATAAGTATTATTTAATAGAATGATGTATCATTATTATATGTTATGTTCAAAATTGAATAAGAAATGTTTTTTTATATTTGGATTCATTAATTATGTCATATGACTGGTGAGATATAAAACTATTTTTCATTTTCTTGTTTTTTTCATAGGATTTACATGATTATGTTAAATTTTTTCTCATGGGTTGGATAAGGGATTTAATTATAAGGTTATATTTTGTATAAATTTAGGTAACCATTAATATGTTCCTTATGTTAATATAATTTTTTTGTATTAATATATTCAGTATATGAAAATGTAAATTGGATATTACTTATTACCATGGAATTAATTATGGACTTATTGAAAATTGTATTATTCTAGAACTGACTACATTTACAACATTTATTATTTAAGGAACATATATAGTAATCTTTTGAAGGAGGAAGCCTGCTTGTTTTCAAAGATGATTAATGGTAGTTTAGGATGTTATTGTGTTTCACGATAATATATGATGAATGTATTCATATGTTCTGAATGTGACAACAAAGTGGTCCTTTGTGATATACGGTGGATTAATGTTAAGCTGATTTTGATAAATTCATTATAATTTTTTGGCTTTTCAAATTTAGGAAGGATTATAATGTTATACTTTTATTGAAATTTCAAGTTAGAATTTTGATGAAGTATTTATTTCACGAAATTGTATTGAAACCCTTAATTAAAATACTATATAGTTATTATCTGAATCTCAAAGGGGTTTGTAATATTTATTTAGGAAATTAAATAATTTTCATTTTAGTAAAAGAAAATATTTATCTCGGGTGAAAAAAAATCACATTCAATAAGGTTGTGTGTCCTGAATCTATGACTGAAATACAATAAGGGTTTCACAACAACCACATACATATGTGATGTACTAGTTAATGTATAATAATTATTTTCAGTTAAATAATTTTATAAATAAATATAAAATATAAACCAATACTGTTATTTTTTATGATTAGATATTAATAATTAATAAAAATCATTTTGTAGAATAGTTAGAGGCAAATAGTTTACCTTTTAATCTTTTATAGCCCTTATGATCTATTAAAAGTGTTTTATTTCATTATGAATCGTTTTTTATTTATGTATATCAATTTTAATATGTAATGTATGAATTAAAAATTGATCAAAGGATAATAATATAATGAAATTTTGTTTATAAAAATATATTATGTTAGTATATTTTCTTATCATCTTGTTTAATTAAGTAATTAATCAACATTATAAACTTAATAAAAAAATTCATAAAACCATAATTTTTGTTTAACTGATGAAATATGAAATGATCACATATTTATCACATTGAGGTTCTCTACATTTAATTCATAATTCTATTTTTGTGATTGGTTTCCTTAATCAATCACTATGAATATTTATGATTTTTCTATAATTCTATGTTTTCACATCTCACACATCTTCTCCTATGTGGAATCCTAGCTATGACATACTTTGGGTAACCATTTAGGTTTCCAAATTCTGTTTTTAATAGATGTTTTAGTGTTTATTTTAATGATGTGGGTTTCTATATGAGGGAAAAGAAGTATTAAACCATTCATAACCATGATAAATATTGAGGTAAAAATTCAATTTAAGCGGTAGAATTGTAAGAACCCATACCTTCTTTTTAGGTATGATTTTTCTTTTCTAGTGTTTTTCAAAAAAGTTGGAGAATTAGGAAATTTTAGAAGTACATTCCGTGTACTTTTGAGTACACACTATGAACCCTGTGGCCATAGGTGACTATGTACTGGTCTTGTAATGGAAGAGTACATGGTCATGGGGGGTGTCCTGGAGACCGCCTAAAGTGGGGGATGGTTAAGGATTGTACACACCTTGTACTTTTCTTTTAAATTGATTATATAGACTGGGGTAACATCTAATTGACATAAACTTGTTCTTCTTAGCACGTCTTGTCAAGGAGTGACTGAAGACAATGAAACTTCTATGATCCCCAAGTTGATCATTCGTTCTCCGATTCAACCAGTGTCGATTACGTTGGAATCGCCAGGGTGATATCTTCCATCTTTTAGAGCCTTGTTTCTTATTTTCTCTCTTTTTTTGAGATATCCTCAGTTGAATGTTTTTGACTTTTTTGTAGATATACCATGTTTTAGGTCGATTCAACAGCCAACACCATAGTATATCGATCATACAATTTCGATGAAGGTTGTTGGTTACTTTCCATAGATCGTCATTGAGTATTATGTGCAAAAGTTCCCAACAACCTAGAATGAGGAATTGCGTGTTTCAAGATTTTAGCCATGTTATTTATTTTTATGCCTTGTGTACTTGAGTATAGGTTGTTTTATTAGGAATAGGGTTATTTTTCCAAGCTTTGTATGTGTTTATCATGTTTGTTTTGACATTGGCCATTTGGTATAGCTTTATCGGTTAGGCTGCTTTCTTTCCATGCCTAATATTGTTATGATGGAGTGATTTTATCTGATGTTGTTATATGATTATATCTATTTAGCAAATTAGTTCTTAAAAAATCTTACTCAAGTTTTTATTATGGTTTACTTTGTCTGTTGAACATCCTTGTGTGTGATTGACATACACAGTGAAGTGGGAACCTGGTGTAATAGACCATATGGAGAATGGATGCTGGGAGATTCCCCAGACTGTATGTTTAATTTTCACGTTGTGAGACCTGTTGGAGTTGGTTTCCTTGAACCAAATACATTGTACATTATTCATTCATAAAAGACATATCACATCTTGATTTTTCTTCTGCGTGAAAATGCATGTGATAATGTCCTAAGGACATCTATTGCATTAAATGGTCATAGCAGATCATTGCTATGATGAAAACCCGGAATTTCCATAACACTATTCTAAAATATATGTTCTATGGCTGGATGGTTTTATTTGAGGGACAAAAATAATACTGGCCATTAGGGGTGAGGACTCTTAAAACATTGAGGCACCTTCTCATGGTGTGCACCTTTGGTAATTTCCAGGAGGATATTATGAGAACGAGACCCCCAAATGGGAATTCCACATTTCATAGTGTCATTGGATGTTTCTATCTGCGGAAGTGTGTATTGTTCCTTAGAATTTGATATTATTATTAATGGGTAATACAACTCCCGCACATATATGTATTGAGGAAAACTATAATGACACATTTTTCATAGTGAGGTGGGATACATTGGGTGCGTCACGAGTAATACTGCATTATTAGATAATGCGAGAATGGATTTTTTCCTTCTGTTCCATAACAGAAGTAGATATCTCATGCCCTTTGTTGGAATTGATATAGCTTAAGTTAATCCATGGTCATGGTAAGGTATGGTCAAGTTCAATTCCAGAAAGTCAAAAAATGAATAATCAAGCACATGGTTTGACGGCACTGGAATACAACCCGCTTGATTCGTGATATCGTGACAAAGGGATAATATTACATGGTAAGTGTTCATATGAGGTGACACATCAATGCAGCATCAACTTCATTTATTGGGTGCCTTGAGCCATTGCTAGATAGTAATCTTGGACTTTTGGAAAACCCATCAAATTCCAATGAGAAAGAGGCCTAGAGGGTAACATACTAAGCGTGTCCATGTATCTCAGTTAAATATTAATTTAACAGGTTAAATAATGATTATTCTTGAATGTGGTTTAATAATTATTTATGGATGCCTAATTGAATTTATTTCGAAACTTGTTATTTGAGAAAATATATTGTGGATGAAATAATATATATTTATTGGAGATTAATTCAGTTACATTTATTTATGAAATAAATATCCATTACTCAAGGACTAAAAAATATTGTGGAGGAAATAAAGGAAAATGGGAAATAAAAGTACATGACATGTATATTGAATATACATGTTGTGTAGTTTTATGGAAAGCGAGTACACGTAATGTATTAAGGATTACACGACATGTTGTTTTTCCAGTCGAGATTTTGAGGAAATAATATTTTATTAAATGATATTTACTTTAATCAGTGTGGGTGCATGTCATGGAATTAATCCTTCAACATAGGGGGTTTTAAATAAGAGTTAATAAAATAAATAAAACATGTAACATGTTTATTTATTGTCATAAACTTATAACCTCAAACCTGATTATAAATATCCTCACAACCCCAACAATTTTACACAGATAAATCATTGTTCATAATAATTCATGAAAATTCTCTCAAGGCTGAGAGAACTCCTTCCTCCTAGAACGTCCTCAAGACTGAGAGAGATCCACCACCATCGGATCAAGGCGATCGAAGGTGGACATCTCAAGTGATGGTTATTCCGCTCTATCACTCAGAGATCCCTTCGGCGACGTCCAGAGATACGTGGAGCACGTGTGGATCACTGCTAGAGAAATACTACACTTGGATTCTATGATGCAACGATAGATCACATAGGATCATGACCAGAGACATCAATGAAGAAATAATTCCTTCATGGTAATTCTTGTAAATTAATTAATTTAATTATAACCAATATATGATGATTCTCTTGATGGTTCTGATACCCTTCTCTTTTTTCATTCTTTGTTCTATTCCGAAGATCCAACTTTTATTATCTTGATGGATCTCGAATTGAACATTGTTTAATGCTAAAATTAAAGTTGGGAAAACCCACCAATGCGCTTCTACGACACCGGGAACCAACAAGTGGTATTTGAGGGGTCATATCGTTGATTATAATTATTTAATTTTTCATTGGTTTTTTATGCATTTAATAATATAGCTGTTTCAATTCAGGTTAATAATTTTTTAAAATATAAATCTCAAGATATGTTCCTCTCCTTTAATTTCTCATTCACATTATAGAAATGATATTTTCTTTTAATTTTGATTAAAATAAATTAGAGGAACTCAACTAGAGGTGGAAAACTCACCTTTCCGTATAGCACCAGAATACAAGGTGTGTATTCCGAAGTACATTTCGTGTAGTCTAGGTTCAATGCATTGACTGATCCACTAAATCAGGTCATGTATTGGATGTTATCTATGTCATTTATGACACTGTGTGTTGACCAGGAACAGGTGGCCCACTATTCTTGGATTACCCATCGTGTGGTCCAACTGAACACGGTGTGTAGTCCCATCAGAATAGGGTTATACCGTGTACCCCGTACTCGGCTTCCCTCCTAGAAACCATGTAACACGGAAACCCCATGGCATGTGTACAACTTAACATTCCATGTACTCTGAAAATTTCCAAAGTACATTAACAATCCATGTCCTCAGGCGTGTACTTCAGATGGATGGTGAAGAATAGTACATTCCATTTAGTCGAAACTACACGTCGCGTACTCACCCAAATTACACAGATTTATTAAAATTTATTATTATATTATAAAAACCCTTGGGACGTGTACCACAGTGCAATAGTAAAGCCGAGGAACAACATATGATGGGTGTTTTAGATATATGTGTTTAATTTAACATATGCGTAATGAACTGGAATTCACCGGGTTGCCTCCAAGGTACAAGTTACGTACAATGATAATTTTAAATGGATTTATTTATTTTAAATTAAGATGGATGAGAATCTAAAAGAAATTCAGAAAAGGGTTTAAGATAAAAGTATTGATTAATTAAAGATAACTAATTGATTCGAGCATGATTTATCTTAAACAATAATGATTAATGTATTGAATTCTAGTTTTATTTATGCGTAAATATCGTTGAATATATAGATGATAATGAGCTAGACCATGACCTTTTTATGTGAATGGTTTCATTTAATTAATTTATTTAAATTAAATTTGTTGGCCTGCGAGCCTTCTCCTCACTAATATGTAGGGCATGTGCACCCAAGGATTTTGTTATGTAAAAACCCCTTTTCACCTCTCACATGCATGTGAGATAAATGCATATGTAATGGATGGAGCTCCCAAGATAGTGGAGGCGGCTCATGTCTGGAGCCCAGGTGAAACCAAACCAAGGAGATAATAGTTGGGAAGGTGGAAAGCTGTAAACACAAACTTGAAAGGTTCAAGGTGTTTCTCCCCAAGGTCTTGGGTTATTTTATAAACTTTTATATAAACAAACCAATGAAAAAACCTCACGATCATACTATTTATTTTATTTCTATCAGTTTCATGGTTTATTTATTATGGGTGTGTTTTCATGATCAAATAATTAATGAACTAAATATGAATGCAAGATGGATCTAAAATAAAGATCGACTTATGCGTAAATATTATCTTAGAAATGATTAATCAATTAAGTATTTCCCACTTAATATTAACAAGAATAATAAAATGGAAGTTTATGTATAAGGATAAAATCCCACAAAATAAATATTAAATCAGTATATCCTTCCATAATATTGGTTATAATTGAACTATAGTTAAATGTTCTTGACAAACCCTAGTTGGGGTGCTTTCAATTATCAGGTAATTATAATTCAATGTTTTCGGGTTACTTGACTTGGTTCATATAAAGGGTTGAAATACACAACAAGAATTGGTGTGGCTTATAGTCAAAGGTTGAGGAAATCCAAAATAAAAGGATTTCAGGATTGGGGAGTCCACTCAATAGATTAAGGATCTACGAGTTAATGTAGTTGGAATTTGTTATGACTACCTAAAACCCTTCATGTTTCTTGACTAAACCTATTTGGAATAATGAAAAGGGAAATATGGCTCCTTTCCACTATAATATTCATGCAACAGAATATTATAATGTCAATGACAAGGGCTATTGGATTTTGATAAAATAGTTGGAGAATAATAATTATTGATTTATTTATTTGTCTCAGTTTTTGTAATAAAGTAGTAAGAACTTTTCTCATCTTAATTTGTAGAAACTAAATGAAAAATTACTTCAAACATATCATTTCGTACCATACTCTAGAATGAAAACCTTATCACCGGTAACAATTTCCAAGAGTGGTAGAGGCTTTTATCTTTCATCCTTCACCACAAAAGGATATTTTATGTGCTAGAAGAGCCTATTCTAGTTGGGACTGGGAAAGAGGATAGTGATGACGAAATATCTCTCTATGCGAAACATATGGATGATGCCATAGATATCCAATGTTTCATGCTATTTCCCATGTCTAATGAGATTCTAAAGAAACATGAAAATTTTGACGTCTATAGCATGATGTCTCACCTTAGGGATCTCTACCAACAAATTGAGAGACAAGACAGATATGATATCTCCAACGCTTTTTCACAACTATTCTTGGAGAGTCTGTGTCAGTTGGGCCTCATGTAGTCAAGCTTATTGGCTACATTGAACACCTGTACCTCTTAGGGATTAAATTCTCAGATGACTTGCGTACAAATCTCATCCTATAATCACTACCCAAGACCTTCTCAAGCTTTATTTTCAACTAAAACATGAGCAATAATGAAAAGAGTCTATTGAAACTTCATACCTTGATTCACCATGTAGATGAGGAAATGGGGTGTGAAACACCCACAGTCTTTAAGGTGAATAAGAAATTGAAGGACAATGCAAAGGGGCCAAATACTTATAAATGGTCTGAAGCCCCCCCGAGCGTCGTCCCTCGAAGAAGTGGAAGATCCATACGTAGGGAAAGGGATGGGAGGCAATGGGTTTTTCATGTGGAAATCAAGGGCACTCGAAGAGGGACTTCACCCATAAGTGTGGGGATGATAAAGGTGAATTTGTTATTGAGTGTAATATTTCAATTTCTACACATTGGGTATTAGATATAGCTTGTGGGGATCACATTTATATTAAAATGTGGGAACCAAGTAGATTTAGAAATATTTCTATAGGAGAGGTGGATCTTTGAGCTGCCCATGGAGAAAGGCTGCATGAATTGGCTATTGGCGATTACCACCTCTCATTACTAACTGAGATGATTTTGGTTTTGCATAACTGTTCTTATGTTCCATGTGATCCCAAAGAACATAATTTTTTTATCTTGTTTGGATATGGATGGATTTATTTTCATGTTTTGAAATAAGGGTTGACACTTTTATTAGAAAAACATATGTTATGGTATGGAACATTTAAATTATGGTTTGTATGTATTAAATTATGAAAACTAGGTGATGGAAATAGATAATGAAACAAACTCACATGACTCATACATCACCTTGTTATGGCATCACCTTCTCAGTCATGTAAACAAGAACCACTGGGAAAATCTCTACCATTATTGATATTTAGACTCTAATGAGCTAAAACCAATTGATAGATGTCACACTTGTTTACATGGTAAAATGATCAACCTCTATTTTGGTAGAGAGGGTGAAATGGCCACATAGCTTCTAGGATTGGTGCATACATATCTATTTGGACCATTTCTACTAGAATCAAGAGGAGGATATTCATACTTAATTACATTCACTAATAATTTTAGTAGATATGGATATGTCTACTTAAGGAGGTTTAATTCAAAGTCCTTAGAGATATTTAAGGAATTCAAAAATGAACTGGATATTCACCTTGGTAAAAATATAAAGAGGCTTCGATCAGATCGAGGTGGAGAATATCTGAACCAATAATTCATTAATCTTCAACTGGATTCTGGGATTCTATCTCACCACACTCATCCTTATAGACCACAGTGGAATAGTGTTAATGAATGGAGGAACTGTAACTTGTTGGACAAGGTGAAGTCTATGATGAGTCATGCAGATAATCCATTATCCTTTTGGAGATATGAATTACAAAATACAACATACACATTAAACTGATTACCAACTAAGGTGAAAAATGAAATTACCTCCATGTTATGGAAGAGAAAAAAACCCATTTTGTCACATACACATGTATGGGGATGCAAGGAATTTTTAAAGGCCTTGTAAGGAAACAAACTAGCACCCCAAAGCACATGGTGTATCATTATAGGTTATCCCATGGAAACAAAAGGATATTACCTATATAAACCTCAAGACAAAAAAGTGAATGTCGTTGGACAAGCTGTATTTCTTGAGAGGGACAACGTCCTCAAAAGTGATAGTGGGAGCATGATTGACTTCGACGAAGTTGATGATCAAGATACACAAAAGATGGTACAGGAACAAGTTCCACAAGTCCCCATTTAAGAGGTTCTAGAAACACAAGTACTGCATAAAAGGTCAAGAGTGTTAAGGGAACTAGAGAGATTCGGTTTCCTAGTCCCTGAGGATGGTGAATCATTATTGTTGGACAATTATGAACCTCTCTTCTAAAAATAAGTAGTAAAAATCTCAGAATTTACAAGATGGATAGAAACTATGAATTATGAGATGGATTCCATGTATTAGAACAAAGTCTATGTTCTTTTCGATGAGCTAGTTGATGTAAAGCCTATTGGATGAAGATGGGTATTCAAGAGAAAAATGGACAAAGAAGGTCATGTTAGCTCCTATAGAGCAAGGCTAATGGCTAAAGGATTTAGAATGTGTCAATGAATTAACTATAATGAAACCGTCTCACTGGTTTCCATGTTTAAATCAATAAGAATCATTCTTTATATAGCATCTTACCATGACTATGATATTTGGAATATGGATTTCAAAAAAACATTACATAATGGTAACCTTTAGGATGATGTCTATATGACACAACCAGAATGGTTTGTGACACTAGGTGAAGCCAAACGGGTTTGTAAGTTTTAGAAATCCATTTATGGATTAAGGAAAGCATCCAAGTCATGGAAAATTTGATTTGATGAAGCCATAAATGAATTTTGATTCATTAATAATGAATGTCATCCATGTTGTTATAAGCGGTTTAATGGAAGTGTGATCATTATCCTAGTATTATATGTTGACGACATATTTCTTTTGTAAATGATGTATGTGTCTTACAATCAATTAAGGACTAGTTGAAGAAGTGTTTCTCCATGAAGGACGTGGGTGAATCAGCATACATTCTAGGTATCAATATCATTTGTGATAGATTCAAGAGGCTGGTTGGATACAGTGACTAGATACTAACGATATTTAGTATGGAACAATCAAAGATGGGATAGGTTCAAGTGTCACATGGCTTACATCTTTCTAAGAAAATGTTTCCCATGACACAACAGGAGAACGATATAATGAGTAAGATACTATATTCATTAGCTATAGGATCCTTCATGTATGCCATGTTATGTACCAGGATTGATGTTGCCTATTCCTTGAGCATGGTTGGAAGATATCATGCAGATCTAGGAGAACAACATTGGACTACTGTTAAGACTATCCTTAAGTATCTGAGAAGAACTAAGGATAGGTTCCTGGTGTATTAAGGAGATGAGGAGCTTGTCATCAGAGGGTAAGCTAATTCTGGATTTCAGATAGATCAGAACAATCTGAAGTTGCAATCTAGTTATGTTTTTGTCTCAATGAAGGATCTGTGAGATGGAAGAGTTCAAAGTATCCAGTTATCCCCGATTCTACAGTAGAGTCCGAATATATTGCGGTTATTGATGCAGCCAAGGAAACTGTCTGGATTCGTAATTTTGTCCTGGAGCTTGACGGGGTGCCTAGAAGTAAAGATCATATCATGTTGTATTGTCATAATACTACATCAGTGGATCTTGTGAAAGAACCAAGGTCACATCAACGGACAAAACACATACTCCAAAAGTATCAAATCTTGAGTGATTTATATCAAAGGGGTGATGTTGCAGTGAGAAGAGTATCCATGGAAGAGAACATGGCAGAACCCATGACATAAGTCCTATCTCAGCATAAGCATGAATATCATGTGAGACCTAGCGTGTTAAAGTTTGTAAGTAGCTGGCCTTACTCCAAGTGGGAGTCTGTTGGAGTTGGTGGCCTAGAACCGACTACTTTGTACTTTATTCATTAATAAACTCCTTATCACATATTGATTGTTCTTATGCATGACAATGCATGTGATAATGTCCTACAGACAGCCGTTGCATTAAAGGGTCATAGAGTATCCCTACTATGATGAGAACCCGTAATTCCCATAACATTGTTCATGAATGTATGTTCTATGGCCGGATGATGTTATTTTAGGGACACAGAAAATATATTCCATTAAGGGTGAGGACTCACAAAATTATGAGTCATCATCTCATGGTGTGCTCCTTTGGTAATATCCAAGATGATATTATGAGAACATGACCCGCCAGTGGGAAATCCATATTTAATAGTGTCATTGGATGTTCCTATCTGTGAATATGTGTATTGGTCCTAAGAAATTGTGAATTTTATTAATGGGTATTAAAACTCACACACTTAGATGTATTGACAAAAACTGTGACTACACATTGTTCATAGTGAGTTAGGATATGTGGGATGCGTCAAGAGAAATAATTCATTAATAGATATTGTGAGAGTAGATTTTTCAATTCTATTCCATAACGAAAGGAAATATGTCATGCCCTTGGATGGAATTGATATAGCCTAAATAAATCCATGTACATGGTATGGTATAAGAGAGTTCAATTCGGGAATTTCAAAGAAAGATTAATCAAGAACATGGGTTGATGGCACTAGCATGAAACCCAATTGATTCGTGATGTCTTGACCAAGGGCTTATGTTACACAGTAAGCGTTCGTATGAGGTGAAACATCAATGTGGAGTCAAATTATTTCTCTTGGGTGCCTTGACCCGTTTCAAGACAGTAATCTTGGACTTTAGGCAAACCCACCTCATGCCAATGAGAAAGAGGCCTAGAGGATCACACACTAAGTGTATCCATGTATCTCAGATAAATATTAATTTAACAAGTTAAATAATGATTATTCCCGAATGTGGTTTAATAATTATTAAAGGATTCCTAATCTCATTTATTTTGACACTAGTTATTCGAGAGAATATATTTATTAGAAATTAATGTAGTAAAAGTTATTTAAGAAATAAATAGCCATTACTCAAGGACTAATAAATGTGGTGGAGGAAATAAAGATAAATTGAATATAAAAGTACACGCTTTGTATATTGAATATACATGCTGTGTAGTTTTATGGAATGTGAGTACACACTGTGTATTAATGAATACACAACATGTAGTTTTTCTAGTCAGTGTTTTGTGGTTGTAATATTATTTTGTTAAATGATATTTATTATAATAAGTGTGGGCGTATGTCAAGGAATTAATCATTCGACATGGGGGGTTTTAAATAAGAGTTAATGAAATAAATAAAACACGTAACAGGTTTATTTATTGTCATTACTCTATAACATCAAACCTATTTATAAATATCATCACAACCCCAACAATTTTCCACAGATAAATAATTGTCCACAACAATTCTGGAAAATTCTCTCAAGGCCGACAGAACTCCAACCTCCAAGAACGCTCTCAAGACTAAGAGAGATCCACCACCACCGAATCAAGGAAATCAAAGTCATAAATCGCAATGGAAGGTTATTCTGCTCTAGCACTCAAATATCCCTTTGGAAACATCCAAATATATGTGGAATACATGTGGATCACCTCTATAAGAATACTACACTTGGATTCTATGACGCAATGACGGATCACATCAGATCGTGAATGGAGACATCAACAAAAAATTAAATCCATCAAGGTAATTGTTATAAATTAATTAAATTAATTATAACCAACATATGATGATCATATCGATGGTTCTAGGACCCTTATCTTTCATTTCATTCTTCATTCTATTCTGATGATGTAACGACCCAAAGTTTCATTAATGAAAATCCCTCTTAATCCATTTAAATGTTTCTTTATGATAAATGTTTTTATAAGATGTCAACTTCTTTAGTTTTATGTTAAGATTTGTGACCGTTACTTTTATAGCTGTTGAACAGTGATCATCTAATTAGTATAAATATAAGTCTTTAACGAACCCATTTCTACTCAGACAAAGGAAGTGATGGCCTCATCCAGTAGAATTGCCCCTTATGAAGCCCATTTGTCGGAGCTCGGAAAAGAGGTGGCGTCTTTGGGCTTTGCCCTTGACCAAGCCCAAGCTAAGCTTCATCAAGTCAAGCTCGAACGTGATCGTCTACGTGATCGTCTACGGGAAAAATAAATATTATTTTTGGAATCAGGACGTCAAAATTATCCAACAGTGAATTTTTCATAATTTTCTGAGACAGTCAAATTTTTGGGTAAAAATTAAATACCATTTAAATATATAATGTGTTTTATGACATCATAATGACCCAATGGTGATGTAATAAAATACCATAATCCTTATGTTCGGCCAATATATGTTTTATCATTAAAATAATGAGGTTTTGGGTTTGTTTGACTCACTTTTCAAAGCATTAATGGAGCCCTCAAGACTTATTCAACACTTTGCCTTTTAAAATTAATTTCCATGGGAGTGTGACTCACCTCCACATAAGAAACCCTAATTTTTTAATAAGTTCGGACCTTGGCCTTGTAAAATATTGTATTCCTCTTTCCTTTTCCAGAAACCATGGGCAAATACCATGGGATGGTTTGTGGTTTGGATTATTTTAATATAAGGGGTCCCAAACCTAAATAATAAAGAATTCTCTCAACTTTCCTATATAAACCCACCCAAGCTCCCACTTCCTCCTCACTCAAAGCCCTTGAAGTTCGTACAACCTCTGACCTACTCTCTCTAGAATCCTCCCAAGGTGCCCCAAGCTCCCAAGAAGCCTCTCACAAGCCTCTCTCTAGCCTTTGGAAGCACACTTCCATGTAAGGGTTTTTTTTCTTCCTTTCTCATTTTTGTCAATTTTCTTTAAGTTGTATTGCCCTTTTAATTTCAATTATGAATGTTGGGGTATGGTTTCTCACCTCCCCCATACTTCCCTCTTATTGTTTTAATGATGGCAAAACCCTTTCCCTCTCATTAAATGCCTCCCATGTACACCCGTTACTATGCCGAAATTCCGAAAGGAACTTCTCTCTCTTCTTTTACATTCAAGCAGTACTTTTGTATCATGAATTTAAATTCCATTTCAATTGTTGGGACATATATATATATGAAATAATTGCTGTCCATTACATGTAAATATGATGAGGAACCCCTTTCTCTCTCATCAAACTTTTTTATGAATTCTTATGTCACGCCGTTATGCTGCTGAAATCGCAGTGATTTTCTAAGCCAATGTCATTGTGTAGTGAATACCATGCCCATTTCTCCATCAAGGGTATTCACCTTTATGAACATTTACTTATTGATTGTAAAGTTTCATGTGTGAATTCCACATTCCATTATCGTGGAATAAATGATTATGTTTTATGAATCAATGTTTTATGATCCATGTGACACACTTATGCATGAAATGAAATGTTTAAGAAGGGTGCGCCCTTTATAGAGATCAAATGCATTGGGTAAAGTATAGTATCATGATACGTCATGTGCAATGAGTGTTGACTCATGCTAATTCATGTGAAACGAGGGATTACTCGTGCTTCAATTACAATGATGGTTTACTCATGCTCCATGTGCAATGAGCCTTGGCTCATGCTAATTCAATGTTATGTGTTGTTTCCACATTTCCATGTTATGATTATCATGCTTTATCATGCCTTTATGTTCATGTTTTTCTTATGCTCTATTGATATTCCTATTTCTTAACATGTATTTTACTCCTCATGTTATTCATTGTGTACTCCCTTACTGGGCTTTATAGCTCACCCTTTTCTTATGCATGTCCTCAGGTTATCCCATGCAATGCTAAGTACGAAGGAATGTAGTGGTCATGTAAAGGAAGTTTTCAATAAAGATGTTTTATTTCACGTTTAAAGTCTTTATGTAATGATCCTAAGCCCCAAAGACACTAAACCTCTCGATCGTTTTTGTTGTATCAAGTGATGTTTTATGTAATAAAGCATGTTTAAGTTGTAATGAAAAGTAGGGTTTTCATAGTTGGTATCAGAGGATAGGTTTAGTTATTTTTGGGATTAGGAAACCCTAGTAAATCCTTAGATACAAGACTAATCATAATAAAAAAATCCCTATGTTTTGGTAAATACTAAGTAAGTGGTTTATCAAACAAATACATCCCTGTCTGGATACGAGCAGGTAGAGGCGGTTCTGGCACAGATGTATCCTAGGGGTAAAACCTGAAAACACCGCTTTGAGCTAGACTCGGACGGGAACTAGTGCACGAAAACGGGCCTTTCTGCACTCTTGGTTACGACACTCCCGGGGGATATGTTTTGATAAATTCACAATCTTAGTATGAACCCTTATTAAGGGAAAAATGCCCCTAAGAATATATGTTAGAAGGAAGATTATGAAAATCCTGGATTGAATCCTATAGACTCATGAGTTAAAGAGATTAAAGTTTATTTATAAGTCATCAACTTTTGTGTTTGGATTACCCTTTATGTGTTACCCCTAACTTTCTTTTATTCCAGCCAATGGCCGGTAATAGGAGAACTCGGGCTAACAACCGTTGTGAAGATCAGTGTGATGATTGTACTTATGAGATGCCCAATCCAATGGGAGTGGGAATCGCGAACTTTGTCACGCTTCTCTCTCAGCTAACTGAAGTTTTGAATAGAAACACTGGTCAAGAGGAACGTTCAACCCCCCCTAAGAAAGAACAAGTCGCTATTGAAAGCTTCATGAGACAAAGGCCTCCTACTTTTAGTGGATCATCCGATCTCACGATCACTGAACAATGGATCAACTCCATTGAAAAGATATTCTCCATCCTCCAATGCTCTGAAAAAGAGAAGGTTCTCCTGGCGACTTATCGTATGGAGGGTGAATCAGATCAATGGTGGACGTTGATCAAAAATACGAAGCCTAAGGAGGAGATCGAGGCTTTGGAATGGAAGGAATTCCAGAAGATGTTTTTCGATAAATATTTTCCGCGCACCCTCCGTCTTAAGATGGAAAGGGACTTCCTTTCCCTCAAACAGAAAGATGAAGAATCTGTGGGAGCATACGAGGCAAACATCACAAGGCTTGCACGATATGCTTCCAGCTTTGTCGTTACCCCCGAATGCAAGGTTGACCGCTTCTTTGGTGGGCTGAAGCCTAGCTTACGGAAAGCATTAGCGATCCGTGACTTCGACAGCTATGAGGAAATTGTCCGATGTTCCCTCAAGGTTGAAATGGAGATCGGAGAATCACAGGGGTATCATGGGGATAAGAAGCGTAAGGTGGATTTCAATGATGGTGGTCCGATGGATAAATCCAACGGCACTATGAAATTCCAGCACCCCACTTGCCAAAAGTGTGGAAAGAAGCACCCTGGAAATTGCCTTAGGGGGACAAGAAAATGCTTCAAGTGTGGAAGAGAAGGGCACCTAGCTATTAACTGTCAGCAAGAAAGACCCGCAGCTGCGACAGAGGGGAGGAACGCTCTGTTCGAACCTCAACGCGTTGTTCAATGCTAAAAATGCAAAGAACCGGGTCATTTTGCAAATCAGTGCCCTAATCCAAGGGTTATCGGAGGCAACCAACAACCTCCAAGATAGCAAGGGAGAGATTTTTCCATCACTTCTGCCGAAGTGAACCCCGACAACGAAGTGGTGAAAGGTACGCTAGTTATTCATTCAAGAATAGATAACGTACTTTTTGATTCAGGTTCTACGCATTCTTTTATATCTCAAAATTTCAGTAGAACAATCCCAGCACCACCACAAATCCTGGAAGTAAAGATGTCGGTGAGTACGGAAAATGGGGCAATCATTGCATCCCATGAATATAAGTCCTCCCCTATTATAATCTGTGGATTTAATTTCCCGAAGAACCTTTTCATACTCCCTTTGGAGGAATTTGATGCAATTCTTGGCATGGATTGGCTTTCCTTATATAGATCCATCATAAATTGTCGGGAGAGGGAAATCACACTCCATATAGAGAATCGACCCCCGATTCTTTACAAGTGTCAGGAGGAAGATGAATCTCCTTTAGCTCCATCATCTCAAGCATGGATATCACTGCCTTATGAGCACGCATATTTGGCTCAGATGATTGAGTCCAAGGAAGAAGCCACCCTTGAAGAAATGCCTATTGTGAGGGAATTCGCTGATGTATTTCCCGAGGAACTTCCTGTCTTCCTCCAAGAAGAGATGTTGAGTTCTCAATTGAAATTATACCTGGGGCGCTAACAATATCCAAGACTCCATATAGAATGGCTGTTGTTGAGCTTGAAGAGCTGAAGAAACAACTACAGGAGAATCTGGATAAAGGGTTTATACGCCCAAGTGCATCACCATGGGGTGCACCAGTCCTCTTCGTCAAGAAGAAGGATGGGTCAATGCGGATTTGCATCGATTATTGTGAACTTAACAAAATCATGAAAAAGAACAAGTATCCTCTCCCAAGAATCGATGACTTGTTTGATCAGCTGCGTGGAGCACAATACTTCTCCAAGGTGGACTTGCGGTCGGGATATTATCAAGTAAGGGTGAAGAAGGAAGATATCCCTAAGACTGCTTTTCGTACAAGGTACGGGCACTATGAATTCATAGTAATGCCTTTCGAACTCACCAATGCTCTAGAAATATTCATGGACTTGATGAATAGAGTCTTTAGAGATTACCTAGACAAATTTGTGGTAGTCTTTATAGATGATATTCTGATATACTCCAAAACCAAGGAGGACCATGAGGAGCATTTAAAAACTGTACTAGAGACTTTGCGCAAGGAGAAGCTCTATGAAAAGTATAGCAAGTGTGAGTTCTGGTTGAAGGAAGTATCATTCTTGGTCCATATCATCACAAGCAATGGGATATCTGTGGACCCCTCCAAAACAGATGCAATTGAGAGATGGCCGAGGCCAACATCGGTAGCTGATATCTGTAGCTTCTTGGGGTTAGCTGGATATTATCGACGATTTGTGAGAAATTTCTCATGATTGTCCAACCCTCTTACCAAGCTAACTCGAAAGGGAGTAAAGTTTTCTTGGAGTGATGAATGCGGAAAAAGCTTCAAGGAGTTGAAAAGGAGGCTTATCACTGCACCCGTACTCACTTTACCCACAAGTGGGGAACTGTTTGTGGTATTCAGTGATGCCTCAAAAAAGGGATTAGGATGTGTGCTAATGCAGAATGATAAAGTGATATCCTATGCCTCAAGGCAGTTGAAAATCCATGAGCGAAACTATCCAACGCATGATCTGGAGTTGGCGGCGGTGATCTTTGCCTTGAAAATCTGGTGGCATTATCTCTATGGAGAGAAATGTTAGATATATACTGACCACAAGAGTCTTAAATATATATTCACATAGAAAGAGCTTAATATGCGCCAGAGAAGATGGATAGAGCTCATCAAGGATTATGACTATTCAATACATTACCAACCTGGGAAAGCGAACAAGGTGGCGGATGCCCTAAGTAGAAAGGATCCAGCTATTCTATCAATGATGAGAATTGAAAAGGATCCAATCTTCTTAGACTTAATGAAGATGGATATGGGAATCATAAACAAGGGAACATAATCAATCCTTTCACAAATGATTGCTCAACCAACTCTTTTGGAAAGGTTAAAGGATGCTCAAAAGGATGATGCGGGAATCCAAGAAAAAGTGGAAGCTATCAAAAAGGGAAAGCCCTTAGAGTTTAATGTTAATGAAGAAGGAATTGTGCGATTTGGGAAAAGACTATGTGTTCCATCAAGTCTGGAGCTGGAGAAGGAACTTTTGGATGATGCACATAGTTCAAATTTCTCTATTCACCCGGGGAGCACAAAGATGTATCGAGATCTCCATGAAAACTTTTGGTGGGATAAATGAAGATGGAGATCGCTGAATATACATCAAAGTGCCTAGTGTGTCAGCAAGTGAAGGCAGAGAGGCAGAAGTCTAAGGGGATGATGCAACCATTTCCCATACCAGAATGGAAATGGGAGAACATCACCATGGACTTTGTCACTAGACTTCCAAGGACATCCAAAGTCAACAATGCAATCTGGGTTGTTGTGGATCGTCTTACAAAGACTGCACACTTCATTGCTATTCGAGAGGATTTCTCTTTGGATCAAATGGCATGGATATATATCAGGGAAGTGGTATGGTTGCATGGATTACCACTATCTATTGTGTCTGACCGAGATCCAGGATTTACCTCTATGTTTTGGAAGAGTCTTCAACATGCTCTGAATACTGAACTGAACTTCAGTACGGCCTATCATCCTCAAACTGATGGCCAATCCGAGCGGACTATCCAAACACTTGAGGATATGTTGAGAGTGTGCTCAATGGACTTTAAAGGAGGATGGGATCAACATCTTCCTCTAGTTGAGTCCTCTTATAATAATAGTTTCCACTCGAGCATCCAAATGGCACCATATGAATCCCTGTATGGGAAAAGGTGTAGAACACCGGCATGTTGGGATGAGGTCGGAGAACGTAAGCTGCTTGGACCAGAAATGGTCGAAGAAATGGTGGAGAAGGTGAAAACCATTCAGCAGCATATTAAGGCAGCCCAAAGTCGACAGAAGAGTTATGCAGATAATCGTCGACGAGACCTTGAGTTTAAAGTCGGAGACATGGTGTTTTTACGCATATCTCCGTGGAAGAAGGTCATGAGGTTTGGAAAGAAAGGGAAGTTAAGTCCAAGGTACATCGGCCCCTTCGAGATTCTTGATCGTGTTGGGGCTGTGGCCTATCGACTATCACTTCCACCTACTATGGCCAAGGTGCATGATGTCTTCCATGAATCCCTCTTAAGGAAGTACATACCAGACCCTTCACATGTACTCTCTTCCGAGGTGGTACAATTAGAAGACGATCTTTCTTATGAGGAGCAACCAGTGAAGATCGTAGATCGTAGAAAAAAAGTTCTACGAAATAAGACAATGCCCCTCATCAAGGTGTTGTGGAGAAACCACAAGTTTGAAGAAGCAACTTGGGAGTCAGAGGATATGATGAAGCTAAGTTACCCACATTTGTTTTAGTGTGGGAAAAGTAAAATTTCGAGGGAGAAATTTCTTAAGGGGGTAATGTTGTAACGACCCAAAGTTTCATTAATGAAAATCCCTCTTGATCCAGTTAAATGTTTCTTTATGGAAAATGATTTTATAAGATGTCAAATTCTTTAGTTTTATGTTTATATTTGTGACCGTTACTTTTATAGTCATTGAACAGTGATCATCTGAGTAGTATAAATATAAGGCTTTAACGAACCAATTTCTACTCAGACAAAGGAAGCGATGGCCCCATCCAGTAGAATTGCCCCTTATGAAGCCCATTTGTCGGAGCTCGGAAAAGAGGTGGGGTCTTTGGGCTTTTCCCTTGACCAAGCCCAAGCTGAGCTTCATCAAGTCAAGCTCGAACGTGATCGTCTACGGGAAAAATGGAAGTTGATAGAAATTACAACTCGAGCGATGTTATCCGAGCAACCCCAAGAGTCTGTCACCATCACACACCTTACCCTTAGGCCTTATACGGCTATTTTAAGGGGTTATGTAACAAATAAGTAGTACCATGTTCATGCACATTACTTTTGTATATAATAATGAATATAATTTCTAGTCATTTTTGATACATTGTAATTAGTTTTTAAAGTACAAATGGTGTTTTTAGTTATTATTTAATTAAGAATTATATTTTATTAAATTAAAGGATTTTTGAATTAAATATTATTTTAATAAAATATTATTATTAATATTAAATTAATTTTTATTAAATATAATTGATCTTATAAATTTATGAATGCAATTAAATTTTTTATTAAGGTTTGAAAGCCATTTCTGTCAAAACCCGTGAATTTTTTTATAAATGTCAGTTTTTATTTTAAAAATGAAAATTCACATATTTAGAAAATTATTTAGATAAAATAAATATTATTTTTGGAATCAGGACGTCGAAATTATCCAACAGTGAATTTTTCAAAATTTTCTGATACAGTCAAATTTTTGGGTAAAAAATAAATACCATTTAAATATATAATGTGTTTTATGACATCATAATGACCCAATGGTGATGTAATAAAATACCATAATCCTTATGTTCGGCTAGTATATGTTTTATCATTAAAATAAGGAGGTTTTGGGTTTGTTTGACTCACTTTTCAAAGCATTAATTGAGCCCTCAAGACTTATTCAACACTTTGCCTTTTTAAATTAATTTCCATGGGAGTGTAACTCACCTCCACATAAGCAACCCTAATTTTTTAATAAGTTCGGAACTTGGCCTTGTAAAATATTGTTTTCCTCTTTCCTTTTCCAGAAACCATGGGCAAATACCATGGGATGGTTTGTGGTTTGGATTATTTTAATATAAGGGGTCCCAAACCTAAATAATAAAGAATTCTCTCACCTTTCCTATATAAACCCACCCAAGCTCCCACTTCCTCCTCACTCAAAGCCCTTTAAGTTCGTCCAACCTCTGCCCTACTCTCTCTAGAATCCTCCCAAGGTTCCCTAAGCTCCCAATAAGCCTCTCACAAGCCTCTCTCTAGCCTTTGGAAGCACACTTCCAAGTAAGGTTTTTTTTCTTCCTTTCTCATTTTTGTCAATTTTCTTTAAGTTGTATTGCCCTTTTAATTTCAATTATGAATGTTGGGGTATGCTTTCGCACCTCCCCCATACTTCCCTCTTATTTTTTGAATGATGGGAGAACCCTTTCCCTCTCATTAAATTCCTCCCATGTACACCTGTTACTATGCTAAAATTCCGAAAGGAACTTCTCTCTCTTCTTTTACATTCAAGAAATACTTTTGTATCATGAATTTAAATTCCATTTCAATTGTTGGGACATGTATATATATGACATCATTACTGTCCATTACATGTAAATATGATGAGGAACCCCTTTCTCTCTCATCAAACTTTTTTATGAATTCTTATGTCACGTCGTTACGCTGCCGAAATCGCACCGATTTTCTAAGCCAATGTCATTGTGTAGTGAATACCATGCCCATTTCTCCATCAAGGGTATTCACCTTTATTCACATTTACTTATTGATTGTAATGTTTCATGTGTGAATTCCACATTCTTTTATCATGGAATAAATGATTATGTTTTATGAATCCATTTTTTATGATCCATGTGACACACTTATGCATGAAATGAAATGTTTAATAAGGGTGTGCCCTTTATAGCGCTCCAATGCATTGGGTAAAGTATAGTATCATGATACGTCATGTGCAATGAGTATTGAATCATGATAATTTAAGTGCAACGAGGGTTTACTCGTGCTTCAAGTGCAATGAGGGTTTACTCATGCTCCATGTGCAATGATCCTTGGCTCATGCTAATTCAATGTTAAGTGTTGTTGTGACATTTCCATGTTATGATTATCATGCTTTATCATGCCTTTATGTTCATGTTTTTCATATTCCCTATTGATATGACTATTTCCTAACATGTATTGTACTCCTCATGTTATTCATTGTGTACTCCCTTACTGGGATTTATAGCTCACCCTTTTCTTATGCATGTCCTCAGGTTATCCCATGCAATGCTAAGTACGAAGGAATGTAGTGGTCATGTAAAGGAAGTTTTCAATAAAGATTTTGTATTTCATGTTTAAAGTATTTATGTAATGATCCTAAGCCACAAAGACACTAAACCTCTCGATCCTTTTTGTTTTATCAAGTGATGTTTTATGTAATAAAGCATGTTTTAGTTGTAATGAAAAGCAGGTTTGTCATAGATGATCTGGTGTTTTATTATCTTGATGGATCTCATATTGAACATTGTTTAAGGCTAAAATTAAAGTTGGGAAAACCCACCAACGTGCTTCCGCTGCGCCCGGAACCTACAAGACCATAGTGGGGAGAATCTAAGTTATCCCTCATAGTGTCTATAGTATCCTTTATGAGACCATAGTAGGAATTTGACATTGAGTGCTTCCCCATAGTGTCTGCAGATTACCGATGAAATACCACAAGGGGAATTGATGATGAGTGCAACATCAGAGAGTCTTTTATAAATTAGAACTGGAGGGGATAGACTGTAATTATTTCCCAAAGGGTTTCTTGTGTTTGATTGGTTGAACAAGAGGGTTTAGGCTGTGATTACTTCCCATAGGGTTACTTGTTTTTGAGTTACTTCTTTTTGGATATATGAAAATGAATGCAATTGAAACTGTAGGATTGTTTACTCTTGAGTAATTCCTTGTTTACTAATTCATTTGTCTTATTGTCTGCCATATATATTCACTGATTGTTAGGAAAATATATTTTGGTGGTTTCCTAATAGGATTCTTATCACACCCTATTTGGGTCATTCATTTGGCCCCAAACAGATTATATTGTTGTAGGTATAGATAAGGGAATGTGCCCTTTTACTTAAGGTACTTGATTGTTGTGGAGCTGGAGAGCATGAGACCAAGATGAGGCTTGAGATGCTTTTTGAGATTATTTGTTTTATTTTTACATTGTTTTAGTACTTTATTCTATCATTGGGACTTGTTTTTCTTCTTATCTAGACATATGTATCAGGCATCAATTATATATGTGGGATCCATTTGTTCATTATTTCCAGTCTTCTGTTCTTTACTCAGTGCATGTGATTAAAACTTCCACTATTATTATATGTTTATTTCTATTAAATTACACTTCTAATGAGGGAATAGTTTCCCCACAATCAAACCCATGGCCCTCGCAGCTAGTCGGTATCCTATAGAATTTGGGAAAATGAGCTTCAGGCCGTGTGACCAACTGGGTACGGGTCATCTCTGGGGGCTCCCGGAACAGGCACGTTTCAAAGTGGTATCTGAGGGATTATTTTATTCTTGACCTAATTTTTGGACCCTATAGTCATGGATATGATATAATATGTTCTTGGTAATAAGTTGTTCTGGGGAGTATCTAACCATTGCATAGGGAAAATCTAATTTACCATGTATATTGAAAATTTTAGAGTTTTTCAATTATTAGAGTTGATTTGATTTCACTTTTAGAAAATTCACATGTTCTTTTATTATTATCATTGCTATTATTGAGGTTTTATTTCTGTTGTAACCCAATGAGATGAGGGTGTTCCATCTCATTCAATATATAGGCACTTTCTAGAGAACACATGCCATGCATTCTTGCCATGCCATTTTGGGTGCATTACTGTTTTTATATTGTTATGATAGATGTTTTTCTAGATATGAATTCTATTTTGATAGATGCCTTGAAGTAATACCTAAAATTTTATAGGGTATTTCTAATATGTAAGGTTTTGTTTGAATGAATGCCAAACTTGGTTCTTGAGGTGTTATGGGACCTCATGGATCGGAATTTGGTGGATTAGTGCATTGTTATGTTTGTATATGACATGTAGAAGATTCGAATCATTGATTCATAGAGAGTATGGTCCCTCAAAGATCGAAATTTGGCACAATAATGTTTGTTACAATATTTTTTGTGCTAAAAAGTAGTTTCGATGGTTTAATGTCTAGAAAAAACTATTATACACGGTCTATATATATCTAAAAACATGATATGTATCCATATACTCTGGAAGAAAATATTTTTATTAAGTACATGTCGTGTACTATATGTAAAAGTTGTGTAGTCTCAAACTGTGTCACTGGTTGTGTGGGAAGAGACACGAGGTTGGGAAATCCATGGAGGTACACGCCATGTACCCTATGTGCACGTCGTGTATTTGGAGCCATGTGTACGACCGTGTGACTAATGGCACGGGTGGATTGTGGGTTGTGAGTACACGTTGTGTTTGGAACAAACTTGACATGTAGAGACAGCCGTGTAATCGGTCGTTTGACTAACAATACGGGTCAGTGAAGATCTTTCTAGTACATGTCATTTCTGGCATAATCATTCCATGTAGACTTTCTCTTGGATAACCATGTGGGTTAATTTGTGTAGAAGACCTCAAACAGGGGAAGAATATTCAATTACATGTTGTGTGTTAGGGAAACACACCATGTGTATAGAGTGTTACACAACCTTGGATTTTAAGAGTACACATCCATGTTAATGCTTAAAGAAATTCGTTTTGTAGGAGCTATACATTCCGCATATCCACCATTAAGAAATCTTGAATTCTTTCTTTATCTTATTTCCATCTTTCACTTCTAAGTTTCATTCCTTGTTAATCACGATATATGGTGTGAATTTGACCATAAAAAATAATGACACTGAGATTTCCTTCAGTTGAATGCCAGTTACAAGGAAATGAACAGACACCTGACTTGGAAGATTAGGAACTGCCAACAGATCCTCCAGTCATTCTCCTCTTGGCACCAGCCACAATCCCAAATGCAAGTGTCGATGCCCAGTTCCGAGAAGGAATTATGTGGTTCATGCAGAACTTTTGAGGACTACCTCCTCTTGTATCGTCTATGGAAGATTTGCATAGGTCTTTAAGTAGCTGCATTATCCTACATTCACAAGGGGTGGAGGACCTCGAGCTGAAGAATCATGGTTAATGGCCACGCTTCTGATCTTCGAGTATATGTAGATGCCCACATAGGGGAGGGTGAAGCTCGCTCTGTACATGCTATGGTATTACTTCATGAAAAGGTGGTATGTGATCTCACATGTGGGATGTCAAAAGGTTATAGAATGTGACGAGTTTCAGTGTGCCTCCAATGACTACTACTACCCAGAGACATTGAAGGTCGATCGAGCACGAGAGTTCATGAGCATGGAGTAGGGAAATCACTTAGTTATAAAGTATTCTCCTAGATTCCCAGATCGTCATTTCTTCACACCCATTCCAGGGTGAGATGAGTTATCCCACGTGAGGTAGTTTTGAGGATGGTCTCAGGCATGACATCTGATCTCAGGTGAACATCTTTAGGTTGACTTCCATTACCTCTATATTCAACCAGAAGCTGATCACTGAGGAAAGTATGAGGTATTCTGGAGTGTTGATCCAGGGTGGCTCGTCAGCCAGAGTTTTACCCCCTCCGAATGAAAGTAGGATGTGCCATAGGGAGTCTACATGTAGATATCTGAGTTGGACGGATACATCTTTTAGTGTCCTAGTGGTGTTCTTCGGATGTGGGAAGAGCAGGCATACAATGACACATTGCCCGAGTTAACCTGTGGAGTGCCGATATTTCAGAAAGATGGGTCTTCTTCAGCGGTTCTATCAATTTTTCTCACCAAACGAAGGTGATCATAGTTCTTATTTGACTCTTCATTTAGGAGCAGCACCACCAGTTTCTAATCAATATGGGAACTGGGGTTCTTTCGGCCATTCTAGCTAAGCTGGAAGTGGCAGCCGTGGTAGACAGTCAGTTGGCTTACAGTGGCAGTTTGTTGGATCAGCTCAGGGTGGTTAGGTAGGGTCACAATGTCATGGTAGAGACCATACTATTGTAGTGGAGCAATCCCAAGAGAAGCAAGATCCTAGACCTTCTACAGTTTGAGGTATGATTCAAGTTACCTCAGTTCTAGCTTCTATAATTTTCGATATAGGGGATTCCCATAGTTTCTTATCTACTTCTATTACGGATAAACTTGGGCTCAGTATCATTACATCTTCTAATTTATTGACACTAGACACTCCGTTGGGGACTGGAATAGCAAGTGTATGTCAGTGCAAGGAGTTCCCTCTTGATATTTGTGGGGGTCAGTTATCATGAGACCTTAATGTCTTAGAGATGACATGCTATGATGTCATTCTTATGATAGACTAGCTATTTCCCTTACTGGATGTTGTTGATTTTTATCGTTGTCGGGGGGTTTTACATCACCATAGGGTAGATACTTTTAATAAAAGATATAATTGAATGTTTAGGCGAGTAGATCATGACCAAATAATAATGGGTTTAGAGGAATTACATCCCAAATTGGTAGTCTATATGTAGATGACTAGGGGAATTCATAGTTGGTATTTCCTCTAGTTTTCAATCATTTTAGGGTTTTCATCCCAGACTACATTCTAGGTTTGCCTCCACAGTGAGATGTATAATTTTCTATTGATCTAATTCCAAGAGTGGCACCGTTGTCCATTCTTCTTTATAGGATGGCCACACAAGAGTTAAAGGAGCTCAGGAAGTAGTTATAGGAGTTCTAGGTCAAGGGTTTCATCTGAACCAGTACATCTCCTTGGGGTTCTCCTGTCCTATTTGTGAAGAAGGCATACTATACCCACTGACTGTTTTTGGATTATTTTACCAGTTGACAGTCAATAACTGATATCCCTTTCCAGTGATTGATTATCTCTTTGATAAACTTTTAGGTTCTCGGGGGTTCTCGAAGATTGAATTGATATAACGTTATCATCAGTTACATGTTAGACCATATTATAAACCTCTCATAGCCTCTTGGAGTAGGTATAGTCTTTAATAGTATGTGGTTATGTTGTTCGGTCTCACTAACGCGCCAGCAGTTTTCATGGCACCGATGAACCGTGTATTCCATCCATACTTGTATTCATTCAAGGTAGTCTTTGTGTATGATACCTTGGTGTACTCTCACACTCAACACGACCATGCCACACATCTTGATATCATTTGGAGTATTTCGAGAGATCCTCAGTTATTTTTTTGTCTCTCAAAATTCCACTTAGAGATGGACTAGATTCACTTATTGGGTTATGTTATCTCATAGATAGGAGTATCAGTAGACAGAGAGAATGTGAGAGCAGTAGTTTCTTAGCAGCATCCTAACAGCATATTTGAGGTAGGAATTTTTATAATGCGGGCTTGATACTACATACATTTCATACAAGATTTTTCACACTTAGCAGCGCCCCTAACGATCCTGACTAAGAATGGTGTGAAGTACTTGTGGTTAGATTCTTGTGATTCGGCCAGTAAGGAGATGAAAAAGTGGTTGACTTCAGCAAAAATAATGGTATTTCCAGATCTAGGAAAGAGCTATGCTTTATACTATGATGCATCATGTATCGGGCTGGGAGTAGTGATTATATAGTTGGAGGAGTTTTTGCGTACATTTCTCAGCGGTTGAGGTCACATGAGAATAATTACCCAACAAAATGTCTCGATTTGGCATCAGATTTGCATAACTTATGTTGTTAGAGACAGTATATGTTAGGGGAGAATTATGTTGTTTCATCAACCACAAAAGTCTAAAGTATATCTTTACTCAGTGTGATCTAAATCTGAGATAACGAAGGTGATTGGAGTACCTTTAATATTATGATTTTGATATTTCATGCATGCTAGGGAAAGGAAATGCAGTGGGTGACGCATTGAGAAGGAGGACTCATATACATGCAGTTCAGGAGGCTATCCATGAGTGGTATCTTATAACTCTATTCTATGAGATTCATTTGGAAGTGCAAGATAGATAGGGGTAGACAATTTTTTCTTATGTAGCTAATACCTCAACTCTACTTTATCGACTGTGAATGAGGGAGCTATCATATGTTGAAGGCCGAGTCTTGCAGGAGAGTGTGTCAGGAGAGGACCCTATTTTTGGATAGACCATGGGTACAGATGAGATCTTGTAATTTCATTGGCATGTATGTGTGTCAGCAGACATATTTGAGGAGCCGATGCTGGACATTCATTCCTATGATTGGTCAGTTCATCCTGCTTTCACAAAGATGTATCGAGATCTGCACCTTCAGTATTGGTTTCCAGGTATGAAGAGAGATGTTGTTGGGTTTTTCAGGAGGAGTTCCACCTATCAGTAGGTGAAGGTGAAGCATCAACGACCAGCTGGTCTTTGCAGTAGCTACCCATTACCGAGTGCTAGTGGAATGATGATTCGATAGAAATAATGACATGCTTACCGAGGTATCCTCGAGGTAATGATGCAGTTTGGGATGTTATATACATACTCACAATAGTTGCTCACTTCATTATGATCAAGGATACCTTCAATGTGGATGAGCGGGGAAGGTTTTACATCCGAGAGATTTTAAGGTTACATGGGTTCCACACAATATTATTTTAGACAGGGATGCACATTTTACTTTTCGGTTCTGTCAGATACTACATAAGGCTTTGGGTATATAGGTACTTCTGAGTATAGAATAACATCCCCAGACAGATGGCCAGTCCGGGCATACGATTTAGGTGCTGGAAGACATGCTTCGAGCATGCATCCTAGAATTTGGATGTTCCTTGGAGAAGTACATACCACTTGTGTATGTTTCCTACAATAATAGTTTTCGAGCAACTATTCAGGTGGAACCTTACGAGGCATTGAATGGTAGGCCATGCCTATCACCCTTATATTGGCTGGAGGTAGGAAAGGCAGAAATGCTGGGACCTCATCTTGTCCATGAGATCAAAGAGCAAGAGGAGTTGATTCAGAAGAGGATGGATATTGTACAGTCACAATAGAAGTCTTATGATGATAGGAATAGATGACCTCTAGAGTTTGAGGTTGGAAATTAGGTTTTCCTATGTATCACACCATGGTTGGGACAAAGGAGGATTAGAAGACAATGTATGCTTTTTCCAAGGATTGTCGGGCTTTTGGAGGTTTTGGAAGGGGTCGGTCTGGTTTCTTATTAGTTTCAGTTACCTTAGAGGTATGGGGCTATGCATGACGTCTTCCACATTTCCTAGATACAAAATTACTTCTCACACTCGACTTCAATTTTCCAACCTGAGGAGGTTGAGTTGGAGGTGGATTCCTCATTCGAGGATCATCCTATAAATATTTTTTATCACAACGTGAAGTTTCTCCATGGCTGGTATGTTACTCTAGTATGGGTTCAATGGTATTATAGATGAGTATAAGGATGATACTTGGGAGACAGTGGCTGATGTGTGATCACAGTGTCCAAAGTTGTTTGACGATTCTTCTTCTACGCCACCTTCATAAAGAAATTTAGGTAAAAATTTCTTAAGGGTGATGTTTTTAAGAACCTAAAAATTCTTTTCAAGTATGAGTTTTCTTTTCTTATATTTTCAATAAAATCATGATAATTAGTAAATTTAAGGAGTACACAATGTGTACTTTTGAGTACAAGTCGTGTACCCAGATATCGTGGGTGACAGTGTACTGGTCATGTAACGGCCGAGTACATGGCCATATGGGGTGAACTGGAGACCACTTAAAGTGGGGGACAATTAAGGCAAATAAATGATATGTACATTTAAAGAACACAGAATGTACATTTTTTAATTGATTAAATGGACCATAGTTATGTATAATTGGTTGAATCCTCTTCTTCTTAGATCATCCTTTCCATGAGCAATGGAAGCTGACAAATCTTCAATGATCCTCCGGTCGATCATCTGTTCTCTGATTCAACCGAAGTTGATTATATTGGAATCACCATGGTGAGCTATTCTTTCTTCGAAAGCCTCGTTCCCTGTTTTCTCTCTTTTCGTGGGATATCTTCAGTTGATATTTTTTTACATTTTTGTAGATCTACCACTTTCTAGGTCGATTAAATGGCCAACACCAGATTATATCGATTTTACAATGCTGAGGTAGGTGGTTTGTGCCTTTCATTAGTTATTTTTTGAATATTATGTGAAAAAGTGCCAAATAACCTAGAACGGGGTATTGCATGTTTATGGATTTTAGCCCTGTTATTGCTTGTTATGCCTTTTATGCCTGAGTAGAGGTTGTTTGATTATGAATAGTTTCACTTCATCATTCTATTAAACTGTTTCCCATGTTCTTTTTGATATTTACCATTTTCTATAGCTTTGCCCGTTAGGTTTCTGGATTTCCATGCCTAGTTTTTTTAGGATGGAGTGATTTTATATGATGTTCTTATTTGCTAGTAACTTTTTTTCCAAGTAGTTCTTTAAAGATGTTAGCCAAGTAGTTCTGAAGGTTTAATTTGGATTTTGAACATCGTTGTGCATGATTGGCTTACACAATGTTGTGGGAACCTAGTGTAATAGACCATAAAGAGAATGGATGTTGTGGGCTTTTCCTGAGTGTTTATTTACTTTTCATGTTGTGAGAACATATGGGGGATAAACGTGAGTGCTCCCTCATAGTGTTTGTAGTTACCAATATGAGACCAAAAGAATAATTAGAAGTTGAGCTCTTCCCTACTGTGTCTTTATTTTACCAATAAAAGACCACATGTGTAATTGACGGTGAGTTATTCCTCAGGGAGTCTTTTCTAAAGCTGAACCAGAGGGGTTAGACTGTGACTACTTTCTAGAGGGTTTCTTCTGTTTGATTGGTTAAACCATAGGGTTTAGGTTGTGATTAAATACTAGAGGGTGACATCTTTTTAAAATATTTCTTACTTGATATATGAAACATAATGCAATTGAAACTATAGGATAGTTTGCTTTTCAGTACTTCCTTGTTTACTGCTTCATTTTACTTATCACCTGCCATATATATTCACTGACTATTAGGCACAAATCATTGGTTTTTTTACAACTGGGATTCATCTCACACCCTATGTGGGTCATGATTTTTGTCCCAAATTGACTATTTTGATGGAGGTATAGATAAGGAAAAGCGTCATTCTACTTCAGGTACATGATTGTTGTTGAGTTGGAGAGCATGGGACCAAACTGATGGTTGCAATGCTGCTGGAGATTATTTGATTTCATTGTACTTTGGTTTTATATGTATTCCAGAACTATGACTTGTTTTGATACTTTCCTATAAATATGTAACATCAATGATTTATATATGTGTTCTCAAATTTTTTATTACTTACAGTCTTCTGTTGTTTACTTATTGCATGTGATTACTACTTCTACTATTATTATCTGTTTATTTCCACTACATTACTCAACCAATCAGGGAATAGTTTTCCCACTATCACACCCCAGGACCACGTAACTAGTTAGATACCTCAGGAATTTGGGGAAATACAATTGAAGCCATGTGACCAACTTGGTATGGGGAACCTCCGGGCGGCTCCCAAAATCAAGACGTTATGAGAATTAAACACCCCAAGTATTGTGATTTTTTTGAATTAATTTAATATTTTTCATATTATTCAATTAATACAAAACTAATTATTGATAATGTTATTTGAGAGCTCCAAGTTATTATTTATTTGTATGTTACATTATGATATGATTTTGTTATACAATACCTCAAGATATTTTTGTTCTATATGCAACACTAACTTGCCTTGCATTACATGCAGCACTAATTTTCTACAAAGTTGCAGTTTTTATTTTAATTAATTAAACATGATAGCTATAAAATAGTCATTAAACCTAATAATATGAATATTAACAAATAATTTTTAGAATTATTTATAATTTTTTATTTAAATATAAATTAATTATTATAAATTAAATATTTTTTGGTAATGGATTTATAGGTTTGGAAATACTATTTTATTAAAAAAAATTCTTTTTCATATTCTACGAATAATAATAAAATAATCTATAAAAAATTTAAAATTGAATTTTATAAAATATACATCATTTTTTTATTCATCATGTCAAAATTTTCTTACGGTGGTGACTTTGTATTTTTCTGAGTGACATCATTTTTTGATGACTACTGAAAAATACGGAATTTTATTTCAAATCCATTTTATCGACAAATTTATTTTTATTACTAAATAATATTTTAATTATGAAAGAAAGTAAAAATAGATAAATTATAAATATATTAGTCCAATTTAGGTAGTTGGAATCATTATTATGTTGAATTTAGATATAGAATCTTGATAAACATTTTAACATTCTCACATTAAAAACATGCATTCTTGCAATGTTTGTGAGATTAGAAATAAATGTAATTATGTTTCTTATGTGAATTTAAATTTGAAAAAATAAATACACTATTTTAATCAATATGATATTTATATTCTCATATGGTTAACTTATTTTTTACCAGAAAGATTGGAGAATGTAATAAAAATTATTGACAGTGAATAAGGTAAGATTAAGATTAGAAATGGAAGAAAATACATACATAAGGACCCAAATGATCTATAAATTTGTCCAAAACCAATTTTATGATACTATTTCAGCCCTAAAAATTATAATATTGGTTTTTATTTGTTATTGTGCTCTTTTTTAGCTGAAATTTTGGGTAATCATTACTGGTTTTAAAAAAAGGCCATATGCGTCCCCTCCAACCCATATAAAATTCCACCCCCACTACCACTTAATCTCACTACTAAAACCACTTAGGTTCAGACCATCACAATTCAAATAACTTCCCCAATTCTCTTCCCTAATCCTTGAAAACTTTTTTTCACATAAATGAATCCAAGGAATCCCTTCGTTGAAAGCCAAAAAGATTTACCCAAAGAAAAGGTAATATCCTTCTTCAATAATCTTTTTGGGGTAAATACTCTATTATAAGGGTTTGACCTATTCTTACACAAACTTCCATATAATGGGTAATGAATATTCTGTTCTTATTTATGGAAAACTTCCACCTCATGAAAATATGTTGTTAGTATTACCTATACCATCTCTGAGGGTTATTAATTAGGATGGAAACTATATATTTTAAAGTTATATGTGATATTTATGATTAATTTATACTTTTTAGTAATTATTCAAATCCTACTTTCAATATTTCCATTTTGTGTAAATAAGATAATTTCATCTGGGGATGTGTTGACTACTACCTCCTCAAAGTGACGTGACTCATTCACAAACTACATGGAACATATCAAGGATCTGTTTAATTAAATTATATGTTATATATGAAATAATAATTATAATTAAATGATATATAAATATATATATTATATTCTATATTTCAATAATTCATGAAAAAATGAAAATATATGTCACGCATACGTAGGGCCTACCATTACTATGATTGATGTATTAAATTTCATATTTTCTTATAATATAGATTATTATAAATACATATATTATCAGTAAAAATTATATTTATATCAATATTTAAATTATTTAAATCGTGATATTTAAATGAGTCAAAATTATAACAAATTGTGAAAATTTTGAAAAACAGAGCATATATTACATGAAGGCAAACATTAACTATAATTAATTAATAAGAGATAATATAATGTCAGAATAAAACCATATATGGAATTAAAAATAATAATATGTTTTTCTAAAATATATATAATCTAATTATATATATTACACTAGAGGATTGTTTGAGTACCAAGAGATTCCTGACATAAGGTAAAGGAATTTCATCTCACAGTATATTTTTTTGAAATACATGCCTTATTCACCCCTAATTAATTTTTTATGGTGTGTACTCATCTAATGGATGTATTATATTATTATTATTCTTAATTTTCATGGTACTTACTTATACATTCTATTATAATCCTTTCATTGGTTTTATTTTTCAAATGTTACGAAATCAGTAAAGTTATTTGTCTTAATTTTCCTTCTTTGAGACACATGTCATGTCATGTAACTTTATTTATACATAGGGTGAACATATTTCCATTAAAATTTTATATCATTAATATAATTCATTTAATTATATTTTAATATTCATTTATTATTATTCAATATTTTTTTTATGATTCAATTTTATGAAACTTGGAAATTGTTTGTAACAATAATCTCACCATTTATATAGATTTTTTCTAATTGTGCTTCCATTGATGAAGTCATATGATACATGTCTAAAAAACTCTCATGATCTTTCATACCCTCATGATATTCATTTTATTTCCTAGTAATGATACCATTTTCCTCTCTTTGGTACATAATATGGTCATTAAAGTGTTTTTATGATAGTATGACTTTGCCTGCTTATTTTGGAAATCCATGTTCCTTAAAAGCCATGTTATCTAAAAGGTTTCCATAATTATTATAAAAATATCCTATGATCACTACAATATAGGTTTTCATATGTTTTAGTTTTTAAAAAAAATTAGAAGATAATTCTTGTCACTTTCTAGTCGAGACATGTTTCTAAACATTTTATATTTTAAAAAGGAAATGTTAAGCATGTACAGATTTACCCACTTTCATGACTATAATTCCCTTGAACCTTCAGAAAAATTATAAAAATTATATTTTTAATGGAAAATTATATCCTAATATTCCACAAATTCACTATTTTGAATTGTTTTTAAATTAAAATTCTTATCAAAATGATTTCAAAACTACTTTTATGTTTTCAATGTATATTCAAAGATAATGGTTTTAAAAATTATTCCAAGATTATATTATAATTTTTCAAGGGAAAAGGTATTCAAAATGATTTAAATATTTCTTTTTATTTTTTTTTAATTTTCATCAAGGAAAATTGTTTTGAAAAAATAATTTGTGTTTTAAAATAAATCGTTAAAATAATGAATGTAATTTTCTTAAAGAAATGTTTTTAAAAATAGAATTCAAAAATATTTTTTCATCTAAGATGAAATAAATTAGTGTTACTCCTAAATTTCTAGGAAATGATCTAATTTTTTCATCAGTATTATTTATCTTAATGGTCTATATTTTTATGTAATTCTTTTTATGAAACCCATTTCCTTCTCAGAGATTATATGATTAAGAAACCTATTCCTATTCACTAAGTTTTATATTTATGAAATCTATTTATTTTCACAAGTTATTTTTCAATGAAATTATTATGTAACATTTATTTTTCCAAATGTTAACATATTATTACATTTTTATGACACCGATATCATATCATGGATTATGATAGGATATTGATAAAACCTGTATCTTTTTATGTTGCATGATATGATGAATGTTTTATTATCTTGTGGAACAAGTATGCATGATTTTATTATGATATATGTAGGACCATTATCTCCCTAAAATTCATTGGGTAATGATTTATATCCCATGACATAGAAATAAAGGACATTGTATACTAAGATAGTATTGGGAGTGATACTTGGCTACTAAGATGGCAATAGGAGTGAACCATTACTATCAAAATGGTTATGGGAGTAGACTATGACTACCATGATGGTTAGGAGAGTGAACCATGAATACTAAGATGGTATGTGGTGTGAACACATACTTCTTAGATTTCCTTCGTAGTGATGGATGGACAAATATGGAAATAATTTATATATTCTTTTGTATCTGCACAATTCTATGTCTTACTCCTATGTTATGATTACCTCGATTATTCTCTTGATTTCATTATGACTCATGCCATATGATCTTCTAAACATTATGTCAGGAATTATGTTTATGATAATAAGGGTATGATGTTCTAATATTTTGATCACATTATCATACCTTTATTCTAATTTTTATGATTAAATATCTATCTTAGTTATCCTTATAGAACATTTGATCTCACCCCTTTTTATTTTACCTTACCTTGTTTATGATGATATATTATAGATATAATATGTCTATGAGGGGTGATAGTCTTGATAAACCTAGTGGGAGATAATGTAAATAATTCATTGACACATGTCTATATTTCTACGTTTCCAAGGTAACTGTACTAGAACTGTGTTTGGGAGTATATTTGTGTAATATAATAAGTATTATATAAAGTTGATTTAATGTCTATATATGTTAAGAATATTTTGTTTTACTTTTCATATCACACATATAAATTTATGTTCCTAGTATCACAATGATGTCATTCTTTTTCATTGAAGCTAATGTGGGTTGAGTAGGGTGGTCGTGTGAAATTTGAGGTTTCATGTAGATGGTTCGGGCATGGCTCAAGTTGATTGGTAGTTGTTTTTTTAGTGTTGTATATTTTTATTATTATCTATTTGTATATTCCTATTGTCAATTAAAATGGGTTGATCATGTTAGTTGATAATGACCTATTTAGAATGTTTTAGTATTTTACCACTTTCATTTATTTATTTAGATATCTTTATTACTAATTTGGGGTAAATAATTCCCATTATAGTTCTATAAATTCCCAAGAGCTTGTAATTATCCCATGGGAACCTGGAATGGCCTTCAATCCATTTGTATAACCGAGAATGGTTTTAGGTTTGGTGGCATCTCAAGACACATCATGATAACCCATGTATGTGTTTCATATATACCAATCAAGAAGAAGGATATGTTGTATGAGGTTTGTTATAACGACCCATACTTTAAATACATTGTTATTAAATTATACTTGATAGATACTTATTACAACATATAAAAAACCATGATAGGACCGTATAGGTATAGTGTCTATAGAAACATGGAAATATAAACATCTGATTCATAAATCATCTACATTGTCTCTCGTTTATTCCCTCATATCTAGAATCCATTTTGGCATATGATACTTAATACCCTTCTTCCTGGCCTGGGGAAAAGAAAACATACAAAGAGTATGCTCAAATGCACAGTAAGGGAAAACAACAGAAATATCAATCATATCATATTAATAAGAAGATAACATTTTGTAAATCATGTCCTGTAAAAGAGATAATAATATCATGACAAGGGATAAATAATAGTAGTGAAATGTAATCCTAATATTCATAAAATAAGACAGGAAACTTTGTGGAAAACAAACATAATCATAGAAAATAATTTCATATTAGTCATGACTCATTTCCAAGACCACCATAGTGGACAAAGTCCATTACTGAACCGAGTTCTCTCCTCACTCCATTCTTATATCACTGAACCGGATTAACTTTCCATTCTAGGAATGTCTATCTCATGAGATAAAAATCATTACCCAATTCATTAGAGGGAGATATATGTCTCACCCATCTCATATTGAAATCATTATTACGTGTGCCACACATAAATCATAAATCTTTCATCATATCCCAATGAATAAAATGGCTTTCATAAACATCATCCCATATGAACATAATCCATAAAAAACAAATGAGTGACATTTAATCATAATAAAAATCAAACCATGTAAATAATAGAGAAATTATACATCAAACATAATCATCGCAAATAATTTTATCATAGATGGAAAATATCTTTGATAGAACACTTGAAATTAATTCTAGGGTAAAATATCATATCTTCTCCAAAATAATTTTCTTTTCTCAAAATGTCATGGAATTTTAAAGGAAAAGAATTTTTTTGAAAATAATAATGAAATAATGTAGTGTAATATTAATGGAAATAAGTTGTTATGAAACTGTAAAAATCTTTTCATGTAGTATAAGTTAAAAAAACATTCTTCTGGTACTTTGGCCAGAAGAGTCAAAATGTATCTCATACTCAAAATGGAAAAAGATTCCTTTTATAACATTTAATAAAAATTCACCAATAGGTAAAATTGGATTTAAAAAATTGTAGGAGGATAGAAATAATATTACATATTGATGAATCATGGATGTGGATGATAAATATTCCCAAGTAAATTCTAAAGTATAAGCAATCTCAGATAAAAATGCGATTGCAAGATTTTCTCATAGCTTAGGTCTGATATGCTCTATATATATCTAAAACTCTTATATAATGATTTAAATAATTTCATTGAATTATTCCAGAATCATATACATTGTTATGATATCATATATGGTCATATTTATTTCTTCTTATTATTAATTTTTCATTGCTACTTGTTATTTGGGTGTTCATTGCTTTAGGTTTTTATGTGCGTTTTGATGAATAAATTCTTATTCCTCTATTTATATTATAACTACCTAATTTACATATTGATATTAGTAAAATATATAGCATATTTATACATTCAATTTGTTTATATAATCCCAGTATAATGAAGATCACGTAGATCAAATCACATCGCACCACGGAGACGGTAAGCCGTACATACGCACGAGCTACAATATCGTTCCCAAAATTATTGAATGGTATTGGAGTTGATGATAGAATATCACAGAATTATTATCATGTTATAATAATCATATATAGTTATTTTATACACCATCATTCCCATCCATGTTATTTTGTGGTGGAAAACGGATTACACCATGACGTGGAGACGATATTCCGTACGTATGCACGCGCGGTGATTTCATTTTCCATAGGATGTATAGAAGGGTGAAATATGGTTGTTTCATATTTATAATGACATATATGTATATTAGTGATAATGATGTTATTAATTTATAATGAATCAAATAAATAAGAGGAAGTAGAAGAAGAAATAAATTTGAAAGAATTAGTAAATTATATTACCTCTTCTTCGACGTGCCTCTTCTAAACCTCTTCGTAGGGCACTAAAGTCGGTCATTGAAAATACCTGGACTTCTAGGACGTTTATAAGGTAGTTTAGAAGAGAAATTGGATGGGGTGGTCTGAGGTTGAAGGCTCAAAATGGTGTGAGGAGGATAGGGAGGAGGTGCCTTTTTATAAGAGAGGAGAGGGGAACTTTTGGAAACCTCTAAAGTATTAATTTATAATAAAATCAAACCCCGCATGAGAACCTAAAAAATGACTCAAATTCTAATATTATATTATATAGGGTTGTAATATTATCAACCAACAATATTTAGACATGTTGGTAATTTATTTTAAACCCTATCAACTTGATTTACCCTTTTTCAATCTCTTTAAGATTATGTGTGGTAATAATATTAAAAATTTTAAATTATAGATAATTACTTATGTGTTGTTAATTTGCCATAATTGGATACTTTATAAAATTTTATACCATATAAATTTCAATTTATAATTTTTAAATATTTTTTGATTTTTAAACAATTTTATAATATGTTATTTTTATAAAATAATAGTAATGTCAATTATGAAACTAATCATTTATTTTAATTTAAATAAAATCCACAGAGAGGATATATTTGAACCAAAATCTTTAATAGATTTATAAAATTTCATATTCATCAATAAAATTTGTGAATAACATTTATTAGTTCATATAATATTTATTTTAATATTTTTAAAACCATTTATTTGATATTTCAATCAATTAAATAATTTCTATATCATAATTGTGTCATCATTAATGATAATTATTTAATCCCTAAAATTTTTAAATAAATTCTAATGATGTAGATAATTTTATTAAATTTATGGTGAATATTTATATTCGAAGTTGTATTAGGTTTATCAGTAAATTAAAATTATTACACTTATTAGATATAAGAGAGTGACATGTTATCACTTTCTTTGCTTTTTGTAATAATTATATCATTTTAATGGTCAAAAGACTATGAAATAAATATATTCCAACACTTATGTGATATGTGTCTACTTTTATTCATAAAATATAATTTTTTCATGTCTTAGGGTAATTTTATAATCTTATTTTTACCCTTAATAACCTGATTTACCTTTAACAATAGTAAATAAAAATTACGGTAGTTTCTATTCAAAATCTCAAAAATATAAAAAAGTAACATGCTAAAATAATTTTGACCCACTGAATCCAAATATGGAATCTATTTTTAAAAATTCAAATCATAGAAGTTGCAGTAATTAATTTAAAATTAATCTCGTTGTTAATAAAACAGGTTTTTAAATGTTAAAACATTGTCAAACATTGAAATGTTTTTACCTATTAATTAAATGTAAAATTAAAGGTAATGACATAAATTATATTAAATGGTAATAATATATTCTATTTATACATTAAAACAACTAAATTTTTTTTATTTAATCATATAAATTATACTGATGAAAAAAATTGTTTTTAAGAAAAATTTAGCGTATTTTTTCTTTTCATCAAAATATGTAAGTTATTAAAAAAGTATCAAAAATTTTTCAAATGTATATTTCTACATCCTGAATCAAAAGAAGAACCATATTTTTTAAAATTGAACTTATAAATTTTTCAAAAACTAAATTTAAAATGTGTGCGCCATCAAAAGGTTGTAAAACTATATTTTATTAAATACATCTTTTTTTAAAAAAAATTGATTATGTTTTTATATATCATTCTAGAAAATGTGTAAGATTATTTATAATGTTATAAAATTCCAAAAAAAATTAAAACTATTCATAATGGCTAGTTCATAATATTATAATAATATATCATTTTTTAGTGAAACTCTGTATGGCTCACAACACAAGCTATCGAGGAAGGTTGATCTTGCGTGTAATGCTAGCCAATCCAGTGTTGTGTGTACTGAAAGATTCCTTTGGTGTTGAATATAACATAAGACATAAAAAATATACATATTTCTCATAAAATCTCAGGGTGTTACATTCTACCCCCCTTAATATGAATTTCTCCCTCGAAATTCATCACCTCGTAACAAACAGATGAGGATACCGCTCCCTCATCATATCCACATGTTCCCATGTAGCTGATTATAATTGGTGGTTCCTCCATAAAAAATTTACCTAGTGAGTGGTCTTGTTTCATAGAACTTTTTTTCTATAATCTATAATCCCTATAGGTTGTTCTTCATAAGAACGATCTTACTCCAGCGGCACAACTTCTGAGCTTAGTACATATGAAGGATCAGGTACGTACTTTCTCAGGAGATATACATTTAACACATCATGAACATGAGGGAGATTTGTTGCAAGTTTCAATCGGTAAGCTACCTTCCCAACACGATCTGATATTTCTAAAGGAATGATATACCATTGGCTTAGCTTTCCCTTCTTTCCAAATCTCATTACTCTCTTCCAAAGAGATATTCAAAAGAACACATTATCACCCACTTCAAACTCTAGGTCTTTACTTCAGTTGTCGACATAACTTTTTTTTCGACTCTGAGCTGCTCCTATGTGTTGTTGAATAGATCTGACCTTTTCTTCCATCTCATTAACAGGATTAGGTCCTAATATATTTCTATCCTTATCTTCATCCCATCAAGGTGGAATTCTGAATTTCTTTCCATATAGAGTTTTATAATGAGCCATATGAATACTTGAGTGAAAGCTATTATTATAAGAAAATTAAACCAAAGTAATGTGTTGATCCCAACCACCTTTGAAATCCAAATTGTTGAGTCAATAAGGTTTTCCTTATGACTTTTCCATTCCTTCTTGTTTTGAAAATCACAAACACCTTACCTTTAGGAAAAAATTTTTCTTAAAGAAAATAGCTTTTATAAGGAAAATCTCTTTTATAAAAAAAACTATCCTTATCATGTTTTCACCCTGATTTTTCTTTAGTATGAAATCCAGATTCACTTCTATTTTCTCGGAATCGTTGAAACTTTGATATGAAGCATTCTGTTTTTGGATCCGAATTCTGGATAAGAACTGTAAGGAAGTTTCACTCCTAATTCCAGAAGAGAACTGTGAAAAAGCATCATTACGAATTCCGGATACAGTTTTAATACAGATTTGTATCAAATACAGTTTTAATCTAGATTCAGGATACGAATTCTTATTAAGTTCGATAACGAATTCTCAATACGAATTCTAATGATTAATTCTCATTACGAATTCTAATGAGGAATTCTCACTATGAATTCTAATGGGTAATTCTCATTACGAATTCAGATGAGGAATTCTCATTACGAATTCTGATGAAGAATTCTCATTACGAATTCTGATGAAGAATTATCATTCAGAATTCTCATTCCAAAACACCTATTAAACAGAATCTGATCATCTTTGTTTTATACACTCTGAATTAATTCAGACTCTGAAAAATATTTTGGTTAGACTCTAAACATTTATTCTACTTACACTTCTATAATTTTTATACTCTTTATTATTTTCATTACACTCCTAACCTTTACTCCGAAGCTTTCATTCAAAACTTTTGAGTTAGACTTTAAAACGATGTCGTACATTCTGTTACACCTGTTTTGTTATAAAACGATATTGTCTATTTTGTTATAAACTAACCGTTGTCTAAGTGACATGTGTACAGGTCCTTACGATCATTAAGGAAAATATGACCGTTGAGAAGGAGGCAGACCTTACCTATAAATAGGAGCTCATTTGAAAGAGCTCGGTGCTGAAGGGTTTAAAGGATGACAGATCTTCAACACATGTGATTACATGCTTGAAGTGATTTCCAGAGAGAGAGGCTCTTATTAACTCTCAAAGCTTCGTGCGACTCCGAATGTTGGTGATTACATTCGAGGGCTTCTGAGGATAGGAAGACAGAGGTGCCGACTACCTTAATGTTCGAGGGATTCCTTGCTGAGGAAGACAGAGGTTGCCAACTACCTTGAAGTTGAGGGCTTGCGGGGTAGCAAGATAGAGACTCCGATCTTCGTATCGAGGGCTTACCCTGGTGTGGGTAAGACAGACGTTCTTGAAAGTATAAATCAAGGGACCTTTATCCAAGGTTGTTAGATACCCTTCTCTTTGGGTTAAAAGAATTATATCTTGTTACTTGTAGTTTTACTACTTGTTTATTTCCACTTCATTTAGTATTTTAAGGAATGTATAACTTTCTTATACTTCCTTACTTGTACTCTGTTTCATTTAGATTCTATACGCTTTAAGGTAGAATCTCTTTTTTTAATCTTTGTTAAGTTTCAAATTCTGGAACTATATTTTCGGAACTTACTTTCAGAATCTCTTTCCATGATTCCATTCGGTGTTAGAGGTGTTGTGAATTTGCTTAGTTTAACTTTGTTAAACTTATCCTTTTCCTTGTCTTAAAGAAAAGATAGTTATTCTTAACTAACATTAAAGGTTCCAAAGGAATTTTTAAAGTATACAATTCACCCCCCCTCTTGTATATTGAGCATCTATATCATTATTTCGATCCTACAATTGGTATCAAAGGTGGTATCTGAAATACTTGTACTCATATACAAGTTTTTCTTTCTCATTTTCTCATTCCGAAATTTATCTTTCCGAACATCCTTATTCTGAACTTTCTCATTCCGAACTTTGTTGTTACGAATCTTTGCTACTAACAAGTTTGTGTGTACAAGGTTATTTTAAGTATAACAGGAATTAATGTTGGATCAATTGATAATCTGAATCCTACAAGACCACCTATCTTCGATGGTAATGACTATGAATACTTGAGAGATCGTATGAAGACTTTTGTTATCAATACTAGAGTGGATAACTTTGTTATGCTTACTGGTGATTATAAAATTCCTGACAAGGAAGTTAGAACTTTTACTAACCAGGAAAAGCAAGAATATCAACTTAAATATAAGGTATGAAATACTTTACTTTGTTCAATTACTAGAAATATATATAGCCAAATTTCTTCTTGTGAAGCAGCTAACTGTATCTGGAAGAAGTTAGAGGTTACACACTTTGGAACTTCTAAAGTGATTGAGACTAGGAGAGCTATGCTTAGAGCTGAATATCATGGCTTCAACTTTCCATATGGTGAACCAATTTTTAAAGTTCAACAGAGATTTATGACTATTGTCAACAGTTTACAGTCTATGGGAGAAAAAGGTTTATACGATGAAGCACTTGTGGATATGAAAATTGATATTATGCCCAATGAGTGGGAATCCAAAAGAACTGCTATAGATGAGAATAGGAAGGTCACTCAAATTTCTCTTGATGAGATATATGGAACTCTTCTACAACATGAGACCAGAATGAAGAGATATGATAACAATATCAAAAAGAAGAATGGAAATGGTACCGTTGCTTTTACAAAAACATGAAATTAGATGAATGCTAAGACACCAGAGAGAGTAACCAGATCCAAGTCTAAGAAAGTTATTTTCCAATCTGGATCTAGTAAGACTAAAATCTCTGAAAATGAGTTAGCAAATCTTGCTCGAAAGACGAACAATATAGCTGGCCAAAGAAGTTTCCAATCCAAGTATAAGAAAAAGGAAAGGAAAGATAGAAAAGATGGAGAAGTCACTTGTTATGAATGCAAGAGAGCTGGACATATTAGACAAGATTTCCCTTTTCTTAAAAAAAAAGAAAGGAAAGAAAGGCATTCAGACAAGAACAGGAAGAAGTATTATAAAGCAAAAGATAAGAATGTTTTGAAAGCTAATGACACTTGGAGTGCCAGTGGTGGTGACTCTTCAGATGAATCCTCTGATTATGAATCTTCAGGACAGAAGAATCTTGGTCTTATAGCCAAATTAACTATTGATAATCATTTTCTTATTGCTAAGGTACGAAATGCTGAATCATTGACCAATGATTCTTTAAACTCTAATGATAGTAAGTATTATAAATATTCTGATGAAGAATATTCTTCTGATGAAGAAAATACTTTACCTAATTATGAAGAAGTCTCTAGGTTTGCTGAACTTCTTGAAATTGAGAATTCCAAACTCAATAAAAAAAATGATAAGGCAAACTCTAGGAATTCTATTCTTACAAAAGAGATATCAGATCTTTCTAAAGATCTTAATAAGAAAAATGCTGATTTTGAAAGTATTTCAAAAAATCTTGAGGAAGTAAATTCTGAGAAGAACAAACTTTCTAAAGAGTTAGAAAAAGTAATTTCTAATAAAAATGTTTTTGAGCCTAGATCTAGTTCTAAAAATAATGATTTTGAGGATAAAAACTTGGTTGTAAAACTCAAGTCTGAAATTTTATCCTTAAAGAAGTGTTTATCAAACATTACCCATGGTAAGGAAAATTTTGATAAAATGTATTCTCAAATACGACCTTTAAGAAATAAATCTGGATTTGGTTATACCCATGGAAAACCAATTTTTAGTAACAATTATTTTGTTCCTCAAAGTGCCCCATTTTGTACCAAGTGTCAATGTGGTGGTCACTGGGCAAAGAATTGTTCCTTAAACAAAACCCAATCTCTAGGATTTCACAAAGCTTACTTTTCTAAGAAGATGTGGGTTCCTAAAATTTTATTATCTTGAAATCTTGGATCCAAACAAGTTTGGATTCCAAAAGTCTAATTCTCTTCCTGATTTCAGGAAAATAAAGAGAGTACCAACAACAATACATGGTACAAGGATAGTGGATGTTCACGGCACATGACTGGTAACAAAAGCTATTTTGAAAATATTATCAAAACGAAAGGAGGAAAGGTAACTTTCGGAGATAATGCTAGGGGAGAGATTGTTGGTATTGGTAATATTGTTTTTCTTGGTAAAACCTTGATTTCAAATGTTCTTTTTGTTAAAGGTCTTAAGCATAACCTCATTAGCATAAGTCAGTTATGTGATGAAGGTTACCTTGTGAATTTTAGGAATGATAAGTGTTTAGTTCACAATTCCAAGGAATAATTTATTCTCTCAGCCAAGAGGCAAGAGAATGTTTACACTCTAAACGTAGAAGACCTCATAAGCCAAGATTTACCTTGCCTAAGTGCAATGGAAGATCATACCTGGTTATGGCATAGAAGACTAGGACAATGTAATCTCAGGAACCTATGTAAACTCTCTAAAAAGAAACTAGGTAAGGATATACCGGAGCTTAGACTTGATTCTTCTAATGTTTCTGATCCTTTTAAATATGGCAAGCAACATAAATCTAGTTTTAAATCAATCGGTAAAGTCTCAACAACCGATGCATTACAGTTAGTGCACATGGATCTTTTTGGTCGAACACAAACTGAAAGTATTGGAGGCAAATACTATGTGTTTTTTCTAGTTGGTGATTACACTAGATTTACTTGGGTCTATTTTCTAGAAAAGAAATATGAAGCTTTTTCCTATTTAAATAATTTTAGAGCTCATGTTAAAAATGAGAAAAACCTTCCATTGAAAACTATTCATAGTGATCATGGAGGAGAATTTCAAAATTCTGATTTTGAAACTTTTTGTAGTAAGAAAGGTATTACTCACAATTTTTCAGCACCTAGAACTCCTCAACAGAATGGTGTAGTTGAAAGAAGAAATAGAATTCTTTAAGAGATAACTAGAACCATATTGAGTTAATATTCTATTGCTAGAAATTTCTGGGCTGAAGCTGTAAGTACTGCTTGTTATACTATAAATCGAGTTTTGATTAAACCTTTTCTTAATAAAAATCCTTATGAGTTATGGAATGGTAGAAAACCAAGACTATCTTACTTCAAGGTTTTTGGTTGCGAATTATTAATTTTGAATACTAAATATAACTTACATAAATTCGCACCAAAATCTGATGAAGGGATTTTCTTAGGCTATTCCACAACCTCTAAGGCTTATAGATTTTTTAATAAAAATACATGCACTATTGAATAAACAGTACATGTAAAATTTGATGAGTCAGATCCTTTTGTTTTTAAACCATCCCTACATACATCCTCAGATGTGTTTTCAAAAACTGATTATCAACCTTTGATAGAAGAACCTTCTGATAAGGATAATGTTCTAGAAGATGTTTCTGAAACATTTACTCTAGAAGACTTTCTACCCTATATTGATGAACATGTTTTACAAAACCCAAATCAGGTGTTTCATAAGAATCGTCCCAGTGATAGTGTCATTGGTGATGTAAATCAACCTGTAAGGACTAGAAGTTCCTTAAGAATTGATGTAGAACATCTAGCATTTCTTTCCCAATTGGAACCTAAAAGCACTGATGAAGCTTTAGGTGATGATGATTGGATCAAAGCCATGCAAGATGAACTAAATGAATTCGAAAGGAATAAAGTCTGGAACTTGGTTGAAATACCTAAGGAAACATCTGTTATTGGAGTAAAATGGGTCTTCAGAAATAAATGTGAATAAAATGGAGTCATTTTTAGAAATAAAGCTAGACTTGTTGCTAAAGGCTATAATCAGCAAGAGGGAATAGACTATGAAGAAACCTATGCTCCAGTAGCTAGACTTGAATATATCCATATTCTACTTTCTTTTGCAGTATTATTTAATTTCAAACATTTTTAAATGGATGTGAAATGTGATTTTCTTAATTATTATGTTCAAGAGGATGTTTTTGTTGAACAACCTCCTGGCTTTGAAGATACAAAACATCAGGATCATGTTTTTAGACTTACCAATGCTTTGTATGGTCTTAAACAAGCCCCACGAGCATGGTATAATAGACTCACTGGATGTTTACTTCAAAATAACTATGATAAGGGAAATGCAGATCCAACCCTTTTTATAAAGATAGATAAGAAAAATGTTTTGATTGTTAAAATTTATGTTGATGACATTATATTTGGTTCAACTCGGCAATCTTTGACTGACTCTTTTTCAAGTCTAATGAAATATGAGTTTGAAATGAGTATGATGGGTGAGTTAACTTTTTTCCTTGGTTCTCAAATTTCCCAAAAACCATACGGAACCTACATATCTCAACATAAGTTTATTAAAGATCATCTTAAAAAGTATGGTTATGACAATACTAAGAGTATAAGTACTCCTATTGGTACATCACACTCTTTAGATCTTGATGAAGCTGGGAAACTAGTAGATCAATCATCTTTTAGAGGTATGATAGGAAGTCTACTATACTTAACAGCTAGTCGACCAGACTTAATGTTTTCAGTATGCTTATGTGAAAGATATCAATCCAATCCTAAGGAATCTCACTTAAAGGCGGTAAAAAGAATTTTTCGCTACCTTAAGGGAACCATGGATCTAGGATTATTTTATACTTCTTGAAATGATTTTGTTATAAAAAGATTTTCTGATGATGACTTTGGTGGATGTAGAATGGATTGAAAGAGTACATCCGGAACTTGTCATTTCATAGGAGATTCATTAGTATCTTGGTCCGGAAAGAAGCAACATTCTGTAGCACTTTCCACTGCTGAAGCTTAATATGTAGCAGCTGGAAGTTGTTGTGCTCAAGTGTTGTGGATTCAACACACACTCACAGAATATGGCTTTAGTTTTACTAAAACTCAAATTTGGTGTGATAACACAAGTGCCATTGCCCAATGTAAGAACCCTTCACATCACTCCCGTGAAAAATACATAGATATTAGGCATCACTTTCTTAGGGATCACACACTTAAAGGAGATATTATTCTTCAGTTTATTGGAACGCAAGATCAACTTGCTGATATTTCCACAAAATCGTTGCCTTCTGATAGATTTGAATACATTAAACAGAAGTTAGGAATGATAACTGTAAGGTAATCCTTCTTAATTAACTTTCTGTTGAAAAATTCTCCTTACAGCAATAAACTCCTTTTCATAGGGGGAGTAGATTTGTTTGATAGTGTAAACAAAGTTTTTCAAAATTTGTTTTCAAACTTTTCGGAACGAAGATTTCCGGAATGGAATTTCCGGAACTACAATTTTTCCAGAATGAACATGTTCGTAAAGAATACTTCTGGAATGGAAGTGTTTGTATTAAAAATTTCCAGAATGGAAAATTTTGTACTGGTATTTTCATAACGGGATTTTCAGACCGAATATTTGATAATAAGTTATTCGTTTTCAATTTTTTTTTAAAATTTACGTACTGAGTTTTCCATATTGAATTTGTCTTTCGTACTAAGTTTTTCATACTGAATTTATTTTTTCGTAGTAAATTTTTTTTTTGTTACCAATTACGAATAATCCTCCTAAGCCAATCCGAAAGGTATGATTTCCTTACTCATGTTTTCGTAGTCATACTTTACTTGCTGGAATTTTCTTGTATAATGATTTCGGATTATAGTTTTCTTAAATTCTCTGTTTTAATAAAAACCTAAAAAATATCAGATTCAAGTTTTCTAGAGAATTGGTTTTCAACCGTCAGATCTCATCTCATCTTATCTTAACCGTTTGATCAATCGAGGAAGTTGACCATCATTTCATTGCCTATATAAAGGGGACCCAAATACTTGTCCCACATCGATTTCAAGCTCCAGCGTCCCGAAGCTCTGCCTCTCTGTTTTAAGGCCGTTCCGAACTTCAGATTTCTCTGTTCCGAACTTCTCAAAGGTCATCAGATCCGAATGTTTGTGGAGTTAGCTTCTCAATAAATGTCTTCCACCAAGCCTATTTCACAATGTTTAGTTTACAGAGAATGTCTAGTCTATCCGGATTTCTTCAATAACTATGATTCTCTTATTTCAAAGAACATCAAGTTGAATGGCTGGAAAGATATAGTCGTGTCCAAACCGGGGAACCAAGACAATGTTTTTTCGGAGTTACTTATTGAGTTCTATAAATCTGTTTTTTTTTCTTTTAGGATGATAATAGGGAAAATTTTTCTTTCATGTCTTATGGCAAGACTTACAATCTTTCTTATACCGAGGGAGCCATCTTGGTAGGGCTGACTTATGAAGGAGAAGCTGAATTTATTTCTCATGTGTTGCCGGACTCTAAGGGGAGATTCGACAAAGAAAAAGCCTTGAAAACTCTCGGACTCTCAGATGACAAAGCTCCGAAGATTTCCAGTTTTCCTACAAATTTCCGGATTCTAGAGTTGTGGGTGCAAGGGTTTATCGTACCGAGGAAAGATGATAAAGACAGTTTGAAGAAAAGTGAGATCTATATCTTAGATTTCCTAATAAACCTAAGGAAGTTCAACTTCATGAGGCACATTCTTATAAGCATTGAGAATCTTAAGAAAGGAAATCTCAGAGCCCAGATCGTAATGTACCCAGCAATTTTATCGAGTTTGATAGTTCTGTGCCTTGAGTCTTTCAAGGAAGCTTGCAGATCTAAGCCAAGGGTTTGTAAAATTTTGTGGGTCAGTGATGATACCCTTAAGAGGATGGATGTGGCTTTCAATAAGGAGACTGGTGAGTTCTTCTATTTACCTAATCAAGAAGAAGTGGCTCTGAAGGTTGCTGAACCGGAATCATCCAAACCAGTAAAGAAAATAATGTTGAAAGAAGTTACAGTTGAAGTTGAGGATCCTAAAGCTAAGGAAGTTCAAACCGCACCTCCCAAACCATAGAAGAATAAGGACTATCCTGATGAAGTTGTTGCGAAGTGGAGAGTAGACAAAGAGAAAAGGAAATAAGGGGATCCGCAGTTCGGATTGGACCCTGCGAAGGCTAAGGCATTGAAGGAGAAAACTGCTGATGAGCTTGAAAAACAAGTAAAGGAAAAGAAGCTCAAGAAAAAGATGTCAGAAGATGATGCAGTCCAAGCATTGTTAAAGTTTAATGAGATGGTATCTGGAAGCATTCCAGTACCGAGATCTTTCTCCTTGGAATCTCTACCTGAGACTCTAGGAAGAAACCTTGATTTTCCGGAAGAGTTTACAACTGAACATGTTGAGAAACTCGAGCAGATTCAACATGTGGAAGAGGAAGAAGTAGTTGCTGAAGGAAGTGGCGAAACAAGAGACTTATTGAAAGAAGTCGATAATTATAAGGGGTCGCCTTAGGAACACCTATCACTCCGAACATCAGAGGCTGAATCCTCTAAGTTAGTAACACCAGAGAAGGATAAGAATGAGGAAGATGTTGTTCAAAAAGTTGTTGATGATATTATTCAAGTGTCTACTGGTGAGCAGAAAACTCCTGATCAAGAACTGATTCCGAAAAAGGACAAGGGAAAGTAACTCCTTGTTGAGACTCTGAAATCAGTGGCTAGCAAGAAAAGAGAAATTGGTGATTCTTTGAAAAGAAAGTTGGAGGTTATTGAGAAAGAAAATTCTCCAAGTAAAGTTTCAAATTCAGAGTCATCCTCGTTGGGACATGACATTGTTGTTCAATCCTTGAGGAAGTTAGTTGGTTTCATTCCGATCATCTCGACTATAGACTCAAGATGCCGAATGCTCCAACATGCTCTGAATCAGAAATCAGATTCTGTATCCTTGGTTATGGATAAGTATGTCGAGATAGAAGCTGACTTCAAATATTTTCTTGTTGGCTGTGAAGCCCACAAAAGATCTTGAAAGAGAATGACAAGCTGGTCAAGGAAGACTGTGGAAGAGATGAGGCTATTTGATGAGTTTCAAGACAATGTTAAAGATTCCTTTGAGACTGAGGAAAAGAAGATAAATGACCTGACTTCATCCTTTGAAGAGAAGCTGACAGATGAAAAGAAGATCCGGATTCAACAAGGCAGAGATCTGAATGGGAAGTTGAATTATGTTTCTCAGAACTAGAAATTTGAAAGAGATCATCGGATTGATTTTGAAGAGAAGTTGAAGGCTCAGGAAGAGAAGATCAAATCTCAGGAAGAAAACCTTCAAGCCCAGGAAGAAATAATTGAAGCTCAAAGTGCAAGAATAGTGGTCTTAGAGAAGCAAGCTAAAGAAGATCATAAAGACCTGAAGAAGATCAAGACTATCCTTAAGGGGCTCATGTTGAAGGAAAAATATCCGAAATAACTAAATCCGATCTGTTTGTTGTATCTAATTTTCCTTGTTGCCGAGATTTTGAACCTAATGAAAATTGTGCCTCTCGTTTCTTTTGTTGTTATTACTAATGTTTCAGGTACTTTGTTATTTTTCCATTCCCTAGATTTATTTTTGAAAATCACAAAGGGGGAGAAGGAAAAGATCTTTAAGAAAAAGAAAAACTCTAATAAGAGTTTATATAAGGAGGAGAAGGAAAAGATCCATAAGAGAAAGAAGAACTCTAACAAGAGTCTATCTAAGGGGGAGTTTTTCATTAAAGAAGACTTTTTTATTCGTAATGAAATATCACTCTAGAAATATTGAATACGATCCTCAGAGTTTCAAAGCCTAAGGGGGAGTTAGTCGTATTCATCAATTTCCTTAAAGCCAAGGGAGATAAGCCTTAATGTTTTCTTTCTTCTGGGAATTTCTTTTTCGTAAGGATGTTTGTGCTTTCCAAAAATCGGGAGATTGTTGAGTCAATAAGGTTTTCCTTATGACTTTTCCATTTCTTCTTGTTTTGAAAATCACAAACACCTTACCTTTAGGAAAAAAAATTTCTTAAGGAAAATTGCTTTTATAAGGAAAATCACTTTTTTAAGAAAAACTGTCCTTATCATGTTTTCACCCTGATTTTTCATAAGTATGAAATTCGGATTCACTTCTATTTTCTCGGAATCGTTGAAACTTTGATATGAAGCCTTATTTTTTAGGATCCGAATTCTGGATAAGAACTGTAAGGAAGATTCACTCCGAATTCCAGAAGAGAACTGTGAAAAAGCTTCATTCCGAATTCTGGATACAGTTTTAATCCAGATTCGCATCGAATCAAGTTTTAATCCAGATTCAGGATACGAATTCTTATGAAGTTCGATAAGGAATTCTCAATACGAATTCTAATGATTAATTCTCATTATTAATTCTAATGTGGAATTCACACTACAAATTCTAATGAGTAATTCTCATTACGAATTCTGATGAGGATTCTCATTACGAATTCTGATGAAGAATTCTCATTACGAATTCTGATGAAGAATTATCATTCCGAATTCTCATTCCGAATTCACCTATTAAACAGAATCTGATCATATTTGTTTTATACACTCTGAATTAATTCGGAATCCGAAAAATATTTTGGTTAGACTCCGAACTTTTATTCTGCTTACACTTCTATAATTTGTCTACTCTTTATTATTTTCATTGCACTCCGAACCTTCACTCCGAACCTTTCATTCCGAACTTTTGAGTTAGACTTTAAAATGATGTCGTACATTCTATTACACTTGTTTCGTTATAAAACAATGTCGTCTATTTTATTATAAACTAACCATTGTCTAAGTGACACGTGTACAGGTCCTTCCGATCATTAAGGAAAATATGACCGTTGGGAAGGAGGCTGACCTTACCTATAAATAGGAACTCATTTGAAAGAGCTCGGTGCTGAAGGGCTGAAAGGCTGACAGATCTTCGACTCATGTGATTACATGCTTGAAGTGATTTCTAGAGATAGAGGCTCTTATTAACTCTCAAAGCTTCGTGCGACTCCGAATGTTGGTGATTACATTCGAGGGATTCCGAGGATAGGAAGACAGAGGTGCCGACTACATTAAATTTCGAGGGCTTCCTTACTGAGGAAGACAGAGGTTGCCAACTACCTTGAAGTTGAGGGCTTGCGGGGTAGCAAGACAGAGACTCTGATCTTCGTATCGAGGGCTTACCCTGGTGTGGGTAAGACAGACTTGCTTGAAAGTATAAATCAAGGGACCTTTATCCAAGGTTGTCGGATTCCCTTCTCTTTGGGTTAAAAGACTTATATCTTGTCACTTGTAGTTTTACTACTTGTTTATTTCCTCTGCCTTTTGTATTGTAAGGAAAGAATAACTTTCTTATAATTCCTTAATTGTACTCTGTTTCATTTAGATTCTATACGCTTTAAGGTAGAATCTCTTTTTGTAATCTTTGTTAAGTTTCAAATTCTGGAACTATATTTCCGGATCTTACTTTTGGAATCTCTTTCCAAGTTTGCATTCGGTGTTAGAGGTGTTGTGAATTATCTTAGTTTAATTTTGTTAAACTTAGCCTTTTCCTTTTCTTAAGGAAAACATAGTTATTCTTAACTAACTTTAAAGGTTCCAAAGGAATTTTTAAAGTATACAATTCACTCCCCTCTTGTATATTGAGCATCTACATCATTATTTCGATCCTACACAAATAGAAATCTCCAAACATGTCGTCAAAAGTTTGAATTATACTCTTAGACTGTGCGTTTATCTAAGGATGATGGTGTAGGGTACTGAAAATTACACATATGGGAAATCCAATTACCCAAAAATTTGGAAAAGGACTGAACCGGTCCTGCGCACCAGCTCCCAGCAACAGTATGCGGCCGGTTCAGAGGTCCACCCTCCTGCAAACTCTTTCATTCGAGAAATGAGGGAGGAGAACCTCCGCGAGCACGAACCTGGAAGACTGCTAATGATGTCATGTCGGTCCACTGCCGCGAGCCACCCCCTCTGCGGACCACTGTCATTCATGGGATAGCGGCGAAGTGGTGGATGACCAAATAGCAATTCTGAAAAACTCTGTTCCATAAATGTCGATTGACCGAGTCATACGCAGGCTAGGATTTCTTCATGGGATTCCTAAAAAAGCACCATGTTCCCCATCGATACAGCCTCTTCGTGACTCTATAAATAGTCATTGAGGGGCACCAAAAGAAAAGAGGGGAAGGATGTTTGAAAAACCTGTGGGGAGACGCTAGAGAAATTTCTCCCAGAAATAAAGTCCCATGACCATCCGCGGACCCCATATCATCCATAGATGAACTCTTCTGTGTAGATGAGGAACCCATCAGAGAAACAAAAGCGGCCAACTCCTCCGCGGCCAGACCATAGCGGCCATTTCTTTCGTAGATAGTCCCTCTGCAGCCACCCCCTATGCAGACCAGTTCTGTTCGCGAAATGGATGTGAGAACCCCTCCACGGGCGCGAAGTAGGATGGGCGGCAGCCCCTTTGTAGATGCCCTTCGCGGCCATTTTTTTCGCGGGCATCTCATCCATGGATAGTCTCCTTCACAGACAATCTCTTTTGTGGACAACCTCCTCTGCGGCCAGCTCCTCCGCAGACACACGTCATGGACAACCAAACCGCGAACCACATGGGTCTAGCCCTACACGGTCGGATCCTTCGCGGAAAACCCCTCTATATCCGTCTCCTATGTGGCCAGATCCGCCACATCCAGCCCCTCGCGAGCAGCTCCTACGTGGCACGCCCCATGCAGAAAACCCCATGCACTAGCTAGTCCATATCGCGGGGGCATCCCCCCGCACCCCCGCTCAGCCTCAATGCTGGGCTGCGGTCCCGGCCCTCCGAGCTCGTCCCTTCACTACCGTCACTTACCTCCAAGAAAAATGGAGAGTCACACCGCAAACTTTTCAAGCCGGGTCAACAGTATTTTACATTTCACCCTTGTGCCTCCCCAACATCTGCCCTACACATGTCATGACTCGAGCTACTTCTCATGACTCTCCTATAACCCCATAACCATGCTACTTTTGTCATGTTCATCCATAAATGGCCACCCTTGCGTAAGTACCACATCAACCATTTTTAGGTATCTTCTACCTGGTCGTCCTGACCACATGATGTTAAACTATATAGCCCTCTTCCTATCCATATGACGTTAAACTATATGGAAACATTCCTCTCTACACGATTATAAATTGTATCATTCCCTCTCATTCAATAATTTGATTCCTCATTATCTATGAAAGAGATTCCCAATGCTCGAAGCATAACATTCCTCACGACCATGTTTACAGTGGCATAATTTCAAGAGCGCTCAATTCCGTTCAAACATTTCATCACTCCACCCCACTCTTTGCGTGTCCTTAATTCGGATCTCCATCCTCTTTCATGTCTGAAGGGACCCCCTAATGGCCTGGTCCGATGCTGCATCGGCTCACCTACAGTCCTGGCCCAAGACCCCAGAAGACTTTTGACAACACTTTGAGTCAAGTCCTGTTTTTTGAACACGGTCAGCAGTTGACCCTCATTTGTTTCTCTCCATTTCAGGATAACACGATATGGATGCTGTGTTTAAAACACGGTCAAATGTTATCCTCCCTCGACATGCCACCCTAATTATGTTTAGAATGATACTCCATGAAATCTTACCACTTTTTTTACATATATCCAGCCAAGATGACCAAGAGAGAAATCTTCTATAATATCATTAAAGTGTGTCGACTTCATAAGAAAATCAACTATAACCCAAATAGAATTATTGCTTTTGGATGTTTCGGGATGTCCGATGAAAAATTCCATAATGATGTTTTCCCATTTCCATTCTGGTATGGGTAATGGTTGTAACATCCCATTTGACTTTTGTCTCATAGATTTATCTTGCTGACAAACCAAGCATTGAGAGTCATATTCGGCGATATCTCTTTTAATGCCATCCCACCAAAAGTACTCCTTCAGGTCCATGTACACTTTGTACTTCCAGGATGAATACACAATAAAGAACTATGAGCCTCATAAAATTTCTCCTTCTTTAATTCTTGTATGGTAGGAATACATACAAGGTTACTTAACCTTATTATCCCATCATAATCAAAGTGGAATTTAGGAACATTTCTCACCTTATTTTGAAGCCCAACATCCTCCTTCTGTGCCTCTTTAATCGTCACTTGTATTGATGGTTGAACATTAATTTTAGAGAGATAAGACATCTCCCCTTTCATTAAAATAACAAGTTACATCCTTTGTAAATTCATAAATATTGGATCCATTGTGATCCACATCATGGATAAGCTAGCATGGTCTTTTCGACACAATGCATCTTCCACCGTTATTGCTTTCCCAGGGTGGTAATTAATTGAGAGGTCGTAATACTTAATCAGCTCTAACCATCTTCCATGGCGCATATTCATCTACTTTTGTGTGAAATTATACTTTTAACTTTTATTATTAGTATAAATATCACAACCTTCACCATAAGATAATGCCTCTAAATATTTAGTGAAAATATTACCGCAACTAACTCCAAATCATGATTGGGGTAATTTTTCTCATGGATTTTCCACTTTCATGAGGCATAATCTATCACCATATCATTTTTCATGAGAACACAACCCAGCCCCTTATTGGATGCATCATTATAGATCATAAACCATTCGCCACTACATGGCTATGTGAGCATAGGTGCACTGGCTGACTATCATTTTATCTCATTAAAATTCTCTTCACATTCTCTGTCCAAAAAAAAACATAACTCTATTCTGAGTAAATTTCGTGAGTGGGTTAGATAATATTGAAAAATATTTCACAAAATTATGATAATACTCAGCTAAACCAAGAAAACTACGGATCATAGTTATTGTTTTTGGTCTCAACTATCTTTCGATAACCTCTATTTTTGTGAGATCTACAGATATCCCCTCTCTTGAGATTATGTGACCCAAAAATGAATCTTTTTTATTCTAAAATTCACACATGGTAAATTGGGCATAAGTATTATCCTTTCTTAGGGTCTTAAATACAATTCTTAAGTGATCTTATGTTTCTTCCTTCCTCTTTAAATAGAATATAATATCATCTATAATGACAACCTCAAATTGATCAAGGTAGTCTCTAAAGACTCTATTCATCAGATCCATGAAGATACAAGGGGAATTAGTATGACCAAATAGCATCACTATAAACTCATAGTGTCCATACATTGTATGGAAAGTTGTGTTTGGTATATCCTCCTTTTTGTCCCTTATTTAATGATACCCTGAATTTAGATCAATCATGGAAAATTATTGAGCACTACATAGTTGGTCAAATAAGTCATAAATGCGTGGGAGAGGATATTTTTTCATGATAGTGATCTTGTTATGTTCTCGATAATCAATGCAAAGTCTCATTGATCCCTCTTTCTTCTTAAAAAATAGGACAAGTGCTCCTCAAGGTGATACACTAGGGTATATTAATCCTTTATGAAGATTCTCTTGGAGTTTATTCTTCAATTCTAGTAACTCAATTGGATCCATTCTATAAGGTGTCTTTTAAATGGGAAAAGCACCCTATATGAGTTCTATTGAAAACTCAACATCACAATTTGGTGGAAGACCTAGAAATTCATCTTCAAAGACATCATAAATCTCCCGTACAATGGGAATATTCTTAATCGTGAGTTTCTCTCCAACCATTTGGGATAAATAACCATCATTAATTGGAATCAAGACCCATAAGATGGAAGAAATTTCCACTAGAAAGTTATATTCATCATTGCAATGAAATATGATCATAGATTGATCAGGAATATGAAATGTGACTTCCCTTCTTTGGAAATTTATTTCAGCTTCATATAAAGAAAGCCAATCCATGCCAAGAATCACATCAAATTCCACTATAGGATGTATCACAAGATTTTTTAGAAGCACTTTCCCACAAACTTCAATTGGAGAAGAATTGTAAACTTTTAATGCGACTGTTGTGCCATTTGGAGTTTTCACAGCTAACTCGACAGGTAATTGTTGGGGTAGTATGGTGATACCCTTATAAAATTCTTCAAAAATAAAAGAGTGGGTGGATCCAAAATCAAATAAAACATTAGCTACATTATATTGGATGGTAAGTGTACCTTTCACCACTTCGTTATCGTACTCCACATCGCTGATAAGAATTTCATTTGACTTTATTTTTTCTTTGGACTTGAGCGTTTGTTGACGTCGATCATCATAAACAACCCTTGGATTAGGGAATTGGTTGGGATAATGCCACATTTACTTGCACTTGTAACATTTAAGTGCAGGAGGTGAATTCTATGTATCCTTTTCTTTGTTCTCATCACTAGACAACTTTTTCCCGTCACTCCTGTATTCAATTGCACGATGACCTATTTTTCCAAACTTATAAAATTTACATGCACCTTTAAGACAATTCCCTCCATGTTTCTTCCACACTTTGATCATAAGGGAAAACATATCTTCTTTTTAGTGTGGTATTTAGATTTTATTTTGAATTCCATTTTCCACTTCTTATCAAACCCATATGACTGATGGGTTACTCCAATCTCCATATCAACCCTGAGAGCACATTTAACAATTCCTTGTAGCTATTGAAGTCCTTTATAGCTAATTCCCTTTGGAGACTTGGTTTTAAGCCACTAAAGAATCGATCGATCTTACTCTCAGGTTGGATAATAATACCAGAAGTGTAACTTGTAGGCCTTGTAAAATTTGTTTCATAGGTACCAACAGATTCATCATCCTTTTTCTTTAGTTCAAGAATCTCTTTATCCATCTTTTTTCTAAGAATATGAGGAAAGTAATTATTGAAAAAATAAGTTCTTGATCTTGTCCCATTCCATGGACTCAATTTCATCCCTTTTCCTTGTATTCCTGACAAGATTCCACCATTGATCAGCTTCAACTTCCAAACTATATACTTCAAAGATGACTTTATCATCTTCAGAACATTGAAGGATAGAAAATATCTTTTCAGTGGTACTGATCCATTGTTTATCCACTATTGGATCCGAAGAACCGCAGAATGAAGGTGGATGTTGCATCATGAAGGATTCAACAGAATGTTTCTCCCTCCTTTGTTCTTTTTGAAGTCCTACATGATTCATAGCTTGAGAAAGTTATGTGATAATGAATATAAGATTATTCATTCCATCTACCATATAATTTGGTTGCTTAGGGGGGAAATCATTGAAGTGAATGTCGTATTCAGCATTAACATGGTTCCTTCAGGTTGTATCCATTGACTAAAACCAAGAAGCATAGTTTGATTAACACTAATTACAATAGGAAAACAACATAATCAGAAATAAAATTTCACACATTAGGTCTTATCATAGGTTATTAATGGAAACTTCTAAAACACTATTATTGTGTTCTATTCTTAGACATATCCTTATGGTTCTTACTAAGGCATTCACAACCTAGTTTTCAAAGGTTGATTATACCTTTCCCCTGATACTAACTATAACGACCCATACATTACATACATTGTTATTACTTCATAATTGAAGCATACCTATTACAACATATATGAAATCAAAGATAGGACCATATAGGTATAGTGTCATTAGAAACTAGGAAACATAAACAACTGATTCATAAATCATCTACATTGTCTCACGTTTATTTCATCATATCTATAGTCCCTTTTGGAATATGCTACTTAATTCCCTTCTTCGAGACCTGGGGAAGAGAAAACATACAAAGGGTGAGATCAAATGCTCAGTAAGATAATACCAAGGAAATATAAATCATATCATATTCATAAAAACATAACATTTTTAAAATCTTATCCTATAAAAGATATCATAATATCATGACATGGGATAAATAATAGTAATGAAATGTAATCCCAATATTCATAAAATAAGACATGAAACTTTTTGGAATATACACATAATCATGGAAATTCATTTCATATTAGTCATGACTCATTTCCAAGACTATCATAGTAGGGAAAGTCCATTATTAAACCGAGTTCACTCCTTGTTTCAGTCCTGTATCACTAAACCGGAATAACTTGTCATTCCAGCCATGTCTATCTGATGAGATATAAACCCTTACCCAATGCATTGGATGTTTATATAGGTCCCACCCATATCATATTGAAATCATCCTTACGTATTCTACAAAACAATCATAAATCATTCATCATAACCCAAAGAATAAAATGGGTACCATAAATATAATCCCATATTAACATTATCCATAAAAAACAAATGGATGTCATTTCATCATAATAAAAATCAAACCATGTAAATAATAGATACATTATACATAAAATACAATTATACTAAATAATTTCATCTTATATGGGAAATAGTTTTTATAAAACACTTGAAATGAAATCATGGGGAAAATATCCTTTCATCTTCAAAATCATTTTCTTTTCACAAAATGTCTTTAAATTTTTAAAGAAAATAATTTTTATGAAAATATTCATGAAATATTTTAGAGTTGGCCTTGTGTAAATAAGTCATTATGAAACTGTAAACATATGTTCATGTTGTATAATTTAAAAAATCATTTTCCAAGTACTTTGGATGGAAAAGCCAAAGATTATCTTGTACTGAAAATGAAAAAATATTCCTTTCATAACATTTACTAAAAATTAACCAATACATAATATTGGATTTAAAAAATTGTAGTAAGATATAAATAATAATACATATTGAGGAAACATGGATGTGGATGATAAATATTGACCAGTAAATTCTGAAGTATAAACAATCTAGTATAAAAATGAAATTACGATATTTTCCCTTACATTTGGTCTAATATGCTCTGCACATAACTGAACCTCCTATATAATGTTTTAAATAATGTCATTGACTTATTACAGAATCATATACATTTTTATGATATCATATATGGTCATATTATTATCTTTTTATTAGTAATATTTCATTGCTACTTGTTATTTGGGTGTTCATTGCTTTATGTTCTTATGCATGTTTTGTTGACTAAAATCTTATTCCACTCATTAGGTTATAACTACATAATATAAAGAATTATATTAGTATAATATATATCAGATTTATTCATTGAATTTTTTTATGTAATCATGTTTTAATGGAGATCATATAGAATGAATCAAATCGCACCGTGGAGACTGTAAGCCGTACGTACGTACGAGCGATGATATCGTTCACATAATTATTGAATGGTATTGGAGTGAATGATAGAATATCGCTGAATTTTTATCATGTTATAATACTAATATATAGTTATTACTTACACCATCACACCCATCCACGTAAGGTTGTGGTGGAAAAAAAATTACACCATGCCGTGGAGACGGTATTCCGTACGTACGCACACGTGGTGATTTCATTTTCTGTAGGATGGATAAAAGGGAAAATAGGGTTGTTTAATATTTATAATGACATATCACTATATGATTGATACTGATGTTATTACCTTATAATGAAAAAAATAATGAGGAAGAAGTAGAAGAAGAAATAATTTTGAAAGAATCGTTAAAAGATATTACCTTTTCTTCGACGTGCCTCTTCTAAACCTCTTCTTAGGGCACTAAAGTTGGACGTTGAAGAAGACAAAAAACTATAGTATGTTTTTAGGGATGCATAGAAGAGAAATTTTCATGGTTTGGTTGATCTTGAAAGCTCAAAATGGTGTGAGGATGAGAAAGAGGAGTTCCATTTTATAAGAGAGGAGATCGACACTTTTGGGAATTTCTAAAATATTAATTTCTAATAAACTCAACCCCCACTTAAAAACCACCAAAACTTACTCCAATCCAAATATTAGATGATATAGGGTTGTAATATCATCAATAAATAATAGTTATACTTGTTGGTAATTTATTATCAACATTATAAACTAGATTTATCCTTATTTAATTTTTTTAATTTTTATGTGGTAATGATATTCTTAATTTTAAATTGTTATAAATAATTACATATGTGTTTTTAAATTTCCATAATTGGCTAATTTATGACATTTTTTACCATATAAATCATCATTTATTATTTATTTATATTTTTTTGTTTTTTAAACAATTTTATAATATGTTATTTTTATATAATACTAGTTGGGTCAATTTTGACACAATTCATTTATTTGAGTTTAAATAAAATTCATAAAGAGGATATATAAAAATAAAAATATTTAATAGATTCCTAACGTTTCATATTCATCTATAAAATTTTTGGAGAACTATAATTAGTTCATATAATATTTATTTCAAAAATTTTAAAACCATTTATTTGTTATTTGAATCAATAAAATAATTTCCACATCACTTGGGTGTCATCATTAATGATAATTGTTTAATCCCTAAAAATTCTTGATAAAATCAATTGATATAGATAATTTTATTAAATTTATTGAGTTTATTTATGTTTAATGTTTTATTATGTTATTAACTAAATTAAAATTATTACACTTATAAGATCTAAGAGAGTGACATGTTGTCACTTTTTTTGGTTTAAATAATAATTATATCATTTTCAGGGTCAAAAGTCTATGAAATGAAACTATTCAGACACTTATGTGATATGGGTCTACTTTTATTAATCGAATATAATTTTGGCAGGTGTTATTGTAATTTTATTATCTTATTTTTACCCTTAATTACCCGATTTACCTTTAACTGTAGTAAATAAAAAGTAATGTAGTTACTATTCATAATGTTAAAAAATAATATTAACCTATTAACATTATTTTGAACCTCTGAATAAAAATATGGAATCCATTTTTCAAAATTCAAAACACAAAAGTTGCAGTAATTAATTTAAAATTTATCTTGTTGTTAATAAAATGGGTTTTTTAAATTTTAAACATTGTCAAAGATTGAAATGTTTTTACCTATTAATTCAATATAAAATTAATGGTAATGACATAAATTATATTAAATGGTAAAATTATATACCATTTATACTTTAAAACCATTAAATTTGCTTATTTATCTATATAAATATCTTGATGAAAAAATTTGTTTTTATGAAAAATTTAGCGTATTTTTACTATTCATCAAAATATGAATGTTATGAGAAAAGTATCAAAAATTTATCTAATGTAAATTTTATATCCTTATTCAAAATAAAATGTTTCTTTTGTAAAATTTAACTTATTAACTTGTCAAAAATTATATTTAAAATGGGTGCGCCATCAAAACGCTGTAAAGATGCATTTTTTTAAAAATACTTCTTTTATCAAAAAATTGATTTTGTTTTCATAACTAATTCTAGATAATGTGTAGGATGAATTGTAATGTTATAAAATAAAAAAATCAATTAATAATATTCATAACGGCTAGTACATAATATTTTTATAATGTATCATTGTTTAGTGAAACTCAGTATTGCGAACAATGAAAGCTATTGGGGAAGGTTGTTCTTACATGTAATGCAAGCCAAGACAGTGTTGTGTGTAGTGAAACAATATTTTGGAGTTGTTTATAACATAAGACATAAAAAAAATATAAATATTTCCTAAAAAATCATAGGGTGTTACAGGTGTAGTTAATTTTTTTTACTAGTCATCCTATAGTAGAATGATTTATAGATATGTAAAAGAGTATTTCAATTGGGATTACATAAAGACATATATTGAAGATTATATATCTTATGTATTGCAATGTTAGAAAGTTAATACTAAGAGAAAGAATTATTAGGGTATGTTACAACCATTACCAAAACTAGAATGAAAATTTGGAATTATCAAAATATATTTTTTAATCACACTCCACAAAATTACTAAATGAATTTATATTATATGAGTCTTAGTTGGAAGATTCTCAAATTCCGCACCCTTCATTTGTATTTAAGAATATTTTTCTATGTATAAGATTTATAAAATTTATATTAATGAAGTTATAATGTTTCATGGAGTTCTATTTTTAATTTTATCTAATTGGGGTCTGAGTTTAACCTCTATTTTCAAGTTATTTGTTTAGTATTCCCAACATATAGAGGTGGTCTAAGAATAGACTAGCATAATTACATTGATGGTCAGTCTGATATAAAATTTCAAACCCAGGATTATTTAAAGATATCTTGTTTTTTGGATTACAAAGGGGGTTGGGATCAACACCTTCATATACATTAGTTTTCTTATTATAATTGATTCTACTCAAGAATTCAGATGGCTTCTTATGAATCCCTCTATGGAAATATGTAGACAAATACAACATGATTGGATGATATAAGTAAAATAATGCTATTGGGACCTAATCTAGTATATGAAATTATATATAAAGTCGAAGTAATTTCATAGGTCATAATGATACCTTAAAGCTAATAGAAAATTTATGTAAACACATGTCAATGTTATTTGGAATTTATGTTTTTTAGAAGGTTTTATAGTTAATTTTTTCTTAGAAAAGTCTTATGATATTACGAATGAAGGTATATATTTTCCTTATGTATATTTCCCCTCTTGATCTACATAATCATGTAGGGTTAGTATATTTTCATTTGGTACATCCATCAAACCACTCTTATTTTTATTTTGTATTACATGTATCTATCATGATGAAGTAGATACCTAATCCATCACATATACTAACATAATATTATCTAAATGCGAATTTTATAACACAACTATTAAAAATAACCATACTAATAGGAATACAAAATTTATAAAATATATATATATTTTTATTTTTTAAATAAAACTCCTTGAAAACTATGTACTAAATTTTTATTTATGTCTTTATATGCTTTAAAAATACATTAATCTACAAAGAGATTTTTTATTTACATTTTTTAAATAAAATATTTAAATTAATCCACATTGAGAAAATGTATTTTATAAAATATACTATAATTTCAGAAATCATCAAGTCAATATTATCATATAATTAATTTGTTATAATTATTCGAAAAGAATGATTTTTTTTGATATATAGTGAAAATATAAAAATTATAAATGAAAAATACATTTTTATTTAATGATTTAATAATTTAATTTTCTTTAAAAATTAGTATAAAAAGTATAATTCATTAAACTATATTATAATTAATCATAACTTACTCATTAGTATCCATTTTATGTTTAATTATTTTAAATCATTTTAAATTTAGGGAAACATTTTCTTTGGAAAATTATTTGTCATCATGCTTTTGTGTTTAAATTTAAAATAAATTATTCCAATTAATTGATTATATTTTTAAAAAATTTAAAAAATACTTCTAATAATTATAATTTATATAAATAATAAGTTTATATAAATTATTTGTCATAATTAATAATCAAAATAGTAAAACTCTTTTACAAACATTATGGCCAAAATAGTTCTACCTATAAGTTAAACTAATGATATAAGAGTTGAATTTACCGAAGTAGATTTTTTTGTCCAATTAGTGAGTGTTTTTAAACCAATTTTAAATTTAAGGAGTCAAATAATCAATTCAAAAACATTACATTGAATTTATGAACCATTGTTTGAAATTTTTTATGATACAACATATTTGATTCTAATTAAAAACTTTTTTGATTATTTTTATTTAATGGAATTGTTGAAAGATGGAACATGTTTTTTTATACCCCCAAAAGTATTATATAAGTTATTCAGTAATTACTTGGAAAAAAATAATGTAATCCAATTTAATACATTTTTTTATGCTATAATTATTTGTTACCATTAAATTGTGAATTTGCAAAAAAACCATTTTAGAAATGTTTTCTATACGTGTACTAGAAGAAATTTTTTTCACAATTGAAAATTAAATTTAATAATATTGATTTCAAATTTGCGACCACCTTATCCAATTTTCATTATAACAAACCCTTTTATTTATCTTTATATAATTATTTTATCATAGAAATAATTGATGTAATTTTGGTTAAAGATAAAATAGGTTTAAAAAGGTTTATCTAGAAGATAATTCAAAAAAAATATCTAATACTTACTCAAATTTGGGATGAAAATTATATAAGTATAACATAATGCATTATTTTTTCAAAAACATCCCCAATTTTTATTTTTATTTTCAGTTTATTTTGACAATATAACATTTTTATTTCAATTTATGGTTCCATGGTTTCACTTGACATGATTATTATATTTATATTGTTTAATATTTTAAGAAATTCATCGTGTGTCCATCCCCACCCTTATAAAAAGACATCCCACTGTTCTCTTCTTCACAATACATTTCAAATTATATATTAATTAAAACCATTTAAATAATCTTCCCAACACCCCTATATAAATTTAATCTGGTATATTATTCTAAAATAGACAACCATAGGTTACTTAGGTGTATATCCAAATTATTTATTTAAAAGAAGAGGTCATTACCTTAACCGTACTTGTTTATAGAATCTATTAAATCCTATATTTATATCTAATTTTTTATAAATTAATAAAATTATTAACGTAATTTTTTTTTATTTATTATTATTTTTAATATAAGGAAATCACCATTAGCCACCCACATTACCTTGTAATGGGAAGTGGAATAATTACTTGTTATTATGTATGACTTATCGTCTCAACATACTTATACAATTCATTTTTTATCAACACATTTTATTTTTGGGTATCATGTTGGATTTAGTGTTTTTATATTATATTTATGAATTAATTTTACTTAATTATTGATAATATCTAATTTAAATTCTTATATTTCAACCTTATGGTAAGTGATATTGTTTCTCCAGCGTAGGTGTGGACCACCACCTCAATGAAGTGATGCGATTCATTTTTTCATTTCAATTTTACATGTATTGAAATTATAATAGATTTTAAGTATATATATGAATAATATAATATAATAATGATTATATAAAGTTGAATTAATATTTACCTTTCTTTCATTCTTTCCATCAAAAAATGAAAACAATTTTCATGTGCACGTACATCCTACCTTCTCAACAAATGGTGTAATTTATTTATCTATCTCAATATTTTATGAAAGTCTCATAAAAATTATATAATGAATATATATTATATTTATATTATGATACTAATTATAAAAATTAAGGAATTATGATCAAAATACAGTTACCAAAACTATCGAACCAAAACAATTATGAAAAATGAAGATGATATCCTAAAGAACAGTGATTTAAATAATGATTTTTTAATAAGGGGATAAATAGTTATAAGTATATAATAAATGTTATGATATATGTGATTATGGTTCCATAATATATTAAAATTAAATATATAGTTTTTATACACTATGTTCAAATATTTATGTTTGTAAGAGGTCTTATGGTAAGGGATTTTCATCTCACTTATATTTCTGAGGGATAAAGGAGATTTTCACAACTTGTTTCTTTGGTTTGTTATATATACTACCATTTAATATAATTTATGATACATACTCCAGAAATTATTTGTATTGATATATCCATTTAATATTATTTTATTCATGGGGACTATTATTCAAATGTTATAAAAGTTATATGGGTTTTATATTACAACCTCATTCTTTATCGAGGTTATTTATAAATACTTATTTGATGATGAATTATTATAAAATACCTATCAATAATCTCACTAATATTCTTATACAATGATTATTTATTAAATTGAAGTGTTTTATTTCCATTTTTGTGACCTTAAGTACTCAATATTGTGGAATGATGTTTTTATGAAGAATTAATTTTATTCCGATATTCATTCAAATATACATTTTATTCTATATAAATTATTTATAAAAATGATTAAAAGAATGTTTTTTACTATTATTAAATTTTAATTAAATAAAATTTTACCAATTTTTTAATTTCTAAAAATAATTTTCAATGAAATGTCATTTTCATTTTCTGAATGATGTTCTTTTTTACACTTGTATGAAAATTATTAATGGAATTTTTTTATTAACTTATAATATATACATAATTTCCCACCATCATGACCAATACATTATTTGAAAACCCAATTAGAATCATCCATGGTTATTTTCAAATAAAATTTCTTCAATTTTAATTGAATAAAATATGTTTTATAAATATAAATTTAAAGTGAAAAGGATAATTTCCTCAGGAAATGTTCCCAATGTTCATTAAAAATCATTTTCCATATAAGTTGACATCCTTCGATATTACATACATAACCCGGTATATGATCCAATGATACTATACAAATTTCTTCATTGGATAGTATAAGTTAGTTATGAAAAGATGTTAATAAAAACAATTCCCTTTTCATGATTTATGATATTATGAAGTGATCAAATGTTTATGAAATCTATCCCATTTCCATGATATTTATTTATTATAATTCCTTCTCACAACCCAAATTATATATAATTTATGCTAACATGTATTCATTTTGTGTAATATTAAAAAATCATCACCATGTTATTATTATTTTTTGACACAAAATCATACATGAAATGTCCTATGCATTGATATTTCATTGAATAGTCCTTGAAGTTACCTGCTATGATGAAAACACAGAAGTTCCATGGAATGATTCTTAAATATATGTTCAATATATGGATAAAATAATTTGAATAAAATAAATGATTAATTATATCATTTTTTAGACTCATTGTACATTTAGATAATTTAAAATGGATTATTCCCTTAGAAATATACAGTGTTGGATATTATAAGAATGAGACCCACTGGTCGAAAATCTACATTTATGTGTGATAGTGGATGTTCCAATCTGTTTATATATTTATTGATCCTTGTACAATATTATTTTTATTAACTATTATAAGTCATATAAATTTATATATTAATGAAATTCAATTATACTTATGATCATAGAGATGTAGTATATGTTGGGTGTTTCACGAGTAAAATTTTATTATTGAAAATTGCAGGAAAAGATTTTTTACCATTTGTTCTTTAATGAAAGTTAATATATCAAACCATTCATATAAATGATATAACCTAACTAAATCTATTCCCTGAGTTTTATATTGGCATCATTGTTTTCTATAAATTCAATGAATGAGACTTCAAGAACGTTGGTTTATTTCATCAGTATGCACCCTTCCTAACAAGAGATATCACGATAAAGGGATTATTATACATAGTAAGTGTCCATATGTAGTTTTATGTCATTATGACAATAAGAACATTATCTATGGGTTCTATGGAATATTTATGCAACTAAGAATGCATCCTAGATAGTCACACACTCATTGTCCCAAGAACCTCAATTAAATAATTTTATTCTTTTTTATTTAACAACTACTATTTATATTACTTCTCTATGTGAATTAATTATTTTTCATGTTTTATATATCACATATATTCTGTCATGAGTAATATAAGACAATATTATCTAATCAGGATATTTAATAAATACATATTTTATCTTTAGATAATATAATATTTATTTATTTATTGTAAAACTATGTAGTGATATGTATTTATTAATTAAATCATTATTTTCCAAGGCTCGATAAATATTATGAAAAATAGAAATCCGACTTTGATGATCTGGTGAGAAATACTATATATTTAATATTTTTGAATCAATAATATATAATTTAATTCTTGATATTAGGGAAAGTAAGAAATAATAATAATAATAATAACAATAATAACAATGTTATTATTATTATTATTATTGACATAGGATAATGTAAATACTACAGAAATGATATAGGTTCATGTGAAATTCTTATTTTCCTACCCTTGATGTATATAAAATGAATTATATTTTTATTTTAATAGATCAAATTCATTTAGTTGTGCAGAATGATATTTAGAAAGAATCCTCTCGATGCCCTAGATAGATCCATCTCTAATAAGGCTCTCAATAACATAGTGTGATCCTTGTCCACCACCACTCTCATGTATCTAGAGTTATAAGATAACCCTTCTATAAAATGACTCATGGGGAGATCATAGGTAAATGATGAAATCCTTCAAATCTTCCATGCTATATCATAGATCTTCCTACAGTGTTGTTTAATGGTTCATAGAACACATTTGATCATTTTTTTGAGGTGAACTTTTCTTCATTTATGCAACACAATGATGTTCCAACATAGATATTCTGTCAGATCCAAAAATTAATAGAAAATTCATCAAAATGTAATTCTATAATTACTTAAATTTATTATAAATAATATATGATGATCATATTATTTGGTTCTAGTGTTTATCTATCAAATAAATTATTTGATCCTTGACATTAATCAAAAAACACTATCACCATTTAAATCTATTTTTAATCATTAGAGGTAACAAAAGCCATATTGGTAAACTACAATCACTTTCTTTTCCTACGACCAAAACCTTTAAATGGTATTAGAGTGGTCACATAATTAATTATAATTATTTAATTATAATTGATTGAATTACACATTTTTCATTTTTTTCAGTTCCATTTTAATCATTCATTAATATTAATTATGATATCATCTTTTTTCTAATTTTTTCGTTGAAATATATTCAAATCAGTTAATTTTTTTCATGAAATACATTAGAATATATCATCTAGAGGTGTCACGGATTATTTCCGAACAACACAAGATTACATGTCATGTGCCCTGGATGTGGACACCATGTACCCATGGTTAATTAACCGTGACATTATTATGAATTAATTACATTCATGTGTACTTATTAATTGTGTTTTATTTAAATACACACAACATGTTTACTTATCCAGCTTGTCGCATAATCATCCAAAGTAAATATTGTGTAACTTCCATACATGATGTGTTATCATTTAGTCGTATATGATCATGTATCTTATTTCATGGCTTACATGATTGGTGGTCATTTAACTAAGATAACACACAAATTTTATATCTTTTTCGATTTGTCTATACTATTTTTTCTATGGCACTATTACAAGATGTGTCCCAAGTCATATTGTAAAGATAGATGGTGAGAATAAATCATGGTGTGTAGCTGCAATGCACACATTATGTGATTTTACCAAATTAAATTAAAAGAAAAATAAATTTACTAATCTACTTAAAACATATCAACATATGTCTGTGTGGTTATAAATTTGGTAGTATACACTTCATAATTGGTAATATATATATATATATATATTAAATTTCTAGTTAATTTTCTATATCGTATTTGGATATTCAAATCATGTAAATGTTTTAAAAGAGTTATTACTCTATGATCATTGAAATATTAAATTCTATGTAAATAACATGGGTTCTCTGTGGTAATTACGTTTAGAGCATATTATGAGACATTACTTGAGAATTCACATATATTAGATTCTGTGTGAGTAAAGAGTAAATGAATATTATATATGATGTGTATTTTGAATGGGTACTGACCATGTTTCATCCATTGGATATTTTTTTAAAAATTTAATGTTAAATAAATTTATTTAATTTTTATAAAATTATAGTGGAAGAAAATATCAATAAAATTTTCATAAAAACTAAGAGATGTATATTGATTAAATAATGAATATTATTATTTAATTCAAGTATCATTTATCTTATACAAGAACAATTAGTAATTAATTATAATTTTATTAAATTCATCAATAATTTTGTGCGTGTTGGTGATCATGAGAATAGAGCATAATATTTCATGTGATTTGATTTTTAAATACATTACTAAAATAAATTTTATTCATTTGGGGAGTCTTATATCTCATTAAGTAAGGTCATGTATTCCTATGGTTTCTTCCATGTAAACCACTTATCTAATCAATCTGTTCCACTCACTTGTGTGCGATTAAAATCATATGTATTGGATGGATATCGCATGCTAGTGGAGTTTGTTCATGTTTAGAATAAAGGTGAATGGAATCCATCGGAGATATATTGGTGGGTATGTGGATTGTTAAAACACAAACCATAAATGGTTTAAGATGTTTCCCCCTAGTTAGGGGGTTATTATATCATCGTTTAGATAATGTAGCAATATTTAAAATCTCATGATCATACAATATTATTATTTTATTTCTCTCTATTTACATGGCTATTTAATTTTGGATGTCTTATCACGATCAAGTGATTTAATGAATTAAATATCTTGAATGATATGATTATAATAAGAATCTAGTTTATGTGTAAACATTATCTATATCATGGTTAATCACTTATATAATTCCACAATACATTTAAAAAATGTTATAAAGATAATTTTTGAAAATTTAGGCATCAAGATAAAATCCCTCAATTATATATTTTTTGGTATAACCTTTTATTATTTCAGTTTAAATCAAACAATAGTTCAAAGTTCCTAACCATCCAATGTAGGGGTTATTTAAATTATCAAATAATTATAACATGATTTTTTCGGTTGACATAACTAAGTTAACATCTATGGTCGACTACCAATGTATGACATGATGTATCTAATAAGGAATTTTTTAGGAAATAAAACACAAGGATTTTGGGATTGGGGAGGCAACTCAACATATCAGGGAATTTTTATTTAATGTAGTTTTATTGAGGAATGACTACTTATAACCCTTAAAATTGGATGATAGAAAAATGATCCTATGATTATAATTGGAATATGGATCATTTCTATATGAATTTCCATGAAACATGAAATAATAAATCCAATCTCAAGGCATATTGGGATTTGATGAAATATTGGGAGATTAAAAAGTATAATATTTAATAATTTTTTAAAGTTTTTCAGATAAATTGTTAAAACTATAATCTTCATATTTGAAGAAATTCCCACAGACATGACTTCAAACACATATCTCTGATGAATAATTGATAGGGTTAAACATAATAAAAACATAAATTTCCAAGAGTAGAAAACACATTTCTACATTTTCTTACACCAAAAAGGATTTTTTATGTGCTGGATGAACCATTTCCTAAATATCTTCGTTAGGAGGCTTGTGGGGAAGTGTTATCTCTTTATATGAATTTTTTTGGGACTAGACAGATGATTAGTGTTTCATTCCATCATCCATAACCAGTGATCTTATGAAGTAAAATGACGATATGGATATGTAACGTATGATGTCTCACCATCAGGATCTCTATCATGAGAAGTAAATACAATAGAGATACAAGATCTTTAAAGAACTATTTAAAACTAATATTAGAGAGTAGGTTCTTGTTATTCCTCATGTAATTAATTTTATTGTATAAATTAAACTTCAAGATATCTTAGGGATAAAATTCTTAGATATATTGCACATAGATCACATACATTCCATACAAAAAAAAGTACTTATGTAGAATTATTGTTATTTACAAAATGGGAAATAATGATCCTATTATTTCAGAACATCTTACTCTGATTCACCAAGTGTACAAGGAGATAAGTAATTATAAACGCAGAGTCCTTATGGTGAAAATAAAAAGGAATTAAAAGGAAAATACCAAAGAGTCATATAAATTATAAATATCTTTTGGTCCCTCCTTCTAAGAAGGGGGATAACTATAGGGAGGTAAATGAAAAGGAAGAAGTATTTTTTATATATAGAAAGCATGGATAATAGAATAGGAAAACACCTAAAAGCATGTAAAATGAAACAGTGTGTTAATTATGGAGTGTAATAATTCAATATCTATATATTGGTTATTAGATATAGATTTTGGGTTTTGAATCTGTAACCATATGCAGAAAACAAGTAAATTCTAAAATAAATCCCCAGATTTTGTGGATTTTTTATCTTTTAATGAAGTTAGTTTGTCTTCTCTAATCATTAGAGTCTAACACATTTCATTTCCAATTAGAATGATATTTATTTTAAGAGAGTTTTATTATTTCCCAATAGTTAGCACAAAAATATTTTCAATATCATTATAAGATACAAATTATTTTAATTTCTAAATTTTAGATAAAAATTGTTTAGTTTTTAATGAAAATATATATTCTTGTATAAAATTTTAAAAAAATGTTTTTTATGTATTAAATTTAAAAAACCTATTATTGAATATAGATAACCAATCACGTTCACATTATCATATGATTCCTTGCTATGGTATCACCATCATGGTCAGGTAAATAAGAGAAATTTGGAAAATCACTATTATTTTGGTTATTTAGACTCATTTCATATTAAAACACTTAAAAAATGTTATTCTTGTTTACTAAGAAATATAATTAAACCAATATTCAATAGATATGGTGAATTTCCCACAATGCATCTGGGATTACAAAACACTAATTTGTGTGGAACATTTCCTAAAGAATATGGAGGTGGGTATTCTTATCTCCCAACATTACTAAAGACTTGAGTAGATATGGAAATTTCAACTTGATGATGTATAACTATGAGTGCTTTGTAAAATTAAAATAATTCAAAAATTAAGTACATACTAAACCTGGAATAAATACAGAGAATATTTTTTTAGGTCGTGGTAGTGAATATTTTTACCAATAGTTTATAAGAATTTTATGGGAGTTTTTCTATTCTATTCCAAATCACTCGACATTAAACACAATAGTGGAATTGTGTTTGAGAAATGAGTAATCACACCATGTTAGTAATGGTGTGGACAATGATGACTCTTGAAAATCATCAATCATATTTTTTTTGGATATGCATTAAAAACTACATTACAAACACTAAACTGAGAAAAAAATTATGTAACGAAATGAATTCGTATTGAGTTATTGAGTGCAATGAAACATGTTTTATCGTATACACAAGTATGGAGTTGTTAGGGTTTTTATGTCATTATTAAGAAAAAAACTAGTACTATGAGGAAAATATTGTGTCATTATAGGGTTTTGTATGGAAATAATGGGATAAAATATATACAAACCATTTGACGGGAATGTTTCTTTCAATAAACATGCAATATTTCATAGGATGTAAAAATTTATAAAAAAGGATAGTGGGATAAAGTTTTAATTTGAAGAAGTTTATTCTCAAGATACTCAATAGTTGGTATGAGGATAGATTTAATAGGTCCCCTTAGAAGATGTAGTTCCTCAAAACACAAGTATTATGATGGAGTAGTAGAGTTGTAATAGAACTATAGAAATACCAATTTCTAGTCACCAAATATGGAGACTCATAATTGGATGAAAATGATGAACCATCCTCTTAAATAGAGGCAGTATAGTGTTTAAAAGAAGCCAGGTGGAATGAATCCTGGAATTTGAAAATGGATTCAATTTATCATAACCATGTATGGGTTCCAATAAATGCTCCATTTTATGTAAATACTATAGAGTAAAAATGTGTATTCAATATAAAAATGGATATTAAAATAAATTTAAATACAAATAATGAAAATATTATGGCAAAACAATTTAAACAATTTCAAGAAATTGAATATGTTGAATCGTTTTCAAATGTTTCCATTTTTAAAACCATCATAACACTACATACTATAGTAGCTTACCATTACTATAAAATTTAATAGATTGTTGATAAAACTGATTTCATTAATAAGAACCATTTGAAAGGTGAATATATTATCAAAATTAGTGGTTTTGTTAATCTATGTTATACCAAAAAAAATTCATGTTGCAAATATCACTTATTTGGATTGAATGAAGCATCCAAGTCAATGAATATTCATTTCAATAAGGCTATAAATGAATTTTTTTCATTAAGAATGAATGTGATATTTATTTTTACAACAATTTTCAAGGTATTCTAGATGTCATCCTAGTATTATATTTTGATGAAATATTACTTATTGTATATGAAATTATTTTCTTTCTGTCATCTGAGGACTAGTCAAATAAGTTTTTTTATATGATGGAATTAGGTGAATCATCATGTATTATAAGAATTGAGATTAATCATGATAGATCCAAGAGGATTCATATACTAAGTGATAGACCATATATTGACCTGATACAAAAGAAATTTTGTATAAAATAATCAAAGAGGGGATTGGTTCCATTGCCTCTTGGTATATCCCTTGTTATGAAAATGTTTCCTAAGATAAAATAGGTGAAACAGATAATGAGAAAGATCCTATTTTCGTTAAAGATAGAGTAAATAATTTATTCCATGTTATATAATAGAATACATGTAACCTATGAATTCACCATGGTATTATTATATAAATATTATCAAGGAGAATATCATTGGTCTACTATTATGTCAATCCTTATGTATCTGATATGAACTAAGGATATGTTTCTTATGTATGAAGGATTTGAGGAGTGAATCATAATGAGTTACTCTGATGGTGGTTTCCAAAAATGTCATAATAATTTGTAGTCATAGTTCGGATATCTTTTTTTGTCTCAACGGATGAGCTCTGATATAGAGGTTTTCAAATACACCAATTTTTTCTAATTCTAATGTGGTGTCTAATTATATAGTTGATTTTGATACATTATAAAATCTTTCACGAACCGAATCTGGTCGCCATCAAAACTGGAACTCGACCCCGCCCGAAACGAGGCCCGAACGGCTTTCCCTATCCCCACGGGATGGAACAAGTTCCTGGGTATCCTAACATGAAAATTTGTAATGATTTTCCCGAGTTTATTAAATTAAAATAACAAAATAATCCAATAAAATGAATCTGGATTTATTGACCCAAATAATCTTTTACAAAAAATCAGAACTGAATTACATATATTAAAATAACTCAACAAGTCTATAAAAAGTTACTAAACCAAATTGGAACAACCCAAGAACCCTCATGGGAAGGGGAACCGCCCTTAAGCCATCACCACAAGACTATACCACCATGGACCTAGTAGAAACCCGGACTACTGGAACTAAAAACTGTACCCAACCTACGATAACAAAAATAACAAAGTCTACTTACACCCAAGGGTGTAAGTAGGGTGTCATCCAAAGCCCAATAGGATACCACCACTAATAGATTCCATGTGATAAACATTTTATGACAAAAATCATGCATGTTTTGAAAAACAAGAAATGCTAGTTACAATTTCTAATTGATGAAACATTAAATAAAAATAGTTTTCAGGTGGGATAATTTAAATAATAAACACTTTTAATATAAATAACCAAGCTACATAATTTTCCAGCCACTAATACCGTATGCTGAATGTAAGAAAAAAATACTTAGTGAGCACAAGCAATGGGAAATAATGCTTGGGCACTAGCTAGTTGTGGGTCCCAGGTACCCTGTATCTCAGTGAGAGTAACCATCGCAAATATTCATTCTCGTGCACAAGACACTAGTATGGTACATACCCATAACCTAGTGGTCCCCAATCATCATCATCATAGTTTATTTATACTTGTATACGTCAATCTTTCTTTGTGAAAAGGAGGTCTAACCCCACGGATTCACCAGCATACTAGTACACGTCCACCCACCTAGATACCCGGGTTTTCCATTTGTTCTCAAACAAGTTCAAAAGGTCAATTAAAATACTTTTCACATGAAAATATCATTTCCATATCATAAATTCACCAAATATCACACATGTATACAACACAATCCAGAAAAGTCAACTTTTCATTCAAATTGATTTTGAAATCCAACGCACACCAAAATAGCTGACAACACTTTTCACATATTTAACACTTCCAAAAATCCATTAAACAATTTTATAAAACCATTCCAATAAATTAAAACTCTCATAATATCTCACTCACTTGTTACATAATGCCCTTTTACCTTCAAAATTATTTTACCATCAAACTCACATGAAACAGCCCAAAAAAAATTTCGCTCCAACATCACAATTTAATAAAACATTTCAAAACTTAAAAAAAATTCTGAAAACTTTTGACATATTTAAACCTCACTTTACCTTTCAAACAACCATAAAAGGTGAAAAATCATACCAAACGGTACATATTCACCATTTTCCCACATTTTTTAACCAACTAAAACATTTACAATTTTCATTAAAAGAACCCAAGTGATGTAACGTTTTCTTGCACAGAAAACCCATTTCAAAACCCCTATTTAAGAGTATACACCTTACCAATTATTATCCAAAATTGAATTGAAATCCCTAGAGACATTTTTAAAACCACTTTAATTTTTTATAAAATCACCTTGTATAATACTAAAAAATATCCAAATGGAAACACTCATTTTCATAAAACTCTCTCAAGGCATATAACAATGTATTACACATAAAACCTATTCAAAAACCCTATTTTTAGTCCCACGTGACACTAATACATTACCATACCATAATTGGTAGGCCATACAAGATTTAGTAAACAAATTCCATATGTTATAAAATACACCCAAATAATACCCATGAGTAACACATGAAAACACTGAATTTCAAGTTAAAATGAAACTATATAATTAATCACCTATACAAATCAATAATAAACATTTTTCGCACCACACCCTACATATGAGGAATATTAAAAATGATTAAATATAGAAATCTAACTAATCAATAATTGTTTACACATGGAACCACCAACTGAAAGTGTCGAATCCCTCAAAATATGGTGTGAAACATAAACCACACCACTGCCTCATCATAAGGAAGATAAATCCACCCCTATACCACAATATGTAACCAAAATAACCAAATCAAACCATAGGTTCGAACCACAACTTCTTGGATAGTTTCGAACATAATGAAAGTCGGGGGAAACCCTATGGAGAAGAAAGAAATTGAAGAGTGAAACACTTACTCAAAAAAATATTGAATAAAACGAATTAGGTATGTGGTCATGGGTTTGATTTGGAATCACCGAAAACGTAAATATTAAAGTAGATGGTAATGAATTAAAATTTATTTTTAATGCATAAAATGGGAATTCGGGCATGCCCAATCACTTAAATAATAACCCATATCCACCATGATTATGGATTCCGAAATGGTCCAAATTAATATTGTGGTTTTAATAAAACAGGGGATGACAATTAGGAATTGTAATGGATGAAAAATGTTGAAAACATAAGAATTTATAAAGGAATAAAATTTTATTTTTAAATTAGGAATTGGGCTCATATTTTGACCCAATTCATGAAAACTGACATGTTCCTCCATAAAAGTTTGGAAAACCCCCAAAAAAGCATAAATGAAAATTAAATGGAATTTAACTTTAAAATAATTCATTTATTTCCCGAAATCCATTTGGGTGTGTAACATGTTTTAGTAGTTTAATGTTATATGTAGTACTAAAGACCATAAAAAATTGTATTGTGGAAATATTATAGTGGAGGATCATAAAAAATATCCACAAAAATGACAATAGATAAATAACACACTCTGGATTTATCTAATCACGATGGATTATTTTTAGAGGTGTGATGTTATAGGAAAAAAGAGTTACCATATTGAAAAACATGGTAGACCTCTTACCTAAAGGAATGTCTCAATATAATAATGATTATTAGGTGGGAGTTTGAATATTGATGGTTCATAATAGTTGGATTTAGTGAATGTAGGAGTCTATTAGAGTTGGTTCCCTATAAATGACTTTATTTTACTTTATGATAAGATCTATTCATTTTTTTAATATTTTTAAACTATTTATCACATAAACATTGTTCTTACTCTTGTCATGTAATGTGATAATTTCCTAAGAGTTTTTATCACGTTGAAAATCAATGGAATATCCCCTCTATGATGAAAACACTTGAGTGAAAAAACAATATTATAAAATATATGTTCTATAGACGGATAATATCCTTTTAGTGGAAAAATAATATAGTACAGGTGGTAATCAAACATATAAGACATTGAGGAACCATTTCATGGTGCACCACCAAGGACAGATCCATAGTAGGATATTCTGTGAATGAGAAATGCCAATAAGAAATATACAGTTATATATGATATTGGATTTTCCTATCTTCAAATGTTTGAATTGACCTGTACAATTTATTATTATAAGTGATTTACTTTGACTGGTCGATTAAAACGGTAAAAAATTATTTTTTCAATAAGTTATTGTATGATGGATGCACCATGAGAAACATTTCATTAATGAATAATGTGATAAATTATTAGTCCATTATTTTAATTAATTGATGTTGATATATGAATCCCATAGAAGAGAATTATACTCCCTAAATAAATCCAAAGGCTATATGACTTTTTTAATGATCAATTTATAAAATTTTAGGCATTGAGACATCAAGAACGTACTTTGATAGAACTAGCATGAAAGATTATTTATTAGAGATACCAAAATAATGTTATTATATTATATTGTAAGAATCTGTATTTTGTCTTATGTTAATGTTATAATAACATATTTCTCTATGTGAGCCATGTGGGTTTTCTAGATGCTCACCATGGAATTTTAGATTTATCCCATAGTTCTACTGGTAATGTGGCCTAAAGGGTTATATAATAAGTGTATCTAAAACTTTTGTAAATTAATAGTATTATTTATTATATTACAATTTATAAAATATAATTATTTCACATGGTTTAATAAATTTTCATCCCTTTTCATCACATATATTATGTCACCAATTATTCGATATAATATTGTAAGAGAATAATATCTATTAAATATTTATTTTATTTTAATTGAACATAGTATTTAGTTATTCATTGCAAAATAGATATATTACATACATTTATTAAATAAATAATTATTATTCACGGATTCATAAATATTGGGGAGGAATGAAGAACCATGTTTAATGGTCCTATTATAAATACTATATATTGAATATTAATTGAATAAAAAATATTTAACGTAATTCTCTTGTTTAGATAGTGTCAAGATTCAATATTATTATTATTATTATTATTATTTGTATAGGGTGCTAAGGATATTACAAAATAATAAGGTCACATGTGAAATTGTTATTTTTTATCCCATGTTGTATATTAAAAAAATATGTTTTTTAGTAGAGACAATTATTTTTGTTATCAATTGTGATATCTAATATAATCCTATCGAACCACTAGAGATCTCCATCCATAATAATTCTATCATTAATAGAGAGTGGTCCTCCTCCACCACCACTATAATTTCTAGATTGATTAAAGAGAAACATTACTTGAATAAATTCTTTGGGCGATCACATGTGAATGACGCATGTGTTTAGATCATCCACTTTAGAAATTAGAGATTCCTACATCAATGTTTTTAGGTTCATGGGGAAATTTTGGATCACTATAAGATGGTATGTATTCTAGAATCTTAAAATGAAATAATGGTAATATGTATATATGTTTTGAAATCTATCAATGAAGATAAAATTTACCTTAAGTTAATTCATAACATTCTTAAAATAATAATAAATAATATATTATGATTGTGTAATATTGCTCAATGATTTTTATATCACATATATTCTTGGATTAAATTATGTTGATTATAGAATTTATCGTAACATAAATATCATATTAATCATTGATCATGATAGAATCTGAGTTTTTCATGTCATGCTTATCATTTTATCTATTCCTGAAACATTCAATGTTATGATAGTATGATGAAATTTTTTATAAAACCCAATCCTTTTCTATGGATTATTTTATGACGATGTGATGAAATTTTTATAAAAGAAGATTGTTTTCCAAGGGTTATGATAATGTGATGAATTGTTTGTGAACCCAATTTCTTTTCTATGGGTTATGCTATGATGACATTTTTATGAAACCCATATCATTGAATGGGTTTGAATATTTTGAATGTTTTATGTTAATGTGGAACACATATGTATGATCTTAATTGTATTATGGGTGGTTATGTTATAAATAAAGGATGGTTGTCACATTATAACCCATTCCTGGTGGTTCTCTTATAACCAAGGATAGTGGTATCTTTTTTACTGAATTTTGGGGGACCTATATAATGCTCCAACGCATTGGGTAATTATTGGTATGTAATGTGATAAAATGGATTGGAATTAAGAGTAAAATCAATTCTGTAATGTACTTTTCCCTCTACAAGATTCTTTGGAGTGAACCTTGACTACAATGATGTAATTAAGATTAAACCCAATCCACTATGGTTTTTTTGTATATGAGCCATCAGTACTAAGGAAGTGATTTTATGTGCTTATTGAATAATTATATGTCTTATGAAAATTTTATACTCCCATAGATAATTTTTTATCCCATTATGATTCATAATTTTTGAATTACCACACTTTATTCTGTGAATCAAGATTCTGAACATTTGTATAAGGGTTATGGATTACAAATGGAAATATCAAGTTATCATATCCTTATGATCATGTTATGATTATTTGATACTTGATATGTCCCTTTATTACCCTTAATGGGCATCTTAGATCACTCTTTCTTGTGTTTTCCAACCATATGTTAGGAAAAAGGTAATGGGTATAATACCTATATGAATGGTGATGTCTACGAAAAATATAATGGGATACACTTATGACCCAATTCATTATGTGTCTATGTCTCTATAGGAACTAGACTTATATGATTCTGTTGTGGATTGTTATATTATATAATTAATATTCACATAATAATATGTTGTAGATATGTATGAAAAATATTGTTCACACTATATCCAACATGAATTCACACAATAATGGGGATTAAAATAACTTTTTTCTCATGATCTGGTTGGTTAAAATCATATGAAAAACATTCAGAGTTGGAATTAGGCTTAAATGAATCTAATAGAACTAACATTTTAACCTTCAAATTTTTTAATTTAGTGTAATGAGATCAAATAAAATCATCGATCATGATTTCTACCAAGGTTATTCTAATTTATGTTCTGGAAAAAATCTTTATAAAGGAGCTATTTTATATTATACTAAATCCTTGAAACAAAACATCTTGTGAATAATCAAAATTAATTTTCACTTGACATAAATAAAGATCATGAAATCTTTGATATTTCTTTAGTTTCATTTTCAAAAACCCTATTAAATACAGAATAAAAATCTCCTCATCAATGATTATTTGAGATCATACATTAAATATGTTCATATTAAGGATCATGTTAACAAAAGTGTATTTTCAATTTTCTATTCATTACAAAAATGACTATTTTGATTAATTTTATGATTATATGACCAAGGAATATTAGTTTTATTCCATTAGACCAAATATTGGGTGATTTTCATCAAAAATAAAATAATCAAGGTAAATAAAAAATTCAAATTTTACAAAAATTTCACTATAAATCCCTAATGTAATTGATTTCCACAATCAGTATATTAAAGAGGGAAATATTTTGGTAAAAATAAAAAATATCTAACTAAAATAAATGACCCCTGTAATGAGGATAAAACTTCCTCCTAAATTACACAGGGTTTTAAAAATATTTTCTTTCTATGTTCATTATTGATGTACAAAAATCCTTGGTATTTTTTCATAGGTTTCATGGTTAGATAGATGTTAGTGATAATGATTAAAGTTAATCAATATTAGTTTTTTGTGAAATTTAATTTACCAGGTATATAATTCATCAGTATATTTTAATTAGGTGGGTATGGTTATTATTTAATCAATTAATGGATCGTTATTTTAACTTGTTAAAAAATTTCAATTACTATTTCACTAATCATGAAATTAAATTTTCTCCTCATTATTTGAGGGAATGGAGAGCATTCCAATATTTTTTTAATGTATATTCCTCTCAATATTCACTTTATATATCCTATATTCTTAGTGTGTTAATTAAACATTATTATAATATTTTGATCATTGGATGGTTTATAAATGGTTGAATAATGTTTCTCAATATATTTTCCATTCATCAAGAAAATCATAGAATGGATTTGTTTGTTTAACGGATGTGTGAAGAATGATTCCATATTTATGGTTGATGAAGGCATAACCATAGTGGTAATGGTTTCCATTATTGTTTTAATTTTATTTTAATATAATTTTTTAGATGAACCTTTACAACATTCATTTTCATTTTTCTTGTATAATTTATCAAGTAATAGTGTCAAATAGATTAGAAAATGGAATGATCTTTCTTTTTATCCTTGGATGATATTTATGCTCTTGGACTTTTCCTGGATTTTCATAATATAACTAGAGAATGGTGGAATTGGTATTTTTGAGATTCAAATTGGTTTTGCTTTGTAATTTTTTATGGATGGTATAAAGACCTCATAGCCAACTATGTTTTTTATTATCCCCATAATGGAAGAATGATATTCATTATAAATAATATTGAATTTCTTTTGGAATTGATAATATTAAAAATATATCACATTAACCTCCAATGGTGTTATTCATAGAATGTACACCTTTATTTAAAGAATATTATGATAATTATCAATCATATGGTCATATTTGTAAAAAAATTGAACAAACAAGGTCAATATTTTGATCGTCATGGACATTCCTAAGGTTCATATCCTTCAAAATCCTTAATATGGATGCATGTTTATCTTCTTGGATTTAATTATGATTGTCAGTATGAATACACTAGATTTGTAAGCTATCTCAGCATTGGGATTGGTTATCTTTGATTTTTTTTATTCACCAGGACCATTTATAAACCCGTTTGAATCACTAGGGGAATAATTTTATAGATTCCTATTAAGCATAATGACTAAAAATTATTTGTCTCAAAGCCCAAACAATCAATAAAAATGTACTTTTCCTTGGTTAGAAATACCATACGGAATTACCTTTTATTTTTTATCTTTAAACTGTTACATTTATAATAAAAAGACTCTATATATTGTTCATCAATTTTTTAGTTTCCTTTTTAAGTGAAATTATTTTATGGTGGGAAATTTATATTTTCTAACTACATTATACATTTCTATCAGGAATGGTTTCATGTTTGTATTAGGGTTTGAAATAATTATTATCTCGATCATTTAGTGAAATAGAGAAATGTTTCATCTTAGCTGACTCAATTTGATGATTGGGGAACATTGTCTCAAAAATTCCATTATTCTATGTGACATGAGTGTAAGATATCTCTAAATCCATCCCATGATAGGTCGGAATTTTCTATCAAATATAGTGTATGAAGATAATATTTTTATTATCCTTATAAGAATGTTCTGATTAACAATGGGAAATTTTAATATCATTATATAATAAAATAAATACTATGTTTGATAGAATTTATGATACACAATTCTAAGATTAAACAAAACATGAAATATTATATGACCATTATTACAAAGCCATTGAATAGGTGAGATGAATATTATTAATTTAATTGTGATATATATATGTACTAAATCAATTCAAATATGTTGATTAATTCTTAATAAATAATAACCCAATTTTCTATAATGTCATTTTTATATCTGAAATATGTTTTATTATTAATGGGAATTATTGATTTCTGTGGAAAAATATAAAATTAAGTTATGAATTTTTTAAAATTTTATTTAATAAAAAGTGAATCATTTTTTAAATCATCAAATCATAATTATATTATAATGAAATATGGATATTTGGCTAAAAATAATGATTTTTGAATTATTGTTGAAGGGTAATATTTGTTATCAAAATGTGTATTTAATTTTAAATAATTTATAGTTTCATATCCTATTTTGGAATAGTTTTGAAATTTTACTAGTACCTTATTTATTATATATAATATATTATAATCTTTGGAATGAATTTTTTACTTGGATTTATTATAAAAAAAATTATCATAAAAAGGATTAATTTGAGAAACCCTTTTCCCCATCATTTTGAATATTTCATTTTAATATAAATTCTATAAGTTATATTTTTTCATCATTATATATAGTTTTCATATTTTTATTTAGGAGTTCCGATTTTGGTAAATAGGTCCCTGTTATTTTTTGTCATTATGAATGTCAATCGGAGTAAATTTCCTTACCACAAAATTGTAGAAAAATTTAATTAATTGTCAAAATATGTTATATAGACTATATAATAACCCTTACATTTTACATATTTTTATTTAACAATTTTATTTATTATTTAACCATTAAAAATTAATTTTTTTGAATTTTCCATATTGCTATTATTTTCACCTATAAAATTTTTTATGTAAACATATATGAAAAATATCAATCTATATGTTTTAATATCAATATTTTTTTATAATAGTGATATAATATAGGTATATTAGCATATAAATATTCAATTTAAAATCCATGAAGTTTCTTAATCATTTTAATTTATTTCAAATTTTTTGTTCTAAAATAATTAACATAGATGCCTATAAAACACAGCTACAATATTTATTAAAATAATAGATAATTAAAATTAATTAGTTTAAAAATGATTAAAGAAATATTATATGATTTTAATTTTGTCTTCCATGAATTTATAGATACACATGAGTTATTAAGTATATTTTAATGATTTATATTCTATTTTTATTATTGTATTTTATATATAAAAGTTAAATTAAATGAGTAGTTACAAAATTGAAATTTATGTTATTTTATAATAAATTATATTTTATTAAATGATTTAAATATAAAAAAATAATATGTTCTTCCCATTAATTATTATGTGGTTTCAATTTTCATACATGATTCATTTATACATAAGTTATTCTTTTATTGTATGTTTCTTAACCCATACTAAGTAAAATCATGAATATTATGGTAATAGTCAAAAAGGGATAAAATTTGTTAACAAAAAATATAAGGGAGAATCCATCTCCTAAAATTGAATAGGATTTATTATATGATATTATTTTGACTCATACAGATTATACATTTGAATATTTTCAAATTGGTTTCATTTGAATATGATAATTACTTTATTTTAATTTAATATTTTCTTATAATCCACAAGTGCCCTTCACATCTCTTATAAAATAGAGCATCTTATTATAATTTCCTAAAACATCATGAACCATTTGGTTCATATGAACCCAACCTAAATACCTTACTATAATCCTTCTCCATGTTTTATATGGCTTTAATTTAATAGAATACCATACTCAGAAAACATTTTGTGTAAACCATAAGATGTTTTCCTGATAAGAGTTATAGTTCTTAATCATGTCTTTTCATTTAATTTTATCTTATTTAACCATCAAAGATTCTCAAAATTTTATGAAATAATATATCATCCATATACTGAGGTTATTTATGTTTATGAAATATCCTATATCCATCGCATCTTCTGTAAAATGTGAAATGAATAAAACATTCTTGTGTACGGCGGACTACAACCACACAAAATGATGTAATTCTTCTTCCATTTCCACCTAAAATGGATTATTATAATGATAGAATACATGTATATATATGATATTAATTACACATTCATCATCCAATATATGTAATATATCATTTCATTTCTAAACATTTCAGTCAACAAAAATTGATAATGTCATTGGTGCATAAGTGTGGACTGCCTCTAGCCAATTGTGATTGATATGTTTTTTATCACCACATCACATGGAATATATATAAGTATATTTAAATAAATTATATATTATTTATAATATTATGACTTTTATAGAGAATTAAAAAAGACACTTTAATTTTTTCAAAAATGGTAATTGAAAAATTGAAATGCTACACATGCGAACGTATGACCTATATTCTGCATGACTACAATATAGTTCAATTTTCATTACCATTATAAATTATTTGTGTTAAAATTATACTTAATTCATATAATTTATTATTATTTTATGATTATTATTTTTGTGATGATGGCTCAGTGAACCCTTTGACTACAGCTAATATATTGATAGTTTTTTTATAATTTTGAACTGAACATCTTTAAATAATTAACATTGACTAATTTGAGTGAGTGATTAAATATATAATTAAAATAAATGAAAGAAAATTAAAATAAAGGTAATAAAAATATAAAATATTTTTATGAAATTCAATAATTGATTTGAGTTTATTAAATATGTGATAATGTACATACGTTTAATGTCAAGACTCGAGGTATGGGATTTCAACTACATTTACCTTCAATGAGGAATATTTTACTACTATGTAATTAATTTCTATTATTCAGTATATATAAGTCATCTTTTACAGGTTATCACAATAATTCGTTTCACATAATGATATTTTATGTTTCAATTTGATGAATTTCATCCAATGACATTTTACAAGAAAATTACCTTATGGTAATAAGTTTATTAACTCAATTTCCATTCATGGAGGTTATAACTCTTATTTTTTGACGAATTATTTAATTATTATGTTTTTATTCAAATGGGAAAAAATTCTATTCTTCCATTTTTTGTGCACATTTTCATTTTTTACAAATAATCACTCCATTATCCAACTCTAAATTTAATGATATGCAATTTTCATGGGATTGTTCGTATCATTCTAATTTTTATTAAACGCGATTCATATTTTACCCCATTATTTACTTATATGATGTGATTAAATCATCATAAATGGATCTATAAATATAAAATAATGCAATCCATTATATTTATAGTGTCATTTAAAATTATTTCATAAAATGAATTTTGATTGAAAATTTATCAAGGTGGTGAGGGCTTCATAATATAAACTTTATTTCTAGAGATTTTTTATGTTTTTGGATATTTTTAAGGGAATCATATGATCTTATTTTCTAGAACCATATCTCTTTTAAAAAATTGTGGTTGTGAATTAGTTTTACATATTTTTCCATTTCCCTCTTATTTGATCAATGAAAAATTAAAAATGTTTTTTAAGTGATGTTGATATTGTATTATTTTTTACCATAAATCCTTTTTTCTCAATCAGTATATTCTAAAATACATTACTAAATAATTGTTTATAATGAAAAATGAATTATTAAAGTTATTTTACATGATATATTTCATTCATTTAAAATTATTTAAATTGAAATATTTGATTATTTTCTAAATCAGACAAGTTTTACTCTATTTACAAAATAATCAAAAATAATATTTTATTTTTTTGTTTACAATCTGAATGGATTCTCCAGCCATAATAAACATTATTTTCTATAAAGTGTCATTTATTATTTTTGAAGTTAATTTTAAAATAAATGTACATTCACAATATTTTATTAATTGTTATTTTATAAAATTTATTTTAAAATTAAGAGGGGTATTTTATTAAAAAAATTATTATGAACTATTAACGGAATTTTAATTCGCAAATGTCAACAACTCATGTTGTTACTTATACACCATTTTAGTTATTCTGTAATGATATCAGCCTCAATATTTATCAAGATGTACTATGATAGATTCAAATATATTTTCATAGAATCCCATTTACTAATGTTCGTTAATGATGTTGTGAATGGAATAGTGTTTGTTCATATGAGTTTTCAAATGAAATTAATGATCTATGGACAATATTAATGTTAAGGATCTAGGAAATTGTTTATTACAATGGGTGGCTTCATTGTAAACAATGGATTTTTGGTTCTGTTATAAACTAATGATTTCTGGGTCCATGATAGCCCTTAAAAACATTATGAAATAATGTTTTTGGAAGTCAACCATCATTTTATTAAAGTTATAAGGGATCTATAAGGGTTCTATGAATATAATGTTCCATGATACCAATATGTTTGATTTATTTTTTATATGGGTTTATAATGTTTCCCTTGATCAAAATTGACCTCACATAGATCATGTTATTGATTCAAATGACTCTTTCATTTGTTAAAGATAAATTCCATGTTTCATTATTGATTATACTTATATTTGTGGTATAAAGTTTCTTATTCTATGACCATTAACTTTTATTATTCCATCATAACCATTTCCTATTATTTTTCACATTGTTGAATTTAGATTTTTAAAGATTATTTTTACCATTTTCGGGAATTTTATCTCACCCTTATTATGTTACATTATCCTAGTTTATAAAAAATTATGCTGAATTATTTATGCTAATAATGGTTTCATATATGAATAATTTTATGAAATGTTTTGAAATATTAATTAATATGAAAATCAATTTAGAGTGTTATAAATGGATTCTGAACAGAAGTGTCCACTTTACCTGAAGTGATTTCATTATGTATGAGTTGTGACACCATTATGTGAAACAATAAACTGTGAATATTCCCAATTATGTAAGAATGTGAATTCAATTTTATATACACTATAATATGTATTTTTTACATTATATTCCTTTTCAATGGAAGGATTAGACAACATTTGATATTGGCATGTTTTCAAGCGACGTTTTCTTAAGTGTTATAAATATGATCATGGGTAAATAACATTATTGTTGATTATATGTTCAAGGTCTTAGAAACTAAATATTTTGTTTTAGGTGATGGTATTTAGGGATATATGAAACAATTATTAGGTATTAAGAGGAAAAATCAATTGAGTTTAAACTAGCACTATGTTTTAGTAACTATTTTATTGAAATAGTAATATGATGAATAATGGTTGAATTATCTTGGGGAATAATTTCAGTGTTGATTTTTAATGATTTAGTTTATGTATAGATTAAATTATCATATTTTAGATATTATATGTTTAGGTCATACACAATTTTTTATATTGGACATCATGAGTGACTGATTCAAATTGGAGATAAATGAAAAATTAATCTTGGAAAGAATTGTGACCAAGTACTTTATATTTATTAGGAAAATATTTATATTTGGATTATTTTGATGAATTTTAAGGCTATTACTTTTTAAAAATGATTTAGTTAGATCTTTGATATTACAATTGAATTTAGAGCTAATGTATTTTTTGTATGATGGTTTATTCATTTACGTAATTATATTACCTTCTAATAAACATTTTGATTTTGGTTAGTGTCTAAAGTCATGGGGAATTGATTATTATTATTTTGTGGCTTAATTTATCTAATATATTATTATTTACTACTTTATGTATGAAACATTATTCATTAATACCCATTGATTAGAGAAACATTTAATATTGTGGTAGAAATTTCTTAATGGATGAAATTATACATGTAATGTAAGTATATTTAGTTATTTCCACAGTCTATATGGTAAAAGAACTATTAAAATCTATGAAAATAGTAAACTAATGAATGTGTGAAAGTATTAGCTTCATTTCAAGTGAAACAAATGTATTTTTAACCTCTTCGTTGGTAGTTCGTTGGTTTTTGAATTTCTCATGATCATTCGGAATCTTGTGATATATGATCTATTTCACTTCGAATCAACATTTTGGCATAACAAATTTTGTTTATTTCATTATTTTCACTTCCCACCAATCATATTCTAATTATAATCCACTTTATGTTTTATTCTATATGATCTTTATCATTCCATATCTCTCTTATCCAGTGCATGTCTTATTAATAATTATTATTATTTGGGATTTCAAAAAAAGACTTTTCAAATGTCAATATGTTTATCATTGATCCCATGTTAAAAAAAATTATGAAATTTATTAAGGACTTATTTAATATATAATTATTTTAAAATTAATACTACATTCCACATGAAACAATATAAACAACTCTGAGCTTAAATGAAATAAAATAAACCATATTATCATTATAACCATGTTTTTAAATTGGAGATGATGAATATGATTAAATATTTTTTACAATACATATACAGGTTTCAAATAAATTCAAATGTATTGACTTATTCAATTTAAGAAATCACTCGATTTTTAGTAAATAATTTTTTTCATAAAAAAATATTTTCCTCAAAAATGGGTTTAATTTATTTTTATGAGAAAGTAATATAATTAATTTCTAAAAAATAGTATTTGAATTTGTTAAAATGTAAATCAATTTAAAAAAAATAATATCAACAATATTTTATGTATAAATTTATATATTTCTATGAAATGTTCGGTGTCTCAATAAATAGTGAAAAATAATAATTTTTCTTAGAACTATATTTTATGTTAGTGTTTTTTAATATAGAATTCCATTTTGGATTATTTTTCGAGTGAAAATAGTTCCATATTAATATAAAAATCCCTTTGAATGAATGTATACTTCAATTTAGTAGAAAAAAGTTTTTAACATAAAAAAGTTATTTTTGGGATATGTTTTTTTATCAACATTTATTTTTTAATTTTAAATTAAATTATGCATGTTAATATTCTTGAATCATGAAAAATAAACTCATAACATGGAATAAGGATTGAAAATCTTATTATGTAATTCCCTTTTATTTTTTCTTTTTTGAATAGTAATCATAAAAATAATTCCCATGAAAACAAAAAAATTGTATCATTAATACCAGACAAGTCCAGCCAGAAGCAAAGATTTAGACCATTTATTAAATAAGTGAAAAGTAAAATAAAGATATGGGTGGGATAGACAAATGGATTTTTCCTAATTAAAAAAACATAGAAAAAAATCAAAGATCATAATATTAAATTTAATTCTCATAATAAGAATCATGAGTAGTTTCTCACACCTATTGTGATTTACCTTTTTTGAAGATCTTAAGGATGTTAGTATTGGTTATCTTGGATAAAGATCTTGTAGATACAGTCTGTGAAAGGTCACAATTGTCCCTCTATGGCCTTCTCTTCAATGGAGTATGAGTGAAACCCTCATTGTCAATCACCTTTGCCTTGGAATATATAATTTTACCTATAAAAGAGGAATGACCATTGCTACCCAACGCCATCAGGGGACACTAATTACACCTTCATCAACAAAGGTGTTTCCCCACTTATCGGATATCTTAAAATAAGAAAATATTTTCTTAAATTCTTGATGACAATCAATATGAGTATCAATTTGATTGAATGCATCATTATTAAGGGTTGGAGTATTATCGGACACCATCATCATGCATCCTTACTCTAAAGAAGTCTATACAAAGATATCTTCTGAATCATCCAGAGGAGTTTGAGCATTACCATTGGCTGTCATGACCTGTTTCCTACTATCACCCTTAGATTAGGCACAACATCATCCACTTACACATTTCCAACTAGGACGTGATATGTATCATTATTTTGCAACATTCGATCATGATCATAACTTCATTGTCGGCTTGCATTATTTTGGGTTCCCATGCAAACAGAAATCTCAAGGCCATGCCATGTCATCAAACCACCATTATCCAACTTAGCATGTACCTTCCCTTTCTTCATGCAAGATGTCTCATGATGACCTTTTATAGAAGAAAAAAATTACTTTTTTATAGCATGTATCATTGATATTCCCAATTGATTGAAAATGAACACAAAAAATGAGAAATATTTCATATTCCACCTTAAGAGGGATTTCATGAACAAATGCAGAATGAAATATGTAGTTAATTAGTTAAATTCTCAATTCAACTACCACCAAAACCTTTCAAAAATGCCAAAACATTGATTCCTCGGTGGATCGATCCATTTTAATAGATATTCTAATAGTATATGAATTTCAAAAATAATCATCAGGTGCCATAAAATCTGGTTGAGTCCTATTATTTTAATCAAGGCATGGGTGTGAGTATTTTTTAAAGAAAATGGGTTAAAATGAAAATAAAATTTCTGAAAGCATGTCATAGCTATGTTTAAATAAATTGATCTGATCCCCCAAAAACTACACTACAGTTCCTTAGAGGAAAAATAATATGGAGGAAACCCCTTCCCATGGGTACACATTTCCAGTACAAACAATTCCATGAAGAGGCTAGTCTTTTAACATTTTTTTCATCTTTCCAATACCTTTCACCAGCAGGGAGCACCATTCTAGAAATGATGGAGACCATTAAAATACAAAACATTTCAAAAATATCCTCTTTGTTGGTAATCACACGGGAAGTATTTCACTACTTAACAATCGGATATGGAATACTACCCTTAATGTGTGTGATGTTCCTTCTAAAAGATTCCATGTCAACATCCTCTGGGAAATTCAAATCATTATACACTACGGGTCAAGACCTCATTGTAGATCCATGACTACCATCACCATCATTCAACGCAAGACCATCAATCTAAGAACATCTCATTCGGACCTCATCACACACAGATTCACCACATGTAGATCCAAGAGATTCATCAAGACCAGTGATGGTTGTTTTAGACTGTCCGGAATCCACAACCTCCATTCATAGATCCCAGTTAAATCTCATAGTACCTACAACCTTAGATAGTTGAACACAATTACCCTTTACCATAGAAGCATTGTAACTTTCAGATCTACAAGATCCATCAAGCCCGCAACGATCACCTCAGACTAGCTTCGGTCAACCGCACCAGCCCTAGTCAACTCTGAATGGGATCCCACATCCACATAAGGGGGTCATGCATCACATAAAATTTGAGGGTTTGATGCAAAATCATCTCAGCTATAAAGGTAATTGAAACCAAGGAGGAAAGGAAAGGCCTCAACCTAGCTTCATAGACCATCGAAGACACCATTTCAAATAGAGATAGGCTCCCCATCCCACAAGCCATCACTCTTAGAATACCCTTTTTTATAATACGAAAATTGGATTTATTAATTATATCAATACAGTGACATGGTCTCTAATATAAGACTAAATCATGAATTAATTTTTTTGGATGATTATATTTTATCCACAATAATCCAAAAGTACACTCTTTGAACTTTTTTTCTATATTTCCTTGATTTTTTCCATTAAAATATTTTATTTATTGATAAATAAAAAATGTCATTTTATATATTTTAATACCTATATTTTTGTTAATTGATATATAAAGTCTGTATGTGTAGTTATAAATGTTAATTGAGAAGGAAACTTATTTAAATTTATTATTGTAATTTATTTAAAAATTACTAACTAAATAATTATCTTAAACTCATATGTAACACCAGTACTATATTTATTTAGTTAATATATAAATGAAATAAATAATTTTAAATGTGATAAATGTAATATAAGGTTAATGTTTTATTGTTTTCCATTATATTTTTTTATAGAAATGAAATATTTGTGTCATTTGAATGAATTTTATTATAATTCCCTTATTTTTATGGAGTTCAAAAAGTCTAATTTGGTTAATAGATCCATAATTAACATTAATATCATTTTACAATACATAGTATTTTGTTAATGTATTTAAATTTAAATTTATTCATTTTAATACAATATATTAGGATATGGTTTTAAATATAAAATTTTCCATTTATGGTTCAATTTTACAGTTATCATAACATTCTTGACACCTAAAGCGAATATTCATTAATATAACTGATTTTTTCAAAAATGGTTATAACAAATTAAATGATATGATAAGTGTGAAAAAAACCTATAAATTTCTAAATATCATTTCATGATATTATAGAAAACCTATCCTATTACACATAACATCTAATTATTTTAAAAATAATTAATCATCAGAGTACAAGCCAAAGATCGTTAAGTCTAGTGTCATGGAAGACTAGGTATACATAACATAAAACATCAGCTAACAAAACAGTTCTTTATTTAATCATCATAATGAGCTCTAAACATATTTTTATCCCTTATATCTACATAGGGTACCTTGTTGAACACATTAATAAAGGGATGAGCTAAAAAGCCCAGTAAGAGAATGTAAATAATAATAAACTTTATGAAAGTGAGTTAGGAGGCTTGACATAATGATATTGGAAGCATAGAACATATATAGTAATAACATATAAACATGGGATCATAAAAACATGGAATAAAATAATCATGGGATCTAATAATCATGAGATTATATAAGCATAGTTTCATAGAGAGGTGACAGTAACATTAAACATGACTTTAGTATGAGTCAAGGCTAACGACCAATCTTGTTTCCCATAGTAGCACATGCCAAGGCTAACCTCCCAGACATTTTTCCCATAATCTTCTCATGAGATATTAACGTTACCCAATTCATTAGAGATCTATGTGGGCATATCCATCTAAACATATTCATGTATATGCTTTCTACATAAATAACCACAATCACACATAAACATAAGAGTACCCAAGGAATGAAATGGGCACACTATCACGTCATGAAGCATAATAAAAAGGGGTGTAACATACATGTGTCCATGAAAGAAATGAATTAAATCATAAATAGACATAAATAATGTATAAAGGCATAAATCATGAGAAGAGATAAAAAACTAAAGTGAAAACATTTAAAAGCAGTTTTTATAAATCTTTGAGTCAAAATATTTTAGTGCGGTTTAAGAAAACATCGAATATCTCTTAAAATGAAAAGAAGCATAATAGTTTTTTATAAAATTAGAAGTAAACCAGGAGGGCTTCCATAATAAAAAGACTGATTTTATAAGTACAAAGGTGACTTAAAATAGAGGATAGAGTACACTTGATAATATGAAAGAATTCGGGATGTTCCCTTAAAACGGGTTCACGTATCGGGAAGTAATGAGGAAAGAATCACTTAAAATCATTCATATCCATGAAAGAAATAGATGCAAGAGTCTTGAAAAATAGACTTGGAACATGTACACAACATTTATATTTCTCACAAGAAAATATAATATGACATCATTTTGGTAGAAAGGTAGATAAGAGAACCCAAAGGAATAAAAGAGGTTCGGGGAGAATTCTTTACGGATTATCGGCATGGTATCGGGAGTACATGAGGGGGATTACTGAGAGAGGAAAGGGAATTCTCATCACTTAAAAATAAAAACCGAAGTATGGGGGAGGTTTGAAATCATACCCCATAATTAATAATTACACACACCATGTCTTAACATTGTGAACAATCTTGAATAAGGGTGAAATTTAGAGGATCCCTTACCTTAGGTCTGTTGGTCTTCTCCACATGATATTAATGACATGAATAGTAAAATTAGGTTTATTAATAAATATTTCCCAAACCATATCTAAAATTAAAATATTCCTTATAACCTTTTTAATATCTTTTATACCAATTTTGATTGATTACAAGGGTCAATTTCATTGTTTGGGTCCGTTTGTTTCATTTTTTTAGTGATCAGTTCAATTGTATTTAGGTTCATGTAAATTGTAAGTTAAAAGTGGTTGTCCAGAATAAAAATTATAAGATTATTGGAAATCTAGTAGGTTACATGGTTACAGAATTAATTTGGTTAATTAGAGTGAAAGAGAACCTATACCTTAAATATTGATGATAAACACTTGAATTAATTTTAACAATTTTCCCCATAATTGACTTGTTTTGTATTATTGTTTTATATCATGGGTGTATGAGGATTTCAGAACCATAAATAGGAGATATAACATATATAATAATCAGGTTAAACAATAACATAAATGGTTTCATGCCCATAATAAAAACGATAAAAGAATTTGAAAACACATTATCGGTGATGTTGGTAATTTGACACATCACGAGTGATGTTTTAATTCTAGAACGAGTGGGGGAGGAGGGGAAGCATGATGCTTGAAATATTCCATAAAAATTATTAGCATCCAGAATATATGATATTCTAGATCTTTCATGATTTTTGGATAAGGGATGGGGAAGATGTTATAAGGAAAGAATGAAAATGAAAACAAAACACTTGAAAACGAAGGAGGGTTCTTACCCTTTGATCTCCTCTCTTTGAGACTCCTCTTAGGGGATTTGGTTTTGGTCTTTTGTAAAGACCAGGAATCCTTGGACGTGAGGAAGGCTCTTAGGAGGGTATTTGGGCAGAAATTTGGCTAGGAAAAAGGCTTGAGATGTGTGAGGGAAAGAGGTAAGGAGAGCGGGTATTTATAGTGGAGGAGAGTGGGGTTTCCTTAATATATTATCCATTAGTTTATTCTTTCCCCAAAAGACAAGGAATAGTGATTCTTGCATGACCAATTATATTAATTTTATAATTTAATCCCGAACCAAGTGGGATTACATCAGCAGAACATCACACATGACTCTATAATTAGCTAATTTATCTTATGTTTGTAAATTACAGTATTTCACTATTCATCGAAAAACTCAAGTATTTCAGAAAAATCCAAAAAATTTAACCCAACCATTTTTCGACATGTAGAATCAAAAATTGAGGTCCATTTTTCAAATATAATTTTTTAAATATGATTGTTTTAATATTTAAATAAAATAATTTTCATTATCAAAACCAGTTTTAAAGCATTCATTAACACATTCTAAACTATTGGTATATCGAACTTCCAACATGAATATTATTTTTATACCACCATAGGTAAGGTTAATATTCATTAGGGTATATCACTAATCATAAGGGTATGTTACTATTCATTAGGGTAGGTTAGTATTCACCAACAATTATTTTTTTATTAGACTCCAAAAAACATCTTGAACACAACCATGTATGCCAGATTTACAAAATTACAAACACAGACATGACAAACTTATGTATAAAGGTCACTTATCACTTAGTAGTTCACTATTATGTGATTTTATGGAATATTTATAAGAAGAGAATTTCTATTAAAAACATTTGATCGTTACATTCTTCCCCCTGTTGAGAAATTTTACCATCGAAATTTCATTTTACATTCTAGGACAAAGACAGATGTGGGTATTTTTCCTTCCTTGATTCCTCCAGCTCCCATGTTTCTTCCTCAAACATATGGTTCCTCCACAAGACTTTGACAAGATGGGTTGTATTGTTGTGTAGAACCTTGTCTCTACAATCTAGAATCATTAATAAATGCTCTTGATAGGAGAGATCATCTTACAGGTGCACCACCTCTGAGTTTAGTACATGTGAGGGATCAGGTATGTACTTCCTCAAGAGTGATACAAGAAAAACATCATGAACATGAGCCATATTCATTGGAAGTGAAAGCCGATAAGTCATGGCTCATATGTGGTCAAGGATCTCAAAGGGCCCAATATACCTTGGGATTAGTTTCCCTTTCTTCCCGAATCGGATGACTCTCTTCCATGTAGATATCCGAAAGAAGACTTTATCTCCAAAGTCGAACTCCAAATCACTTAAACGGTTGTCAGCAAAGCTATTTTTCTGTCATTGATCAGCTTTGATGTATTTTTAGATGACTTGAACCTTCTCTGTCATCTCCTTACAAGATCGGGTGCATGTAGCTTTCTTTCTCCAACTTCATCCCAACAGGTTGTAGTTATACATCGCTTTCCATATAGAGCTTCATATGGAGCCATCTAAATACTCGAGTGGAAGCTATTGTTGTATGAGAACTCAACCAATGGGATATGTTAATCACATCCACCTTTGAATTCTAAAGAGCATGCTCTCAACATATCATCAGGTATCTGAATAGTCTTTTCAGATTTGCCATCAGTTTGTGGGTGATAGGTCGTGCTGAAATTTAATTCTGTACCCAAAGCATGTTGAAGACTCTTCCAGAATTTAGATGTGAACCTTGGATCGTGGTCAGAGACAATTGAGAGTGGAACATCCTGAAGACTTACCACTTCCTTCACATATATCAGTGCAATTTTTTCAAGTGAGAGGTCTTCCCAAATAGTGATGAAATGGTATGTCTTGTTGAGCCGGTCAACCACAACACATATCGCATTATTTCCCTTTGACGTCTTCAGGAGACCCGTGAAAAAGTCCATAGTATCATTTTCTCATATCCACATGGGTATAGGCAATGGTTTCATCATACCTTTGGTCTTTTGTCTCTCATCTATAACATGCTGACATACCAAGAACCATGATATATATTCTATAATCTCCTTCTTCATGTTATCCCACCAAAAGTGTTCTCGGAGATCCAGGTACATTTTGGTACTCCCAGGATGGATAGAGAAGATCGTGCTATGTGCATAATTCAATAGATCCTTCTTTATCTCTAGATCAGATGGTACACATAATCATGTCCCAAATCTTACAACTCCTTCCTTATCAATTTTGAAATCAGAGTATTTCCCATTTTTATCAGCTTCCACCCTTTTTTGAATTTACACATCCTTTATTTGAGCAACCATTATTTTCTCCAAGAGGGATGGTTGAGCAATCATTTGAGAAATTATTGATGATGTTCCTCCCTTATTCATTCCCATGTCCATCCTTTTCAAATCTAAGAAGATCAAATCCTTTTCAATTCTCATCATTGATAAAGATGCATGATCCGTTCTACTTAGAGTATCTGCCACCTTATTTCCCTTACCATGATTGTAGTTGATTGAGCAGTCATAATCCTTGATGATCCTTATCCATCATCCCTGGTGCATATTAATCTCTTTCTGTGTGAATATATACCTGAGACTCTTGTGGTCAGTATATATCTCACATTTCTCCCCATAGAGAAAATGCCGCCAGATTTTGAAGTCAAAGATCACTACTACTAACCCCAGATCATGCGTTGGATAGTTTTTCTCATAGATGTTCAGTTGCCTTGAGGTATAGGCAATCAATTTATCATTTTTCATCAGCACACAACCTATGCCCTTCTTAGAATAATCACTATAAACAACAAAGAGTTCTCCACTGGAATGAAGTGTGAGTACTGGCGCAGTGATAAGACACTTTTTCCACTCCTTGAAACAATTTTCACATTACGGTGTCCAGAAAAACGTTACTCCCTTCAATGTCAGCTTGGTCATTGAGTTTGACGGTCGTGAAAAGTTCTTCACAAATCTTCGATAATAACCAGCTAGACCCAAAAAGATGCAGATCTCCATTACAGAAGTTGGTCTGGGCCACTTTTCAATTGCCTTCTCCTTGGAAGGGTCCACCGATATCCCTTTGCTGGTGATAGCATGCCCCAAGAATGATTCTTCCTCCATCCAGAACCAACATTTAATGTACTTTTCATACATATTCTCCCTTCACAATATCATTAACACAGTTTTCAAATGCTCATCATGTTCCTCCTTGCTCTTGGAGTATATCAGAATATCATCAATAAAGACTACCAAAAATTTGTCAAGGTAATCTCTAAATAATCTATTCATTAAATCCATGAAAATTGCTAGAGCATTATTGAGTCCGAAGGCCATCACTATGAACTCATAGTGTCCCAACCTTGTTCGAAAGTCAGTCTCGGGAATATCTTCCTTCCTCACCTTTAGTTGGTGATATCCTGACCGAAGGCCCACCATAAAGAAATAACGGCCCCCACATAGCTTATCGAACAATTCATCTATCCATGGAAGGTGATACTTGTTCTTTATTGTGATTTTATTTAGCTCACGATAATCAATGCAGAGGCGCATTGATCCATCCTTCTTCTTGACGAAGAAGACTAGAGCACCCCACGGTGAAGCACTCGGGCGTATAAAACCCTTCTCCGTATTCTCCTATAACTTCTTCTTCAGCTCTTCTAGCTCTACGGTGGCCATTATGTACGGTGTCTTTGAGATTGGTTGAGATCCAGAGATAAGTTCAATTGAGAACTCAACCTCTCGGTCAAGAGTAAGACCAGACAACTCTTCAGGGAATAAATCAATGTAATCCCTCACAATGGGCATTCTTTAAGCATGATTCTATACTTTGTCTCAATCATTTGAGCTAGATATGATTTCTCAAAAGGAATCAATATCCAAACATTAGACGAAGATTCTAACAGAGACTCATCTTCCTCCTTACACTTGTAAAGAATCGGATGATGCTTCAGGATGTGAAGAGTAATCTCCCTTTCCAGGCAGTTGATGTTGGCCTTGTACAAAGATAACATCACTATGCCCAAGATAGAATAAACTTCTAATAAAGAAGTATGAAAAGATTTGTAGGGAGGTTCAGTCCACAAAAATTAATCGGGGACAACTTATAAACCATGTATTCACTAATTTCCCCATTCGATGTTCTCACATATATCTTTTCCTCCAAATTTTGAGGCAGTGTTTGAATAGTTCTACTAAACATGAAAGATATGAAAGAATGAGTAGAATGAGAATCCAATAGTATATTAGCTATTCTTGAATGAATATCAAGCGTAAATGTCACCACATCATTTTCTGGCTCCACCTCAGTTGTAGTGATAGCATAAGCCATTCCATGTTTCCTTGGATGTTGTTGCTGATTGCCTCCGACAACCCTCAGCTTAGGGAAATTGTTCACATAATGCCTGAGCTCCCTGAAGTTATAACACTGCACTGCAGGCTAAGTGTTGATCTGAAACTTCCTTTATTCTTCAACATTAGATGGATTTTTCATATTCCTTTGGCAGTTCATGGCTAGATGACCAACCTCCCTATATTTGAAGAAATTCTTGGTTCCCTTCAGACAGTTACCAGGATGCTTCTTCCCACAATTTTTGCAAAGGGGAATGTTGGGATTCTTCCCATCATGGGATTTGTATGATGGACCACCCATGTTGTTTTCCATATTCCTCTTCTTTTCAATGGGCCCATGACAACACAGAGAGTCTCCAATCTCCATTTCAAGCTTGAGGGAACAACAGACAATCTCTACATAGCTATCGAAGTCTGGAATTTCCAACACTTTTTGTAGACTCGGCATTAGTCCGTAAAGAAGTGATCCAACTTGATTTTGGTGTTCATGAGAAAGGCATAGGAGTACCTTTGAAGCCTTGTAATGTTTTATTCATATGCCCCGATGGACTCATATTCCTTCTGCTTGAGTCTGAGGAATTCTCTTTCCATCTTGAGATGGAGGATTCGAGGAAAATATTTTCTGAAAAAAATCTTTTTGAATTCCTCTCAATCTATGGAATTGATTTCCTCTTAGGAATTTGTATTCATGATCAGTTTCCACCACTGATCAGCATCCCCATCAAAACAATAAACTTCCAATACCAACTTCTCTTCTTCCGAGCACTGGAGGATGGTGAATATCTTTTCAATGGAGTTAATCCATTGTTCCGCGAGGAGGGGATCAGAAGATCCACTAAACATGGGAGGCCTTTGTCGCATGAAGGATTCCATGGTAACTTGCTCCTTCCTTAGAGGAGGAGGACGTTCCACCTGATTCAAGTTATTATTCATAACTTGAGCCAGCTGAGAATGTACTTCCATGAAATTTTGAGCACTCTCTTCCATCACATCAGGCATGTCATTATGGAAATCATAACTTTACCTATCACATTGGTTGTTGGAACATTTTCTTCTATTTACCGCCATTATCTAAGAAATAGAACGTATAATTAGAGGTATTGAATACTTATCTATTGATCATATAAAAGAAAATTCGAACATCAAAAGATAAACTTATAAAGAATAAGTACATACTGAAATTTGATTCCTTAGGTGTATATCTAGGTTATCCTCAATATATTTCATAACATATATTCTTATGGTATTTTGTCCCCTAATAATGGTTTGTACTAAGCTCGTGAATCTACCAAAGCATATCTTCTAAGAGTGTCGTAACCAAGAGTGCAGTAAGGCCCATTGTTTTGCACGAGTTCCCATTCAAGTATAGCTCAAAGCGGTGTTTTCGGGTTTTACCCCTAGAATACTTCTGTGCCAGAGCCACCTCTACCCACTCATATCTAGACATGGGTATATTTTCTTGATAAACCACTTACTCAATACTCACCAAAATTTGGGAATGTTTTCTAATACATAGTCTCATCTTTAAGGTTCTTACTAAGGTGCTCTATTCCTAATCTCCAAAAATAACTAGACCATCCTCTGATACGGACTATAGCGACCCTAGCCTTGTGTACATAAAATTTCGTGATTTTAAACATAATTCATCATTAGATTACAATCCAAGGATCGTTAAGACTACTATCTTGGAAGACTAGGTACATATAACATAAAACATGAGCTAAAAAACACTTCTTTTTTTAATCTCTATAATGAGGTCTTAACTTTCTTTGAGCCCTTACATCTACAAAGGGTACCCTCGGGAACACATGAACAAAGTGATGAGCTAAAAAGCCTAGTAAGGGAACATAGATAAGAATAAACATTAAGAACATGAGTTAGGAGGCTTGACATAATGATATTGGAAGCATGGAACATATAGAGTCATAACATATAAACATGGGAACATAAAAACATGGAATAAAATAATCATGGGATCATATAAGCATGAGATTATATAATCATACATTCATAAAGATGTGGCAGAAACATTGAAAATTACTTTAGTATGAGTCAAGGAAAACCGCCAATCTCGTTTCCCATAGTAGCACAAGCCAAGGATAACCACCCAGACTGTTTTCCCATAATCTTCTCATGAGACATTAACATTACCCAATTCATTGGAGAACTATCTGAGCGAACCCATATAAACTTATTCATGTATATTATTTCCACATAGAGAACCTCAATCATACATAAACATATGAGTACCCAAGGAAAAAAATGGGCACACAATCACGTAATGAAGCATAATAAAAAGGGGCGTAACATACAAGCGTCCATGAAAGAAAGTAATTAAATCATGAATAGGAATTAATAATGTATAAAGGAATAATTCCTGACATGAGATAACAAACTGAAGTGAAAACATGTAAAAATAGTTTTTAGTAATCTTTGAGTCAAAACATTTTAGTGCGGTTGAAGAAAACATCGAATATCTCTTAAAACAAAAAGCAGCATAATATTTTTTTTATAAAACTAGAAGTAAAACAGGAGGGTTTCCATAATAAAAAGACTGATTTTATAAGTACAAATCTGACATAAAATAGAGGATATAGTACACTTGATAATAGGAAAGAATTCAGCAAGTTCCCTTAAAACGGGTTCACTTATCGAGAAGTAATGAGAAGAGAATCACATAAAATCAGGCATATCCCCGGAAGAAAGTGATGAAAGAGTCTTAATAAATAGTGTTTAATAATGTACAAAACATTTATAGTTTTTAAAAGAAAATATAATATGACATCATTTTGGTAGAATGGTAGATAAGACAACCCGAAGGAATAAAATAGGTTCAGGTAGATTTTCTTTACGGATTATCGGCATGGTATCAGGTGTACTTGAGGGGGCTTTGTGAGAGAGGAAAGGGAATTATTATAAAATATACATAAAGAGGGCAGTATGAGGGAGGTGAAAAATCATACCCCATAATTAATAATTACACAAAACATGTCGTAACATTGTGAATACTCTTGAATAAGAGTGAAATTGAGAGGATCCCTTACCTTAGGCCCGTTGGTGTTATCCACTTGATATTAATGACCTAAATAGTCAAATTTGGTTTATTAATCAATAGTTAAAAGACCATATATAAAATAAATAGATTCATTATAACCTTTTTAAGTTCATTTATACCCATTTTTATTGATTACAAGGTTCAACTTCATTGTTCGGGTCCGTTTATTTCATTTGTTTTAGTGATCAGTTCAATTGTATTTAGGTTCAAATAAATTTTAAGATGAAAGTGGTTGACCCGAATATAAGTTATAACATTAGTGGAAATTAATTAGGTTACATGGTTAGAAAATTAATTTGGTTAATTAGAGTGAAAGAGAACCTTTACATTAAACATTGATGATAAACACTTGAATAAATTTTAATGATTTTTCCCATAATTGACTTGTTTTGCATTATTGTTTTATATCATGGGTGCATGAGGAACTCAGAAACATAAATAGGACACAAAAATATATAATAATATGGTTCAACCATAACCAAAATGTTTTCATGACCAGAATCAAAACGATGAAAGATTTTGAAAACACATTATCTATGATGTTAGTAATTTGACACAACACAGGTGATGTTTTAATCCTAGAACGTGAGGGAGAGGAGGGGAAGAATGAAGCTTGTAATTTTCCATAAACATGATTAGAATCCATAATATATGATATTATAGAGCTTTTATGACTTTTTGATAAGGGAATGGGAAGAGGGTATAAGGAAAAAAGAAAATGAAAACAAAACACTTGAGAACAAAAGAGGGTTCTTACCCTTCGATCTCATCTCTTTGAGACTCCTCTTAGGGGCTATGGTTTTGGTCTTTTGGAAAGACCATAAATACATGGTCGTGGGGAAGGAGCTTGGGAGGGTATTTGAGCACAAATTTGGCTAGGAAAAAGTCTTGAGAGGTGTGAGGGAAAGAGGTAAGGAGGGAGGGTATTTATAGCGGAGGAGAGAGGGGTTTCCTTAATATATAATACATTAGTTTATTATTTCCCCAAAAGACAAGGAATAGTGAGTCTTTCATGACCAATTATATTAATTTTATAATGTAATCCTGAACCAATTGTTCTTAAATCTGGAGAACATCACACATGACACTATAATTAGCTTATTTAGCTTATTTTTGTAAATTACAGTATTTCACTATTCATAAAAAAATTCATGTATTTTAGAAAAATCCCAAAAAATTACCCCTACCATTTTTCAACATGTAGAATCCAAAAATGAATTCCATTTTTCAAAAATAATTTTTTAAATATGATCATTTTAATATTTAAATAAAAAATAATTTATTATGAAAACCAGTTTTAAAGCATCATTAACGCATTCTAAACTATTGGTATATCAAACTTCCAACATGATTATTATTTTTATAACACCATAGGTAAGGTTACTATTAATGAGGCTATATCACTATTCATAAGGGTATGTTACTATTAATTATCGTAGGTTACTATTCACCAAAAATTATTATTATTTTATTAGACTCCAAAAAACATATTGAACACAACCGTGTATACCAGATTTTCGAAATTCCAATCACAGAAGTGACAAACATATATTTAAAGGTCACTTATCACTTAGTAGTTCATTATTATGTGATTTTATGGAATATTTATAAGAAGGTAATTTCCATTAAAAACATTTGGTTGTTACAGATATGATTTACACTCATACTTATCTTATCTTCAAATCATATTAATTTGAGTCATTTAGAAAGAAAACATATTTTATCTCATCTAACACGTCATTCAATCCATATTCGTTCAATTTTAAATAATAAAACTATTATATTCCATAAAATTAGACTTTTTATGTTTATTTAATGACCCATAACAATCGTAGCTTCCATCAAATTGGAAACAAACTAACTGTTTGGGTGTATGAGGGGTTATCTCCTTCTAAAATGATGGAATTTGTTTTCCATCACTACCTCTGATTGATGGGTATAATGATGGATTAAATATATATATATATATATGTAATATTAATTATATATATATATATATATATCATTTTTAAAATGAAATATATCATATCTATTCTTAACATTTCACTCACAGAAATATGATAAAAAAAAGATCTGTGTACTTGTGCACTACCTCTTTCGTGAAGCGATGTGATACATTTTTCAACACAAAATCACATGGATGATATATATAATTATATATAATGAAATAATATGTTATTTATGATATTATTATCATTAAATAATGATAAAAAACACATTCTTTTTTTCATAGTAATCATTGAAAATTTGGAATGTTGCTCATTTGTACGTATCACCTAGAGTCTCCTGGGTTGTAATGTAGTTAATTTTTTCAAACAATCCTTAATGATTGATTTAAAAATTAAAATATCTATACTTAAATTTTAATTAAATAGTTATTATTACTTTTTATATTATATGTAAATGAACCCTTTTACCAAGGCCAACACACTGATTCTATTTTTGAATTTTGTACCAAACATCCTCAAAACCCAATTTATTGACTTAAAAATCTATGTAATTAAACATTTCATTAATATAAATAACGTGAATGGATTAAAATTATTTAATCAAACCCATATAATTAATTTAGTAAATAAAATAAGTTATGTGATTATATTATACATTAGTTAAAGGACATACATGGAGTTTCTATAATTGAGGTATGACTTTTCATCCATATTTACTTTAATTGAGGAATATTTTACTCTTATTCACCTAATTGATTTTATATTGATAAAATAATCCCCCTTATACATGTAATGTCACTAATCCTCCATAATTAATGATATTTAAAATTTTAATATAAATTTTTTTATCTGAGGGTATTTGACATGAAAATTCCAATGTGGTAAAAGGTTTCTTGACTTAATTTTCTTTCATTGGGTTACAACAATTCTTTATTAGCATTTTTATTCCATGATAATTTTTTAATGCTTCTATAAAATGTTTTATTACATATATTATTATTTTTTTGGTGAACTTATATTTTTTACATCCAATCACTTCATTGATTAAATTTCAATTCAATGATATTAACTTTAAAATAGTTTTCTTTGTCTCGTTATCTTTTTGTTGAGTAATGATTCATGTTGTACACCATGATTTCCTTGTATACTGTTCTTAAATAAATATGATATAATTTTAACAAATTAGTTCAATTAATCCTTGAGTTCTATAGATCCATATCATATTCATACATTTAATGACATTTGGTTGAAAATTCTCTAAAGATATAATGTTTTTATGATACAAAATCCTTTTTTGGGAATTTTTATATACATTGTTCTTTTGAAGTAAATCATATGATATTATTTTCATCAAACATATATGTTTTATTCTCTTATTTTTATGAATCTTTTTTACATGTTTTTTTTAATTTCCACCCTTTTGATTAAAGAAACATCAAGAAAGGTATTTTTATTTGATACTCATCTTGTATGTTCATTTAGATCATGAATATTTCTCTTCTATATCCATGTATTATAAAATAATATAAAAAATGATCCCTTATAAACATAATTAATTTGTATATATATTCTACCTTCTCTTTAGCCTTCATATAAATTTACATAAAATAAAATTTATCAAAAAATTTCAAATCTATCACTTTTGAATCTCGTAATAAAATGATTGGAAATACAGTTTATTATTAACATTTACAACATGAATGGATTTTTTCACAGTCATACCTGTTTATTTTTTTATCTTTCATAATAATATTTCATGGTTATTTTTCAAGAATATAATATTCTGAATATTTTTTGTATTTTAGATTTCAAAATTTATTTTCAATGTGAAAGTGGTATTTATCTCTAAAAAATTTGAATGATATTTTAGTGGTATTTACATTCATCAACATCAAAGATAGCATACCATAATTTTAAAGTATATATATTCTAGATTATTGATTAATATCCATTAGATATCATAAAAATGAATTCCAATTTTTTATATGTTATGTATAATTGGAAACATGGACACATGAAAAAATGTTCATAATTGTATCCCGGTATGCTCCTAAAAAATTGAACCCTACTTAGAGATACCCTTCATAAAATCATTCTTCATACACTTACTAAGGGAAAAAAATAAAGGGTCTGCACATATTTATATATACAAAAAAAATTTAAGATATCAATGAATACATTATTTTAACATGAGTATTTGAGTAGGAGAACATGTGTTTATCATATAGAATCCATACCCTTCATTTCATAGATCAAAATCCTTAGTCATGTAATAAAGAAAGGATGTTCACAAGAAATTAATCATTAAATAATGAAGGAACATGAAGCATGAGATAATAAAATTGGCATAAGACATGGAATTGTGTTATACACAAAAGCATTTAAAATCGTTTACCTAGTATTCATGTCTCATTGCCAATAATATCATTGAGTTTTGGGAAAAACCCTTAACCATTTTATTAGTAATTTCTCACTACTAATGATATCAATGTGGATTGAATTCACACCCCAAACCATCTTAGTCTTTAAGATTCACTATCATTAATATCATATTAGAAATTGTCCCTTACTGAAATGGGTTCATTCCCCATTCCTATCATGTTAATCACATGAAATATCTATTTTTACCATATTCATTGGAGGGATATATAAGACCCACCCATATTATTATTAAAATATTTTTATTTGTACCTCGATATTATAAAAAAATCATCACTTAATAACACATAATAAGAAATGGGATTCATAAAAATTTCATCATAGCATAAATCGAGGAAAAGAAGTGGCTTTCGTAAACATTTAATTTTCCTATCATAGAATAACCCATGGAAAAGAGTTGCATAAACATGTGGACATCATAAACATAATCTATATCGATAAAGAATAATTATACTATTTTTATATCATATCCCACATAAATAATAAGTAAAAATAAGTGCTTTTGAATTTGATGAATTTAAATACTATTACATAATCCATAAAACATTATTAAGGAGAACAACATGTCAATATTTAAAATTATTTTTAAGAGACTAAAAAATCACAACATATTATGTAAATAATTTTCATTGAAAAAATCATTGTAATCCCTAATGTAATATTAATATTATTAAGTGGTAATATTCAATAGAAATTCCATTAATCGGTATAAGCTAAAAGATAAAATTTCTTTTACAATTTTTTGTAAAAAGTAATAAATTTCTTCATTTATAAAAATTCATAAGGATAAATTCTAAAATTAGAAATTAAAAAATTCGATAAAATACATTAAGAAATAATATTATAATACTGAAAACATTGTAGAAAATATTTTTAGAAATCATGTATAAGAGTGAAAAGGTTTTTTTTGACGAAAGCAAGAAATGAAGTAAATTTTCCTTAAAATATTTTTTTCACTCTAATGACTAAATAAAGTGTAAAAATTGATAGGAAAAGATTTATATTAAATAATAAATTCATTTGAATAAAATTCCTGACTTTATTTACATGTAAATTATAATATTTCATCAATGTAAACATAATCATAAATTATAATTATAAAAACTAAGATTCCAATGTAATACTCATTCTGTATTGTTAACATTTGAATCATAAGACCGATGAAATAAATAACAATAAATGGATTTTTAAATTCAAGTTTTATTTAAAATAATCATCATCAAAGTAATTCAGGGTTAATATATACACTACATAAAATAAATTAGTGGTCGATATGATATGTGTCTCATAGAAATAGAAGGGTGACAATAATCCCTTACCATAGGTCTCACTCCTTTCATAATCATTGCATCCTAATTTATATTAAATAATCTTTAATTATACATATATAATAGCAACATGCTAATATTTAGCAAACCGCATATGATTTTCTTATAATTTTTTATCACCCAATTTTTTGGCAATTCTTTATTAAGAACACTCTTCCTAGTCATATCGACATTGTTTTTTTTGTGTTTCTTTTGGTTAGGTATTTTTTATCATTTTATATTGATCAAGTTCCATGATTTATATTATTTTATTCAAGATATTAAAATAATATATATTCTATAAATCTTTTTCTATTTATATATAAAATCAGTGATAGGAAAATTGATTACACGATTCATGGGGATGGTAGGCCCTATGTAAACATAAACTTTTTTTTATTTTCCAATGAGTCAAATTAAATAAATATAACTAATGAATAAACCTTAAATAAACATTTTTATATAATATTTATATAACATATTCATTAAATACATCATTATTACCATCCATATAAAATAGAAAAAAATGAATAAAATTAAGTTGTGGAAGTTTTAGATTATATTTATGAATGAATGATGTTTTCATTTCCCAATAGATTCTAACGTTAGAAGAATTATACAATATTATCATTTAATGATTATAATTATATATTAATTATTATATATAAGCACTACACTCATCACAATATCCATTCATAAAATATAATGATATGAAATGAATTGAATCACAATGTGGAGATGGTAAGTCGTGCGTACATGAAAGTGATACTTTCACATCCCATTTGATAGAAAGAGGGAGAATAATGGATGTTTCATAATTAATAATAAAATATAATCACATTTAAGATATATACATTATTAATAATATAATCAATTTATTTGAAGAAAAAGAATATTTAAAATTAAAGTGATCAATGATTTTGATTACCTCTCCATTGAAAAAACTAATTTATATATCATCTTAACGATCCTAGGGTTGGAATATTTCGTTGAACCAAACCTATATAATTTTTATGATTGTTTATAATTTATTGTGTTATGGTGTTGTTTTCTATAAGGCTTATTATGTTTGATGGGGTAAAAGGAGGATATTCCATTTTTATAATTAAGGTGAGGAGAAATTTTGAAATATGATAAAATATTTAATTATAATAATGAAATTCTTTGGACTAAATGAGTATTAATGGCTGGGGATTATTTGATATTATAAAATGGGTTTCACATAACATTATAAAAATAAAATATTGATCGTTTTTTATGGTGTTTTGTACCATCTGTTTACATTTAACAAAATACCTAACATATTCTAACATTAAGTATGGTAACATCATTTTCACTATTAATGGGTTATTATTTTACATATATGGAGAAAATTAGAACATAAACTCCCAAGGGTTGAAATATTCAGCCATATATTTACATTCTTGTCCTATTAAATGATTTAAATAATTTTAAATAATATATTAAATTATTATATTCATAAAATATCATTTATATCAATCTTGACACTATTCATATAATTGGACTTAGAAGTCATAAATAAATATTTTTAATTAGAATATAATCCTTTTAAATAAAACAAATATATCACATGTATCTATAAAATTCTCCATACACTATTACACACTAAAACTATATTATTTGTGATATTTTTAAAATCATATAATTTTTTCCCATAATTTAATTAATACTACATCAGCTTTGAATTAATAATGGATGTAATTATAAAATTAATAACAATGTGTAATAATTCTTCATCATGAAAATTATTCCTTAAGCTCAAAAAAGAATTTTTTATTAATTTGTCATTTTCTTTTGTTCCCATGTTAATGCATATTAGACATTAAAAAATTAGAGTCTTTCCTTTTGTAATCTTATATTATTTAATGATTATATGTTAATTTTTACAGAAAAAAGTCTCTTAAATAATTCAATTTAGATCTAATGGTGATAAGGGATTAAATTATCCTAAAATAATAAATAATATAAAAAATTATGGTTTTATAAATTATTTGTGACCAATATTAATATGATTTACCCTTCACCTAGGTGATAAATTATAACATGATTACTATTCATATTGATTAAAAATAAATGACACTTATTTACCAAAATGGACCTCTAAATTAAAGATATGGGAAATTTTCTATCAAATATAATTTTTAAATGTTTTGTATGTTAATTTTAAATTTAGCATGCAACACGCAATAAAAACAACTTTTTATAAAAATAAAGATTTATGTATAAAAGGTAGTTAAATCATATACAATTTATTAGAAAATATTAAATAAATATTAATACAAACGATTAACTATGTTAAATAAATATGTAATTTTGAAAATCCATAAATATTGAATAAATGAATTTATTAGAATAAGAATACATTATTGAAATATAAATAGTTTGTCTAAAAATATCTCATTTTCTTCCAAATGATTATTTATATACCAAATAAAAATTAAAATAAATTTTTTATTAATATATTAACATAAATATTTCATAATTTACTTATTTATATTCATTCCCACCAACCCAATATCTTGGAGATAACTATGACTTAATAATATTTTAATAATTACATGCAGTATGTTTAACCTAAATATCACGTGTAACACAAGTTACTGATGATATAAAATTATTTATAGTGAAATATGATTTTAAAATATTTGGTGTTTCATTATACCCCTCTTAAAATGAATTTTTTCATCAAAATTCTCCACATTGTTATAAGAAAATGGATATAGTTTTTTTTTCATTACATCATTTGGTAACCAAAGGAATTTTTTTGATTTTTTATTTCTTCCTGATAACTTTAACTATGTGAGTAGTCATATTCTATAGCACATTATAACTAAAATACATGACTTATATAGGTTATTCTTAATATTTAAAATCAGTCTCTGATTGTATGACCCATGATTTCGATACATGTGATGGATTAGGCATGTACATCATTAGTAATGATATAAAGATCTCATTTGGAACCTCAGAGGGATTCAGTATTAGTTTCAAACGATAATATAATATCCCAATTCTATACAAAATATAAAAGGGAAAATATACCTAGGGGTTTAGTTTTATTTCTTCCAGAATCTCATCACCCAATTACATGGATAAATAAACATAAAAACCTACTCACCAAAATCAAATCTATGATCAGGAGAAAAACTTTCAACATAGCATTTCTTTCAACCCTGAGAAACCTTGATATGCTATTGAATGGATATATAATTATTTTAAAATTTTTCATCTTATTTATGTCCCAATATGTTTATTTTTCAATCAAAATCACAACATGTTTGTTTTATAAACATCCTTTAATATATGACTTCATAAGGAACAATCTAAATTCATGAGTGAATGTTACTGTTTAATAAATACTATAATATAAGAAGGTTTTTAAATAAAATATTTCTTTAAATCTATTGGAAAATATCTAAACGTATCCTACAGGATTCATCTAATTCTCTTATACACAATTTATTTTTGTTGGTGATATGTACTGTGGAAATATATCTCTATATCCTGAGCCAACTGAATAATTCTACATAACATTGATGAAAACCTCATATAACGATCGAGATAACAAAATCAGGCACTTCACGTTACCATACCAATTGATTTAATTATATTCTATAAATATTATATAGAGATAAAAATTCACTAATAGAAATTAAGTGTTCTGAATTTTTAAGGTGATCAACTACATCCAATCAAGAATTATAATATCTACATGCTCTTTTTCCCATAAAACACACACATTCAAATATCCTTATGCCATCATGGTTCCATGATGAATATAAAATGATGAACAAAGAGCTTTATTGAACATCTCCTCCTTAAAATATGGTATGAAAAACAACAATAATATTTCCTAAACTTATTATTCCATCAAACCCAATGTTATGCTTTTGAACATTTCACACCTTCTTCTAAAATTATACTTCTTCCTTTTGTGACTCTTTAATCATCACATGGATATATGGTTGAACACTAATTTTAGAATGGTATGCATTCCCCCTTCCATAATGAATTTAATATCCAGATAGTTAAAATCCTTAAATATTGGTTCATTGGTGATCCTCTTCATAGTTAAGGTACTTTTATTCTTTCTAATCAAAGAATCTTTCACCTTATTAACATTCCATGGGTTGTAATTTCATTACAATTACTAATATTTAAAAATATATAACCATATTCTATGAAGTATATTTAATTCTTCATACATGAATATATATATAAATTTTTATGATAAATGTATTCATCGCACCATTCGTTATGAATATGATTCCTATATATTATAATAATTATTATTATCACAGTTAGGTCATGATCCTAAAGAGGGTAAATTTACTTTTTAACCTTAAATTTTCATTAGGAATAAGATATAACCATATCACTCTATAAGATAACTCATACAAGTCCCCTATTTAATTCATAACTATAGATTATAAACCCTTCTCTATTACCTATTATGGGAAGCATATATAAGATAAATAATATTATCTTTTGTTCTTGAAACAATATTCAAATTATTTTTTCCAAAGGAACATATCATCTATAAAGGTTAAATTGGTGATTGAATTATAAATTCAATGAAAATTATACACAAAAAATTAAATATATATATCCAAACCAATAAAACCATTGATCTCAATATGATTGAATAGAATGTGAAAATGGTCAATAACATCTTCCTATAATGAGTCAATATGTATACCCTTAAATGAGATTGTGTGACACAAAAAATGAAATATTATATTAAAAATCCACAATAAGAAATGTTTTCTAATATTTTCTCCTTTCGTGCAGTCTTCAGGATAAAACATTTCATATATTTATTCTCTTTATTTTTTTTGTTAGATAATAATGTTATCTATAAATAAGAACATAATTTAATCATTATAATATCTGAATAAACCATTGAATAAATTCATGAATATATAATGTGTATTAGTAAAACCAAACGGAGCCACTATAAGTTCATAGTGTCTAAACCTATTACATTATTTTTTCTATATTATATCCTCCTTTTTGACCCTCAACTGATGATGTACTTATTCAATATAGATCTTGGAAAATTATTTTTCTACAAACAATTGATCAAAAATTCATCAATAAAAGGTGTAGATACTCTTTATTGATATTGATAGTTCAATGATCTCAACTATCAATTAAGAGTCACATTAATCCATCTTTCTTATTAACAAAAGGAACTGGTTCACCCCATGGTGACACATGTGTCCAATTGAATCCCCTATCATTATTATCTTGGTTTTACTTATTCAAATCCTACAACTCATTTTGGAAAATTATATATGGATTCATTGAAATATTTGTAGAACCATGTATAAGTTTCTTCAAGAAATCATTATCATGATTTGGTGTAAAACCATAAAATTATATATAAATACATCAAAAAACTCCTTCATAATAAATTTATTAGATATTATTTCTCTCCACAACAATATAGGATAAACTATACTTTTCTAAAAGAAACATCACAAAAAGATGTATATTATTTCCATTATAATTTAATTTATATAATCTAAATGATATAAAAATATATGCTAGTTTAGAATTTCAATCATGACTTCCCTAACATGGAAATTGATTTTGGATTTATATATAAAATTTTAATATATTCATAGAATATCATCTAACTCTGATTAAAGAAGAATAAAAATATTTTTTCGATGAAAATTCCCAAAAAATCAACCAGAGAATAATTATAGACTTGAGATGTGATCATCATTCCATTAGAAGTTTTCACTGTTAATTCAACATCAAATCATTGAGGTGGTATAATGATATAATTATAAAATTATCTGGATATAAAATATTTGGGATATTTTGAATCAAATAAGACATTACCTATTCTATAGTGAATGGTAAGTGTACCATTCACCATTTCATAGTCTTACATCTCACCATAAATAATAATCATAAAATAATTTACTCTTTTCTCTTGGAATAATCTGTTGTTGACGTCAGTCATAATCATTATCCTTTTGCTTTTTGTATTTTTCCATATAATGTGTGTAATCCTTGCATTTTAAGAACATTGGTGTCGGTGGTGCATTCCAGGGAGATTTATCTAAATTTTCATCATTAGTTAGCTTCATCCTATTATATTGGAATCCACTTTCCCAACATCCTTAGAATGCATGAATGAAAAATTTAGTAGTTCCCTTAATAAAATTTCTTCCATGTTTCCTTACAAAAATTATGCATAAGGAAAACCCATAGGTCATCTCTCCATATTTTTTTGATTACCTCGTGAATTCAATCATTATTGTCTTTTCAAAATAATTATATATAGGGGTAACTTGAATCAATATTTCAGTCCTTATAGAACATTAAATGATTTCATCATGGATACTAAATTTCCCTTCCAGATAACTCCATTTATATAATGGATTTTAATCCACTAAATAACTAATCAACCATACTTTTATGTTGGATGATAAAATAATAAGTGTACCATAAAAGTACTATACAATTATTCCAGTAGGCACTAATGGATTCATCACCCTTATTCTTTATCTCACAGAATTACTTCTCCATTTTTTGTATTATGAATACTCAAAAACTACATATCTAAAAAATCATAAAATCATTCTAGTTAGTGGGGTGAATATATCATTATTGACTAATTTTTTTTGTAAGATTACCTCATTGATCTACTAAGCCTTCTAAAAGATAGACTACCAAAATGAATTTTCAGGCCACAAATACTAGAGAATGTAATATATATTATTCGATGAATTGATCTATTTCTTAATATCTAGTAGAATAAAGAAACCACTAAATAATGATGTATGTTTCCTTATGATGGAATCAAAAGAACTATTTCCCAAAATTTCTCATTCAGATGTTTTTGAATGATTCAATGATTGAGAACGATTTATGAGAAGTTCATTGATATTTTTCATTCCAAATAACATAAAATTTCGTTTCTTAGGAAGAAAATAATTTCATTTTCAAACATATTCAACATTAACATGTGTATTTTATGGGTTCTAGACATTTAATAAAACCAAAAATCATAGTGTTATACAAACTTATCTCAGTGAAATAACAGATAATAATGAAAAAATATTTATAGGATCTCTAGATCAAGAATAATTATTTATAATCTATGATAATATAGGTTTTAATTATATTTTTTGGGATATATAAAATAAGTATATGATGTTATCCAACAATTATACTTATCCATAGGATTCCCACTAATGTTTTATTATTCTAGTTTTGAATAGATAACTAAGACTCTCTATGAAACAAACTATAATGACCCATAGTTTTCATGCATATATATTATAACTTATTACAGAAATATTCATTACATATGATAATGATACATTCAACTATCAAATAATTCAAGTATTAATGCAATCATGGAAACCTAAATAACAAGGTCATAAGAGACTCCCATTCATTTCTCTATAACAATAACTCTTATTATTTATACTATTCAAAAAATCTTTTTCCATTAACTAGGTAATGAAAAAATATTACTGGTTGACATATTATTCTTTGTAAGGTAAGAACGGGATATATTTATGATCACACCTCTATAACATGATAATAAGGGTATTATAACCTGGTCATAAAATTTTAAATACATGTCCTATAAAACATATATCATAGTCATGAGTCATGGAATAAATTGTAGCATTTAATTAGACATTAATCCTATGTAAATGAAATAACATGATACATGAGAGCATAACACTATCATAATAAATGGAATCATTTCATAGATATGAGAATATAAAATCGGCTAATTAAAATAATGGTTCAATTACAATACTATAATAGTGGATTGGTTGTCTTAAATGAACCATTTTAGTGTTAAAAGAGAACTCTAAATACTATGATAATGGATTGGGATCACTATCCAACCCATTTTAGTAGTCAAAATTCACTCCTAAGATAATAAAATTCAACAGATTCCCTCACATATCTAGTTTCACTACCCATTCAAGTTTTAATATTCGCATGACATATCAATTATTACTTGGATAATTAGAGGGAAATATAGGACCCATGATTCACTTAATTAAATTCATTTATATATGTGCTATAATATTATGAAATATTAATCATACTATAATAAATTAAAAGAAATTATTTTCATAATCATTTCATCATATCGTAACTCGTGGAAAAAATGGGTTTCATAAAAATTTCATCAATTCATCGTATCATAACTTGTGGAAAAAAGAGAGTTTGACAAACATATAACAATAATAATAATAAAATATCTATATAATTAATAAGTATGGTTTCCATGGATCATAATACTTGTTAATAATATCTCAAATTAGGGGGTTTTATGTATGATGGATGGAAGTACCATTATCGGGTCATTGAAACATTCCTGAGTAAAATAAAATATAAACATTAAAAAATATTTTCCTATAACAAAAAATTCACAATTTCTATTAAATCATTTTAATTAATATATTGATCGAAAAAATATAATGAATTATTTATATTGTCTAGGGGTTATAATAGTGGGAAGTTTTGTTCATTATTACTATGTTCAAAGAAGACATTCCATCAAAATTTTTGTATAATGTTAAAAAGAAACTCATTTAGAAAATGAAAAGTATATTTATTTTAAATCAATTTATTAAAATAGAATCACTGATAAAAAATAATTTAAAAATAATAATAGAATATTAAAAACCTAATTATCTTTTTAAGAAAACATGTATATAAAAGAAAGATGTTCGTTTGAATAAAGAGAGAAATAATGTATATTTTCTTTAAGAGTACATTATCTTTCTCATGGTTACATAAAGTAATCGAAATGAAAGGAAAACATTAATTTACAATAAATAACCATAGGATAACAGAATCCAATAATTTTTTAATATGTAGATGATAATATTTAAACTCCATAAACATAATCATAAACAATATCGATGAACAAAGTGATTTTAACATAAAACTCTTACTATGTTGGTTGTATTTAAGTAATAAGTCACATGAAGTATATAACCATATATGAATATTTAAATAAAAGTTAAATTATTTATATTAGTACTAAAATACATTCAATGGAATTATATACATTTCATAAAATAATCATGTTTTGAATATGGAATATGTCTCACAAAAATAATAGTTAGATGAAAATCCTTTAAATTATTTCTAATATCCTTGATATGAGTTGAAACACCCTCTATAATAAACATATATTTATTATAAATATATTTCATTACCATGATAGCATATATATATATATATAATCATATCCTAACATATATGAATTACTTATAACCATTTATTAGGTATTTGTTTACAGTTCACTATTTAATTCACTCTTCCTTGTGATATATGCTTTTGTGTTTTTATATATGTTTTGGTGAAATAGTTTTAATATATGTTCTTTGATCATTGATAAATAATATCCATAATGTTAATATTTATATATATATATATATATATCATCTTTTTTCAATACTTACATGATAATATTCATTTAAGAAATTATATATTGAAAAAATAAATTACACCATTCCTGGATATTTATAGGTCAAGTCTTTTCATGAACACTAGTATAATTTCTCAATGAATTGAATGAAATAAATATAAATAATAACTCAAATTTAAATAATAATAATTTCATATTTATAATATATTTTCAGTAAATCTACAATTAATACCAATCAAGTAAAATAGAAATGAAAAGTCAATCTCATCACTTCATGGCGGTTGTAGTCCACATGTATTCATGAAAGGCATTATCGCTTTCTAATTGTATAAAATCTATGAATATAGATATGATATGATATTTTATGAAATATATATAATTCATAATATCTATATATAAACTTTTACCCATCATAATTAATATTTATAAAATATGCTGATAACAAATTAATTGTATCAATACATGGATATGGTAAACTGTACATACACACTAGTGATACATTCACTACCCATTTGATGGAAACTGGGTGAAAAATGATTATTTCATAATAATAATTATATTTAAGTATATTTATGATAAATATTATTTATTGATAATATAAAATTTATATTAGGAGAAATAGTAACTAAAATGAAATTTATCTGTTAAGGTTGTTACCTCTATTTCGAATGATCTCGTTTAGATATCCACTTAAGGATCGTTGAGTTTAGTTTTTTTGGAAGAAAGGAAACCCATGTATGTGGATACGTAATATTAGATGGTATTTTTTATGTATGTTTTTTCTATAATACTCAAAAGTTGTGATGAAGTGAGCGGAAGAGGTTCCCTTTTATAATTATGGTAAGGAACACTTTTGTAATTTCCCCATTGATTACAATATAATATAGTCATTATTTATTACAAATTCCTATAAAAGGGAAGGAAATATAATCTAAGACAGGATGGGGTCTAAATCTCCTGAACTAATAAAATTTTGATAGGTTTGGCTGGTGTTTTGGATTTTATTTTTGGGTTAACACATTTGTTAATTGGTCATAACATTAACCATGGAAACATATTTTTAACACATAAAGGGTTATATTTTAACATATAAGGTGAAAATTGGATCCGAAATGGAAAATATAAAAAATTATAGACAATTTTTTATCCCAATATCCGATTTATATATTTAGATGATTTTTAAATTTTTTAATAAAATATTTTATTTGGTAAATTATCATTAATGTTAATTTTTACAATTTTCATTTCATTTTACATAAAAGAAATATATAAAAATTTGGAATTAAAATATATTCCATGAAAACCCCACTATTTTCTTTTATTTTATAATGTTTATGGAACACTATAACTTGCTAATATGAAATTTCTTTTCATCCTTTTAAAATCATTTTTTTAATTATTTTCAAAATTGAATAGATATTGCATCAACGTTTCATATAAAATTAATGTAATTATATAGTTACTAAAAATTATAATTTAATTTCTATAATTTAAATAATTTCATTATTCTAAAATATTTATATTTATATTCATAAATAATTATTATTTTCTTCTGTGGCCCCAAAATAGATATTTAAAAAATAGAGACTGATATTTTGTAACATTCATTTATTTAAATATTATATAAGTCATATTCATTGAAATGTTTTTATTAAATAAAAAACATTAATTACATGATAAGTGTAGACCTTCCTAAATAAAATATAAATTATATGAAATCTTATGGAATTATCCCAGCTTATTAACCAATATTACCATGATTTTCCCTTTATTTTGGTGATAAATTTTACTACACTTTGTATTCAAGTTCACCAGAATTAAAAAAGGCTTATTTTCCTAGCTCAAAACTGCTAATTATAAATTTTGAAAACATTTTATCAATTTCAACTTCAATAGGTGGTAAAAACTAATTTTAATTTACTCGTGCAACCTGTGATGAAAATTGGTGTATAAAATAATAATTTTTTAGTCATTAAAGATGTGTTATTCGTATCATATGGTTATAAAAATGTTAATTGATGATAGAAAAATTTATTAACTATGTAGTATATATATATATTTAAAATCATTATAAAGTAAAAAATAATTTAATTTATTAATATAAAAATACATTTTTCATTTTAAAATAATGTATCATAAAAATATCGCTTTTAATTTAAAATTATTTTTTTCGAATTTATTCATTCCCAAGGATTTATTTTTATAAATATTTAACCATTGATTTTTAAAAATTCAAATAGACATATCCATTCCCTCCAATGTAATTTATAGGTGATAACTATCAAATAATAATGCTTTAATAATATATTTCTGTTTGTTTAATCATAATGTTTTCTATAACACAAGCTATCGAAGAAATAAAAAAATTTAATAAGAAATAAATTCTTAAAATAATGGGTTTTGAAATGAGAATACATTGTTATTATGTATGCTCCATTGAGTAAAATTTGTAATGACACCATCCTCATTCATTTTTGGTATTTATTATTATCATTTCAAATATATTTTCAGGGAACTTATCTCATTCCCATAGGAAATTCATGTGATTAAAGGGACAATGGTGGTTCTTATTAGTTTTATAATGAAATGAATATCTATATTTATTTATCATATTTCCTTTCTAGGTAATTGTTTATGATGTAAGTTTTTTCTATTATAAACCATGTATGGGTGGTTATATTAAAAAATGATTTTTGGGTCTATTTTTTACGTTCAATCCATTGGGTATGAGATATATTGGAGGTTTAACATAGATTTATTTCAATTTTAATGGTTCAATATGGGTTATATGAATATAATTTTCTAATATAACATATTTTTTACCTATTTATAATGATTCCTTTGATCATGATTGACATCATGTGGAACATGATTATAGATTATTTTATCTCTTGAACTTGTTAATTATTTTTACATGTTTTATAATAGATGATACTCGTATTGTTGGGTATGAATTATCTTATTTTTTTACCATAGACTTTGATTATGTAATCATACCATGGTTCTCATCTTATTCTCACTGATTATTGTAAATTTTTATTGATTATTTTTATACTTATTAGGAATTTTATCTGACCAATATTATGTGTTGGACTCCTCATATATTAATCATTTTTTAATGTCCACAAATCTTATAAAGCTTAGTTAACTCATATAAATTATATCCAATCATGTGTATTTATGTTTCAAGTTCTCTCATGCTTCATAATGGTTAAGCTCAATCCATTTCATGCAAATCACTATTTATGTATGAATATAGTTATTTTACTTTATACAAGACACCATGAAGCAGACACCGTAAACCAGACACCATGAATCAAGAAACAATGAAGCAAGACCTCATGAAGCCAGACACAGTAAACAAGACACTATGAAACCTGAAATAGTAAACAAGACACTGTGAACAAGACACCATGGATCTAGACACCATAAACCAGACACTGTGAACACGACATCGTGAACAAGACACCATAAATGAGACACAGTGACACTCAGACACCGTGATCAATTTAGAAACCGTGTGAAGAAGACAATTTTTTCATAACGTACTATGACACCATTTCTTAAACTATTTTGCTATCTTTCAATTTTGTTTCTAACAGTCATATTTGATGCCTTTAATGCACTGTCATTATTAATGTTTCTCTATAGATATATCATCGGACAGTACGATGTACGAGGTTCAACACTCATGGAACTTGTAGACATAAAATCATGTATTTGACGATAAAGAGGGAAGTGTGACCAAGAACAACAGAGAGCGATTCTGAACAAAAAACCAGCCGGTGAGCACAACCGTGAAGAACATATTGAAATATTTTCAAAAGGAATCATTATCACAATGCATGCAACCCAACTATGCTGAAGAACATACGATGTACACTAGAATCCATAAAACATCTTCTCATTATCAAAACTCGTGAATAACACATGCTAAATCGTGACAATCTGTTTTTCACAAAACTTCCAAATAAGGACTCAAAGATTCATATGCTTCAATCCAAAAAAGTCTAGAGCTACATTGACATCACACAAGAGAATTATAACCTCATCTTTATATTCTTGCTTGACTACAATCATCTTTTTATTTACATTATTTTTACTATTTTCCCCGGTCTGTTTTGACACACACTGACTCCTGGGCTGAACTAGAGGATACTAAAATCCTTACACCAAACTCTATATACTTTTGTTTACACACAAAAACTGTGGAACAGGTCTCTGTGTGGCCTGGTTATTAATATTTTTTTACCAACAAAAAATGTTGAAGAGGTCCATGTGTGACCTAGACATTCTGTGTACAGTTGTTAACCCTTATCGGGGGTGTGGATCAAAGTTTATTTATATAAATTATTGGTGGCAGGTGATCACCAAGTTGATTGGATTAGGTCTCATCTTGAGACTAAACCACTTGTTTCATATCCGCTGTGCTTTTTAAATTTAGTCTTCACTTTTTTACTGCTTTATTTCATAATCCATAAATCACCAATTTCACATTTATTGTTAGTTTTAGAAATAAGTTATAACTGGTTTTTCTTATTAGGATAACATCAAATGTAATATTAATAATAAAAATTATGATTACTGAGAATAAATCAATATTCTAAGAAGATGTTTAAAAATTCAACTCTTAGAACAGTATAACCTTGATTAACCGGGCTGTATCTATTTTTGGGGAAACCATTTCTTTCGAAAATAATATTCTTTTAATGGAAATTTTTTACAGTTACTCAATTCACACCTCCCCTCTTGAGTAAACTACTTCAACCAACATTTGGTATCAAATGTTTCTTTATTAGGACTCTGTGTAATCTTACACAACTGTGATTTTAGTTTTACATTAAAGATCTCTAAATTTCTATTAATTCTAAATTTATAGCTCTTTTAATGTTATAAATTAGTATGGATAATATATTGGAAGGTTCAGCAACCCATGGACTGCCATTCTTTAATGGAACCAACTATGATCAATAGAAAATTAAAATTAAAATGCATATAGAGTGTATGAGTTTGGAATTTTGGTCCTCCATTATAGATGAATTCAAGCATCCTGTGATTGATAGAATTACATGAGATGAACCTACCATACTTGCCTATAATAACAATTGCAAATCCATGAATTATTTGTATTGTTCCTTAGGAGATGTTTATTTTAATAGGATTTCTACTTGTATAACTGCCCATGAAATTTGAGATACCTTGTCTATCTCACATTAAGGATCATCTAGTGTAAAATATGTGAGACTTAATATATATACTATGAAATATGATAATTTTAAAATGAAACCTGATGAGACTATATTGGACATGTATCTAAGGTTCAATGAGATTTTCAACACAATAATTTCTCTTGGAAGAGAAGTCAATGCCAAAGAATAGATCATGATAATCCTTAGATGTCTATATGATAGATTGAGGGGAACCTCTGTCTCTATTAGAGAATCATGTGACATCATAAAGATACCTGTAAAAGTACTCATTGGGAAACTACTTATGTATGAGGAAGAGTTGAACGTCAACAAATAAGAAGAGTATGAACCAAAGAGGAAATCTATAGAATTCAAGACAACCTCCTCGTATCACAAAGACAAAGGGAAACTGGAAGCTTCTGTAGAAGGTTCCACCACTGTACAATCATCACCTGATAGTGATGAGGAGATAGCTCAACTGGCTAAGAAGATTCAAACAATTTTACAAAAAGAAGAACTTTTCCTTAAATTCCAACTTCAAGGGTAAGTATGTTCTAAGAAACAATAAAAAGGACTGGAAAAGAAGTGAAAAAATTGATGAAATTGAATTCAATTAATGTAAGAACAAGGATTTGTAAAGGTTGACTGTTTAAAGCTCAAGTATAAGATGAAATATGGGAACAAGGAAATGAAGTACAAAAATGCAATGAAAGCAACCTAGAGTGCCTCTGAGGATAGTTCAAGTGACTCAGAGACATCACATGATGAACAGGATAAAAAATCCAATATGTGTTTTATGAAAAACACATCTGAGTTAACACTGAACTATTCTATACATAATTCATACTATTCTAAAGAGGAATGTTACTATAAAAATATGACTAATGAAGGAATGTTTTAATACTTTAACATTCTTGAAGAGACATGCAATGAAATAAATGAAAAATATATATCATTGATGAAATAGAATTCTCTCACTGTAAATGTTAAATATGAACATAGTACTAAAAAGGAGAAAAATTCCCAACTACTCAAATGAAACAATGAATTAAAAATGTCTAATGAGCAATTAACAAGTTACTTACAAAAGTTTAATAAAGGAAAAAATACCATTACCCAAATTCTTAGAAAACAAATTGCCCCTAAATACAATACTGACATTGTTTATCAACCTGGTAAAAGAAACCTTGGCAGAAAGACTTTTGTTACAATTCCTAGGAAATAATTTTTTGTTCATAGTTCTGGACAGAACTCAACTAGCTCATGGCATGATACATATTCTAATTTTTTATTTTTTTTGTACCAAATATATTGTATTTTTAAAATACATTACATAGTGCTTATAGAAAACATATGAGACAAATATGGGTTCCTAGAGCACATATTACTAATGTTACTAGACCCAAATGAGTATGGGTACAAAAATATGTCTTTTATTGATCATGTTATATTAAATCTACTTAAAGAGATCCTGAAAAAATCTATAGTACATGGATAGTGGATTTTCAAGGCACATTATAGGATACTACTCATGATTAAACAACCTGATAAATGTAGATGGAGGACATGTCACATTTGGAGACAATTCCCAAGTGAAAATCATTTTCTTAGGCCAGATTGGTAACACTAATTCGATTTTAATCTCTAAATTACTGTTTATTAATGGCTTAAAATATAATATTCTTAGTATCTCACAATTATGTGATGATGAATATCATGTCAAATTTGAAAATTATGTCTGTAATGTCTTTACTTCAAAAGATGAATTAGTATTTTCTATATCAAGGAATAAAAATGTTTATTATATTAATTTAGATTCTTTAGCTTATCAAAATTATTCATGCATAAGGGTATTTCATAATGAATATTGGATCTGGCATAGGAGACTAGGACACTATAATGTTCACTCCCATAGAAAGCTAACTAGAAAAGGCCTAGTTAAAGACTTACCAAAACTTGAGTTTCCACATGAAAATGGATGTAATATTTGTCAAATGTGAAAACAACACAAAATATCATTCAAAAAAAAGAAAGAAGTTTCTACTTCTCTATCTCTCAAATTGGTTCACATGGATTTTTTTGGACCAACTAGATTTTCTAGTTTAAATGGTAAGCACAATGTTAATGTTCAAGTAGATGATTTGTCTAGATATACCTGGATATTCATCCTTTCCCACAAAAGTGAAGCCTGCTCTTATATTACTAAGTATGCCAGATATGTAAAAAATCATAGTTTCGATAAAATTAAATCTTTAAGAAGTGATCATGGCCGTTAGATTAAAAATCATGGGTTTGTATCATTTTGCTCATAAAATGGTTATAGTCACAATTTCTCTGCCCCTAGAACACCTCAACATAATGGTGCTGTAGAAAGAATAAATAGAACCCTGTAATAAATTTCTTGACCAATTCTTAGTGAATATAACTTACCAATTTACTTTTGTGCTGAAGCTATTAATACAACAGGCTACATAATCAATAGAGTCTTGATTAGACCAATTCTTGAAAAGATCCTGTATGAACTCTGGAACAATAGGAAGACTAAGGTTAATTAATTTATATTTTTTGGTATAAAATTATTTATTCTCAACACTAAGTATAATCTTGACAAATTTTAATCTAAAAGTGATGTGGGAATTTTCCTAGGTTACTCAATAATAAGTAAAGCTTATATAGTATTCAATAAGAGAACTAAATGTGTGGATGAATCTGTTCATATCACGTTTAATGAAACAAATCTACATGAGCCTAGAACTATCATAGAAAATCTAGAGGATGATGTATGAAATCTGAACATAAACTCAAAATCCTAAAATTCCTCTGTGAATAAATCTGTGAAAACATCCAATTCTAGAAATTCCCTAAAATCGAGTCATAATGAACATGAATCTATTGATGAACTTGAAATCACTAGTACCTCTTTTTCTAGAAATGTTAGAACCCTCAAAAACCATCCCTTAGATGTTGTTGTAGGATACATAGAGAAAGAAACACAAACTAGAGTTTCTCTTTGAAATCAGGTTGAACATCAAGCCTTCTTGTCACAACTTGAACCTAAAAACATTGATGATGCCATCAATGATGAAATTTGGGTAATGGTTATGCAAGAAGAACTTAATCAGTTTGAAATAAACAAAGGTTGGAATCTTGTTGAATGACCTAAGGACACATTAATCATAGGCACTAAATGGGTGTTTAAGAATAAGGTAGATGAAGCTAGAAATACAGTTAGAAACAAGGATAGATTAGTTGCACAAATTTATAGTCAAGAAGAAGTAATTGACTATAAGGAGACCATTGCACCAGTACCCAGACGTGAAGCCATTAGAATCTTACTTTCCTATACTGCACATCTTAATTTTAAACAATATCAAATTGATGTTAAGAGTGCATTCTTAAATGGGTATATAGCTGAGGATGTCTTTTTGGAACAACCCCCAAGATTTACAAATCCTCATTTTCGCAATCATATTTTCAAACTATCAAAATAATTATATGGTTTAAATCATGATCCAATAGCTTGGTATGAAAAATTGAGTACTTTTCTCATTTCTAATGGTTTTACAAAAGGAATAGATGATCCTACCTTCATTATAAAACTAATTTCTAATGATGTTTTAGTTGTTCAATTATATGTAGATGATATTATTTTTGGATCTTCAAAAAATTCATTATGTATTGATTTATCTAAAATGATGCACAATGAATTTGAAATGAGTTTATTGGGTGGACTAAAATTATTTCTTGGATTTCAAATATTTCAAAATAATGATGGAATTGTTTTAACTGAACTTAAATACAATAGAGACATTCTAAAACATTTTAGATTGGATAGAACTAAAAGTAATGAAACACTCATGAGAACCACTTGTATGTTGGATCTTGATGAATATGGAAATTTTTTTGATCAAGCCTCTTATTGAGGAATGATTGGAAGTTTACACTACATTACTGTCAGCCATCCTGACATTTTTATTAGAGTGTGTGTGTGTGCTCGTTTTCAAGAAAACCCTAAATAATCTCATTTAAATGATGTAAAGAGAATTTTCAAATACCTCATGCATAAACCCAATATAGGACTACTATATCCTAAAGAACAATCATTTGAACTAGTAAGTTATTCTGATGCTAAATTTAGTGGTTGTATGTTAGATAGAAAGATAACCTATGGGACTTATCACCTTTTAGGCAAGTAACTAGTATAATGGTGTACTAAGAAAGAAAATTCTATTGCATTATCTACTTTAGAATCTAGATACATAGCTACTGGTAGTTGTTGTGCGCCAATTTTGTAGATGAAACACACTTTACTAGATTATGGATATCAATTCAGACATGCACCAATAAATTGTTAAAACAAAAGTGCTATTATCATCTCAAAAAATCTAGTTTCACATTTTAGGACAAAACATATTGATGTAAGACATCACTTTTTGAGAGATCATTATCAAAAAGGTGATATCACCTTGGAATTCATTAGTACTGAATATCCACTTGCTGATATATTCACCAACCATTAAATTCTGAGAGAATAAACTACATCATACATGATCTGGGCTTGATAAATCTCAAATAGATATCATATTTGTCTTACTGTTCGACATTTTACTGTGTTATACATTACTATTTCATGATTACAGTTTCTCAGTTACTATCTCTTATGCTTACGGTCTCACTGATAGCACTTTTTACTTACCGTATAACATTTAGTATCTCACTATGATGACCACTCATTGTCTCACCGTTATGACCACTCACTATCTCACAATGACGACCACTCACAATCTCACCGTAACAACCACTCAAGGTCTCACTGTGAAAATTCTTTATGTTTTTCCTTAAACTCGTATCACAGTAATTATTATTTCACCTCATTATTTTCCTGCATTTTCATTTTGGTGACTTTTGGAATTCTTAAATGATAATACAAAAAGTTTCACTTAGTTCTTCACTCGGGCTTTCTCTTATTCACTCGGTTCGAACACATTCAACCTTACAAGTCTCTCTCTCTCTCTCTCTCTCCCTCTCTTTCAAACCTCCAGTGGATTCCAAGAATGAAACATTTGTCACCATCCATACCTGAGAAGTGCAGCCCAATGAAGAAGAAGATTTCACCTAAGCTGACACCCGAAGGACCTTTAAATCTGAATCTGGTAAATCACAATTTTGTACCTAATAATGAAATTTCCCCCAAATGTCTTCTATCTAGAAAATCTCTAGTCTTGAACGTGTTAAAATAACAAGGCTGGTTGGAGAGGTTCTCAAGGGAGAATAGATCCATCTATCCTAGGATAGTGGCTTAGTTATACCAGTATGTACAGTTCTCTTCTGATTCTGGTGATGTTTTTGTTGTGAGGAGTAGGGTTAATGGCCAAAGATGCTCCTTCTCTTTGAGGTTATAGGATTCAAGCATTAAGACACATCATGAAGTTATATGTGAGGATTATCAGAGAGGACCTCCACTTTCAACCAATTTCTTTGATCTAGATGATGCTCTGAAAGCCATAATTGGAAATGGCACCAAGAGAAGGGCCATCGCTGCTGAAGTAGATGGAGAAACAAGGATTCTGTTTAAGTTTGTTCAAAATTAGTTTAGTCCATGGAAAGGTTATTTTGATGTGTTAACATATCGAGATGTGTTTTTGATTCACTTTATTGAAAATGGACATAAGATCAACCCGTGCAAGTACATCATTCACTATATGTGTGAGTAGATCAAATTTACATCCATGTCCAATTTTTTGTTCTACTCTCAGCTGATATCTATTATTCTTTTTGAAAAATTTGTGGTTGGACCTAATAAAGAAGTGCTTATGGACTGTGAGTACTGTCTCTCTAAAGCCACCATCAAGAGAATGAAGATAAACTAGAATCCTTGGGAAAATAAATGGGTGGAAGAAAATGATGAGGTTTATGAGAAGATTAATCCTGTGGATTATCCATCAAGGCCGAATGACATTTTTTATCCTGGTTTTGAACCAAATGAACTTGTTGAGTATTCATAAGAAGAAGAGGATGTGGCTGAAGTACCACATAGGGAAGCAGTTGTTGTTGAGAAAGAAAGGAATATTGTTTTTCATGTTGTTCTTGAAGAAGACATTCTTACCCCTAGAGACGATGTCAATCTAGAAATCCAACTTGATGCCGAAAAAGAATCAGTTGTCATGGAATCTGAGAAGCAATCCATGGAAGAGCCTACAGTAGAAGAACTCCCTATTGTGAAAGAAGAAAATCTGGAGGAACTCACTATGGAACAATATATTTCTGAAATCATACCCTCTTCTGATGAAAGTATGGAGATATCCTTTTAGTTGTCTAGATAAGAAATAAAAGAGGAACTTAGAGATGAGTCTGTGGATTTAGACCAAGCTCCTAGGCCTCTATGCCCTGAGAAGGAAGCACCTGTTGAGGGGGATCAAACCCCAAATATTGAATCTGATGAAGCCTCACATCAAACTAAGTCAAGTCCTATAGAAACTCAGTACAAGTATCCTATTTTTTATGATGTTAATGAGTCTCAGCCAGTTACTACAACCGGACCTGATCTTTCTTCCCTATTTCACTTGAAATCATTGACAAACATTGCACCTGAGAAGGAACCTGAACCTGAACCTGACCATATACCAATTCCTACACTTCAACCTTTATCTAAAAAATCTTCCTCTGTCAGTACGAATGATCTGATAGAATTTGGAGATATTCTTGTATCTGGCATTGAGACACTTATGAACTCCCAACCTCTTCCTGCGACAAATTTAAGTGAGAGAGATGCCGCCCTATTATTGGGTAATATTATTTTGAAAATAAAATCTACGATTCTCCATGATATTCATGAAGTATGAGTTAAAAATTAGCTTCTCAGTAATGATGTCACAACCCTGAGATGCATGGTTGAAGACATGCAGAAAGATCTGCATTCGAGATGAGAGCCTGTTACTGGTCCTCTATAACCCATTTTTTCTCAAATCCCTCGTGATTTTTTTTCTCAGATTCAGCCTTATCTAGAATCCTTTGATGAAAATGATGCGAAAAAGCACAAACAGATATTGAATTATATGAGAGAGCTTGTGGTGAACCTTAATAAACACAATGATGAGTACCCTGGTTGTCTTCAAAAGGTACTAAATCAGCTCAAATCCTTTACAGAAGCTGTCAAAGCCTCTAATACATGTGGTCAATCCTCTACACCATCCATGGATAGTACTTTTCACATATCTATAGAAAAATAAGTGCATCAGAATTTTATTAGTAACTTTAATATGGCTACTTTATCTGATGTTTTCAAAAACAGTGATCGAGTTCTTGAACAAGTACAAATTCACTCCAACATTGAAAATGATGCACAGTAGGAGATATATAAGAATTTAGACTTCTATTTCGACCAAATTTTCTCCAAGAATGATATGACCAACCACTTAAAATACCTGGTAGAGAATTTGGGAATTCCTCCTGTGACTCAATCCTTCAAAACCCAAGTCCAAAAGCTAACCGAGTTTACCCGATTGTTGGAAAAGATTATGGAAAAAAATATGACATTGAAAAATCCATGTAGTATGGTAGAGATATTGTTGAAGACTTCATTAGACTCTTGAGACATTATCTTGATGTCTAGAGTACAACAATTATTTCTCTAGTGGCTGCTCCTCTCAGACTAGGGCTGCCTACCATCACCTCTGCCTTAGCCTCAACTACCGTGTCTATTGGCCAAGCTCTCATTCAGATTAGGCATGTGATTCTTGATCAGCAACTACCTAGATCATTAATTCTCCTACTTTGTCTCCCTTATTCTCTGAAAGTCTCACTTTTCCCTATTTCTCTAACATGTCTATGCCTTTCTCTACATCAACCACTGCCCCAATGGATTCCTCTTCTGCTGCTAATAAAGGAAAAGGGAAGGCCAATCCCTGAAGAAGACTAGTGCTTACTTATTTTTTATGGGAATTCCATTGTTTTTGTATTTCTCCGATATTTTGTACTAAATAATGATTAATCTTCATGGAATGTGCCATGTTTTCCCTCTCTTCTTTCATCTTTTGGATAATCCCAAAAGGGGGAGATGTTTCTGCATAAGGTTTCTAGATTTTATTTTCTCTATAGTTGAATCCAATTTACACTTTAACTGTACATGATTTGTGATCATCAAAAAGGGGGATATTGATGGACTCCTCATGTAATAATCATTTTATATTGATCACAAATCTTATTCATCCTAATTAACTCCTATAAATTATATCCAATCATGTGTATTTATTTTTCAATTTCTATAATGCTTTATAATGGTTAAGCTCAATCCATTTCATGCATATCACTATTTAATTCGGAATACATTTATTTGAATAAGTACAAGACACCATGAACCAGACAATGTAAACTAGACACTATGAAGCAAGACACCGTGAAGCAAGACACCATGAAGCTAGACACTGTAAACCAGACACCGTGAAGCATAACACCGTGAAGCATAACACCGTGAAGCCAGACACCATAAACTAGACACGGTGAACAAGCCACTGTGAATCAAGACACCGTAAACCAGACGCCGTGAACAAGACACTGTGAACATGACACTGTAAATGAGACATTAGGACACTCAAACACCGTGATAAGTCTAGACATCATGTGAATGAGACACCATTTTCATAACTTACTATGACACCGTTTCTTAAAATATTTTCTCATCATTTAATTTAATTTCTAACGGTCATATTCGATGCCTTTAATGAACTGATATAATTAATGTTTCTTTGTAGAAATATCATCGGATAGTTGGAGGTACGAGGTGCAGAACACATGGAACCTATCGGCTGAAACTCATGAATTTGTAGATAAATAGAGTTGTTTGCCCAAGAACAAAAAAAAAGTGATATTGAATGAAAAACAGGTCGGTGAGCATGACCATTAAGAACATATTTCATGATTTTCAAAAGGAATCATTGTCACATGTATGTAATCCAACTATGCTAAAGAAAATATGAAGTACACTAGAATCCAGATAACATCTTCACATTATCATAACTCGTGGAGAAAACAAGCTGAATCGTGACACTCTGTTTTTCGCACAACTTACAAAGAAGGACTCAAAGTTTTATCTTCTTCAATCCAAAGAAGTCCAGAGATGCATTTACATCACACAATATAATTATAACATCAAATCTATATTCTTTCTAGACTATGATCATCTTTTAATTTACATTATGAGCAGTGTGTGCCCCAATCTATTTTGACACAAACTGACTCCGGAGATTAACTGGAGGATACTGAAATCCTTACACCAAACTCTTTATACATTTGTTTACCCATGAAAACTATGGAAGAGGTCCCTGTGTGGCCTGGTTATTATTTTCATACCCACAAAAACTGTGGTAGAGGTCCCTGTGTGACCTGGACTGTCTATGTACTGTTGTTAAACCCAATCCAGGGTGTGGATCAATGTTTATTTAAATTAACATCTTGGTGGATGGTGATCACCAAGTGATGTGTATTTGGTATAGTCTTGAGACTAAAACACTTTTTTCATATTTTTTGTGATGTTTATATTTAGTCTTCTCTGTTTTACTTCTTTATTTCATAATCCAGAAATCACCAATTTCACTTTTATAGTTAGTCTTGGAAAGAATTTATAACTGGTTTGTCTTATTTGGATAACTTCAAAAGTAATATTATTAAAACAAATTAAGATTACTGAGAATTAATCAATATTATAATAATCTATTTAAAAATTAAAACACTTATAACAATATAACCTTGATTAACTAGGCTATATATATTTTTGGGGAAACCATTTCTTTTGAAAATAATATTCTTTTAACAGAAATTTTTATAGTTACTCAATTCACCCCTCCCCTCATGAGTAAACTACTCCGACCAACATTATGTTTTCTTTTCACTATGTTTTGAATAATGATGTTAAATTATTTTTGTATGTAATGGTTTTATATGTGAATAATTTTATGTAACATTTTGAAGACTTAAATTAAAATATGAAAAGTTGTGAGTAGTGGAAAAATGGATTCTATTCAGAATTGTCCATTTTGTATGTTATAGTTTTGTAATGTATGAGTTATGACCAGAATATATAACACTCTATATTTTAAGATAATATAATATATATATAAAATGTTATTTTAGCATTATGAAAGAAGGATATAAATTTTTTGGTCAGGTCTTACCACATTGATCTATACAGGAATGATATTTTAATTCATGATTTAATCAAAGAAATTCTCAATGTTAGGGTTCCCTCATTTTTATTTCATATATTGTTTCTAATTAAATTTAATATGTTATAATTTTTATGAAATTTTGTTAGAAATAAATAAAATATAGTATTTTAGTTTTATTGAAAAATTATTATAATGATATATTTTAATATATTTATTTTTAATTCCCACTTAATATGCTAATTTGATAATATACACTCTTTTATTTATTTTGGAACTTTTGGGATGTAATTTTTAATTTTGGATAGTTTTTATTTAGTTTTATAGTTAATATTAATGGTTTAGGGTAAATCATCTGATGACAATTATGTAGATTCACTTCTAGTTTATTTTTTTGATGACTAATTTTGTCAAAGATAGAGTCAAATTGTTGGATTCAAAACACGAGAGGCCGAGTGAAAACTATATTGTCCATTATTTGTGTAAGATCATTGGAATAAGTTATCAAAATAGTTGGAATAATATGTATAATAAACATTCATGGGGTTTTACTGTTTAGAGGGTAAATTTTTTCATAGTTATAGAATGTCTTGGTAAACTATTTTTCAAAACCATGTGAGTGGATATTTCTTATCCAATTCTATTCACATTATTGTTTAATATTTCACCAAACTGTGACCCCAAACCATTTTTTAGCTATATTTTGAAAATTATAAAATTAATGTGGTTCTTACCCCAAATTTTAAATACACAGAGCTTATTTTCATCACCCCTTGGTTCCAAAAACTCTATAAACACCTCCCATTGAACTTTACTCCCTATAAATTTGTTCCCCCTACTCATTTCATCATTTATTTAATTTATTCTCATGGTGAGATCTCTAGGTCTCTCCTCCACTCTTCAGAATACATCTTTCATACTTTTCACCCCTATAATACTTCTCGCATAAACCTGGTATGAAATATTATCTATGTCACACACAAGCCAATAATCTTCAAAAAATAATTATTTTTTCATTATTTTTATCCATGGGTTTTAGAAAATGATATTTCTAAATAGAAATATATAGGGATTAATCATTTATTTCGATTAGCTCTTATATCTTATCGAATATTGTAGTGAACCAATATTTTCATCTATAATTTGAATCTTTTTTCTTTTAGGGGTAAAAAAAATTCAAACTATAAAACCCAACAATGTGGGTTCCTAGGTTCATCCAGTAGTGTGCTCGGGATTGGTGATAGATTTTTTAAACCATGTGTACAAATTAAGTGACTCACCCACATCCTTAAAATTTATAAAATTACCAAACCTACCTATTCAATATTTACCAACAAATTGACCATCACTCTTATCCTACCCCATTTTCCAAGAAGAGAATAGAATGTGACCCCGAAGAAAACATCCCCTTCTCTTCCACCACATAGTTGAGGTGTATGTTATTCTGATTTCAAGTATGGTTCATCTATGTTTAGTGTAACACCCCACTTCTTTACTGTATTCTTCCTCCATTATTTCATTTTCCTCCACTCATTGTACCTTTATTTTAGATAATCCCTTTGTAGGGTTTCAATTATAATATTTTCATGGCTCTTGATGTTTGAATGTTCTATTGGTGGACTGTGGATTTTCCTTTCATTCATAGATAGTTTCATCATCTTTGTTCACCATAGAGGTAGGTTTTACCCATGACTAAATCATTGATTTTGGATCCATCAAATATATGTATTCTTAATTTCCATTTTTGATTCCTAATTAAATTATTATAAATATTAATGTATTCTTTTTAGATAAAATAAGATATAGACTTTTTTCATAGAAAATGAAAAGTCATTTAATTTTAGATATTTCTTTAACATTGATTTTCAGTAACTGAGCACATAAATTTTTATAAAATCATTTAAATGGATATTAAAGATCAATTTTAAAATTATCTTGTTTTCACTATATTTTGAATAGCTAAATGATTTTTTATTTATACCCATTACATAAAAAATTAATCATATGATTGATACCTACTAACATATATATATATATACATTAATGTACATATTCAAAAATAAATATTTGAATACATGAACTAGGATGATGAGTCTCATTATATATAGATAAATATGTCTTCATGGAGAAAATAATGATTAGAAATATATGTTGTTTATATTAAAAATGGTTTTAAAGTGATATTATTACACAATTAATTTTCTTGTAGTTATTTAAATTATTAATATATTTTTCATTTATATTAGTTCATGGATATTCAATATATTAGTGTTTATGCTATTTTTTCAACTAGTTTATTCTATTTTGTGGGTGAAATCAACCAAAATGATTTCATTTTAAACAAATTATACTTTTAATCTCCACATGGGATTGAGGATTCCTGTTATGTACGTTGTTTGGTGTTTTAGAAAATTGATGAATGGAATACTTTGGTTAGATAATAAAAAAATGGTATAATAGTATATGATATTCAAATTTACAAGGTTTTTAAATAACCTTAAAATTTCATGATTAATTCCAAATTGTATAATTTTCTATCAGAATTTTGGTTTTATGCATGAAAAAGTGTTTGTCCAACATTATCTCTATCGATCTTAGTGTTATTGTGGGAATTTGTTTTTATGTTTTTGATCTCATTTTTATTTTATTCAGTTTATTTTTTTAAATCATATTTGATGGTGTATTTTTATTTCACTATTGTTTAATGGGATTCTCCAAATGTTTCTCATATTTGGGTCATGTAATTTGAGTTGAATTTGTGGCATTAGGTAATCCCATATGATATGGGAAACCATGTGGATCCCGGTTAAACGACTATGAATAACTCTTTATAGTAGTTATATAATATGATGATTTTCTACCAAATATTATGTGATGTTTCCCTTTTTTATTAGCCCCATTTAAATTTTATTATGTGTTTCTATTTCATTAAATTTCTTTTTCATTATGGAATGTTTATCTTATTATGGCGGAGCACATATTTACTTTTCAAAAAACATATTTTATAAGGTATATTTTCATTTTCATTGTGATAAAATTTTTTACAAAAACTAATTTTAAGATAAACATAGTATTTTTTATTCTTACTTGATGATTCCACTATATATATAGTAATCTAGGGTACTATTTTGGGTTCACATGGATTAAAAGCTAATAGGAGATGTGTGGTTTCATTAATATAAGTAGTTTTGAGTTTCACCTTCAAACATGAATTAATTTTTAATACAAGTGGTGCAGGGATGTTGATGATTGAATGGGTGTTTCCCACAACTTTTTTTATTTTTTTTTATTTAGGTTCACATAATCTGATTTCATCATATTCCAAGGACTCAATTCATTCACTTTCTCTATTTTTCTTCACCATGATACCATAGAATCACCTAATGAGATGATAAAGTCCCTGAGATACCTAAAATATCAGGGATTCAGTATCATGAGATAAATGGGTAGGATGGAAACTTTGAATAGAAACCATTTTATATGGTTAGTGAAATTTTGGATTCCATAATGTGGTACCTCAGATCAAATATAAAATGTAGGAAATAACATGAATGCAAGAAGGACAAGGTTACTTTGGATAAAATTATTATTGTGAGACCATTAAAAATACTTGAGGAACCCGTGATTTTAATGGAAATACTAGCAGATGGTTGAAAATTTGTGGGACCTCGAATATTTGAATAGAGGTATAAAGTGATGTCATCATATATATCCCCAATAACGATTGTTGGTAATCTTTATGATGACTATTTTCCCCTCAATTTGGGCCAATGATACCACATAAGAATTGGTGGATTTTCCAGATATTCTATAGATGGGTATTTGTGATATGTGGATTCATGAGCGCATGAATGAGAGATCCAATAGGTTAATCCAATCAATTTCTTGGGTAGATCAGAAATCAGTCACAGCATGATGTACTGAATTTCAAAGGGCCTCTACCTCAATGGAATTATACATCAACTTGAAGTAAATGAATTCTTGTTTACAATGGTGGGGTTCTGATTGGGGGATTGAGTGTAAAAGATACATTGTGATGCCATGAAAATCACACGCCATAATTATGGAGGCATGAGAATGAGATTCCCATTTTTTTTGGAAAAAGGTCTCTCTAAGGCGATACTCATTGTAAGAAACCAATTTTTTTACTAAGGCTTAGATCTGTTACATTTCACTGAAAATTACTACTTTGGACCATTTATGAATGCCTAATGGGTTAGTAGTAAAGTTCTCATGGGTGATTGGGGCTGGTTCATAGCGGGTAACCCATATTTTTGGGTAATCTAGGCTGGTCACATGGTTATTTCATAATTGACACATGGTTTGGATAACCATGTAAGTTTATATTTTTAGACATAACCACATAGCATTGTTGGCGCATGGTCGTGCAGCCTAACCATTCAATATTCCCTTCTACCAAGAAAAGCTCGCGCGGTTTGCACATTGTTTTTAAAAACCTGTGGAAAAAACGTTCAAAAAGTTAATTTATGGGTAAATTTTAAAAAAAATATCATTTAATGGTCTTTGTAGCCACCTCTGACTTACCTAATATGATCTTTTGTGGGATTAACCTATTTCTATCTCGATTTTGGCCTTTTTGAATATCTAACCTTGGATTAAGAGATCTCCTTCATCTAGAAACCTATAGTGATTTATTTATTCACATTGGATGCGCAATAGTATGTAGTCAAGTCCTATTAAGACATTCTCCATCCCCTTTTCACTTCACCGAAATATTGGGGTATGAGAATTTTTCACTTTTTCATAGATCTACTCCTATATGATCCAAATCAAGGGCCACTACCAGAGGAAGAGAGTTGTACATCCGTAAGGTCAGTGTTATATAACTCATCCAAAAAGTTCAGTGATTTAGGATCTGTCATGTGGGCCCCACCGATTTCATCACGTTCTGTTTATGGATTTAATATTCCATGATTATACTTATTATAACTCTATCGATATTCTATTCATATGTATGTGATTAATTTTTTGTTGTAATGACGAAAAATCCATCCCTTCTATGCCATATGTTAATCCATAATTATTGCTTTGTGTTTTGACACATTTTCACCACTATTCGGGTGTTCCTTGCCTTGACCACACTAAGGGTAATAATTTCTATATTAACTATAAAAATTTATATTGTGAAGTATATAATGGCACATACCATTTATCTATAGCACTAGAACTTTCTAAGGTAAGTGCTTCAAATTGATAATTAAATTTGAATGATTAATTTGTTTCATATTCGCATCACCTCATACCACATTAATTGAAGGTATGAGAATGATCCTTAAATTTTTTAAAATTCATTAAATGTATTAAATTGACGGTTGCATGCTACTTGTCCTTGTCAAACTATTGAAACTCAAGGCTTAAACCAAATGAATTGATAAAAATGTTTCATGCTACTTGAGCTTATCATATAAATGAATGGTATGGCTTGAACCAAATGAAATATTACATGAATTTAAAATCAAATTGGAATGTATTCACTCGTTCTAACCTAGTATTCTAATTATAGAATTGAATGAGCACTAAAGAACTCAGTTCTGATTAAAGGATACAGCTTACATAGGTTGATACCCACCTAGATCATGATTCTCTTCTATCTATAGATTCATTATATGACATCGTAATATCCCTTCATATTATTTTAGAATTCGTTGGATACACTCCTTAGATCAATCATTAAAAATTAGGTTTCATGGTTAAAGCCCATCAGGCCCTATCTTTGATCAGCCTTGTTTTACCTTGGTCGATCACCATGGTCTCAGTAGACACCTCATTGTGGAATTCCTTGTATTACGCTCCTTGTATTACACTCTAACACCATTACATGATATAATTACTAATGATTTGGCGACCCTTGAGGTCTACATCACCTGGTTTATTACCTTAGGAATTCACTATTGTGTATCATTGATCATTGTTTCCTTCATTCATCTTGGAACATTCACTATTTATACTGTCACCAAGTGATTTTAATGTTGTCACTACCTCACATTACCTGTTATCATAAAATTTTAAATTCATAATTAATGAATTGATTTCGGGCTTAGATACCAAACGAGGGATGAAGATGGTACTTTTATATATTGTTAAATTGTACTTATGTACATTACATATGCATGTATGCACCTTTTTACTTTTCTGTTACACATTCTAGATGTTATACACACCGTTGGTGGTGGCCCACTGAGATTTATCTCACACCCTCTCTGGGAAATGTTTGGTAATCAGAGTAGATTAAATGGTTGCTGGTGTGGAAAAAGGGAATCATAATACTTCAGAAATGTCCTTTATTGGTGTGTAGTATGGAACAAGATAGTATATAACTGAGTTGGAACTTGGGATTCTTGGGATAGTCTTTCATTTTAATTATATTTTATTTTGAACATGTTTTTCATTTTTTCTTGTATCCTTATTTTACTGTTTTCCCGTACATGAAAAGTCATCATTTGTTGTTGAATGTGATTCCAGTTGTTCCAGTTATTATTGATGTTGCCTCTATTTTTTATTCTTCCTTATCTTATCATATATTTCATCCTCTAATTACTTATTATTATAGTAAACCACTACACTAAACATTGGTAATAAGGGAATAGTCTCCCCATGAACACACCCAAGGCCCCTGATGTGAGTCGTCATATTTTGATGTTTGGGGAGATTCACATGATATCATGTGGCCCACTGGGATGGTGGCACCCGTTAAGTGGGATATGGGTCTGGGACATCACAAAGTTGTATTAGAGGGGTTTTCCTTTCCTACCTTACTATTTGGAGACAATAGACTAGAGATTAGGCAGGCCTGGGACTTGGTCATAAGTTGTTCATTGGCATTGTGAACCCATGTTTTGGTTAAAAACCATGTTTCCTACACTATAATTGTTGTTCTAAATTTTTTTTGTTATAGATTATATTATTTCACCATTGGGTGACACACATGTAGTGTGGAGTTTTTGATAATCAATCTATTTTTGGATTTTCATTCATCATTTATCTAATGATATGAGGGAAATGAGTATTGTTACACGCATCATTATAGGCACCTAGAATTCACATGTCATATATATTGTCATGTCATATAAGTGAATTTAAATGATTTTCATTGCTTGATATGATTGTGTTTTCTGAGTGATGTTCTGATAGTTTTCTTTTACATGTATTACTGTCGGTTTCGAATGAGTTATTTACTATATCAATTCATGAGGTGTATGGTCCCTCATAGATTGGAAAGAGTAATTTTCTGAGTCGATCCATTATACTATAAGAAATGGGTGTAATTTCTAGTGATAGGTGTGTGCGCACTGATTCTCCATAAATGAATATCCATTATAAAATGATTTAAGACATCTAAAATGAAATGGTTGCACATCATTATCCCACTATTTCATGTTTATGAAAGGTAACTGAGTGAACCAATCAATTAAAAGAATATGAAATGAAACTTATACTTGAGGAATTATAGATACCGAGATGTTTAAGATGGTGGTTGGGGTACTATTATTTAGGTAGTGAGTTTTTCATACATTCAGATTGCACTAGTGTTATTATCTTCCTGCTTCAAAGAATTTTCAGAGGAATTTTCATGGCATTTGTAGACCAATGATTTCATGACGTCCTTGTATTGTATACTGGGAAGGTGGTGATGACCATAATCCATACATGGTGGGACATGAGATACAAGTAATACCTCTAGGACTTTCACATGATGCACCACCTGTTGTACCTAATTTGGGAATGAATTTCAATGTTTGTGATAGTTTCTTACATCTGATGCACTCCATGCATGGTGTTATATAGGTTACCCTTATGATGGTTCATTTGATTCATGATTTCTAGCATCAACATCCTCCTACCATTTTAGAGGGAGGAGGTAAGCATGCAACTGATTTTGGCTTGAATCCACCATATCTATCTTTGAGAATCTTGAGAATCCACAAGAGTTTAGGTTCAATATTTGAACATACATTCTTTAGGATTCGTCCATGAATTTGTGGGATGTGATTACCTAGTTTGGTCGTCATCTGGGCTTGTAATTATTTGATTTCCAATCTACCTTCTATGATTAGTTCTTTCTACAGATAATGAAAGATGACAGAGCCAAAGAGTTAATGAATATTCTGTAGGGTTATATGTTAGTTTTGGGGAATTATACACATTTCACAGAGGTGAAGTGATTAAAAACGCTTCTATTAAGTGATGAGGTCTCACCTACAAGATGATTTGAGGATGGCCACCCACATGCAATTTGTTTGCAAGTCAATGTTTGTCTCCTACCAAACTTTTCAGAAATAGACAATCAGGGTCATACAAATTAGAATAACCTGAGGGATTTCAATAGTGTTATGTTTAAAATATTAGATCCATGTCATCCCAGTAGTTCTTCAAGTCGAAGGAAACATTCCCTTGAGGTTTCTCATCAGGGGAGTGACAAACAAATTGTCTGTTTCAATAGCTCTAAAGTGTTTTATCATTGTGGACGATAATGGGAATTCATAGCCTCAGTGTGATAGATACCCAATTGAGTGTCGTGCTTTTGGTTTTATGGGAAATATTTAGTGTTTCTATTGGACCATTCCACAAGCTTCGAGTGGAAACAGATCTTCACCAGCTCCACCTTCATGAGCGAGTTCTTTTACACCACATTAAGTAGGGAGTTAGAATAGTACTGATAGGTCTAGCTGAGGAGGACGTCATGGTCTTGGTAGGCAGACCCCATATCACTAACAGCACCAAAAGTGCAATTATGATCATGGTAGTCCCTCTATTTCATATGGTCATGGATCAGGTCAGCTCCATGCACTACAATTGATACCCAAGGATTTGAATATGGGACCATCTTTAGTATGTAGTACTATTCAATATCCTCTACTATAACATCTATTTTATTTTATATTAGTGCTTCAAATTATTTTATGCCATTATCTATCTTGGAGAGTCTCAGAAAAGAGATTCAGTATCACTAGGGTGTAATGCCCCTAGATATTCTACTAGGGGTACGAAGATAGGGAATACGCTAGTGTAAGTATTGTCCCCTTGAGGTTGGCAGTTACCCTTTCTTAAAAAAAATATGTGTTCTCTAAATGATGGGATGCAAGGTCATTATTAGGATGTATAGTTTGGTTTACGTTCATGGTTTTGTAGACTTATATTTCCTTAGGGTATCTTTTACACCACTAGATTACAACAGTTATATACATAAGGGTGTTTGGGATGTCTAGATTCATAGAGCTAGACAATTGAATCTTGGGCTAGGTGGAGTGACTCCGCAGATTGAAAATATCATCATTGAGGATCAGGTTTTACATCAAGCGGATTTAACTACAACAGTGGATAATTTCAGTGATGCTTTTCCCAATGATTTTTCTGGCTTACCTCTTAAGAGAGAGAGGTAGGGTTTATAATAGATATTGTTCTATGTGTAGATCTAGTGTTCATTCCTCTATATAGGATGGAACCTACAGAGTTTCAGAAGCACAAATGGCAGTTAGAGGATTTAACGGCAAAGGATTTAAATAGACCAGTACATCCTCTTCGGGATCAACAATGTTTTTACAAGAAGGCGGAGGGAACCTTATTTCTATGAATTGATTACAGAAGGTTTAACAAGCTTACTGTCATGAACCAGAAACCACTTCCTCGAATAAATGATCTCTATTACTAGATATGAGGAGAAAATGCCTTCTATAAGATCGATATGAGATCGGGTTATCATCAGGTGTGAGTCAGACCATCAGACATACCTTATATAGCTTTCTATAGCAGGTATGGTTTTTATGACTACCTAGTTATACCGTTAGGTCTTATAAACTCACATGTCTTTTTCATGGCTATGGTGAATAGGGGATTCCAATCTTATTTGGAATAGTTTTTCATGGTCTTTGTGGACAACATCTTGGTGTATACAACACTCGTATCAACCACACTAAACATCATGAGGTCATTATAAGTACACTGAGAGTGTATCAGCTTTTCACCATGCTTAATATGTTCTACTTCTGGATCAAGAAATTCCACATATTGGGTCAAATAATATCAGAATTATGAGTATCTGTTGACCTTGAAAAGGTTATTGTTGTAGTTTCCTTGGTTCATCCCATGAATATGTTATATCATCATCTATGATACCTATTATAACTCTTTCGTAGATAGTTATAGGTTATATCGTCTTCTGTGATACATCAAGCATCGTCCTAGGAGCAGTGTTGATGTAGGAGGAAAACGTTCTTGTGTACAGATCTCATTAGTTGAGGCCTCATCAGTGAAACTACCTGACACACTACATTGAAATAGAAATAGTTGTCCATGACATACATTTCTGGAGATATTATATGTTGGCTATGTTATTTGGGCGGTACAAGGACCACAAGAGCCTCAAATATATCTTTCCTATTTATGACATGATCCTTTGATAGATGAGATGGGTATAATATCTTGAGTACTTCAATTTTGAGTTTTATTATATTACTGGGAGTGGAAATGTGGTTATAAATGTACTAATACAGAAAACTCATGCATAGGTTGTACAATAAGCCATTGATGAATAGAAGTTAATGGACCTCTTTTTTTAACAGCATATGGAGTTTCATGACAGTCTTGAGCAGTCTTTCCTCTCATCCTTGACATTTACCTCTTCCATCCTTGACAAGGTTAAGATTATATATTTTTCTAATCTCAAAGGCATGGTACTCTATGAGAGTATATCAAGAGATAACCCAACTCTAGATTGGTCTACGGATAGAGACAACATCATTAATCTATTTGTATATATCTAAGTTCCAACAAGGGTGATGGAGGATTTGATGAAAGATTCCCATTCTTCTCAGTGGTCAGTTCATCCTGGAACCTCGAAGATGTAATGAGATATGTGATGATAGTGTTGGTGGCCTTTTATAAAACATTAGATAGTTGGGTGTATCACTAGGTGTTCAACCTATTAGCAGGTGAAGGAGTATCACTATAGGATTCCTACAACTTCTTTCATTCCTGTAATGTAAATGGGAAGATGTTTCTATGAATTTCTTAGTCATCTTACCTAGGTCGTCGAGGGGTATCTATGATATATGGGTATTCATTAAATGAATAAAAAATCCATCCCACATCATTCCTATTTGGGTGAGTTTTTTAGTTGATGAGGTGGGAAGAATGTATGTCTTTGCGGCCATAAAGCTACACAAGGATCCATTTACTATCGTTTAAGATAAGGATTCTAGTTTCTCTTCACATTTATAGTAGGAATTTGAGAAGGATATGGGAATATAGGTTCCTCTATGCACATATTTTCACCCTTAGACTGATGGAAATTTAGAATAGACAATACATGTTAAGAAGATATACTCTGACCAGGTGTCCTTGATTTTATAGGTTCCTGGGAGAAACATATCCCTCTCATTGGTATTTCCAATAATAATAGCTTCCAGGAGACAATTTAGATGGACCCTTTTGAGGTCTTATATGGTAGGCCATGCCATTCACCCCTGTGTTGGCTAGAAGTAAGTGAGGTATCCCAACTAGGTCCGTGTCTCGTTTAAGTGAACTTAGAGTCAGTTTAGCTGATTATAAAGTATATTAAAACTACATAGATTAGACAAAAATCATATGTTGATCGATGTTGATAACCTCAAGGGTTCGAGGTTAGGGATTTTCTTTTTCATTGGGTGTCACCCAGGATATGGTATAGACAGTTGCGAAAGTAGGGAGAGTTGTCACCTCTATTTGTAAGGTATTTTGATATTTTAAAGAGATTCAGGCCGGTATACTATCAGTTGATGCTACCTCAGAGGTATCTTTCCATCCACAAATTCTTTCATGTTTCACAGATTCACTAGTATAATGTTGATTTGTCTCATAAATTTGATATTGAGGAATTTTGGATAGATTCTAATTCTACAATTGGGGAGTATACAGTACGTATTGTTGACTAGAGCACAAAGGCTCTACGAGGTTGGTATGTCCCTATAGTACTGGTGATATGGAAGTGAAGATGAGTATATGATGATACATAGAAAAGGGAAGTAGACGAACCTGACTAATGGCTAGATTTGTTCTAAAAAAAATTCTCCTACCTTGAAGGTGAAACTAGGGATGATTTATTTTAATGGGGGATGATGTATGAACATGTTTTTTTTAATAATTTATGGATCCATTATATTTCTTGTCTAAATATCTACTATGGACTTTTTATGGATTCTTAATGGGTAAGTAAAGGTCTTAGGTGTGTTTGGAGAATGTTCAGAGGTCAAAACCCTTTTTTTGTAAATCTTGGTATGGCACACAGTTATCACATGGTTGGCATACTATTTGGATAACTGTGCAGATTGAAAGTTTTACACAGAACCACTTCACACAGTTTTTTCATGTCTATGTGGCCTATCCATGAAATGATCCCTTCTACCCAAATAACCTTGCACAATTTTCAAACATTTTTTCAAATCATTCAAACAAACCATGCACATTCCATTTTTCTTGGTAAATTTTCAAAATTTCCCTTAATGATCTTTTAATCCATCTCCATCTTCCCTAATCGGAGCATCTGAAGTATTAACCTACTTCTCTCTCAATTTGTGGCTTTCATACGATTTAACCATGTAATAATGATATCACACTCATTCAAAAACCAATCAAATTTTTTTTCATCACATTGGATGCATAATGGTAAGTATTAGAGTCGTCTTGAGACGTTCTCCTTATATTTTTCTCTCGACCGAGATATCGGGGTATGATCACTATTCTATTGGTCTTAGATCAAATCTTATCAAAGACAAATGAAGGGAAAATACTTGATGAGGATAGTCATATATCACTAAGGTTAGTGGTATATAAATCAATCCTAATGTTCTTAAAATTTGGTTTTGATATTTGGGACCACCAATTTCATCATGTTCTGTTTATGGAATAAATATACCACTCTTTTACTTTTCAAAACCATATTGGTATGATATCCCAATATATGTGATTAATTATTATTTGTTATGACCACAACCACATCCCTTCCTTGTCGATGGTAATTCCATAATTATAGCTTAGTGTTTTTACATGTGTGTGCCACCATTTAGCTGTGCCTTGGATTGACCACTCTAAGGTTAATAATTTCTATATTAATTGGCATGATTTATACTATGAATTGAATGATGGAACGTACCATGTATACATACCATTTGACCCACCTTAGGTTAGTGATTCAAAATTATAATTAAATGTGATGATTAATTTTTTTCATAAATGTATAACCCCTTACCAAATTAATGAAAGGTAGTGGAATGAAACTTAAATTATACAATATTCCATAAATTGATTAAATGAATGGTTGCATGCTACATTTCCTCATCACATGAATGAAATTAAAGGATTGAACCAAATGACTTGATGAAAAGGTTGAATGGAACCTAAACTTATTAAACTAATAAGAAGAAAGGATTGAACTAAATGAAATATTACATGAATTTATAATCAAATAGTAATTTCTAAGCTCGATATCACCTTATATTCTGATTGTATAATGACTTGATCACTCGGGAATCCCATTCCAATTAAATGATACAGCTTGCATAGGTTGATACTCACCTAGTTCTAGATTATTATCAATTCCTGGATGAACAATATGACACCATAGGATACCTTCATAACACTACATGATGCCTTTGATAAACTCCTTCAATCGAGTATTGAAAAGTAAGTGCCATGCTAAAATCCCATCGGGCCCTCTCTCTACTCAACCCTGTTTTACCTTGGTAAATCAACTTGGACTTGGTAGGTGCCTCATTATTAAATGACTTGGATTACACTCTAAGAATAACACTCTTACACTATGACAAGCTATAGTTATTAATGTTTTGATGATCCTTGAGGTCTACATTGCATTGGTTATCACCTTGGGACATCATTATTTAATATCACGTATCATGGGTTCCTTGTTACATCATAGAACCATCACTATTTATGATATCAGAAGGTGAATTCTTCATTGGATCTACCTTACATGACATATCCTCATAAATCGGTAAATTATTAATTAATTAATTGGATACAGGTTCAGACAACATCTGAGGGATAAAACAGGTACATGGGTATTTACATACATTGTACGACTATACATTATATATGCATGTTTGAATACTATTACTATTCCATTACACGAGATAGATATTATAGATATCATTGGTGGTGGCCCACTGTGATCTTTCTCACACCCTCTCTGGGCACCGTTTGGTACCCAGTGTAGATTATGTGGTTGTAGGTGTTTAGAAAGGGAAGCATACATCTTATTACACTTGATTTTTTTTTTGTTTAGTATGGAGCTTGAAAGTAGAGGACCAAGTTGGAATTTAGGATTCTTGTCATTGTATTTTTTTTATTTGTATTTTATTTTTAGAATTTAATGCCTTATGTCTTGTATCCATATTTTCCTATTTTCTAGTACAAGATATATCATCATCAGTAGTTGAATGTAATTCTAGTTTTTTAGTTATTATTAATGTGGTCTCAATTTTATATTGTGCCTTTTGTTTAAATATATTGCTTTAATTATATCCTTATTCATATAGTCACTTGTTGTGCCACACCTTGGTAATGACGTTGTAGTTTCCTTAACGATACACCCTAGGCCCTCATTTCTAATCTCCAGCCACTGGAATTTTGGGAGATGTACGTGAGGGCATGTGGCCCACCGGGATCGAGGCACTCGTTATGTGGAATTGGGGTCCACGTCCTCACAGTCCTTCTCAAAGACACCCTAATTTCATATAATGTATGTATAGTCAATCAGGGTTAGGTTCATAAAGATCAACAATGGTTTTTAGTTGTTTAGATTATGTCTATAGTTTATTTGTTTATTCATATCATCTAACATATTCATTTACTTCTATTAATGTTATAATATAGGAAGAAATCGGGTGTTCCCCTACTGAGTTATATACCCACACCCATCTAGGGCCTCTATTTACCTTGGGTACCCACACATCCCTCACTCGGAACATGTTCAAGTTGGGTCGATGCTTGGGATTACCTGATCAAGATAGAGCATATGGGATGTGACATGGTGTTTGGGATGAAATAATTAATCCGGGATATATAAGAGCAAAAAAATATTTTATATCACCCTTCCTAATTTCATTCTTCATTATGTATATGTGATCAGCTTAGAGTGAGATCATCTATGTATACTCGTAAATATCTTTTTTATTTTCTTATCAAATCATCGGTTGATTATTTATGCTTCTATAATGTAATTTGTATGACTCTATTTATATATAGGGGTTATAGTCTCCTTATACTACCATCATACACCCCACAACTATTCGATAACATCTAGTATACACGAAGGTATGCCTGAGGTCATATGGGGAACTAGTTAGGTTACAATTTAAAGTGATTCAAGATGGGGAGTTCCATAAATACCATAAACACTTAGTAAATATTTTTTATTATCACTATATGGTATAAAATCATTCAATCACTAAAAATATGTTTTTTAATTCAATAAAGGAATTGAATAAAATAAGACCTAAAAATTAACTATCAAATTAAATAACTAATTTGAGGTTTAAATCACATCAACTAACATTCAGTATAACCAATATAGCTCCCTTAAATTAGACCATTAGATTTTAATCCCTCAATTGATACAATTTTTCAAAAAAAATTAAAAAATAACCCATATAATTGATATCGAACAATATTAAAAAAGAAAATAAAGATCAGTTTTCATGTTCTGTGAATAGATTCTCAATATGAAATTAATGGTATTATAGTGATAATGATGAGAAGGAAAATAAAGAAAATAAAATATTTAATTATAGAAAATATGTCAGTTTGGGTGATTTATATTTAAAAAGTACAGATACTACCTGAAAATGACATCCTAAAATTACAAGAAGAAAAAACAAGACACCATTATTCCCTCCCTTCATTACATATTCTATTTTCATTTTTGTAGTCTTTGGTAAAGGAAATATATTTAAATTCAACCAACTATATTAGGATAGTCCAAAGGGTGATAGAATTTGGGTGAATAATTTATTAATATTATTCCATTACATGCATGTTTAGCACCATATGATTTTATGATATAATTCTCTTTAAATAAATTTTATTTCCTAGATACCATTAGTTATATGAAACAACGAGTTTAAATAAAGTGTAAACATTATAAAAATATTATTATTTTACATGGTAGTTTTTCCCAAGATATTGTATTGATGGTTCTTAATAATATTACTTAATGTATTATATATATATATATATTCATTAATTGAAATTTTTTGATTAATTAATTTGAAATAATCCTTAAATATTAATAAAATATTTTAATGTTCAAAATCCCTATTTTTTGAGAGGGTTTGTTTCAAGGCATTGTGTATTTTTATATAGAAAATATAATGATCACTATTAAGAAGATATTTTAGTTAGATGTTATGAAAATTTATTAATAATAATCCATAAATTTGTAATCTAATAGATAAAAATAGAGTTAAAGTCATTTGAATGTAAAAATAGTAACTTTTTAGAAAAAAAATACATACACAACATATTTTAAAATTAGTATTAAAAAATATTTTTAAATTACTTGTTATAATAAAATTTTTAGATATATTTAGTGAAATATTTTGATATGAATCTAATTTGTTTACATGGAAATAAATACATGTTTTATAACTTTTATGCATAGAAATTTATTTTTTAAAAAATTGGTTTTCTTTTTTTTGTTATATTTAAATTAATACAATTAACTTAAAGATATTGAATTAAACAAAGTTTATTTATTATTTCTAATAATCATTTCTTCAATTTTTTATTGAGGCCACAATCATTTTCTGTTGTAATTAATTTAAATAGAAATAAAAATTTGATACCATGATTAAGCATAAAAGGATTTACATGAGGATTATACTTATTGAAAAGGAATAAAGAGATACATAAAAATGAATAAATATAATGTTATAACTTTTTGTTTATCTTATCAAATATTAACATAAATTTCCAATCCATTTTTTTCTATTTCACAATAAAATTAAATTCTGTTATTTTAATAATTAATGTAATTTCATATATATATATATATACATTCCTCCTATAACTTATAAAATGGGACCACTTATTATACATTATTCAAAAAACAATTATCTCAATAAATAAGAAAATATCTGCCAAAAATACATCCTATGTTATTTACCTTGATTCATTATCTAATGGTATTACTATAAGACCATCATATAAAGGATTAATGTGTAATAGAAAGAAGGTCACTCAAAGAAGATGTAGTTATCTTACACGACATTCTCATTATTTATTTGATCTTATAATTCATATAACTCTATTTCGTTCATCCAAAAATAAATAATATAGTATAAAGAATAAACTGATATGTTATTATGATTATGAAATTACAATTTTGAAATACCTTTTAATAAAATATGAAATTAAATGTATCACATGTGTGTGTATGTGGGCTATAACCTCCATATAGTGATATGGTTCATTTTCCCTAAGTATATCTTATATATACATATTATTATTTATGTAATAAATATAAATATGATATTTATTATATAATCATGATTTTGGAATGATAAAGTATTATATACTTTCTTTTTTAATCATTTTAATAATGAAAAATTGTCCATGCATTCATAAAAAATACAGTCTCCATCAGTAATATATTTCATTAAAAATATTAATATTATATAGATGGTAATATTAATATAATAAAATGAAAATATATATCACTTATATAAACAAATAATATTATTGATATGTTTTATTATGATTATAAATTTTCATGTTCTTATTCATTCATTCATTATAAAAAAATCTTATGTTGGTCATTTTACCACTAACATGACTGATGTTATAATTTTTTCAATATGAGTGATTATGAAATTTTAAATACATGTTATATTACATAATAATATGATAGAAATTTAATTATTAACATTCAATATATGATGGATCCCTTTTCAGTTTACAAGGACCAAAACTACCTCCGAAAAACATACATGAAAAAACGAAATAGTTATCCCCTAAAATAGTGATTATAATAAAGAATTTTTAATGACTAGATGATATGATACTATATATAAAATGTTAATGGTGTTATAAATATGAATATGATTTTGGAATATATTAATAATAAATTTAAATTTTATATAAAGGATGTTATAGTTCTTATGAATAAATTCATATTTTAGGTAAGTGATTGGGTTACAATCTCATTTCATTTTCTGATTTTCTATTTTACACATCATTGAGGGACACTATATATATAGTATCCTTTAAATCTAATATATTTTTTTAGAATTTATTTATTCCTATGATTTTCATGCAATGGCACAATCTTTATCCCCTTGGTAATTAAAATGATTGAGAATCATTTTTAAGAAAAAATGACCTTATTTTATCATTAGTATTGGATTTCTTCTTCCACATCCATGTTCTTAAAAAAAATTCATGAATTTTCTTTTCTATGATTCAATGATTTTATAAATTAATTTTAACTTGTTTAAATATTATTTAAATCATTTAGAAATAAATTTCTAAAATGTTTTTTGAATTTCAATGTTATGCCTTTTAACAGAAACTGGGAACAGAATCATTATTTTGACATATACTGCAGGAATGTGTCTTCCAACAATCATTACTATTCAAAAATTAAAATCTTTCATTAAATTTTCAATGTATTTTTTAATGAACATATTTTACTAAATATTTTTCTAAATTTTTGATTGATTTTATGTTTTTAATGATACAAAAAAAAGATTATTTTCTTTATTTTCAAAAAAATGTTAAAAAGATATTATAAAAGTATTTCTCAACTATGTAAATATCATATAAGGATATATATCATTCAATTTTTATATTATTTCAAGATAAATTACACTATCTTTTTATTAATTATTTATGTTTATTTATGGATTTTTTAGGAAACACAATTATATTCCTTAGGTTATTCTATGATAAAATGATGAAAATTTTGTGATTTGTTTCCATTACATGGGAAATGATATTATAAATTGATGGATGATATATGATCTTCGAGAAAAAATATTTAATGATTTCATTATTGGATGGGTAGGCCTGTAATTATATATCATGTTAATTTATTGGGTAAAAATTGACACCTCTTTTGATAATACAGAGTTGATTATGGAGTGAACCTAATTAATGGACTATGTAAATTGTGATAGGCTTGGGAAGGAACCCTTACTAAGGAGATGATGGAATAAAGAGTTAAAACAATTCGCTATAATAGTCTCTATAGTGATCCTTGACTAAGTAAATGGTTATCATTGCATACATTCATTCTAAAAAACTATGCCTTCTTTTATTGATATGTTTCCATGCATCATGACTAATTATTGACTATTACACACTCTTATAACTTATACATTTCTTCTAAAAAATAATTATTCCATTATTTATGATTAATTATTTTTTAATGATTGGTTAGGACCTTCTTAGGAATTGATCAATTTATAATATATTTATTCTTATCTTATCCTCAATTGTGATAATTTATTGATAGATTCTATGTCTACCATCATTTAATATATTGAATCACTAGTTCAAATGATTCAATTTTACCATGGTTGGAAAACAAATTTATGATGGGTGTATCAGAGAATGGTACTATATTAAAAGAACATTGTTATATATTTTGAAGAGTATTTATAAAATATATTGAGTATGGTTCTAGTATCTAATGGATATAATCCTTTATGGTTCCAAGGAATATATTATTATGTGTTTTATTGAATATTCATCTAAAAAATCTTAATATATATCTATTTCTTGATTATATTACTTTATATGTAATAATAGTAGGTATTATTTAATTTTGGAGATTGGTATTAGATAATTTGATTTGAAAAACACTGGAAAATGTCTAAAAATAGTAAACAACCTAAATCATTGGTAATGTATAGATTATTTGGTTTTACTAGAAAATGAACCCATATCTAGATATTTAAAATTTCATGAGGATATATAATAGGTGAACCATGGGTGAACAACACATAAAGGCGTTTGTTGGGTATTAAGTCTAGTATCACCAATTCCTGATGATTAGTAAAAATATGGTATAGATATAATGACACTATTACGGAAATTATTAGGATAATTAACATATATTTTTAATGAAACATTATTATCGAAATAAATGGGTAATGATTATTTATGAACAATGTTAAACCATATTTTGAATATATTGAAAAGTATGTCTCAAGGTTATGACATGCCATGATTGATATTTCATGATAACATGATTTTTCACAATGATAATTATTTATAACACTAGAGGTTTTAATTATATTCAATGGTATAAACATAGAGGAATTATTTTATTTCATAATGTGACAAAATATAAATTGATTTTTATCTACAGATAGTTAATGTTATGGTGTTGTAATGAAAAATTTTACTTTTATCATTAACATACATTTTATATCTATGAATCTTATTGATCTTCCAAACAAGAGGAGTTGAGAACACTATACTATTGATTTCTTCATGTAAAAACATAAACACTACATTAGTGTGTCTAGTTCTACACTAATTAAAATCAAATGGGTCATTACCACTAAATGGATATTTTATGTTGTTGGTTTCTCTATGAAATAAAATTATATTTTGGATATTTATAATTTGTAAGGTGAAGTAGATCAATGATCGAATCTTGTCATGTAGATGAGGAAATAGGTGGAAATAAACACCATGGATTGGGATGTGTTTAAGAGGTTTTTTTTAAAAAAAATTATTACATATTTCATTAATAAGAAAACTGGTAATGAATTCTTTAGCTAAAAAAATGGACGATCACTCTAGAAGTACATATGAGGAGAACTTTTCAAGACTTTATAGTACTACTTTTTTGTTTTATTATTGAACCAGAATATATTATTGACCAATTAATCATTTTCTTTAAACATATTAAATGAAATTATTTTTCAATAAGAGACATTAGTAGCTATTGACAAGTCTTTCAAAATGATCTCACTATTGAAATGGATATCAAAATCACCAATCAATCTTTGGGTTTTGATTACAATAGAACTATGGAATTCTATCCAGATTGTAAAAATATAACCTATAAAGGGAAGAATGAAAGTATTACTTTGTGTAAAATGATTTTAAAGAACCATTAATGAAATTTTCTTATGCATTATATTATATTCTTCATGTTATGAAGAAATTTCCATAAAGAAATATAATTCCAACGAAATGTGAAGATAGTAGTAAAGTTCATGAGAATGATCATCAAAACATACCTCCCCCATTAGAATTTTGTAATTATAGGTGAATTGAAATGATTAGCATTATTTAATTAATACAAGGGTTATTGATGAAAATAATCATCCACATCATATCATTCTATGAGATAAAGGTAACTATCAATTTTTCAGACGTGTTAAATTGGGTCATGAGGAGAAAGTGGTAAAATATACACTTACAATCAATTCATGAACTAAAACTGTTTTCTTTAATTGTAGAACAACCTAATTTTTATATATGTATAATTTTATAATGTTATCACTTCACCTCCTAAATTACTTCAGGTTGAGTTAGAAAAAAATTATAATTTTACAATGATTAACTCTCATGTTTATATTTCATCTATGATAGAATTTTACCATAGTGTGATTTAAGTAATTGTTTTGATACTATCTATAGTTGGATTTAATGACATTTTGGGAATGTATTAAATTTAAAAATATAGACCCCATATCAATCTCCTATTATGGTAGTTCGTATATGATATTTTCAATTTACTAATTATTATTTTCTAGTATGAATGAATATGAAAATACAATGAAAACTACATCTATAATATACGTCTTACTAAAAATTAATGAGTGATAATGTTATCTAAATGTAAGGGAGAAAATTAAAATTCAAAATATTCATATGGTTTTAGAATTTATTTATATATTTTATAATAAAATGAATTCTAGTTCACTAAATTTTGAACTTTTTATTTCAATAGAACTCATGGATGCTGATAAAAAGAGTTCATTGATTATAAATAAATGTCCTAGATTGACTTTTGAGAATTTGAAAAACAAATTGAGGAGAATATTTATAAGAAATTCAAATGACCTTGTGTGTCATCATAGATTTTACCTATTATTTTAATTAAGAATAAATATGGATCAATTCATCATTTCATTGATTACCGAGACCTTAAAAAGATAACTATCAAGAACTAGTATCCTCGACACAATATTGACAATTTTCTGGTCAACTAAACTGGGAGCATTAATTTTCCATGATTTATCTTCATTTAATATATATTTAATTGAGTGTCAAAGGAGGTTATACCAATGAAAACATTCTATATACTGAATTTTCATTTGGAATTTATTGTGACTCCATTTAAATTTAATAATTCCCCAAGTATCTTCATATATTTGTTGAATATAGTATTTATGGATTACCTTCATACATTTTTGGAGGTATTCATGGATGATAATATTATATATTCAATGAAAAAGTAAGAGAATGGTTATATTTCGGGGATTCTATTAAATACCTCGTGGAAGGATACGCTATATGAAAAATAATGATAATATTAATTCTAGATTTTATAAGTTCAATTATACGATTATATAATCTAATGATAGGGTAAATCATCGAATCCCTCAAAGAAGGAATTTTTTAAACAATGTCCTAGATTAACAACAATTACCGCACTCCATTGGACTATTGGGTTAGATGGAAACTAAAAATGATTTTTGTGGTATATATTAGTATAATTAAATACCCTTAAAATATTACCTAGATTGTTCCATGTTCTATGAGACTGGTGAATGTGGGGAAAGATTCAATGACATGATGGAATAGTTTTTCGGTGCACTTGTGATTAAATTACCCTATATTGGAAAATGGTTTTTGGATATATAGTGATATATCTTAGAAAATACTAATATGAATCCTCATGTAGATTTATATGGTGATATATTATGCCTAATGAAAATTAAAAAATCATGAGAAATTTTACCCAACTCATGACATGGAGTAGGTGGTAGTAAATTTTTTACTGAAAATATTGAGGCATTATATATATGAAAAGGATAATATAAATATAAATCATAAAATAATGAATTATATATTCACATTGAATTAGTTTAATGTGATCCAAATGAGGTTTTTGTAGTTGAATAATCACTACAATTTCTCAATACATTAAAATCATAATATGGTGATCAGGGTAGATGATGCTTTGATAAGGAATGACCATGTTAGTTTTTTCATAATGATGATTTAAATAGATCTAATACAAATAGATTTGAAGATTATTTCTCTTCAAATCATGAGTAATTAGGGTATATCATATCTTTTTTAGATTATTATTCTACCACCATCCATGTGAGAATAAGAGTGGCACAAAAGGTAGATATAGAATTGTAGAAGATGGTGATTATGGTTCTGTTGTTAAATAAATAATTTGATATAATTATAACATTGAACAATCATGTATGTGTCCCATAAATAGAATATTTTGAAATTTTTCTTTTTAATGAATCTCATATTTCATAAATAAATATTAATCCTGGAAGTAAAAGATTATATAGAAATTAGAAATATTATTTCTGATTAGACAATATGGAAAATTATATTATAGACTTACATCTTGATTCCTACTATTCTATTATATAAATACTGATAGATAGTATTATAAAGCGATATTATAAGAACTACTAATTATTTAGACCCAAAACATGGTGTCCTAGAATTTAGATTCTGATACCAATTTTAAATGGTTTCTAATTCTTTTTATTTATAGAATTGGAAACACCAAAAAGATATCACATCCATCAAGCTATAGGACACCATTCCAAAGGATGGTGGACAATGGGGTTACTTTTCATTAATGTATGGGAAACTGAATTGGTTGAGAGAATTTATTATTGGGAACATCAAAAAGTGTTAGAAAAAATTATTTCCTACTCTAGGCCCCACTTATAGATTTATTATATGTTCATCCATCATTCATAGACCCCAATACGGGACTAGATGAACTAATTTTTAAACATTCATTGTTGACTTTTGATGTGAATGAAAATAAATTTCAAATTTATAATGTTGAAATGAAAATATAAATGTATCCGGGGATCTCCATGTTTTAAAATTCTTTATATTTATTTTGGTTCAAATTTTTATATCCATTAAATCAGTACTACATGGTTCACTAGAGTTAATTATCATCTTGGAAAATGGTAGTTGTTTATGGTTTTGATATCAAGAACTTGAATGGGGATGACAACTTATCCTTGTGAAATTAATAAATCCCCATTTATATTATTTCCACTTAACAGTAAATTTCATACCATTTAACATTAGGTGATAAAAAATACCCAGGATGTTTAACAATATATAACTAGGATGACTTGGTGATAGATGCCTAACAATGGATTTTTAGGGATAACGAATAATCTTACATTTCTATTTATCCTGTATGTGATTATTTCCCAATGAGTATGATCTTATTTTGTACAAAATATATCATAATGAAAATTGATCTCATCGGGATTATAACTTCATGAGGATGAATTGACGTCATGCAGAATATGTCCACATGTAGATGACCCACATTACGAATATGATAAAATGATCATGATATAGTGGATCATGAAAGGAATATATCCATCCAGGATGAAGTATGTATTTATCATGAATATAACCAGATAAATGACAGAATATAGGGAATATATACCAATGGATTATTCATACAGAAATATAATACTATGGATAGGAAAGGTAAGGATTTAAATTATCTAATTGGTAATATGGACCACAAATACATATAATGAAAGGTTAATTATGTTTCACCTAAATCCCATAGAGTATTCCAATATATATTGACAATAATTGCATCACATCCCATATTGTTTGTTTGTTATGGATTAAGTTTGTATGATAGGACCAATCCATTCTATGTAATTTCATCCAATTAGGAAGTATGCAGGGACATTTGATTATTTGAGATGGGGAACAGGCCTTGAAAATGTATCTTATGTATCCAGTAATGAAAAAAATTCAAATACTACATCATTCTGATTTAATGACAACATATTTCATAAAATATGAGGTAACATAGATTTGACATAGAATTATGTATATATGGAAACCAAGATATGTTACATTAGTAATATGACCCTTCATAGGTGAATAATAAGTGACCATTACATATACATATTGATGACTCCAATGCTAGGGTAATTCACATTATTTTAATGACCTGATTATTGAATGTAACAAAGAAAGTAACAACCCAGAATTTCAATATGATATTTACTTCCAGAATATATGTTGGATAGATATTATATAATTGCATACTCATAATAAATTAGGAGAAACAAGTAAAATTATATATATTTAAAAGGTATTATAAAATTAGGAATCGATGAATCCATTTTAAATTGCTAACATTACATCTTAATAAAAAATATATTCGTTAGAATGGTATTGTATGGATCACCCTATCCTATAAGAATCACCACTCCAACTTCAAATTCTTTTGAAATAAAACAAAATATTAGAAAAAAATATGAATATTATAAAGATTAAAATATAACAATGAGATAAATTATAGGTCATTTTGAGTGGAAGAATGAAAGGGAATATATAGAGAGTAAAGAGAAATTTTACCATTGGAATTTGATTATTATATGACCATTGGTCAAATATGAAATTTGGTCAATATAACCATTAGTCAATATGACATTTGGAAACTATAACCTTTATTGATTATTTTATCTCTATAATTATTTATTTAAGTACTATTGTTAAATTATAATTGATATATAAACACGCGGCCATTTATCTACTTACTTTATCTCCCAACCCAAAATATATGATGATATTGGGATTTTTATCCCATGGATCCCCCCTAAGGTGTCCTCATTCCACCAAGTCTCCATCCTTGTGTTTTAGGAACAAAATTTAAAGGTAAGGGAAATAATTAATTCTATTTTACATTTGAGTTCCATTTTAACGGGTTATATATTATACATTCAAAAAAAAGTTATTTTACCAACTTTTTATTTTCCTATCACTATAATAATATACGTTTATGAATTAGAGACCCTTTCCCCTATCATTTTACAATTTTATAAATCCACATTTTACACCCTTCATGCAAAATAATTTATTTGTGAAATTTCTCTATTTTACATGAGAAATTCTCTTTTCATTTTTATTTTAATAAAATCTTCACCTAGATTTCAAATAGTTTTTAAAATGACTTTTTCATCAATGGATTTATGTATATGAATCCTTCATCTCCTTTAGTGGGTTAAAAATGATGTAATTATCACGTGTTTAAGATCTTTTAGATGTTAGGATTTTTAATTAGAAGCATGTTGATTACTCTACATGGGTTTCTAATGTAATGATTGATTATGATATCTATGGATAAAATTATTTAATACATATAAAGAGTGTACCTAGATAAAACTCCAATTTATCAGGTAAAGAATTTAATCTCAAGAGATGAAATTTTTTACGATTCCCTAGTGAATAACCTTGGTACTTTTAATTTATGACACCTTGGTCAGAAACCATGGTGATATGATTTTTAATGTCTCATTTAAATTTTGTAGACGCATTTTTATATTATGACTCATGTTATTGTAATTAAAATATACCTCTTTTTCATTCCATATCATTATGTTTCATGTTTATATTTATATGTCTCAAGATAACTTGTTATATATATCTATATCTTATTAACTTATTGGGATTCATTCTCCCCACGTATAATTTGATATATGTCCACAGATTATGAGATACAACAAATATAACTTATGGAGAACCCAGGAATATGGTTTTTCAGTGTATTTAGAATAACATTTTATGTTTTCATGTATTATTTACATATATTACATTAAATCAATCATGAAAATTTCTTCTATTCCATACCTTTTAATGAAATGTTGTGTAATAGAATGGTGGGAAGTCAAAGTTTTTTCATCAAATAGTTTAGATATTTGTGGAAATTATGACATGAAATCATAGGAATATCCCTAGGTATAAGTTGAAATATAGTAAAACATCCAGGTATTTTAGAGAAGTATTATTTATGTAGTTTCCAAATAATGAATTCCTTGTATAGATACAAGAAATTTGATCTATATCTGGCATAAAAGTACCTTGGGGTCATAAATGAAAACACATATTTCAGATAGAGTCGAACAATAACTATTGCATGATAATATGCCTTGCTGCAATCCTAGTTTGACACTCCTAGGAGATATTTTTCGTTAAACACAATCTTTTTATGAACCATTATAAAGGATACATAACAAATATATTCTATTATTAAATGATATTCATATAATATTTAGGAATGATTTTTTTAGACATAAAATCCCTATTAAATTATAAGATTCATAAATGTAACATGTTTCTAACTATAGTTTTCTTCTTTTAGAAAAATTGTCAGTAATATGGAGAACTACGTAAATGTTGAGTGTAAAAGATGATGCATTGATAGAGTTCTAATTAAATGATAAATTTAAATTTCATAAGGTTGAGGAATCAGTTTACTCAGGTTATGAAAAATTACATGAATCAAGTCGAGATATCGAATTCACTCTGAAGAAGAATTTTTTTAATTGATTCATTATTGCATCAATGACCAACTTATTTTAGTTGAACGATAGATCCATAGAGTGGTGAAAAATATATAATCTCTATATAAATGATCATTTATATACTCCATTTTTTTTACCAAGAGAAATTCAACCATAAATAATACCACATAGAAGAAGAAGTTGATCACTATTGGACACTAGTTTAAAAAAGAATCCAAAAAAGGAGATCAGTTCTATAGAGCCAGAAGAGTTGATGGGAATCTTTTTTTATAAAAATTTTCCCCATTTTATGCAAACAAAAAAGGAGAAGGAATTCCTTGAACAAAATTTGGAGGAATATTAATAGGTGAGATGCTATTAAATGAAATTTATAGGACCTTCTCGATAAACCTATATATTTATTATGGATCCTAAGTGAAAGGATGATAGATTCTTCTGTGGATTGTGACACTATATTTATAGGAATATAGAAAATAAATACTATGAATGATATGAGGAGGTAGTGTGATGTGCTATAAAGATTGAATTGGAGTTTGGAGATATATAGTGGTCACATATGCTTGATTAAAATAAGAGAGAAATGAGGCGAAAATCCGGCCAGATCATTGATCGTGGAAGAGGTCGAAAGGAAGTGAAAATTGTGAAATGAAAAAAATGTGGGACGAATCATTTGTGTAACTAATTAAATGGGAGTGAAAATTGCTAAAAGTGGTATAAAGATGGACATATGGCTCAAAACTATCGTGGTGAGGTGAAACCTGAATTTCTCAACACTAATGTATAGTGGAAGATGGTGCAGAACAAACCAGAAGTTGAATTCATCAAGTGTGGAAAGTAGGGGAAGTAGTTTTATCAACATCCAAATCAGAAGATAATGGAGGGGAACCACCATCATCCTCAACATAGAATATGGGAGAATCTTCGGTCATTTTCTATCAAGAATGATGAAATGGAGGATCAGAACGATGATGGTGAAGGCACACATGTTATTCTCTCAAAGATAGAAAGTAATTTGTTTGATTCTGGTTCCATTGATTACATTAATTCATCCATGTTTTCAATGAATATAGAATCAATCCCTGGATAGAAAGATGTCAATAAGTCAGTCATGACTCCAAGAGGAATTATCCTGGAATCAAAATTGTAAACAAATTCTAATAGTATCTTTGGTGAGTAAAATCTCATCAAAAATCTTGAAGTCATTTCAATTGTGGAATTTTACCCTATAACAGGGACTGACTAGATCTCAAAGTACAATTCTGAGATCAACTATAGAAGAAATAAAACGGCAGTAGACTTTAATTCTAAACCTACAATCGTTTTTATAGGAGATGTATCCTAGCATGAGATCTTCCTAGAAGAACGACTCATAGACTTATTTTTTCAGTTGATCTGTGAAGAGGGATAAGTATGTGAAGGTAAAATTATTGATAATATCCCCATATTTTAGGAATACATTGATTTATTTCGTGAAGAGATACATGGACCTCCACCAGAAGGATATTTAGAGTTCCCAATTGAATTAATACTAGGATCCAAGTTGATATCAATTCCCCCATAAATAATAGAACATATTGAGTTAGAGTAATTAAAAAAACAACATAAAGATCATTTAGGTGATGGATTTATCCAACCGTGAGTGTCTAATTCGGGAGAACCTTTTCTATTTGTGATGAATAAGGATAAATCAATGAAAGTATGAATTTACTATATAGAAATTAATGGGATCATAGTAATTAACAATTACCTTCCACTAAGTATTAATTATTTATTTGTAAAGCTTCATATAGCTCAATTAATCTTCAGTATTGACCTCTGAAATGGATTTCATCAATTAATGGTGAGGAAATAACATATTTTAAAGACTACCTTCTAAGAGAAATATGGGAATTATGGTTTTTATTATGAACTTTATATTGACCAATCCCCTACTATATTTATGGATTTGATGAATGTTGTATTTAAGGACTATGTTCATAAATTATTGGTGTTTTTTATTAAGGATATTCTGATATATTCAAAAATAAGTGGGGACTATAATGATATTCTATGGGTTATATTGAAACCATTAAGGAATTATAATCTTTTTGAAAAATTCAGAAAATGTGATTTCTATTTACACAATATTGAATTCTTGGGAAAAATTGTAACAAATGATGAAATCTCACTTGACCCTGTAAAGAAAAATGTTATAGAGGGGTGGCCTCATCCTACAATGATAATTGAGATTCATAGTTTCCTTGATTTAAAAGGATATTATATGACTTCTGCAAAAAAATTATAAATTTATAATCCAATGACCTAGTTAACTCAAAATAAAGTTTTGTTCATATAGAAAATGAAGTGTAGTGAATGATTATAAGATTAGAGGGAAAAACTGGTCAATATATCTATGTTAACACTACCATATATCGGAGTAGGATAAGATAATTATATTTATGTATCTATGAAAGGTCATGAGTGTTTCCTCATGAAAAATGACAAGGTGATTTCTTATGAATCACAATAGTTAAATCCTCATGATCAGAATCATCCTACGCTTGATCTAGAGTTAGTTGCAGTTATGTTATTCTCTTATGATATGATGCCACTATATACATGGGTAGAAATGTGTTATATACTGAAACCACCAAATATTGAATCATATTTGTACAAAAAATTAATAAACATGATACAACAGAGATATATGGATGTTCATAAAATTTATGACTTCTAAAATTCATTATCACCCCAGAAGAGTAAAAAAGTATGTTATGGATTAAGTAGGAAAGGCCCTATTTTATTAGAAATGATGATGATTTAAGGAGATCATTTTCTCAAAAAACTATTAATATTTGACACGATAATTACAAGGGAAAGGATATCATCAACACTTTCAAAAATTATTTCTCAATCATTGGTACTATATATGATAAACAAATATCAATGGGAACATCCATTGTTATAAAAGAATCTGGAGGTTGTGATGTATGGGAAGATTCCTGAGTTCAATATTGATCAAGAGGGTGATTTAATATTTCATACAAGGTAATATGAACCATCTTTACAAGAGATAAATATGGAGATGATGGATAAAGAAAATATGTCTATATTATCTAGGAATCTCAGAAGCAATAAACCATAGAGGGGCCTATTTTTTAATTTTTAGTGGGATAATATGAAAAGGTAGATTTCTTCCTAAACTACAGGCTCTATGGTATGTCATCAAGTGAAGGTAGAGTGACAAATTCCTAAATGGGTATTATAGACACAACCCATATAAATATGGAAGTGAGGCAATATCAATATGGTCATCATCATTGGTATAAAAATAATATACAAACTAAATAATACTATAAGGGTTATAATTGATCATCTCACCATGTCTTCCCTTTACATCACCATTCAAAAATATTTCCCTCTTAAACAACATGCCAAGATATATCTAAATGTAGTTGTATAGAATCATATGCTTCCACATTATATCATTTTAAGTCATGATACTAGGTTCGCATCTAAATTATAGATAAGTCATCAACATGCTTTAAATAATTAATTAAATTTCCGAATGGCCTATCACACCCAAACTGATAGCTAATATAAAAGGAATATTAAAACACTTGTGTATATGATGGGAACATGATCAATGGAATTTAAAGGAGTATGAGAACAAAACCATACACTATTTTAGTTCTCATAAAACAACAACATCCACTCAAGTATTGAAATTGCACCATATGATGCTCTATATGGAAAGCGATGTAGAACTCTTATATGTTGGGATAAAGTTGTTGATAGAAAGATTCTTTCATCTAATCTTGTTCATTAGATGATAAAATGTGTCTATTCCATCCAACAACATATAATGGTTGCTAAGAGATGTAATACGTGCTATTCCTCCAAAAATTAAAGGGACTTGGGGATTGATGTTGGGGTCAAATTATACTTTCTATTTCACCATGTAAATGATAAGTAATTTGGAAATAAGGGGATGTTTATCCCTAGGTATATGAGGCCCTTTGAGATCCTTGATCATATATGAGTAGTGGAATATTGGATATCCCATCCACCAAAAATTTATCAAGTTCATGATGAATTATAAGTACCTTTATTGAGGTAGTACAAAGTTTATCCCTCACATATATTGAATCATGAGATGGAATAACTGGAACATGACCTCTCTTGTGAGGAGAAACAGGTAGAGACCTTGGACTGTAGAGACATGGATCTACATTAAAAGACTAACCAAATTGTGATATATTTTTATGGGAACCATAAATATCATTAAGCGAAATGATAAATATAGTAGAAAATGTGAAAGGTTTACCCTCACATTTTCTCAACTGAGAAAATGAGTTAAAATTTCAGGGGGGAAATTTCATAAGGGGAAAGAATCTATTGACCCAGGGTTTCTAAATTATATTTTTCTCCTACATAATTATATGTTACATGTTATATAATAACATAAAAAAATATAAAAAATGAAATTTTATATATGTAATAATAATTATTAAATTAGTGAGCAATGAAAGCAATTAAATTTCCAAAAATTATAACTAGACCAAAAAATATAAAATAGAATAGCTAGAATGGGAATGTATGGATCACCACTGAATAATATAATCATCACCCCCAAAAAAATATTTATAAATAAAAATAATATTGAACAAATAATCATCTTATGAACATGAAAATATACCATTAAGATAAATTATATTTATTTTTGAGTTACACAATGAAGTGGTATGTATATGGTATAATTGGAAATGTGATCATAGGATTCGACTGTTATTTGAAAGATGATCAATATAACTATTCCTTAATATTATAATTTGAGACTATAACCTTGGTTAATAATTTTATCATTATAATTAATGTTTCTATGTAGAAATGAAAAATGATATTTGATATAGAAAGGAGATTCGATAGACTCAACTAGTAGAGTCGTTTCAATTGAATCCCATTTTTCATAACTTCAGATGGGGGTATTATCATTGGGGATTACCCTTGATAATTTGTATGTCGAGCATCAAGATGTGAAGAATGAATTAAATCACCTAAACAATAATTTCAAGTTAGTAGAGATTACCACCCAATCTATGTTGGCCTAGCTACCCCATAAAACTACCACCTTCACCCACCCGACCCATAGATTGTATGTCAGTATCATAATGTGTAACATGTCCATACCATAAATACATAATGTGTAGTTTCCATTGTACAAATACAAATTTTTCATCAATTCCACTTCATAATTGTTTTTATTAATAAAATATTTTTTTAATTTTGATGACATTGCTAATTTTTTTATGCATATATAACATAATTGATGTTTTCTAGAAAATATAAAACAAAATTTATAATAAAATATGGTATTAGGAATAGTAATTTTTTATTATTAAATAGTATTTTAGAACAATTTTATTTAAATAATAAATGATAAAATAATATAATAACAGCCTAAAAATTAATTTTATAAGTGTTTGATATTTTACTATTATTTACAAACTATAATTTTTTTAAATCAAATTTAAATTTAAATGTAAAAATATTAATATTTATATAATATTTCATGAAAAATAAACACCATTTATGAAATCATAATTTTAAAATTAAGTTAGGTTAAATGTATTATATGTTTCTGAAATAATTTATTTTTCCTTGAATAGTAAATAAAAATACAATTTTCATGTTTTGGTCTACATTATGACATCATATTCATTTATTAATGATAAATTAGTTAATAAAACAAAATCAATGTCCTCAGGTATTTTATTTTATTAATATTTTGTGCCATAATATATTTTAATCAATTTTTAGAAATTATAAGTGATTTATAAATTTTAAAGTAGAAATTTTCATTTTAAAACTATTACATTGTGGAATCTTCAACATTACATGAAAAAATAAGTCATTAGAAATTATTTTAGGTTTTCATGGATTTAAATAACATAAAATGTGACCCATGTTTCCATTACCAGGAGAAAAACAATGGGTATGCTAATGAGTTTTCATTTTCCCCAACCATTAATTACATTCCATATATTTAGAAATTATTAAACAATATCTCCACTTCTCCTTGAATACCCAACCATTTATCCATTTCCTATCACTCTCAATCATTCCTCCATGAATTTTGGGTGATTCCCCCCCCCCCTCCGATGGAGTCCCCATAATGTTTCCTCAGGCTCCCAAGGATTCTTCATCGATTTTTAAGAATAAATCATCATGGTAATGGAATTGTTCACTTCTCTATTCCAATAATGTAAAATTTTAATGTGGTATGTATTCTAATTTCCAAAATAAGTTCATTTTTACCACTCCCAACAATACCATTACTATAATAAAATGCTTATATTAATGGGACACCGTTTTCACCTCTCATGTTACCCTCCCCTAAAACCATATTTCATACCTTTCATGTTGTAGAATTTTTTTCATAAATATATCAATTTTACATGTGAAACTACCTTTTGTTTTTTTCTTGAATACCCAAAACACATTTATCACCAATGGGTCATAAAATATATTTACAAAATATTTTTTATCCAGGTATTTACATATATGAAACTAGAATTTCCTTCCATGGTTTAAAATTGACTTAATGATCACGTCTTGAGTAACATTTGTAATAAAATATTTTTTTAAGAAATCCATTATTTATTATCCATGGGCTATTAATTAAATTATTCATTATGATCTATGTTCTCACATCATGAAATATATATGAAGGGTGATTCTAAATTTCCCTCCAATGCATTGGGTAAGGAATTAAATCTCTAGATATGACATGTTTTACAACACCTTGGTGAATAACCTTGGTTATTTTCATTTACGACACCTTAGTGATAAACCTTGGTGATAAGATTTTGAATTTATCATTTCAATTTCATATACATATTTGTATATTATTATTCATGTTAGTATTAGTAATATATTCCTCTTTCTCTTTCTATATCATTAGGCTTAATATTCATATTGATATGTCTCAAGATCACACCCTATATGTCCCTCATTTTTAATCCTTTACTAGGAATCATGAATAAAAATTTTTATATGATATATATCCCATGTTATGAGATATAGTAAATAAATTTTGTGCTGAACCCATGAAGCATTATTCCCATGGATTTAGAATAATGTTATATGTTTTCATTTATTATGTTCTTTTTTCCAATAAAATTAATGTGAAAATATCCTTTTCTTTTTACAATGTAATGATACATTATGTAATAAAAATGTGGGATTCCATAAATACAAAATTATTTATCCTTAGCATGAGAAGTAAGATATATAAATATATCATACAAATTTTATGAAATAAATGGATTAAATCTATAGGTGTATTACACACAGAGGAATCCCTGATATACTTCATTAGGAATGCTGTCAAGGATTACATATAAATAGGATGTCTATAATGGTGTTTTTTGTTATTATATTTGAATCATCACTATAAATATATAAGGTTATGTGACTTTTATCGTCTTTAGAAATAAGATATGGAATAGGATCATACACATTTACAGTGGATATAACATGAAATTTAGACACGTATTACTCACCAGGCCTATAGTAAGAGGAGTTATATTATAAATATATCTAATATGGATCATGGACCTTAAAAATGCATCCAACATATCTAAATTATAATTATAATCACATTCCCTGTAATTCATTAGAGTTCCTTTCCCAATTGTGGGTAATGAAATATAGTTGAATTAACTATGATATTTACAATGAGTTAAAGAATATTATACTGAATATTAAGGGTTGTGTAGTTATGGGATTTTAATATAATAAGATGATATGAGGTTCGACTGTAACTTTTTGGAGTTGGGTGATTGCATGAAGGAAATGGGGTCTTGTGAGTCAGGTAATGCAAGGGCGTCAAGGGATCATGAGATATAAGTGTGTCATTTTTTTGTATGATAGAAATGGGGTCGCATGACTTCAAAAATATCATTAGTTAAGGTTATCTCATGACACATTTAGGTGAAAAATCTCATCATGTAATCACATGGTGATTTATTTATCATTCTATAATGTTATTGAGGGGTCATTATGTAATGTAACGATGTATTGTAGAAATATTTTATGTCTTTAAACATGGGTCACCCATTATTCCAATTTATTATTTATTTAATAATTTCATAATCTATGTCTTTGAGATTGAAAAACTATTTTTAGTTCCATAAATTTATCACTCTCAATGCTTCAAATTTATCTTCTTTTTCAGTTGTTTGATTGGATTTTTAGAAATCATCTCGCCAATATATACACTTATTTATAAGGAATTATATCTAGATTCATGCTTATAAATTTTAATTGAATTGTGAATAATGTGTTAGAAATTATCATTTCAAAAATTAAACCACTCCAAGGAATCGATTGACAAATACTTATGATTAGATAAACCTATCATATATGAAATTTCATTAGAGACCAACACATGAAGTAGTTTTCTTTGAGATGTTTCATGACTCTATGATCGGGTCTTATAATTAATAGATACTACAAGATCCTCACATCTTATAAATACCTCTTAACACATGATCTAACCACATATATGGTGTTTTGTATTAAGGAAAACATTTCAATGAATACTTCATCATAAACAACTAGCTTTGCTTGTCATTAGGGAGTCGCATGATTTGCATGAGATCATGAAATCACATATCCATCCTAATGTTATATGATTTTTTATTTCATGAACCTTATAAATCAAATATACCCACGTTTAAATAATACATTATCTTTTCAATTACATTACATTAAATGTGATTTTACGACATCCTTTTTTATATATTTTTCCAGAAGGAATCAACAATTCTTACCCCTCCAAAATATATCCCATTAAAAGGGTGGTTGACTAGATTCGGAGGAAGACAATTATCTTCTACATATATTTGGATTCCAAAAATATATTATTATTACATTATTTTCATATAAATATTAACCTATTTAATGTCTGTTTTTCGGATTTACCCCTATTCTACAGCAAAATCTTCTATAGATTGGAGGGTGAGGGTTGGGGTCTTAACTTTATTTGGATTTCTAGAGAACTCAATTTGTTATTCTATTACAAAAAAAAATTCACTAGATCAATTTTCCTAAAATATTGACATGATAAAATAATATTAACCTATTGCATTATTGAGTCGCTTAGATAAACCACATTATTATCAATGGTATCTCCCATGAACTATTTGTCAGAATTTCTTCCGTATGCTCATACGGTTCCTGTGATCATTAGGTCATTATGAGAAAATTTAATTATTCAAGAGTTCTGTGATCATGTGATCATATTATGTGAATGAACTATCATGACATTATATAGGTTACGTGCTATATTTTATGCATCCAGTTTCATGGGATCCATTTCATTCAGTCCAATTTAGAAATCCAATATCATTCCAGTAATAAGTAAAATGAATATTGATTTTATTATAATATATAGTTCTTCATGAAAAGAATTTGTATTGGTTTTGGATAATCATGATTATATTTTAAGTAGTTTGGAAATGGATAATAAATAGGTTATTTACTCAACTCAAGAAAATGTTATAAGATTCATAGGGGAGAATGTGGTGGGGTATCTGATTCCTGGTTTGTTTACCTAGTACAGTTTGAGTATCTAGAATGATAAACTGATTCTGAAACCTATTTTTGTGATCATTCATCCTGTATCCTCAAGACTCATACAATATTTACTAAAAAATGTCATATTTGTGGAGCATGACTCGTGAAGGGGATCAACCAGATAGATATTTTCAGATGCCACATTCAATGGATTTTACAAGGTTATGGATTGATTGTAAGCCCAATAAATATTTATATAGATTGATAAGTACAAGGATATGTCCAATAAATGTTTTTATGGGTTACCTAGTGAAGATATAAAATTATGAGAAGGTATCATATTAGACTCTGTTTGGACCTTATGGATGTACAAAACTATTATAGTATTGGAAATTAATATTAAGTTAATCAGCCAATATGAATCAATATGAGATTATCAACCCCTCGTATAATGAAATAATAGTCTCATGGCTGACAAAGTCACTAGATATTGACTTGAAACAAATATAATATATAGAATATATGGGGAGGTTTCTATTAGTCTCTGGTATGTAGAGAATGTCTACATTAAACCAATTATGGTAGATATATATGGTAAGATTATCTCTCCCAATTCTACAAGGGATGATTTTGAGTGGACTCCCCCAATTACCATAGAGTTGACCAACTTGGGATAGATGGTCCTTAGGAAGGGCACAAGTCTTGTAGAAGATCTACGAATTTATTTGAATTTTTTATCATGAAAACTCTATATGAGCACCTTTCCATGAATCCAAAGGACTTGTGATTTTAAAAATATTATTTAGAATAGGGTACCTAGTATTATATTTTTGAATAAGGATAATTAAATGACTAGTGGTGGAAAGTATCATCTTTTGGATACCATCATATTCAAATATCCAGTTTCATGGTTGTATATATATGATGGAACCTATTTCAATCCTGGGGAAGGCCTAAGTATGTTTCTCCTCCATAATTTTGTAGACATCAATGAAATTTTGAAAACATATTAGTTTGGATGTTCTGGTATCGGATAAATGTTACCAAAAATCATGCCACATCTATAGGGGAAGGGAATCGTATAATATTTTTTATTCCTTCAATGATTTATGGGTCTAAATTGGTATCCATATCTGGGAATATGAGCTTTTACTTAATCACATTTTTTGATTCTCCTTGTTTTATGCAATCCTGTTATGTTTAAATGGGTCCAAGACCATTATACTGAGGATATGGGAGATAAGAAATTTCTGGATTGGAACAATGAGTTCATCATTATTACATAGGGGTTCCATCCTATAGGATTTCTAAAAATTATAGTGGTGGTCCCAAAGTCTGATCCTATAAATTTTGAATACATGAATGATCCTGGTCCAACCAAGTAAATGAAACTATTCATCGTGATTGGCATGCACCCCCCCCCCCATTTTTGGTGAATATTTTAGTTTAATCAAAATAATTGAAACCCTTCTCCCCAAATCTATTAGAAAATTAATTTAATGATGGCTCACTAATTCTAGATAATGGTCACTATATTTGAGAGTCAATTTTGGGTGACCTTCTTTACTAGTCAAATAAGTTTCATTTGTATGTAGCTTATTTTGATTCATGTTCTAGTTGTTCCAAAATGGGAGTTTGGTTTTATTGGTAAAAAATTACACAGAGTTTTCAATAGTGGCTGATGATGAGGACATATATAATATTGTATACATAATAAGTTATAGGCCTAGTAATAGTCCATTATCCATAATATCATCAACTCCATAGATTACTAGAATGAAAACTAAGAGTATAGTGTTAGATATGTCATTGTGAAAATCACAAATAGATGTAGTGACTATGAACAAGGTTAATAAAATGATGTTCCAGATTAAAAGGAACCTACTCCTATAATGGATATATCCCAAATTTCATTCCAGAAATGGATTGACTATAAAATGTTAAACAAAATAACAGAGGTCTGGAGGGTTCTATTCTATTTGATGGTGGAGTTGGATGGTTTTGGGGACATGAGGAGTCATAAATTATTTTACATTTAATAGAAGCATAGTAATGTTTAGGTATTCCTTTAGGACCTCAATGTACTGATCAATTGATATGAGGTTAAAATAAATTTCACACCTCGTCTATGATTAATACTGATTCCTAGAACAATAGTGGATAGTCAGGATGGGGAAATCCAGTATGGATCCAGTGAAGATATATGGTAGATTTCATAATTACCATAATATACAATGATTACTATAAAAACTACGATGATATTTATTCCATTGGATATTTCACAAATCTAGATAGATTGGGTGACTACCTCCCTCTATGGATTACTATTTTATGAGTAAGTTGGATGAGTATGGATTAGATAGTTACCTTGAGGATGATGACAAGGGTTTTTTTGGTCAGATGGATCATAATTGAGTTAGTGTTAGCAGATCCCTAATAAAATAACCATATTCCATTTTAAGTTATACCTCAAGAACCTATAATGTAAATCCCTTCTAAAATAATTCATTTAGAGAATATAAGGAAGGGGATGTGAGAATGGAAATTGAATCAACTTCTCTAATTATCAATATGTAATTTTGATAATTTTTACATTTTTTATTATAATGAATTTAGCATATCATTATGATGCTTTCTCTTATATAGTTTCATTCTAAATTCCCTAATGTAAAAAGTAGTAAATGGAGGGAGAATAACTTTATTTTGTCTCGTATAGTCTAAATCCTTAAATATTGTTAAATGTGGAGCCTAATAATCCATGTTCCAAGTGTGTTTGGACACAAATATTAATAAGGATTTTACATTACTCGTGCCCTTTGACCCGATATGGGATAATTTACTTTTGGAAGATTCCAAAATATATACTTATTCTCTTACTGAACCAGTTATGATAGATTCATCAAAAAATTATGTTATGTATTTCCTTTGAAAATTGATACACTTACAAATCATTTTGATATCGTATAATCCCATTTATTTATTACATCTATTTTTAGTGATGAGAAGATTCTGTTGATAGGAGGGAACTTTATAACTACCTCATATTGGCATGGCACATAAACAAGTTTCTATAACCCCTTGGGTTGAGGTCTTGGTTGTATAATTAGTTGGATCCATGGTTGAAGATGGCGCAATCTCAATGGTTGGAATGATTATTGTTGTTATACTATTTATTCATTAACTGATAGTGTTATTATGTTCATTATGGTAGTTCCACAAGAAATTTCATAGGTATGAAATTTCTTTTCTTTATTTTATCACCCACATTAGGTAACCAGAAGAAAACCCCCTATACAAAAATCCTATTGACGAGTGTGGGAATAGTTTCCTCACATGGTGACATAGTACCAGAATACATCTTAATTTATAGACTATATATGCGTTGTTGGTTAGAGTACTTATCATTTTAGTTGAAGTTGTGGACGCTTTTTTGGGGTGAAATATAGAATCTAATCATAGTTTTCCTCTTGAAATGTTGATAGACTATCTAGGACACCTACATTACATATTTTTATATCTTTTTTTTTGATAGTTTAACTATTGATCTATTCATTTCAATGTAATGAAGGTGGTTTCCATGAGGGATTGTAATAGGGACCTCGATTTGAGAGTATTAGTGGTAGAGGCCTCATTTTCAACCAGGTGTAGTCACAATTTGAATTTAAAATAATCTTCCTATTGTGTGATATAAATATTGGTTCACCATGATTTGATTAATATATAAAAAGATGTTATTGATAGGATCTAATAGGTGTTCTATCATCAGCATTATTTTATTAATTCAATAGAGAATATAGTGGATGAGTAATTGGTTGACATTGATGTGCAGGTGATGGATATACTAGATTTTATCTCTATGGTGAATTAATTTCAATATACTACAGAGGTAGAAGCTGTATCAATGGATTGTTTTTTCCAATAAATAGATAACCTAGAGTAGCAACTGATAGAGTTCAATGGGTCATCTGAGCATATTTTATAATAGTTTGGTACATTTAAGAGACTCCATTTTTTATTTGGGGTATTATAATAGATAATCTTGGATATATACATTTATGCATCCTTTAATTTCATCAATAAATGATATATTTTAGCACCATGTTTTTTATTCAGGAATTGTGACATTCTTATTTCATTATACTCTTGTTAGCTTGATGGTTTTAGATCACATACACTATTAGGTCATTTTTAGGCAGTATTTTTTTATAATAATATATCAAAAAAATTGGAACTCAAACACTATAGTTATAATTAATTTCTCTAATGCTTAGATTTTGGTCACATGTAGGTATAAACACAATCATTGATTCAATACTGCCAGACCATTTGAAAATGGTAGTATATTTCTTGGTTCAATGGAGAGAATTGGGACATTATGTTAAGGAGTGTGGGTAGTCTAACATTTTCCAATTCCATAGTCATAGAGAACATAACTTTTTTTAGGGGGCTAAATATTATATCGTTAAATATTTCCTCTATCATTAATTTTATTTCACTAACATTTTCCAAATCATTATATGAGGGGTGATTAGTAGGCATAAACATGGTTTTTATATGGATCCCCTCTGTAAGGGTTTAACCTAACATGTTTTTTATATTTTCTTATTAATTATAAATTTTTAAAATATAACACATGGTGTATGTATATCAAGAAGTAAATAAAATTTTATCTAGGCCACACTTATAATGTTTTCAATGTGATGGGTACTAAGTATCTCTCTTTAGAAATTTTATGGTCATTCCTGCCAGACTGATATGGATGTTAGTTAAGGTTGAATGTTTTTAACGAAAAAATTATAATGATTAAGGACATGATTATGGAACCATATATTTATATATTTTAGGTTCATGTATCATGGACCATATATTGAGAACAATGTACTATATCTGGAATATTTGGCCCATTAAAAATGGGAATGACTCAAAGACAATCAACCTGGGAGATGAGATATGACAAAATTTCCAAGAAGGATTATGAATAAAATTTTCATGAAAAGATACACTATAATATCATCTCCACTCATAGGTATTATATATCCCTATTACAAGGAAAATAAGAAATTGTTTGATAGGATACTTGATCATGTTCATGATTTGGGAAAATTTATGCATAGTTATGTATAGGTGTTCCTTGATGCTGGGAAATATCCTCGAAGGGACTATGAAGAAATATTTCAAGTATTCCATCACCCAAGACATGATGTTGGTCATAGATAATTAAAATTCAAGAAGGATTATGGTACCTTATAAATATTCATCAAATATATGTATTCAAGAATGTTTCTAGTACCCAACATCATTATATCGAATATTACGATAGTTCATGGCAATGTGATGGAGACGATCATGAATCTTCCAATATTTTTGGATTATGGGTTGTGTAAAACGCAATTAATTTTAAAAAAATGATGTTGAGATGGGGATGAACATTCTAGGGATAGAAATATCACCATGAGTTTAAAAGGTCTACTATGGTTTTAGTAGATATCATAGCGATCAGAGGAGATATTTTTTAAGTAATAGAAACATTTGGATATTTGGAATGGGGCTCATATGTATATTTTATGGAATATTATTCATATTCATGGAGAAGGTTCCCTTGATGTTAGGTAAACTTATTTGCAAGGACCATGGAATATTGAAAATGGTTTAATAACATAATAAGTGATTCAGTTTATTGAGAAATGGATATCTAAGGAGGGTTTTGGTACCCAATGTAAAGATTATATAGTAAGGTTCAAGTGATGGTTGATGTCAATGAAGGGTATATTTTCACTATAGAGTACCTCGATAATGGGTGCGTTCATTATTATGCCATAAATCTCAAACCGCACAACATTCATTTTTGGGTCATACAATGAGGACCACCATAATTCTTTAGAAGATGAAATTATTAGTAAGACACTAATTGTCCCTTTCTAGAGCCATGTGATATAACATAAATATATTGTGCCACCCTTTTTCAACAACCTATCATAATACTATGCTCTATATATAATGGTCCTTGTGAGAAGAAGACTAAATTTTTATTAAACATTATTTTATGGTTTTTTAATATGAAATGTTTTATTACTATTTCACAACATGTTTATGATATTCATATTTAGAACATTAAAGGGTATAGATTATGGTCTTTTTGATGTTAACCTATATCATCCCCTAAAATTATAGAGCAAGTCTTTTCCATATTTTTTTAATATTCAAAAATGAGATATAAATTTTATATTAAAAGGGATTTAATGCTTCATAGCCTACCCAAAACACTAAAAATGGGGTTTTCTTAAATCTTTTATTTCCAACAATACTGAGTTATCCTGAAAAATAATATATTATTAATATTATTATTATTTATGTTGTTATTATCATATTATTGTTAGAATGGAAGGAATAAAGGATATTAACTGAATATTTAAAATATTTTTTTTACAAGTTTATATAATGATTCATTTTATACCATATTAATAAAGAAATTAAACAAAAATCAATTAAATATAAAGGAAGTGTTTCTCAGAAAAAACTATTTAAATTAAAATAATGGAGTTCATAAAATAATTAAATCACTCTTTATTTATTTTATTTATTAAATATATGTTTTATATATTCAATGTTATTCCTAAAATTCATCTTATTTGTTTTGTAAAAATGATATAAGAAAAAATTCAATTTTTTGATAAAAGGGGTATTTTTCAAAAAAAATGATGGTTTTCACCTTTTGATGGGGATCCCATTTTAAATATAGTTTATGAAACTTTTATATGTTCTATTTGAGAAAAAAATAAACATATTTTTTTGAATACATAGATATAAATTTTATTTGGATAAATTTTGGGTATCTTTTTTAAAATTGTCGTAATTTAATGAATAGTGAAAAATAATGCATTTTAATTCAAAATAGCTTCATCATTTAATTTATTTATAAAAATAGATTATATATTTACATGGTTTTATGGTATAATTAGATGATTTTAATATCATTTAATCCTTTTTAGTTCATTTTATGAAATATCAAATTTAAATTAAATAGATAAACATATTGAGCTTTTGAAGGTTTTAACTAAATTACATGTTTTCTTGATCCGTCAATAGGAGTAGTGTTAAAAATTATTTAACAACTTATGATATTTGATTTTTTTTAAAAACATACATGGTTGTAATAAGTATGAAAAATTTGGTCTAATGGAATCAAATAAATATGTGGTGAATAGTAACTTTAGTATTTTTTTCCATGGTTAAAGGTAGATAGGGTAATTAGAGGTAAAATTAATATTATAATATTATACAATTACCTTAAAACTTGTCCTAATATTATGTTATGAGTTAATATTTAAAATTGAATTCCTTTGGGCTGAAATTTTTACCATTGGAAGACAATTGGGTGTGATTATGACATTTATAACATTTGATTTAATGTAAAGGCAAATATATCAAAATATGTCTCTTATTAATATTTTTTAAAAAACATCATGATATATAAGAGATATATTATACTATTAATAGTAATTAGAAATATAATATTTTTAACTACAAAATGATTATTTATTTAAAATATTTAGTAAATAATTAATTAAATTAAATTGTGACATAATGATGGTGAAGTAATTGATTTATTAAAGAAAGAGTCAAATAAAAGATATTAATAATATTAAAATAAATATAAATTGATATATTTTATGTCATAAACAAATTTTCAAAATTAATATGACATGTTAGTATTTATTTCATGAACTTTTTTTAATGAATCATGTTATGATTCTTAATAAAAATCATGTAATGAATCGTGTCAAAATTGACATAATTCATTACGTCCATTATAAAATAGCTAATTAAATGATATAAAATTTAAATAAAATCCTATATTTGAGAAAACATTTCATATAAATCAAAAAAATCATTAATGACTCATTCATTGATCATTTGGAATTATTTTTTCATTATTTTGACCCTCAAAATGTAAATTACATGTTAAAACTGTAAGAGTTAAAAAGGTTAAAACCAACAAATAAGGCTTCAAAATTATTGAAAACATTTATATTTCTAATTTTATGATTTTTATTTCGACCCATAATCATTATATATTATAACAAAACCAACATGGATACATATTTAACTAAAATTGAATTTATATTATTTTAATACATTTAATAATTCTAAGGGTGCCCCTCCCCTCTCCTAGAAAAGACACTCATTCCTCTCTATTACTCACACATAAAAATCATTTGTTTCTTCCATGTTCCTCATAAGACACTTACTATAATCCCTAACCATATTTTTTAGGCCTTATTTTTGTTATAACACCCTTTCAAAAGGTGTTAAGGTTTTATGAAAGCTGGTAATCTGAATGAAAGGTAATATTTTTTTTTACTTATTTATATTTTATATCTTCTTCTATTTCATTAAAATATTAATCATCTAGAAAAAAATAAAAAATATAGTATCATAAATATACTTATACTTTATTATGTTAAAATAATCACCAAAATCTATCTCTGATTCCATTATATAGGAAGGTAATTAATCAATTGTGCGTACGTGTGAACTATCATCTCCGAGAACTGATCTAATTCATTTTCCATAACCATCTCTCTTGAAAGGTTAAAATAGTAGAATTAATGATCATCTGTGATATTAATGTCATACTAATTATTATAATATAATAATATATCAATTAAATTGTAAAGACCCAGAAATTTCATGGAAATATATTTTTCTTAAATACATTGAAATTTTACAAGTCCGCAGTTTCTGACGTCGCTTAATTCCGAGGCACAGTGTGCCTGGAATAAATTTCAAAAGTTTTTTTCAGGTATGTTCAGTAAACATACGTGTGGATTTTTATATCTCTTGAACTGGTGCTCGGAATTGAAATTTGAGGACACCGATGAACTCGCAGCGCCGATATTTGCTTTAGGAGGCCTTTACCGCAGTTGCATTTGGTCAAGAGTGAAAGATATTTTTTAAGGATTCATAATAAATTAAATAAAATTATGTGTGACATAATTTTTATTTAGGTGGTGGTTATTTTCTCCAAAGGGAAGATGGATGTGGGGCCCACACCACCACATAACCTCCCATGGGAGGATATTTGTTTGGTGGGGCCTACATGAGCACAAACCCCTCAACTCCCCTTCAACCCCTTTAAATCATGAACTTCCCTCTTAATGTGCCAACTCTTCCGTGTATTTAATTAATTGAGACCTTTGAAATAATTTACAACTCCTTGCATTTAATAAGGTGAACCAACTTAATTAATTATTTTGAGTGTTTGAATTCTTTTGAATTCATTTTCCAACATTAGAATGATATATTATATTCTTTTATTTGGGTTTGCATAAACATTGTGGGGAGAACTAAGGAGAGGAGGAGAACTCTTAGAAGAACATCAACCTCTCGACGAAGAACGCTCCACGTCTCCGAAGAACATGAAGCAACATCTTCTACCTTCTTCAACCGTAGCAAGGAGGGGAAGCATCGTCGCCCATGAACTATACTAAGGGCATCGTCTCGACTCGACTTCACTGAGCTCTTCACCCACCAATGTTGACAGAATGACACCCGTCTTCTGTGATGCCCGTCTTTCGTGATACCCATCTTTCGTGACATGTCAATGTAAATACATCAAGTATGAGGTAGGGGAAATTTTCATTAAATTTCTATATGAGATTACACCTTCATTATTCGTCGTATAAAATTATAATTTGGAAAAAAAATGTTATCAAATGATGTGAAGGGTCCGGACCACACGAACACAGCCCCAACCTCCCCTTTGTTGTTTCCATTTGATGACGTCAGAGGCGGAGTCGAAAGGGCGCGGTGCCTTTGCACCGTGCCAGAGATTAACCACGACCAAGAGGGTTGCGGCGGATGAAGAGGAATGGTGCCATCGCGTCGTGATATGGAGCCGAAGGCCATGGCTTGGATGGGCTGCGGCGGTGGAAGACCAGCACCGTCACACTGGCCGCATTGAGGAGTATGCGGCCAGCATCTACGGGTGGCTCGGCTGGAGGAACCGGCCATCCGCCTATCGGTGGGCCTGAAGAAACACGGCGCATGCAGGCGCGGCACGGAGGAGGACCACGACCCGCTTCTGCAGGCTGCTCTACTGGGCGAACTGGCCGGCCGCTTGCTGTCCGGGCAGGAAAACTGTGGCACCTGCAGGTGCCATATTAGGAGAACTGTGGACCATGTCAGCAGGCCACATGTGCCAAGCAGAACCGGCTAGCTACAGCCGGCCATGCATGAGGAGACAGTGCCGCTTGGTTTTTTCGGGCGAACCTACCTAGCCCGCAGTGTGGGCCGGTTTCGCATGTGGGCCACACCCCACAGGGCCGAGCTGACACCCTAGCTGGACCTGAACCGCCAAACCGGGCTGGGCAGACCCCCAACTGGGTCAGAACCACCGAGCAGGGTCAGGCCGACCTGCCAGCCCACTGGGTTTGACGGGCCAGGCTCGACTTCCATTAAATGAAAATATCTTCAAAACCATCTGTCTGAACGATGTAACATCTGAGGAACTGGGAACCTAGCACGAGGTAGTCATTTTCCGATACTCTATGTGATTTTTTGACTACTTTGGAAAATGGTCCGATTTTGACAGAGCGTAAATCCAACCAAACCCTTGGAACAGAAATACCAATAACTCTCAGACCGGGCGTCTGTTTGACACGTCATCTGTCGCGTTGGGTTCGTTATGATGACACAGAACTATAGGATACATCAACTCAAGACTTCGTGATAGTTGATGTATTGAAACTTGAATTGAGGAGCATACCCTCCCGGAATTGAGCATTTTGTGCGCAGGAACCCTAGAGCTGGATGCGATGACTATTGTACCAGAATCCTATGTGGGTTCAACAATGATAACTACTGTACTGGAATTCTCTATGGTCTCGACAATGAGGAATACTGTACTGGAATCCTCCATGGGTTCGAAAAACACGACTACTGTACATATATCCTACGTGGGTTCGACAGTTATGACTTCTGTTCCAGTATCCTGTGTGAGTCCGACAGCTTAGCAGGTCCTGTATCCTATGTAGGTTCGACAGCTTGGATGAATCCATGACTACATCTAATTGTCTCTATCACTATAGAAATGATGTATACCTGTGTGAGCTGATTCTTGACATTCAATCATTTATCTTCGAGCTGATTGACTTTATTTCCTGTGTCGACTGGGATGTGCATGGGATCGAGATTTGGAGTCGAACTGTGGTTAGTAACTTATGTATATGTATGGGAATATACCTAACTAGGGTTGGTTGATACTTCGTGATTTTATCTTTCTTCTATGGTTTATCCTTCGTGGATTATGGGAGACCTTTGGGGGTCTCTGTGTCCCTACTGAGTATTGTTATACTCACCCCAGCATGGGCTATACATGCACTTCGTTGTTCTGGTTGCATACAACGGACAATACTGATCTAGGTAGAGAGTTGTAGAGATGGACGGTACATGGAGGTGGACCACATGGCGAGATTTACACAGAGTGGACGAATGGACTTGGGGTGCTAAAGAGGCCATATCTACCCACCTTTCATGTGGGATTCCCAGAGGACGACTCAATAGTTTTTGTTTACCATTCTATAGTTGTACTAGCTTTTCAGTTTTTTTACTTTACTATTGGTCTTGTATTTTCAGCCCCTTTTCCTTCAGCACATTCTTTTGTATACCAAATTACTTAGTATTTACTTTTAGATGCGTACTCTATTTTTTTGTTTACATATTAAAGGAAATAACTTCCCTTTTAATCGCGATTACGCCTTTGGTGCTAGTCGCCAGCCCCTAGCCTAAGGAATGCGGGCTTGGGGTAGTCACGGCGTGGGCCCCTAGTACGGATCATGACAAATTGGTATCAGAGGTAGAGAGTCGTAGAGATGGACAGTACTCGAAGGTGGACTACTTGGCGAGATGTACACGGAGTGAACGGATGGACCTGGGGTGTGAGATGGCCATTTGTACCCACCCTTCATGTGGGATTCCCAAAGGATGACTCAGTAGTTTCTGTTTTCCATTCTGCAATTGTACTAGCTTTTCAGTTGTTTGTAATTTAATGTCGGGCTTGTATTTATGGTGCCTTTCCTTTCAGTAATTTATTTTGTATACCACATTACCTAGTTTTTACTTTTAGATGGGTACTCTATTGTTTTTGTTTACTTATTAAAGGAAATTCCTTCCCTATTTATGGGGATTATGGCTTTGGTTCTAGTCGTTAGCCTCTAGCATATGGAAGGTGCTCTTGGGGTAGTCACGGAACGGGCCCCGAGGATGGGTCATGACAAATTACCTAAAATGGAGTCAATGAAGATGGCCAGAGTTCCTCTAGGACTATGACATAGAGATAGTCTATAATCTTGGAAAATGGGACATTGTAGCAGATGCTCCCAGTAGGAGATCAGGCATTCAGTTTCTAGGAGAGGCGACAGAGTAGCTGTCTGCATTACAGATATCTTTTGTGGATAGAGATTGAGTAGCCTTTCTGTATTCTGTCACAGTCACTCCTCCACTTTTTCATCGAGTGAGAGAGGCACAGTGTGGGGAGGTTGACGGTGAGATGTGACGTGCTTAGATATCCTCAGGGCAGCCACCTGATGGGTTTTCTAAAGGTGGGGAGCACGTCATCCTCTTCAGAGGACGTCCCAAGGTACCAGTTTCACTACATGAGGATGTGTTGAGGGACTTTTACACTTCCCCACTAGCGGTACATCCAGGAGTGGCGAAGATATATTAGGACCTCAGACGACAGCACTGGTTGCCATGTTTGAAGAAGGAAGTATTAGAGTTTGTCTCTCAATGCCTCACATGTCATCAAGTGAAAGTGGAGCACCACGTTCCAACAGGCTTGGTTCGGCCATTAATGGTTCCAAAGTAGAAGTGGGACGGAATATCAATGGATTTCGTGATGGGACTACCACATACATCCAAAGGACACGACTCTATCTGGGTGATTGTCGACCGACTCACCATGTCAGCCCACTTTTTACCTATCATAGATCAAGGATCAATAGAGAGCATGGGATGCCTCTATGTACAAGAGATCGTGCTGCTTCATGGTGTGCCATCGATGATATTTTCTGATCAAGATGCTTCTTTCACTTCTCGACTATGGAAGGGGTTGCATGAGGCTTTCGGGACATAGCTTTTTTTGAGCACTGCCTTCCATCCTCAGACGGATTTCCAGACTCAGAGGACCATTCAATATCTTGAGGACATGCACCGTGAATGTGTCCTTGACTTTTTTCGCAGCTGGGAGTATCACTTACCCCTAGTGGAGTTTGCATACAACAACAGCTACAACTCCACAATTGAGATGGCACCTTACGAGGCTCTGTACGGCCGACCATGCAGATCACCGTTGTGTTGGACAGACCTAGGGGAGTCAGCACTTTTAGGGCTAGAGATAGTGCAGGCTATGATGGAGAAGGTGCAGATCATCCATGAGAACATGAAGACTTCACATAACAGATAGAATTACTATGCAGATTGGAGACAGAGGCCACTTGATTTTGGGGATGGCGACCATGTCTTCCTACGAGTCTCACCCTGATGAGTTTTACGGTGATGTGGCTGAGGAGACAAGTTGTCTCCGCGATTCATTGGACATTTTGAGCTCCTCGGAAGGGTTGGTGAGGTGGATTACAGTTTGTCTCTTCCACCTCAGTTGCACCGGGTGCACGATGTCTTCCACGTATCTCAAATAAGAAGATACATTCACGACTCGTCCCACATCATCAACCATCTGGAGCTGGACATCGATGAAGAGGAGACATTCATGGAGGTTCTAGTGGAGATTTAGGATCCACAGAAGTGGGTCTTGCATGGATGGTCTATTCCTCTGGTACATGTTTGATGGTAGCATGAGAATCTCTAGCAGAGCACATGGGAGCGTGAGGCTCAGATGAAAGCTCAGTACCCCCATTTTTTTTATTAGTGTGTTTTGTAGCTTACGGGGACATAAAGCCCTGTAGTGGGGATAACTTGAAGACCCAAAAATTCTTTGGAAATTTTTTTTCATAAATAAATTGGAATTTTACAACTCTGCAGATTTTGACTGCACTTGATTTCGAGGCCTGGTGTTCCCGGAATCAATTTCTTATGTTTTGTTCAGGTACTTTAAGTAAACAGACATGAGAGATTTTATATCTTTTGAACCAGATCATATAATTGATATCTTAGGACACTAATGAACTCGCAACAGCATTATTCACATAAAGAGACCTTTACCGCAGTTGCGTTTTGTCAAGAGCGGAAGTTATTTTTTGGGGATTCTTAATAAATTAAATAAAATCATGTGTGACAAAATTTTTATTAAGGTGGTGGTTATATTCTCAAACGGGGAGTTGGAGGTGCCCCCCCACATAACCTCTCGTGGGAAGATATTTTGTGGTGGGGCCCACATGAGCTCAAACCCCTCAACTTCCCTTGAACACCATTAACTCTTGAACTTCCCTCTTAATGTGAAAACTTTTCCTTGTATTTAATTAATTGAATCCTTTGAAATTCTTTCCAACTCCTTGCATTTAATTAATTGAACAAACATAAGTAATTATTTTTAGTGTTTGAATTCTTTTGAATTCATATATCAACATTAAAATGAGATATTAAATTCTATTATTTGGGTTGGCATAAAAATGTTGGGGAGAACAAAGGAGAGGAGGATAACTCTTGTAAAAACATCAACCACTCAATGAAGAACGTTCCACGTCTCCAAAGAACGTGAAGCAACACCTTCTACCTTCTTCAACCAGAGAAAGGAAGGGAAGCACCTCCGCCCATGAAGTATACCAAGGGAGTTGTCCTGGCTCGACTTCACTTAGATCTTCTCCCACCGATGTTGACAGAACGACGCCCGTCTTCCGCGACACCAGTGTTCCGTGACACCCATTTTTCATGACTCGTCCACTTAAAAACATCAAATACGAGGTAGGGGAATTTTTTATTAATTTTAAATATGAGATTACACCTTTCTTATTTGTCGTATAAAACACTCATTTGGAAAACCAAATGTTATCAACAGATGATTAGGGTTCGGACCGCATGAACACGGCCTAACCCTCACCTTTTGTTGTTTCCATTTCATGATGTCAGAGGTGGAGCCGAAAGGGTGTGGTGCCATCGATCCACGATGGAGAATAACCACGGCTGAGAGGGCCATGGCTGATTAAGAGGAGAGGCGCCGTCACGCCAGGCTATGGAGATGAAGGCCATGGTCAGGCCGAGCCTGGGTGGTGGATGACCGGCGTGTCACGCCCGTCGCGTGGAAGAGGATGCATCCCGCAACCATGGGCTGCTCGTATAGAAGAATAGGTCAGCCACCTGCAGGTCAGGCTGATGAAACGGGGTGCCCACAGGAGCCATGTGGAAGAGGACCGTGGAACCTACATGAAACATGCGGAAGAGGACCGTGACCTTCTTCTGCGGGCCTAATGCGTCAGGTAGAACCGGCCGGCTACGAGCGGCTAGGCAGGAAGAGGTGGCGCCGCTTGCCACCGCTGGGAGAACTGGACCAGCCCGGAGCGTGGGCCGAGTCCGTAGGTGGGCCACGCCCCAGTAGGCTGGGCCGAACCGCAAGCCGTGTTGGACCCGCCCAACCGGGACATGCCAACCCCCAGCTAGGTCGGACCCACCAGCCCATTGGGCTTGACGGGCTGGTCCTGACTTCTCTTAAATGTGAATAACTTCAAGACAATGTTTCTGAATGACATGCCGGAAGCGGAACTTGGACCCTCATGACGAGGATTTCCTTTTGCGATAATCTATGTGAGTTTCAGATAAATTTGGAAAATGACTAGTTTTGGACCGATCGTAAATCCAACAGGGCCCCTGGAACAGAAATGACAATAACTCTCAGACATAGATTCTGTTTGATGCATCATCTATTGCGTTGGGTTCCTTATGATGAGACAGAACTACATGATACATAAAATTAGGACATCGTGATAGTTTATGTAACGACAGTTGACTCGAGGAGTAGACACTCCTGGAATTGAGCATGCTCTGTGTTGGAACCCTAGTGTTGGCTGCGATGACTATCGTACTAGAATCCTATGTGGATTCGACAATGATGACTAGTTTACTAAAATGCTATGTGGGTTTTAAAATGATGAATATTGTACTATAATCCTCCATTGGTTTGAAAACGACGACTATTGTACCGGAATCCTACAAGTGTTCGACAGTTCGAACTTCTGTTCCTAAATAATGTGTGGGTCCGACGGAGTAGCGGGTCATGTATCATGTGTGGGTCCAATAGCTTAGTTGGTCCTATATCATGTGTGGTTCCAACAGTTTAGATGAATCAGTTACTACATCTGATCATCTCTTTCACTCTACACATGATGTATACATATGTGAGTTGAGTCATGACTTTCAATCATTTATCTTCGAGGTGATTGACTTTAATTCCTGTGTAGACTGGGATGTGCATGGCCTTGAGAGTTAGAGATGAACTGTGATTGGTATCTTAGGTATATGTATGTTCATATACCTAAGTAACGTTCGTTGATGCTTAGTGATTGTATCTTTCTTCTGTGGTTTATACATCATGGATTTTGGGAGACTTTCGGGGGTCACGGTGTCCCTACTAAGTATCATTATACTCACCCCTGCACGGGCTATGCCTGCACTACGTTGTGTTGGTTGTAGATGAAAGAAAACACTGATCAAGGGAGAGAGTTGTAGAGCTGGATGGTACCCAGAAAAGGACCACTTGGTGACATGTACACGGAGCGGACGGACGGACATGGGGTGCCGAGGAGGTCATCTGTACCCAACCATTAGGTGGGATTCCTGAAGGAAAAATCAATAGTTGATGTTTAACTTTATACAGTTGTACTAGCTTTTCAGTTGTTTGTACTTTACTGTTGGGCTTATACTTCTGGCCCCTTTCCCTTTAGAACATTATTTTGTATACATATTTACTTGGTGTTTAATTTCAGATGCGTACTATATTGTTTTTTTCTTATTAAAGGAAATGCATTCCCTTGTTATCAGGATTACGCCTTTGGTGCTAGTCTTCAGCCCCTATCCTATGGAAGGCGGGCTTGGGTTAGTCAGGACACAGGCCCCGAGGACAGGTCGTGACATATATTCATACCATCCATTTCATAAAAATTATAACGTCATTTGTGCGTACACACGAACTACCACCTCTATAAAGCATTGTGACACATTTTTATTAATTATATAACATTTATGATATATATATATAGGTATATTTATATAATTAATAATATATTATTAATGATAGTCTTATTCTATAAAGATAAAATAATACTTTCTGTCTTTCCATAAGGATTAATGTAAAATGAAAGACGTTACTCATGTGTACGTACAACTTACCATCTCTATGATTTTAACGTTGTCCATTTTCCATAATCATATATAAAGGATTGATTGAAAAATATAATTAATGTATAAAAATGATAATAATTTCATGAATATTATTTTATAGATGATGGGCATATGACCTCATGGACTATTGATATCATACCTTGTTATATTTTAACTCGAATACTGAATATCGCCAAATCATCTAACATGAACTCAAATTATTAAGTAATTATTATAACATGATAATTAATTATATGAAAATAATAATAAAATTTATAAAGGTCATAAAAAAAATCATGTATTTAACCTAATTTTATTATTCTAGATGAAATGTAATGTATGAGACATGTCATGCTAAAGGTAATGGACTTTTTGGCTATAGCATAGTTTTAGTGTTTTTTATTATATATTCTTATATATATTTATATTTAATTTCCATGTATTCATAATATTTTTAAGGATTTATTTATATGAATGTGAATTTTTAAAAATGTTAATCACTCTATAATGTTTCAATGTGGTTTGTGAAACTTCAATATGAAATTTATTTTTAAATTTTTTAATTTTATTTCATAAATGGATAGATTATTTCAATAACATGGAATGTTTTTTGAAAATATAAGTCATGAATGGAATTTCTCAATTTCATGACATCATCATGTATTGCTTTTTTACTTTCCATGTTTTCAGTTTTATTTTAAAATAAAGTATTTTCATTAAGGATTATGTAGCTTCTAAAAATGAAATGTGATCTGAAAGTGGAAGTTATATTTTTACTTCATTCTTGTTTTATGTGTTATGATTATGTAATGGTTATTGGGAATTGACTAAGTATACTGGTGGTTCCATGAAAATATGGTTGCTGGTGATCCCTTTAATTCTCTTCAATTACTTTTGTATTGAGACGAGGTTAATTAGTTGGGTTTCTCCTAATTGATTTTTGGGAATATACTGTGATTGGTATTCTAAATATAACCAATAATGTTTCTCCGTATGTAGCATTGAAAGCTATAATGTATGTGTGACATAGATTCCAGAACATTTATTTTGTATTTATAAGAACTTTTTTCAAGAATCTTATCATTCCAGGATGTCTATAAATGAACTTATATTTTATCGGTTAATAGTATGATATTGTATAAATTTTTTGTGGGTTTAGAATATTCATGAGATGACAATTTATTTATTTCTATGATGACCCTTTTCTAATATTTTAATAATAATCCCATGTTTTAAAATATTTTTTCGTAGTATTTAATGGATAATAGAGTCAAGGATATGTTCAAGGCCAAGATAAGATGATTAAACATGAAAAGAAATGATGTTTTATTTTAAAAGTTTTTATTTAATGAATAAAATGGTTACTGTTGGAAGTTTCTATGCTGAATTTCTAGGGGTTTTTTAAGTATGAGTTATGGGCTAATTCTATAAAACACTAAACCATAAAAAATTCTAAATGTGAATTCTTTACTAAACTCAATATTATGTAACATTTATATCTGGGAGAATATAATTGGTATTATAGGTGGTTTTTGATACCATTACTACATAGGGTGATATTTATGAATAAGTTACATGTTATATATATATACATAATGGTAAGACTCATATAAAGAGTCATATTTACTATTGATAAATTGAATGAGTTTGAGATATAATGAATAATTATGTCATAGTGATTGTTTTCCACATAAGATAGTATATGTTGATTTTGTTGATATACTCACACTATCCTTTTTGGTTGTAGTAAATGGATAGATCCAAAATTCACCAATGTAAAAATATATTTGAAGGAAAATGTTGTGTTTCTTTGAATAATAATCCAAATGTAACACAGGTTGCAATGATAACTCTCATGTTATTATAAACTAACTATCAAAAGACATGATTAACCATTATAACCTTGTTGAGTTTTCTAATTAATTATATATGAGAGAAATGAATTACTATGGATGTTCATGTAATTATCATACAGGTAAGTATATTCAAATACCTATGTGTCATGGATTTGGAAATAAACACCAAAAAAAATTTTAAAATGAAAGGAAGCTATTAATGATGTGGTAATGAAAGTCATAAAGAAATAACCTTCCAAATAAAAAAGAAATCATTTAGTTAACTCTAGGAAAAGGGAAATATTTTCATTCCAAGTAACCAATTTTATATTTTAAATGTGAGGAATATGGTCGTTATTCAATCCATTCTCCTAAGAATATGGTTCATGAATGGGATTATAAGGACCATAAAAATAAATATTTAGCAATAACTAATGCCATTCTAATTAAAGATGAGGAAACTGAAAATGGCCTATGAAAGGTATGGATTATTTAATTTCTCATGTTTTGAAATTATGTAATCATAGTACATGATTCATGATTTTGTTTATAGGAAAGAAGTATTACAAAATATTATGAAAAACAAAGTTAAAGGATCACGAAGAATGAGGAATGATTTAAATGTCTACATATTAAAGTCTCAAGAGATACGGTAGACTGTAGGATGGTAAAATGTTTAAAATTATTAATTATCTTTTAATTATGGGATTACATTGGAATATTTTTTTAGTATGTTTAACCATGAAGTTGTTATGTTAAAATTTTACCAATTAATACATACCTTTTCATTTGTGGACATATTTATAATTGTATGAATAGCCTTTAGGGTTTATACGATCTTTATTTTGATGTGATTATGAGATATTCCATTATTTGATGCAAATTAAATTATATGAGATAACCTTTTATGTTAAAATATATTTCCATTATTTTTGAGTATTTTATCTCATTTTGGGAATGTTTTTAGAGTTATATGAATTATATAGTTTTTGAAAAAAGGACAACCCATAGGAAATGGTGAAAACATGTCATGTTAGATAGGGATACATGAATCCAACCTAAAACAGAAGAGATAAAAGGATTTATTGTCTATCATTATCCTATGTGAAGTCCCTGGTAAGTAAGACTTCTTCTTTTTAGTTAAACAATTGATGAAATAATAATAACATTATTTTAGTACCTTATGTCTTACAGAAGGTATATCCATGCTATTGGAAAATGATTTAGGGATAAATGATAGATATTATTTTCTAATATGTTCACTACATTGGGTACCCTATATGAAAGGAATAAAAATACTATGGGATTTTATTTGAGGAGTAGTGGTTGAAGTTTATTTTGGAATAATATATGTTTTTATTGTGGACTTATGGTCATTCGGATTATTTATGGAAATCAATAACCTATCTTAGAAAATATGTGATTTTTTAAATTTTCTTTTTAGTATGAGACATTAAGAGTTGTTGATTTTATTTAGAGTTAAATTATAAAACATATCTTTGTAAATTATTTGATTAAAATCCATATGATTTTTTGAGTATTAATCATATTTATATTATTTTTGAGTAATTTTAAGGATAGTTATTTATTGAATGCTCTATGTTGGACATTTTCTGTCATATTTGAAATTTTGGAGATTAAAATTAGTCATTAGTATTTTTAATGATTCACTACAAGAAAATGACCATTCCACAGTGGTTTATTTGGATATGGTGGTAGTTTAAACTGCCTTTATATACTTCAGTAATGGTTTCAAAAAACCACAGCTAAATTGTGTGTCGACAAAAAATACGCAGTGGTTTCCACAATTCAGCGGTAGTATATGGTAACCATCATAATGGATTCATTTAGATGATATTTTTTATGGTTTTAGAGGTCATTTTCCAATCAAAAATGTTTTTTAGCAGCGGTTAAAACTACTCTTAAAAAAATCATTTTCATTGAAAAACCCACTAGTAAAACCTAGATAACCACTGGGTAATAATATAGGAATATAGAAAATGTGTAAAAAAGGATTTAACCTATGCTAAATTAATGTCTATAGTGGTGTTTTTAAAAACTACAGATATCAAAATACCAAAATTTTAGTGACGGTTAAAACAGCTGCTAAATATAATACATTTATTTCACAGTGGTTAAAACTGATCATAATGACATATTTACAAAAACAAAGCAGCTAATTCTGTATCCCCTATAGCAGTTCCATAAAAAACCATTCCAATTTCACATGCACATACATCCCACATCCAAATAATTAACAGAAGACCGAAATTTTTATAAGAATCACATGATAGAAACTTGAATAATAGGGTTAGTATTATTTGGGTACATAAAATTTATTCTAAGTACATGGAGTTTCACTTTTGAATATAGTGGTTTCACAAGCAGAGATATCAGTTGATCTTGAGTATGATGATGGATTTTTGTATCTGTCATAACTAAGGAATGTAATCGATAGTTGATGTTTTATTAGATTGTATATGAATTAAATAAGAATCATTTTTGTGATCTCTCACATATCATTTCCAATAACCAAAGTTAACATGAATGGATTCATGTTTTACTTTCATACTACTATGAAGAGTTTTCCATAGTGTTGAATAAGTGGTTTTTGTCAGACCTAATCCTAATAATTCTTGAGCCTAATGATGGGAATTTAGTGAAATGTTATGAATCTTGTTGTGGATTAGGATATGATATGATGTAGAGTGATCAACAAGTCACTTTTGGTTTCATCAATTTTTAACCAACAAGATGAAGTACTCTAATCTTACATTTCAGTTTTTAGTTGTGGTCCATGCATTGAAATGATCGTGACAAAACTTCTTGAAAATGTGGTGATAAATGAATTGGGATAGAAAATGTAGCAGATAGGAGAACATGTTTCTTTATGAGAATAGAAGATCTTATCTTCATTGTAATACTAGATGGTGGGTGTAGTTGAAGGTCTAATGGAATTAATGTGGGTATCCTTAGAGATAATGTATTCACTCTTTAAACAAGTAATGAAATGTGAGAATATTATTCGGGAATTTATCATGATGTCTGATAGGTTGAAAGAATGTGAATCTATTCTAGGATTGAATTTGGATATACATGGATTTTTTATAGTTTGAAACATGGTAATGGTCACATATTACCTGAGAGATGATTTTATGAGATCCTATAATGCTTCGATGTGGGAAGTTCACCCAAGGACAACCATTATTTATAATAATAAAGAGTAGATGTGCTGGTGGCCCTCAATAGTAAGAGACAATGAAGGAATTGTTTCCCATTTATTGACCTATCCCAAAATTATCACCGACTGACAGAGTTTAAAGTTGAACTGGGATGTTCAAACAGGGTAGACCTATTTTACCTCACAGTTGTGGTAATTATAATTGAAGTCTGTGAGTTTATAGTTGATGTTGTGTATACCCTTTTATCCTCAGATTGATGAGTAGTCAAGAAGAACGAACCAAACAATATAGGTCCTGATTTAGGATATTATTATAATTTTTAGCCACCAGATGCATCTTTTGGGGAGATACAAGTTCTAGTAGTGTAAGACACTCATGTGTTTGATATATATTTGTAAATTCTATTATTAATCAGGTGGACAACCCCTCTACCATAACCAGATCAAGACACATTGGTTTTTAATAGATATTTGTAAATTATTGTCAAAACTATGTTTAATTAGTGTAAATCATAAGTGGGAGTGATCACATTCCAACTATAAAACATGATTATAGAATAATATAAAATTTGAAGAAAGAAGGTATATCCACTAAAAAAGTTGAAGAGGGTTAAAAAATTGGATTTTCACAAGAAAATCAATAAGAAGGTTGATCATTCATCCTTGGGTAAAAAACCTAATAAATTTTGGAATCATGAATAAAAAATGATTCATGAAAATAAAGAATCGAAATATATGGTGTAGACCACACTTGAGAACTCAATACATAAAAGGAAACATAAAAAATCAATAAAATACATAAAAGGAAAAGTGAGAAAGCAATAAAATTTTAGGTCATGAAAATTTTTGGTGGAAACTATGTGCCACATATGATACATATACAAACTGACTATTACCATATTTTTCTAATATATCATGAAAACAACTAATCACATTCCGATGATGAAGATAGTTTATCACCCTCTCCACCTCCATCTCTACATCTAGCTACCACCGGTAAGAACATTAAATTGAAAATGAAATATTGTTGTATATTTATATTTAAACATACAACCAGTAAAATTTTTAAAACTAAATGATTTTTAATATCTGTGATTTACCTTCTCACCATCAGTTGATGAAATACCACAGAGGGTAGATCTGGTCATCTTCTAAATATAAATCAATCCACGCTTTCTACAAACAGATATCATAGCCACCTGGTCTTGAATTATGTTTCATAGAGAATCAATCTCTCTATGAGTATCTCACGGTATGGTATGAATACAACCAGGAGTAGATGTAGCTGCAATCCTCGGTGGCCTGACAAAGACCTCATATGGTACGGGTCCCATACCCATCCCGGGCACTCTACCAGGATGCTTCTTCCCATGGACTTTAGCAACCTGGTCATCTTGGGAGACTAAGTAGGACTGTGCAGGATTGGAATCCGATAGTTCTTTAATTTTTACCAATAAATAAAATATCATTCATATTGGAAGCTATATATATTTACTTAGTGAAATTAATAATAATTTATTAGATTGTAAAATGTGGTCATAGCCCAAATTCATTGGCATGATTATTAACCAAACATCCAGAAGATTTTTTGTGAACATTCATCCACACTTCTGTCCGGGATGCTTCGTACCCTAAACTCTGTGACTACATTAAACAAATATTAATAATCAACATAATATATTAAAATAATATTGTCTTATAAATATTTAACCTAATGAAAATATTACCAGAGCAGATCAGCTTCTAGTAAAACACTTTGACCCTTTAGTGTGAGCGATGACCTACTTATCCTGGCTTGATGAATTGTTTCTTGAAAGATCACGAAACAAATAAAATGAAATTTAATAGTAATTTATTCAATTCCATTTTATCATCATTTACATGTATAAATGTAAAATGAGATTAATATTTAAATTTATATTTAAATTCAATCTCTTTCTTATCATGATGTATGTCAAAATAAATATTCCATAGCTCTTTGGGTACCCCATCATGTAGCATATCATACAACTGATGTGAGGTAAATAAAGTATCATTGAAATCGCCCCACAATATTAATTTAAAGACTTTCTGCTCTTTCCAAGATTTATCAATGTCCACTTTCATGCTATCAAATCAGAAATTGTACGGTGGAAAAACATATGTACCCAAAAATTGATTTTGAGAATATTAATAAAATGACATTAAATTGCACAATAATTTATTAAAATTACCAATATTTGGGAATCAAAAACATCATTTTCCAACATGCAAGTATATGCTTCCGATCATCATAAGAAATAGGAAGGGAAACTGGATTCGTGGCTATCTAGCCTAAAATATGGCCAAGTAATCCTGCAGTATCATCCATAGGGACCCTATATGAATCAAATGGGACAACAATATTCTCTTTGGTCAGATTCCATAAATCTAAACTTTTTATATATTTTCTCCACACTTGAATTGTTTTCATATTTAATGAACAAATTTTTATTAAAAAAGTTCAATAAATTTATTCATATTAAAATTTGTACCTATAACAATCACCCTCCGGTATCCCCGTGAAAAACAAGAAGTGTAATGCCAATCCACCACTACTGAGGTTCCTGAAGAGGTTGGCGACGACTGAGATGCTGAAGGGATTCTCACCGAGTGTGTGATTGATGGTGTAGGGGGGGATGGTGTAGGGGGAAAGCGTATGGTGGATTAGATGTCGTAGGGAGGGAGACATATGGATTGTTATCTATCGCAGTGGTCAATGAAATTTTATATCACTTACTCCTTGGAATTCCTATCATTTAATCAAATAAATTTATGTTCAGAACATATATTTCAAAAAATTTATACGGAAAAAAATTTAAAATTGATAACAAATTCACTGTAATAATAAACAAAATATATGTAACAATGATAGTTAAAGATTTCACAAATGAAATAAGTGGTTTCTAAATGAATGAATAATTGTACATAAAATCATTTTCTCCTTCAATCACGTTAGTTTCCTTTTCCATTAACTCATCCACTTCATTTATCCTTACTAGACTAATATTTTTAATATCATGATCGACAAATAATTCCGATTCGTGTTGTTGATGAGATTCAATATCAGAGGTCTAATCTTCCACTTCACACCCATATCATAAAAATATTTTTGTTTTATGTGAGCAACTATACTCCACCATTCATCCACAATAAAATTCAAATTGTATACCAATTTTTCTTACGATGAAAAGATATATGGATCATGCAGTTAATGATAACCAATATCCATCAACCGTGAGAAGTTCATAGAAGTAAATTGCAAGGAATCACTTTTAACACCTCAAATAATATCAACCCAATTTCATTTGAATTTATAAACTGAAAAATGCTCGAGGTAGTTTAATTCAATAATATCATTTTTTTCCATAGTATCCCACATTATAAAATATAAATATACCATTATACTATGTTTTCAAACCCTCTTCTCGATCTACTGTATAAAATGTAAATCCATTACATTGTAAGCATCGAACATTCTAACTTTTTTAGAGGACCTCAAGTAAGAAACATCTAATATTCTGATATCTTTTCATGAGTATCAGTATTCATGATAAGAAAATCAATATACATTATCATAATTACAAAATAGATGTGTCAAACTAATATTTGTACTTATTGCAATATTTGTGATCTTACATGATATAAAAACCATTCTAAAAGTCTTTGTTAATTGATTTCATTATATATTACACATTTCATGTTTGGCCTCCCATTAATATCTTGGTTTGTATCCCCAACTCTTCAATAAATGGATCTGGTATTCCACAAATCAACAGAAAATATCATTGTATGTGTAATAATTCCATTTCGATTAGTGTAACATTTCAGGTCCTCTCAAATGATCAGCCAATAAGAGGAAATATTTTTGATTTCCCATGTTTTTTAGATTGAGTTGTTGTGTCTTCAACCTTTCCAACTAGACTGAATATTGTCTCAATATCATCCATATATCTAGAAAAAAATGTAATACACTCCTCTTCTAAATAGCCTTCGGTAATAGAGCCTTAGGGTTGAGATTTATTTCTCACGTATGATTTCAAATGCCCATGATATCTGTTTAATAATATATAAAAAAGAAATTATGCATTTAATAAAGTGAATGAAACTGTTTACATAACTAAATAACATATATATATAATGTACATCTTAATTGGATACATCCATCTATAATGAACAAGGCCTCTTAATTTAGTTCCTCAACCAAATGCACAGTTAAATGCATCATGAAAGTAAAAAAGAATGGAAGAAAGATCATCTCCATTGAAAAAAAATTTAATAAAACCCTCTCATGATGGTTGTTAAGATCAAATGGATGTATATATTTCTCACATATTTTTCTAAAAAATGTTCAGAATTGGAGTACAACAGCTATAACATTTTCATGTAATAATGTACACAATTCCAATAGTAGTAACAACTATAAAAAAATATGTGAATCGTGACTTTTCAATCCATGTATTGTATGATTCCTTAAGTCAAAAAACCTCGAGATGTTACTTGAATACCCATAAGATACTTTCACATGATTTAAAATTAGAAGGAATATATCTTTATCCCTATTTTTCATTGAAAAAATTGTTGAAGCATACTTTTCATTCTCATCTGGACAGAGATGATGTATTATGTTCATTACCTATATGTATTTTTGTGTTTTGAGATAATCCTTCGGCATTACATTCTCATTATGCAATGTAAAGATCAAATTTTCATAGACATTATTCTCAATATTCATCACATCACGATTATGCCGCAATAAATTAAATTCTCAATAAGTACGTTTGAAGAATATACATTTTTTCTTCTATTGTTGCGTTATGATGTCACATGACGATGCACTTCGAACCTGTTTCACACTTTCATTCAAATGATAATGCTTCCCAAATTCTTTTTCAAACATTCCTAGTTTTGTCAATATTTCAGAACCAGTTAACAACTTTGGAGGTGCTCTACGATCAATGAAACTGTTAAATTGTGATCTATTCAGCTGAAATAAATGAGATGCATCGAGAAATCGTTGATGGAACAAGAAGCACCATTTTCTACTGTGAGGTATCCATTTTGTATCAAAATAAAATATACAAAAAGGAAAATACAAAACCATTAAGGTTCTCTAACATGGTAAATTCCCAAGACTAGGGAAGTCACTAATAGTACATAATAAAGCAGCATGCATTTTGGACATTATCTTAGAAGAAACATCAAATGTCTCGACACTATTGCTCCATAACTCCTCTAATTCTTCAATTAACAACTACAAATATACATCAATATCATTTCTAAGCATTTCTTTTCTAGTAATAAGAATAAAATTGATAAAAGAATTTATTTTTATACACATCTATAGAGGCATATTGTAAGGGACCAAAACAACTACCCAAATGCTATAACTCATACTCAAAGTCCCAAATGGGTTGAATCCAACGAGATCCAATCCCAATCAAACATTCCAAGAATAAGCTAAAAAATATGGATTTAAGGAATAAAATTTCTTCCACATTTGATAATCTCATGGATGTCACATTATCCCATCATTGTTATTATCTACAGAATGCCACTTCCAATATTCTAATGTTTTTGATGACAAGAATAATCTTTTAAATCGAGGATTTAAAAAAATGTAACGCAAAACCATTGAAGTAGTGTTCCTTTTCTTCATATTCATGGTAGTATATTGATTTAGACTTACAACATCCCACATTTACTACCATCTATACTAAGAACATTTTTTTAAATCATGTCTACTTGAATCCTCTCGCCAATAAAGAATACAATCATTGGAACACATGTGTATTTTGGTATAATTCAATCCAATCCTGTTAACAATTTTTTTCATATCATAAAAAGACTAAGGGATGTTTGTTTCATGAAATGAATCATGAAACAATTCCAATATCTTGGACATTTACTTATTTGTTATTCTACATGGACATTTGATATGGTACAACTTCAGTAGAAAAGATTTTTTTTAGTATTTTAAATATCCACTATACAACTCTTTATTTCCATCATCAACTAAATCACGAAATGTATTTTCCTTAGTTAACATCTCTCTTACATTAGTCTCCACATAATCGAGAGAAAGACCAATAGATATGTTATAATCATGATCTACTTATCCTATATTCTAAAAAACACCACTTGTAAAATTTCCATTTGTAGCACCCTCATATGGTTGTTCTGATATATTTTGATGTTGATGGTGGTGTCTTTATGTATCGAATGAATCATTATTGAGGTTTTTCATTTCATTTTCCATTGTCGACAAAGTTGGGATCTCATTTTGTGGATTGAAAATAGTTCTCAACCTTTCTATAATGTTCAATTATCTATGCCAAATCCAACACAAATATTGACCAAGCAATTGCTTCAATATTAAGTTCTCAAAAACATCATATCTCTTGAAGCATCTTCTAAATTTACATTTATGACATGGAAATCTTACTCTACCTTCAATAAATTGATTAGAAATTGAAAAATCTAAAAATTATTCCAAAAACATATCATAATAAGGTATTTTCCTCAGTAATGTGATCTTGCTTTTATCCATGTATATCACAATGTGCCTACACAGTATTAAATAAAATTAAAGCACATAACTATCAATAAATAGGAAAATACATTGATATATACTAGTTGAAAAAATATATAAATATGTAAAATATGGTTTTCCTATATAAATACATATTGTAAATATTGAACCCACCCACCAAAAAATCAAAGCATGAAAATTAAAATGATCCATAAAACAAGAGGAGAACAAGGATCCCATCCTGGTAGTTTTTGTCTGTCATGTTATCACGAACCGGATCTGATTGCCACCAAAACCGGCACCCAAACCGGCCTGTGATAAGTCCTGAAGGGCATTCCCGATCCCCACAGGCTGGCACAAGTGCCTGGGTATCAAAAACTGAAAATTGGGAACGATTTACCCGAGTTTGTATTCTTAAAACAACAAATTAATCCAAGAAATCAAATCAAGATTTTTCGAACCAAAATGTTTTTTACTAAAATTCAGAACTAAATTAAACAATTTTAAACAATGTTTTAAGACCATTACAAATGTACAAACTCCTGAAATGATATCCCAAGAACCTCTACATTGATAGAGGCACCACCCCATGCCATCTCCAAGACACTGCATCTCGATGGACCGCTAAAAACCTGAACCAAAGGCATAAAACCTGTACCCAAACATGTGACATAAAATAAGCAAGTCTACTAACACCCAAAGGTGTAATTAGGGTGTGAGCGAAATCCCAGTAGGATACCACCACTAAGATATTCTATGTGATAAACATTTCTTGACAAAATGCATTGCAAATTTTATAAATAAGAAATTCTTGTTATAATTTTATAAAGGATGAAATAATAAATGAATAGAGTTTTCATGTGGGAAAATTTTAAAGGACCAAAAATGTTAAAATAAATACCAAAGATACTGAATTTTCCAGCCAAAAATACTTTATACTGATGGTAATTACAAAGGATTTAATGAGCACAAGCAATGGGAAATAACCCCTAGGCACTAGCTCATTGTGGGTCCCAGCTACAACGTATTTCGGTGAAAGTAACTGTCCCAAATATTCATTCTCGTGCACGAGCCACTAGTAGGGAACATACCCATAACCTAGTGGTCCCAATAACAATCATCATCATAGTTTATTTAGAGTTGTAAGCATCAATATTTCTAAGTGAAACTGATGCCAAACCCCACTGGATCACTAGCATACTAGTACATGTCCACCCACCTAGAAACCCAGGTTTTCCCTTTGTGCTCAATCAAGTTAAAAAATACAAGAAATATATTTTTCACATTCCTGTATCACTTCTACATCACACATTACCCAAAAATCCCCATGTACATCACACAATTCACAAATTCCACTTTTCATTGAAATGCATTTTGAAATCAAACTCACACCAAAATTGCCTACAACACTTTTCACATTTCTTTAACACTTCCAGAAATCATTTAAAAAATTTATAAAACCATTATAAGATATTAATCTCAGATAACAGCCCACACACATGTCACATAATACACTTCTCACCTTTACAATTCATTTTATCAATAAACTCACAGAAAACATCGCACACCCGTGTTTCGCACACAAAATAGAATTTAGTAAAAAAATTCGACAATTTATAAAATATTCTAAAAATGTTTGACATCTCAAATCACCACATTACCATTCAAAAACCCACATTAGGTTAACACACTCACCCAAACAGTACATATAAACCCTTTTCCATCTTTTTTTAACCAAATAAAACATTTTCAATTTTTATAAAACAAACCCAAGAAGTATAAGCATTGTTTCCACACTAAACCCATTTCAAACCCCTCATTTAAAACGAAAATAATACCAATACCAATCCAAAACAGAATTTTCAGCCCGAAAATATTTATTAAACCACCCCCAAGTGTTATAAAAATACATCAAATAATACCAAAAAGATACACATGAAAAACACATGTTTTCATAGATCACCTTCAAGAAGTACAACACGGTTTTACACCTTATACTCATTCAAAAACCTCTTTTCAAGGCCCACATGAAAATAAGGAATTAAGAAACCAGAATTCCCATCCCCTTTCTACACCAGTAAATCACTTTAATATGTTATAAACTAAACCCAGACATTACCCCAAGAGTCACACATGAAAATTACCCAATTTCAAGCTAAAATGAAACTAAAAATTAAATGTTTAACCAAATCCATCAAATATAGTTTCAAAGCACAAAAAACAGATTATAAACATGATAAATTAAAAAACCAAGCAAGCTAACTCGTCATAAAATGGCTACACATGGAATGAACCACCTTTTGAGTAGAAACCCTCCAAACATGGTGCGAAACCTTAAGTGTACCACCACCGCACCACAAGGAATATAAATCATGACCTAGACCAAAAAAATGACCCAAAAGATACAAAATCATACCTTAGGATCTAACCCAACTTCTGGACATGAGGAAAATCAAGAAAGAGGAAATAAAACTAAAAGATGATGGAAGGAACCCAGAAGAAATTCCCTTTCTTGAAATGTCTTGAAGAAATCGGCCCTACTCCACCAAAATATGAATCTCCAAGTACCCAAAACTGTTATTGAGGATTGAAGGAGTCATATTAGGTCATTTGGGGACTAAAATTGGGGAAATAGGATGAAAATTAAAATAGTTATGAATGATTCATTTTAACTCATCAAATCTGGAGGATTTGAGAAAGAGTATGACCGATCTCTCTAATACGTAGGTCTACTGAGCTCCAAAATTCCTAAAACGATAATGGGAGTGATTCTCGGGATATTGGATTTGAGGGAGATGTGGAATTATGGGAAAACAGTAAGAAATGAATGAGATATGGAAAATTTAAAAATAATATTTAAAGCAGAAAATGGGCCTACAGGCAGGCCCATTACCTTAATAAAAAACCCAAATCCATCATGATTTTGGACTTATATGTGGTCCAAAGGGATATGGTGATTTTAATACATAATTTTATGCCAATTGGGAAGTGTAATGGGTATAAAATAGTAAAAATTGAAGGAGTTATAGATGAAACTAAATTTGTTTTTAAATCTGTAATTGGGCTCATGGTTCGGCCCAAATTTTCAAAACCCACCATTTTCCCCCAAATGAGTGGTAAACCTCCAAAAAAATCAGGAATAGAAATTAAATGAAAAATGAATAAAAAAATTCATCGGTGTGACAATTATCCCCAAAATAAATCATTCCTCCCTCAGAAATCCACATCGAGGACAAAGAAAAAACAAAACCCAACCGAAAGGCAGAAATGGACTCCTTAGCTAAGCTTCGCCCCCAAAGACCAACACACCTTCAGTGATCAATTATGGAATGAATAATTCACAACCAAAACATGCACCTCTTTACTGTAATGATCAAGCACATTCCGGATTTATCCTAAAAGAAAATTCCTCAAACACTATCTGAACAAGACTCAATCAATTTATCCAAACATATAAGAACATCGAAAAAGGTTACACTTACCTTGAAATAACTAAACCATTGGGCACTCTCCAAACCCAACGTTTACCCAAGGAAGATGTAGGTGGTTATATAGATCTAGACAAGGCTACCCACTTCCAAGCCAAGACCATGGACAAAAGTGAGTTACTTGTACAAGGATACAAAAATGGGCTCCCCACCATATGAGACAGCTTAAATTTTTCCGAGATAGAATCAAGACACTAAAAGGGGACCTCATACAAACTCCCAGGTAAAAGGGGTAGAATCCCATTATTAATATTCAAAATAATATACATGAGACTCACAGTGGGTCTCCCCACCATAATAACCATCCATCTTAACTTACCAATATGGGCCGGCACAGAAAGACCGCAAAACCTAAAGAGTTGGGAAGGCCGCACGGTTATCCATCACATTTTGGGAAACTGTGCACTAACCGTGTGGATCCTTATACCTACATGGCTTTCTGGGGAATGTTTACTAGAAAATGTTCTCTCAATATGTCTAGACAAATCTAAAACATTTCCCCCAAACCTAAAGGGAAAAAAGGGGAAAATAAAGTCATTGGGAGATAACATGGGGATAAGGCCCTCCACCTCTTTCCACTGCACGAGAAGAAAAGAAGCAACATGACACACCAAATGTTTAAACTATTCCCATATCCCATACTGAGAACATTTATTTGTATATGGTTAAAAACTACACTAGGATTTCCTTTGACTACGTGCCAGCTTTTATCTAGGACCTATGGCTGGAGCTGGAATGAATGAAGCATCATCAGCCTCGCAGTTTGGATTTGAAAACCCCCGAATATAATTTCTTCTTTTGATGATTCAAACAACTACATGAAATACCAAATGGGTTCCCCAAGACATAAAAAACTCCAAAACACACTTAACCATAACTTGGAATTTCACTGAAATAAGGGTTTAGAGAATGCACTCACATCACACCGTGTTTCTTCGGGTGAGAAACAACAGAAATAAAGGACACATATAAACACATTCCTCTAAAATAGAGGATGTCGAGATCTCTCAAAAAGAGAAAGACTTATGAAAAAAAGGACTCACAAAATATTGTACAACTTCACCATTAAAATCAAACGATCACACGACATCACATCGCATCACCGAACATGTCCAAAGCGACTGATTGAAATAATACAAAGAGGGGGCCTTATACAACATCCCCAAACCTAACATCATTCCATAAAGTGTCCATAACAGCCTCTCATCGATAGATTTCCCACACTGGTGGTCTTACATAAACCCTTTCTTCATAGATACTATGACGGACTTAGAGGCCCTCTTAGACACTGTCCATACTGACAACCCCAGACAACTTCTTCCTTTGACGAATCAGGTAGCTTAAGAATCTAACGTCTCTTTCAACCATCCACGAGCACTCTTCCAATGAAAGAGGATCTGAAAAGAACCAAGAATGTAAATTGTGTAGACTCGTTCTACAATTATCAAGAAAATATTTCTTAAATTGACCAGCTAGAGTATTTTCCAACGGCGAAAAAATCCCAGTTGCACTTCAGTTGTGCACTAACCCTTAATGGGGGTGTACCCTATCCAACTGGAGAACCATAGGACCCAACCAAGCTGGTCAATTGGTAAAAAATTCCACAAAACAGATCCAGACACACTAATGGAACCACTGTAATGGTTTCCGGAAACATATCTCATAGGAGACTACTAATCGGTCCTTCTACCCAGCTTACCAACCAAACACAAACCCAAAACATAGTTCGAACGTGAGGTGTTCTTGGAATCAAAACATCCCACAACATAAACATTTTCCAAAAACACACAATATACACCATCCGAAACAATTCATCAAGATATCATGTTTTTCATTAAAAACGTTTTTTTTAAACCAACGGTTCAGCGGTTAGCATATCCAACAATGGTACCCCATGGTCTTCACACATGCATGTTTTTGTGCCACACTAGGCACCCTCCTCATATTCATCCCGACACTCATCTATTCATTCCTTCAGCCATCCATAATCCCATATAACCACATTCATGTGGCCTTTCATTGAAATACCAAGGGATAAAACAAAAATTCCTTCCACTTTTCAAAAAAAATGGTAAACCAACCTAACCTTTTTCTCAAAACTGCTAACAATGAGATCAAAATCCCAATTCACATCTTACAAAACTTTTCATAAGGACGCAATAATTTAGAAAAGAACTCACTTTCATGTTATTCACATCAATTTCAAAACATATCATCCCATAAAAACACCCTTTAATTGTTTAGAAAACTATTTGGGAAGAAATTTTGAAAATCAACTTCAATATGGTTCCGAATTTCAAAAGATGTGTAAGCATACTAATTTCCATTTCAACCAAATTCTGAAAATTCAGTTCCACCATTTCATAAATCAAACCATTCCCACTTTATTTAAAAACCATTATGTAAAAAAATTATGCTTCTTAAAACCAAGCCATTTTAAAACCAAAGTTTCATGATTTCAAAACAAAATCACAAAACAATGCGAGAGAAAGCTAGTTTCAGTGGGTGACTTAGACGTATGGTTGGAAGCCATATTCCAATCACTTAACTGACATAGAGAGTGTTCTAGAGAATATCCTTGGCTCCACATGGCTTGCCAGACCCTGCGAGCTCACTGAGACCATTAAACCAACTCTCTTTTCATTTCCCCTAATCCTCATCAAACCAAGAAAACCAAAAGACAATGATAAATCCTGACATCCCCTGGAGACTTGAATCTCTTAATGAGGTGATCTGATCAAGCACACTACCCATAACCATAAATTCATGTCTTGACTATCAAAAATCCATACTATCCAAACAATTTCCCAAATAACAAGACTCAAATAGATCAAACCTCCTCGGATACCATTTTTTCATGAACTGGATCTGATCGCCAGCAAAACCGACACCAATATCGGCCCGTGACAGGGCTCTAAGGGCGTTTTCAATCCCCATGGGCTGGCACAAGTTCCTGGGTATCAAAAAATGAAAATTGGGAAGGATTTACTCGAGTTTTTATATTTAAAACAACAAATGAATCGAAGAAATCAAATCTAGATTTTTCAAACCAAAACATCTTTTACTAAAATTCAGAACTGAACTAAAAAAATTTAAACAATGTTTAAAGACCATTACAAATGTACAAACTCCCGAAATGATAGCCCAAGAACCCCCACATGGATAGAGGCACCACCCTCAAGCCATCTCCACGACACAGCAACATGATGGACCGCTAAAAACCCGAACCAAAGGCATAAAACCTATACCCAAACCTATGAAATAAAATAAGCAAGTCTACTTACACCCAAAGGTGTAAGTAGGGTGTGAGAGAATGCCCAGTAGGATACCACCACTAAGAGATTCCATGTGATAAACATTTCATGACAAAAAACATTGAATGTTTTTAAATAATAAATTCTTGTTACAATTTTCTAAAGGATGCAATAATAAATTAAAATAGTTTTTGATGTAGGAAAATTTTAAAGGAACAACATTTTTAAAATAAATACCAAAACTACTGAATTTTCCAGTCAAAAATACCGTATACCGATAGTGAGTACAATGGATATAATGAGCACATGCAAAGGGAAATAACCCCTAGGCACTAGCTCACGGTGGGTCCCAGGTACCTCGTATCTCGGTGAAAGTAACTGTCACAAATATTTGTTCTCGTGCACGAGAAACTAGTATGGAACATACCCATAACCTAGTGGTCCCCAATAATCATCATCATCATAGATTAGTTAGAGTTTTAAGCGTAAATCTTGCTAAGTGAAACTGAGGCCAAACCCCACGGGATCACTAGCATACTAGTACACGTCCACCCACCTAGATACACAGGTTTTCCCTTTATGCTCAAACAAGTTCAACAATCCAAGAAGTATAGTTTTTGCATGAAAATATCACTTCCACATCCCACATTACCCAAACAGCCCCATGTACATCACACAAGTCACAAATTCCACTTTTCATTCAAATGCATTTTGAAATCAAACTCACACAAAATTTTCCTACATCAATTTTCACATTTCTTTAACACGTGCACAAATCTATTAAACAATTTTATAAAACCATTACAAGATATTAAACTCACATAACAGCCCACACACATGTCACATAATACCCTTCTCACCTTCACAATTCATTTTATCAATCAACTCACATAAAACATCCCACACCTATGTTTCACACACAAAACACAATTTAGTAAAACATTTCAGAAATTTATAAAACATTCTAAATATGTTTGACATCTCAAATCACCACTTTACCATTCAAAAACCCACATTAGGTTAACACAATCACCCAAACAGTACATATACACCCTTTCCCAGCTTTGTTTAACCAAATAAGAGATTTAAATTTTTTATAAAACAAACCCAAGAGGTATAACCATTGTTTTCACACTAAACCCATTTCAAATCCATCATTGAAAACTAAAATCATACCAATACCAATCCAAAACATAATTTTCAGCCCAAAAATAATTATTAAACCACCCCCAATTGTTATAAAAATACATCAAATAATACCACAATGATACACATGAAAAACACACGTTTTCATAGATCACCTTCAAGAAGTACAACACGGTTTTACACCTTAAAATCATTTAAAAACCTCTTTTCAAGGACCACATGAAAATAAGGAATTAATAAACCCAAATTCTCATCCCCCTTCAAGACTAATAAATATATTTCATATGTTATATACTAAACCCAGACATTACCCCAAGAGTCACACATGAAAAGTACCCAATTTCAAGCTAAAATGAGACTAAAAATTAAATGTTTAACCAAATCCAAAATAAAAAGTTTTCACATCATAGAAAATAGATTATAAACATGCTAAATTAATAAACCAATCATGCTAACTCATCATAAAATGTATACACATGGAATCACCTACCTTTTGAGTCGAAACCCTCAAAACATGGTGCGAAACCATAACCGCACCACCGCCGCACAACAAGGAATATAAATTTAGACCTAGACCACCAAAAATTAACCCAAAAGATACCAAATCAGACCTTAGGATCGAATTCCAACTTATAGACATGAGTAACTTCAAGAAAGAGGAAATAAAACTAAAAGATAATGGAAGGAACCAATAAGGAATCCCCTTATATGAAATATCTTGAACAAATCGGCCCAAATACACCAAAATATGAATCTCCAATTACCCAAAACTATTATGGAGGTTATAAGGAGTAATATTATGTCATGTGGGGGCTAAAATTGCAGAAAAAGGATGAAAATTTATGGAGTTATGAAATCTTTATTTTACCTCATTAAATCGGGTCGATTTGATAATGAGTATGAATGATTGCCGTAATTCTCTATTCAAATGAGCTCCAAAATTGCGAAAACGATAATGGGGGTGATCCTTGAAATATTTTCTTTGATAGGAAGGTGGAATCATGGAAAAAAATTAAAAAATGAATAGATAAGGAAAATAAAAAAAATTAAAGCAGGAAATGGGTCTACGGGAAGGCCCATTACCTTAATCAAAAACCCAAATCCATCATGATTTTAGATTTCTATGTGTTCCAAAGGGATATTGTGATTTTAATATATCAGGGTATTCCAATTGGGATGTGTAATGGGTATAAAATAGTAAAAATTGAAGGATTTATAGAAGAAACGAAATTTGTTTTTAAATCTGGAATTGGGCTCACAGTTCGGCCCAAATTTTCAAAACCAACCAATTTCTCCAAAATGAATAGTAAGCCCCCAAAACAAATCAGGAATGGAAATTAAATGAAAAATGAATTGAAAAAAAGTCATGGGTGTGACACATGATACCCCAAAAATTATCGGCAAACTGATGCAGTTATAACTTTAATATCACTAAGGTAAGGGATTGATAAATCATGTAATAATTTAATATAAGTTAGGAATATAAAATAAAAATAAACTCTTACCTTAAAAAAGATTTTTATTCTTTTATGAGAGAGATATAAGTTTTGGTTGGATAGATCAGAAGTGAAATGGTTTTTAAATATGATTTTTAAAATTTGAAAAAGATATTGTCTAAAAAGGTGAGTCTATAAAATCCATTACCAGTCAAGATGGAGTTTCTAATTTTAGTTTAATGGGTTTAGTAGATATCTCGTGATGAATTCCATTATTTCTTTAAGATCTTGCTACAATGAGAAAAAAAAGTTTAGAGCTTATATTGTGATAATGTATCCTGGAAACATTGATTGAAAATCAGAATGCATTTGATGAGAATGTAATCTCTACAGAGCTTGGTGTTTAGTTTTTATTTGACTAGATGAATTATATGATGTGAAAACATTTTCAATATTCTATGACTATTCATAATTTTCAAAAAATTAATCTGGTGGAGGAATTGGATATGTTCCACGATTCATTGTTTTTTATGAATGAATAGTGTAGGATAATGAATTATAATTTTTATCTATTGAAATGGGAGTAAAAGGTAGTGCATCAGACTATTCATGATTCCCTACCTATAAAATATTTTTTCTGATGAGCATAATACTTCTTCTCATATTACCCCATAATCTGTTAAACGCTTTTTCCAAATCTCATTTTTAATATGAGATTATTAATAACAAATTATTATTATTATTTTATTCTATTATTTGATATCATTATTATCTATTAAGTTTTCACTACAGTTTTATGTTTCAGAGCCTTTTTATTTTTCAGAATGTATTTATTTATGGTTAACATTATATTCAATAATGAATTCTAATTTTTAACTATAGTTTTATTTTATTTTCTTCTTTATTATTACACATCATAATATTCTTGAATAAAATATAAATTTATCACTTTACCAATCATAATGGTTGGTTAATTTTTTTATTTTTCCATGTTTTTTTAAAAGTCTAGGAATTTTTAAAAAGTCCAGAGAACCTAGAAAAGAAAACCATAATATTATTATATTTCAAATGATGTATATATGGTGTGAGAAAAACTAATATTAGTAGGATCTAAAAAATGATTTTTTGAAATTCTTTTCAAAACTCATCACATTTATTATAGTTTTAAATATAGTTAGAAAATTTATTTTTATTGATAATCACATGAAAACCCAAATATTACCATGACATCCATTTTTAAACTTATATTTTTTTCATCTTTAAATGAAAATAATCATTTCAAAATATTACATGAAACCCCTTAAATTATTTAAAACCACCAATTATAGTTTTAATTTTAAAAATAAATTATAAAACCCTTTTTAAAACACTTAAAAAAATTTAATGAAACAATCCCATTCTCATAAACTAAAAAAATATAACACCAAGTCACCACATCACAAACGATATATTATAAAACAAGGAGAGTAATTCATAGTTCCCATCATATTAATCCAACTAGGGGACACAAGGAATGAGAGTCACCAAATGGAATCCATATAGTATCATGGGAAATAAAAAAGGTCATAAAATAAGATAGTCCTAGACCTTTCCAATACATGATAGGTGCTAAAGACATATGTTTCATCCAATCAACAAAATTCACTTTAGTATCCTGTACCTGGCATCACAGGGGGAACTCCCCACTATCCTTTGTATACAACACTACTAGGGGACACCAATAGTGTGTGATAATCTAGTGTAATGTAAATATAGTCCTCTATCATAGGTCCTAGTGTACCCATGATAGAAATAATAGGAGACGAGTAATCAAACACGTTACATCATTAATAAAACAACATAATATAAATCTAACCTCACCTCCAACACCCGGGAAATAAACAACAACAAAAATATCATCCATTTCATAAAAATACATATAAGAAAATGGGGGATCATTGAGGGTATTATATACATTATAAATAGTTCATTCTAAATGTTACAAATGAGAATTATTAAAATAATCATAATTCTATGTCACTTTAATCCTCTTTGAAATCACATTTCAAATAATTCAGTAAAACTACCCATTCAAAATATTTTTAATCATTAAAACGATTAATTTAAAAACATTAAATTGGAAAAAAATTCATTTCCTTTGAAAAATTTAGATAATCAAAACATGAACAAATTCAATACCAAAGTAGGTTTAAATCCACTTAAAACACATAATTCAATTAAAAAATTCATTGATCCCTTTTTGTAAACACTTGGAACATGAACTTGTTTTTTTAAAAACCTTAACACGCCCTTTATTCAAAGTGTGGAATAAATTTAAAACATTTATAAATTCATGTATAACAATAACATATAGTTTCAAGTATAAGAATCACATATAACTAGATGATGGAATAAGAAGAATAAAGATGATACAGAGGGGAGGTGAGATGCATCGAGCGGTGGATTGGGTAATAACCTACATTGGAGAGGCGAGCTAGGGCTGCAGGGGGTCTGTGGAGATGTGTGGCGGGATAGTGAGGAAACAATGAGCTTTGAAGGGAGGCGAGCCAGGGAATCAAGGTTTGCGGGGGGGGGGGGGGTCTCATGGGGTCCGGGGAGGAGAAGTGTCTAGATTGAAAAAAAAATTAGCAGTGGTTTTTAATAATCCGATTCAAAATAATTTATAAATAAATTAGAGACAATTTAGTAAAACGTGGCAAAAAACACCACAAAAGTACATTTATGTTGAAGTGCATGCGTTACTCACTGGCATTGATCTTTGTACCAGCTTATCCTTGGTATGTTCAGAAGTGGAATTGGACTCTGAGATCTTGATTCGGGTCATACATGAGAAATCAAAGATTCGATGGGCCTTGACGTACATGGTTCGTAGATGTGCTGCTATGATACCCGACGATTTCTATACTCTCCATATCCCTAGAGAAGCTAATTTTGCGGCGGATGCTCTTTTTAGGGAGAGCGGTCAAGAGGATCCTCGAAGGGTATTTCTGAATGTGGGTTCTCTACCCTGGCTGTGTATGATTTTTGTGCTAGGAGAGGCGCTAGGACTCCTCCACTTTAGACCATCCTGATATCTTTTCTGTTGTACTGTTATATAAATAAAATAAAAATGCAATTGTCAGTCAATAATATTATTTGTGGAATTACATTATTTTATCTTTTGGGATTTTATTAATGTTTCAATATATGAGAAAAATATAGTTCTTTTTTTGGATTATGTTATTCTCTAGATGTTGATTCTAGTGTTTTAGGAGTGAAAAAAATCCCCTTAAATTCTCATCATTTAGAGAAAAATATGAGTTTGTGGTAGAGTGTGATTAAATGATGAAACTATACTAGTCATGTAAGTGTATTTCCTTTTGTTCTTAATCTAGGTAGTAAATGGATTCCATAACATTCTGAAAAGGATATTAAAACAAAAACATTTTATGTTTACTTTTCCTACTATGAAAACAAATACTGTTTAACCCATTAAATTATTGTGGGATTCTAATTTCTAAATTTATCTTGATCATTATTTCTATCACTATTTATCTGGATAAGATAGTTTCTTTTCTTTCATATCCATATATTACTACTTTTAATCCTAGTATTTTTAATCTTGAGTGGTCTTTCAACTTCACTTTATTTGTTTTAAAGTGATTTTTAGGATTTTTACAATGTAGAATTTCATTGATGTAATTTTGAAAAATGAATCCTTAGTTATCGAGCCAAAATTTAACGTTGTGATTATGCCATGTCCAAAAGGGTGAAGGATGTAACATCCCAAGTAATTATAGAAAAATACCTTTTCATATTTATTAATATTTAATAATTATATAATAATTTTCAACTAAAATGGATGCTATGTCGGATAGCATACCCAACAAACCACAATGGGTTTCTTTAAAATCTAACGTTTCACACAAGGCTTGGTTATACCAAAAATTAATATATAATTAATTTTATTATTTTTTTTCATAGTTAGGGCATAGACATTAGAATGGAAAGAATTAAAAATATTAACATAATTATGAAAATATTGTCTACAAATGTTTATATATTAATTCATTGGTTACCAAATTAATTAGGAAATTAAATAACATCCAATCAAATATAAATGATGTTTTTTTCTGAAAAAAATTATTTCATTGAACATAAGGGAGTTTATAATATAATAAAATAAATATGTATATATTTAATTAATGAAATATATGTCTAATAAATTAAATTTAACGTTTAAAATTCATCTTATATTTTTTCTATACATGACATAATAACAAATTCAATTTTTGGAGAAAATAAGTTTTTCTAAAAAAATTGATATTTTAACACCTTTTAATGAAGAACCCATTTTAAATCATATTTTTGACACATTTATATATTTTATTAGCAAAAAATAAAATTACTATCTTTAATAGGTACATAAAAATTTATTTAAGATAACGTTTTGATGTTTTTCTAATAAAATTTATAGTTTAATTAATAGTGAAAAAATAATGCATTTTAATTCAAAAATATTTTTTTGTATAATTCATTTGTATTGATATATTATCTTTTTAAATGGTTTTAAGTTATATTTAGTTGAAATTTTTCATTAAATTCCATTTAGTTTATTGGATGTTATTTTAAAATAAAAATAAATAGAAAAACTATGTGAACTTTTGAACATTTTACCTAAATACATGTTTTATCGATTCGTCAACTTGATTAGTTTTAAACACAGTTTAACTAATTCTTTGAATCGAATTTTTGAAAATTGACATAAATAGTTTTAACATTTTTGAGAAATTTGGTATAATAGTATCAAAATATTTTATTGAATCGTATCTTTATTATTGTATTTAACATGATTAAAGTTAAATAAGATAATGAAGGGTAAAATTATAATTATAATTTTATAAAATTACTTTAAGCCTTGTCAATATTTTATTGTATGAGTTATTATCGACCCTGACCATACTTGGGTCAAAATTGTGACCTTTGAAAGCAAATTGGTTGTGATTATGATATTTATAACATTTAATTTAATGTAAAGGAAAATAGAACCTAAATATGTCTCTCCTTACTAAAATAGTTTTTAAATGGGGTTGTATATGTGATATATTCCACTATGAATAGAATATAGAAATATAATAGTATTACCTACATTATGGTAATTTATTTATAATTTTAACAAAATAAATAACTAAATTAAATAGTGACACAATGATAATGCAGTAATAGATTTATTAATTAAAGAATAAAAAAATGATATTAATAATGTTAAAATAAATATATTTTGATTTAATTTATTTCGTACAAAAAATTTATGAATTCATATGAAATTATTTGATATATTTAATGTATTTTTTTTAAGGAATCAAGTTATAATTTTTTTTAAAAGTTATATAATGAATAATGTCAAAATTAACATAGTTCATAACAGAGATTATAAAATATTTAATTAATTGATATAAAATTTATAAAAATACAATATTTGACCAAAAATATCATATAACTCTAAAAATTCCATTAAGGACTCATTAATTGTTAGGTTTTCATGATTTGGTAATTAGTTTAACTCTGAATGTGTAAATTTCATGATAAATCATTAAAAGTTAAAAAGGATAAAATAAAACAATAAGGATTAAAAATTATTCAAAACTTGAGTGATTCCAATTTGATGATTATACTTATAACCCTACTCATCCTATATTTTAACTAAAGAAAATTGGACCCAATTTGAATAGATATTGAATTTATATTCATTTAATACTTTTAATAATTCCAAGGGTACCGCTCCCATCTCAAATATAAAGGTATTAATTCCTCCAAACTACTCACACTTAAAAAAAATATTTTTTTATAATATATACATAACCCATTCCTAAAATCCCTCCCCACATTATTGAGTCCATTTTTTAGGCATAACACCCTTTTTGGAGGTGTTAAGGTATAAATAAAGTTGATCTTTCGAAGGAATGGTAATGCTTTTATTTAAGTATTATTTATTTCTTCTTTTTTTTTACTTCAAATCATCATTATCCATGATGAAATGAAAACTCAAGTATAAGATTTATTCTTTTATTTTATTATGTTAATATAATTCTTTTAATCCATCTCCACATCCATTAAATATGAAAGTAATTAATTGTTCCTACGTATGTGTTAACTATCACCTCCACGAACCGGTCAAATTCGTTTTCAATAAACATATCTCATGACTAGTTATAACAGAGGGATTGATGTTCTTGTGTGATTATCATGAAATATTAATCATTTTATGATAAAATATCTCAATTATTTTCTTTACTTTCCATGCACATAAATATAATAATGTCATTCGTGCTTACATGTGAAAAATCACCTCCATGAAGTGATGTGACTCATTTTTATTCATTATATAACATGTATGATATATATAAATATATTTAAATGAAAAATATGATATTATTGAAGTTATTATTATTTTTTAAGGACAAAATAATACTTACCTTTTTCCAAAACAATTGTTTAAGAATTGAAAAAGTTACTCATGTGTATGTATGACTTATCATATCTATGATTATAACGTTGTTAATTTTTCAGAATCATATTTAATGTATAATTTATGTATAAAATGTTAATAAGTTCAGGAATATTTTTCTATAGATGTTTTACTTGTTACCTCATGGACTATTAACATCATACCAAGTTCATTTACTACTCGAGTACTGAATATCGACAAAACGTCTGACATGAGTTCAAATAATTAACTAATTATTATAACATGGTAATTTATGATATGAAAGGAATAAATAACATTATAAAGGATATTAAGGAACTTAATAATTAAACTATGTTTGTTATTTTAGAAAATAATAAATGTATGAGATAAGTCAGACTCAAGGTGAAGTAGTTTTTAACAAAAAAATAGTTTTAAAGGTTTGATTATTTTTTCTTATAAATCATTTTATTTAATGACCATGGATTCAAAATGGTATTAAAGATTTTCTTTTTGTGTAAATTAATTTTTTAAAATCATTATTCCTTTAAAATTTCTCAAAGTTGTATGGGAATCATTGAATTAATATTTTTTTCAAATGTTTTAATTTGGTTTAAAAAATAGATTGGTTATTTCAATAGCATCGAATGTTTTTTAAAATAGATAATCCATGAATGAAATTTATATGTATTATGTCACTATATTTTATTGATGTATATTTTACATGTTTAACATTTTATTTTAAAATAACGTGCTTTCATTTATGACTGTGCAGCTTGTAAAGATGCAATGTGATTTCAAAGTAGAAATGTTATTTTTCATTTATACATGTTTTACGTGGTATGATTATGTTGTGGTTATTGTAAATTGTTTAATTATATGGGTGTACCCATTATAAACCATGTGATTTTTATACCATGATTTATCTCTAATGCATTTCGTAATGAGACAAGGTTAACTGTTTTGGTTTTTACAAAGAGATTTATGTAATATACTCTAATATGTATTCCAAATGTAACCATGTAGGTTACTCCCTATATAGCTCTGAAAGCTAAAATGTAAATATGAAATGTATGCCACATGTTACTTTTATAATTGATGATTGATATACAAATTTTAAAAATCTTATGATTTCATGAGGTAAGTTAAAAAACTTATTTTTGTGGGTGAAAAATATTATTTTTTGAAAATGTTTTCATGTGTTTAAAATATTCATGGAATAATGGTTTCTTTATTTATATTATGACATTTTATATATATTTTTATGTTCATAAAATGTATTGAAATATTTCTCTTGGGATTTAAGGGAGAATAGAGTAAAGTATGGGATCAAGGGAAAGTTAATATGATTAATCATGAAAAGAAACCAAGTTTCATTTTAAATGTTTTTTATTTAAAAAAACACATTGATACTATTTGAAGTGTCCAACTTGTATTTTTATGGTTTTTTTATTTATGAGTTATGGATTAATTCACTAAAAATCTAAACCTGAAAATATTCTCAATTTAAATTCTTGACTAAACTCATGATTGTGTAATATTTAAGGGTGGGGCCTTATATACCCAAACATGGATAGGTTTTGGGTCATACTTTTTATTCCATATAAGAAGCAAATATACGATTGAAAAAATTAATAACGATTCCTTATGAGGAGAATACTATAACAATATTTTAATGTGCGGTAATGTTGTGGTATATGATTTATCAATGTTCTTGGATTGTGATTTATTTTATGGTACAAACATTTAAGGGGTTCACATGAATCATTATAGGGTGAAAGACCATGTTTTCATGTCATCATATCCCACAGTGATTAGAGGGCCTTTTTACATGGAATTGATTCATACGCCTTATAGTACAAATGATCCTATCAATATTTGACTCCATAATTGTAATACTAAGTTGTCCCTTGATAAAGGATATTATCCGTTCTAAGGATCAAGAATGATTTTTAGTAATATGAGGCACCCAAAACACATTTTTTAGCTTATAGATAGAGTTACTGAGAAGGAAGAGAGGATAACCTATATCCTGGGTTGAGGATTTTAATTCCATTCTTTTCCTTTGACAATTAGGTATAGTAGATAATTTCCCAATAGTTAAAATTCATGTAATGATGATGTATAATTCATTCATTTTTTCAACATTCTATAAGGACTTAGTTTTTCAATGGTTTAGGTTCCTAAGATGTAGGCTATATGATATGTTGTTTAAAATAATATATTTGTGATGAAATATGAGAGAATTTTAAATATTTTTAATATTATGGATAAATATCCATATGTTGGGTCCCCTTTGAATAGTTCTGACTCGTTCACATAACTATACATACATTTATATGACTCGTATGTAGGAAAATAAAATCTATCTGACAATACCATCCTAGAGTAATTTAATTTATTATGGGGTTGAGAATGTTTTTTATATTTATCCACAATATTCCCATTCAAGAAAACTGTGCTTTTCTAGTCTTCTAAGATCACATGAGTCATTCTTGTTGTTAGAAAAAGAGGTGGACAGATAAGAACTCATGCTACACTATAAATGAGCGCATGACAAAGAGATATAAAATATAGAGGGTGGGTGGATTATTACTATATTATAGGTATAAAAATGATATAAAGCATGTTAATTAATATTTAATACATATAGGACATGCAATAGATAAATACCTCGTCATGTTATTGATTTTGTTAAAATTTAAATCATTTACAAGGTAAAAACAATTCATCTTAGTACTGAGAGAGGATACAGATTATTGTGGATGATGATTAATTTTACATATATCCATGATGAATTGGGGGAATTTATTATATCTATATCCAGATGCATCTGGGTTTCACTATGCATATTTTATGGACATGAATAAATCTATAAAATGTTTTTTCATTGAGATTCCTCCATGTAAATCTGCCAAATACATAGAGAGGGAAATCTTTTCCAAGTCATACACAATATCAATGAGGTTTCCTATATAGAGGTACATCTGATATGGAAGTATTGAATATTAAGAACTACTTTATAAAAGATCCATCATTTAATTGACGTAGCTATGAAAATATTCAATCATTATGATATAAGTAGTCAGCAATTGGAAATTTGTTTCATGGCCCAGGATTGGAGACTAAGACGTCACTGAGAGTCTCATACTGACAAGAATCTAGTCATTCATAATTCTTGAGTAAAATCCCCCCCCCCCCACAAACAAATATAGATTATATTTATAGGTTATGTGAAGAGGATTTACATTGTTATACGAAACTTCATTGAGGTGATGGTTGAAAATGTACCAAGGTGAAAAGGAGGCACCATTATATTTTTTTGACAATGAGATAAATGGTTTGAAGAATCACATTGTGATTCCGTGAACTAGTCCAGCACATATGTAGGGATGAAATTTGGGGTATTGTTATGTTAATGATTATAGTTTGGAAAGTGGTACAAAATCGATCTTTCATTATATATAATGTGTAAGAATGATTCAAGAAATACATAGTTCTTGAAGAAAATGTTTCTAGAACATATCTAACTCATATGAAAGAGAATCAACCCACACATAATTATTGAAATACAAAGGGACCACTTATTATATCTATATAATGTGTTGGGTAGTGCCAAAAAGGGATTTTATAATTTTATTCATGGAATTATGTCCACTAATTAAGGTATCTATGCATCACTATGTGTCATTTTGAGATCATAATTAACTGACACTAAGGCCATTGGAATGAAATTACACCATCATAGGTCTGAGTAATATATAGGAAGAGCGTAACTTTATTAAAATCATGTGCCCAAAAATGAGAGGTCCTAAAATGAAATACTCGGTATAGATCTATCTCAAAAACATTGGCAGGGATGACCAAATTTCAATTATGATAAAGGTGGATAGGTCCATGGTATAGTATGTGGATATCCCTATGTATCCCATATTTATGGGAATCAACAATGTTTATAGTTATTTTAAAATATGACTATATGTATAGATCAAGATCTGATATGAGGAATGAATAAATTTATTTTCTAATTCAAAGGATGGTAACATCAAGTTATTTTAAAACAACAGGCTATATTTGATAGCGTAATGATACGCAACACTGATCATAAATGAACAAAAAAATATTATTATAAAAATGTGACTATAATAAAGTAGCTGATAATAGGTGGGAATGAAAATTATTAAATGAATTATGAAATATAAAATGGTTTTAATCATTTATAATGTATTGATTAAATATTATAAAATTTAGATCATAATTTAAGTTATTTTATTTTATTATTCAAATACAATTCATGCAAGAATGATTATTTTTTATTTTTTTGTATAAATAATATAATTAATTTATAGAGATTTTAGATAATTTATTTCATAAAAATGATAACAAAAATTTAAATCACCATATCAAAATTTTTTTAATGTGATATTTTTATAATTTTCTACAAAATTTAATTTTATTGATGAATAGTGATAAACACTAATTTTTTTCAAATTATATTTTCTTTGAATCCATGAAAAACTTAGATTTATATTATAGATTATTTTTAAAAATTAATTTGTTTATTTTGATTTATAATAATAAAATTATTTATTTTTAATAGAATTTAACCTTCTATTTCTTATAAAAACATTTTCTATTTAAAAAATGCATTTTTACCCAAAAAACTATTATTTCCTTGTATTTCTCAGATTAAATTTTGAATTAAATGAGGAAAATTATGTTTTTTCATTTTTTAAAATTTAATCAATATTTAGAATAATTATTTCAAAATTTATTAAATATGTGCACTTTATTTTTGGAAAATATAAATTGTATCCATTGTAATTTTTGTTATCATGATTAAAGTTAAATTTGGTAAATAAGGATCAAAATAAAATGATAAGGACATGTAAATAACCAGAACCCTGACACAATTTTATATTATGAGTTTTTTTGACCATTATCATCCAAATATCTAAATTATAACCTTTTAGAGCCACTAGGATGAGATTAAGATATATATAATATTTTATTTAAGGAAAATTCAAAGATGTTACACTCATATTTTTAATAACAATTTCTTTCTTAATCATTGTTTATCTAGAAGATAAATCCAAATAAAAATATTAAATTTAATTCAAATAGATTCATATTCATCTTGGTAATTCATTTTTAATTTTAGCTGAATAAATAATTACCTTAAATACATTTACAAAAGTGATGTAGTAGTAATTTTATTAACGAAAATAAAAAATAAATGTTATTAAATATGTTGACATAAATATAAATTGATATAATAAATATGATAAAATAATTTTACATATTACCCTGCAATCTTATTGATATAAAGAAATATTTTTTCAAATGTATATATTTGATTAAATATTTTTACATGTAAAAGTAATGAAAAACATTGAAAATTAACTTTTATGATATTTTAAAATTAATTATATATTAATAAACGATATACAATTTTAAAAAAACTATGTTTAGCCAAAATATTTGGATAAACATTTTCATTTCTTTCATTATCCATTTATGGGTATTATTTAATTTTATAGCAACTATATTAACCTGTAAACTCTAAAAATCAATGTTCTCGTGATAAGAAATAAAGGGGTTAAATAATCATTCAAACCAAAAGATAATGATTAAAAAATAGTCAAAACACTTATAATTTTAATTACATTAGTTTATATAGACTCTTAATAATCTTATCTTATAAATTAATATGTTTTTAGCCAATTATAATTGAATATTAATTTATATAAATTTAATATTTATGAAAATTTCCATGGATGACCCACCCCTCTCTTATAAAAGGGAATCTCTTCTTCTCATTTATTCACACTTAAAATCCTATTTGATTCATCAAATCAATGTTAAAATACATTCCTAGATTTCGTACCCACATTCAAGTGTATTTATGTCCCTCTTCACTCTAACACTATTTTTCTTAATGAGCTAAGAAAAGTGATTTCTATAGAAGGGGAAGATAATTAACAAACATGACAACTAGGATCTAGAAATGTTTATTATTTTTAAATAATTATTTTTAAAGTTAATTATCTATTTTCATGGAAAATATATTATTATATTTAATTATAGTAGATATGGACATAATATCTAGTTTTTATTGAAATTTTATGCATTTTAATATAGGATTTCGTTTTACTTGCAAACCATTTGTGTTTAGGTCTTTTAATGGTAAGTAATTCATTTCTGTAAAAATGGATTTCTCCATAAAATGAAATTTTGTTCAATATTAGAGGTTATAAAATTATTTTATTTTATTATAATATATATATATATATTATTTTTAATCGATTTATATTGGATAAAGATGAGAAAGGAATATCTTTTAAAAATGTTTTATTAAAATTCATCTCATGGGTATCAAATGAGATGACATGGAATGGGGAGTGAACCCATGAATTTAGTGGGATATTGTCCTATAAGAAATTATTATAGTGGAAACAAGTTTTTCTAATGATTTTATATATACCATTTTAATGCTTAAAAGTATTATTATTTTCAAAGGCTCTTTAATGAGAAAAACATGTTTTTTAAGGTTAATTTTGAATGGTTTTCAAAAGGAAATTAATTTTTAGTGGTTTTGAAAATAATTTTTTTAATACCCAAGATTATAATTCATAAATGGTATATATAAATTCAAATAATTTTAATTCTATATAAATGTTTTTCATTGTAAATTTGAATGTATTTTTCACTACTTTTAAAACCCCTAACTCTGAAATTTTATGTGCATCTGACGTATGAAAATAATGTTCAAATTTATTTTAGCTGTTTTAAGGTGGATATATATGTTTAAAAATTAATGGAATGTTAATCCAATCAGTTATTTAATTATTATATTTTTTTGTAAAATATGATATTATTTATGGTATTTTCCTAATTTTCTAAAACCTATACAAAAAAACATCATCAGTTATATAATGAACTGTTTATTTTGTAGTTATATTTTATAAAATAATAAACAACATGTTTTTAGTAATAAATATGGATGTGAAATATGGAAATAAAATATTTGTTATAAGGTGAATGGTTTTTACAAATTTGGATATTAGTATTCATTCTTAATAGTTATGAATATCATTATGGATTTTTGATTTTAAGGATACTCATGAGTTTAATATCTATGAATCCTTTTTTAGGCTTTAAGATATGAAATTTTAATGTGACTAATGATAATTTGGGAGACGTTTCTTTTTTAGGTATTTATGGTTTATTAACATTTGGGATACAAAATGAAATTTATGAGATATATTTTGAGTATAAAACCTATTAAAGTTATTTTTAGTGTATTTCTTACATTTCTAGAATTTCAAATGGATTATATTATATATTTTTAGAAATTATAATACAGACAGACTGTGTGATAACCCTTCATATCTTTATAGTTCATGAGAATTGAAACCACAACTGAATATAGACAATGGTACCTCACAAACTACTATCATATGTGATGTTTGTGTATGTATGACATTTATGTTCAATTAAATTGTTTTATGAATGAAGAATTAGTTGATTTTGGAAGCATATGTGTTTCGTTTTGGTTTTCAGCCTCCAAACGCCCAATGACTCCGTATCTAATGATTGTTAGACCTACATTCCAAAGGCAGGCATTCACCAGATGGTCTGACCAGCGACTCTTAAGAACTCACATTGGTCAAGAGGATGGGATTTCGGGCTCAATGCACCATTTGTTGGGAGAATTATTGCATGTTCCGGGTCTCTGTTATAGATTTAAGACATATTCATATGCTCGTGAATATTTGGTGTATACCCAAACATAGTTCCCATGGATTTAACCCTGGTGGGAAATGGTCAACCAGACACAGGGGATTTGGAGTCATTTAGGCCTGAGGTTTTCCATCCCTCGTTGGATTAATGACCCCGTGGAGTATGGACTCATTGATACGGTGCTAGGAGAAGCTCGGTGAACCGATGTGAAGATTGTCAGATCAACTTGTTGTTGGGATTGAACCTCAGGGAGGCTTCCTACGTATGCTGCCTAGGGTACATGGATCAAAGTCTATGTAGTTCGAATGGATAGCGTCGGAGAACTGACATGAAGGTGGATCTGAGGGTCCGTTGGTGGTCGGGATTGAAACTCTTGGAGGTTTCCTACGTACCCTGCCTAGGAGGATGGGATCAAAGTCCACGTTGTTTTCATTGTCTTGGGACTTAAGCTCTGAAGTAGACCAGAATGATGGATTAGGGATTACACTCTATGGAGGCCCATAGTGTGGATTGGGGCTTACACTCTGAGGAGGCCCATAGTGTGGATTGGGGATTACACTCTAAAGAGGCACATAATAGGATGTCATGGTCGATGCTTACTCTAAGCCCATGTGAGTCATTCTCGGTGTGACAAACAAGAGGCAGCAGGAACCAGACGATCACGTTGCGAAAGGTGCGTCCGTGAGAAGTGGAGTGGGGCTTACGCATAAGGGTGGCCCAGATAGTCATGGATTACTCCTAGGTGGATGCCCAGGGTGATGGATTGGGGCTTACACTCTGAGGAGACCCATTGGAGGAAGCGCAGTGGGAGAGGGAAAGGGGGTGCTCTTGTTCTCGTCTCATATCTTTCTATGCATGAGGGATTCATTCTAATGGGTATTTTACACCCCCGAGGAGCCCTTAACAAGTAGAGGGGCAGAAAAGGGACTCTCGAGCTCAGACTTCACATTACCGTGGGAATGTGAACCCAGGAATGCTCCGAGAATCTGCTCAAGGGTCTGGGAAACCCATTTGCCACTATTTACCATGGGTATGTGAACTCAAAATGGCGTGCTAATGTGCCTGAGGGTTACACCACACGGATCCAGTGGCTCCGGTGGAGGCCTCGGCTTGAGGCCGATGTGTAGGCCCGTGAAGGCGTCACGGGTGATCGGGCTGGATTAGAGAAATTCTATCTGGCTCAGGGAAGGGGAACTCCGAAGGTTTTGGTGCCCTTCGCATAGAGAAGCGCTACCCCGCAGGAGGGGCCATCCACTTACCAGGGTGGTCCATGGACTAAGAGGTCGTCCGCGAACCAAGAGGGTCCGCGGACTGATTTTCATCTCGCGAACCATGGTGGTTCGTGGCTTCGGATTCGGCCCGCATACTAGGGGGTACGCGGAGGGTTCCACGTGAGGAGCATCGGCCATGGGCAGCACTGATTGGGGGTTTGTTGGTCAAGGGTTCACCTGTGTAAGAGGGTACTACGCGGTGCGGAAGATCGAAAACGAGTCATAAACACCCTGGTCTATGGGGAGTTCATCTGCGGGGGGGGGGGGGGGGGGTATGTTTCACGGTCTTCTCTTTTTATGTAATTTCGAGTATGTGGTTCACCAAATTATTATGTGTTTTCGGTTCATTATTAGTTCATTCCCAGGTTTATACCCGCTCTGGTTTGCGAACTGGAACTTCGCTGTTTGCGAAATCTGAAGCCTTCCTTCAATATCCTTTGACCAGAGTCTAATCTCTCTTCTCTTCCTTCACCTTCAAATTTTCTGAATCCAACTCCTCAAATCTTTGACTCCCTTATCCTTTCCCCATCGGTCTCCTTTTATAGAGTGGGGAAAGGGATTTATTTGCGGTCACAGGGAACCTTTTGCGGAGGGCCATGATCATATATCTAGTTTATAGGTGACTTTGTCAATTCGTAATTCACGGTGGTTATTGAGCGCTTCTCCCCCTGCGAACCGAACTCAGGGAGTGCTTCGCGGTCATGGAGGGTTCTGCCTCCATTTCACGAATGATACCAGATGCGGCTTGAACAGGTCGATGCGGTCCGCGGTTGGGGTGGTTCATGACAGTGAACCGGATCGGTGCCCATCCGGCCTCACAAACGTGGAGGATCTCCGCCTCCATTTCGGGAATGATGATGGTTCACGAAGGGGGTGCTTCGCGGGGCCTGGCCACATTCCATTTTCATGGGACCGGTCCACAGACAGGTCCTGTTTCTGTCCCACTGAATTTTTCTTCATTCTTTTCCCCAATTCTTTGGGGGATTTGGGTAGAATATCCTTTGTGGATTTTTTAGGACCCTACAAATGCCCACCATCGGAATGGGGTCCGATCAGAATGAAGAGGAGGCCATTCCGATGCAAAGAGGTTCTGAAACTGAGATGGTTTGCGGTAGGGAAGTGGACCCAGTAGGGGACCATGCCTATAAATACGTGGGGCCCTTCATTTTTTCTTTACTAAATTCTTCACGAAGCCAGAGCTCCCTCGCATCTACATGCTCGTTCCTTCGCAAAGTGCTTCATCCGCAAACCGGCAGTGATTTCTGCGAACCATTCCACCTTCATGGTCACCTTCACCAGCGAACCAATTCATCAACTGCGAACCATTACTCCTAATTAATTAAAAATTAATTCATGACGGGTTTCAGAGGATCTTTCTTCATGGTTATTGTGCTCTGTGGTTTCGATGCTCTGTGGTTTCGATGCTACGCAGACTAAATTCTCTTTAACATTAAAAGTTTCTAAATCATCTGAACTTAATAAATTAAAATCGGTATTGAAATTCTGCTGTGAAACTTGGCTCGCGGTTTCCTGGCCAATGCTCCCCGGGCCAGGGTTTCACGGACTGATTTCGCGAAGGACTGGTTCGCAGGATGATATCATCCCAAACCATCCTCCAAGGCCTCCTCGTGGACTTTTCTTATGAAGGCTCCTCAACTGGTCCTCGTCCATATATTCGGTATCTTTGTCCAGATTTTTATTCTGGACTAACTGCTTGTTGGCTATTATCATGTAGTGAGAAAATATGGTTCCCCCTCATTCTTCACCAAGGCCTACTGCAAAGATGCTCCCAATTGGTTCAGGGAGACGTTTTTCTATGATTCACAGAGCGGAGAACATCCAAGAGGACCCTAGTCGTTCCATCATTGCTGACGATGGTGCCTTGAATGATTTTATCCCTCCTGAGCTCCTAGATTATCCACTATCAAGTTGACTTCCACATCATGGATTTAGTCTTCAATAAGATGTCCCTATTCCCCCTCTTTCTCTGGTATTCCTTATCCTTCCTTGGAAGCGTTGTCCAAGAGTATTCAGGCGAACCTTACCCAATCGGGGGAGATGGTTTCCGACATTGACAATAAATATGCCTTCATCTTGAGGGGCTCAGTTTGGACCCAAAGTGATCAGCACACTCGAAACTTTTCTTAGGAATCTATCTCCAAGAATTACCGTTATATTATCAACCTTGATCAAGTTGATCCTAATGCGGGGTGTATTCCTATGTGGGATATTCAATCTGGAGGGCTTTTCTCAAATGACTGGGCCTGGTCTTTCTGGGCCCATCATCACTACGGGGAGTCTCCTGAATCACTGGAAGTAGTCAATTTATACTTTGTAGTGTGGGCCTACCAATTTTACATTTACCCACCCTCATTGGTCCTTCTAGATCTGCTCAGTCGCTGGTGTTCAAGCACTAATACTTTACACCTTTCCCATGGTGATGTTGGTTTCGGTTTGTGGGATATCCATCAATTGGGAGGACTCCCGATTATCGGTGAAATGTATGACAAATTTCTGCCTACTCCTTATTCATGGGATGACGTCAAACAAGTGCTTTTATTGGAAAGGGATCTATTGGTTATGTTGGTGAATTCATTGGGTCAGGCGTTGTGTTCCCTCTCTCTTTTTCCCTATAGTACTTGGATAGGGTTATTTCTAAACACCACTAGTTTGGTTCCAAAGATCCAGAACCCCAAGAATCATCTTTCTCAGTAGTCACGAACCTCCCGAGGTTTCTACTAGGCAGTTCTGGAGGCGGGAGACTACCTCTCGTGGGGTTATGAGGTGCGCCCTGGTGTGCCACCTATGCTTCGGGTGGCAAGCTTGTTTTCTATTCTCCTGAGTGGGTGGATATTCCCTACCCGGGATATTAATCATAGCGTCAGGGCTTGCACCCTGATGATGGCGGTTGAGTTGGCAGAGGGCCGCCTGGTAAATTTTTTTGTACCCACACTGGCTCGCATTTATGAACTACTAAGTAAAATGCAGAAGGGAGGGTCACCCTTCCATCTGAGTGGGACATTTCAATTTTTGTATGGCTGGGTAGCAGATCATTTTCACTGCTTTGATTATTGTCACAACACGTTCACCCCTCTTCCTACTTTTCAGCCTACTCTTCTTCACATAGCTGGAGTTTTCCTGAAATCCCTCAACCCTGGTGATGTCCTCGAGCTTCTGTGTGACTTTTCCTAGTTTTCTTTCACTCCCTTCCCCATCCCTTCTGGCGTCTTAGTTGACAACCTTCGGGGGATCCTGGAGGTGTTCTCTCACATAATCTCTCCGCGGGATGGATTTCTATCCGCGCGGATTGAGGGGGTTTCTTTGTGCGAGATGTATGTCTCATATAATTTTTTCCTCCATTTTGGGTGCATGCAAGTCCAATTTTCCCTTCACCCTCCTCAGGCTCGAGGACTGCACCCATCCACCCTTCGTCAATGGTGACTGATGCTGACGTGGGAGGGATCCGATGTGAGTATTCCCCTGCCTATCATGGGGGTAGCCATCGGCCTTTCCATGGAGTAATCAATGTCATGGGAAAAATAATATCTGGATGGGATCCTAGGGAAGGCTATTCTGCAAATTCCCACATCAGGAGGTATTATGGCTGTCGCGTCTACCATACCGTCCCCATCAGCTCAAAGGGAGGATCGACTACTGGCTCGTCGATCAAAGTGACTCAGAAGATTTTCCTCTCCCATCCCTGCGGTGTCCGAAGCTCAGATGAGTTCACCCTTCTTGGATGTGTATGAGGATGACCCCATGCTTCTGGGTCCCAGCGAGACAATCCCGGAATTTTTACCAGTTGATACTGGGCTTAGAAACTTGATCCCCATGTTTGAACTGGGGTTAGAGGATCCAGACTTTCCAGTTTTAGAACCAAATTCTAGTGAGCACATGTTTGCACTGGTTGTAATGCCAGATTTCATTCATGTGCCATCCAGCGAGGATACCAAATATCATCATGTCATGGAGGACCACCGGGCGGTGTGCAAGTTGTCCTGGCCTCGGATTTTCGAGATCATTTCTGATACTCCTCTACCTGAGATTGTAACTAAGACAGAAGCACTTCAACAGCTCTTCCTGGGCTTGGGGTCGGGTGGCTTTGACTATCGGCAGATCCTTTCTCTTGCTTTCCATGTTTCCACAGCCGGTGAGGAAGTTGCCACTAGTGAACACAAACATTCTCACTTTTCTTCCACTCATCACGGGACCTGAGCTCTAGAGTAAGCCATGATGTAGTTCCATCAGCTGATTGCATAGGAGGTGATCTCTCGAGATCAGGCGGTCGTCCTATCCTCTGAACTGCATGAATGTGAAGAACGAGCAGCGATGCTAAGGAGTTAGTTGTCAGCTATGACTAGTCGTCTTGAATCCACCAGGAAAGGGATCACCGATCTCCAAACAACTGTGGAGCATACTCCTCCAGTGGCTGAGGTTGAAACCAGGGAGAAGGCCGTGTTGGAACAGCCTTGCAACGACCTCCGCCGCACGATCACTGATCTGGTGGAGAGTGCGAGTTAGGCTCCTTTATGCTTATCAGATCCACTTTTGTACTCTCTGTTTTACTTACCCCTCTCCACCTTTTTTGTGAGGGAGAGACCCCAGTTTGAGGATGTCCTCCCTTTTTTTGTTCGAACGAAATACAATCTCTATCGATCACTTGTTGTAGTGAAATTTCATTTTTACTTTGAAAAATTGTTGTGTAAATAACACTTCACTGAATTAGAATTAATCATAAATCAGGAAAACAAACTCTAACTTTTTCCTAGACCATGGGGTCCAACGAGCATTGTTTGGCTATTTATAGGTTTTTGTTTAAAAGCCCCACAAACTTTTTTTCTTCTTATTTTTAATGACCTGATTTTGACTAGGCCCATTTAGTGTGAGCCCAATGGGTATGGCCTGACTTTTTCTTAGGTTTCCCTTTTTGGGATTTCGGCCTATCATGTTTTGTGCCTCTTTTTGTGAGAGGTTTTAAGTCTCTCTGACAAGACTATCATTACTGATGTTTTAGGTCAAATAGCTTTGTCCAAACACAGGTGGGTGAGCGAGGGCCCCAATGGGGTTCAGCTGTTTAAAAGATGTCTCAATACTCTTCAGATGCATGTGGGGGGAAACGTGTTTAAATTTGAACGGCATGCAGGGCATGCCTCAAGGAATGGGAGCCGCGTCGAATTATAGAGATAGGAAGAGCGTTGCCTACAGAAAACATGCCTTTGGTAGATGGCCCAATGTCGATAAATATGCAGAGCCGCTGAGGGCATGGTGATCATAGTCATGAAAAGGTGTCCTTAATTCAATGAATATCCATTTCTGATGGCCAAGGGACTTCATTGATGTCTGGCTCATGGAAACCACAATGTGTGGCTTGTAAAATTATGAAAACCACCAGGGCTGGCTCAGAAGGGGAGTGTGATGTCTGAAAGGGTTTTAGGAACATCTGTACTAATCAGGAGCGTGGTTAGGAGACCACTTCCCTACGCATTTAGTTAGCATAAGGGATGGTTGAGGCTTGGAACAGTTTAAAGGCATTCAGCTGGGTCATCATTTAAAATGGAAAAACTTCTCCTGGTTCTCAGTAATCTAGTCAAATATGTTCCACCATATTTAGGAAGGGTTGTGAAATTGGTTGGTAAACTGTAGGTAAGAGGGTTTCTGAATCCCGGGATATACATAGGGGCTCAGGGGCCAAGAGGCGTACGAAGAGAAGCATTGCCTAAGGAAATATTGACTTTGGTAGACGGGCCTAGGGCAATCAATTTGTAGAGCCAATGAGGGCATGGTATGCATAGTCATGCAAACTTGTCCTTAGGTCAATGATTGTATTCCGCCGATAGCCAAGCAACTTCAGGGAAGTTCATATTTGGGACCACCATTCGTGGCTTATGAGGGTTAGGATTTTTTTGAGTGCAGAGTATGGTTTATGATGAGAGGGTTCCTGGATATGGGGGAGACATCTAGACTGAACATCCCCAGAATGGGTGAAGTAATCCCTTCTCACACGGGTGTGAGACAGTGGCTTGCGCCGGTCTGACCCATGAACTGAAGGACAGAGAAAATCATTATTTCCTTGTTGAACCTATGACGGGTTTGACCGTTCAGTTTAGCGTCATGTCGTAAAGATGAAGAGCATTATTAAAGGATTTTGTGCAGTTTAACGTCATGCATCAACGACAAGGGACATTTTTCTTTCCTTTTCCAATGCTGTGTAGTTTAACATCATGTAGAAAGGACAATTGACCATGCAGTTTAACATCATGTTGTGATGACATAGTTGAAAAGGCCTCTCATGATTAGAATGTAACTAGGCCAGAGTATCCTGGCATGTCTAAGATGTGGAGGGGTTTGATGGTTTAAATCATGGTTCTGGGGCTTCTTGGATTAGGAGAGATGTCACGAAGGCTCTGAGGCCGGTAAGCGTACGGAGCTAGGAAGAGTGTCGCCCGAGAAAATCTTGCCTTTGGTGGATGAGCCAGGGGATATCATTATATAGAGCCACTGAGGGCATGGTATGCATAGTCGTACAAAGGTGTCCCTGGGTCGATGACTTTATACTTCTGATGGCCATGAATAGTTATGAATATCTGCTATTATCTGGGCCACGAATTCTATCATTAGGGAAAGAAATGTATGAACATGTTGGTCATACTCAGCCCGGGTTGCTGTTAAAGCTTAGAGGGCACCCTGTGATGATTTATCTTACTCACAGGGGTGTTCCATAACTCCATGCAGTTTAACGTCATGTGATAAGGACGAGATACTCCTAGTTTAGCGGTCATAGAGCTCAGACCATTGGGTGACTATTACTGCAGTCACTCGAAGGATAACTTTGTCAACATGTTCTGATATACTTGGAACAAGGTGGGGGATGAAGTTTGTAAACTGAAACATTCAGTTTTACCGAATCAGGAGGTATGGCATGGGGGGTCTGAGGCCGGTAAGAATACGGAGCTAAGAAGACAACAACCTAAGGAAATCTTGCCTTTGATGGATGAGCCAGGGGATATCATTATGGAGAGCCACTGAGGGCATGGTATGCATAGTCGTACAAAGGTGTCCCCGGGTTGATAACATTCCACTTCTGATGGCCATGAATGATCATGAGAATCTGTTATTGCCCACAATGCAGATTTCGGCATTTGGGGATAATGGTGTCCGAGTATACCAGAAACATATTCACTGCAATTTTCCGTTGAGTCAAAGTAGTCTAGTCCTACCTTGATGTTCGTTGATGCAGGTCTCTATGTGAACAACTAGTGGAAACATAGGCTAGCCAGGTAGGGATACCCTATCAAAACTTGGATGTGGATAGGGGATAAACTTTTAAACCACTTCACCATAAACTTCTGGATCATGAGGTATGGTATCGGGGTTCTGAGGCCGGTAAGCATACGGAGCTTGGAAGAGTGTCTCCTGAGGAAATATTTCATTTGGTAGACGAGCCAGGGGCTATGATTATGCAGAACCGCTGAGGGAATGGTATGCATAGTCATGCAAAGGTGTCCACGAGTCAATGAAATTCCACTTCCGATGGCCACGAGTGGTTATGAAGATCCATAATTATCCGGTAAGTGGAGTCTGATGTATGGAAAAGATTCATCCAAATGTACAAGGAGTATCTCCATCTCGCATTACCATGTGTCTTCGGTGGGTTGCGAGGAATTATGTGCTGTTTAACATCATGCGGTGAGGACGAAGTCCATGCAGTTTAACGTCATGCGGTGAGAAGGATGTATACACCCCCTGCAGGTCTGGTCCGTACACGAGGGGGAAGGGGGGATTTTAACATTATTGTTCTCTCAGTTTAACGTCATGCGGAAAGGACGCAAACATACTCCCCATGCAGGTCAATCACATACACGGGGAAAAGGGATCATTTTTGAATCTTGATATCTATGCATTTTTACATCGTGTGGTAAGGAAGAGAAGTAAACCCTGTGCCAGTCTGGTCCGTACATGGGTTTTTTTATTCAGGGGGCTGGGCCAGGACTGGGGGATCCTGGCGTCGCTACGTATCCTGCGAGGGCAGGAATCAAGACGTACGTAGTTCTCTGAAAGAAGTACACCCTGTGTAGGTCTGGTCCATACATGGGGGGAGAGGGGAATGGTTGAAACTTCTTGTTCATACAGTTTTAATATCGTGAGGTGAGGACGATTGATACAGCTCGTGCAGGTATGGTCCGTACACGAAGGGAAGAACACATTTTTTAACTTTTATTCATGGGGTTGGGCCAGGATAGGGGATCTTGGCGTTGTTATGTATCCTGTGAGGGCAGGAATCATGTCGTACATAGTTCTCTGAAATCTATGCAGTTTAACGTCATGTGGTGAGGATGAACGGTATCATTAGATTCCATGCAGTTTAACATCATGTGGTGAGGGCATGGGTACATCCCGTTCATGTCTGGTCCATACACAGGGGAAGAGACATTTTTGTTTCTGAGGTGGTTGGTCCAGGGTGTGGAATTCTGGCATCGCTACGTATCCTACGAGGGCAGGAATCAAGATTCTTGTAGTTTTCTGAAATACGATACACCCCATGCAGGTCTAGTCCATACATAGGGGAAGAGGGAATTTTTAAATCATCTAGTTTGGACCGTTCAGAGCTTGGAAGTGTAACGTCATGCAACTCGGACGAAGGCTATTCCCTCTGCAGTTCTGGTCCACACACGGGGGGAGGGAGAATTCTTGACTCTTATTATCCATGCAATTTAACATAATGAGTTAAGGATGAACTACTCTTAGTTTAAGGTCATAGAGTTTGGACCGTTGGGTGCTTGGCAGTTTAGTTTTATGCAGCTCGGACGAACTCTATACAGTTTAACGTCGTGCGGTGATGACGTAGGGGACCCAACGTGAAAAGAAAAAAGGGGGTCTTCACAGTTTAACGTCGTGCATTGTGGACTATTTCTATGCAGTTTAACGTCGTGTGGTAAAGACATAATCCACATTCGGTTTCTATATGAAATACTTCTTTAGGAATATCTCATTTGTATGAGCGATTGTAAATTGTCCGTCCATAGAGATTAGGGAATAACCTCTGTTGGAGTAGACCTTGTGTACAACGTATGGTCCCTCCCACTTGGGCTCAATCTTTGGTGGATTCTTTCCAGGTATCATTGGGGTCCGGAGGACCAATACCAATTCTCCTTCCGAGAAAGACCGAAGACGATCCTTTTTGTTGAAGTCTCGTGCGATCTGGTTCTGGAAAACCTCGAGATGGTGCAAATTGTGCAACTGCTTCTCATCCAAGTGTTCCAATTCACCTAGCTACTATTCTGACTGCCCGTCATCAGATAATTGATCATAGATGGAAACACGGAGTTAGGGAAGTTGGAGTTCAATGGGTAGGACCGCCTCGGTGTCGTACACGAATGAGTACGGGGTAGCCCGTGTAGCGGTGCAGATTGTGGTTCGAAAACCCCACAATTACTAGAGGAGTTTATCCGGCCATGAATTCTTGTCTTTTTCCACCATTTTCTGGATAATATTGTACATGTTCTTGTTGAAAGCCTCTATCTGTTCTTTGGTCGTTTCATGGAATCGGGATGAGTGGTTAGCCATGATACCATACTCGTGGTATAGCTTCTCCAATTCCGTAAAGAAAAATATGGCGTCGTTGTCCGTCAGTTTGGTATGAGGGATGCCAAATCCTGTGATGATATTGGTCTTCCCAAAGCTGACAATATTCCATTCCCCGACTTCCTTGAGGGGTATGGCCTCTGCCCATTTGGAAAAGAAGTCGGTTGTCGTGGGGATATACTTCAGCTGTTTGGTCGTGGCGGGAGGATATGGTCCCACGACATCCATTCCACAGACGGTAAATGTCCATGAGTACTTAGCTTGATAAAGTAACTCTAGGGGTTGGTATATGAAGTTGGCATGAATTTAGCATGAGTGGAATTTTGCTGTAAAACGCTCCCAGTCTCGTGCCATTGTGGGCCAGTAGTACCCAAGCATTCGAACCTGATGGGAAATCTTGGTCCCCAGTTGATGTGCTCCACATGCTACTACATGTACTTCATTCATTACGATGGAGGTTTCTTCTCCATCAATTCATATTAGGAGAACTCCATCAAGGCCTCATTTGTAGAGGACCTCTTGCTGACATGCACCGCCATATAGGACAAAGTTGATTGCCCTTCTCTGTATTTGCTCTCGTTCATCCCTGTCTGATGGATATTCTACCCGTTAAAGGTAGTTTTCAATGGGGGTCATCCAGCTAGTGGTAGGAGCATATGGCTCAAGGAAAGAACTAACATTGTGGATTTTTTCCATCTTGCTCTGAAAAAATGGCAATACCATTCGACGATGAGAAATACTGATAACTATTCTATCCCGACCTGGGTCAGCTAAGGCTGTGGCCGCATTGGCTAATGCATTAGCCTAGGAATTGTGAGACTGTGGAATATAGGTTAATGTTTTTTTGTGGAGAATTCCACCATTAGCCCTCAGACATGGTCAAACAAGGGGATTAGCTACTCTTTTTTAATATCATAGTCGCTATTGACTTTCTTTATGACCAACTCGGAGTCACCTTTTACCTTAAGGTGATGTACATGTGCCTGGAGTGCGAGTTCCAGGCCTGAAATGAAGGCTTGATATTCAAATTCATTGTTCTTACATCCTTCTAATAGAGGAAGGAATATGGAAATAATTATTTATCTGGGGACATGATTATTATCCCCAAACCCACTTTGTTGAATCTGGGATCCTCCATCCTCTTCCCGATGGGGCTTCAAGACGCGCCGTCGAATTACATTCCCCATGGTGGGAACTCCTCTTGAACCGAGAATAATTCTTCATCAGGTAGCTCAGTGTCCGGTGAAGTGGTCCCAGTCAAAGGGTGCTCTTCAAGAAAGTATGCTAATGCCTAACCCTTAATGGATTTCTGAGGCACAAACTGGATTTCAAACTATTTCAGGATGACTTCCCATCGAGATAGGCGTCCGGTTAGCACCAGGCGGCTGAGGATGTACTTGATCGGGTTACTCCGTGAGATAAAATGGACTTTGTGATGCTGTAGATTATTTCACAGCTTTTGAACTACAAAGACCGAGGCCAAACAGTTTTTCTCGATATTTGAGTATCGAGTCTCAGCATCAATCATTTTTTGACTGAGGTAATAGAGACTGTTTTCACTGCCAGCATCATTCTTTTGTGTGAGGAAGGCTCCCATTGATCGCTCTAAGGCCGTCACGTACAGGATGAGAGGACTTCCTTCAATCGAGGGTCATGTGCACTGGTGGGATTAAGAGGTACTTCTTCAAGTTGTCGAATGCCTCTGGGTATCCATCCATCCATTGTTACGTGACCCCCTACTTCATTAACCTGGTAAAAGGAAAACATTTGCATTCCAGGTTGGCTATGAACAACCTAATATAGGCTAGGTGTCCTTGGAATCCCCTAAACATAATGAGATTGTAGGGAGGTAGCAATCCAAGGATATACTTTGTCTTCTCAAGGTCGACTTTGATGCCACAATGGCATATGACAAAGCCAATGAATTTCTCTAAGGTGACCCCAAATGCGCATTTGAAGGGGTTCATCTTCGAGCTATACTATCGAAGCATGATGAAGATGATCTCAATGTCCGATAGGTGATCAGAGCACTGTCTGGACTTGACCACTAGGTCATCCACATAACATTCAATGCATTTCCCCAAGAACAATTCATAGATCTGATGCATGGCGCGCTGATATGTGGCACCATCATTTTTGAGACCAAAGGGCATGACCCTGTAACAAAATACCCCTTGGGGGACCTGAATTAAGTGGCTTCTTCATGTTGTTAGGCCACCCTAATTTTATTATATCCAGAATAGCCATCCATGAAGGATATTGCCTCATACCCAGCCGTCGCATCGATTAATAATTCGGTGATTGGAACCGGGAATTCATCTTTTGGGTAATGCTGATTGAGATCTCTGAAATCGATGCAGACGCATATTTGTCCATTCATTTTCTTGACAGGGACGATGTTGGCCAACCAAATGGGGTACTGGACCTCTTTAATGAAGCCTTCTTTAATAAGATTATCGACTTTAGCCTCTATTTTGGCGGCATGTAAGTGATGTGTCCTTCTAGAGGCCTTTTTATAGCCCCGGTGGTCTTCTTGAAGACCTAGGTGATGTGTCTCCACTTCGGGATTTAGTCGCGGCATTTTTGTGTAATTCCAGGAAAAAACATCGCGATGTTTCCTCAGGAAATAGGTATATACCTCGTTCTCCTCATGGTACATGGATGCACTAATGAGAGTAGGCCTCATATCTTCCTCGGTACCTAGGTTTATTTCCCTATGTTTGTCCACAGTGGTGGAGATACCATCCTCAAATGCGGGAGGTGCGTCCCGGAGATCTTCCTCCTCTTCTCCCAAGTCCTTGTCTTCTTGATCCGACAGAGAGAGAGTTTCCATTCTGAGCCTTTGAGGGTTTGAGGGAGATGCATCGTGGGCATCCCCGCTAGAGTATTCGTCCCCAGATCAAGGGTTGGTGGATGTTACCGCATTGTCATGCTCAACCATCGTGGCTGAATTAATGAGGACATCTGAGCGCATATTCGTACTTGAACTCCTACTATCAACATGGTTTATGGACATGACATAATCCTCTCCAAGATTCCCGAAGAGGTCATTAGGAACCATTTCCAGGCCATTTAGAGTGGGGATCCAATCTACACCATCGACCAAAGGCTTCTTCTTCTTTTGCTCATAAAACATGGCGTCAATTTAATGTTACTCAGATAGCTCGAAAGGGGCCTTGTCGGCATATAATGATCCAATTTGTCCATTGATGAAGTACTTGATACACTGGTGATAGGATGAATGAATTTCCATGTACTTATGGAGCCACGGCCTTCCCAGCAGGGCATTGAATGTTGTGCTCTACCGAACCACCAAGAATTCCATGTAGGCTACCAGGTCACCAAAAGGGGTCTTCGTATTAATTTTTCCCATTGGTTTATTCTCACTCTTGTCATAACCCAAGAGAGTTGTGGATGAGGGAATTAGGTTGTCCTCACTATAGCCCAACTTAAGAAGTGTCTGTAGGGGAAGGAGGTTAACTCCAGAGACATTGCCTATAAAGAATTTCTGGATCTCAATACCATTCATTATGTCAGACACATATTGTGGTCTGATGTGTCATTGCATGACGACATCTTCATCCGGATCGGTGAAGAAAATCATCGCATTGCATTCAGTCGGCTCAGTCTCTGTCTGGTAAATTTTGGTGGCACCTACCTCGGCTAGAAACTCTTAGGGGATAATCAAAGCTTCTATAAGCGCCTCCTTGAGGACTGCAGACAGACTTAGGGCATCGAGGATTGAAATCATGGCTGGTACCGATGCCATAGGCTTAAGGATATCGTATTTCTACTCCAGCGGCTGCCGCTTATCCATTGGTGGGAGAGTCATAGCGGGTGCTTTAGGGCCCGGAGCATTTGACGAGGAGGGACCGACTGTAGGGTGGGATATCGATGGTGCTTCCGCGTTTTGAGGACTTGGCCTAGCCAGTCTGTTTGTGTGCACTAGTCAGCCAGACACTTGATCCTCCTCTGGTGGGTATCGTAGAACAACAGGGCCAGAGTGGCTTCTTGTGGAGGTGTAGGGTCATTCCTTCTCTTGATGAGTCTGTTGAAGGCCTCTCTCACAGGTTTCCACAATATTAACGGTTTAGGTCGGGATCCAACCGTAGGGATGGTTTCTGCTATGGTGGTGCCTCCCCTGGTATCCCCTACCTCTGCGATTCCTCCTCCCTGGTCCTCGTGTATGGATCTCGGGTTTGTAACCATACCCTTCGTCGGGTAATGATTCCATAAGATGGATGGCGTTAATAGAACCAAATATTGGCTCTTCATCCTCTGACGGGTCAACCTGGTCGGTTGTCCCTGATGGTGTCGTTTGGTGGTTCAGTGCCCATGGTGCCAAATTCCGGGGCATATATTTTTCCAGGGTCGGGACAAACATTGGCCCCATCACAGACTGCTCCTCTTGTGATTACAACCTCCTCCTTTGATTATGCCCGAATGACCGGCTCGTGGAGGATTGTGAAGCCGATGTTGTCGGTTGCACGACATCAGGGGCTGTTAGAGGAAACACCAGCTGCTGTAGTTGAGCTCAGAGTATTCCCTGGGCTCGGTTGATAGTCTTCCGAGTCATCCAGTTGTAAAATTTCTTCCCCTTCTTACTAGTGACTTTCTCCCACCCCTCCTCTTTTTCATAGTCGGTGGTAGATATACATGCCACATATGCTGGGGGTGGTCCCAGGTCAACCTGGCCGGAGTCTACAATCCTCTGCAGGAGGTCTTTGAAGACGTAGCACTCTTGGATACTATGTCCCAACATCTGATGGTAGGGGTAGTAATCTGGCCTGTCATCACGGCCAACCTTTTCAGGTTTCCTTAGCTCTGGAAGGTGGAGCAAGTTGCAGTTCACGGTGGCTATGAAGTAGTCGTGGACTTGATCGTCTCGGAACGAGTATAATTTTTGTCCTCATTACTCAAACTGATTTCGCTTCGGTCCTCACTGATCGTCCCATTTATGTGGAGGCGGCCGCTTATATGTAGGATTCCCTTTACGATTTGGTCGAGGCATGAGTAGTGGAGCGGGCACAGGGGTCGGCTTGAGTGTGACGACGAACGCTTTAGCTTTAGGGGCTCTTTTCGCGGGAGACTGCGAGGCTATTCGGGGTTTTGAATTAGTCCGCTACAGGGAGTCCTCAATTCTCTAGGCAATGGCCGAGAGATGATGGAAGCCAGAGGTGCACTCCACTGGTATGAGCGGTGTTCGCATCTCATCTAGAATATTATCGATGCATATGGCTAGCATATCATCTTAAGGCATTGGATGGTTCAAAGAATAGGTCAGACCCTTCCATCTGGGGATGAAATCTAAGACCCTCTCATTCTCCCTATGCTTGCAGTTCATGAGATCGTTGACTGTTGTTTTAGGAAACGTTGAGCTCAAGTGGAACAGGAACTGCTTCCAAAGTTATTCCCAGCACTTTATTGATTGGGTTGGCTGACTTGTATACCAGACGAAGGCAGATTTTTGCAAGGTTCGTACGAAGCATCTGAGTTTCACTACTTCTTGTTATTCCGGAGTCCCCATCATAGGGTCACAATAGGATGTGTAGTGCATCAAATGATGCTTTGGATCGTCTAAACCATTGAAGATGGAAAATACAGGGCTCCAAAAATAGGGTGGAGGTGGTGTGTGGGTCACCTAATCTTGATAGGGTTTCCGCTTGGGTTGTATCGGAGCACGTCGACCTTCCATCACTTCCAATCGAGATGTTTTTGCCTCGATGGTGTTGGTGAGACCCTGGTTTACATCATGTTGGTCCCGGTCCTGGGCAGGCATAGCCCAAGGCACTGCCTGAGGATCCAGATTGATCGGCACCAAGGGTGCATGTGCCGTTTGTGTCACCTTCAGAGGGTTCAGGTGTACTCACTCCGGTTTCTTCCTGAGTGGAGGGAAGTCATGGAATTCAACCAAATATATGTTTAGGTAGTTGGACGGTACGGGTGCCTCATTGGACGGGAGCGCTGACCTTGTTTCGTATGTCGGGAAAATCCTTAGCCTTTAGGGTGAACTTGTTGAGATTGCATGATGTGGTTCCTCCTGGGACGCACTTTCAATAAGCTGGTTCCTCTGGAGTAGCTCAGCGTTATGCCACCACAATTCTTTCATCTCCTATTCCTGTCGATCAAATCTATCTTCGAGCGTGAGTGGCTCATTTTTTTTGAGAGAAGGAGGTGGGTTAAGGGTAAACAGAACATTATTCTTATTTCTATTGGAAGCTCGCTGGGTACGCGGAGGAGGGTTGTCTAGAAGGACGGCCATATTTAGGGAAACACTCTGGTTCCGGGTGTGCACACCTGGTGGTTCGTTGTGAGTCACAGCCTGACCTGAACTATCGTCTCCCGACCAATCAGGATTTTCATTTTCCCCAATGTAACCCATGGGGTTATCCTCTACGGAGTTTATGAATTCATATGGTGGGGTGTAGGGGATGTCATCTTCCAAATGGGAAGAGGTTCTCCCACGTCTTCTGCTGGCCTTCCCTCTTGTAACTAAGGATTTCCTTCGAACTTCTTGACGAAGAGTGATGCGGAGAGTTCTTTGATGCGACCTTATGGTGCTCCTTCCTCTCAGAGGGGATGATGATTCAAATGATAGGATACGACGAGAACCTCGACTTCTGACAGTCCTTTCTAGATGAGAGTTTACTAATTCTCGCGTGGGAGGTTGTTGTTGAGGGGGTAATAATTCCCCCAGCCCTGAGGGCTGGGGTTCGCTCCGTTCCTTGGACATTGAGTCTCTTCCCAGTTTTATTGTTCTTACGAGGGAAAGTTCTGTAAAACATTCCCCCAGCCATGCAGGCTAGGGTTGACCATGGATTGCGGTAGTCGTTGTGGCTATCGCTACCTAACTAAACTTGTGTTCCCCCATTCGGGGTTGAACGTGGTTTGATGCCGAGTTCTTCTGTGAACCCATCCTTTCTAGGGAGGTAGGAAAAGATCACTGATTGGCCTCTCTTAAGTAAGAGGCATGTTGTATCCTATTGCTGGCTTGATTCAGGAGTTCGTGAATGGCTTGTTCCCATCGGGCATGACGCTTCTGGGACTTACTTTAGGCCTGACTTCGTTGAGTGTGTTGCCTTTCCTAAACAGGGATACCACTCGATTGTCACCTTTATGTGACGATGTTGCAAGACACCATGCCGAATGGGATTTTCTAGTCGGGGAGCAGAGCATAATGAAGAGCTCAGTGTTCCCCCCATCCCCTGATATGGACTCCCATTGGAGTGTCACCAATGAGGCAGTATAGTTGGTGCAGCGCACGGAGGCAGGCTATCTCCATGTTTACTTTACGTCTCTCAGGACGCTATCATCGTTCCGTAGGAAGGGACTCCAGGTCGGTGTGACGTAGGAGGTCTCATATCGTCTTGATGTGGTCTACGTACCCATTATAGGGTAGGAAGCTTGATTTCAGTTGGCATAGGGTTGTCCATATGTTATGGAAGATGCCGTGCACATAGTCTTCCGACAACTCTCTAGGTATATCGAACTGAGTGGTGGTCGTAGGAAAATACATGACTGGTATATCATCCATGGCCAGTTGTTTCCTCAGGTGCAGCATATTTTCATACTGCTCCGCTAGTGACTTCTCTACCTGGTCGTCCCAACTGAGACACTCGCTGCCAATGTGTTCAGTGGCACTAGGTCCAGTAGGTGTTGAGTCATTATGTGGGTGATTCTGAGGTGGTTCATAGGATGAACGCAGCCCTGGACTGTCTCCTAGTAGCAAAAGGATGTCGTCAGTGAATAACTGGGAATCTGACATGCTTGATCCCATCCTTCTAAGTGCCTCATCGTACGAGGGATTTTCTGTGCTTGATTCGGTAGGAGGAGGACCTTCCTATCAATATGATATGTCATCACGGGGAGGAATTCTACAATGGAGGCCGTAATGGCGAGGACTACCATTACTGCTTGATGCTTCACTGCATAGAGGACTTTTGCAGTGCACACCCTGGGGAGGACCTCCAAGGTGTGTTGCAGCAAGGGGAGGACCTTCTGACTGTGTAGCGTCATTACATGGAGGACCTTCTTGTTGCTTTGGGCCAATATGGGGAGGACCTTTGCAATGGAGGCCGTGGTGGCGAGGACTAATATCACGGCTGCGACAATGGAGAGGAATACCATTACCGCTGCCGTAGGGAGAATATATACGGGATACATTTTGGGGAGGGCCTCCAGAATGTACCGCAGTGAGAGGAGGGCCTTCTCGTTGCTCAGTGTCTCAATAGGGAGGACCTCTATTATAGGGTTGGCGAGGACTGCCACCGTGCCCTGATGCCTTGCTACATGGAGTTCTGTTGTAGCATAACCCCTAGGGAGGACCTTTAGGGCAGGCCACGACAAGGGGAGGATCTTCTTGTCGTGATGAGAAATCACTGTGGGGAGGGCCTTCACAGTTGTGACTATGATAGCGAGGACTACATTCATAATCTGTGGTCCCACTGCATGGAGAGTGATTGCAGTGTATACCCCTTGGAGGTCCTTCGGGGTGGACCAAAACAAGTGGAGGAACTTCTTAATATTCGATCTTCTGGTCAAATGGAGGGTTTCTGTGACTCGCATAAAAAGATGAGCTCCCGTGATTGATCATATATGCCCACGGGGGAGGCCCCCACGGGTGCTCTAGGGTGGACCTTCAGAGATGCTACTAGTGACATTGCGGGAAGGACCTTCTCAACTACTACTTCCACTCCCATAATATGGTAATGGGTGGGTAGGGTACGAGCCTTTGATGTATTCTTAGCGGCATTGGGAACCCCAGCTTCCAGCAGAGCGGAGTCATGAACTCCCTCTTTATTTTCTGGCTGCCTTCGGCGCATTCAGGGCACTCTTTTGCGGGCAGCGGGGACCATTTGCTGTTGACAACGGCCTTCACCTTTGGGTCCCTATCTAATTGGGTCCCGTGATGTTTCTGGGATACGCTGACGAACATCTTGACTTTTAGCAGGGATATATGGCTGCTCTGGAGCATCCACCGTGATGGACGGGTGTCCCCTAGTTGGAACTAGTGAAGCTGCTCGATTCGGTTGCCTTTGCATTGCAGAATATGGACGGTGACCCTCCTGGGAAGATTCCAGGATGTAGATCTGCTTCGAGGCGGATATATCGTCTCTTAGATGAGTCGCCTCAATTGGGGAGATGAGCTCATGGGCCCGAGTCCTTATTATTTCCGCTGACGCAATTACATTCTGGAAAGTCTGCAAGATATGATATGGGGTCGATATCAGCTCCTCCATCATTTCTAGGATATGTAGAGAGACATCTTTGGCTGGAATGGGTATGAAGGCCAATTCCAGTATCGCAGTAAGAATATCCTACTCTGGTCCGCCGGTGGTCAGTGGGTACTGAGAATTCTCCTGTCTCAGGGCAGGTGAATGAATCTTCCCCTGTACCGGGATACGCTGGTTTATCTCTCTGTTTTCCACCACATCAGGGTGGCGGACATTAATCGCATCTGTAAGGAGCTGGCCCAGTATATATTGGTTTCCCACCATATTGAGTCAGTGGCCATTGTTGGTGGGGAGACGTGCCCGCCTATGATTTACCGCCACATCTGGGTGGCGGGCTTTGTTGATCGCCGGTATATTAGAATGGCGGGTGTCAGAAGCAACTGCTAGGAGCTGGTCTTGCAGGTGTCGGGTCACCACCACGTCAGGTTGGTGGGCTTGACGACCCAGGGCAGGGAGAGGTGCAATCTTGGTAAGTGTCGTCCTGCATGAGTGACCTACTTGATGGAGCCCGGCGGGGATGTGCGCCTGCTTGTATGATGCCGCCATGTTTGGATGGAGGGCTTGGGAGGAGGGAATTGGTGTTGGTGCCTGTTCGTGGTACGTCTCCATGGGTGGGAAGCAAAGCTCCTCCTCAAGGACCAGGGTGATGATCGGTCCCTGATTGTATGTCAGCCACCTTCATCGGGCAGTCTGAGGGGGTGGAGCACAGGGAGCATGGGATAGAATCCTCAGGGAGACATCCTCCTCAGCGTGAGGATGTCAGGTCGTGGTGTGACCATGATGACGTCTTCCAGTGGGGGCCATGGTGAGGAACACCCGTTTAGTGGGGATGAAGTCCTCAACGTCGCCCTCATATACCTCCCTAAGATAAGGGAGGTACGCATTGTTCCGTTCCGGGGATAGACTTCCGAAACGGTTGGAGATTGCAACATGGTTTGTCTGGATCTGCCTTCGCGGCAGCTGCTTGGTAGGAGACCGGAGAGTTCTAGTGGATTGGAGGGCATGCATGGTCGCCTCCACCATTGGGAGAGTACCATTCACGTGGTACTCTCGGATTAGTGTGTCCAAGACCCAGCTTTGAAGATGCTGGGTGGGCGATGAGGTCCACCGTAGGTGAGGACGTCCAGTCATTGTGTTGTCGGAATCATGCATTTGTCAGTTTTTTTCAGTGCCATTGGATCAAAAGTAGTTCTATAGGTAGTACCTGCAAATCATTTTAGCAAATACAACCAGAAAACCCGTCAATGTACCATCTCATGATCCCATGCGAAATTAATGATCTTGCTTAGCCCTCCTTGTGAGTAAAAGGAGGCACAAGGTGGGATTAAGTTAAATATGTCATGCTAGATTAAATATTCACATCTAGTTCATCATTTTTTGTTTCGTTTTGGTTTTCGGCCTCGAAACACCCAACGACTCCATATCCAATGATTGATGGACCTGCTTTCCAAAGGGAGGTGTTCACCGGATGGTCTGACCAATGACTCATAAGAACACACATTGGTCGAGAGGATAGAAAGTCAAGCTCATCGCACCCTTTTTTGGGGGGGAATTATTTCCTATTCTGAGACTCTCTTATAGATTTAATATGTATTCATATGTTCGCGAATCTTTGGTTTATACCCAAACATAGTATCCATGGATTTATCCCTGGTGGGAAATGGTCAACTGGACGCAGGGGATTCGAAATCATTGAGTCCCGAGTTTTACTATCCTGCGTTGGATTAATGACCCCGTGGAGTCGGGACTCATTGATACGGTGCTAGGAGTAGCTTGGTGAATAGATTTGAAGACTGTCGGATCGACCGGTTGTTGGGCTTGATCCTCATGGAGTCTTCCTACGTACCCTTCCTAGGGGACAGGGATAAAAGTCCACATAGTTCGAATGTAGAGTGTCGGAGAACCGACGTGAAGGTGGACACGGGGGTCTGTTGGTGGTCGGGCTTGAACCTCTTAGAGGCTTCCTACGTACCCTGCCTAGGAGGCAGGGATCAAAGTCCACGTAGTTCGCATAGTCTTGGGACTTACACTCTGAGGCAGCCTGGAATGATGGATTTGGGCTTACACTCTGAGGAGGCCCATAGTAGGATGTCATGGTCGATGCATACTCTAAGCCCACGTGAGTCATGCTGTAACAGCCCAAGATTTTATGAAAAATATTCTTTTTAATTTTATTAATGTCTTGTGTTGTACGCTACACCAAAAGGAGCTTTCACAACACACATCCTCAACTTTCCTTGCATTACACGCAATCGCAACCTTCCTCGATAACGTGTGTAGTATGTAATACTGAGTTTCACTAAACAATGATATGCTATTAAAATATTATTAAAACTAGCCGTTAAGAATAGTAATAACCACCTTTTAAAATTTTAGAAATTTTTTATGTCAAAATGGACTTCATTTTTGGATTCGGAGTATCGAATTTAGCATAAGGTGAAATTTTGGTACTTTTCGGATAACTTTCATATTTTGATGAATAGTGAAAATTACTAAATTATAATTAAAAACAACTTTTTTAATAGAAATAATTAATAGTGATAAATTATTAATTTGAGTGGTTTTAAAGTATATTTAGATTATATTTTTACAATTCAATACAATGTTGGTCATTGGATGTAATTTCACATTTACACCAGACATAAACAACTGTTAATCTTTTGATAGTTATTATTTCTTAAAAACACGCTATTTGTTGTGACAGCGGAAATTAATTATAAAATTAATTAATGCAACTTATATATTGGGAATTTTATAAAATAGAAATCATTTTTGAATTAGGAATATCAATTATAGATTAGGGTGAAATTTTGGCATTTTTCTGAAAAACTTCAATTTTTGATGAATAGTGAAACTACTAAGTGGTAGTTAAAAAAATTAATTTTTTCATAAATCTTAATTTTACCACTTCTGTGAATGGAATTTCAAAAATCTGAATGACACGGTTGATGTCAGTAAGTAAAATGTGGTTCAATGAGATGAAAATAATTTTTGGTGAATAGTAACTTTTTACTTTTATTTACCACGGTTAAAAGTAAATAGGGTAATTAAGGGTAAAAATGATATTAATATTACCCTAAAACATGTCCTAATCCTATTGGACAAGTTTATTTCGACCAAAAACAAACTTAGGAATAAAATATTACCATTTAGGCCCACATGAATTAGATTAGGACATTTATTATTATTTAATTCAAAGAAGAGTTAAAAGAGTTAAAATAAAAGTTTATTTAATAAAACATTTTTAATATAGTGTTATACATAAGATAAATTCGACTATAAATATTCATTAGAAATCAAAAAAGATTTAATAAATAATGGTATTTTATTTTTAATTTTTAGACATTAAATAATTTAATTTATTTAGGACACAACGATGATGCAATAATTATCTTATTAATGAAATATTGACATAATTGATGTTATAAATACCTAAATAAATATAATTTTAGACTTTTTATGAATTCCACTAATTTTATAGGTTAATATGACATGTTATTATTGATTTACTTAACTTTTTTAGAACATATCATTCTGTTAGGATTTTCAAAAAAATCAATTACTAAATAGTGTCAAAATTGACATAAAATAGTATTTAAAACAAATATTATATTATTAATTGTTAGTTTATTCCTAAAAATCTATGGTTCGGCCAAATGACTTAGATAAGGTTATATATATTAATAATAAACAATTTGGGGTTCGTTTTGCTTCTTATAGTATGTTTATTAACCTTATAGTGTAAGAACACAAGAAGACACAGTAAAAGTAAAATTATTTAACTTAATGTTAAATCTAAATGATAAGGTTAATATAAGACCCTAAACTTGTCTAAATTCTATTGGATGAGAGGATTTAGACCCAGCCCCACCTTATATTTGAAATAAATCAATTTGGAGCTATTTAACACCGAATTTGGCTTTATAATAAAATAATATTTTTAGTTATTCCAAAGGTGCCCCTCTCCTCCGTTATAAAAGGGAACCTCCTCCCTCCCCTCATCACACAAATTTGAGCATTCATGCTCGTCCAAACCCTGACAAAATCTCTTCTCCACTTCCCTAGTATCATCCTAGAGGTCCTGGGCTTCTTAAAAGACCAATTTTAGTGCCCTAAAAGGAGGTCTTAAAGAAGCACTTCAAAGAAGAGGTAATATCCATTACTGATCCTTTCCAATTTCTTTCTTCTTCAACTTCTTCTTCTTTAGTTGTTTCATTATGAAGTAATAACATCAGTATCACTCATATACTTATATGTTATTATATGTATGAAAGAACCCTATTTAACCATCTATCCATCCTACGGAAAATGAAATCACCGCGCGTGCGTACGTACGGAATACCGTCTCCACGCTGTGGTGTAATCTATTTTCCACCACCACCATAATAGGATGGGTATAATGGTGTAATGAGTAACTATATATGATTATTATAAAGTGATATTGATACTGAAATATTATACATACACTTCAACACAATTCCACGACCATGGGAACAATATCATCGCTCGTGCGTACGTACGGACTACCGTCTCCACGACGCGATGAGATTCATTCTTAATGATTACCCATTCAGGAATGATTATAAAGTATATATATAATAAGTACTAATGAAATATATGACATAATAATGATACTGGATTTATTTATATTTTTACGTATGTCATCTACTTAATTCCATTCAATTCAATAAGGAAACGAAAACAGCGTTCATGCGTACGTACGGACTACCATCTCCATGAACGGTGTATTTCATTCCATTTATCGATATTATATATATATATATATATTCTGAATATATATTATATATAAATCATGTTTTACATTCTGGATATAATTAATCATGATCCAAGTAATCATATTAATAATTAGAAGTTAAAAACACGAACGAAAAATGAGACAATTTTACCCAAAACGCTACTTTAACATGAATTTACAAAAGAACGGGTAATATAGAGTCATAAGTAGACCATATAAGATATAATAACAATGAATATGATTCTGGAATATGTCAATAACATGATTTAAATCATTATACAGGAGGTTCGTACACTTACAAAGCAAGTCAGGCCTAAGGTAAGGGAAATATCACAATCTCGTTTTTATCCGAGAATGTTTACACTGGCATTTACTGGGGTGTATTTTATCATCCACAACCATGTTTCCACAATATGTAATATTATTTCCATTCACCTACAATTGTTTAAATCCTATTTTACCCTTCGGTGAGTTTTTAGTAAAAGATATGAAAGGAATCATTTGTCGTTTTTCATACGAGGTACTTTTTTTGACTTTTCCGACAAAAGTACGAGAAGAATGTTTTTTTAACTTATACGGCATGAATGGATTTTTAAAAAATTATTTCCAAGGAAATTCCTTTACACGTTTTCAAGTTTATTTTTAATCAAATTCTCTTAGTTTATAATTTTATGACATGTAAAGAAATGAAAAGTGTTTTTGAAGTAGAAAGGATATTTTCCTCAAGAATGGAGTTCAAGTGTTTTATCAGAATTATTTTCCATATAAGATAATGAAGGGTTCTATTTTTATCCCTATTATTACATGGATTTGATTATGTTGTGATGGAAATATTTTTATGAATTCCTTTATCTTATATGAATTGTTTTATGATGTCATGTTGTTTAAGAATCCCATTTTTACTACATGGGTTATGCAATGATGTATGATTTATGATTTTGTGGCACACATAAGAATGGTATCATTATGAGATGGGTGGGACCCATATCTCCCTCCAATGCATTGGGTAAAGATTTTATATCTCATGAGATAGACATGGCTGGAACAGTAGGTTATATCGGTTCAGTGAAACAGGACTGGAACGAGGGTGACTCGGTTCAGAAAGGGACTTTGTCCACTAAGATAGTCTTGGAAATGAGTCTTGACTAACAAGAAATGATTCTCTATGATTATGTGTGTATGCCACAAAGTATCATGTTTTAAGTTATGATTATTTTGATTACATTTCACTGCCATGATTTATCCCATGTTTTCAAATTATGATCTCTTTTGCAGGTTATGATTTCCAAAAGTTATGTGCTTGTGTATACGATGTGATTGATATTTCTTTTGTTTACCCTTACTGAGCATTTGAGCTCACCTTATTATGTTTTCTTTTCCCCAGGATATAAAGAATGGTTTTAGGTATAAAAAAAGGAAGATCTTTATGGGAGATGTTGAAGATCTTTCACCAGGATTAGAAGATTATATTTTGAGTTTCCAAAGACACTAAACTATTACGATCCTTGTGTGTGTGTTTTTTTTATGTACTAAGTATTCCGCAAATGTAATGTAATGTCCATGTAATTCAGGCTTCAGGTCTCTACAGTTGGTATCAGAGGAAAGGTTTAGTCAACCTTTGGAAACTAGGATGCGAAAACGTTAGTGAGATCCCGAGAGATACTTATAAGGTATGTCTAGGGATGTCCCTAAGGTTAAGTATACGTATAGTTCATTATACTAGAATTACGCTAAAGATCATAGAATTAAACCTAAGATGTTAGATATTGAAGGTACTCCCCCTTTATTATGTTGTTTTACCTAGCATGATTTTTGCCTCTCACACTGTTCTTTTTGGGTTTTAGACGCTGGCTGGAACCCAAAGGAACCATGTTGATCAATGCAATGGAAAATGCAATGATTTTCCTCCTGAATATACAAATGTAATGGGAGATGGAGTGAAAAATCTTATTGCTATACTTACACAAGCTATGAATCATTCTGGACTTCCAAATGAGCAGAGAAGGGAACAATATTCTATTGAGTCCTTCATGAGGCAACGTCCACCTTCTTTCAGTGGGTCTTCTGATCCACTTGTTGCTGAACAATGGATCAGTACCACTGAAAAGATATTTTCAGTTATTCAATGTTCTGAACATGATAAAGACGTCTTAGCAGTATATCGTTTGGAAGGTGAAGCTGATCAATGGTGGAATCTTATCAAGAATACGAGGCAAAGAGATGAAATTGAGTCCATGGAATGGGATGAGTTCAAGAAATTATTTTTCAATAAGTACATCCCTCATATTCTTCGAAAAAAGATGGAGAAGGAGTTTCTTGAACTAAAGCAAAAGGATGATGAATCTGTTGGTATATAAGAAGCGAATTTTACAAGACTTGCAAGGTATGTTTCTGGCATTATCATCCAATCTGAAAGTAAAGTTGATCGATTTTTTAGTGGCTTAAAACCAAGTCTTCGAAGGGCATTAGCTATAAGAGACTTCAGTAGCTATGAAGAAATTGTGTGTTGTTCTATCAAGGTAGAAATGGAAGTTGGTGTTACATATCCATCTCATGGTTTTGACAAGAAACGAAAGATGGAGTTCAAGGAGAAATCTCAGAATAATGGTGAAAAGAAGATGAATGTTTCCTTATGCTCAAAGTGTGGAAATAAGAATGGTGGAGATTGTCTTAAAGGGACTAGAAAATGTTTTATGTGTGGAAAAGAAGGTCATCGAGCAGTTGAGTGTCGAAGTAATGGAAAAAGGGTTTCTAATGATGTGGATAAAGAAAAGACTGCAGAGAATGCACCACCAACACTTCAATGCTTCAAGTGCAAGGAAATGGGGCATTATGCTAATAAATGCCCTAATCCAAAGGTTAGTGCTGATCAACATGAGAAACCACTGAAGGCAAAGGACAAAGGGAAGTCACATGCGATCACTATTGGCATTGTTGATTATGACAACGATGTGGTGGAATGATTAAGTGTTTATGTAATGGGATTCCAAAATAATGTGGTATCACAAAGTATTGGAATATTTATGTATTGGTCTAATGTGGTATTCAAAGTGATTGAGATATTTTTTGGAAATAAGATGATATGCGCATAATGAAGGGAAAACGAGAAAATGAAATGTTTAACAGTATTCATGAACTCATGATTGATATAAGGACTAAGTGATATCATGGTTTGAGTATATAGAATTTTGAGGATTTTGGTATGTGGAAGGTGTTAACTTTTATCTGCATTCATGTTTTCACTAAGGTATTCAAGAGAATACATTAATAAGGACTTTGAATGTTTGGAATGTGACCAACAAAACATATCTTATGATATATGGGGATCGACGATGGTGTTAAATCTCTGGTAATCGTTTTCACTATGTTATGAGAGTGGACTGCAGTATTATGGACAGGCCTAAAGATTGGAATGGATTATGTTGGACATAAGTTAGTATTGTTTAAGGGTAGAAGTTTTTTTGATATTATGGATGGGATGTTATAGTAATATAGTTTTAGAAAAAGGACAACCTGTAGGACGGGCGACTACCCATCGCGTCGGAAAAGGCTGTGGGAATCGAACCCACAACTGAAGTGCGACTGGCCTTTATCGCCTACCACTGGCCTACAGGAAGTCCCTGTTTATTATAAACTAGTTTTATTTTATTATGCAGTACGATATATGAAGTATAAGTCCATTTTAGGAACCATATTTGATTAATCTCACTATAGATGGACTTATGTATTTTTTTGATAACTTTTCTAACCTTTTGTTTGAGACAGATGGAAAGACCCATCATTCTATCACATGATTAATTAACACTTCATGAATAACAAATTCAACTTCATTTCTTTAAGAGATGAAGTGTAAATTGTTCAAAGTACGAACAACAGTGAGATTGTACCAAAATAAAGTAAGTATTTATTCTAATTCAAATTCTTCAACTTTAGGGAAATGATCTTGAAAACCAAAAAATGTTGTCCTAATACCCTTATATCCGGTGAATTAGATGGTACCTTATATCATCACAAATCTATGGATTTGTGATTACTGGCTTTTCCGTAGCCATGTTCTCTACCACTCTCCATCAGAACATGATGGTTAGATTTCTCATCCATATCCATATTTTCACCTATGTGGAAACCCAGTGATTAGTTTATTTGGGTAACCGTTACGTTTCATACCATTGTTTTTAAATATTTTTTTTGGTATTACCTTTTTACTATGTGGGTTTCTATTAATGAAAATTTCAAATAGTAAACCATTTATAACCCCGACGAATTTCGAGGGAGAAATTCATTTTAAGGGGGGTAGAATGTAACAGCCCAAGATTTTATGAAAAATATTCTTTTTAATTTTATTAATGTCTTGTGTTGTACGCCACACCAAAAGGAGCTTGCACAACACACATTCTTGAATTTCCTTTCATTACACGCAATCGCAACCTTCCTCGATAGCGTGTGTAGTACGTAATACTGAGTTTCACTAAACAATGATATGCTATTAAAATATTATTAAAACTAGCCGTTAAGAATAGTAATAACAACCTTTTAAAATTTTAGAAATTTTTTCTCTTAAAATGGACTTCATTTTTGGATTCGGAGTATCGAATTTAGCCTATGGTGAAATTTTGGTACTTTTCGGATAACTTTCATATTTTGATGAATAGTGAAAATTACTAAATTATAATTAAAAACAACTTTTTTAATCGAAATAATTAATAGTGATAAATTAATAATTATAGTGGTTTTAAAGTATATTTAGAATATATTTTTAAAATTCAAAACAATGTTGGTCATTGGATGTAATTTTACATTTACACCAGACATAAACAAGTGTTAATCTTTTGATAGTTATTATTTCTTAAAAACACGCTATTTGTTGTGACAGCGGAAATTAATTATAAAATTAATTAATGAACCTTATATGTTGGGAATTTTGTAAAATATAAATCATTTTTGAATTCGGAATATCAATTATAGCTTAGGGTGAAATTTTGGTATTTTTCTGAAAAACTTCAATTTTTGATGAATAGTGAAACTACTAAGTGGTAGTTAAAAAAATTAATTTTTTCATAAATCTTAATTTTACCACTTCTGTGAATGGAATTTTAAAAATCCGAAAGCCACGGTTGATGTCAGTAAGTAAAATGTGTTTCAATGAGATGAAAATAATTTTTGGTGAATAGTAACTTTTTACTTTTATTTACCATTGTTAAAAGTAAATAGGGTAATTAAGGGTAAAAATGATATTAATATTACCCTAACACATGTCCTAATCTTATTGGACAAGTGTATTTCGACCAAAAACAAACTTAGAAATAAAATATGACCATTTAGGCCCACTTGAATTAGATTAGGACATTTATTATTATTTAATTCAAAGAAAAGTTAAAAGAGTTAAAATCAAAGTTTATTTAATAAAACATTTTTAATATAGGGTTATACATAAGATAAATTCGACTATAAATATTCATTATAAATATAAAAATATTTCCTACATAATGGTATTTTATTTGTAATTTATAGACATTAAATAATTTAATTTATTTAGGACACAACGATGATGCAGTAATTATCATATTAATGAAATATTGACATAATTGATGTTATAAATAACCAAATAAATATAATTTGAGACTTTTTATGAATTACACTAATTTTATAGGTTAATATGACATGTTATTATTGATTTAATTAACTTTTTTAGAACTTATCATTCTGTTATGATTTTCACAAAAATAAATTACTAAATAGTGTCAAAATTGACATAAAATAGTTTTTAAAACAAATATTATATTATTAATTGTTATTTTATTCCTAAAAATCTAAGTATCGGCCAAATGATTTAGATACGGTTATATATATTAATAATAAACAATTTGGGGTTCGTTTGACTTCTTATAGTAAGTTTATTAACCATATAGTGTAAGAACACAAGAAGACACGGTAAAAGTAAAATTATTTAACTTAATGTTAAATCTAAATGATAAGGTTAAAATAGGAACCTAAACTTGTCTAAATTCTATTGGATGAGATTATTTCGACCCATCCCCACCTTAGCTTCGAAATAAATAAATTTTGAGCTATTTATAACCGAATTTGGCTTTATAATAAAATAATATTTTTAGTTATTCCAAAGGTGCCCCTCTCCTCCCTTATAAAAGGGAACCTCCTCCCTCTCCTCCTCACACCAATTTGAGAATTCAATCTCGGCCAACCCCTGACAAAATCTATTCTCCACTTCCCTATTATCATCCTAGAGGTCCTGGTCTTCTTAAAATACCAATTTTAGTGCCCTAAAAGGAGGTCTCAAAGAAGCACTTCAAAGAAAAGGTAATATCCATTACTGATCCTTTCCAATTTCTTTCTTCTTCTTTAGTTGTTTCATTATGAAGTAATAACATAAGTATCACTAATATACTGATATGTTATTATAAGTATGAAACAACCCTATTTAACCATATATCCATCCTACGGAAAATGAAATCACCGCGCGTGCGTACGTACAGAATACCGTCTCCACGCCGTGGTGTAATCTATTTTCCGCCACCACCTTAATAGGATGGGTATAATGGTGTAATGAGAAACTATATATGATTATTATAAAGTGATATTGATACTGAAATAGTATACATACACTTCAACACAATTCCACGACCATGGGAATGATATCATCGCTCGTGCGTACGTACAGACTACCGTCTTTACGATGCGATGAGATTCATTCTCAATGATTAACCATTCATGAATGATTATAAAGTATATATATAATAAGTACTAATGAAATATATGACATAATAATGATACTGGATTTATGTATATTTTTATGTATGTCATCTACTTAATTCCATTCAATTCAATAAGGAAACGAAAACAGCATTCATGCGTACGTACGGACTACCGTCTCCATGAACGGTGTATTTCATTCCATTTATTGATAGATTATATATATATATATTCTGAATATATATTATATATAAATCATTTTTTACATTCTGGATATAATTAATCATGATCCAAGTAATCATATTAATAATTACAATTTAAAAACACGAACGAAAAATGAGACGCTTTTACCCAAAACGCTACATTACCATGAATTTACAAAAGAACGGGTAATATAGAGTCATAAGTGGACCATATATGATATAATAACAATGAATATGATTCTGGAATAACTCAATAACATGATTTAAATCATTATACAGGAGGTTCGTACACTTACAAAGCAAGTCGGACCTAAGGTAAGGGAAATATCACAATCTCATTTTTATCCGAGATTGTTTACACTTTGGCATTTACTGGGATGTATTTTATCATCCACATCCATGTTTCCTCAATATGTAATACTATTTACATTCACCTACAATTGTTTAAATCATATTTTACCCTTCGGTCAGTTTTTAGTAAAATATATGAAAGGAATCTTTTGTCGTTTTTCGTACGAGGTACTTTTTTTGACTTTTCCGACAAAAGTACGAGAAGAATGTTTTTTTAACTTATACGGCATGAATGGATTTTTAAAACATTATTTCCAAGAAAATTCATTTACATGTTTTCATGTTTATTTTTAATCAAATTCTCTTAGTTTATAATTTTATTAAATGTTAAGAAATGAGAAGTGTTTTTGAAGTAGAAAGGATATTTTCCTCAAGAATGGAGTTCAAGTGTTTTATTAAAATTATTTTCCATATAAGATAATAAAGGGTTCTATTTTTATCCCTATTATTACATGGATTTGATTATGTTGTGATGGAAATATTTTTATGAATTCCTTTATCTTATATGAATTGTTTTATGATGTCATGTTGTTTAAGAATCCCATTTTTACTACATGGGTTATGCAATGATGTATGATTTATGATTTTGTGACACACATAAGAATGGTATAATTATGAGATGGGTGGGACCTATATCTACCTCCAATGCATTGGGTGAAGATTTTATATCTCATGAGATAGACATGGCCGGAACGGTAGGTTATACCGGTTCAGTGAAACAGGACTGGAACGAGGGTGACTCGGTTCAGAAAGGGACTTTGCCCACTAAGATAGTCTTGGCAATGAGTCTTGACTAACAAGAAATGATTCTCTATGATTATGTGTGTATGCCACAAAGTCTCATGTTTTAAGTTATGATTATGTTGATTACATTTCACTGCCATAATTTATCCCATGTTATGAAATTATGATCTCTTTTGCAGGTTAAGATTTCCAAAAGTTATGTGCTTGTGTATACGATGCGATTGATATTTCTTTTGTTTACCCTTACTGAGCATTTGATCTCACCCTATTATGTTTTCTTTCCCCAAGGATATAAAGAAAGGTTTTAGGTATAAAAAAGGAAGATCTTTATTGGAGATGTTGAAGATCTTTCACCAGGATTAGAAGATTATATTCTGAGTTTCCAAAGACACTAAACTATTACGATCCTTGTGTGTGTGTTTTTGTTATGTACTAAGTATTCCGCAAATGTAATGTTGTGTCCATTTAAGTCAGGCTTCGGGTCTCTACACATGCTCGGTGTGAGAAATAAGAGGCAGTAGGGACCAGATGATCACGTCACGAAAGGGGCGTCCGTGGAAGTGGAGTGGGGCTTACGCATGAGGGCGACCCTTAAGGTTGGGGATTACTCTTAGGTGGATGCCCAAGGTGATGGATTGGGGATTACAATCTGAGGAGGCCCATTAGATGAAGCGTAGAGAGAGAGGGAAATGGGGTGCCCTTGTACACTTCTCCTCTCTTGTAGTGCATGAGGCGTTCCTTATGATGGTTATTTTACACCCCCAAGGAGCCCGTAACAAGTAGAGGGGCATAAAAGAGGCTCCTCAACTCAGACCCCACATTACTGTGGGAATTTGAACCCAGGAATGCTTCGAGAATCTGCTCAACGTTCGGGGAAACCCCTTTTCCCCTATTTACCGTGGTTATGTGAACTCAAAATGGCACGCTGATGTGCTTGAGGGTTACACCACACGGATCTGGTGGCTCCGGTGGAGGCCTCGGCTCGAGGCCGATGAGTAGGCCCGTGAAGGATTCATGGGGGATCAGGCCGGATGTGAGGAATTCTATCTAGATCAGGGAACAAGAACTCCAAATTTTTTTGTGCTCTTCGTGTATGGAAGTGCTACGTGGCTGGAGGGGTCGTCCTTGAACCAGGGTGGTCTGCGGACTAAGAGGTCATCCGTGAACCAGGGGGTCTGAGGACTAACTGGCCGTCCGCGAACCAGGAGGGTCCGCGGATTGATTGGCATCCCGCGAACCAAGGTGGTTCGCGGTCTGGGGAGCATCCCGCAAACCTGGGTGGTTCGAAGCTTCAGATTTGGCCCGCATACCAGGGGGTACGCGGAGGGGTCCACGCAAGCAGCAGTGGCCAAGGGCGGCACTGATCGGGGGTTCTTCGGTCAAGGATTCACCAGTTTAGGAGGGTACTATGCGGTGCGACATATCGAAAAAGAGGCATAAACACCCTGGTCCACAGGGAGTGCATCTGCGGAGGGGATATGGTTCGTGGTCTTATCTTTTTATGTTATTTTGAGTTCTTGGTTCACCAAATTATTATGCATTTTCAGTTCTTTATTAGTTCGTTCACAGTTTTATATCTACTCTAGTTTGCGAACTGGAACTTCGCTGTTTGCGAAATCCAAAGCCTTCCTTCGAAATACTCTTACATGAGTCTGATCTCCCTTTTGTTCCTCCGCCTTCGAATCGTCTAAATCTGAATCCTCAAATCATCAACTCTCTTCTCCTTTCCCCCTTGGTATCCTTTTATAGAGTGGGAAAAGGGATGTATCTACGGTCACGCGACACATTTTGTGGAGGCCCATGACCGAATACCCAGTTTACAGCTGACTTGGTCAATCTGTAATACGCGGTGGGTATTGAGTGCTTCTCCCCCTGGGAACCGAACTCAGGGAGTGCTTCGCGGCCGTGGAGGGTTCCGCCACTATTTTGCGAATGACAGCGGATGCGGCTTGAACCGGTCAACGCAGTCCGTGGTTAGGGAAATTCACGACGGTGAACTGTATCGGCGCCCATCCTTCCTCGTGACTGCAGAGGATCTACGCCTCCATTTTGCGAATGATTTTGGTTCACGGAGGGGGTAATTCGCGGGGCCTGGCCAAATTGCGTTTTCATGGGACCGGTCCTGCTTCTGTCCCTATGATTTTTTCTTCATTCTTTTCCCCAATTCTTTGGGGGATTTGTGTAAATTCTCCTTTGATGATTTTTCAGGACCCTACAATATGTATAGAATATCATGAGACTAAAAAAATATTTTCTTATTTAGTGATTAATATTATTTTGGATGAGGAACACTATATTTTTTATAGGGGTTAAATAAATAAGTTACACATAATACAATTGAATTTTATTTAAGGGATATTAGTGGAATTATTTTTTGAAGAATTTATTATTTTTTTATTTATTTACAATGAATTATGTGATTTATGGAAGTTATTAGTATATCTTAGATATTATATGATTAGGGAAATTACATATTTTTATGAGACTTCAAGAGTGATTGATATTATATCTAGAGAAACATTATAATTTTCTTAGAAGACATTGTGATAAAATACCATTGATTTTAGGGTTTTAATATTTTCTTGAATATTTTTTAAAAAAATCAATGTTAGTGGTTTTTTGAAAAATATATGGTGATATTTTTGTATTCAATTAAATTTTGAATATTAATTGTTGTTTCTTTTATTTGAATGTTTTATTCTTTTTTATGAATTATAATAACTAATCCAAACCATTTTGGAATCGGTAAATTTCTAAATACATAAAGAATATATAGATACAGTTTTTTGGATTTTTGAACCATGAAAGTTTATTATAATTCTTCATGAATGAGAAATCTCTATTAAATACTAATAATTTGGAGAGTAATATGATATTTTATAGAAAATTTATTAACTGATGAAACTCTTATTTAAATTAAATATATTTCCTTATATTCAGATTCCAGGAAAAAAATAACTCTAAAAACATCATGAAAATAATTTTGATACAAAAATATTATATTTTTACATTCCATACTAAGAAATCAATGACCTTTTAACCCATCAAAATTTTGCAGTTTTTAATGGAAAACTTCGTCATGATCATAATCACTATCAATCTCCACTAGAATAATATAATTTTTTTTCTCTTCCATGTCCATTTTATCTACAAGTAATACTAGTATGTGTTGTCTCATTTTACCTTTGTACATACCATTTTCTATTTAGTGAGGGACATCAAAATAATCAATTTAATTATGTGGAATTTCAAAAATTGTATTTTTTAATGTAAATAATTACTTACCAAAAAACAATAAATTTGAGAATGTAGTTTCCAAAATTGAGTGAGATTGTAACATCCCAGGATTTTAATATAAAAGTCTATATTCGATATCATAAAGATATATAACATAGATCTTAAATGAAAAATAAAATATTATTAATTGAAGGTTCATTTTATAGAATAGAAATTAATTTGATTAAAATGTTAATATTAACTAAATTATGAAATTTAAAATAGTACTACTCATTAATAATTTAATAATAAATGATTAGAAAATTAAGCACTTACTTTTAATAATGTCATTTTATTCATCAGATACAATTTTGGACAGAATTATTATTATTGCCTTTTATTTATAAATAATATAATTAATTTTTTTTAATTTTAGATATTCTATTTGAAACAAAAATCTGTTTTCAAATCATAATATTATTATTTTCCGATTGTAAAACTTTTATAATTTGCAAAAAATATTGATTATTTAATTAGTAGTGAAAATTATGGATTTTTTTTATATTTTCTTTTCAATTATTAACAACCAAAAAATATATTTTCGATTGGTTTTTATTTAGTATTATTATTTATATTTAAAATAATATAATTATGTGTTTTTATATGGATTTTATTATTAAATTTACAATAAAATCATTTTATGCTTAAAAAGAGATTTTTTTCTGAAAAAATAGATTTTCCTTTTGTTTTTTATGATTTATTTTAAAATTACATCCTTAATATTCTGTTATTTATAATTTCAAAAATGGATTTCAATTTCAGAATGTGAAGGTCCAAATTTATTAAATGAAACCCATTTATTTTCTGCGAAAATTATTAGTAACCTTATTTTTTTCACCATAGGGAAACGTATATCCGTTAATTAAGGATAAAAATAAAATGGTAAGGATTAGAAATGACACTAAAACTAAACCAAATTGTGTCTTACGAGTTATGTTCTACAATAATCATTCATTTATAGAAATTATAATTTTTATGGACTCTTGGATGAGATTATGATATATATTCTAATCTATTTAAAAAACTCAAATATGTCACACACATGTTTATAATAACTATTTTATTTTTAATATATGATTATCCAATAGAATACACATAATATAATTCTTCATATGAAATATAAAATATTTCCCTAAATCATTGTAATTTATTTTTATATTTTTGTAAATAAATATTTACCTTAAAAGCATCCACAAAACTGGTGTAGTAATTATTCTTTGATGGAAATGTCAAATAAATATAAATAAATATATTAAAATTAATATCATTTGATGAAATTATTGTGAAAAATAACTTTCCAGATGAAATTATAGTTTTAGAAATATAATAAAATATTGGGTTCTTAGTTATCTTATTTTCATGATATTTTTAATAATCAAATTAATGGGTCAAATATTACATTAATGATATTTTAAAAAATAAATTGTTAAATAAATGATATAAAATTCCTAATAACCACAAATTTATGGGTATAAGGATTAAAATTTAATCCCTTATATATTTATGGGACTTTACCTATTTTATTTCAACTATATTAACCCTCAAATATAAAAATACAAGACATCACATAAAGAATTAAAGAGTTCAAATAAGATTTGAAACCAAAAGATAATGATTAAAAAATAGTCAGACTGTGTATAATTTTTATTTTAAAAATTGATTATGATCCATAATAATCTTATATTATATTTTATTATGTTTGTATTCACTTTTAATTGAATATTAATTTAGTTGAATTTAATATTATTAGAACATCCAAGAGTGCCCCTTACCACTGTTATAAAAGGGAAACTATTATTCTAATTCCTTCACAATGAAATGATTATTTGTTTGGACAATCCCTATAGAAATACCTTCATATAATCCTTTCCCACATTAAATAGTCATTTCTTAGGAAACAAATTATTCTTGTTGGTTAGGTATTATGAAAAGAGAATTTATAAAGAAGAGGATGATAAAGAATGTATGAGACGAATCCGACTCTAAGTAAAGAGATTATTTTAAATATGTAATTTTTATAAGAAAATATTATATTTTCAGGGAAAATATTTTATTTTCAACCATGATAGTATATATTTCTATGATCTATAAATTTATTTTATATTTATTTATTTTAATATGATATTTTTTTCTATTTCCAAAAATTTATGTTCATATAGTTTATATGTATATAATTTTTCTATAAAAATTAGACTCCTCAAAAAATGATGTTTTCATGATTTTCATTTATTAAATTATTTTTTTCTATAATATTAATATATTTAATAATTGTAATTTTTTTTAATGGGATAAGATGATGAAAAGAAGATATTCTAAAAATGTTTTCCTAAAATTCCAAACTTAAGTACCAAATAAAATGATGATGAATGGGGAGGGAACCCTCGAACTTAACAAGATGTTTTCCTACAATAGATACTTTTATTACCCATAATGTTTTCTTAATCATTGATAAATATCATTTTAACCCATACAAGTATTATTATTTTCAAAAGGTTTTTGAAAATAAATTCATGTATTTCACAATGGGTGTTTTTTCAATGGATTGAAAAATGAAAAGTATTTTTAACATTTTTATGAAATTTATTTTCTATAAAACTTTAACATATTATTTTGAAAAGTTATATATATTATAGAATTTTTTTATTTTATATAAAACAATTAATAATATTTTCCATGAATTATTCACTATTTTAAAAACCCTTACCTAGAAATTATTTTCTCATCTATTAATTTAAAATGTTATTCACATGTTATTTAGAAGTGCTAAGATAGATTGTTAATTTTAGGAGTTAGTGCACATGAAGCTAATTATTTATTTTATAATTATTATTTTTTTAGACTCTAATATTATGTAATGTATTTTCTTCATTTTACAAAACATAAAATGGAAAATATCCTTAGTTGTATAGTTTACTATGTATTTTTCACAGAACTATTATAAAAATATAAGTTTAATGTTTTGAGTATTGAATTTGGAAGTGTGGTCTAAGATCTTACAAGGTTAGTCATGTGATGAAGTCTTCCAAATCGATCAATCTATCATATATTGTAGAAAGAATCCTCAAAAGACTAGCCACTCAATAAAATTTAATGTTGTAGAGGGTGGACATCCATCTACAAGTTTATCATTATATGGAGAGCATAGAAACCGTGCACTTCAACATCATCCACCAAATATGTGTATTTTATAATGTTTAAAATCATTCCATCAAGACTTATTATTTTTTCATATGGGTATGATCTGTATGTGAAGTGTGGGGACCTTTTCTCTTTTCCATGTAATGAGAAGGAAAAAAATTGATTGATTCATCGAGAGATGATACAATGTGAAGAAATTTAAAATTTTGAAATGTAAAATTAGAAACCTATATTTTCTATTTTAATAAAATTTGGAGTTTACTATTATTGAATATATAAATTTGATTATGCATCTAAGAATAATGGGAATAAAGAAAAAAATAGTTAATGAAATGTTACCATCTATACATTTATCTAGTTCAAATATAAGGATCATTATTTTTCAATGAAATGCACATATGGTCTTAGGATAAGGATTCAGATGTCACTATATATCCCATAAATATATGAGTCAAGGCAAGCATAGATCCTATATAGGGCCCTTTCATATATGTTTCTCATATGTAGTGAGGTGGAATTTACAGTAAATGGATCTTGATCTTATACAGGTCATGGGTCTCATTTAATTTCCAACATTAAGAAGTTCAACATCTTAAAATATGTGCCACATGTTGTTTTTTAACATTATGTGATGATGATGTGGATGTGGTAAATTTTAATGTCTACATTTTATGACATACACTGAGAAGTCTAAATTCTTATAGCTCCAAATATTTCTTAAGAGGGAATCACAGAGTGTTATTTTTTGAAAAACCTTGCATATATGAGGGAGAATTTATTCCCCATAAATTTTAGATATAGGGTAAGCTATATAATAATAGAAATTGTTTATTATGTAAGTTCATTTCAACTTTAGATCCAACTTTTAAGGCTTCTTACCTTGTATAATTTGGTTTTTTGGAATTAATATCATCTATCTATATAATAACAATAGGTGGTAGGCCTTATTTTTGATGGATTATAAAATCCAATTTTGATAGATTTCTTATTTGTGTAATGTATGATTCTTCTTCTCATCGATTCTTTCTAACTCAAACAATCACTTATATTATTTTTCATAATCAAATACATGGTTGTAGATATCAATTAATAATTGAGGTAACTTGATGTTGATTAGATTCACTGCCACTATATTATTACTAAAAGAATAAAGGGTATATTTTAAGTTAGTGTGACTAGTGGTATTATACGCAAAAATGGAATTCTATACATTATATAACCAATATTATTTGTCATTTTCCACCTTTTTCTAGATTATATTTTATTAAATATTATTAAAGGATTCTATTTTTCCATATTCTAACATATGAAAATGAGAGGAATTTTTGGAATCAATGCTACACTTCTAATTCATCCTTTCCAAATTGGAATTAAATTATTTTGTTATATTGTTCATGAATATTATATGAGGGAAAACAAATCTAGTGATGATATTTGACTTCATGAATTTGTTGATTATTTTCATACTAACATATATAAGGGATATTTACAAAAATCATTAATGTAAGAAGTTTTTAATTGGAATATTTTAGTTAAATATTTTGGTCATAGCTATGTGATATGGCCTCTTAACATCCATTCCCCCATTAAAAATTAAAACACTGTATTTGTTACTATTAAATTGCTCTAGGGATTGGTGAATTATATTACATATATTCTACCAGTATGGGACCTCTTGGTGAATTCCAAATAATTAACTGTCAATATTCTCTATAAATAACCAAAAATACTGATTTTGTTTGAGATCCTTGTTACTGACTAGTGGGCTACATAACTGCCTACATGGTATTCCAACTATAAAATGACGGTCACTATTTCTGTAATGAAACTAAGGTGGATTTTATCAATGCCCAATCTATATAATTAATTTTATGCAGTTTTATCTACATGATGGGTTTATTTATTTTCTCAATATCCTATTTTTTTCATTTTCTGATCGGTTCAAAGGGGGTCCCATTTCAGATTCATTATACGATGGGGATCATCCATACAATAATGGACATTGGATCATCACATATTAGGGAATAATATATATTAATGATCTTATTCACATCATAGATGGTGATTGGGGAGACTACCCTTCAGTGTGTAATGTGGAATACTATCCCATTTTACTCTAGATTTTCCATGTCTTTTTTTTGTTATCCAATGAATTAGAATAAACCATATATTAATGGGGGATATTATTTATCATCTGTTAAAAAGAAAATGCCACTATCAAATTCCTCAAATATCTAATAATTGGGGTGAATTATTCCCTATTAATTTTATATTCCCCATTGATATTTTTGATCAATATATTTTAATCACCCTTAACATTAGCATCGGAGATAATTGGTAGAAGGGCATGTTTCAGGCATCAAACATGTCTTTTTATTCAACCTCTTTATTAGTGATGCCTTCAAAAAAAGGAAGTAGTATGATATAATGTTTTTTTATGGGATGTTGAATACACTCACCAGGCCAACCCAATTAATGTTTAAGAGTTATATTTTCATCTTATAAGTACATAAATATCCCAAATGAAAATAAATATCATGTGTTCCGAGAGTGTTATGTGTGTATGAAACATATTCATTTGGGATATCTTTGTATACTAGCATGTTTTATAGGGTATTATGTGCTACGAGGAAGTTGGCAAGAACCTACCCTCTAATTTCATTCTCTGGAATGAATTGAATATCATATTATTATGCGATTTCCTCTCATCATGCTAGGATACTATATAGTATAAGGTGGAACACATTATACACTACATGGTTGATATAGGAGACCATGTATAATTTGTGGTGTTGTCAAGTGTTTTTAACTATTGTACTATGAAAATTAGTATAAGGAAGTTCTTATCGATACCGAAATATAAAATCTCAACATATAGTTTTGTTAATCAATGATGATATATATTTTTTACATTCTATGAATTATTATTCTAATTGATAATGAAACTAATCTATTACTTCATTTAAACCACCTAAATGATGAGTATATTCACTTCAACTGATGTAATCATGGATTTTGGGTAAAATAATATTGTTTATGGTTCTTGATGGATATAAACAAATCATTATCCAACTGATAGGAGACACCCTTCATTATTAACATCATGAACTAATGTCTTCTTCCAACTATATTGGATATGATGATACCAATAGAATGGATGAATCCTTGAAGGCCACCCAACTCATTATGGATTTGAGAAGTAGACATTAGGAGGATGGTAATATTCCTATTTGGATTTATCACATTCTTATGGTGGAATACAAAAAATGAAAGTAATTTCCCTATAAGTACCCCAAAGTCACATTTTAGAGGGTACATTTTCATGCTGTGTCACTACAATTTTATGAATATTTGTTACAGGTAGATGGGATGAAAATAGAAATTTTAATACATATCTATCAGGGTTTCAACATAACATTCTGCAATTCATCTATGTTCTTGAATATGTGGTGCATAACATTTTAATACATGAAAAAAAAATCAAATAATTTGAGTCGAATTATATAATATCATATTATTCACTATGTTAATCTATAGAATGTATCATTTTCAAATTTAGTGTCCATATTTATCTAAGTATCCATAAATAATTAAAAGATCTTAGATGCATGAAAATTCATTAATTATGATTCCTATAATTGGAACTAGAAAACCATCCTTTGGATATTTTTATTTGAGATCCTTGAAATTGATATAGATCCTAAATTTCTCTATATTCTTCATAATGATTATGATCTTTGTTTGATACACCTTCTCTTTTACCACTTTAATGAATATCTATTTTATATTATTATCAACTAAAAACACCACATTCTATATATTATGGGGGTTCAATCTCTTGAATAACTATTTCTAACAGCTTTGGGAGTCTAGCAAGAAGAGGAGAAAGGTAACCATATTAAGATTCATCGTGATCATCTCAGTATATTTATAATAAAAAAATACAGCAGTAGTGCTTCATAAAGTATGTATACATACCTTTCTCTTCCAAGGTAATGGAGTTGAAAATCCATATTTTCTACTAGTCATTTTTCCCATATATACTAGCATGAGCTCACCCGTGGTCATAGAGATGCCTTCATATAATGATGGAATGGATTCTCTAAGGCCATACTCCTATTTTTTCTATCTTAATATCAGCAAATGGTTCTTGAGGTATGGTAAAAGATGAATTTATATCCCATATTGAAAGGGACATCATAGGGGTGAATTTGATTTCATAAAATGTCATAGGATAATTTTCTAATCCATATAGATTATTGATCTAACAGTCTTTTGAAGGTACTACTACGTCAATCATATTTTTGTACATGACATGATCATTGTTGAACAATCTATAGGGGAATATTATGGTAGTTCCCAAGATATTGGGATTGAAACTTCATGTAATAATATTCAATTTTTATTCCCTATTTTATTACACAAACCTATATTATCATATTGGGATTCACATGATTCATAACGGGTATTATGACTACAAAACATGGATTATGTTGATGGTGTAATTCAACTATATGTTGAAATATTTTATAATTTATGCATGGTTTTGAATATAATTTCTCTCAAGTATAACATTATACGTCATGTCCAATAAGATGATGATAAATTTAGTTTTTGAAAATATCTCACCAAATTAGGTGTTTATATTTTTTCATACTAAGGGGGTTCTATTTTCAATTATCATTCCCTTAAGTAGTCATCGTCATGGGAGATAAATCAACCTTACTACATGAAAACATTTTACAATCCATGATTGGATATTATGAGATCTAGAACCATTATCAATAATATCCAATTGAATACAACCATTTTTTCCTTCCTGAAACATTCAAGTGTTTGATATATCCATTATTGGCTTCATCTCAATATTCCTCCAAAATGGAGATAATTTAATAAAATTATTATATATTTTTTCACATTGATAAACATCATTCATGTTGACTTCCCTCTAAAAATCTGAGGAGATTTTGAGGGCCTTGACAAGTTCCTCACTCTTTTTGAAATATAGATAGAATCTTGAATTAAGAGATTTCTTAGGAAATTCACCAACTATTTAAAAAATATATTAATTCTACACCAGAGACATGTACATACCAATATGTGTTTCCTCCACTGTGTGTTTCTTAGAGGTTAACATTCTTGAGGCACACAGATCTACTTCCTTAATCTAACCTATGATAATTCATTTCATTGAACAATTTTGTTGATATGGTCTGCCAATTTGTATGGGCTGGTTATAATGATTCTGAACCACTAGCTATTTATCCAATATAAATGTGTTTGTAAAATTTGGTAAGAATATGGGTGTCTCTATGTTCATTTTATGATTGTTGAGGTGCCTTCCCATGAGTCTCAACTACCTATATGGATTTATCTAGGATGTGACCAAGGTATTAGGCTCAGGAATGATGGCATATCTCCATATTCAATCATCTTTTATACTATCCTCCATTACTCTAGTCATGTATAATTATCTTATGTTCATATATATATATATATATATATTAATAATCATAAAATGGGGATTCAAATTGAGTTATCATAATAAGACCAAAAATTATCGCTTTTTCTGATTAGGGTTCCCTTTGGTGGGATGGTTCCCATGCTTCGAGTGATAAGGGAAAGAAATATACAAGCTTCAAGGCCAATCTAGGAGTCCAATGGGACTCATTTTCTAAACCCACACTCTTCTTCAAAATATTACATATTCCCAAAGAGTATGTATCATAAAATTTCCACTTTGATTATATAGAAGGTGTTGGATCCATAACTGTTTGAATACGTTGTGTTCCGAGAATGATATGAGCTTGATCGACAATCATTTAGGTCATCTATTTACTAAAATTTTGTTCTTTGTTTCTTGTAACTTCGTACCATTAACCTTATTCTTTTGTTTATGTGGTCAATACATGGAGAATGTGTTTTTGGGTAATTTATTGTATAACCAATTGAAACTAAACAATAGCCTGAAAAATGTAATTGAAAAAAATATATTCTTGTATAGTTTTACACATCATTCAATAGATGGGGATATAGTCTTGATTGTCCCTAAACCTACCCTCACTGGGTTACTTAGTGTATGTTAACCATTTTACCTATGAGTTACGGATCCTTTTAATGTTTTTTAAGTATTTTTTTATCCTTATAAACATATAAAATAGTGTAAGGTGATTTTAGAGGAGTATGGGGCTCTTTCATAGCTCAGAGTTGTTATTTTTTGAAAGACAAACTACACCACATGTTTAGTGCATACTTAGTGATAACTTTGCAACTCAAATATGCATGGTGTTTTAGGGATATGAAAAAGTTCACAAGGTTTTATTAAAACACCCTACGCAAGACACACAATCTTGTATGGTGATGTAAAAAATAAAAGGGGGTCACATGATTCTCCCAAACCATGTGACCAACCCACACATTTAGTTTCAGCTAATTAGTGGTGTTGCACGATTTAAGCACATAGTTCAGAAACTTTGTGCATCTAAACCATTATTCTGATTTATATATATGAAAATTATATTTTTTACCTCTATTATATTTATATACCCCCCTTTCATCTCTAATTTCACATGTATAATCTTTATAGCTTCTTGGATCTCTCCCTCTTCATCCATGATTGGATCTGAGTCACATTCTTCATTTGATATGTGAATCACATTCAGTGGGTCTCTCTGAGAGTGGACCAATAGGGACATCAATAATTTTCATTCCTTCCTTTTTTATCAAAGCTTCATTAATTATATTACAATATGAGATAGCATTACCTGTTTTCATGGAATTTATCTACCTAATCAATTTCTTCAATTGTATCTCAAATATGGTTCGAAAAACATATGCGGATTCATCTACCACTATTAGGATTATGATATATTGTTTATCACTAAATTCATGTCACTTTATAACATTCCCAATAATGCAACAAATCTGGACCTTTCATACATTTCATTAAAATATTAATTCAACTTATTAAATTGTTGTCCATTTTTGAAATTCGCCTTACACATTCTTTCTTCCTGGAGGAAATTCTTTATGACTAGGACAACTCATTTGGATGTTGATAAAATTCCTTGACCATGTAAATGATAACTTGACCAACACACCTTTTAAGTGGTGTTTTATTAACAATTAAATTTGGATACCTTGATTAAATAAAACAAAATTGGTTAGTATGACAATGCCAAATTCCCCTTATATAGACTATTGATTATGACCATGGATAATCTAATTATAAAAGGGTACAAACAACTGCTTGGGTTATGGTAAAGAAATATAGACATGATAGATTATTATAATTGATACATGTCCTTTTATAATGGATATTGAGACCTAGTTAAAGAAAGTGGTTGATTGAATGGTTAACACTCCCATGATCTGTGATGTTGTGAATGAAATGTCCCATCATTTATCAAATGGTGGGCATGATGATTAACATTCTTTTAGATGTTGTTTGACATGAATTCACACTTCACTCATTTGGTTGATGGATAAGAAAAAATATGAATCCCTAATCGAATGGTTGGTATTATACTCTATTTATAGTAGGAGACATCATTTCTGGTGGAGTAAGGAGTATGTCCCACACCCAGTTTGGTTTTTTTATTGGTACCAAAATATGATTATTGGTTGATAGTTGGGAGAAATGGAATTGTCTAACTTTGGATGCATAATTTTTTTTATAATATGGATAATGGGAGGAGAGGATTTTGATTATTCTCTTTATGATATGGGATTTATCTTGGCCCTTTTGTTATAATCTATTTAGAATTCTGTATATGCATATTCCTCTATATCCTGTTAGTTTCTCTTCTTGTAGAGTATCATGACATGACAATAATTTTATATTTAACATCTGTTATTTATTATATATTTACTTATTATATATATATATATATTTATCATTACTGTTTCTTACATATTTCTATTATTTAAATATTATTAAATACAAAAAAATCCACTCAAACTCGAGGGAATATTATACCCAATAAATAACCATAGGCCTTCGCATCTATTCTGTAGCCCCTAGTTTACAATGAGTCGTACTTTTGTCCATGTGGCTAACAAAATTTTGAAATCAATAGTGGATCACTGGCTGAGACATTGAAAATTGCTATGAGAGATACTTCTTTTTCTTTTATTATTACTATTTTTGAATTTTTATACATGATATTATGATGTGATGTAATTTGAAAATGAATTTTTGTCTTGGTGTATCTAAAAAATTGATAATCAAAATCGAAATTGTTGAGGATAGGATGTTGATGTTATGCATTTCACTCTTTATAGTTATAAAAATGTCACCATTGGATGACACAATTTTATTATGATGTTGAATTTATGGGTTTATCTTTTACCCATTTATAATAACTGTATGGATTTACATTCCATATATTAGAATATTAATATATATATTCACATTTTATTCATTATTAGATGTGATATAGGTGAATCTCATTGCTAACATTTCATGTATTACAAATGGTTGTTATTTGTGCCTTGATAGTTATATTTCATTTTCGCTCATGTTTTTCTAAGAGGTAAATAATTGGATTAATATAATTGTCTTCATCAACCAAAATGGTGGTTACCTATGTATCATGTTGGTGACAACTTATTTAAAAAATTATGTCATATTTGAGCCGTGTACCATTAGTCGCATGGGATGGATTGTTAGTGGTTTATATAAAATTGATTTCAATTACAATTTATTGATATATGAACCTCTTAATTTTTTGAATAATAACCCATTTAATTGAGAAATCGTAAGAGTTGTTTTGTGTGTCATGATGTGCCCATTATAATTTGTTAACAAAGTACCCTATAAATTGGGAATGGTGACAGATCTATCTAGAGAATGATGAATATATAACTATATATATATATAATGAACATTTTAATCCTTCTGAATTAAATTATTTTTACTGTTAAATGGGGATTCAAATTGAAAGTTAATAGCGGGTTTCCTCTGTACCTTTCAATTGAAAATCCAAATATTATGACCATTGTTACCGGATATCAGGTCGTTACTATGTACTGACATTAGTACGGGGATTTAGGGAAGGTATCTTAAGACATAAATAATATCTTACTATTATAAAAACCATGCTCTATGTGTAGTAATGTGGGTGTGGGATATTTTATATAAAGGTATTTTACTTAACCTTCTTCTTATTATGTGATCCATTCAACAATCAAATTTTATTCTGAGTTATGAGTTTGAAAATTATAGAAATATTCCACCATGAGAACCATAGGTCAAGTTCCTAAAAGGAAGTGATTTCCATTATAAAAAGGTTTTTACCCCAGATCCACAATTATTACCTTATGTATTGCCACATATTTCACTATAATCTATACCATAATCAAGAACAAATTCTATGTCTTGGGATATTTTTCCTATAGTTTATACTATCAATATAGAGAACTAAAGAAGCTTCTAGTGCTATAAAAGATTTTAAAAGGTCATTCCAATAGCGTCACCCACCTATATTTTCAAAGGATATTGGACCCTGGGATACTTATTCTAGGATGGATTCTATGATTTTTATATTTGATCAGTTGGATATTCCTTCAAAAAAAAGTGGATAAAGCTCGAAACTAACATAAAACATTATTCCACTATGCGATGGGAGGACATTTTCATACAAGATATTCAACAATGGGATATTTTATATAAAGATTTATAGATATATTTTTATGATTAATTCAACATAATGTCCTTGAGATATGAGAAAGATAGGGATTTTATACACCATCACCATGGTGTTAGTCTTGTGATAGTGTATTCTTCGCACATCATATAGCTCTTCCATTTTCCACCTACTACCGCTGAGAATGAGATGTTGAATGAAATATTAGATGAGGATGTGATTTTGTATAAAATGAGATCCTTGGATAACTTCTCCATATTGTCCATCATTAGAAAATCAATAAACCAAGCCCTTATCTCTGTGCATAATTTAAGGGAAGTTGTTTGAGTGGGACAGATCATATCAACATCGAGACCGTGTAACAACCCATATAGTTTCTAGAAGATTCACATTGAGTATTCCTATGGTAGATGTGATAGTTATACAACACAAACTGATAGTTTTCCTATATTGCACTTATTTGGAAACTTGGGTCATGTGAATCCGTAATACAATAGAGATCTAGTTCAAAGTAGAGATTTTAGAACAATTGGCCCCTACAATGTTATTTCATAAACATTACCTCGGTACCTAATTAGAAGGGGTATTAACTAAATCATGATTTTGGGTAAGGACCGAAAGCTTTTTATCAGGGAAGAATCACGAATACAACCAATTAATCAGACTGAGATAGTGGGTGTGACTGTGGAATGCACTCTTATGAGATACAACACTAATAGAATAGTCCTTCTCATTATGGATTTACTATTTATAAATATCATGGTACTATCCATATTCATGTACTATAACCTATAATAGGTGAAATGATCTTTGTGAATTCTACAGTTAGAGGTACTATTCTAGTAGACAATAATTTTGTGCCAGTACGTTTTGGCCCTTGCACTTCCCATTAATATATTTATTAGTTGGTCATGGAATGTTTGGCGCTTGAAATTGTGTATAAATATTGAAAATGAATTTGTAGAATCTATCAAGAACATGATTAGAGAGTATAAAATTATTTAAGGAATGTAAATTTGAGGTTGGAAGATTTTGATTGATGTTGAAACTCTTCATCCTATAGATGACTAGATCTAAAATCAGCCTGAGGATGGACTAGTTAGTACCCAATCAAGTGCATGTTTATTTTTATTGATGATGGATGTCTTTCATATCTCCTAGTGAATTAGTTATAACAATAATAGAGGATGGTATTTCTAGGAAATTATAGATATACCTCAAACTTTTGGGTTGGGTGGAGTAAAAACCCATATTTATAGTGTTTATCAACATTATATGGGGATGCGTCTAATAGATTTTACTCATATAGATGAGAGTATGGGGGATTTATTCCTCTATGATTTTTATGTACATACTCTTATGATAGAGAAATAACTCGCCAATGAGCTAGGTCCTAGAGAACCATTAGTTTCTACTCCTCCATTTTAGATAAAAAAATTATGGTGTAATGGGATCCCAAGAGGTAATTAGAGGACATAGAAGATAAGGGTTTTAAAATACACAAAACATCTTCTTGGAGATCGACTATATTATTATCCAAGAAGGAATATTGTAACTTCAAGATTTATTTTGTATTAGAAACCCTTTATTTGGATTATAATTATGAATCTATATCCATTACCTCATATATATGACCACTTCGACTAGCTCTGAGGAGTTATGGTTTTAACCTATATTGATTTGAGGTTGGGATACCATGAGGTGCATGATAGTCTATTAGACATACCACATATAGTGTTCTCGATAATATATGTCATGTTTGAGCATTATTCTATGTTGTTAAGCCTCATTAATGCACCAATGGTTTTCATGGATCCAATGAATCTATATATTCACCCGTATCTGATTTCATTCATCACAGTCATCATGGATGACATCTTGGTGTATTTTCAGACTCCACATGATCATTCCAATCATATTGATATCCAACTAAATAAACAAAGTGAGAAATATTTCTCATTTAATCTCACAAAATTCAACATTTAGATGGGAAAGGTTCACATCCTATATTACATCATCTCATATGTAGGAGTATCTGTTGACTAATAGAATTTGAGTGTCATGGTATCCAGGGAACATCCCATGAATGTCTATGAAATATAGAGTTTCATGGGGATGGATTAATATTATAATATCATTCTCCATGAATTTTTAATTTAATAAACTTCCATCACCTTCCTGAAAAAAGTAATGATGTTTTCATGGTCTAAAGAATGTGAGACGAGTTTTATAGAGCTAAAATAGAGATTGACTCAACACCTATACTAATTCTACCAGAGTGAGGAAGAATTTAAAAAATTCAATATGCTGTGTTTGGTATCATTCTATAAGTATTTATGATGTAGATAGATTATGTTATGATACAGGGATCTCATTAGTTAAGGCATCAGGTGTGATACAACTTGATACATGACCATGGTCTCACATTAATGGTTCAAACCCAAAGCTATTGGATACGTTACCTATTGGAAGAGTAGTTCATCATTTACACAAACCAAAAAATTCAGAAATACTTTTCCACACATTATGACATGAATCTCAACTAGTGAATATGGGTGTTTTATATATAGTCAATTTATTTTGATAATTATTATATGTTTGTTAATATATGTTTTTTAGCTAAAACACTAATTCGTAAGACTTAGATACACTTCCTTCATGAGGCTAGTAGTGAGTGGAAGTTCTAGTGCCCCTTTTCTGAGATTTGCTTAGATGTCAATGATCATTATTGGAATTATATTCTTATAGACATGGTAGTAAACTATTATCTTTTATAATAAGTACATATGAGACAAATTGTTTTATGACGGCTTGGTATTGTGGGAGTGTGTTCAGGAAAGGACCCACCACCTATTTTGGTTGTTGATGTAAATGATTTCTTCAACATTCATGGACGTATGTGGTTTTCATATTACATATATAAATAATTTATGTGATATTATCATACCTATCATTTTGTAGTGTAACATGGAATTAGAAAGATTTACCTTGAATTAAACTACTAGTATTTATGGCTAGTGATGAAGAGGTGGATATCGGGTTTTATCACCCGATGTTCCACCAGTCAGTAGGTAAATAAGAAATACAAGTGACCATTGGGGATTTTGGAACCATTCCCCATTCCGAAGTGTAAATAGGAAAACATCAACATAGAATTCATTACAAGTTTAACTAGTCCAAATAAAGGAAATGATGTAGTTTGGGTTATCATTGACCAACTTACCACGATTACCCACTTTATTCCAGCTAGAGAGATATTTTATGTAGAAGTTATTCGGAGGATTTATGTAGGGAGATATTACACCTTCTTGGAGATAAAAATTTTATCATATCATATTTGGATTATTAGTTTACATTTCTATTCTAGAAGGGTTTGTAGAATGATCTTGGTATAGATGTGTTCTAAGATTAACCATTAACCCATTGGATGATTAAAAATCCAATTACATGATTCATATATTAGAGGAAATACTCGGAGCATGAATCTGCGATTAAGGTGGTTCTTTTGAGAAAAAAATACATCTTTCAGAGTTTTCTTATAACAATGGATTTCTAGAAATTGTTTATATGGAACACTATGTCTCTATATACAACAACATATTTCATTTACCCATATTCGTGTTAGAGGTAGGAGAGGATGGATTTTTTAGACCACACCTCATCTAAGAGAATCCATAGCTGGTACGGCCTATTCGAATGTATATACATACTACTCATTCTAGAATGAAATCATATGTCAATGGTCACAATTGAAAACTGGTGTTTGAGGATTGAAATTGTTTCTTATTTCATGTTTCTCCTTGGTTAGGTCATTTACAGATTTGCAGATAGTTTAAGTTGACACCTTATTATGTCATTACTTTTGAGATGTTTGAGACAACAAGGATGGTATCGTATCAGATAAATATTCATCATATGTAGTGGTCCATCTGTGACATATTCAATATATCGCAACTTATCCATTACATTTCATACCCATCTCATACATTTGATCCTGAGGATGTTGAATTTGATGGTCATTCTTCCTTTATGGAATGTATTTCCTACATCCTTGATTGGAGTAAATTTTCTCTCTTAGATATGTAAGTTACTCTGGTATGGGTGCTATGGATTAAAGCCCAAGTACATAATGAGACATGGTAATGGGATGCTGGTTTAAATTCATAGTCTATAGAACTATTCTTAGATAATATTTCACCATTGGGTGTTCAAGACCACCTCATAAAAATAAGGATAGGTCAACGTACCTCAGTATTGGTTATAATGAAATCAAAAAAATCATGATAAATAACATGTATCCCCTACCATAGATAGATGACATGCCTGATCAAATATGTAGAGATCAATATTTCGATAAGGTGTACCTTGATTTAGAATATCACTGATTAATGGAATATAATGAAGATATTCCGAAAAATTAATTTCCAAAAAAGGTATAGACACAATGAGTTCATACTAAGGCCTTTCTAACTCACTAATTCTCCAAAAATATTTATAGACATAATGAATAGTGTGTATAAGGATTATCTCATCAAATTTTTGGTATTATTTATAATTCATATTAAAACATACTCCAAGTGAAATGGGTGAATGAGGATCATTTGAAAATTTTCCAATTGAATTTGAGAAATAATAATATTTTGAAATGTCTTGGAAATGTGAGTTATGTATGATCAATGTATCATTCTAGAGTAATAAAATAACTAAGAATGTGATATATATTGACCCTTCTAAGAAAAATATGATTTGGGACTACCCTTGACTAGTATCTTTAATGGAAATTTGTTGTTTCTTTTGATTTGATACGTTTTATTGAGAATTTGTGAAAAACTACTTCAAGTTGTCAATGAAAATATCCAGAATAAAACTACAGGGAGTAAAATTTTTATGGACCTGTGAATGTGAAGATAGATTTAATGATTCAAAAAACTGGATCATAAATACACAAGTACTTACGTTTCACTCAAGTGGGGAACTTTTTTGTTGTTTATAATGATGCTTCAAATATTTTTTGGGTTTTTTTTACTAATGTATATTCATAAATTAATAGCCTATTCTTCATGTAAGTTGAAATTTCATGAGAAAGTATACCCCATTCATTAACCAGAGTCGGCTATAATTATATTTAGATTGAAGATCTGCATCATTATCTTTATGGGAAAATGTCTGAAATATATATGGATTCTAATAGGTGAAAATATATAATCTCATAAGATCGTAATATATGCCAATGGCGATTGGTTAATCCGGTCAAGGGATATGATTTCTCAATAAATTACCATCCAAACAAAGTAAATTTTTTTATAGATTCTCTAATAATAAATTATCAGACCATTTTATGAATGATGATAATTGAAAAGGTTTCAACATTCATTTATATTCAAAAGATGGATATTGTAATAGAAAAAGCATATTTATCTAAACTAGATTAAATAATTATTCAGACATCCATTGTTAAGAGGATAAAGGATGAACAGAAAGATGATGAGATTCTATAAAAAAAGTGTTGAATATTCTAGAAGTCAACTTTGATTGATATGGGGTAATATGGTTCGGAACTGAGTTATTTTTCCCGTCAAAAAATTTATCTGAATAATGATATTTGAATGATTCACATTTATCATCCTTCTCAATTCATCTAGGAACCACTAATATATACAGTTATTTTAAGTAGAACATATGGTGGGATAACATGTGGAGGGAGATTGTGTAATGTTCATCTCGATACATGCTATGTTAATAAGTCATGGATGAATGATATATGTCTAAGGGTATGATGCAACTATTTAGTATTCTAGTATGGATATTGTAAACCATAACCACAAATTTCATCATAGGTCACCCAAAAGACACCTAATGGAAGTAACACCATCTATGTGGTTGCCAATAACCTTAAAAACTCATCACAATTCACTAATTTCATGTAATATTTATCTCTTGAACAAATTACTAAGATATGAATAAGGGATATTGTAGGATTGCGTGTAGTGTGACTACCTATAGTATATGGTGGATATATGAGGTTTATATTAAGGTTATGGAGAAGCCTTAAATGATCATTGGATAAAAAACATAGATTTAGTGATTCGTATCACCTCCACATGTATGGTCATATTGATAGAACCATCTAAACAATATAGGATATTGTGAGGTATTATTAAATAGATATATAAGGTTTTGGGATAAACCCTTTTTCTAATAGAGTTCTTATATTAAAATATTTTGTATTCTAGAATTGAAATGGATCCTAAGGAGGATCTTTTTAGGAAGTGGCCTCATACTCTATCATATAGAAACGATGTTGCAAAGTTGAAGCTGATGGGACATGATATTTCCCAAGAAATTAAAAAGAAGTTCAAATACATTCAACATCACATGAAATTAGTGAATGGTTGAAGAACAATCTATGCAAAAAAATGTAGATGATACCTGGAGTTTGAGGTTGGAGATTACTTATTCCTCCAAATTTCAATATGATAGGAATCCATGAGGTTTTAGATGAAGATAAATATTTTCATTGAAAAATTTTCCCCTTTAAGATCCTTTATTCAATTGGATTGGTATCCAACTGACTAGATCTACCATCTAACATATCTCATGTACATGATTTGTTCAATGTATCCATCTCAAGGAAGTAAACACAAGACCCTCACTTGAATATGTATACAGTACTATTAGAAAAATTTATTTTATGAGAGGATAATTCAGTAAAAGTATTAGATCATAGAGAAAGAGTTCTACCAAACAAGGCAACAGACCTTGTCATCATTTTGTTGAGAAACTATAAGTTTGAGTAAGAATCATGGGAGCCTCAATAGGTGATAAAGCATATGTACCCTCACACGATTTCACAATACATTGAAATATGAAATTTCAAAGGAAAAATAATTTTGCTGGTATAATGTAACACCCCAATACATTATATATATATCCCTTAAAAAATTTAAATCTATTTGATAGGTTTTAATACACAAAACACTAGGTATAAATACAACATGAGACTTGATTAAAATATTATTATTTAAACATGACACCTATAAACTACCTAGTATGTTTTTCTGTGTGGATAAAAATATATAATTTATGAAAATTATCTTATACGCATGTTTAAATAAATTTAATGATTATATATTGATTATAAATAAAATTAATATCATTTAAAAAATAAAATGTTTTTTGAAAAACTTTATTTTTTTTTCAAAAGTTTTTTTAGTCATGATTTGCAGACATAATATAAGATTAAATTTTACTAATTTTAGTAACTTTAGGTTATAAAGAAAAAAAATAAAATAATCTTGAAAAACTTATCTTAGGATGATTGTAATTTTATTTTGATGAAAAGTATTATTATTTTTAGGAATAGTAAAAATAGTGACTATTATTAAAAACGTATTTTTTGTTTAAAGAATTTATAAGACAAAATTTAATTTGATATAGATTAATGATTAAAATTAGTTAAATAATAAATATATTAATATAATTAATTTCATTTTAACAAATTTAATATTTGATCTCAATATTAATAACTTCTTAACAAATGAAAATATTCCCTTTGAAACCCCGCATTAAATAGTATCACCAAGTTTAATATTAATAGGAATTATTCCACAATAATGAGTTGTTATTGGGAAAATATATTACATATTAATAATTATCATAATATTTATGATCTAATAATTTAGTCATATTTTTTCCACAATGAATAGTGAGAACAATTTTAATTTTTTACCACAGATAGATAAAAATGTGTTTACCTAGGGGTTTAAAAAAATGATTGGGGTTAAAAATAAAGAAACCGATCTAATTATTATTTTATGACCATATTTAAATATTTTTAATACAAATTTAGAATTTATAGTCTTTTGGGATCATTTTTTAAGGTGAATATGTTTTCATTTTGAAGCCTTGTTAGAAATGTCCATGTAGTTTCCTAGTGGGCCCCTTTCCCCAATTATAAAAGGTCCTCTCCCCTCCACTCCTCTACAAACTACAAGATGAACTTATTTCATCCAATACCTACCAAAACCAATTACTAAATTATCCACTCACTTCCTAAAGGAATTATTATTTGTAATATATCCTCATAATGTGTTAGGGGTAAATCTAATGGAGTTCCCTAAAGAATTTGTAGTTTCCTCAACTATGAATTTTTATTTCATTTCCTTATCCATCTCCTCAAAATATTATTAAACCATTATAATATTATATACATTTTATATTATATGTAATTATATGTGTTATTACCTACTACCATCTCCTCCTCCATAAAAAAGTTAACAAAATTACTTTTTTGTGTACAATAAATAACCACCTCATAAACTATTGAAATTTGTTTGCCATAATTTCTTTTCATGAATGGATATATTGAAATAATTCAGATTTATATATTATTTATATGATATAATTATACTTATTTAATTATAAAATCACAAATACCTTATTACATTCCATTCCATAGATATTATTATAACATTGATCATTTGTATGGTGGACTACCACCCCATGAAGTGATCTAATTATTTTTTTAGTTTCATGTCATATGGAAGCTAAAAAAGATTAATTATATATATATATATAGTATGTTATAGAAATATTTACCATTGTGAAATATATAAATATCATATATCTACATACCCTATCATCCATTGAATAAATTATTACGATGTCAATGTGTACAGCAGACTACCACCTTGCAAAGAGATGTCATTTATCCTTTTACAGCATCAAATTAAAGGTATGTTTAAGGGTATTTTAAGTAATAATATGTTATTTATTATATACACATAATATTTTAGAGATAAAAAATAGATACCATTTTCATTCAAGATCATCAAAAAATGAAAATGTTACTCATGAGTATGTGTGACCTACTATCTCTATGATTACAATGTAGTTAATTTTTCATACCTATATTTCTTTTATAGTTAAAAAATTATAATATATATATAAAAATAATTATTATTTCTTCGTTAATATTGTAAAGATAATTAATTAATAATTTATTTAACTTTAGTAAAAATACTAATGTGATTTTGTACATATGAGTCGTTTATCAACAAATGGTAGGATGATGAATTAATGGTCTATTTAATTGATTAAAAAATGATAAAAATTAAGATAAAATAAATAATATAATTGAAAAGTGTTATAATTCAACTAGATAATTATCTTATGTTCTTTATTCATGGAGATAATCACGCACGTGGAAAATCAGTCTCAAGGATGGGGGTCTCTCTAAAACACTTATTAGCCACATAAAAATATTAATATATATTTTTTATATTTAATATTAATTCATTTAAAATTAAATAAACCTCAGTTTTAGTGCATTTTATAAATGGAACTTCATTTCTCATCACATGTAAATCTCATTTTTAAATTGAATGTTTGGTTCCTTTAATTCATCTATTTTTGGATAGAATTTATTTAATTGTTTGAATTTTATATTATCAGATATGTTTTATCACAATAATGTGAACTTGTTTCGTTTTAGGGTGAATGGATTAATCAAAAAGAATATAGAGATTTTTGGAAATGAATACAGAAACATCTGGAAAAATCCCATTGGGGATTAAGCCCATCAAATTAATGTGGGGCCCAAAATACCAGCCTATTGAAGTCCAAATTTTAACAGTATAAAGATAACGTTTTGGGGATAATTTAAATCAACTCTTGATAGAGCTAATTCAAATGTATTCAGGGTGATTCTGGTGGTCAATGATGGATATTGAATTTATGGTCATATTTGAACACCCATTAATTCCGCCCACCATTTCCATAAAAACTTCCTAATGTATGATCTAATTGGAATTAAATATTTACTACTATTATAAAACAAATAGATGATAATATTTATCTAATATGACCCCTTTATATTCATATGTGTTCAATGACATACTGGCACACCATAATGAGGGATGAATCTGGTCAATTTTCTTGGTTAAAGATGAAAAGAACAGTTTCCCTTTATTTTCTCACATTATTATATCTTAATTTATACGGAGGGAATTTATTTATTGGGTCTTGATTATAGGATCCTTATAAGACCATATAAGGATATGGTGGTGAATAGATTTGGCATCAATATTTTTTTATTTCCATTGTAATGTCTCTCTCACATTTTGTAATTGCTTGTTCATTTTTTTCCAATGTCAGTTTTTTCAGTCACATTAGTTTTTTAAAAAAAATTATTATTATTCTAAATATTTATTTATTCTTTCTTTTTAAATATCACTTTAATACCATTTATTTATGGAGTTAATCTATTTATATCATCTTTTGTGAAATTATTCACACAATAGTGGACTGATAGTCTTTTCAATGGTTTTCATCTTCAATTCTGCCCCATGAGTTTACTTTACACTTCTATTGATAGAATAACATAAATGGAGGGATAAAAATTTAATGGCTTGATCCAAGGGAGTATCAAGGGGATGGATTTAATGTCACTTCATGTACTTGAATTTTTAAATTTATTCTTTGTTTTTAGATTTACATTCAACGAGTTACATTCTTTATTCATATTTACCAACATTAACAAAGATAAATTTGTATTCATAGTATGATACATTTCGATTGGTTGGTAATTAATGTGATTATTTATGTTAATTGTTTTTTTCCTTCTAATTTTGTAGGGATTAAATGTGTGAATAATTTTGAATATTTTTCTCATCGTTTAGATGTCTCATAGATTAATTACATGAAATTTTCTATGTAAAGAAATACAATCAATTCACCCGAATAGAAAAAATAGTATCTACCCAGTATAGTTAGTCTTTTAATTCAAATAATTTTTTTGTTTTCTATTTTAATTAAATCATTTTTCAACAATTAAAATCAACACCAGTGAAGGCTAGTTAACAGCCAAACCAAAAAAATTGAATGTATATACATTTCATTCTTAGTCCATCTGGATTCGATCCTTTCCTATACTACAACTACTATGTATACATATTGGGTAAATTTCTGTGCAGCCAAATTTTCATGATATTTTCAGACACACAAGAAAGCTATCTTAGACACTCATATTATATTCTCTCCCATTTTTCACCACCATTTCTCTTATATTTTTTCCATAATTTTTTCATATGTCCAATCAACCAAAATGCAGTTTCCAATCATATCTAATGAAGGACCTCCCAAATTACCCCTTCATAAACCAATTATATAATCAAATGCGAAATTCAAATTGGGAAGACCCTCACATAGATAATTTTATTGACCAAACCTTGAATGAATACCCCAAATTGGGTGTTATGTATAATCAAAAGGATGATGAGTTTTTAAAGGATAAATTTATATCTACATAATTGATGCTTGAAGTGATCAATCCCAATAAAGTACATGATGTAAAAAATCCTATCTAGTCTGATCAAGTACAAATTCATGAAAAAACGTGTTATAAAATGGATAAAAAATGTCCATATGTTTCACAAATGATGGTGGAACTAAAAATAATTGAAACATTTATAGAACCCCTGACCACTCAGGTTGTCCCTTCCTTGACAGTGATATAAGGATCTAGTTACCCACAACCAATCTGGAATTTATTGAAGAACCAATCACAGAATCTAGGGACCTTAAGAACAAGATACAATTTATTATGTGATTTTTAATAATGATAAAAATGATTTTCTATATTCACAATATGGGAACATGACAACTTGGATTTAATTTTCTAAATAATTAACCATGGATGAATTTTTAGGACAACAAATCGTTGAACCACTGGGTCAGATCACAAATATAGAGTCAACACCCATTACTAATATTCAATAGACGAATTTTCGGGATTAATCATATTTTACTAATGAACCAATTGTTTATAAATTTCATATAGATGAATAATATTATGAATCACTTTCCCAATATCCTTTAGTAAATTTCAATCTAAAGAAACTCACAATTATTTCCTTTCCATCCCTGATAAATTATCCCTTTACCGGGCACGACAATGACAATTCAGTTGTCATTTCTTTTTCTCTTATAACCAAAAAATGAGGATTGATCGGTGATTCCATAATAAATACTAAAGTAGAAACCATGTCAACCATTTATGATATTCCTTGGATTTAATCATATATTTTTTTTAAAAGGATTTTACATGAAACAAGTTCTAAAAAAGAATTATATATAAATCAACAAAGAGTAAAGAAAAATGGGTTCTTTAATATCTTAAAATTTGGTATTGGATATGATGGGGGTCTACTTCGAGCTAATGAATTTAAACTAAGTCATTTTAGGGTGTCAAAAAATATTATATATTATTTTTATTTTATGTGTTTTTGTATTATTTTTGTTAGGGGAACCCCCTTGGTGTTTGAAATGTGATCTAATGTTTTTTTTGTGATATTTACAAGAAAAATCAAATTAGTATTTCTGAATTAAACCCATACCTTCAATACTTTAAACCTAACTCTCAATCACCCCAAGGATTCTACAAGTGACATATATCAAAAGTGGTAGATTTCTTATTAATGGTTCATCGCCATTAAACTAGGTGATTTTATTCTATGATTTTATTTCAAATCACCTCCCCCCCATTTCAACCCAATTAATAACTCACTCTTCTATACTCTTTCAAAACTAAGGGTAGCATCATTCTATGTGGGGGGAGTGAATGTAACACCCAATGATTTTATAAGATATATTATTTTTAATTTCCTTAATATCTTCTATTGTACACTACACCAAGATTAGTTTGTACAATAAGAAACATCATATTATCTTGCAATATACGCAACAATATTCTTGGCTCGTGTTACAAAAAATTTCCTGTTTGTTTTGTGGAAATTATTCTATGAAACATTAAGTATACGTTTTATTTAATGTATAAATGAAATATGTTTTTATTATGTTATATGCAACCCCAAAGGGAGATTTCACTACACGTAGCCCTGACTTGGCTTGCATTACACGCAATCGCGACCTTCCATGATAGCGTCTGTTGTACGCAATACCAAGTTTCACTAAACAATGATATATTATTAAAATATTATATAAACTAGCCCTTATGAATAGTAATACCCACTTTTTGAAATTTTATAAATTTTATCATTCAAAACGGACTTCATTTTTGGATTCAGAATATCGAAATTAGCTTAGGGTGAATTTTTGGTATTTTTCTGAAATCTTTCAATTTTTGATGAATAGTGAAAACACTGACTTATTGGTTAAAACCAAATTTTTATTTAAATAATCATTTATTTTATTTAAATATTTTTAGGTCAAAATATATACATAATACTTATATAGGTTCAATGTAATTCATCGGAGTCATTTTATTATAATATAGATATAAAAAAAAATTATTGAACTTTTATCCTCTTTTACCCACCTCATAGAAGCATATGAAATTGTACATAAAACTAAATTTTCTACTTCTATGTGTTGAATTTCAAAAATCCCAGAGACATGGATAATATCAAGGAGTAAAATATGGTTCAATAAGATAAAAATAATTTTTGGTGAATGGTATCTTTTTACTTTTATTTACCACAATTAAAAGTAAATAGGGTAATTAAGAGTAAAAAAGATATTACTATTACCATAACACATGGACAAATTCTATTTTATAAGTTTAATTAGACTATAAACAACCTTAGGAATAAAATATCAACCTTCAGGTCCACTTGTATTTGATTAGTACTCTTATTATTATTTTATTTAAATAAGAGTTAAAAGACATAAAATCAATTTTTAATAACTAAAACATTTTTAATATAGGGTTATACATAATATAAATTCTACTATAAATATTCATTAGAAATATAACCTTATTTACTACATAATGGTATTTTATTTATATTTTTAAACATTAAATAATTTAATTTATTTATGAAATAATGATGATGCACTAATTACCGTATTAATGAAATATTAACATAATTGATATTATAAATACCAAAATAAATGAAATTTGAGAATTTTTATAAATTAGAATAATTTTATAGGTTAATATAAAATATTAGGGTTGGTTAGACGAATTGTTTGTGAAGTAATAATGATGTTATGAATTTAGAGAAAAAAATACCAAATAGTGTCAAAATTGACACAAAGGAGTTTTTAAAACAATGATTTTATAATTAATTGATATAAAGGTCCTAAATATATAAGGATCTTACAAAAGACTTATATAATAATATATAGGACATTAATGAAAAAATTGGGGTATTAGTGGAATTTTATAGTAAGTTTATTAACCATATAGTGTATGAATACAAGAAGACATGGTAAAAGATAAATTATTTAACTTAGAGTTAAATCTAAATGATATAGTTAAAATAGTAACCTAAACTTGTCTAAAACCTATTTTATGAGAGGATTTAGACCCATAACCACCATAGACTCTAAATAAGTCACTTTTGATCCATTATGAAGTGAATAAGTATTTATTATAAAATAATATTTTACGTTTTTCCTAAGGTTCCCCTCACCCCTCTTATAAAAGGGCACCTTCTCCCTCTACTCTTTACAATATTTTGAGACTTCAAGCTAGAAAAAACCTGGCCAATTTCACTTATCAACCATTATAGTTATATCATAGTGGTTTTGGTCTTCTGAAAATACCAAATCTATTTTCCTAAGAGGATGTTTAAAAGAGGCACGTCGAAGAAGAGGTAATCTCTTCTACTGATTCATTTAAGTTTATTTTTTTTCTACTTGGTCTTCATTAGTTGTTTCATTATAAATTAATAATATAAGAATTAATAATATAATTAAATTTTATTATAAATATGAAAAAACCCTATTTCACCTTCTATCCATCCTACAAAAAACAAAATCACTGAGCATGCGTACGTACAGAATATTGTCTCCACGCTTTGGTGTAATATGTTTTTCTACCACCACCATACTTGGATGGGTATAATGGTGTAAATAATAACTATATATAATTATAATAACTTGATACAAGTTCTGAGATATTATATCATCAACTCCAATTCCATTCAATAATTATGGGAATGATATCATCGCTCGTGTGTACGCACGGATTACCGTCTCCACGATGTGATAAGATTAATTCTCCATGTTAACCATTCAAGAATAATTATAAATTATATATAATTTATAATAATGAAATATATTACATAATAAATATACTGGATTTATGTATATATATACATATGTTTCATATACTTACTTCCATTGAAGTCAATAATGAATGGAAAACAACGTTCATGCCTATGTACGACCTACCGTCTCCATGAATGGTGTATTTCATTTCATTTATCTATATATATTATATATATATATATATACTGAATATATATATGATATATAAATCATTATTTACATTCTGGAAGTAATAAAATCAAGATATAATTAATAATAATATCAAGAACAATAACTCCAAGCACGTACGATAAATGAAACGATTTTTCCCAAAACACTACTTTAACAAGGAATTGACAAATGAACGGTTAATATAAAGTAATAAGTGAATAATATATGATATCATAAATATTATTATGAATATTTTCAAGATAATAATATGCTTAAACCCACTATACATGAGTCATGGACACATATGGATGAAATTGGACATAAGGTAAGGTATAACTATTCCAATCTCGTTCTTATCCGAGATTGTTATTTGTAAGTATTAATTGGGGTTATTGTTATTATCCATGTCTATATTTTCTAAAAATATTTTCTTGTATGTTCAATGTCCTTTTTACTCGTTTTTTACTTTTACCAGATGATGTGGAAGGAATCTTCATTTTTTTTACCATAGGGGGAAATTTTCTAACTTTTCTAGAAAAAGTACGAGGAGAATATTTTGTTAACTTGTATGACATGAATGAATTTGTACGGTTTTATAACTCCTTATTTTCATGAAGCATACTCTACAAGAATTCATGACTATTTTCAACAAAAAATAATTCTTTTAAAATTTCATTGTATTTTGTGAAAAGAAAATGATTTTTAAGAAGAAAATATATTTTCCTCAAGAATTCATTTCAAGTGTTTTATCAAAACCACTTTCTATCTAAGATGAAATTATTTCATATATATATGTTTCAAGTATAATGTCTCTATGATTTACATGGTTTCACATTTCTTATGATGAAATTATATCCATTTGTTTTATATGGATTATGTTATGATGGGATGAGGTTTATGAAACCCATTTTATTCTATGGGTTATTATGAATGATTTATGTTTATGTTGGGGTACAAGTATGAATGATTTCATTATAAGATGAGTAGGACTTATATCTACCTGAAATTCATTGGGTAATGATTTATATCTCATGAGACAGACATGGCTGGAACGACAGGTTAATCTGATTCAGTGATACATGACTGGAATGAGGAGTGACCTCGATTCAGTAAGGGACTTTGTCCACTATGATGGTCTTGAGAGAAATGCCTTGGATACTATGGAAATCATATCATGTTCTTAATGGTTTTCCACAATTCCATGTTTTTTCCCATGTTATTTACCATGATTAATGTTCCTTTATGATCTATGCCTTATGCATTGTTAATATTTATGTCATTATTCGTGATTTTTATGTTTTTTGTTCATGTTATTACTTTTAAATGATTAGGGATTTTTTTATGATTCCATGTTTACCCTTAATGAGAAATTGAGCTCCCCATTTTTATTTTTCTTTTCCCCCAGGATATAAAGGAAGGTATTAGGTTGGAAAAAAAGATCTTTATGGGGTATGTTGATAAATCATTCACTATGATTAGAATATTATGTTTCGAGTTTCAAAAGACACTAAACTAATACGGTCATTGGGCGTTTGATTTGTGATGTATTATGTATTCTACAAATGTAATGTCATGTCCATGTATGTCAAGAATTGGTTCTCTATAGTTGGTATCAGAGGGAAGGTTCTGTTTACCATTGGGAACTAGGATGCTAAAACATTAGTGATATCCCTATAGATATTTCTATGGTATTTCTAGGGATGTCCCTAAGGTTTAGTTTAACTATAGGTTACATTCCTAGAATTATGTTGACAATCATGAATAACCTAGGGTCAACCTACGCTATCATAGGTTAATGATGGTGTCATAAGTTATACATACTATAAATGAATTTTATGATTATACGGTTACTCATTATTTTATGTGTTTCTTAAACAATGGTTTCTGGTTTTAGTTAATAGAGGGAACCAGAAGGAATTGGGTTAACATTGAATCTGATTGAAAAATTAGTGACTATGAGCAGAAAAATTACGTAATTCCTAGAGAGAAAGATATTATTATTATATCGAATCAGACATCACGATATATGATTAACAAGGTTAACTTTAGTGTCATTAAAAATTCATCAAATAAGAGGACGATGGACTTTTATGCTTGTTCTCATGGTGAGGATCATAGAGAAAGGAAGATTGAGGTTTCTAAAAAAGGGAAGAAGAACCTTGAGGAATACCTAAAATGGAGGGGAAGATGTTATCTATGTGGGGAAAAGGGTCATAGAGTGACAGACTTTTATAGAGTTCAATGTCTTATCTGTGGAGAACTTGGATATTACCCAACTCAATGCCCTGACCTAAGAGGTTACTTCTAAATCGAGGAAGGACTTATTCTATGCCAATCAATGAATTGGATGTATTTAATGGTTTATGTATTGGTATTAAAGATTTATGTTGTTGATATACATTTATGGTATATTGAAATATCTTTGTATTGTTCCATTGTGGGTTTCCATAAGAATATGGTACAGGTAACCAAGAAAAGTGATTTTGGAAATCATATGTTATGCGCATAATGTAGGGATACAGAGAAAATGAAATGTTTAATAGTATTCATGAGCTCATGACTGATATAAGGACAAAGTGATATCATGGTTTGAGTATATATAAATTTTGGGATTTTGGTATGTGGAATGAGTTAACTTTTGACAGTATTCTTGTTTTCACTAAGGTTCAATGGGTAATCAGTTTTCAAGAGAATACATTATTAAGGTACTCACATGTTTGGAATGTGGCCAACAAGATATATCATATGATAAATGATGGTATTCACATGCACAGTAGATGAAATTTCATGTAATCGTTTTCTTTATACTATGAGTATGGAAATAAGTATTTTGGATAATTCTTATGGTTGGAATGGATTAAGATGGACATCAGATAGTATTGCTTAAGGATAGAACTTTTTTTCGATTTTATTTCTGGAATGTTATTATAGTATAGTTTAAGAAAAGGGAAAACTTGTCTATGAGGAAACAACCTGTTGCGCCAGACTAGGCTACTTGAATCTAACCCACAACCGAAGTGCGGAAGGCCTTTATCGCTTACCACTGGCTGACAGGATGTCCCTGGTTAGTAGAAACTAGTTATATTTTATTAAGAAGTATGACATATGAAGTATAAGTCCATTTTTGGAATCATATATGATTAACCTCACCATATATGGAATTATTTATATAAATATTGCTAACCTTATGTTTAAGACATATGGAATGGCCTATCATTTTATCGCATGATCTTCTAACACGTCACGGAAGACAAATTCAACTTCATTTCTTTATGAGATTAAGTGGAAATTGTTCAAGGGAAAAACAACAATGAGATTGTACCAAAATTAATTAAGTATTTATTTTAATTCTTCAGCATTAGAGAAATGTTCTTGAAAACCAAAAATGTTGTCCTAGTTCCCTCATATCTGATGAATCAGATGGTAACTTATATTATTACAAATTTATGTCTTTGTGATTGTTGTCTTATTCATAGCCATGTCCTCTACCACTCTCCGTCAGAACATGACGGTTAGATTTATCTTCCATATCCATATTTTCACCTACGTTCTACTATGTGGGAACCTAGAAATGAGTTAATTTGGGTAACCGTTACGTTTCATTTTAAAATTAAGTTTTAGTATTCCTTTTTACGATGTGGGTTTCAATGAATAAATCTTTCAAGTATTAAACCATTTATAAGTCCAACGAATTTCAAGGGAAAAAATAATTTTAAGGGGGGTGGAATGTAACACCCCAAGATTTTATGAGATTTAATCATTTTAATTTTAATGATGTCTTCTATTGTACAATACACCAAGATTAGCTTGTACTATATGCAACACCATATTAGCTTGCAGTATACGCAACACTATTATGGGCTTGTGTTACACCCAATTTCAAGTTCGTTTTGTAGAAAATATTCTATGCAACATTAAGTATATTTTATTTAATGTATAAATGAAATAAGTTTTTATTATGTTATATGCATCACCAAAGGGATCTTGCACTATAGGCAGCCCTGACTTGGCTTGCATTACACGCAATCTCTACCTTCCACGATAGCGTGTGTTGTACGAAATACTGTGTTTCACTAAATAATGATATGTTATTAAAATATTATATAAACTGGCCGTTATGAATAGTAATACACACTTTTTGAAATTTTATCAATTTTATCATTCAAAATGGACATCATTTTTGGATTCGGAAAATCGAAATTAATCTAGGGTAAATTTTTTGATATTTTTTCTGAAAACATTCTATTTTTTATGAATAGTTAAAACACTATGTTATTGGTTAAATCAGAATTTTTATTTAAATAATAATTTATTTTATTTAAATTTAATTTTGATAAAAAGAGATACATAATACCTTTATAATTTCAATGTAATTAATTAGAGACATTTTAGAATAATATAGATATATAAAAAATTTATTGACCTTTTTACCGTCTTTTACCAACCTACTAGGAGCATTTAAAATTGTACATAATACTAAATTTTACCGCTTTTGTGAGTTTAATATCAAAAATTTGAGAGACACGGTTAATATCAACAAGTAAAATGTGGTTCAATTAGATAAAAATAATTTTTGGTGAATAGTAACTTTTTTACTTTTATTTACCAAAGTTGAAAATAAATAGGGTAATTAAGAGTAAAATTGATATTATTATTACCCTAAAACATGTCCTAATTCTATTGGATAAGTGTAATTCGACCAGAAAAAGCCTTAGGAATAAAATATTACCCTTTAGGCCCAATTGGATTAGATTAGGACACTTATAATTTTTTTTTATTTAAAGAAGATTTAAAAGAGTTCAAATCAATGTTTAATAACTAAAAAATTTTAATATATGGTTATACATAAGATAAATTCAAATATAAATATTCATTAAAAATATAACAAGATTTTTAACATAATTGTATTTTATTTATATTTTTTAGACATTAAATAATGTAATTTATTTTTAACACAATGATGATGCAGTAATTACATTATTAATGAAATATTAGCATAATAGATATTTTAAATACCATAATAAATGTAATTTGAGACTTTATTTAATTATAATAATTTTCCAGTTTAATATAACATATTAGGGTTGGTTAGATTAATTTTTTTCTAAGTAATAATGTTTTTATGAATATAGTGGAAACAAAATACCAAATAGTGTCAAAATTGACATAAAAGAGTTTTTTAAAAAAAAATATTGTATTATAAATTGATATAATGTTCCTAAAAATATGAGGTTATTCGAAAAGAAGTATATAATAATATATATGACATTAATGAACTAATTGGGTTTCGATTTCCTGTTTATAGTATGTTTATTAACCATATAGTGTAATAATACAGGAAGACACGGTAAAAGTAAAATTATTTAACTTAGAGTTAAATCAAAATGATAAGGTTAAAATGGTAACTTAAACTTGTTTAAAACCTATTGGATGAGAGGATTTCGACCGATCCCCACCCTAGCCTCTAAATAAGTCACTTTGGATCAATTATAATCCGTATCTTAATTTATTATAAAATAATATTTTATGTTTTTACTAGGTGCCCCTCACCCCTCTTATAAAAGAGAACCTCCTCCCTCTGCTCTTTACACAATTTTGAGCCTTCAAGATCGGCCAACCCCTGCAAATTTCTATTCTCAACCACTATAGTTAAATCATAGTGGTTCTTTTCATCTCAAAATACCAACACTTGTTCCCTAAAAGGGTGTTTAAAAGAGGCACGTCGAAGAAGAGGTCTTCTCTTCTACCGATTCTTTCAGGTTTCTTTCTTCTTCTACATCTTATTCATTAGTTGTTTCATTATAAAGTAATAATATAAGTATTAATTATATACTTATATTTTATTATAAATATGAAACAATCCTATTTCAACTTCTATCAATCCTACAAAAAACAAAATCATTGCTCGTGCATACGTACGGAATACCGTCTCCACGCTATGGTGTAATATGTTTTTCTACCACCACCTTACATGGATGGGTATAATGGTGTAAAGAATAACTATATATGATTATTATAACATGCTACAAGTTCTGAGATATTATATCATCCACTCCAATTCCATTCAATAATTATGGTAATGATATCATCACTCGTTCGTACGCACAAATTACTGTCTCTACGACGCGATGAGATCCATTCTCAATGTTAACCATTCAAGAATGATTATAAAGTATATATAATGTACAATAATAAAATATATTTCATAATAATTATACTGTATTTATGTTTATATATATATATCTGTCATATACTTACTTCTATTCAAGACAATAAGGAAAGGAAAACAACGTTCATGTGTATGTACCACCTACCGTCTCCATGAATGGTGTATTTCATTTAATTTATCTATCTATTATATATATATATACTGAAAATATATGATATATAAATCAATATTTACATTATTTAAGTAAGTAAATCATTATATAATTAATAATAATATCATGAACAACACGTCCAAACACGTGCGATAAATGAAACGATTTTACCCAAAGCACTGCCTTAAAATGGAATTGACAAATGAACAGTTAATATAAAGTCATAAGTTAATCATATATGATATCATAAATATTATTATGATTCTGTTACAAGATAATAATATGTTTAAACCCACTATACAAGATTCCTAGACACAGATGGAAGATATTGGACATAAGGTAGGGGATAACTATTCCAATCTCGTTCTTATCCGATATTGTTATTTGTAAGTATTTACTAAGGTTATTGTTATAATCCATGTCCAGGTTTTATAAAAATGTTTTCATATATGTTTAAAGTCTCTTGTAACCATTTTTTACATTTACCACATGTTATGGAAGGAATCATTCTTTTTTTTACAATACGACGAACTTTTTTGACTTTTCTGGAAAAAGTACGAGGAGAATTTTTTTTAACTTATACAGCATTAATGAATTTTTATGTTTTTCATGAATATTAATATACAATATTTCATGACTATTTGAAAAAAATAATATTCATTTTTAAAATTCATGGTATTTTGTGAAAAGAAAATGATTTTGAAGAAGAAATGATATTTTCCTCAAGAATTCATTCCAACCGTTTTATCAAAATCATTTTCTATATAAGATGAAATTATTTAATATGTGTATGTTTCATGTAAATTTTCTCTATTATTTACATGGTTTCACATTTCTTATGATGAAATGATATCCATTTGTTTTATATTGATTATGTTATGATGGGATGATGTTTACAAAACCCATTTTATTCTTTGGGTTATGATGAATGATTTATGTTTATGTTGTGGCACATGTAAGAATGATTTAATTATGAGATTGGTGGGACCTATATCTCCCTCAAATTCATAGGGTAGTGATTTATATCTCATAATATAGATATGGCTATAACGATAGGTCAATTAGGTTCAGTGATACTGGACTGGAATGAGGAGTGAGCTCGATTCAGTAAGGGACTTTGTCCACTATGATGGTCGTGGCAGCAATGCCTTGGATACCATGAAAATCATATCATGTGCTTAATGGTTTCCAACAATTCTACATTTTTTCCCTTGTTATTTATCATGATTAATGTTCCTTTATGATCTATGCCTTATGCATTGTCAAGATTTATGTCATTACTCATGATTTTTATGTTTTATGTTCATGGTCTTATGTTCAAATGTTTAGGGATTGTTTTATATTTCCATTTATACCCTTAATGAGCATTTGATCTCACCCTTTTTATGTTTTCTTTTCCCCCAGGATATAAAGTATGGTTTTAGGTATGAAAAAGATATCTTTATGGGAGATGTTGAAGAATATTTCACCTTGATTAGAAGATTATGTTCTGAGTTACCAAGGACACTAATATAATATAGTCATTAGGCATTTCTTTTATGATGTATTAAGTATTCCTCAAAAGTAATGTAATGTCCATGAATGACAAGAATTGGGTCTCTACAGTGAAAGCCATGGATTTTTTAAAAATGGGCCTTTTGAAAAAAATTCAATTCAATGAAAAAAATCAACTAACTATCATTTCATGAATTTGTGTAAATTATGAAAACGAAAATGAAAACTGAAGGTCAAATCATTTTTATTCATTGATTATGATTTTCATGTACTGTTATGTTCATAAGCATAGTTTTTCAAAAAAATTGTTGTCCGACGTGATTGTTTTTCATTTATATGTTCACATTCTTAATAAAAATTCCACAATGCATGTATTTTTAATTTTGGGTGTATGTTTTATTTCTTGGTTCCCTTTTATCATAGCATGGGGTTAGGGGTCACTATTAGTTTAATTTGGGTATCAAAAAAAATAAAAACAAGGCCATGTAGTAAAATGTTTTTCAAAATATGTGGCATCCAGCACTTGGGGATCATGACTCCATAGAAGTTTTTCCTAGACATATGATATAAAAAACAATTTTTATTAATTTAATTGACAAAATGTGTGGTGATCAGAATATGGGGATTGTGACCCCATAGAGGTATTTCCAATATTTTTTCCTTTTTATTATTATTTTTCAATAAAAACCAAAAAAACAATACAAATAAAAATTGAAAATAGAAAACATAAAATAATTTTATGCTCATATTAATGTTTAATGTTATTACCACCTAGCAGTTATATTTTTCCCTTTAAAAATGGACCCCAATACTTTTATGATATGAAACACATCATCATATTTAATTGAAATTGGATGAATTTTGATGTTGAATTTCAAAAAAAAAGGCATGGACTTGGTATATTCTTGTTAAACTAGCTTTGGTGAAATTATTTTGATAGTTTTCATGATTTTTTTGGAATGATGTGTTTTAGTGATCATTTTATGTTAATATTTATTTTGTAAACGGGAATTCAATTTCATATTTTTGAGTAATATTTTTTCCAGGACAAGAAAAAATCTAATTGGTGGCGGTATTAGCCACTTCAATAGTATAATTTTAATTTTTTTATATTTTTATATTCATTCATTTCAATGACTATAAACATCGTTTTTAGTGTATTTTATAAATTAAACTTAAATTCTCATCACTTGTGAAATTTCTATTTAATGTGAATATTTGGTCCCATTCAATCATCTATTTGTGGAAAAAAATTATTCATTATTTGAATTTGATATTTTGTGATATGATTGATCACATATATAGGAACATTTATTTCTTTCAGGAAAATTGTTGGAATCACTGGGGAAGATGGGGATTTTTGGAAATTTATGCAGAAGTATCTGTACAACGTATAATGGGCCTTAGGCCAATATAAAAAGTGGGGGCCCCAATACAATTTTAATGGAGGACAAATTTTAATTGTAGAACAATAAATTTTTTTTATAGTTTAATTAATATGTGGATGGAGATAATTCGAATGTTTTTATGGTTATCAAGGTGTTCAAAGATGGAAATTAAATTTATGTCTATATCTGAACACCCAATATGAAATCCCACCATTATAAGCGTAACGTCATAATGGATAATCCAATTTATAATGACCCTTACTTTATATACATTGATATTACATAAAATTTTAATTATATCCATTTAAAAATATATTTATTCCAAGAAATGACCGTATAGGTATAGTGTCTTTATAAATTGGGAAACATAAAAAATTGATTCATAAAACATCTATATAGTCTCCTGCTCATTTCTTCATAACTAGAATCAATTTTGACATATATTACTTAATACACTTCTTCATGACCTGGGGAAAAGAAACCTATGAAAGAGAGAGCTAAAATTATCAGCAAGGGTAAGAAATAGTAATATAAATCATATTTTAATCATATGACATAAGAACATAACATTTGAATGATTAATCCGTCTTATAAAGAACAGTGACATCATATCATGGGATAACCGTTAATAAGAATTAATGGTGATAATCTCAAAAGTCGTAACATAAGACATGATGTTTTGTGGCATAAACATAAGAATAGAAAATCATTTCATGTTGGTCATGGCTCTTTGGAAAGACAATCATGGCGAACAAAGTCCATTACTAAACCGAATTTACTTGTCGTTCTAGCCCTGTATTATTGAATCAGATTTACTTAACGTTCAATTAATCCATATTTTATGAGATATAAATATTTACCCAATGCATTGGAGGTATAAATAATTCCCACCCATCTCATAATGAAATCATTTTTATGTGTTCTACAGAAACATAAATCATTTATCATAACATAACCCAAGGAATAAAATGGCTTTCTTAAAAATCATTCCATAATTAAGTAATTCATGTTAAACAAATGGATTTAATAAATATCATTAAATCCTAAAAACAATAAAATCATTGTATTTATAGTAATATAAACATTAACCTATACAAAAAATTCATCTTTTATGGAATGTAATACTTATATAACACATAAAATTAATTGTTGAAGAAATTATACTCTTTCCATCAAATACGGTTTATTTTCAAAAAATGACACACAATTTAAAAAGAAAACAAATTCTATGAAATTAAACTTGAAAACATATAAGGGAAACTTCATGGAAATGAGGAATTATGAAGCCCTAAAATTTAATTCATACCGTTTAAGTTAAAAAACATTCTTCTCTTACTTTTGGTGGAAAAGTTAAAAAGTAACTTTTATCAAATAATGACAAAAGATTCATTTCACACCATTTAATAAAAATTCAGCAATGGGATAAATTTAAATTAACAAAGTTTTTATAATAATAGAAATAATATTACTTATTTAGGATATATGGATTTAAATGAGAAATATACCCTAGTAAATACTTATGAATAAACAATATCAAATGAAAATGAGATTGAGAAATTTTCCCTTACATTAGGTCTGATATCCATTGTTTGTATCTAAACCACCTATATAATGATTTAAATTATTTCATTGACTTATTCTGAAATAATATTATTTTTTTTGATATCATATATGATTATAATATCATTCTTTTGTCAGTAACATTTCATTGTCACTAGTTATTCAGATATTATCTACTTTATGTTCTTATTCTTGTTTTTCCAGATAAGTTCACATTCCACTTATTAGGCTATAGTTATATCAGATAAAAATGATATTAGTACTTTATATATAATATTTAATCATTCCAATAATGTATATAATCATTATTTAATGAATATCTTATATAATGAATCACATCGAATCATGGAGATGGTAGGTCGTACATACGAATGAGCAAGCATATCATTCCTATAATTGATTAATGGTATTAAAGTGTAAGGTATATATTATTTCAAAATCAATATCCTGATATAATAATCTACTATAGTTATTATTTCCATCATTATACCCATCCATGTATGGTTGTGGTGAAAAATAGATTACACCACAGTGTGGAGATGGTAAGCCGTATGTACGCACGCGTAGTGATTTCATTTTTCGTAGGATGTATAAAACGTGGAATATGGTTGTTTCATAACAATAATAACATATACATATACTATTGACAACTATATTATTATTTTATTATGAAATTACTAATTTAGAAGATATATATGTAGAAAGATGTTTGAGAGAATTGGTTGAAGAGATTGCATCTTCCACGATGTGCTTCTTCAAAATAACTTCTTGGAGCACTAGAGATGGTATTTGAAGATGAAAAGAACCTACAGAATGTAAATATGGATGGTTTTAAGGAAACCAGGTAGGGGATGGATGATATTGAAGGCTCTTTGTAATGTGAAGAGGTGATGGAGGAGGTTTCATTTTATAATTGAGGTGAGAGGAACTTTTGAAAACTCGATTAATTATAATTTATAATAAAATCAAAACCTACCAAAAAATGTCCAAAATATCCCAATTTATAATATGGGATGATATAGGGTTGTAATAATATAAAACAATAAATTTTAGATAAGTATTCATGTTAGTTGAAACATTATCTTTTTAATTAACACATAATTATTCTAAAAAAATTTTAAAAGGGTAACAACTAATTCATTATTAAAATCATGAATATTTTTCTTACTTTATTTAAAATAGACCAAAAAATACATTAGATAATTTAATATCATATATTAAAAATTATATATTTTTAATAAATGTTTAATTATCATTAAATAATTTAATGAAACACTATTTTGATAAACAATCAATAGTATCAATTTTGACACTATTATACTCATTTATCTTTAAATATATTAATATGACAAGATAAATTTTGAAAAAACAATTTTATTATATTAGTAGTTGGTCAAGGTCATCTATAAAATTAATTATATATGTTAATGATCCCAAATTTTATTTACTTTAAAAAAATTTATAACTTTTTTATTTGATATTTCTCCTAATAAAATAATTTCTTCGAAAGTTTTGTTTAATTATTTAATATCATTAAATGTTGAATAAAAATTAAAAATAATATAATATGATGAATATATAAATACTATATTTTGGAATAATTATTGTATTAGAATTTTTCTTCTATAAAATCCAATATTAAAAATGTTATACTTATTAAATTATCAAGGTGACATCTTAAACATCACTTTAAATAAAATAATATAAATGTAAAAATTCCTTCTATAAGGATCTAAATGGTTCATAACTTGACCATTGGAAGATTATAGTTGATATATACTCATCAAATAAGATTATATCTAGTTTTTTGATATTTTAATGGTTATTATTATTTAAATAGAGACAATTTTTTTTATTTTTGATCAATTAAATAATTTCTACATCATTAATATATAAGATATTAAGGCAATTATTTATTTCCTAAATAATTTTAAATAAACTACCATGATAAAGGAACCAATTTTTTTTTAAAATGTGTATTTATAATGAAAATATTATTTTTCATAATCTTATATTCATAATGATTTAGTTATTAAAATTTTGGTAAGACATATTTAACTTTAAATAAAATAAATTAAATGTCCTATTATCATCCATGTATATTCAAATGAATACAATTTCAACCCAATTATGATTTATGTAGAATAAATATCATCTAATGATATTTAGATAAGTGTTAGAGTAATTTTATAATAGTATTCTTACCCTTAATTACTCGTTTTACCCTTTTACCATATTAATAAAAATTACTGATGTTACTATTCATAATGACAACAAATAAAATTAATATATTTATATAATTTGGACCTACAGATCCCTAATATGGAGTCAATTATTCAAAATTCAAAACATATAATTTGTGGTTTAGAAATTAATTCAGTTTTTGGAAAGAGATAATGAGTTTTAAAAGCTAAAACATTGTTAATGATTGAAATGTTTTTAAATATGAATTCAATGTAAAATTAATTCTAATGACAAACATTATATAGAATTATAAAAATATAATCTATTTATATATTTATACCATTAAATATTATAATTTAACTATATAAATTACTTCGATGAAAATTATTTTTTTTTCATAAAATTTAGTCTACTTTTACTATTCATCAAAAATGGAATGTTATTAGAAAAATATAATAAATTTATCCAAAGTAAATTTTTATTTACCTTATTAAAATAACATGCTTATGTTGTCATATAAAATTTATTAATGTGTCAAAATCATAATTTAAAAAGGGTTCTCAATTCAAAGGTATAAAATTTCCCTTTTTAAAAATAATGGTTTTCTAATACATTGAATAGGGTTTTTTCATACCCTATGACTAAAAAATCCATTTTATGAATATAAAAAATATTTTATTAATTATATAACACATATATCTCATTTATTTCATTACAAATAATATTTCACTAATAAAATACAAATATCTATTGATTTATATTTTTCAAAAAAAAATTGGCTGCCAATGAATTTACAATACATTTTCATACGTTAGTTACACTTACTCCTTCTAACCTAATGGATAGGATATAACAGTAATTTTATAATAAGGTAATCTCATGTTTCTTTTAAACTCACAATTTTTTGAAATTCAAGATAATGAATAATAAAATTGTTTTTAAAAAAATATATCATAAACACATATGGCTGTTACATTCTACCACCCTTAAATTGAATTGAACCCTAGAAATTCAATACTTGGAAACTAAGAAATAAGGATAAATATCCATCATAATATCCTCAAGTTCCCACATAGAATCCATAATTTGGCGGTTCCACCAGAAAACTTCAACCAAGTGAGTGTTCTTATTTCGTAAAACTTTTTCATTAGAATACAGATTGTCTATAGGCTGTTCTCCATAAGAATGATCTTAATCCATTGGTATGAATTCATAGTTGTGTACATTTGAAATATAAGGTATATACTTTCTCAACATAGATAAAGGTATCACATCATTAACATGAGAGAGATTCAGTGGAAGTGCCAATTGGTTAGCTACCTTTCCAACACAATCTAGAATTTTAGAAGGCATAATATACCGAGGGCTCAGTTTTCCATTCTATCAAAATATCATAACTCTTTTCTAGGGAGATATTTGTAGAAAACCCTTATCCCCAACATTAAACGATATGACTTTTTTCGGTTGTCAGTGTAATGTTTTTGTCTACTCTTAACTACTCTTATGTGTTGTTGAATTGATATGACCTTTTCTGCCATTTCATCAATAAGATTAAGTCCTACGAGTTTTCTTTCCCCATCTTCATCACAACATGTTGGATTTCTACACTTATTTCTATAGAGTTATTCATAAAGATACATCTGAATACTACAGTGAAAGATAGTTTTGTTTTGAAATTCCACCAAAGGTAGGTTTCGATACCAACCACCATTGAAATCCATAGAGAAAGCTCTCAACATGTCTTATAGAGATTTAATTTTCCCCTCAAACTGACCTTATATCTGATGATGATAAGTAGTGTGGAAACATGACCCTGTATCCTGAAAATATTAAAGACCTCACCAGAACATTGATGTAAACCTTGTATCACAATCAGATATAATGGAAAGTGGTACTCTATATAATCTTACCACTTCCTTTACATATATAATGGAAAACTAATAAATAGTGAAATCCTCTATAATATCAATGAAGTGTGCCAACATTGTAAGGAAGTCAACTATAACCAAAAAAACATTATTTCCTTTGGATGTTTTGTGAAATCTAACGACAAATTCAATGGTGATGTTTTCCCATTTCCTTTATGATATAGGTAATAGTTGTACTATCCCCTTATAATTTTGTCTCTTTTCTTTAACTTACTAACAAATAAATCATCGAGACAAATATTTGGAAACATCTCTTTTCTTTCAATCCCACCAAATATACTCTTCCATGTCCATATACATCTATGTGCTTTTAGGGTGAATAGAGAATGAAAAAAAATTAGCCTCATCAAATAGATCCTTTTATTCTTGTAAGGGAGGAATACAAACCGAATTCCTGAACCATATTATTCCATTACAATCAAGGTTGAATTCAGGAACATTTCACACCTTTCTTTGTAACTCTATATTTTTATTTTTCATCTACTTAATATTCACTTGGATAGATGGTTGATCATTCAATTGATAAATATAATATTTCTCCACATTCTTAAAAATTTCATTACTCACCCTTTGAAAATCCATAAATATTTGATCTTTTTTATCCTCATCACAGACATGCTAATATGGTCTTTTTGACTCAACACATTTTCCCCCCTTGTTCGCATCCCCAAGGTGGCAATTTATTTAGAATTCGTAATCTTTAATCAACATCAACCATCTACCTTGGCACATATTAATCCATTATTTTCTGAAAATATACTTTGTTGTTTTATGATTAGTATAAATATCAAACCTTTAACAATAATGGTAATGCCTTCATTTGGTTAATGCAGAGATTTTCATTGCTAACTCAAAATCATGAGTTTGGTAATTTTTCTCATTGATTTTCAACTAATGTGATGAATAATATATAAATACCTAGAAATTTCAAGGAATGTTTTTTCATAAATACCTTTGAATTTTATGAGTTTGTGGCTTCTGACGACACTTGATTTCGAGTCCCGGTGTGCCCGAAATCAATTTCTGAAGTTTTGTTTGTTAAGGTTAAGTAAACATACGTGTGGGGTTTTCTTTCTTTTGATCTGGTGATCGGAATTGAAATCCAAGTACACTGATGAACTCGCAGTTCCGGTAATTGCTTAATGGGACCTTTACCGCATTTGTGTTTTATGCGGGTTGAAAGTTAAAAATTGGGGTTTAATTAAGAAGTAAAATAAAATTGTTTATAACAATTTTATATATCTATCAATGTTATTTCCTCCCATGGAAATTTATTGGTGGGGCCCACACCCACCTAACTTTCCATGTGTGGATATTTGAGAGGAGTGGCCCACCCGAGCCCCAACCATTCATCTCCCATAACTCTCCACAAACTCCCCAATTAACTCCCCCTCCTTTATTGCGACAACATCCTTATTTATGAGTTATCATCCCCTTCCCCTCTCTCCCTATTAAATTTTTTCCAACACTTGTTAATAAATGAATTCAACCTCTTCTAATTAATGGGTTCATCTACTCAATTAAATAATTATATGAGGTGTCATGAATTCTTTTGAAATATTTTGAATTGTATGACACCAATATAATTATTGAGAGAATTTTGTTTCTTTTAAGGATTGGATATTATTTGGAAGTCTTGGTAGAATACACCATTCTTATTTTGAGAAAGAATGCCTCCAAAGAAGAAGGAATTTCTCTCTCGACGAAGAATTTTCGATGATTCAAAGAACATGGTATACTTCTCCATCGACGCTTTCCTCCGAACGCACCTCGACGTCCACGAAATTGACATCCGATCTCCGCGACACCATTATCTACATTTCCATCTACCACAACGCTCGTATTTAGTAGCTCGATGACCTGTGACATCATTAATCGAGGTAGGGGGTTGATTTTTTATATTTTAATATGTGTGATTTATACCCTCGAGCATGTGCGTTATTTTATTATTAATTATTATTATTACCACTAATGCGGGTGGTACTAACTAATGAACAAGTCCGGACACTTCTCTGTAATGTTCTTGATGTGTGTATTGATGTGTCATGACGAAATGGGACCACAACAGCGATTTCAAGCCATCTCATTGAAGGGCAGGTCCTGGGAGATCCGCTGGCGCAGACAGTGGGCGAAACAGACCACCAGAGCGCGTCTGGTGCTCTGCGAATGGCAACGGCGGCACACCACGCCAGCACGGCGATATCAGCGACTATCGGCGGTGGCGTGCCTCCAGGAATAGTCTGCTGCGGCTGAGCCACAATGACAGAATAAACTATAATGGCAAATCCATTCCAGAAATGGTGGGGTGTGGCTTAATGTCGCACCATCTGGGGGAGGCCACGCCCACCCCGCTCAGCCAGCTGGCCGAGGTAGCGCCCCCCCCCCCCCCCCCCCCCCCGGCTGGGCCGGGGCTGGCCACACAGGCCGGGCCACACCCAACTAGGCTGGACCCAGACCCGGGTCGGGTAGACCAGGCTCGGGCCGACCCAGGGTGGGTTGGGCCATGTCGGACCGGGCCCAGACCCCCCTTTTTCAGAGCAAAATCGTCAAAACACACATAACTTGAGCTACAGACCTCTAATTGATGCACCTTCAGTTGCGTACGATTTATTAGATCAAGAATGTATTTTTGATATATTACACTTATAGTTTCGAAGATTTTTGAGTATGTCCTGGTTGGTTCGAACCCGATACCAAACGGGCCCTTGGAAAGGAAACGCTTATAACTTAAGGGTCGGACGTCCGATTGCAGTGGCGCCAACTACGTTTGATTTCTTTTGATGATAAGGTTATTTTGTCACACTCCACTCGAGATTTGGATGCAGTTGGATTATGGCCGGGTTTGATTGTACCCGAAATCCAACCGGGCCCCTGGAACGGAAAATCCAATAACTCTCAGACCAGACGTCTATCTGATGAACCGTCAGTGGAGTTGGTAATCTCGTTGAGAAACGGTTCCTTTGAGTATACCCCATGGGATTTAGGGGTACAGTTGAGATATGTTCAGGTTGGTTCGTACACGAATCCATCCGGGGCCCCTGGAATGGAAATGCTAATAACTCACAGACCAGGGGTTCAATTGACGCGCCATCTGTTGCATTGAGACCCCTATGGCGTGGAGGTCCATTGAGATACTTCCACATGAGATTACATGAAACATGGAGTACCAACCAATTTCTCGTGGAGCGGATCCTCCCGGATAAGAGCGTACAGAGTACAAAGACCGTATAGCTGGCTGAGACCTGATTACTGCTTGGCTAATTCGTATCGGAGTAACATGACTAGCCTAGTGGGGAGCACTAATTTGTTGGGGTAGAAGACCCATAGCAGAGGAATGCTATTGTGTTGGGGTAAAAGACCCGTTGTACTTGACAGGAAGAGTACCTATGTAGGCTATTAGGGGGTGCGCTACTATGTTGGGGCGGAGACCCATGTTGGGGATAGCTATAGTGTTGGGGTGACAGACCCACAATACTCGACAGGAGGAGTACCTCAACAGTCTATGGTTAGTGAGTAGCACCTCAGAGTCACGGCAGGACTACTGTGCTTGATAGAGGAGAAGATCCCTAGCAGCCGTGTTTTCGACATCGTGAATGAAAATCTTGTTTTGAGTAGAGTCAATGCCCTTTGTGTTTTCCTCATGATTGAGATGGGTTACTTGATAACATAGGTATATGTATGGGAATATACCTAATTAAAGGTTATCTGTTGAGATCTTCCTTTGTAGTTTATCCTTGTTGGATTTTGTGAGACCTTGATGGTCTCGGGGTCCCTATTGAGTATCGTTATACTCACCCCTACACGGGTTATGCCCACAACATGAGATCTTCCTATGTGGTTTATCCTTGTTGTATTTTTGATACCTTGAGGGTCTCGGGATCCCTAATGAGTATCATTATAATCACCCATGCATGGGTTATACCTGTACCTCCTTGTGTTGGATGCAGACGATGGACAGCACTGACCGAGGTAGAGTGTACAAGGACTGGACGGTACCCGGAGGTGGACACTCGGCGTGATGGCACACAAAGCGGACTGATAGACACAGAGTGATGAGGAGGACATCTGTGCCTACCCTTCAGGTATGAACTGAAAGAAAGATCCAGGAGCTGCTTCACCTTTCAGCTGTTGTCTTTTCAGTTGTACATTTCTTTCAGTTGTTGTTGTACCTTTTAGTTGTACTTGTATTTCCAGCTCCATTTGTACTTTCAACACACTTGTTATACTTCTTTACTTTGTGTTTTCTTCCGCGTTTTCTCTCGTTGTGTGAGTTTACATTTTATAAAGGAAATGACTTCCTAGTTTTAAGGATTTGTGCCTTTAGTGCTAGCCGCCAGCCCATGGCCCATGGAAGGTGGGCTTGGTGTAGTAATGATAGGGGCCCTGGGGGATGGGTCTTGACAAATTGGTATCAGAGGAGTCGTTTATACCGAAAAACATAGGACTCTGATATTTTCTCTTTGTGAAGAAATAGTGTTAAGAGTACTGAGTGTGGTTTTCAGTTCATGGAGTCCAGTGTTGGTGTGGCGGCCGACGTATCCATACACCAGGACAATAACTTTATGATTTCCGACTCAGTGCATGAAAACACTGATTATGTGTGTGTTTTAAGAAGTTTCCTTATGTCAGCTCAAACCAGGTCATCTCACCAGCTATAGTCTTTTGACCATGTCACGTCTATTTTTTTCAGGATGTCATCATCCTGTCAGTCAGCGCGGGTTCTGAGTAGAGAGCGTGATGGTAGCCCACCGAGCAGTGAGGCCATGGTATAGGGCCCCATCACAGCAAAGGCACCAGCGGTACTATTACCTGCTGGGATACTGTTATCACTAGCCACAGCAGCAGAGAGTTCATGACTCTTGAGCACATTGCATGAGTTCTTGCGACAAATTCCTCTAAGGTTTCGAGGCGAGACAGATTTGCAGACGGTTGGGTACTGGCTGGGGTTTGTAGAAGGTACATTCTACACAACTGGGACACCCAATGACTTGAGGGTGTACCTAGATTTTAGTCTCTTTCAGGGAGCAACTGAGAGGTGGTGGAGCCATATTCTCCAGTTTTACGACGAGATGAACTTCACCTGGGGAAACATCGAGGGTTTTTTCAGGGTGGAGTTTATACATGCAGCTCTACACTCTATGTGTGATCAGGAGCCACTACTCTCCCGACAAGGCTTTCCGACCGTAGCAGATTCTTCTGCAGCCGGTAGTAGAAAGATGACATAGAAGTCCAAGGGGACTAGGCCAACAGGCGGGCTTGGGGTAGTTACGACATGGGCCCCAGGGTACTGGTCAGGACATAATCTATCACAATATTATTTTTTCTAAGAACGCATCATATCCCCTACATGGATTTATCACTTTATATCACGTCCCTTTATACACTATAATGTATTTTTAGCACAGGTTCAATATCTAACCGTCTTTTTATATCCTTGAAATTTTCTTCAAATTCCTCGACCCATATGAACATAACTCTTTTCCAAGTCAACTTGGTGAGTGGAATATGTTTTCCTGAAAAATATTTCACAAATGGTTGAAAAATATCCAACCAAACCAAGAAACCATCCTATCTCAATTGTGATTTTTGTTCTCGTAAAACATTCAACAACATATATTTTTAATGGATCCACATATATCTCATATCTTTAGATTATGTGACACATAAATGAAACTTTTTGAAGCCAAATTTTAATATTGGTAAATTTTGTATTAATATTTTCCTTTCTCAAGGTCTTCAGTATAATTCACAAGTGGTCTTTATGTTCTTCCTTGATCCTTGAATATAATAGAATATTATATATAAAGACTACCACAAACTGATCAACATAGTCTCTAAAGACATTATTCATTAGATCATCGACGATATTAGGTGAATTAGAAAGACCATATAGAATCACTATAAATTCATAGTTTCTATATCTTGTAAAGAATGTAGTCCTTGGTATATCCTCTTTTTTTGAACCTTACTTGATGATATCATGAATGAATTTCAATTTTGTAAAAGTATTAAGCTATGCATAGTTTGTCAAATAAGTAATCAATGTGAGGAAGGTGATATTTGTTTATGATAGTGATCTTTTTATGTACCTAGTAATCAATTCAGAGTCACATTGATCCATATTTATTCTTAACAAACAGATTTGGTGCTCCCCAAGGTGACACACAAGGGAGTACGAATCCCTTATCATGATTTTATTATATTATCTTATTCAATTCCGACAACTAAATTGGGGCTATTCTATAAGGTGTATTTGAGATATGCATAACACCCAACATGATTTCTATTGAAAAATAAAATTCATGATTCGGTGGAAGACATATAAATTACATTGGAAAGACATCATCAAACTTCTTCATAATGGGTTTATTATTAATCATGGTTTTCTAACCAACCATTTGAGATAAATAACCTTATTTTATACGAATCAAGACCCATAATATGTATGAAATTTATATTGGAAGGTTATATTCATCCATGCGTTAAATTATTATCATTTATTTTTTAGAAATATAAAATGTTACTTCCCTTCACTCTAAATTGATATGAGATCTATATAGAGAAAGACAATACATGGAAAGAATCATATAAAATTCCACTATAGGAAGGATAAATTGATTTTCTGGAAGCACTTTTCCACAAACTTCAGTCAAAGAAGAGTTATAAACATTTGATGTGACCATTGTGCCATTAGTAATTTTCTCAAATAAACCCACATATAATTGTTGAGGTAATACGATGATACCCTTAGATAATTTTTCATAAATAAAAGAGTAGGTGGATGTAGAATAAAATAAAACATTTTCTAGTTTATAGTGTATCATAAGTGTACCTTTCACCAATTCATTATCATACTACACATCGACGATAGTGATTTTATGTGACTGTCCTTTGTATTTGGACTTAAGTGTTTTTTGACATTGATCATCATTAATATCCCTTAGATTAGGTTATTGATTAGAATAATTCCCCATTTCCTTTCACTTGTAGAATTGAAGTTTATGAGATGCATTATATGTATAATTTTATTTATTCATGTCATTAGATATATTTTCCTTATATTATTGGAATTCAACTACCTGATGACCTTTTTCACACTTATAACATTTAATAGTCCCTTTAAGACAATTTCCTCCCTATTTCTTTACAGACGTTGTGCATATGGTACAACTCATCTTCTTTTTATTGTGGTCTTTAGATTCACATCTGAATTCCGTTTTTCTCTTCTTATTAAACAAATATGACTAATGGGTTACTCCAATATCATTCTCAACCTTGAGATCACATCCAAATATTTCCTCATAGCTATTAAAGAACCTTATGGATAACTCACTTTAGAGACATGGTTTTAAGACACTAAAGAATCATGAAATTTACTCTCAAGTGGAATAATAATTCCTGAATAATACATTTGAAGTCTTTTAAAATATTATTCATAGGTTCCAATAGATTAATAATCCTTTTCATAAGATCAAGTAACTGCATCCCTATTTTTATCAAAGAATATGAGGAAATTACTCGTTAAAAAATATGTTCTTGAACTCATCCCATTCTATAGACACAGTTACATATTTTTACTTGTATTATTGGTAATATTCCACCATTGATAAGCTTTATAATCCAAATATTCAACTTCTATGATGATTTTAACATGATCATCACGTTGTAGAACTAAAAATATCATTTAAGTGGTACTAGTAAATTGTTCAACAACAATGAATAAGAAGGCTTGCTCAAATTGGGTGGATATTGTCTCATGAATGACTCAACAAAATGTTTCTCCCTTTATTTCTCATTTGTATGTTCTTCATGATTCATATCCTGAGAATGTTTTTTGATAATACCTATAAGAGTTTCATTATAGCTACTATAACTTTTGGTTTCTCAAGTGTACAATAATTAAATTTCCTATCACATTTTTCATTAATGTGGTTCTTTCGAGGGTCTAGACATTGGCTAAAACCAAGAAGCATAGTGTGAGCAACACTAATCATAATGGTAAAACTAGAGAATAAAATTTCAACTGAGGAACCTTTAGATTTAATATTATATTATTCGATTTCATTTATAAAACAATATTATTGTAACCTATACTTAGAAATATCTTTAGGGTTCTTACTAAGTCATTGTTATCCCCTTTTCCAATGATTAAATCTACCTTTCAACTGATACCAACATTAAAAACTAGTATTTTAAATACATTTATATTACATCAAAAGTTAAGTATATTAATTAAAAAATATAATAAATTCATGACTAAACTATATATGTATAGTGTCTTCAAAAAATGGGAAACATAAACAACTGTTCATAAAACATATACATTGCCTCCTAGTTATTTCTTTATAACTAGACTTCTTTTTGAAATATCTTACTTAATACCATTGTTTCTAACGTGGTAAAAAGAATAATATAAAATATTGAGCTCAAATTCTTCATGGGAAAAAGAAGGAAATATGAATCATATCATAATCATAATACATAAGAACATAACTTTTGAAACTCTTATCTAGAATATGAATGATCGTGATATCGTGTCATTTGAAAAAAGTTCATAAGATTTAATGGTCATAATCCCAAAATTCATAACGTTAGATATTTATTTTTTTAGTATACACAAATGAATTGAAAATAATTTCATATTATTTCAGGCTCATTGCCAAGAATATAATAGATGACAAATTCCGTTACTGATCCTATTTAATTTTCATTCTAGCCATGTATTACTGAACTACATTTACTTGTCATTAAGGTCATGTATATCTCATGAGATATTAATATTTACCCATTTAATTAGAGTGTGATATAGGATCCACCCGTTTATAGAAAAATCATTCTTATGTGTTCCACAAAAATATAAATTATTCATCATAGTATAACCTAACGTAAAAAATGGGTTTCTTAAACATTGTTCCATCATAACATAATCCATGTTAAACAAATAGATTTAATAAATAGAATTACATCATAAACACACTCAAATAATAATATTAATATGAATTTAAACATAACCATATTCAAATAATTTCAACTTAAATGGAAAGGAAAATTGATATATTAAATGAAATTAGGTCTTTTATAAAATATCCTTTCTTCTACAAACACGTTTTCTTTTCTCAAAACACCATTAAATTTTAAAAGAAACTAATTTATTTGAAAATAAAATTTAAAACATGCAGGGGACTTTTTCTGGAAGTATTTCATCATGAAACTGTAAAAATCCATTCATTCTTTATAATTTAAAAAAACATTATTCTCGTACTTTTGCTGAAAAAGGTCAAAAAGTACCTCGTATTGAATAACGATGAAGGATTAATTTCATAACAATAAATACAAATTAATTAAGGGAAAAAATTGACATAAAAAAATTATATACGAATATAAATAATATTACATATGTTAGAATCATTGACTTTAATGATAAATATACCCCAGTTATTACATACGAATAATCATTCTCAGATAATAATGATATTGTGAAAGTATCTCATACCTTAGGTCTGATATCCTTTGTATGTATACAAACATCATGAATAATGATTTAAATGATATAATTGACTGTAGAACCTAGAAAACACGTCCCCAAAATTTTCCAAATGCTTCCATACATGATCCAAGATTGTAGTCGATTTCTCAAGCTTCGATTTGGTAGTTCGTAGGGCCCGAATGGATTTATGGATTAGGAGTTATGGACATTTAAAGTTTGGCTGGAAAACTGGTTCGCAAAGCCCATTCGTGAAGCTGCCTCCGCGATTGCGGAGCGCCACTGCGATGTAATGAGGTGAGAGGTTCCGTGAACCCATCTGACGTTCGCGAGCCCGTCTCGAAGACCCGCCACGAAGCACAGAAGGTAGGGTGCTCCGTGAACAAATTTGACGTTCCCGAACCCGCCGCGAAGCAAAGGAGGTGGGACAGCTTCGCGAAGTGCTTTGATGTTCGCGACGCACCGCGAAGATCCGCCATGGAGCAGGATCCGTCTTCGCGCCATGTGAGCTCTGCTTCGCGGAGCCCTTGCCTATAAATACCCAGCTCACCCCCGTTCTCCGGACGGACATGCACGGCCACTTCACCCCTTGGCCGGTCGAGAAAAGCTCCTCATTACGGCTCTGCGAGGCCATGCTCCGCGAGAAGCTTCCTTTGCATTGCTGCTTCGCGAGCTGAGGCTCCGTGAGTTCATGCTCCTCGAGCCAATTCTCCGTGATGCTACTCCACAAGACCATCCTCCGTGATTCCATGCTCCGGGAGCCTATGCTCCACGATGCTGCTCCGTGAGAGGCCTTTGCTCCGCGAGAGTCCTTTGCTCCGCGAGGCACCTTTGCTCAGAGAGACCCCTTCGCTACCATCACAGACTCCCATGAAAAATGGAGAGTCTCACCGTGAACTTTTCGGGCCGGGATGCTGGGATTTTCCATTGCGCCCTTATGCACTCCCACCTTCCACCTATGGTACACCATGATTTGAGACACTCCTCCACACACCATGAAACACCTTGAGTTGATGTATTTCTCTTGGTTCGTTTCATATGTCGTGAGTTGGGGTTCTCATCATCAATTCCCTGAGTTCCTTGAGTCAAACCATTCCTCAGGAAACTCCTCCAAACCCAATCACTTGGATCTTATGCCAGGTTGAACCATAAAGGGCCGCCCTTGCGTAAGTCCCAACACCAACCATTTCTATGCATCTTCTACCTAATAGTCCTACCTACATGACTATAAACTGTAGTAATCCTTATGTGCCAAACATAGGATGCCTCTTGCCCTATACGAGATATGCCTTATGCTCCAAGCATGAGATGCTAATAGTCCTATCTACATGACTATAAACTATAGTACTTCATATCTAACAAATGATAGGATGCCTCTTGCCCTATACGAGAGATACCTTATGCTCCAAGCATGAGATGCTAATAGTCCTATCTACATGACTATAAACTGTAGTACTTCCTATCTTACAAATGATAGGATGCCTCTTGCCCTATACAAGAGATGCCTTATGCTCCAAGCATGAGATGCTAATAGTCCTATCTACATGACTATAAATTGTAGTACTTCCTATCTAACAAATGATAGGATGCCTCTTTCCCTATACGAGAGATGCCTTATGATCCAAGAATGAGATGATAATAGTATTATCTACATGACTATAAACTATAGTACTTCCTATCTAACAAATGATAGGATGCCTCTTGCCCTATACGACAGATGCCTTATTCTCCAAGCATGATATGCTAATAGTCCTATCTACATGACTATAAACTGTAGTACTTCCTATCTTACAAATGATAGGATGCCTCTTGCCCTATACGAGAGATGCATTATGCTCCAAGCGTAAGATGCCTAATAGTCCTATCTATATTACTATAAACTGTAGTACATCCTATCTAACAAACGATAGGATGCCTCTTGCCCTATACGAGAGATGTTGTATGCTCCTAGCATGAGATGCCAATAGTCCTACCTACATGACTCTAAATCGTAGTATTCTACCTATCTAACAAATGATAGGATGCCCCTTCCTCTAAGAAAGAGATGCCTTATACTCCTAGCATGAGATGCCTACAGTCCTACCTACAAGGCTATAAAATGTATTATTCTCCCTATGTTCCAAACATAGGATGCCTCTTGCTCGAAATAAGAGATGACTTATGCTCTTAGAATGATATTCTAATAGTCATACCTACAAGACTCTCAAGTTTAGTACGCCCTATGTTCCTAACGTAGGTTTCCTCTTGTTTCAATCAGGAGATGCCTTATGCTCCAAGTGTAAGATTCTCAATTCCATGACTACAGTGGCATGATTCCAACGCCCCTTGGAATTATCCCTCTTGTGCACGAGTCCATATGTGAAGGCCTCAATTAATCAGTGAGTTGGGATGCCCTCATGTCCAGACATGAGGAAGACATTACGGGCATCATCCTCGCGTAAGCCCCATTCACCATTGCTTCTCCATAGCGGGACTCGGGAAGCATCCTTGCATAAGCCCCATTCACCATTGTCGCTCCATTGTGGCACTCAGGCAGCATCCTTGCGTAAGCCCCATTCACCATTGCTGCCCCATAGCGGCACTCGGGCAGCATCCTTGCGTAAGCCCCATTCACCATTTCCGCTCCATAGCTGCATCCGGGAAGCACCTTGCATAAGCCCCATTCACCATTTCCGCTCTATAGCGGCATCCGGGCAGCTTCCTAGCGTAAGCCCCATTCACCAGTGTCGCTCCATAGCGGCACCCGGGCAGCTTCAAGCAGAAGCCCCATTCACCAGTGCCGCTCCATAGCGGCATCAGGGCAGCTTCCAAGCGTAAGCCCCATTCACCAGTGCCGCTCATAGCGGCACCCGGGCAACTTCCTAGTGTAAGCCCCATTCACCAGTGTCTCTCTATTGCGGCACCCAGGTAGATTCCAAGCGTAAGCTCCATTCACCATTGCCGCTCCATAGTGGCACCGAGGCAGCTTCCGAGCATAAGCCTCATGCACCATTGCCGCTCCATAGCGGCACCCGGGCAGCTTCCTAGCGTAAGCCTCATCTACCATTCCCGCTCCCTAGCGACACCCGGGCAGCTTCCTCACGTAAGCCCCATCCACTGTTGTGATCGTATGCAGCGGTAAGCCGTTCACATCCTTATCCAGCAGTAAGCCGTTGTGACCCAATCCAGCGGTAAGCCATTGTGGCCCCATTTAACGGTAAGCTGTTCACATCCTTATCTAGCGGTAAGTTGTTGTCACCCAATCCAGCGGTAAGCCCTTGTGATCCTTATACAGCGGTAAGTTTTTGTGATCTCATTCAGTGGTAAGTCGTTGACACCCCATTCAGTGGTAAGCCGTTGTGACCCAATCCAGTGGTAAGCCGTTGAAACCCACAATCGGCGGTAATCCGTCATCAGAAGAACTACATGGACATTGATTCCCTGCCACAGGGATACGTAGGAAGCCTCCATGAGGCTCAATCCCAAAATCATCGTCATTCTTCACTTTGTGCCTCCATCCTGGAGTAAGTCCCAGCACCATGGCCCGCCTAACACATAAGTCCCTCATCGCTTCTCACGGACGCACCCTTCGCGACATGATCGTCAGGTCCCTACTGCCTCTTGTTTCTCACACCGAGTATGAATCACGTGGGCTTATAGTAAGCATCAGCCATGGAAATACCCTCGTCCATCATGACGTTAAACTGTATACCCTCATCCAGTATGACGTTAAACTGTATGCCCTTGTCTCGCATGACATTAAACTGCACACCCATTTGAACTACGAGGTCTTTGATCCATGTCAATGCATGGTACATAGGAGCCTCTAAGAGGTTCAATCCCACCCATCATCCAATTCACGTTGAGTTCTACCTTCATCCATCATGACGTTAAACTGAATTCCAGTCCAACGGAAAGCCGTTGTCACAACCCGAACTACACGGACATTGACCAATGACAAGGCATGGTACGTAGGAATCCTCCATGAGGATTAAGCCCACCGCCCGTCGTAATTTCATGTCAGGGTTCACTCTCATCAAGCATGACGTTAAACTATATTCCAGTCCGATGGCAAGCCGTTGTGACCAATCCGAACTATGAGGACTTTAATCCATGTCAAGGCATGGTACGTAGGAAGCCTTCACAAGGTTCAATCCCACCACTAGTGAACCCCTGGGTATACTTTCACGTAGGTTCACCGATAAAACCCTTTGAACTACGAGGTCTTTGATCCATGTCAAGGCATGGTACGTAGGAAGCCTTTCAGAGGTTCAAGCCCACAACCCATCGGACCAAGGTCCACCTTCACGTCGGTTCGCTGACGACGCCCATCGGACCAAGGTCCACCTTCCCGTCAGTTCGCTGACGACGCCCATCAGACCAAGGTACACCATCACGTCAGTTCGATGACGCATCAGACCAAGGTCCACCTTTACTTTGGTTCACTGACGACATCCATCGGACCAAGGTCCACCTTCACGTCGGTTCGCTGACGACGCCCATCGGACCAAGGTCCACCTTCACGTCGGTTCGCTGACGATGCCCATCGGACCAAGGTCCACCTTCACGTCAGTTCACTGACGCATCGGGCCAAGGTCCACCTTTACGTTGGTTCACTGACGACATCCATCGGGCCAAGGTCTACCATCATGTCGGTTCGCCGGCACCATCCCGAACTACGCGGACATTGATTCCCTGCCATGGGGATACGTAGGAAGCCACTTTAAGGCTCAAGCCCAACTTCATTGTTTCCCCTGCGATGGTCCCATTCCATTCCCCCTCCACTTCATTCATCCATCCATCACCCATCCTGATTCTCACCTAGGCTTCCACATCCCAGTGGGATTATGCAATCCACCTCCACGCTGCTCCTAGCAGTGCATGGTCCTCTTTCCACGTGTAAGCCCAAACATACCTCTGGGTCATTGTCCTCTATATACACCTCGATTCTTCACCCCTTCGAACTACGTGGGTTTTGATCCATGTCCTCTACACAGGGTACATAGGAAACCTTCAAGTGGTTCAATCCCTACCAATGGTAATCCATGGTGTACCCCATCCTGGGGTGAACTTCCCCTGATCCTCCCTTATTGGTGTTCAGATCAACCATTACGGTGTTACATCTCCCCTCTAGGGAGAACACCACCATTGATCCGTCTCTATGGGATGTTCTGATCACCCTTATTTTGTCTCCGCGAGACGTTAAACTCGTGGCCTACCTCGTGATAAACATGAGATGCCTGAGGAAAACCTCGGACGAAACGCCATTGTTGTAACCATCTTCGCAAGATGTTAAACATGCTGCATACCCTGTGTTAAACATGGGAAGCTGAAGAAAATCTCAGATACATGCCTCGGGTTATGCACCCTTGAGATGCCCTCTCATGAGGATGAATACTGGTTACCCAATGTCCATGCACCCAGAGATGCCCTGACATGCCTGATGTTGCTGTCTACTCCGACCGAAGGTGGCTACCATGTCAAGACCCTATAGAAAGTCTTGACGGAAGTAGTGTAATTAACCGGCATCCATGAAGATATGGCACCGGGAATGAGCTTCAAGAACAATGTATTAAATCTATGAGGGAGACCCAGACTAGGTGATGAGTTCCGAGGAGGAATCCACGGAAGGAAGAACCGACATCCCATCATCCCGTTTCGATCAAGGAGCAGACGTACTTGAACAAGGAACGAATGCCGCCCGCCTTTGGAAAGCAGGAATGCGGGGCAACAGATGTGCGTCCCCCATAGACGGATGCGCGCACCCCTGTGAAAGTGTCAAAAACATTGACTTACTATAAAATCATATTCATTTTTTTGATATCATATATGATTATATTATCATCCTTTTTTTAGAAACATGTCATTGTCACTCATTATTTGGATATTAAATCTTTTATGTTCTTATTCATGTTTTGACGGATAAGCTCATGTTTCAATTCTTAGGTTATAGTTATATAATTTGAATAATTATATTAATATAATATATATCATATTTCTTTATTAAATTCTTGTATATAATCGTGGTTTAATAAAGATCATGTAGAATGAATTGCATCGCATCATGGAGACGGTATGTTGTACGTACGCACGAAGGACGATATCATTCCCATAATTTTTTAACGGTATTGAATTAGAAGGAGTATAATATATAAGAATACGTATCATGTTATAATAATCATATATTTTTATTATTTCCATTATTATACCAATCGAAGTAAATTGGTTGGGAAAAATAGACTACACCCCGACATGGAGACGGTAAGCTCTACGCATGGACGCATGGTTATTTTATTTTTCATAGGATGGATGAATCGGGTAATATGGTTGTTTCATAATTATAATAACATATCGTTATATGAATGAAACTTATTTTATTAATTTATATTGAAAAAACTAATAAAGAGAGATTATAAGAAGAAAGAAGTTTGAAATAATCGGTAGAAGAGATTACCTCTTCCTCAACGTTCTTCCTCTAAATCTCATCTTAGAGCACTAGGGTTGAACTTTAAAAATTACCATAACATTTATAATATTAATAGGGAAGATTATAAGTAAAATGGGAGGTTACGGAATATTTTTAAGACACAAAGTGGTGTTAAGAGGCGAGGGAGGATGTTCTCTTTTATAATTGAGGTGGGGCACACTTTTTGAGACTCCATTAATAATAATTTGTACTAAAATAAAACCCTACACAAAAATCTAAAATTTTTCCCAATGTAGAATATGAGATGATATAAGGTTGTAATATCATCATAATTAAAATTTTGGATGATTATTTATGTCAATTTAAATTTTATATATTTAATTAACACTTAGTTATTATATTTACTTTTTAACTAGGTTAACAAATAATTCAATTTCAAAGGATGAAATATTTACTTATTTGATGTAAAATAGACCATAAATAAATACATTATATCATTTTATACCATATAATTATTATTATATATTTTTAAAATATATTTAATATTTTTTAAATAATTTAATAATACATTATTTTGATAAATAATCAATTGTATCAATTTTGATATTATTCAATTCATCAATTTTTATAAATACTAATATAATAATATAACGTAAAAAAATTGTCTTATTATATTAATAAGAGGTCATTTTAATATATAACGTTCCATAGAGATGTTAAATAGCCCAAATTATATTTGCATTATTATTTTTACGAACATTTATTCGATATTTCACTCAATAAAATAATTACTACAACTCTTTTGTGTAATAATTTTCTATGCTTATTTTTTGAATAAAATTATGAATAAAATAATATTATTAAGATAGATATACTAAAATTCAGAATAATACATGTATTTGAATTAATCTTCTTTAAAATATATTATTTCCAATGTTATACTTATTAACTTATGAAGGTGGAAACGTTAACATCACTTCAAATAAAACATTATAATTTTCATAATCCCTTATATAAGGCTCCAAATGTTTCAAAACACAACAATTTGATGATTAAGGTTCCAATATCCTTGAATAATAAGATTTTTTCAAGTGTTTATATCTTTTAATACATATTATTATTTTAATAAAAATTATATTCTTGATTTTTCATCAACTAAATATTTTCTGAATCATTACTATATATGATATTAAACAAATTATTTATTTCATAAAAATTAAAAATAATTTACCATGATAGAGGAAAACATTATATATTTTAAATTATAACTTATAATATAAATTATATTTACTATAACCTTATATTAACAATTATTATTTATTAAAATTTGAGTGAGGCATAATAAAAATTTTATAAAAATAAATAAAATAAATGTCATAATCCCATCCAAGTGGATTTAAATGGATAAAATTTTGACCCAATGATGATTTATGACGAGAAAAACTCATAAAAGTATATTAATAAAAGTGTTAGGGTAATTTTATAATAGTATTATTAACCTTAATTTTTCAATTTACCCTTTCACCACATTAATAAACATTACCGAAGTTACTACTCAAAAAAGAGAAAAATAAAATAAATATATTTAAATAATTTGTACCTAATGATTAAAAATAGAAAGTAAATTTTTAAAATTTAAAAACATAAATTTTTCATTATTTAATTTAAAAATAATATCATTTTTAGAATGAGAAAACATGTTTTAAAATCTAAAACCTTGCAAAAGATTGAATTATTTTTACATTTGAATACAATGTAAATTTTATTCTAATGGCATACATTATATTAAATGATAATAATATTCTATATTTATAATTTAAACCATTTTATTTTATAAATTATCAATATAAATTGTTTCTTTGAAAAAATTTGTTTTCATACAATTTAATGTATTTTTTTATTATTCAACAAAACATGAATATTTTCAGAAAAATATTAGAAATTTATCCAATGTAAATTTTTATATCCCTATTAAAAATAACATGTTAATTTTTTCATATATAAATTATTAATGTGTCAAAATCTTAATTTCAAATGGATTCTCTATTCAAAGGCGTAAAATTACCATTTTAAAAAATAGAGGTTTTCATACATCAAATAGGGTTTATCCATACCATATGACTGAAATATCCAATGTAATAATATAAAAAATATTTTATTAAGTATATAACATATATATATCATTAATTGCATTACTAATAGCAATTCACTCAAAAATAAAAATATTTAATTGAATTATATTTTTCATAAATAATTGGTAGCCAATGAATTCACAATGAATTTTCCTAAGTTAGTTATACTTATTCCCGCTATACTAACAGCTAGGATATTATGATAATTTTATAATAAGGGTGCCTCCCAATTTGTTTAAACTCACGATTTCATGCAATGAAAGCTACTGAAAAATTAAATTTTTTTAAAGGAAATACTTCATAAAAACATCTCTGTGCTACAGAATTGGAATAAAATATTTACAAATCATATAGAACATATAGAAGATAAGGATTCCCTTATAAAAAAATTTTGAGATGGACATATTTAATGACACATAGGAAGACCAAAATGGGGGATGAATCTTGTCAATTTTCCTTGTCAAAGAAAAAAAGTTCAATTTCATATTATTTTCTCTAGCACCATTGAATCTCTTAATTAATCAGAATAAAGTTAATTTAATAGGGGTCAAAACAAGGATCCTTATATTCATATATATGGTGCTGGGGGTGAAGTATTTTTGTATCCATATTTTATTATTTTAACTGTATTGTTTCACTCTCATTTGGTAATTTCTTATTCATTTTTCTCATGTAAGTTCTTTTAATAACACTAGTTTATTAATAAATTATCTTCTTAATATTATTATTATTGTTAATTTCCTATTTCATTTTCAATCTCACTATGATACTATTTTGTTAAGTTATGAATCTATTAACATCATCTTCGGTAAAATTATCCACACAACTGTGGAGTGATCATCTTTTCAATGTTTTGTCTTCATGAATTCTTCCCTCGGGAGTCTACTTCCTACTTCCACTGATATAATAGACTCAATGGATGGATAAACCACTAATTATTTAATCCAAACAATTATCAAGGGTTGGATTTAATGTTTCATCATGTATTTTAATTTTCAAATCTTTTCTTCATTTTGTGATTCCTGTTAAATTGGTTATGTTATTATTCACCTTCTCTATCTTTAACGACAACACATTTTGAGTGATAGTATAATCCATTTCTTTTGAGTTATCATTAAATTAATCCTCTATGTGAATTGTTCATTATCCATGAAATTGTGTTGGGATTAAAATGGTGATTTATGTTGGAGAATTATTTCATTTTTTGGATATATCATGAATTATTAGCATTAAATTTACGATGAAAACTAATTCATCCAAACTACCCCAAGAAAAAAATATATATCAACCCACCATCATTAATTATTTTGTTCAAATAATTTATTTTTTTATTTTAGTTAAATAACATGTTCTAAAGTTAACATAAACACAAAAGACAGCCACCTCATATCTAAAACACCAAAAAATGATTGTGAAAAGGATTCGTCATCCATCAATGTGAATTTCATACATACTTATATTACAACAAATAGTAATAAATTTATGGTAAATTTTGGAAAAATAAATTTTCGATGATGTTTGGGGGACCCATGGAAGTTATCACAGACACTAACAGTCCTTTCTCACACATTTAACTTTTGTCACCACTATTTCTCTTCTCTTTTCCCCTCTCTATTTCTGTGATTCTAAAGAATAAAAAATACAAATTTCAATCAACTCCAATGGATTATATTATAAATTAATCATTAATAAACCAATTCTATAATAAAATGGGTAATAAAAATTGGGAAGCCCCACACATAGGGAATTTATTTGATCGAACATTTAATGTTACCCCACACTTGGTGAGATGTGAAATCAATAGGATGGTGAATTTTTATAGGATAAATTACAATCCCACTCAAGAATTGTTTAAGAGATAAAACACAGTTAGTTCAATGATGTAAAAAATCCTAACTAGCATAATAAAAATAAATTTTTGAAATATGTTTTTGGATTATGGAAAAAATATTCTATTTTTTCATCAATTAGTGTAGAAATAAAAAGTATTTAATCATTTATAGAACACACAACCACTCAGGTTTTCCATTCAATAACATTTTTATAAGAATATAGTTACCCAAAAACCACTCATATATTTAATAAATAATCTAACATTGAATCTAGGGGACATGAAAACAAGATGCAATAGTCGATGGGTTTTTAAAAAAAATGAGTAAAACGATTTTTGTATTCACAAGAGGGGAATTTGACATCATTTATTGAATATTATAAATATAGCATTGAGGATGATTTTTAAAGACCACCAACTGCTGAACCATTCAGATAGATCACAAACATCGAGTTCATACCCATTACTAACATTCAACTGGCCAATTTTGGGGATGAATCATATTTTCATAATCATCCAATTCTCTCTAAAATTCATAGAGGAGAAAGTAATTTTTATCCCCATTTGAAATATCCTTTAGTAAATTTCAATTTTCGAAAATAGAAAATTATTTTCCTTCATTTCCTGATCAATTATCCTTTCATTGGGTACCAAAATGATGATTCTGTTTTCATTCATTTTTCTCTTGAACCCATCAAAGGATGACTAATAATTATTGTATTATTAAATAATACAAAATCCACTAGATCAACCATTTCTAATATGCTATGTTTTTTCCCTTTAATTGTAGGAATACGAATTTTACATGACGCAAAATATAAACAAGGATTAAATCTAAATCAAGTTGAAGAGGGGAAACATGGGTTTTTTAATATGTTGAACTTTGGTATTCGATAATTTGAGGGGGGGTCCAAGTTGAGATAATAACATAAAATAATATCTTTATTGGAGGAAACATGGCTTCTTTATTTTTTTAAGGATCCTTGGTGTTTCGAATTACATCTAATGTCTACTTTTTAGATTTAGTAGCTAAATCATATTAGTATTTTCAAATAAAGCCCAAGAACATGAGAGTTCAAACCCAACCTTCAATCACCCCCATGTAACATACACATGAAATGAAGATATTGTGATTTAATTTTTATTAAACGATCATCAAAATCAAACTAGGTGATTATATTCCATGATTTAATTTCAAATCACCTCCCCCTATTTCAACCCAATTATGAACTCTCTCTTCTATTCTCATTAAAAACATAGGAAAATTTAATTCTAATTTGGGGGACTGAAAATCATGGGTTTTGAAAAAAAAATAGGCTTTTATAATAATATTTTATTAGTTAACTAAAATAGTTCATAACCCTTGAATACATTATTATAGATTTTAAAACATGATAACCGAATGGAAAATCATATAGATTCCATTATTATAAATTTAATGCACATTTATATTCATTGGTATATTTTTCAGAATGTACAGTTGTCTGATGTGGTTTTTTAGTGTTTACATTTTCACCATTTTAATCACTATTCCACAATGCATGTCAATTGTATTTTGGGTGTAGGATTGATTTCTTATGACCCTTTCATCATAGCATGGGTTTTGTGGTAACATTTAGGTTAATTTGAGTATCCAATAAAAAAATTAAAATAATAGAAAGCATATATAACTATTGTATCCAAATATATAGCATTTGACATTTGGGGATCCTGATATTGTAGTTTTCTTTCTAAGATATAGGCTTTACATCTCTATATTAGTGCTTAGAATTGAAAAAATGTGCGGAAATAAGCACTTGGGGATAATAACCCAATAAATTTCGTGCCTAGAGTTGGACTTTTCAACTCCTTCATGGCTCAAAAATAACAAAGAAACAAAATTAAACATAAGAAATAAAATAAAAATGATGGATACTCATCTTAATGTTTAATTTGATTCCCAACCAATGGTTTAACTTTTCCCCTTGAAAAAGAAAATTTCACCCATGTCTTTTAAGATATAAAACACATCATCATGTTCAATTGAAACTGGATGAAGTTCAATTACAAATTTTTACTAAGGAATTAACTTGTTTTTGGGTTATTATTTTGAATGCATATTCTGTAAAATTATTTTGATAGGTTTCATTTTTTAGGAATGATGTATTTTTGTGATCATTTTATGTTGAAGTTTTTTTATTAGAGGGAATTAAATTTTTTATTTTTAAGTAACTTTTCTATCAATAATTGAAAAACTCAAGATGGCAGTGTTATTGGCCACTAAAAGAGGGTAATATTGATTTTTTATATTATAATATCCATTCCTTTAAAATTAAATATTCATCAGTTTTACATTATTTTGTAAATTGACCTTCATTTCCAATCACACGTTCTTTTCAAGTTTAAAGTGAAAATTCGAATCCATTCAATAATCTATTTGTTGGAAAACTTTTATTAATTATTTTAATTTTATATTTTTAAATAAAATTTATCTCTTTTATTGGAACATTTTTTCGTTTAGGATCAATGGATTAATCATAAGAGAAGATGCAGATTTTTGGTAATGAATTCAAACATTTCTAGAGAAGGCATAATAAGACATAGGATAATCAAACAAAAGTTTTTCCCACAATATAATCTTAATGATGTAAAAATTTTAACGGTATGATGATATAATTATGGTGAAAGTTTAATTTTACTCTGTATGAAGCTATATCGAATGTTATCCTAGTGATCAAGGAAGTCAAAGATGAAGACTAAATATATGGATAAATCTGAACACCCATTAGGTCATGCCACAATTGTGAGCATAACTTCCTAATGTATGATCCAATTGGCATAAAATGATTAATTATCTTAGAAAAAAACATAAAAGATAATATTTAACTTCTATAACCCCAATAGATTTGACCATCTTTAATGAGATACTAGCACACAAAAATAGTGGATGAATCTAGTTGATTTTCCTAGTAAAAGATAAAGTGTCCATCATACCTTTATTTTCTCACCCACCTTTGACTACCACGATTAAATGGGAGGTAATTTATTGATGTGGTCTCAAACATATGGTCATTATATTCCTATATAATGAGTTGGTAGTGAAGGGTCTTGGCATCCATATTTTATTGTTTGAATTGTAAATTTTCACTCTTATTTTTTAATTACTTGATAGTTTTTTTCCATATAGGATCTTTTATTGAGATTATTTTATTAGTAAAAGTTCTTCTTGTTCTTCTTCATTATTTATTATTTCCTTTTAAATATCAATTTGATACTATTACCTTATGGAGTGAATATAATCACATTATCTTTTTTAAAATTCCTCAGACCGTGATGGAGTGATCATATTTGCAATGGTTTTATTCATCAATTCCATTATCATGAGTTTAATTCCTACTTTTTTATAGAATAACATCAATTGAGGGATAACCGTATAATGGGATGATCCAAGGGGTAACATGGGGGTGGATATAATATTATTATATGTACAATAGTTTTTAAATATATTTTTTATTTTAATAATTCCATTGGATGAGTTACATTATTAATCAACTTCACTAACTTTAAAAAGACACATATTTAGTGCTAGGATGATCCATTTCCTTTAGGCCCACTTTAAAGTGATCCTATATGTCAATTTCTTAGTAGAAATGCAATTGGGTAGGGATTATATTGGCGAATTATATTGGATAATTATATCATTGATTGGATATATCTTGATTTAATGACATGAAATTTTCTACGAAAAGTAATTCATCCAATACACCCCAAAGAAAATCCTAGAATCAACCCACTATCATTAATTTTTAGTCAACATCATTTATTTTTTGATTGTTATTTTGATTAATTTATTATTTCTTCAATTAAAATAAACCCCAAATATATCCACTTAATATATGAACCACTAGAAATTTGAATATATGAAGGTTTCTCTTTGGTCCCAATGGATTAGATCTCTACCTGCACAAAACCAACTATATAAACATGAAGGGTACCATTGGGAACAACCTATCACCCTTTCCTTTGAGTTATGAAATGTAAATGCATAACTCAAATTATCTCTCCATTATTGTTATGGAATACTTCTAAATTATATATATATATATATATGTCTCTCTCATATATAAATAGATTATTCTATCTTTTTTCTTATGTTTTAATACATGTTTTATCATAATTTATCAAATTCTGTTAGCATAAAATCTTCTTTTTTGTGATATAAAGAAAGATTATTAGAACAATTTTTTTTCATGGGTGATTCTTATTATTTTCAATATAATTGATTCCTTTATTATGAACATATAGATCCTGAAAGTTTTATGATTGGTCTACTCAGATAGCACTATAATGCATTATGTAATGTTGTATTCTAATAATTACCCATTTAATTGATTATGGAGTAAACCTACTCCATTATTGGACATTATATACCATGTGATATTGTCTAGGATGTTAGCCTTGAATCATGTTTATTTCATTTTATATGTTTTTTTTCACATTTACTATGATTTCATTGTGTTATGATAGTACATTATTTATGACATGATTCCATGGTATTACTCATGTTCCTTCTCATTTATGATATAATGTTATACCATTAAATCTAACATTCTGTTTACTTATCTTGCTCATTCCCTTACCAGGTTTTCTAGCACACATCTCTGTTTATGTATTCCCCAGGCTATTCCATGCAGTTTTAGGAGCTGAAATGGATTGTTAGAGCTTACTGTGGAGAATAAAATTAATATCCCATGTTTATGATTCAATTTATATAATATTTACAATGAATTAATAATGCATTATACCTTTATGATCCTTGTGTTTTATTAAATGATATTTATTTTTAAGAATTGTGTACTAACATCTGTAAATGGAGTGGGTCACCATATCCCATTCCATAGGCATTTCAATTGTATTATTATAATGATCATTGTAGGTCTATATTCCCATATGACTCATTCTTGGTTTGATATACATGAGATAAAAATAGGTCACCTCCATCACATTAATGCGTATGATTGGATCTATTCACGGATTATGAACTGAGGCAACACATACATATTCTAGTAGGAATATAGTCCACAATTATACCTAAAGAGGTTACCCATAATGAGGGTAATTATTTATTCTAAAGGAATAAATGTTTCAAATAATTAATCTCACATGATTAACACTCTATGTGTAGAAAAAAATATGATAGATGATTAGAAAAATAAAATATGAATATAATTTGATATTTTTTCATTTCTAAAACACATGGCCTTCCATTAGAGTTATATAGTTAGGATTCATGTGGATAATATGGCAGTAGAAGATAAAAAATTATGAGATCCCATGTAGAACATTGTAATGTGAATTATATATATATGGGAATATAAATATACAATCATGAATGTTCCATAGTCATTGGGAGTAATATGACCTTGCAAAATGAGTGATGGAAATATACTAAATATGGAGCTCGTTCTTAAGAAAGTTCCTTACATATAATTATTATTATAGGAATTAATGTCTTCATAGTTTATTATGGTTCATTATTTTCCGGTGGGTGAGGAATTATTACTAAAATCATATTGATATTTCCCATGACATAATGAATATTGAAATGACTATTTATTGGTATGGGCTAATGATAGGTGGAGACAATACACGCAGAGGAGTTTCGAGGGAATATTTTTGGAGTTAGGGGACCACATGAAGAACATGGGGTCTTATGATTCATATAAAGTAAGAATGATCATCAAATCATGTAAATGTTGGGGTCATGAAGTCATATGGTTGAAATGGGGCACATGATCTTTCAAATAGCTTTATTTTAGGTGAACACATGTTGCGTGATATGAACCTACTTTAGTGATATCATGAAATTTGTTCCATTATGATATCACATGAATAAGGGGTTTTATTGTGATTTATTCATGTCTATCATGAATGGTTTTCCAATTTAGCCAAAGGTCACCCATCCTTCTATTGGATAATTTCATATAAAACATTCAAATAGGGTTGTTTTAAATAAGAAAAAATCCTTATATATAGAAATATTCTATCTTAGTGTATCCAATAATTCCAATCATTAGTTCTTGAGAGTTGAGGGGGGTTAAATACACTATCACTTCTATATAGATCTCTCACTTCATAAGGAAGGAAAGCGACATATGTGTGTTTCATCTTGTAGTACCTTTTCTTCATTACTATTTTAGGCCTCATTCATCACATGTCACCAAGTTTAATGTCACTAATGGATTCTCCCTATGGTATTATGTGACAAAACAATATCATAAAATATGATCGTTATAAAAATCACTTACATATTTTCAATCAAGTGAACATGTTTTCATGTTGTAGTTTCATGACTCTGGAAGGTTATAACATAAAAAAACTTGTAGTCCCTCTCATCATATATAAAACCCCCTTATACCCTGATATAACCTTATTACATGAAAATTATATGATGGTAATCATCCATATTAGATGCTCAGAATATATTTCCCCCTTATATTTCCTTTATAGTATCACACGATAGAACTAGGATCCCGTGATTGTGTATCTATATAGGGGTAGTGAGATTTCATATTGCATGATCCTTATAAATCAATACAATATAGACATAAATAATGATCTCCCATATAGATTACTTATCTTAGATATTGGTATGTTAACCACTCTAATTTTCTTATATTTCTCTATTTGGTATCAATATCTATATTATAATGGAAAAGGGGAAAAACAATATTGATTTCTCTCGTGGACTCTCAAAAGAATCTGAAGTCCATAATGCATTTTGGGTTGTAGTAGATGTCCATATGAATTCATTACATTTCATTACAGTATAATTATATATATATCTCGATAATATTTTTATGATATAAATTATATAATTGGTAAGTTTGTTTGTAATTTCAAATTTTATTATATCTAATAAATATATGATGTTTACCTTGAAGTTCTGCAGAAGCCCCAATATGAATTGAATAAATCATTGAAATTGTGAACTATATATCATCCTCATAAAAATAAAGATTGAGAAATGAAAAATGAAAACATTAGAGGATATATTCAAATCATTTTCTATGGATTTCAATGGTTGTTGTGATCACATCCTTTATCTGATCATGTTTTCTTACAATAATTTCTCCACTTAGGCATTCAATTAATACTTATGATTATATCCATATTATGAATTGTATATATATAATATTTTTGTATTATTTTAGATAACAAATTATATAGGGAACTTATCTAGTTAAAAATATGGTAGAGGATGTTAGATCCATTCAAATACATATCATTGTACCTTGTAGGAAAATGCAAATTTATACTGAAAATCATCTGTAGGATGCATAGGTTGAGATTGATGGAAAAAATTCTAACTAATATATCCTTGTAATAATATTATGATATTTATAAATGAGATAAATATATTCGTTTGATACAACGCTCCCTAAGAAATTCTAGATCATGTCAGCATTGTTCCTTACGACATGGATATTAAAATGAATCTATCTCAAGTTCATGATATGTTTATGATATATCACATGGGTAATTAGATAACTTATCCTTAAAATGTACATAACATAGAGTTCATCACACTAGAGATTGATTTCTCTTATGAGGAATAACCAGTATATATTGTACATTAATGAGATAAATTGACGTGGAACAAGACCACTGACCTGGTAAATGTTTTTTGTGAAAACATAAATTTAAGAAAACTACATGAGAACATGAGTATGTGATGAGGTATAAGTAAACTTGTTTTTATTGAGTTACAACATTTTTTTGTTGAAATTATTATAATTGGATGGAATTTAAAAAACTAATATTTTAGGATATATTTTCATCTTTAAATGAATTTGATTACATTGAGAGATTTAGTTTTAAAAAACATTTAGATTAAATAAAACAAAAAATAATAAATAAGTTCTATAATTTAGTTTGAAATTAGTCACATAAAAAATTGATTTATGGATAAAAGCTTGACTAAAAACAATATTAAAAATATTTTTAAATTTTTCTCTTAATTATAATGTATTAATTAATTCCAAATAAGTAATCATTAAAATTTAATAATATCATTTCTTTTTTGGAAACCCACTTTTTATGAGTTAATTTATTTTTAATGGTGTCATGTATTTTTATATGGAGAAATATTTATATCCATTTAAAATTTATTTATATTATATTCACTGATTATGTATGAACAATCATTCATAAATTATTTATCCAATTGTTATGGATTATGATACAAAAATTAGAATGAAAATATGTTTTTTTAGATAACATTTTTTAATTGTTAAATGTGTCATAAAACATAATATTCTAAATAATAATTATTTTTTAATGATTTTAAGGATCTTTGTAGGTAATATTTTCAGTCAAATATTTAAACATCCATCTAATAGTTTAATTAAAATCCAATTAATTAATATAATATCTAATTTATATTTAAAAATACATTTTTCAAGAAATGTTTTTCGATTGTGTTTTAAAATATTTAACTACTGTTGATTTAATAAATTTATAAAAAATTAATTTGATAAAACAAATTCTATATTTTGAATCATAAATTATTAATTTAGTAATAATCTTGAATTAATTTTTTTCTTACATAATAGTAAAAATGGAAAAACAATTATCACTGGGGTTAAAGTTAAAACAATATACAAGGGGTTAATGTAAGAGATAACGGTTTAAATAAGACATAAAAATATTTAGATTTTATGTTTATAATATATTTACAAATTATCATACCTTTGATTCTAAATACTATTCATTTCTTTCTATATTATCTAGAAAATTACTTATATTATTTAAATATTTTATGTAATTCAATATATGTCCCTCCCTCACATATAAAAGGCATCCTCTTCTCCACCCATATCCATAAAAATTGGGCCATCGTGATCACCCATTACCTACCCCCAATATTCCTAGATTCCGTATCATTTTTATTAGTATTTGGTGTTACCCAAAAAACCATCCTAAGAAGGCTTAAGGTGTAATCTCAATGAGGCCTTTTAATTAAGAGGAAATCATCTTAAATGACTCTTTCAATGTATATATTTTTTTTAATACCAATAAATATAATGTATCCATAAAAAGATAATTACACTAGTACTTTATATATACTAACATGCTATTACAAATATGAGAATACCATTTTCTCTTACGTTCAACCAAATGGGATGTGAAAAATTGTCACATGTGCGAACATGCAGACTACAACATCCACATAGTGACATGATTGAATTTTCCTGAAAGCCATACATGTATGGTTAAAATGATATTTTAATGAATATATGTGATATATATCACACTATAATAATTTTATAATTATAAAATATTATCTACTTTAATATAATTTTTCTCTTCTGAATATAGAAGTATCATTCATAAAATTGTAAAGACTACCATCTTAAGATGTGATATATATCATTATCAATATCAAAATCTTATGGATGGATATAAAATTGTACATCATTAATATATATAACACATTGGACATGAATTATATTTTTAAAATGTTATATTAATATTATAGTTGATCATGTTCTTAGTTGTTTAGGATTTATATAATGCTATTATTTAGGTCAGTTTTACTACATACATGTGGGATATTACAATGCCTATGACTTGAATTATTACTGAATATTATGTAATGGTGATATTATGTAATAATATTATATAGAATAAACGATTAAAGATTTATTTACTATGGAACCATGATCAAAGTTTAAGGACAGGAATATCCAAACAAATACATGGATAAGAAACTAAATAGTTATCTAATAAACAAATGATTTCCCAATGAATTGATAAATAATGGATGATAAAATTAAATAGGTAAATTAATAATTCTATATTAAGGCTAAATATGATTTTGATATAAAATAATAATAATTTTCAATTTATTATACATGAGGTTAGATCGCTTACAAAACAAGTTAGACATGAGGTGAGAATTTATGATACAATCTCATTTTTTTTAGATTGGCCATGAAAATATTTAGTTGATAAAAATTTACCCAATGTTTTTTCTTCTCCAATGTTTATTATATAATTTTTCTGGTTGTATTACCATTTTCCTCTCATTGTTACATAAAACAATTGATAATTTTTTATGAAAAACTATCTCTATTTCTTCTTTATTTAGTGATATTTTTATTCAACATCTGTATGAATTTAAAAAGTTTTCAATAATTTTTTTTCCATTGAAATAATTATTTGTAATGTATTTTTTAATCATATTTTAGTTTCTATTAAAAAGATTATATGTAGTTTGTAAAATTGTTTCAAAAAAATTTATTTTCAAATTTTTATGAAGAAGTGTGAAATTAATCAATACTTTAACAAATACAATATAGTTGGTTTTACCCCCATTTTGGATATTATTTTATATAAAAATTCTATTCAGTTATTCTTTATTTTTTTTAATTGATAATATCTTTTCCAATATTCATAGAAGATCAAATTTGTAAAGTTAAGAGTGGTTTAATTATCATCTATAGTTATTTTTTATCTATGCCTATATCCTCTAAGGATTTTTATATTCACTTTTGATGTGATCTTAAAAAACCATTCAATTTCACCCACTTGATGAATTCATTTGATTTATGGAAGTTTTTATGAAATCCATTTCCTTTCCATGAATTATATTGTGATGAAATGATGGAATGTTTATGAAACCCAATACCATTCCATGAGTTATTATATGGTAAATTTGTAAATGTTTTTTGATATTATGTATAATATATTTATGGTTTCATTATGAAATTGGTGGAATCTGAATTATATCTCCCTCTAGTGAATTTTTTAAATGTTAATACCTCAGGAGAAAATATGTACTAGAAAGGGGAGGAAACCTAGTTTAGTAAGGGACTATATCCAATATGTTGGTCTTGAGAGTGAACATAGACTATGAAAGTGATATATTGGGGAGGGAGTCTAATACACTATGATAGTCTTGTAATTGAACCTTGACTATGTAAATGATGTTCTATGATTATGTATATAGAAGAAACATTTGTCTTATACATATGTTATTGTCTCATGTACCATGATTGATTATTTATTAATCAACAGTCTTATTATTGTAGGATCTAAAAAATGATTAAAGATACTGTATGTAGTATCTTATGATGGTGTAGATAATAAAAATAAAATTGGGGGGTAAATTGTATACTTTAAAAATTCTTTAAGGAAATTATGTATAATCAAAATTCACAACACTCATATGTTCTAATAACATTCTAGATTCCGGAAATGTGATTCCTAGAATGTAATTCTCGAAAAGTGAATCCGGAAATAGAACATAATTAAAAGTTTACAAAGATAAATATTCAACCATAAAGCATATAGATTCCTACTAAATCAGAGTACATGTATATGGAAGTATTATATATTTATACTTTCCTCAACAACCAAAAATATATTGGAAAAAATATGAAACACTACAAGTAACAAGTAGAAAATCTTTGAACCCAAAGAGAAGGGTATCCAAAAACCTTGGATAAAGGTCCCTTGATTTATACATTAAATAAAGTATGGCTTACCCACACCAGTGTAAGCCCTCGATATGAAGATCAGAGTGTGTCTTGTTATCCCCGCAATCTCTCAACTTTAAGGTAGTTGGTACCTCTGTATTCCTTATCAATTAAGTCTTCGATCTTTAAGGTAGTCAGAACCTCTGTCTTCCAATCCCCGGAATCCCTATAATGTACTCATCAATATTTATAGTCACACGAAGTATATCTGAACAAGGTGTCCTGTACACACAAATCATGGAATGTCCCTCTATCAAGAAATCAATTTAGCAGAATGTAATCTCTCGATTGATCAACTATTTCATCAAAGTTATGAGCTCTTTCAAATGATCTCTTATTTGTATGCTCATTATCAACGGTCGGATCCCTCCTCCAATGGTCATGTTTTTCTTGATTATCAGAGGGACCTGTACACATGTCACTCAAACAATGGTAAGTTAGTAACTGAATGCACAACATCATTTTATTACCAAAATATGATTAAGAAAAACTATGGTTACATTAACAAAATCAATTATTCAGAATGTAAGGAAATGAAAGTTTTGAGTCTAAACAAAAACTCATTCGGTATCTATAATACAGGATATTTTTATTCTATTATCAAAAGAATTCAGAACATGAATTCCATAGAATTCTAGAGTCTAAATTTCAATGAAATTTGGAATCTAGATTCACAAGAATTCGGAACATGAACATAGAACGTTCAGAATCTGAGTTCATAAGAATTAGGAGTCAGAACACAAAATATTTCGGAGTCAGAATTCAGAGAGTTCGAAGTTAGAATTCAAAGTGTTTGTATTTAGAACTCACAAGAGTTCGGATTCTGAATTCAAAGAACATGGAGTCGGAATTCAGAGAGTTTAGAGTCAGAACTCATAAGAGTTCAGAGTCTGAATTCAGAGAACTTGTAGTCAGAACTCGTAAGAGTTTGGATTTTGAATTTAGAGAGTTCAGAGGTAAAACTCATAAGTGTTCGGAGTCAGAATTTAGAGAACTTGGAGTCAGAACTCATAAGATTTCAGAGACTGAATTCAGAGATTTCAGAACATGAATTCAGATCCTAAAAACAGAATGATTTATATCTAATTATATATATGATTATGAGGTTTTGGATAGGAAACTGAATTTTATAATTATATACAAAATGAAATATGAAAAACATTGTAATGATACTTTTTCATTGGGAAAGGAAAATTTTCCTTATGAAAATAAAACGTAGGGTAAATGAAATTTGCCTTATGATAAGGTGTTTGTGATTTTCAACACAACAAAAAATGGAAAATTCATAAGGAAACCTTATTGACACAACAATCTCCCCCATGTATGAAAGAATGTAACTCCCCAAACATGAAGGAATACTAAAGTCATATGGAAACCTTTTTGACTCAACAATCTACCACTTTTTGGAAATCACAAACATCCTTATGAAAAAGAATATAAAGACTTAGAAAATAAAACTTATCTACCATGACATATGGGTAAAGATGAATACAACTAACTCCCCCATAGGCTTTGGAACACTAAGGATCATATTCTATATTTCTAGAATGGGATGTTTTATTATCTTGAATATAGAAATCTTTTTACTGAAAACTCCCCCTTGGATAAACACCCCCTTACTTACGGATATTTCTTCTTTACTTAGTATTATTTTCTCTTTCTCCCCCTTTGTGATTTTCAAAAAGAAATTTGAGGGAATGGAAAAAAATTATGATTCCTAAAAGATTAGTAAAAAACATCCAAAATAAAAGAAACCAAACATTTCATTACGATTAGAAAGAATTTTTAAAACAAGGAAAATACAAAAATGATCAGATTTAAACACTCTTATCATTACATTTCCTTGGGAATAAGCTTTTTCACTATAGTATTGATATTCTTGAGCTCCCTGTGATCTTCCTCAGCTTGCTTTGGAATCTAATCTTGATCCTCTACTTTCTTCTTTAATTCTTTGATTCTATCTTCATGAGCCTTCAGAGCCTCTGCCTGAGCCTTCAGGACTTCTTCATGTTTGACAAGCTTTTCTTTAATCTCAATCTGAAGATCTCTTTCTCTCTTCCATATTTGAGAAACACAATAAAAATTTCCATTAAAATCATTCACTTCATGACTACGAGAAATTTTTTCAAGAGTAAGTCTCTCCTCAAAGCTACTTGTGAGATCCATTATCTTACAATCTTCAATGAAAAATGCCTTCTTGACACTATCTTGGAACTCATCACGATCTCTCTGATCTTCAACTATCTTCTTTGAAAAGATAACCATTTTCTTACTCGACCTTTTTAGGGAATCATAGTTTATTAAAAAAATCATGAAATCATCCACAAGCTTTACTCACTTATCCATCGCAACGGATACTCAATACATTTTCTGGTTCAAGGTATATCAAAGCATCTAACATCTCAAGTCAATTCTTGGAGAAATTGGAATGGTCCCAACAAGCTTCTTCAACGACTGTACAATGAAATCATTTCCAAGGGATGATGAATCTAAATTTTAAAATTTTCTAGGTGAGGTCTCTTTATATAGATCAATAAGTTTCCTCTTTAAATATCCAACATATTACTTCTTCTTTACAACGACTTCACCAGATGTATCAACAACCACATGTATTCCCTTATCAACTGTCGGAATGGCTTCCTCATCCGGAGATTCATGTTCTGTAACACCCCGATATTTTTTGAAAAATATTCTTTTTAATTTCATTAATTTCGTGTGTTCTACGCTACACCAAAAGGAGATGGCACAACACGCATCCCTGACTTACCTTGCATTACACGTAATTGCGACCTTCTTCGACAGCGTGTGTAGTACGCAATACCGAGTTTCACTAAACGATATATTATTATAATATTATTATGAACTAGCCGTTATGAATAGTAATACCAACTTTTTGAAATTTTATAAATTTTATCTTTCAAAATTTACTTCATTTATGGATTTGGAATATCTAAATTAGCTGAGGGTGAAATTTGGGTACTTTTCGGATAACTTTCATATTCTGATGAATATTGAAAATTACTAAATTTTAAATAAAAACAAATTTTTTAATACAAATAATTAATAGTGATAAATTATTAATTTTAGTGGTTTTAAAGTATATTTAGAATATATTTTTACAATTTAATACAATGTTGGTCATTGGATATAATTTCACATTTAAACCAAACATAAACAAGTGTCAATCTTTTGAAAGTTATTATCCTTAAAAACACGCTATTTGTTTTGAGGATGGGAATTAATTTTTAAATTAGTTAATGTAACTGATATGTTTTGAATTTGGTAAAATAGACATCATTTTAAATTCATAATATCAAATATAGCTTTGGCCTAAGTTTTTGTATTTTTCTGGAAACTTTCATTTTTTGATGAATAGTGAAACCACTATCTGGTAGTTAAAAAACTGAATTTTTCATAAAACATAATTTTACCGCTTCTGTGAGTGAAATTTCAAAAATCTAAGAGACACAGTTAATATCAAGGACTAAAATGTGGTTCAATGAGTTGAAAATAATGTTTTGTGAATAGTAACTTTTTACTTTTTTTACCACGGTTAAAATTAAATAGGGTAATTAAGGGTAAAAATGATATTATTATTACCCTAACACATGTCCTAATTCTATTGGACAGGTTTAATTCGACCCAAAACAACCTTAGGAATAATATTTGACCATTTAGGCCCACATGGATTAGATTAGGACATTTATTATTAACTTATTTAAAGAAGGGTTAAAATAGTTAAAATCAATGTTTAATAGATAAATCATTTTTAATATAAGGTTATACATAAGATAAATTTTACTATAAATATTAATTAGAAAGATAAAACGATTTCCTACATAATGGTATTTTATTTGTAATTTTTAGACTTAAAATAATTTAATTTATTTATGACACAATGATGATGTAGTAATTATTTTATTAATGAAATATTGACATAATTGATATTATAAATACCCAAATAAATGTAATTTGAGACTTTTTATGAATTAAAATAATTTTATATGTTAATATGACATGTTATTATTGATTTAATTAACTTTTTTAGAACTAATCATTCTGTTATGGTTTTCACAAAAATCAATTACCAAATAGTGTCAAAATTGACATAAAATAGTTTTTAAAACAAATATTATATTATTAATTGTCATTATATTCCTAAAAATCTAAGGTTCTGCCAAGAACTTATATCATTGTATGTGTATCATTAATGGACCACGTGGGGGTTTATTTGATGTATATGGTAAATTTATTAACTATATAATATAAAAATACAAAGTCACATGGTAAATGTCAATCTAATTAACTAAGAGTTAAAACTAAAAGATAAGGTTAATATAATGACATAAAACTTTCTAAATTCTATTTTATGAGAGTATTTATACCCATCCCCACATTAGCTTAAAAATATACCAATTTGTATCTATTAAAAACCGATTATGAGTTTATAATAAAATAATATTTTTAGTTATTCCAAAGGTGCCCCTCTCCTCCCTTATAAAAGGGCACCTCCTCCCTCTCTTCCTCACACCACTTTGAGACTTCAAGCTCGGTCAAACCCTACCAAATTCTCTTCTAAACTTCCCTAGATACATCCTATAGGTCCTGGTCATCTTCAAATACCAATTTTAGTTCCCTAAGAGGAGGTCTCAAAGAGGCACTTCAAAGAAGAGGTAATGTCCGTTACCGATTCTTTCAACTTTATTTATTCTTCCACTTCTTCTTCCTAGGTTGTTTAATTATGAAGTAATAACATCATTATCAATAATATACTGATATGTTATTATATGTATGAAACAACCCTATTTTACCATCTATCCATCCTATGGAAAACGAAATCACCATGCGTGCGTACGTACGGAATACCGTCTCCATGCCGTGGTGTAATCTATTTTCCACCACCACCTTACTTGGATGGGTATAATGGTATAAATAATAACTATATATGATTATTGTAAATTTATATTGATTCTGTAATAGTATTCATACACTCCAATAAAATTCCATGATCATGGGAACGATATCATCGCTCACGCGTACGTACGGAATACCGTCTCCACGACGCGATGAGATTCATTCTCAATGTTTAACCATTCATGAATGATTATAAAGTATATATAATAAGTAATCATGAAATATATGACATTATAATGATACTGTATATATCTATATATATATTTATGTCATCCAATTAATTCCATTCAATTAAATGAGGAAACGAAAACAACGATCATGCGTATGTACGGCCTACCGTCTCCATGAACAATGTATTTCTTTCCATTTATCGATCAATTATATATATGTATATTATGAATATATATTTTATATTCAGGAATTAAGTAATAATGATCTAAGTAATCATATGAATAATTACAAGTCAAAACACTGACGAAAAATGAAACGATTTTACCCAAAACACTCTTTAACATGGAATTTTCAAAAGAACAGGTAATATAAAGTCATAAGTAAACCATATATGATATCATAACAATAAATAAGATTCTGTAATAAGTCAATGACATTATTTAAATCATTCTACAGGAGGTTCAGATACGTACAAAGCATATCGGACCTAAGGTAAGGGATAATTGTGCAAATCTCATTTTTATCCGAGATTGCTTATTCGTAAGTATTTATTGGGTTTATTTCTATCATCCATGTCCATGTTTTATAAAAGTCTATTAATGTATGTTTAATGTCCTTTTTACCCATTTTTACTTTTACCGCATGTTATGGAAGGAATCTTTCTTTTATTTACCCTACAAGGCACTTTTTGACTTTTCCAACAAAAGTACGAGACGAATGTTTTTTTAACGTATACAGCATGAATGGATTTTTACAGTTATATAAAACCATATTTTCCTGAAGCTTCCTCCAAAATATTTCATTTCTATTTTCTAAAAAATAATTTTCTTTTAAAATTGCATGATATTTTGTGAAAAGAAAACTATTTTGAAAAAAAAAGTATATTTTCCTCAAGAATTCATTTCAAGTGTTTTATCAAAACCAATTTCATCTAAGATGACATTATTTCACATGTGTATGTTTCAAGTATCATGTATCTATGATTTACATGGTTTCACTTTTCTTATGATTAAATGATATCCATTTTTTTATATAGATTATGTTATGATGGGATGATGTTTATAAAACCCATTTTTATTCTTTGGGTTATGATGAATGTTTTAAGTTAATTTTGTGGCAAAAGTAAAAATGATTTCATTATAAGATGGTTGGGACCTATATCTACCTCCAATGCATTGGGTAAGGATTTATATCTCATGAGATAGACATGGATGGAATGGTAAGTTAATCCGGTTCAGTATTACCAGACTGGAATGAGGAGAAAACTCGATTCAGAAAGGGACTTTGTCCTCTAAGATGGTCTTGGTAACAATTCCTTGGCTACTATGGAAATCATTACATGTGCTTAATGGATGCAATAATTACACGTTTTATTCCCATACTATGTTATCATTATTTATGTTCCATTATTATCTATGCCTTATGTACATCCATGTTTTAAGTCGTTGCTCAAGATTTTGATGTTTAAACATTTTGTTCATGTTTTTAAGTTCAAATGTATATGGTATGTTTTATTTTATCCATGCTTACCCTTACTGAGCATTTGAGCTCACCCTTTTTTTGTTTTATTTTCCCCCAAGATTAAAAGAAATGTTTTAGGTAAGGAAACAAAAGGTGGAAGATCTTTATGGGAGATTTCGAAGATCTTTCACCACGATTAGAATATTATGTTCCATGTTTACAAAGACACGAAACTATTATGGTCCTTGTGTGTCTGTTTTTGTTATCTATTATGTATTCCGCAAAATTAATGTAATATCTATGTACGTCAAGCTTCGGGTCTCTATAATTGGTATCAGAGGAAAGGATTAGTTAACCTTTGGAAACTAGGATGTGAAAACTTTAGTGATATCCCTAGATATATTTCTAAGGTATGTCTAGGGATGTCCCTAAGGTTAAGTATACGTATATGATATAGTCCAAGAATTGCGCTAACAATATTATAATTTAACCTAAGATGTCAGATATTGAGGGTACACCCCCTTGACTATGTTATTTTACCTAGCATGATTTTTACCTCTCACACTATTATTTTTGGGTTTTAGACGATGGCTGGAACCTAAAGGAACCGTGTTGATCAATGCAATGGACAATGCAATGATTTTCCTCCTAAATAAACAAATGTTATGGGATATGGAGTGAAAAATATTATATCTATAGTTTCACAAGCTATGAATCAATCTGGACTTCCAAATGAGTAGAGAAGGGAACAATATTCTATTGAGTCCTTTATGAGGCAATGTCCACCTTCTTTCAGTGGGTCTTCTGATCCACTGGTTGTTGAACAATGGAGCAATACCACTGAAAAGCTATTTTCAGTTCTTCAATGTTCTAAACATTATAATGTTATCATAGCAGTATATCGTTTGGAAGTTGAAGCTGATCAATGGTGGAATCTTATCAAGAATACGAGGCCAAGAGATGAAATTGAGTCCATGGAATGGGAAGATTTCAAGAACTTATTTTTCAATACGTACTTCCCTCGTATTCTTCAAACAAAGATGAATAATGGGTTTCTTGAACTAAATAAAAAGGATGATGAATCTGTTGGTGTATATGAAGCGAATTTTACAAGGCTTGCAAGGTATGCATCTGGCTTTATCATCCAACCTGAAAGTTAAGTTGATCGATTCTTCAGTGGCTTAAAACCAAATCTTCGAAGGGAATTCGCTATAAGAGACATCAGTAGCTATGAAGAAATTGTGCGTTGTGCTATCAAGGTAGAAATGGAAGTTGGTGTTACTTATCCATCTCATAGTTTTGACAAGAAACGAAAGATGGAGTTCAAGGAGAAATCTCAGAATAATGGTGAATAGAAGATGAATGTTGCCTTTTGCTCAAAGTGTGGAAAGAAGCATGCTTGAGATTGTCTTAAAGGGACTAGAAAATTTTTTTAGTGTGGAATAGAAGGTAATCAGGCAGCTGAGTGTTGATGTAATGGAAAAAAGGTTTCTAATGATGTGAATAAAGAAAAGACTGCAGAGAAATCACCACCAACACTTCAATGCTTTAAGTGCAAGGAAATGGGGCATTATGCTAATAAATGCCCTAATCCAAGGGTTATTGATGATCGACATGAGCAACCACTTAAGGAAAAGGACAAAGGGAAGTCACATGCGATCACTATTGGCAATGTTGAATATGACAACGATGTGGTGGAATGATTAAGTGTTTTTGTAATGGGATTCCAAAATAATGTTGTATATAGTATCGTGGAATATTGGAATATTTATGTATTGGTCTATTGTGGTTTTCAATAATTTTATGGTACTGATAACCATGAAAAGTGATTGAGATATTTTTGGAGAAAATATGATATGCGCATAATGAAGGGATAAGGAGAAAATGAAATGTTTAACAGTGTTCATGAGCTCATGACTGATATAAGGAAATAGTTATATCATGGTTTGAGTATAGATAATTTTGGGGTTTTGGTATGTGGAAAGAGTTAACTTTTGATAGCACTCATGTTTTCACTAAGATTCTATGGGTATTCATTTTTCAAGAGAATACATGATTAAGGCCTTCGAATGTTTGGAATATGACCAACAAGACATATCTCATGATATATGGGGATCAACGATGGTATTAACATGCTTGTTATATGAACTCTTTGGTAATCGTTTTTACTATAATATGAGATTGGAAAATAGTATTTTTTGGATAAGCCTCAAGATTGGAATGGATTATGTTGGCAATAAGTTAGTATTGTTTAATGATAGATGTTTTTCTCGATATTATTGATGGGATGTTATAGTAATGTAGTTTTAGAAAAAGGACAACCTGCAGGATGGGCGACATCCCATCGCGTCGGACAAGGCTATGGGAATCGAACCCACAACCGAAGTGCGACTGGCCTTTATCACCTACCACTGGCCTACAAGAAGTCCCTATTTAGTAGAAACTAGTTTTATTATATTAAGCAGTATGATATATGAAGTATAAGTCCATTTTAGGAACCATATATGATTAATCTCACTATAGATGGACTTATGTATTTTTGATAACTTTTCTAACCTCTTGTTTGAGACAGATGGAATGACCCATCATTCTATCACATTATCTGCTAACACTTCACGAATGACAAATTCAGCTTCATTTATTTAAGAGATGAAGTGGAAATTGTCCAAATAATGACCAACAGTGAGACTGTACCAAAATCACGAATGTATTTCTTCTAATTCCAATTTCATCAACTTTAGGGAAATGATCTTGAAAACCAAAAATGTTGTCCTAGTGCTCTTATATCCGACAAATCATATGGTACCTTAGATCATCACAAATTTATGGCTTTGTGATTGTTGAATTTTTCATATCCATGTTCTCTACTACTCTCCATCAGAACTTGATGGTTATATTTTTCTTCCATATCCATATTTTGACCTATGTTCTCCTACGGGGAAACCCAGGGATGAGTTAATTTGGGTAACCATTACGTTTCATACATTAGTTTTTAAAGACAAGTTTTGGTATTCCTTTTTACGATGTGGGTTTCTATTAATGAAACTTTCAATTAGTAAACCATTTATAACCACGACGAATTTTGAGGGCAAAATTCATTATAAGGGGGGTAGAATATAACACCCCGAGATTTTTTGAAAAATATTTTTTTTAATTTCATTAATGTCTTCTGTTGTACTCTACACAAAAAAGAGCTTTCACAACAAGCATCCCTGACTTGCCTTGCATTACACGCAATCACGACCTTCCTCGACAGCGTGTGTAGTACGCAATACCGAGTTTCACTAAACGAGATATTCATATAATATTATTATGAACTAGCCGTTATGAATAATGATAACCACTTTTTGAAATTTTATAAATTTTATCTTTAAAAATGGATTTAATTTTTGGATTCAGAATATCAAAATTAGCTTAGGGTGAAATTTTGGTACTTTTCAGATAACTTCCATATTCTGATAAATAGTGAAAATTACTAAATTTTAATTAAAAACATCTTTTTTAATCAAAATAATTAATTGTGATAAGTTATTAATTTGAGTGGTTTTAAAGTATATTTAGAATTTATTTTTAAAATTTAATACAATTTTGGTCATTGGATGTAATTTCACATTTAAACCAGACATAAACAAGTGTCAATCTTTTGATAGTTATTATCTCTTAAAAACACACTGTTTGTTTTGACAACGGAAATTAATTTTTAAATTAGTTAATGTAACTTATATGTTTTTAATTTGGTAAAATAGAAATCATTTTTGAATTCATAATATCAAATATATCATAGGAATAATGTTTGGTATTTTTCTGGAAACTTTCATTTTTTGATGAATAGTGAAACCACTAAGTGGTAGTTAAAAAAATGAATTTTTCATAAAACATAATTTTACCACTTATGTGAGTGGAATTTCGAAAATCCGAGAGACACGGTTAATATCAGGGACTAAAATGTGGTTCAATGAGATAAAAATATTTTTTGGTGAATAGTAACTTTTTACTTGGTTTTACCACGGTTAAAAGTAAATAGGGTAATTAAGGGTAAAAATGATATTACTATTACCCTAACACATGTAAAAATTCTGTTGGAAAAGTGTAATTCGACCCAAAACAACCTTAGGAATAAAATATGACCATTTAGGCCCACTTGGATTAGATTAGGACATTTATTATTAATTTATTTAAAGAAGGGTTAAAATAGTTAAAATCAATGTTTAATAACTAAATAATTTTTAATATAGGGTTATACGTAAGATAAATTTGACTATAAATATTCATTAGAAAGAAAAAATTATTTCCTAAATAATGGTATTTTATTTGTAATTTTTATACTTAAAATAAGTTAATTTATTTATGACACAATGATGATGCAGTAATTATCTTATTAATGAAATATTGACATAATTGATTTTATAAATACCAAAATAAATGTAATTTGAGACTTTCTATGAATTTAAATAATTTTCTATGTTAATATGACATGTTATTATTCATTTAATTAACTTTTTTCGAACTAATCATTCTGTTATGAGTTTCACAAAAATCAATTACCAAATAGTGTCAAAATTAACATGAAATAGTTTTTAAAACAAATATTATATTATTAATTGTTATTATATTTCTAAAAATATAAGGTTCGGCCAAGATACTTATATCATGATATTAGTATCATTAATGGACCACTTGGGGGTCTCTTTGATGTATATGGTAAATTTATTAACTATAAAATATAAAAATTCAAAGTGACATGGTAAATGTCAATCTAATTAACTAAGAGTTAAAACTAAAAGATAAGGTTAATATAATGAAATAAACTTGCCTAAATTATATTGGATGAGAGGATTTAGACCCATCCCCACATTAGCTTCGAAATATATCAATTTAGATCTATTAAAAACTGAAGATGACTTTATAATAAAATAATATTTTTAGTTATTCCAAAGGTGCCCCTCTCCTCCTTTATAAAAGAGAACCTCCTCCCTCTCTTCCTCAAACAACATTGAGCCTTCAAGCTCGGCCAAAAACTGGAAAATTCTCTTCTCAAGTTCCCTAGATACATCCTAGAGGTCCTGATCTTCTTCAAAGACCAATTTTAGTGCCCTAAGAGGAGGTCTTAAAGAGGCGCTTCAAAGAAGAGGTAATGTCTGTTACCGATTCTTTCAACTTTATTTCTTCTTCCACTTCTTCTTCTTAGGTTGTTTAATTATGAACTAATAACATCAGTATCACTCATATATAGATATGTTATTATAAGTATGAAACAACCCTCTTTAACCATCTATCCATCCTATGGAAAACGAAATCACCACGCGTGCGTACATACGGAATACCGTCTCCACTCTGTGGTGTAATCAATTTTCCACCACCACCTTACTTGGATGGGTATAATGGTGCAAATAATAACAATATATGATTATTGTAAAGTGATATTGATTCTGTGATATTATACATACACTTCAATAAAATTCCACGATCATGGGAACGATATCATCGCTCGTGCGTACGTACGGAATACCGTCACCACGACGCGATGAGATTCATTCTAAATGATTAACCATTCATGAATGATTATAATGTATATATAATAAGTAATCATGAAATATATTACATAATAATGATACTGGATTTATGTATATATATATTTATTTCATCCAATTAATTCCATTCAATTTAATGAGTAAACGAAAACAATGTTCATGCGTACGTACGACCTACCGTCTCCATGAACGGTGTATTTCATTCCATTTATCGACATATTATATATAGGTATATTCTGAATATATATTTTATATTCTGTAATTAAGTAATCATGATCTAAGTAATCATATGAATAATTACAAGTCAAAACACAGATGACAAATGCAACGATTTTACCCAAAACACTCTTTAACATGGAATTTACAAACGAATGGGTAATATAAAGTCATAAGTGAACCATATATTATATCATAACAATGAATATGATTCTTTAATAAGTAAATGACAATATTTAAATCATTATACATGAGGTTCAGATACGTATGAAGCATATCGGACCTATGGTAAGGGATAATTGTGCAAATCTCATTTTTATTCGAGATTGCTTATTCGTAAGTATATACTGGGGTTATTGATATCATCCATGTCCATGTTTTATAAAAGTGTATTCATGTATGATTAAATTCCTTTTTACCCATTTTGAATTTTACCCCATGGTATGGAAGGAATCTTTCATTTATTTACCCTACATGGTGATTTTTGACTATTCTGACAAAAGTACGCGAAGAATGTTTTTCTAACATATACAGCATGAAAGGATTTTTATGGTTTTATAAAGCCTTATTTTCATTAAGCATCCACCAAAATATTTCATGAAGTTTTTCATCAAAATCCTTTTCTTTTAAAATTTCATGAAATTTTGTGAAAAGAAAATGATTTTGAAGAAAAAAGGACATTTTCCTCAAGAATTCATTTCAAGTGTTTTATCAAAACCATTATCATCTAAGATGACATTATTTCACATGTGTATGATTCAGGTATCATGTCTCTATTATTTACATGGTTTCACTATTCTTATGAATAAATGATATCCATTTTTTTATATATATTATGTTATGATGGGATGATGTTTATGAAACCCATTTTTATTCTTTGGGTTATGATGAATGTTTTAAGTTAATTTTGTTGAACAAGTAAGAATGATATCATTAGAAGATGGGTGGGACCTATATCTCCCTCTAATGAATTGGGTAATGATTTATATCTCATGAGATAGACATGGCTGGAATGGTAAGTTAATCCGGTTCAGTATTACAGGACTGGAACGAGGAGAGAACTCGATTCAGAAAGGGACTTTGTCCACTAAGATGGTCTTGGAAGCAATGCCTTGGCTACTATGGAAATCATTACATGTGCTTAATGGATTCCACAATTACATGTTTTATTCCCATACTATGTTATCATGATTTATGTTCCATTATAATCTATGCCTTATGTACTTCCATGTTTTATGTCGTTGCTCAAGATTTTTATGTTTAAACATTATGTTCATGTTTTTAACTTCAAATGCATATGGTATGTTTTATTTTAACCATGCTTACCCTTACTGAGCATTAGAGCTCACCCTTTTTATGTTTTATTTTCCCCTAGGAATAAAAAAAAGGTTTTAGGTAAGGAAACAAAAACTGTAAGATCTCTATGGGAGATGTTGAAGATATATCACCATGATTATAAGATTAAGTTCCAAGTTTTAAAATACACTAAACTATTACGGTCCTTGTGTGTTTATTTTTGTTATGTATTATGTATTCTGCAAAAGTAATGTAATATCTATGTACGTCAACCTTCGGGTCTTTACATGTTCACTATCAGACAACTGACCAATTTTATCATTATCTATCTCTTATTTGTCATCTTTTGCATCAGCATCCTCAGGATGATTGAAATGATGATTATAACATTATTCTTCAGATGGCTTATTCACTTCTTCTTCTACCTTGTCAACTTTTCATTTCTCATCATTCTCAGGGGTTTCCAACATTGATGATTCATCTTGAGATGTTCTGATTGAGATTTTCTCAAATGGACTATCCTTCAATTGAAACTCCTCTACTTGTTTAACGTGATCGTACGTATCACCACTACCTTCTTATTCCTCTTCTTCTTCTACTTCATCTACTACTTTTTCTTTGACTTTTTCTGGAGTCACATACTTCTTGCCCGGAGTCTCGGGTAAAGCTTCTCCTAAAAATGATTCAGGTGATAGAATTTTCTCAGAAGCTTTCTCAGCATCCTTCAGAAGTGATTGAATAAATTCCACTTCAGATATCTTCCTCTTCAGTTTCTATTCATTAGATTTCTTTTCAATTTCATCATCTGTCTTCTCTTTTAAAGCCTTTGCTTTGGTAGGATCCAAGCCAAATTGTGGATCTCCTTCCTTCTGATATTTCTTATCATCCCTCTACTTATCTAAAACCTCATCCGAATTGGATTTTTTCTTTTTATACTTCGAGGGTGCAGATTGGATTTCCTTCGGTTCTGCAGTTTTTCTTTCCACTACAAATTCCTTCAAATTTCTCTTCCTTTCTTCCTTCTTGGAAGTCTCAGGAACTTCTTGTTTCTTTTGAACTACTTCAGCTTCCTCCTCTATAATGACATAAAATTCTCTAGATTCTGTAGAAAAACCAATGTCTATCCTTTTCAGGGTATCACCACTATCTAACATGACTTTGAAATTCCTAGGCTTTGAGTTGTAAGGAATTTTAAAATATTCTATGATCTAAACAATTATCTTTGAGATAATGGATAGATACATGATTATCTGAGCCTTCAAGTTTCTATTCTTAATATTCTTAATCATAATGAGGATATGATTAACCAAATTACCCTTCCTCAGGTTCAACATAAAATCTAAAATAAACACATCACTCTTCTTCAATGTGTCCTTGTCCCCATTTCATGGAATGATGAATCCTTTAACCCATAATTTGAGAATCTGATGATTTGAAGAAAAGTGTGTGATCTTCAGAGTCTTAATATCTGTAAGGCTGAGGCAATCCATAGTTTTACCTTAACAAAAATTCATTTGACATCTGACAGCTTGTGATAACAGAACTCAGCTTCCCCTTCTTATGGAATACCAACCAAACTAGCTGCCTTAGTATATGAAAGAGAATATGTCTTTCCATACCTTTTGAATGAAAACATTTCTCTGCCTTCTTCCTTAACGAAACTGACTAATTCATAAAATTAAATTATCAAATCTAGATACACTAAATCTTGAACACCTCTCTTTGATATGAAAACAATATCCCATCTATTGATATTGATGTTCTTCTAGATTATAGAATCATACTTGTCGAAGAATTTCGGTTGCACCAACATTTCTATATAGACCTACCACTCCGAGATAGTCTTAGTAGTAGAAATATCTTTCCGAGAGGATTCGTCAATAGTCATTCAGAATTGAGAAACCTTTGAAAAAAGGAATGTGCTTATGTAAAGGGCAGGACATCAGTACGTGAGAGATTGAGATTCAATGTGGGACAACTATATGGGGGTCCTTTATATAGGTGTTTTATGGGACGATTCATCTTCAAAACTCATCCAATGCCTGAAAATCCATCTAATTAGATCTGACGGTCGATATGATAACCACAAGAAAATATTGGATCTGATCTTTTGAGGGTTTTTAAGAAAAACTGTCACGACCCATCCTTGGGGCCCGTGTCGTGACTACCCCAAGCCCGCCTTCCATAGGCCAGGGGCTGGCGACTAGCACCAAGGAGTAAATCCCATTAAAAAGGGAAGGCATTGCCTTTGTAAAGTAAACAAACATCATAGAGCAAGCAGGAAGTATAAGTAAACACTAAGTCAATACTGAGTACAACAGTAAGTGCGGGAAAAGTAAATGGGCCAGTATACAAACCCACACTGAAAGTAAAGTACAAATGGAAAGGGAAAACAGCAACTGAAAGTAAAGCTGCAGCGTCAAGCCGTCCACTAGAAGTCCCACTTGAAGGGTGGGTACAGATAGACTCCACAGCTCCTTGGGTCCAGCCGTCCGCTCCGAGTACGCCCCGCCCAGTGGTCCACCTCCAGGTACCGTGCTACTCCGCAAGCCTCAACCACGGTTAGCATTGTCCGTTTTCTACATCCAACACAACATTGTGCAGGCATAGCCCGTGCAGGAGTGAGTATAAGCTATCCGTAGGGACCCTGAGACCCCCGAAAGTCTCCCAGAATCCACAAAGGATAAACCACAAAGGAAAAATACAATCACGAAGTAACATCCGACAATGCTTAAGTATATGCCCATACATATACCTAAGTCATCAATTCTCATTCGGCTCCAACATCCGAGCCCACGTACAACCCAGTCCACACAGGAAAGAAAAACATAAATCCACACAGGATAGCACAACAAAATCCACACAGGAAAGCAAAACAGGATTTTCATCTCACACCGGTATACTTCTTCTTAAGACGATAGAGAAGATCAGATGTAGCCACTAATTCATCTAAGTCATCGGACCCACAAGGGATCGGTAGGTACTAACCACCGCAATGACCCACACATGATCGATCATGAAGTTGAAACCATATATATTGGGAAACTCCTTCTCTATCAAGTACAGTAGGTATGCTGCTACAACCAAGCGCTTTCCTCTAACCTTGGACTGTTGTAGTACTCCACCTATCGAGTATTGTGGGCCTGCTGCTACAACCAAGCTCTTCCCACCATGGGTCTTCCACTACAACCAAGCGCTCCCCCTCACTGCCTCTATAGGTACTCCTTCTGTTGAGTACCACGGGTATGCCGCTACAACCAAGCGCTCCTCTACCGTGGGTCTGATGCTACAACCAAGCGTTCCCCCGTGCTGCTACAACCAAGTGCTCCACCGTTGTAGGTCTGCCGCTACAACCAAGCGCTCCTCCGTCATGGGTCTGCCACTACAACCAAGCGCTCCCACTCATAGCCTCCAGAGGTACTCATTCTGTTGAGTACCACGGGTCTGCCGCTACAACCAAGCGCTCCTCCACCGTGGGTCTACTGCTACAACCAACCGATTCCCATTAGGCTATCTGTAACACACCGAGTCGTTCGATCAGTAGTCGTCAAGTCTAAACCATCTCTAGGGTTTCCGCACACAGCATGCTCGTTCCGGGAGGGTTCACTCCACGATCCAAGAGGTTGTGGCATCAACTGACATGTATTCCGGAGTTGAGGAATCCCAAAAAGTTCCGTAGTGGTCACTACTGAACCCACAGAGGATTCCCGTATTGTCTTTATTTTCGTCGCAGACGCAGCCAGCTCTAGGGTTCCCGCACACAGCAAGCTCGTTCGAGAGGGTCTACTCCACGAGCTGAGGGGATGATACATCAACTAACATATAATCCAGAGTTGATGTATCCAAAAGTTCCGTATCGTCAACAGGAACTCAACGTCACAGACGGCGCGTCAATCGGACGCCCGGTCTGAGAGTTATAGGCGTTTTCGTCCCAGGGACCCGGTTGGTTTTTAAGTCAAAACCAACCCAATCGTACACCACCTTCGTCCAATCCTCGGGAGGAGTAAGCCAAATGATCCGTCTCACTTAGAGGAATCCATCAAAGTCGACGGCACGTCAATCTGACGTCTGGAGCTCAAGTTATAAGCGTTTTTGCTCTGAGGGCCCGGTTGGTTCTGTGTACGAACCGACCCGGCCAAACCCAAAGTATTCCAAAACCTTGAGTGTATTTTGTCAAAATGATCATCTCGATCCAATTATCACATTGCCTATGACGGTGCGTCGATCGGAGGTCTGTAGCCCAATATATGGGCAAAAGACCGAAGCGGTCCGAAAACGGGGTGTCTGGGCCTGGACCGACCCGGCCCAACCCCCCCCCCCCCAGGTCGGCCCGAACCGGGTCATCCCGACCCGGGTCCGGGTCCGACCCTGCCGGCGCGGGTGCGCCCCGGTCTCCAGGCGGCTCGGCCGTAACGGCCGAGCGGTGCGCAAGGGGGGGGGGTGCAGCCCCCTTGAATGATCCGCGGCCCCGCGTGGGGGGCCGCCTCTCACCAACGGACGCGGCCGGGTTGCCGCGTCCCGCCTTCACCGGTCCCGCGCAGTCACAGAACTGTCGGCCCGCCACCGCGGCTTTAGCCGCAGCGGTTCTTCCCGACGGCACGCTGGGCGCCGCCGCCGTGCCGGCGTGGCGCGCCGGCGGGTTGCTCCGCAGACCACTGGATGAGTTCTGGTGGTCGGAATCGCACGTCGTCTTCGCCAAAGGCCCTCCCGGGGTCCGTCCTTCACTGCGAGGACCTCACATCGCCTGTGCGGCTTGTTTTGTCATCGTCCGTCGTTTCTCACACCAATAACTAAAGGGCGGTGGGTTCGGATATGTTCGTTGGTCCGCACCCACCGCGTTAGCGGTTTTAAAAGTCTCACAAAAATCATTTTAACAAGCCGCGGTAATAATCACATGGATTAAAATGAACAAAAACCCTTACCTCAACGTTGACGTCGAACTTGAGTTCATTGTAGAAAAAGAGGATCGTCGTGTCGCGGAAGGGGCGTCACTGTCGTTGCGGTACACGGCATCGCATAGTCAAACTTCGAGGATTAAAAACAAACAGATTTAATTGCACCAATTAAACCCATGTTGAGGATATAATTCACAATGGAATTAAAAGAACCACAATCCCCTATCTCAATCGGTTGTTAATCGAAGATTGTCACGGGGAAGGAACGTCGCGGAAGAAACGTCGTGGAAGGAGGATCGTCGGCGTCGTTGATCTACGAGGGTTCGGCGCTCTTCGTCGCCATTCGTTGGAGGCCGGCGTTCTTCGTCGGTGAAGATGCATTCTTCGCGTTCTTCACGTTCTTCACGAAGGAGGATGATGATCTTAAAGATTTGTTTCTTTCCCCAAATCATCTCAACAAGCAACCCCTCAACACAAACAAGTGTTGGTATTAATTTACTCTTGATTCCAATAATTAGAAATTAAAATTTAGGAAACGAACAATTAATTCGATGAATTAATTGTAACGACTTAACTGCCCAATTAATAGGGGCGTTTCTTAACCAGAAAAACGCATGTTTTGTAACGCCCCGACCCCAGCTACCCAGAGTCGGTGCATTAATTACATAACATTGGCATGATCACAAGAAAGATCAAATCCCGAAAGACCGATTGGTTTAGTAGCCTTGGAAACACTAGATATAATCATAAAGTTTTACATTACATTTCAAAGTGAAAAACTACTACAACAACAAAGTCTTCATATCCACACTATTAACCCCTCATAATATCCCTGCAAGTCATTCATAAATTACTTCTTCACTACCTGGGGAAAATAAAACATAGAAAAGGGTTGAGCTCAAATGCCCAGTAAGGATAACAATATAGTGGAACATTCATAATAAGAATAAACATTTAAGGCAATGAATTACTAAAACAAAAGCCTTTTAAAATTGAACTTCAACATAGTATGGCAAAAATAAAAATGAAATAATGCCATTTACTTATTCACATGGATATTCTACTAATCGAATAATCACATGCAATATCAATAACCACTTTCATAATGTTGGAATGCATAATGCCAGACTATCATAACCACATAGCCAAGGCCTCGTGCCAAGACTACAAATAAGATTTTGTCAAGGCCTTGTGCCAAGACACTAGTTTGTCTCATGAGACCTACCGATGCATCGAGGAGCTATAGCGGGCTCCACCCGTCACTTATTAAGTCCAATGCATTCCCATATGAAAAGGTTTAAACATAACATAAACATTCGTATTAAAACTAGCATACGAAATGTCAATAATTTCACCATAAACTATGAATGGTATAAAAATAGCACATCCACAGTCAAACATATCAAAAAACCTTCAATACAATATAGAAGTTTTGTATCATAATAAATCAACTTCAAATAATCTTAAAATCCATCAAAGGATGTTGACATAGATGAAATCAAAATTCTTTTTAAAGAAGTATCTCCTTTTATTTTGAAATCATTTAAGATCCATATAAAATAAAACATTTTCTTTGAAAATATTCTTATAAGCTTGTAAGGAAAGCTTTGAAGATTTTATAACGGCGTAAAATAACCGCACCCGCCGTATAAGTTAAAAAAAACATTCTTACCTCAATTCTGTCGAAAAGGTTAAAAAGGACCTTGTTTTGAAAACGACGGAAATATTCCTTTATAAACCTCTTATAAAAAGTCAAAAAATGGTATAAATGACTTTAACCCATATTCTTGTAAATAGTAAAAATGTTTTGAAATACATTTTTAAGAAACATGGATGTGGATGATAAAGAGATCCCAGTAGATTATTACATATAAACAACCTCGGATAATGAAGAGATTGTGAAATAACCCTTACCTTGTACTTTTCCTTGGTTGGGGTAGGTTAACCTCCTGTATAATGGTGAAATAATTGTTATTAAATTATACAAGAATCATATATATTAATATGATATCATATATGATCTTTTAACATTGATTTATTAATAATATCTTAGAATTATCATCGTTTCGGGTGTTAACTTACTCATTTTCTTTTATATGTTTTGTTACATAAGCCATGTTTGTTGTATCTTATTCATATCCAGAATGATATCAAGTCCTTAAACATCATTTTTAAATCATAAAATGATAATTATACTTGAATGGATACGATGGAGAATGAATCTCATCGCGTTCGTGGAGACGGTAGTCCGTACGTACGCACGAGCGACAATATCATTCTTTTGATATTAAAATAATATATAAATGAATGGTATATCATATATACAGAATCATTAACATGTTATATTTATTATTTACATGAGTTACACATCATTATTATACCCATCCAAATAATATTATATTGAATAACAATTACACCACGACGTGGAGACGGTAAGCCGTACGTACGCACGTATGGTGACATGTTATTCAAAGGGTGGATAGAATACTGAATATGGTTGTACCATACTTATAATAACATCACAGTATATGTGAGATACTGGAGTTATTATTTTAGAATGGTAAGAACAAAGGAAGAAGAAGTGGAAGAAGAAATGAACTTAGAAAAGGGTGGTGAAATCATTACCTCTTCTTCGGGTTCTTCCTTTTGATTTGATCAAAAGGGCTCCTTAGGTTGGCTTTCTGATCCAACTAAGGCCTCTAGGTTGTAGTGAGGGATGTTGGGAGATTATTTGGGCAGTGTTTGGCCGAACCAAAAGGCTTTGAAGGTGTGAAGAAATGAGAAGGAGGAGTGCCCTTTTATAAGAGGGGTGAGGGGCACCTTTGGAAAAGCTAGAAATATTAATTTATAATAAATTCATATTCGGTTTCTAAAGGCTCCAAAGTTGACTATTCAAAGGATGAGGTGGGGATAGGTCGAAAACAACTCATCCAATAGAATTTAGACAGGTTTGGGTACTTATATTAACCTTATCTTTAAGTATTAACTCTAAGTTAATTAGTTTCACTTTTACAATGTCTCTTTGTATTTTTATATATTATGGTTAATAAACTTACTATATACATCCAAGCGACCCCCAAGTGGTCCATTAATGATTAACCTATCATAATATAAGTCTCTTGGCCGAACCTTAGATTTTTAGGAATTTAATATCAATTAATAATATAATATTTGTTTTAAGAACTCTTTTATGTCAATTTTGACACTATTCAATAGTTGATTTTTGTGAAACTCATAACAGATTGATTACTTCGAACAAAGTAAATTAAATCAATCCTAATATATCATATTATCCTAGAAAATTAGTTTAATTCATTAAAAGTTTCATATTATATTTATTTGGGTATTTATAATATCAATTATTTTAATTTTTCACTATTATAGTAATTACTGCATCATCATTGTGTCATAAATAAAATAACCTATTTAATGTCTAAAAATTATAAATAAAATATCATTATGTAGGAAATCTTTGTATCTTTCTAATGAATATTTATAATCTAAAATCCAACATATATAACCCTATGTAAAAATTGTTGTTCTAAAAGATATATGCTTGTGTGATTTTTGTATTCATTTTAACTAAATTAAAATAAAGTGTCATTATCACTTACAAGTGGATCCATGGGGTCCCAAAATTGACACAAAGATGCCCATGGTCGACCATCTATCAACCAATAGGGTTAAGACACGTTTTTAGGGTAATTTAGTATTATTATAATATTATTATTTTAACCCTTATTTACCGGATTTACCCTTAACCATGGTAAATAAAATATTTACCGCAGTAATTATTCAAAATGTCAAAAAATAAAAGTTACCTATTTACACAATTTGAACATCCTGATTCCAAATATGGAATCCATTTTCCTAAATTCAAAACACATAAGTGGCAGAAATTAATTTAAAATTAATTCCCGCTGTCAAAACAAAAAGCGTGTTTTTAAGAGATAATAACTATCAAAAGATTGACACTTGTTTATGTTCAGTTTAATTGTAAAATTATGTCCAATGACCAACATTATATTAAATGGTAAAAATATATTCTAAATATACTTTAAAACCACTCAAATTCATAATTTATCACTATTAATTATTTTGATTAAAAAAGTTGTTTTTAATTAAAATTTAGTAATTTTCACTATTCATCAAAATATGAAAGTTATCCGAAAAGTACCAAAATTTCACCTTAGGCTAAATTCGATATTCCGAGTCCAAAAATGAAGTCCATTTTCAAATATAAAATATATATAATTTCAAAAATTAGGTATTACTATTCACAACGGCTAGTTTAATTAGTTGTGGTGTGTGTTAGAACTCGAGGTTGCGTACAACACACGCTATCACATTATTCAAAGGGAAACGTACCGTAGAAGCTTGGGGTGTTACATTCTCCCCTCCTTCAAATAATTGCGTCCTCGCAATTTCTAGGGTATTACTGCATAAAAAGACTCGGGTGGTTCTTCATCATAAGTTCCTCGGGTTCCCACGTTGCATCTTCCATCTTATGATTTCTCCACAAAACTTTTACCAGACGCGTCGTCCGGTTTCTCAGTACTTGTTCTCTTGTATCAAGAATCCTGACGGGCTCTTCACAATAGGAAAGATCGGGTTCCAGTTCTAATTCCTCATAGGTGAGTACATGCGTTGGGTCAGGCATGTATTTCCTCAACAGAGATACGTGGAACACATCGTGAACTTTGGAGAGACTTGGCGGCATTGCCAATCGGTAAGCTACAACCCCAATTCGTTCTAGAATTTCGAAAGGTCCGATGTACCTGGGACTCAATTTACCTTTCTTACCAAAACGTATGACTCCCTTCCACGGAGATACCTTCAGGAAAACATGATCACCGACTTGAAATTCCAAATCCTTCCTTCGATTATCGGCATAGCTCTTCTGCCTACTTTGAGCTACTTTAATGTGATTTTGGATTACCTTCACCTTTTCCACCGTTTCCTCCACCAGTTCTGGGCCTACAAGTTTTCTTTCACCAACGTCATCCCAACAGGTTGGTGTACGACATCTCTTTCCGTATAACGCTTCATATGGTGCCATCTGAATACTCGAATGGAAGCTATTGTTATAGGAAAATTCTACTAGTGGTAAATATTGATCCCACATACCCTGAAAATCAAGTGAGCAAGATCTCAACATGTCTTCTAAGGTCTGAATAGTCCGTTCTGATTGTCCGTCTGTCTGAGGGTGGTAAGCAGTGCTCAAATGAAGTTCAGTATCCAGAGATTTCTGAAGACTTTTCCAAAATCTTGAAGTAAAACGGGGATCACGATCAGAAACAATCGATAGGGGTACTCCATGAAGTCTCACAACTTCATTAATGTATAGTCTTGCTAGACGTTCCAGGGGTAGATCTTCTCTTATAGCAAGAAAATGTGCTGACTTGGTAAGACGATCAACAATAACCCATATTGCATCGTTCCTTCTAGGAGTCTTTGGTAGCCCCATGACAAAGTCCATTGTAATATTGTCCCATTTCCACTCCGGTATGGGAAGAGGTTGCATGACTCCTCCAGGCTGTTGCCTTCCAGCTTTCACTTGTTGACAAACCATACATCTTGACACAAAATCAGCAATCTCCCTCTTCATGTTGTCCCACCAAAAATGTTCCTTCAAATCTCTATACATTTTGGTGCTCCCAGGGTGTATAGAGAAATTGGAACTATGAGAATCATCCAGCAATTCCCTTTTTAGATCAGGTATATTGGGAACACAAAGTCTCTTCCCGAATTTCAAAATTCCATCTTCATACACAAAGTCTCTCAATCTCCCATCATTCACAGCTTTAATCTTCTTCTGAAATTCTTCATCATCGGTCTGAGAAATCTTAATCCTTTCTAGTAAAGATGGTTTGGCAACCATTTGAAAAAGCATTGATGTTTCACCTTCCCTGGTTATTCCCATGTCCATCTTCACTAGATCCATGAAAATTGGATCCCTTTCAATTCTCATCATGTTCAGAACTCCATGGTCTTTTCTGCTCAAAGCATCTGCTACTTTGTTTGCTTTCCCCGGGTGGTAGTGTATCGTGCAATCATAATCCTTGAGTAATTCAAGCCATCTCCTTTGCCTCATGTTGAGTTCTTTTTGTGAGAAAATATACTTCAAACTCTTGTGATCAGTATAAATCTCACATTTTTCACCATAGAGGTAGTGCCTCCATATCTTCAAAGCAAAGATCACAGCTGCTAACTCGAGATCATGAGTAGGATAGTTTTGTTCATGAATTTTCAACTGTCGTGATGCATAGGCAATAACTCTATCATTCTGCATAAGGACACAACCAAATCCTTTCTTTGATGCATCACTATAAATAACGAACCCATCATTCCCCGATGGTAGAGTCAATATAGGATCATTGACTAATCTTCTCTTCAGTTATTCGAAACATTCTTCACACTCTTTTGTCCAAACAAATTTAACCCCTTTACGTGTGAGCTTCGTTAATGGGTTAGCCAATCGGGCAAAATTCTGGACGAAACGTCGATAATAACCTGCCAAACCAATAAAACTACGTACCTCAGTTATACTCGTAGGTGCTGGCCATTCTTGGATTGCCTTGGTCATAGAAGGATCAACAGAGATTCCATCTTTAGAGACAATATGGCCAAGAAAAGAAATCTCCTGAAGCCAGAATTCACACTTGCTAAACTTCCCATATAATTCATGCCTCCTCAGAGTCTTCAAGATAATGCGCAAGTGATTTTCATGATCTTTGTAGGTTTTGGAGTATACCAAGATATCATCAATAAATACCACCACAAATTCATCGAGATACTCCTTGAAAACTCTATTCATCAGATCCATGAATACAGAGGGTGCATTAGTCAATCCAAACGGCATTACAGTAAACTCGTAATGCCCGTACCTGGTTCGAAATGCTGTCTTCGGAATGTCTTCCTTCTTCACACACAACTGATGGTATCCAGATCGAAGGTCAATCTTTGAAAAGTATTGAGCTCCATGAAGTTGGTCAAATAAATCATCAATACGAGGTAGGGGATACTTGTTTTTTATCGTTATATCATTGATCTCCCTGTAGTCGATACATAACCTCATAGATCAATCTTTCTTTTTAACAAAAAGAACAGGGGCTCCCCATGGAGAAACACTAGGGCGAATAAATCCCTTATTACTCAATTCCTCTAGTTGTTTCTTTAGTTCGACTATCTCTACAGTGGCCATTCTATAAGGGGTCTTCGATATAGGCCTTGATCCATGAATCAAATCAATGGAAAACTCAACTTCTCGTTCTGGAGGATGTCCAGGTAAATCTTCCGGAAATACATCTACAAATTCTTTCACAACAGGTACATCCTCTATTTGAACATTCCTTTCCTCACCGACAGTTATTTCATTCTCTTCCTCCCCAATAATTGAATTAAGTTGAGCTACTGGGGGTGGATCTAAATAAGAATTAGGTGGTGACGATTCTGCTCTAAAAATAAGGTGCTCCTTATCATTATCATCAAGAATCGTAACCTCTTTCTTCTTACAATAAATCTTCGCATCATAGTCCGAAAGCCAGTCCATACCGAGGATTATATCAAACTCAATCATAGGTATGACGATGAGATCAGCGGATAAAGAAAATTTATGTGCTCTAATGGGGACTGATTCGCAAAACTTTGTTGCAACGATACTTCCCTTAGGAGTTTTAACTGACAACTCCCTTATTAAATCAAATTGGAAATATCTAATTTTCTTAGCAAACTGGGAAGATATGAAACAATGCGATGATCCAGAATCAAATAATGCATTTGCTAAACTTGAGGAAACCATTAAATTACCTGCCACCACGTCTTTCGGAGTTTCTACCTCAGCAGTAGTGATAGCATAAGCCTGGCCTTGATCCCTTGGCCTTTTCTGAGGTAAGTTCTCCTGACGCTTAGGACATGCATTTGCATAATGCCCCATCTCCCTGCAATTGTAGCACTGAACGTTGGTATCTTCCTTCTTCCCCTTGCAATCATGAGCTTGGTGGCCTTTTTCACCACACTTGTAACAGACTCCCATTCCCTTCAGGCAAGCACCAGGGTGTTTCTTCCCGCACTTACCACAAGATGGATATTCAACCTTTCCCTTCTTCCCCTTATTTCCATTCCCAGATTGATCAGCAGGTCTCTTCTTCTCTTGCTTTGCTTTAAAGTCATAAGACTTAGAGAATTCCTTTTCGGTCTTGATAGCACATGAGACAATGTCTTCGTACGATGAAAAGGATTGTGAGACTAATGCTCGACGGAGAAATGGTTTTAACCCATCAAAGAAACGATCAATCTTACTTCTTGGGTTGCGAATATAATCACCAGCGTACCTCGCTAACCTTGTAAAGTTAGCCTCATACTTTGTGACATTCTCATCCTCCTTTTGTCTCAGACTCAGAAATTGTCTTTCCATATCTGCTCGATGGTCGCGAGGAAAGTATTTTTCTAAAAACAGATCTTTGAACTCCCTCCACTCCATATTTGACACTTCATCATCTTCTTTCGTATTTTGAATCAATGACCACCATTGATCAGCATCTCCAGTGAGGCGGTAAACTGCCATGATAACTTTTTCCCTTTCACTGCTCCCCAAAGCCTGAAATATTTTCTCTAGGGAAAATATCCATTGCTCAGCTACTAAGGGATTTGTATTCCCATTGAACGTTGGTGGTTGTTGCCTCATGAATCGATCTAACATTGATCCTCCACGTTGCGGATCAGGGTGCTCCATACGGGTAAGGTTATTATTCATAACCTGAGTAAGTTGTCCTAGTATGGTGATTAGTTGATCAGCACCAGTTGCATCACCAGCCCCACTATAATTATCTTGAGCAGGAGGGCAATCCCTACATGGAGTGCGCGCATTGATACGGTTTCCATTTCTTCCACTAGGCGCCATTTCTAAACAATGGCATAAACTAGATCAGTTTATGAATCAAAATACATAATCCCATACTTATAAAACACTTAACATAAATTGAACTATTTATGGATATAATCCATAATCATAAAAATGTTTTTCTTTGAGGAAGTATATACTCATAAACCCTTCATAATGATTTGTAAAGATAGTGAGAGTTATCCTAAGCATATCCCCCGGGAGTGTCGTAACCAAGAGTGCAGCAAGGCCCGTTGTCGTGCACCAGTTCCCGTTCGAGTCTAGCTCAAAGCGGTGTTTTCGGGTTTTACCCCTAGGTACATCTGTGCCAGAGCCGCCTCTACCTGCTCGTATCCAGACAGGGATGTATTGCTCGGAAAACTCACAAAATCTCTACAATACCAAAATTCTAGGAAGTTCTTCTATACTAATCCTCAAAGTTCATCTTAGGTCTACGTGCTCTAATCAGAGTTTATCTAAATCTAGTTTCCAAGGTTTGTACTAAACTTCCTCTGATACCAACTGTAACGCCCCGACCCCAGCTACCCAGAGTCGGTGCATTAATTACATAACATTGGCATGATCACAAGAAAGATCAAATCCCGAAAGACCGATTGGTTTAGTAGCCTTGGAAACACTAGATATAATCATAAAGTTTTACATTACATTTCAAAGTGAAAAACTACTACAACAACAACGTCTTCATATCCACACTATTAACCCCTCATAATATCCCTGCAAGTCATTCATAAATTACTTCTTCACTACCTGGGGAAAATAAAACATAGAAAAGGGGTGAGCTCAAATGCCCAGTAAGGATAACAATATAGTGGAACATTCATAATAAGAATAAACATTTAAGGCAATGAATTACTAAAACAAAAGCCTTTTAAAATTGAACTTCAACATAGTATGGAAAAAATAAAAATGAAATAATGCCATTTACTTATTCACATGGATATTCTACTAATCGAATAATCACATGCAATATCAATAACCACTTTCATAATGTTGGAATGCATAATGCCAGACTATCATAACCACATAGCCAAGGCCTCGTGCCAAGACTACAAATAAGATTTTGTCAAGGCCTTGTGCCAAGACACTAGTTTGTCTCATGAGACCTACCGATGCATCGAGGAGCTATAGCGGGCTCCACCCGTCACTTATTAAGTCCAATGCATTCCCATATGAAAAGGTTTAAACATAACATAAACATTCGTATTAAAACTAGCATACGAAATGTCAATAATTTCACCATAAACTATGAATGGTATAAAAATAGCACATCCACAGTCAAACATATCAAAAAACCTTCAATACAATATAGAAGTTTTGTATCATAATAAATCAACTTCAAATAATCTTAAAATCCATCAAAGGATGTTGACATAGATGAAATCAAAATTCTTTTTAAAGAAGTATCTCCTTTTATTTTGAAATCATTTAAGATCCATATAAAATAAAACATTTTCTTTGAAAATATTCTTATAAGCTTGTAAGGAAAGCTTTGAAGATTTTATAACGGCGTAAAATAACCGCACCCGCCGTATAAGTTAAAAAAAACATTCTTACCTCAATTCTGTCGAAAAGGTTAAAAAGGACCTTGTTTTGAAAACGACGGAAATATTCCTTTATAAACCTCTTATAAAAAGTCAAAAAATGGTATAAATGACTTTAACCCATATTCTTGTAAATAGTAAAAATGTTTTGAAATACATTTTTAAGAAACATGGATGTGGATGATAAAGAGATCCCAGTAGATTATTACATATAAACAACCTCGGATAATGAAGAGATTGTGAAATAACCCTTACCTTGTACTTTTCCTTGGTTGGGGTAGGTTAACCTCCTGTATAATGGTGAAATAATTGTTATTAAATTATACAAGAATCATATATATTAATATGATATCATATATGATCTTTTAACATTGATTTATTAATAATATCTTAGAATTATCATCGTTTCGGGTGTTAACTTACTCATTTTCTTTTATATGTTTTGTTACATAAGCCATGTTTGTTGTATCTTATTCATATCCAGAATGATATCAAGTCCTTAAACATCATTTTTAAATCATAAAATGATAATTATACTTGAATGGATACGATGGAGAATGAATCTCATCGCGTTCGTGGAGACGGTAGTCCGTACGTACGCACGAGCGACAATATCATTCTTTTGATATTAAAATAATATATAAATGAATGGTATATCATATATACAGAATCATTAACATGTTATATTTATTATTTACATGAGTTACACATCATTATTATACCCATCCAAATAATATTATATTGAATAACAATTACACCACGACGTGGAGACGGTAAGCCGTACGTACGCACGTATGGTGACATGTTATTCAAAGGGTGGATAGAATACTGAATATGGTTGTACCATACTTATAATAACATCACAGTATATGTGAGATACTGGAGTTATTATTTTAGAATGGTAAGAACAAAGGAAGAAGAAGTGGAAGAAGAAATGAACTTAGAAAAGGGTGGTGAAATCATTACCTCTTCTTCGGGTTCTTCCTTTTGATTTGATCAAAAGGGCTCCTTAGGTTGGCTTTCTGATCCAACTAAGGCCTCTAGGTTGTAGTGAGGGATGTTGGGAGATTATTTGGGCAGTGTTTGGCCGAACCAAAAGGCTTTGAAGGTGTGAAGAAATGAGAAGGAGGAGTGCCCTTTTATAAGAGGGGTGAGGGGCACCTTTGGAAAAGCTAGAAATATTAATTTATAATAAATTCATATTCGGTTTCTAAAGGCTCCAAAGTTGACTATTCAAAGGATGAGGTGGGGATAGGTCGAAAACAACTCATCCAATAGAATTTAGACAGGTTTGGGTACTTATATTAACCTTATCTTTAAGTATTAACTCTAAGTTAATTAGTTTCACTTTTACAATGTCTCTTTGTATTTTTATATATTATGGTTAATAAACTTACTATATACATCCAAGCGACCCCCAAGTGGTCCATTAATGATTAACCTATCATAATATAAGTCTCTTGGCCGAACCTTAGATTTTTAGGAATTTAATATCAATTAATAATATAATATTTGTTTTAAGAACTCTTTTATGTCAATTTTGACACTATTCAATAGTTGATTTTTGTGAAACTCATAACAGATTGATTACTTCGAACAAAGTAAATTAAATCAATCCTAATATATCATATTATCCTAGAAAATTAGTTTAATTCATTAAAAGTTTCATATTATATTTATTTGGGTATTTATAATATCAATTATTTTAATTTTTCACTATTATAGTAATTACTGCATCATCATTGTGTCATAAATAAAATAACTTATTTAATGTCTAAAAATTATAAATAAAATAACATTATGTAGGAAATCTTTTTATCTTTCTAATGAATATTTATAATCTAAAATCCAACATATATAACCCTATGTAAAAATTGTTGTTCTAAAAGATATATGCTTGTGTCATTTTTGTATTCATTTTAACTAAATTAAAATAAAGTGTCATTATCACTTACAAGTGGATCCATGGGGTCCCAAAATTGACACAAAGATGCCCATGGTCGACCATCTATCAACCAATAGGGTTAAGACACGTTTTTAGGGTAATTTAGTATTATTATAATATTATTATTTTAACCCTTATTTACCGGATTTACCCTTAACCATGGTAAATAAAATATTTACCGCAGTAATTATTCAAAATGTCTAAAAATAAAAGTTACCTATTTACACAATTTGAACATCCTGATTCCAAATATGGAATCCATTTTCCTAAATTCAAAACACAGAAGTGGCAGAAATTAATTTAAAATTAATTCCCGCTGTCAAAACAAAAAGCGTGTTTTTAAGAGATAATAACTATCAAAAGATTGACACTTGTTTATGTTCAGTTTAATTGTAAAATTATGTCCAATGACCAACATTATATTAAATGGTAAAAATATATTCTAAATATACTTTAAAACTACTAAAATTCATAATTTATCACTATTAATTATTTTGATTAAAAAAGTTGTTTTTAATTAAAATTTAGTAATTTTCACTATTCATCAAAATATGAAAGTTATCCGAAAAGTACCAAAATTTCACCTTAGGCTAAATTCGATATTCCGAGTCCAAAAATGAAGTCCATTTTCAAATATAAAATATATATAATTTCAAAAATTAGGTATTACTATTCACAACGGCTAGTTTAATTAGTTGTGGTGTGTGTTAGAACTCGAGGTTGCGTACAACACACGCTATCACATTATTCAAAGGGAAACGTACCGTAGAAGCTTGGGGTGTTACATGTTTGACTTTCATTAAAGAGGGGGTTGCGGGTGCATTACCTAGAGGTAAAGAAACGGTTGGGCTTGTGTGGGCCCCACCTCACAAATATCCTACCAAGTGGGTAGGATATTTTGGGTTCCACCTTATCCGCATAACCTAGCTTAAGTGGCTTTAAGTGAAATAAAATAAAGTGTTGCACCACTTTTATTTTATTTCTTAACTTAACCCCAAAAATTAAAAACCACACCCGAGTAAACGCAACTCCGGAAATGGAATTTCTAAGAAAATACTGGTGTTGTGATTCCATCAGTGCCCTTGGAATTCGATTCTGAGAACCGGTTTAAAAGTTAGAAAAACCTTCTCGTTCGTTCACTGAACGTACCCGAGCCAATCTTCGGAAAAAGATTCTGGGCACACCGGGCCTCGGAATCAGGTGCTGTTGGAAACTGTGTTCTTGTAAAATTCCAAAGAAAATTATGAAAAAAAAATTTCTTGAATTCTTATGGGTCTTTACATCACTCCCACCTCAGGGCTTTACATCCCGGTAAAGATACATCATAAACTAGGGAAGCAAATGTGGGTACTGAGCACGCATCTGAGCCCCCCGCTCCCAAGTTCTCTCCTGGAGGTTCCCGTGCTGCCATCTGATGCGCACTAGAGGAATCGACCGTCCACGTAGGACCTTCTCTTGTCGATCCTCGATCTCCACCGGGACCTTCGCAAAAGTTTCCCCATCATCAACGTCCAGCTCCCCATGGTCAATGATATGCATCGGGTCGAGCTCGTTTCTCCCCAGTTGAGATACATGGAAGTCGTCGTACACCTGGTGCAACTGAGGTGGGTGGGTCAAGCGGTAAACCACCTTGCCTACCCTGCTGAGGACCTAGAAAGGTCCGTTGAACCTTGGGGATAACTTGTCGCCTCGGCCACATCCCCATAACTCACGTCGAGGTGTGACCCCAAAGGAAATGTGGTCGCCATCCTCGAACTCTATTGGTCTCCGCCTCCTGTCAGGACAAGACTGTTCCCGGCTCTGAGCTGTCCTCATCCGCTCTTGGATGACTTGGACCTTTCTGGTCCTACAAAAGCTGCAGAGAATTCTTCTTTACCGAGAAGAGAAATTCAGTCTCATCCTCTGGATGAACCACGTTCTTCGCCTAATACAGTCAATCCCGTCAAGGATGATACTAACCCATAGCAAGGATGGTGTCGTAAGGCCTCAACGCTACTACCAAGAGATCCAAATGTTACTCTTGCCTCCAAGGGTTGAGTCACACTATCGGCATCAGTGTGTTGTCATTGGGTCTCCTCTAGTAGGTATCTCAAAGTGAGGGTCAATTCAACGGTTTTTAAACCCGGAACCTCTTAGTAACAACACAAGAGCAGACAGGAAGGTAAACGCCAAACGAAAGGTGTCTTTTATTACTGCAGCTCAAAGTACAAAGACACAAAACATCTACAAACAAACATCAACAATGCTAGAAGCAGCAAAAAGAAAAGTCACCAGGTCTGGAGCTAGTCCCGCTCTTGTCCATCTGCTCCCGGAGCTCCCTGATTGTTGGCCTCAGCTGCCTAAAGCTGAGCTCTCCCATGTCCACCACCTCCCTTCGGTTGGGGTGGACCTCTTGGTGGTGGTGGTGGTGGTAGCACCTCGAAGCGTCGTCCACCCCTAGCTGTATGGTCAGCTCCCCTGCCACGGTCTCCTCCTCCATGCGGTTTGCCTCGATCAAAACTCTGCCTCTGCTTGGGAGGTCCTTCGTTTATCTGCTGGTCATCCGTATGGCGGGTCGGATAGTCACGAGCCATGTGACTAACCCCACCGTATGAGTAACTTTGTCCGCTCATGGTAAGTCATTGTCCACCCCGGGTGCCTCGCACAAATGATCCTGTGTCACGCAGTCGACCACCCGTAGGTCTAGTCCTCTTGGACCCCATCATCATCTGTCTACATCCCACTGCAGAAGACTTTTCCGCATGCCTACTAGTGGTGGGTCCTGCTGCTGGAGACTAATCAGTAAGGAAACTCTCCACTAAGAGGGCTCTCTCCAATACCCATGTCTGTGTCGGAATCCTATCAGAAACAGCTGAAGCTCTGATCTCTCGCCTGAGCCCCTGATCGAAGGTTCGAGACTTGAAGAATGGGTCTCGTACCGTGTCTATGGAATAGCGTGAGAGATCAGTAAACCTCACCACGTTCTGGGCTACTGTCATGATGCCTTGCCGCAGCTGTAGAAGCTCCTGGATGCGCACCGCACGGAGGGTGGATGGGATGAATTCTGAGCAGAAGAGGCTCTCAAAGTCCGTCCAGAGTAGATATGCCTCATCGTGCACCTGGAGCATCAAGCTCCACCATCTTCCTGTTGCCGCGTGCAGTAGGCTCGCTGCGAGGATCACAATGTGGTCTGTGGTGTCCTCACTAACATGAAAACCCGTACAACTGCCTCCAGCCAGTCCTCGACTTCCTGTGGGTCCATCTCCCCATGGAACCTCGGTGGTTGCTGGCATTGAAACTCATGAAGTGCACTAAGGTGATGTGCATCATCACCGGCTGGGGCTGGTAGCATCGGTGGCTCGGCAGGTATAGGTACCGCCAGTGCCTTTGCTGTCAAAGGGCCCTGTACAGAGGCCTCATTGCTCGGCGGGCTGTCGTCACGTACAACTCTCAGAACCATAGCTGGTTGTTGTCGTGGGGCCATCCTGAAAATAAAAATGTGCACCGCAGTCAAACAATATACCTGGTGAGCTGACATAAAGTAATCACAAAGAAAACAGGAAACCCACATGCAATCAATGTTTTCCCGAATTAAGTCGGAAATCTGAAGTCAGGGTCCTGGTGTATGGATACGTCGGTCACCGCACCAACACTGGACTCCCTGAACTGATAACCACACCCAATACGCTTAACACTATAGCTTCACATAGAAAAAGATCAGAGTCCCATGTTCTGTAGTAGAACCGAACTCCTCTGATACCAATTTGTCACGACCCTTCCTCGTGGCCCGTACCGTGACTACCCCAAGCCCACCTTCCATAAGCCAGGGGCTGGCGACTAGCACCAAGGTGTAAATCCCAGTAAAAAGGAAAATCATTTCCTTTTTAACGTAAACAAACATCACAGAGCAAGAAATAAGTAGAAGTAAACACTATGTAAAAACTGAGTACAACAGTAAGTGAGGGATAAGTAAGTGGGCCAGTATACAAACACACACTGAAAGTAAAGTATAACTAGAATAGAAAAACAACAACTGAAAGTAAAGTTGTATCGTCGAGCCGTCCACTGGAAGTCCCACCTAAAGGGTGGGTACAGATAGCCTCCACAGCTCCTCGGGTCCAGCCGTCTGCTTCGAGTACGCCTCTCCCAGTGGTCCACCTCCAGGTATCGTCCTACTCCGCAAGCCTCAACCACGGTCAGCGTTGTCCATTGTCTGCAACCAACACAACGTAGTGCGGTCATATCCCATGTAGGGGTGAGTATAAGCTACTCAGTAGGGACCCCGAGACCCCCGAAGGTCTCCTAGATTCCACAAAGGATAAACCACAAAGGAAAGATACAATCACGAAGTAACATCCGACACTGCTTAGGTATATTCACATACATATACCTAGGTCATCAATTCTCGTTCGGCTCCAACATCTGAGCCCACATGCAACCCAGTCCACACAGGAAAGCAAAACATAAATCCACATAGGATAGCACAACATAATCAACATAGGAAAGCGAAACAGGATTTTCAGCTCACACCGGTATACTTCTTCTTAAGACAATAGAGATGATCAGATGTAGCCACTGATTCATCTAAGACGTCGGATCCGCAAGGGATCGGTAGGTACTAACCCCTGCAATGACCCACACAGGATCGATCAGGAAGTTGAAACCATAGCTATTGGGAAACTCTATCTCCATCAAGTACAGTGGGTATGACGCTACAACCAAGCGCTTCCATCTAACCTTGGACTGCTGTAGTACTCCACCTATCTAGTACTATAGGCCTGCTGCTACAACCAAGCGCTTCCCACCATGGGTCTGCCGCTACAAGCAAGCTCTCCCCCTCATAGCCTCTAAAGGTACTCCTTTTGTTGAGTACGACGGGTCTGCCGCTACAACCAAGTGCTCCTATGTCGTGGGTCTGCTGCTACAACCAAGCGCTCCCCCGTGCTGCTACAACCAAACGCTCCTCCGTCGTAGGTCTGCCGCTATAACCAAGCGCTCCTCCGTCATGGGTCTGCCACTACAACTAAGTGTTCCCCCTCATAGCCTCCAAAGGTACTCCTTCTGTTGAGTACTGTGGGTATGGTGCTACAACCAAGCACTCCGCTGTGGGTCTGCTGCTATAACCAAGCACTTCCCACTGGGCTATCCGTAATACACCCAGTCGTTCGATCAGCAGTCGTCAAGTCTCAACCGGCTCTAGGGTTTCCGCACATAGAATTCTCATTCAGGGAGGGTCCACTCCACGAGCCAATAGGTCGATGCATCAACGGACATTTATTCAAGATTTGATTCATCCCAAAAAGTACCGTAGTGGTCACTACCTAACCCACGGAGGATTCCCGTACTGTCTTCATTGTCGTCGCAGACGCAACCTGCTCTAGGGTTCCCGCACACAGCAAGCTCGTTCGGGAGGGTCCGCTCCACGAGCTGAGAGGAGGATACATAAACTGACACATAATCCAGATTTGATGTATCCAAAAGTTCTGTATCATCAACAGGAACTCAACGTCGCAGACGGCGCATCAATCAGACACCCGGTCTGAGAGTTATAGACGTTTTCATCCGAGGGGCCTGGTTGGTTTTTAAGTCAAAACCCACCCGACCGTACTCCACCTACATCCAAACCTCAAGCATGATTAATCCAAATGATCCATCTCACTTAGAGGAATGTATCAAAGTCGACGGCACGTCATTCGGACGTCCGGAGCTCAAGTTCTAAGCATTTCCGCTCCGAGGGCCCGATTGGTTCTGTGTACGAACGAACCCGGCCGAACCCAAAGTATTCCAAAACATTGAGTGTAGTATGTCAAAACGACCGTCTCGATCCAAGGATCACATCGCCGCTGATGGTGCATTGATCGGAGGTCCGTATCCCATGATATGGTAAAAAGACCAAAGAGGTCCGAAAAAGGGGTGTCTGGGCCCGGACAGACCCGGCCCAACCCCCCCTGGGTCGGCCCGAACCGGGCTGACTCGACCCGGGTCCGGGTCTGACCCGGACGATGCGGCACGACACGGCCTGGGTGGCCTAGCCCAGCCTGGGTGCGACCCGGCCAGGCCGGCTCGGGCGCGGCCCGGTCGCCAGGCCGCTCGACCGTAATGGTCGAGCGGTGCGCAAGGAGGGGGGGCACTTCCCCCTTGAATGATCTGTGGCCCCGCGTGGGGGGGCCACCTCTCTCCAACGGACGCGGCCGGGTTGCCGCGTCCCACCTTCGCCGGTCCCGCGCGGTCGCGGAACTGCCTCCCCACCGCCGCGGCTTCAACCACGGTGGTTCTTCCCGGGGACGCGCCGGGCGCGGCCACCTTCCTCCGTCGGTGGGTTGCTCTGCGGACCACCGGACGAGTTCTGGTGGTCGGAATCATGCGCCATCTTCGCCAAAGGCCCTCCCAAGGTCCTTCCTTCACTGCGAGGACCTCACATCTCCCGTGTGGATTGTTTTTTTGTCGTCCCCCGTTTCGCACACCAAGAATGAAAGGGCGGTGGGTTCGGACTTGTTCGTTGGTCTTCACGCACTGCGTTAGTGGTTTTAAAAGTCTCACAACAATAATTTTAACAAACCGCGGTTATAATCACATGGATTAAAATGAACAAAAACCCCTACCTCAACATTGTCATCGAACGTGAGTTCATCGCGGATGAAGAGGATTGTCGCGTCGCGGAAGGGGTGTCGCTGTCGTCGCGGTACACGGCGTCTCGTAGTCAAACTCCTAGGATTAAAAACACACTGATTTAATTTCACCAATTAAACCCATTTTGAGGATATAATTCACAAAGGAATTAAAATAACCACAATCCCCTACCTCAATCATTTATTGATCGAAGATTGTCTCGGGGAAGGAACGTCGTAGAAGAAACGTCGCTAAAGGAGGATCGTCGGCGTCGTCGATCTTCGAAGGTTCGGCGCTCTTCGTCACCCTTCGTCAGAGGCCGGTGTTCTTCATCCGCGACGATGCGTTCTTCACGTTCTTTGCATTCTTCATGAAGGAGGATTAAGATCTTCAAGCTTTATAGCTTTCCCCAAATCCTCTCAACAAGCAACCCCTCAACAAAAACAAGTGTTGGTCTTATTTTCTTCCGGATGCCAACAATTAGCAATTCAAATTTAAGAAACGAACAATTAATTCGATGAATTAATTGTAACGACTTAACTGCCCAATTAATAGGGGAGTTTCTTAACGAGAAATATGCTTGGTTAAATTTCATTAAAGAGGGGGTTGCGGGTGAGTTACTTAGAGGGAAAGAAATGGTGGGGCTAATGCGGGCCCCACCTCACAAATATCCTACCAAGTGGGTAAAATATTTTGGGTTCCACCCTTTCCGCTTAACATAGATTAAGTGGATTTAAGTGGCTTTAAGTGAAATAAAATAAAGTGTTGCACCACTTTATTTTATTTCTTAACATAACCCCAAAAATTAAAAACCACACCCGAGCAAACGCAACTTCGGAAATGGCACTTCTATGAAAATACCAGCGCTGTGATTCCATCGGTGCCCTCAGAATTCGATTTCGAGCACCGGTTCAAAAGTTAGAAAAACCCGCTCGTTCGTTCACTAAACGTACCCGATCCAAAGTTCGAAAAAAGATTCCAGGCACACCGGGCCTCGGAATCAGGTGCCGTCAGAAACTGCATTCTTGTAAAATTCCAAAAAAATTAAGAAAAAAAATTTCCTTAAATTTTTACAAGTCTTTAAAAAACATTCTGATTTAAGGAAAAGAGAATCCAAAAAATTTAAAACCAAAAGAAACTACCATAAATTAAATTATGATTATACAAACTCAGGAAATAAAACATACCTTCTGGATTTCCAGGAAAATTATTCATAGTGAGGGATAAAAATTCTTGAAGAACATTAGATTCTAAAAAAATTTGATATCGAAAATTTGAAAAACTGATTACCAATTTGGAGAAAATTATGAAAAGGATGGAAAAAATTTCATTACAAAAATTTAAAAAATATTCAATAAGAAAACATAGAAAATATTTAGTACAAAAAATTTATAAAATCTTACTACAAATATATCCATTAAAAATGATTTGAAAAATCTGACTATGAAAATTTCAATTATGAACGAGTTAAAAAATCCGACTACGAAAAATTTCCATTATGAAAGATTTGAAAATGAACAAGAAAATGTACTCCCTGTATAAAAATGAAGTTATTACTGTAAAGAGGTTGGTTTCAACAGAAAGTTATCATGGAATATTACCTTATGGTTATCATTCCTAAATTCTACTTAATGTATTTAGATCTATCATAGGGTAAATATTTTGTGAAAATATCAGCAAATTCATCTTGTGTTCTGATAAATTGAATAATGATATGCCTTTTTAGTGTGTAAGCCATACGAAAGTGATGCATAATATCTATGTGTTTTTCATGATAGTGATGTGTAGGGTTTTTACTAAGGGAAATGACATTAGTATTATCAATCAAAATTTGTTTTTTTGGTAAAACTCATTCCATAGTCTGTGAGTGTGTGTTGCATCCAAGACACTTGTGCACAAAAACTTCCAGCTACTGCATATTTTTCTTCAGTGGTGGAAAGCACAACTGATTTTTGTTTCTTTCATACCCAAGAAACCTATGAATCTCCTAAAAATAGCATGTTCTGGATGTACTATTTCTATCCATTTTACTTCCACCAATGTCAGTTTCTGAAAATCATTTCAAAACAAAATCATTTCCAGAAGTATAAAACAGTCCAAGATCCATGGTTCCCTTTAAGTATCGAAAAATTATTTTCACTACCTTTAAATGAGATTCCTTATGAATGGATTGATATCTTGCACATAAGAATATTAAAAATAATATGCTTGGACGACTAGCTGCTATGTAATATAGACTTCCTATCATACCTCTAAAATATTTTTTGTATAATGGTTTCCTAGCTTCATCATGATCAAGTGAATTTGAGGTACCAATGGGAGTACTTATACTCTTAGTGTTGTCATATCCATACTTTTTAATAAGATCTTTAATAAAATTATGTTGTGACATATAAATTACTTATAGTTTTTGAGAAATTTTAAGACCAAGAAAAAATGTTAACTCACCCATCATACTCATTTCAAACTCATATTTCATTAGATCTGAAAATGAATTAGTTAAAGATTCATTATTTGAACAAAATATAACGTCATCAACAAAAATTTGAAGAATAAAAATATTTTTCTTATCTTTCATTATAAAAAGGGTTGGATCTCCATTTCCATTAACAAAATAAAACATTTAAAATCAATGTTTTTTCAAGAAGAACGATGTCACCTATACCAATAATTTATCCCTTATCATTATCTCCGAATGTTACATTTCCTCCTTTCGTCTTGATAATATTTTAAAAGTAGTTTTTGTTACCATTCATATGCCGGGAACATCCACTATCGTAGTACCAAGTATTTCTGTGGGTACTTACTTTATTTTCCTGAAAATAAGTATGTTAGACAGTCGGAATCCAAACATTCTTGGATCCAAAAATTTCAGAAATAAAAATTTTAGGTACCAAATTTCCTTAGAAAAATGGGAATTATGAAATCCTATAGACTGAGTTTTGTTTTGGGAATAATTTTTTGGCCAGTGTCCACCGCACTGACACTTTGTGCATAAATGAGCACTTTGAGGAAGAAAATGATTGTTACTAAAAAATAGTTTAGAACCAGTATAACAAAAACCAGAACTATTCCTTATGGGTCGGATTTGAGAATACATCTTATCAAAATTTTCTTTACCTAAGTTAATGTTTGACAAAAACTTGCTCAAGGCAAATATTTCGAATTTCAGTTTGATAACTAAGTTCTTGTCTTCCAAAACATCATCTTTAGAACTACTGTTTGGCTCGAAAACAATTTTCTTATAAATTACATTTACTAGATCTTTAGAAAGCTTATCCTTTTTAGAATTTACTTCTTCAATAATCTTTGAAATAATATCACAATCAAAAAATTTATTATCAAGATCATTAGAAAGATATGATATTTCTTTAGCATGTATAGTATTCCTATAATTTTCCTTATCAATCTTTTTCTTGAGTATTGAATTCTCATTCTCAAGAAGATTATCAAGCCTAGAAACTTCTTCATAAGTAGGTAAAATATTATCCTCATCAGAAGAATATTCTTCATCAGAAGATTTATAATATATAGTATCGTTATAATAAGAATTAAGGGATACATTGTTCATAGATTCAGCATTATGTACCTTATCCATTAAGAAATTATTTTCAATAGGTAGTCTAACTATTAGAAAAAGATTCTTCTATCCATAAGATTCTTCATCTGATGATTCTTCTAAAGAGTCTCCACCACTGAAACTCCAGTTATGATTAGCTTTCAGTACTTTCATACATTTGGTTTTGTAGTACTTCTTCATGTTTCTCTCAGAATGATTTTCCTTTCATTCCTTTCTTTTAAGCATAAGATAATCTAGTCTTATATGTCCAGGTCTATTACATTCATAACATGTGACTTCTAAATATTTTTTATCATTCCTTTCATTCTTCTTGTATCTGTATTGAATGTTATTTGGGACAATAATCTTTTTCATTATTTCAGAAAGATTGGATAGTAAATTTTCTTAAGATTGACATCCACTAGATTCAGATTGAACAACAATCTGCTTAGATTTAGATCTAGTAATTATCTCTGGAGTCTTGGATTTCATTTGATTTAATGTTGTAGTAAAAGACTCATTGCCATTCCCATTATTCTTATTAACATTATCATCATCTATCTTCATTCCAGTCTCATGTTGATGATGATTTCTAAAATGTTCATCTAGAGAATTCTGAGTAACCCTCCTATTCTCATATATTGTTGTCTTCTTAGACTCCCACTCATTTGGCATGATGTCTATGATCATATCCACCATAGATTCATCATCTAATCCTTTCTCACCAATAGATTGTAAACTATTAACAATAGTTATAAATATTTGTTACACCTCACAAATGGGTTCTCTATAAGGAAAGAAAAAAACCATGATATTCAACTCTGGGCATTACTCTTATAGTTTCAATAACTATTAAAGTTCAAAAGTGTGTAACTTCAAGTTTCATCCATGTACAATTTTCTGTATCACAAGATGATATTTGGGTATATATATTTATATTCATAGAACAACGTAATGTATTTTATACCTTATAATTCAGTTGATATTCATGATTTTCATTGTTTGTGAAATTACTAACTTCCTTGTTAGGGATTTTATATCCTCCAGTAATCATGAAAAAAAATTCTTCTCCAATATTTATAATAAATGTCTTCATGCGATCTCTCCAATATTCATAATCATTCCCATCAAAAATAGGCGGTCTAGTTAGATTTATGTTGTCTATGGAACTAACATTGATTCCTTCAATCTTATATAAAATATTTCCACACAAACTTGTTAGTAGTAAAGATTGTAACAAAATATCCTAATAAAAGAAAAATATATAACTAGAGTATATCCATGGAAAATATGAATCTGAACTTTATTAGTCCTAAAATTTAATTCTGACAAATTGAAGAAGTTTTCTCTTCTGAATATAATCGTGAGATTAATTCAAATTGAACCAATGCTTTGATACCAATTTTAGGATCGAAATAATGAAATAATATAATGTATGTAGAATCTAATGATTTTGTAGATAATCAAAATACAAGACGGGGTGAATTATATAATTTAATATTCTTTAATGAAATTTTGTATAAAAAAATTCACAACACCATTAAGTTTTAATAACTTGCTTGATTCCATAAATGTGATTCCGAGAATGTAATTCTAGAAAATTGAATCCGAAAATTGAAATTAATCAAATGTTTACAATGATAAAGATTATACCTTAAAGCATATAGAATATTACTAAATTAGAGTACAAGTATAAATAATTATATGATATTTATACATTCCTAAACAACCAAAAATACTGCTGAAAAAAAAAATGAAACACTACAAGTAACAAGTAGTAAATGATTTAACACAAAGAGAAGGATATCCAACAACTTTGGATAAATGTACCTTGATTTATACTTTCAAAAATTATGTCTTACCCATACCAGGGTATGCCTTAGATATGAAAATTAGAGTCTGTCTTTCTCTCCCTGCAAGCCCTCATCTTCAAGGTAGTTGGAACCTCTGTCTTCCTCAGCAAAGAAGTCCTCAATCTTTAAGGTAGTTGGCACCTTTGTCTTCATATCCCTAAAATACCTCAAAAGTATATAGTAACATTCAGAGTCGCACAATGAAAATCACAACAAGGTGTTCAGTACGCAAAAAGCATGGAATGTCTCTCTCTCTCTAGAAATCACTTCAACAATATGTAATATCTATATTGATCGAATTGGTCATCATAGTTCTGAGTACTTTTAAATGAGCTCGTTTTTATATTCACATTATCAATGGTCATCTCCCTCCTCCAACGGTCATATTTTTCCTTGAATTTCTGAGGGACCGGTACACGTGTCACTCAAACAATGTTTAGTTAGTAACTGAATGCACGACATTGTTTTATAACCAAAAAATGAGTAAGAAAAAATAAGGTTATAATAAAAAAATCAATTATTCAGAATGTAATGAAATGAATGTTTGGAGTCTAACCAAAAACTCATTCAGTATCAATAATAAATGATATTCGGATTCTGTTTTTCCAAAAAAATTGGAACCTGATTTCCCTAAAATTTCAGAGTTTGAATTTCATGGAAATTTAGAATCTGGATTCACAAGAATTCAAGACATGAACTTAGGTAGTTCTGAATCTGAATTCATACAAATTCGGAGTCCAAACTCAGAAGATTTATGAGTCAGAATTCAGAGAGTTCAGAGTCAAAATTCAAAGAGTCCGAAGTCAGAACTCAAAAGATTTCGGCATCTGAATTCAGAGAAATTGGAGACAAGATTCAAGGAGTTGGGAGTCAGAACTCATAAAATTTCGGAGTCTGTATTCAGAGAAATTGGAGTCAGAACTCATAAGAGTTTGGAGTTTAAATTCATGGACTTCGGATTCAGAACTCATAAGAGTTCATAGTCTAAATTCAGATAACTCAGATTCAAAACTCATAAGAGTTCGGAGTCTAAATTTAGAGAGTTCTGAACATGAATTTGGATCCTAATAATGAAATGATTTATATCTAAGTTTGTTTATGATTCCCAGGTTTTGGATATGAAACCGAATTTTATACTTAGAGGAAAAATAATCAATGAAAAATATGGTAAGGAAAAATTAACTTGTGAAAGGAAAATTTTCCTTATGAAAATAAAATATAGGGTAAATGAAATTTTCCTTAAGATAAGGTGTTTGTGATTTTCAAAACAAGAAGGAATGGAAATGTCATAAAGAAAACATTATTGACTCAACAATATCCCAAATGTATGAAGGAATGGAAAATCATCTCAAATATAAAGTAATGGAAAATTCATAAGGAAACTTTATTGACTCTATAATTAATTATATATATATTAATGGAAAAAACTCTTAATCCATGATTTTTGATTAAGGATATTTCATTAATTGTTTATGAATTTCATATGTTATAATTATGTTATCGTAAAATTTTTAATATATTATTATCACTTATGATAAATTATTGATATCATATATGTTTACATGTACTAATAATATGATCTTAACCTTTCTTATGTTCCTACATTCCTTATGTTATGATAAGTGGCTTCAAGAAGTGTACGTCTAAGAATGGTGTTATGTTAGAAAGAAATTTAAAAACTTTTAAAATCATTCTTTAATTATGATGATTATATATCTATTCTCTGGTGATACGTAATCTTTTTGGTTTTATGGTGTGTATGATTATGAAATGTATTGATTATTCATATAAAATGACACAATATTTATGTATGTTATGCTTGGATCATCTCATCATGCATGAATTTCTATCCATATTTTAAATGAAACTTTTAATATCATTTTGAGTGAATTAGTGTGTTTAGTATAATAAAACAATGTTTCCTAATAATAACATTCAACACCATAAAAATTTTATTAAAATTTTAATATTAATTCAGAAATTTTAATAGAAAGAGTGGGATGACATTTTAGGAATTGAAATTTGTCAAAAAAATTAATCTTCAATTGGGAAGCCCCTATCAGTTGAAAATGTGAATGTTTTCTTGTGGTATAGTTGAAAGAAAAGTTTACCTAGATATTCTCTATGATCATATACAATTTATGAATAATTGGATTAGTTTTTTAGGATGAGTCGATATTTAATTTCACAAGTTTCCAATTTTATTTTCAAAATAAATAGTGAATTGAACGCCAAAAATGATAAATTTATTTTGAATATATCCCATTGATATTTAAGGGAATAATCATCCTATAATTTTTTTAACATGAACAAATAAATTAAAATATAAATAATGATAAAATTTTATTTTAAAAAGATATGAAATTATTTTCCATGAAATATTGTATTTGAAATCAGAAATATAAGCTTGATAATTAATGGGGATTAAATTTTTAAATAAATGAACCATGTTACAAATAAACAATGAATAACTTGAAAATAATTCAAAATATAGTCAAACATATACAATTTTAGTGCCTAACTATAATTATATTTTTTTATGGATACATTATGGAATATATTTAACAATTATTTTGAAATTACCATTTTCACTTTACAAACTGCCTCTGTATAAAAAAATCACCATTTCATTATTTTAAAATGGTCTATTTACCTTTTCATTAATGGGTTTTTCCTTTATTAAATAACTCAACTCTAATATAAAATCTGGGTCTATTTTAATATATGAAAATTAATGTAAATTTTTATAAAAATGGTTGTTTGTTTCTTGAATCATTACCAAATATTTATTGTTGGATATATTACCAAAGTAATAAAAATTGTCTTTGAAGAAAACTAAGTTTTTACTCTTTTGACCATGAGTCTGCAAGAGGTTTAGTGTGTATATAAAAATTAGGGATGAATTATTTTATTAATTATTAGTTTTATTATAAATTTTTTAATAATTATAATTATTTACAAATTGTTGCTTATTTATCTAATTCATAGTAAAAAATTTCACTATCACTCTATTACCCTTATGAGTATATTTTAATTACGGATTAATTAGTTAATGAATTAATGGTAAAAAAATAACAAAAAAAGTCCATGATTCAAATAAACATAATAATAATCTTAAATGCATCATATTTACCTATATAGATGGATTTTACAACACATATTTAATGAAAAAAGGTAAATAAAATCATCTCTATTTATTTTTATATTTCTCAAAACTCTTAAATCCCAATCGAAACCTTCAAAAAAATAGTATCTCTCTCTATATAAATTCATTATTATATTATCGATAAATATTAATTCACTTTTATAGTTCCCCAATTATATATTATGTCCCTAATAATTTTATTTTCATATCCTTGAAAACAATATTTCCATTATATTAATATCTTCCACAATTCGGAATTAATTAATTTCTATTTTATATTTCAATCCGATTACTTTCTTATTTATTATTCATACTTGAACATAGACAGTGTTCTTGTATCCTCACGACCATCAATTGAATGATTTCATAAATCATAAAAATGATATACATTCACATGCTCAACATTAAGATGTTTTATTGTAAACCCAATATATTGTATTCTTCTATTGTTATTACTGAAATATTTTAGAAATATTACCATTTTCCTCTTCTTGATACATATAATCATCATGAAATTATTATTAAGAAAGGACAGACTTATTTCCTCTTTAGTTGGTGAGCACTTTATTCCACATCCATATTATTGAATTGTTTTTCAAGAATTTCATTTTATTTGTTCCAATGATTATTTAACATTTTTTTCAAAAATATATAAATTAATTTTAAAATTGTTAATAAATAAATTTTACAATGTTTTTAAATAAATTTAATTATGATTTTTTAGAAAAGAATTAGAAAGTAATATTTATTTTAATGAATACTGGAAAAATGGATTTTCTCACCTTCAAGCATATTAGTTTACATGGAATTTCTATTGAATGTTTCCTTGTTTATTTTAAATGATAATATTTTTCTCAATTTTCTATGAATTTTTAATTTAAAAAGATACTAATAAAAAATAGTACATTCCTAATTTCCAAAAATGGATCAAATTCTTATCTAATGATATGTTTTGTCTATGTTAATATCCCTTATTAGATTTGATGCATCACTTGGGATATAATCAAAATAAATTATCAACTCTATCACTTTTGATGTATTATATTGGTGTAAGTATATTTTTTATAAAACCTATTTATTTCCCAAATGTTATAGTTCAATGAAATGATGGGTAGTTTATAAAACGCCTCACAATTCCATGTGTTCTAATATTTAAAATCATTAAATTTGTTATGATATTATAATATATATATATATATACATATATATATATGGTATTCATTAGGTAATTAGTGGACATTGAATTATATTTATCTCTAGTAAAATTGTCAAGTATTTATATATCACGAGACAATATGTACTTTAATTGGGAGTGAACCAAGTTTAGTAAGGGACTCTATCAAATATAAAAGTAGTGGGATTGAACCTTGACTGCATAAATGATAGAATGGGGAGTGATCCCAATCAGAAATGATAGTCTTGGTAGTGATCCTTGACTATATAAATGATTTTATAATATTATTTTTATTCAAAAAACAATTTCTAAGGGTTATGATAGGTTCTCATGGATAATGATTTTTTATTGATTATTTCATACTCTTATAATTTATGTATTATTTATGACATAACCTTATTTTATAATTCATGATTAATTATATTTCACTAATTGTGTATAAATTTTATATCTTATGAGCATTTTATCATACCATTTTTTATATATTATTCTCAATTATATTGATCATTTATTGATATCTCCTATGTTTACACTTACCATGAATCTGAGCTCAGCCTTTCTGATGTTTCCACTTTCCCTAGGTTAATATTAAAGGCATTATGTAGGGATTTCCTATGAAAGGTTATTTGTGAGAATATATTTTTCCGAGATGTTTTATATCACTCATGAATTATGATGATTATATATTTCGTCTCAAAATGAACATAATCATTTTGGTTCTTGAGGTGTACTATTCTAAAATTCATTGAATATTTGTTAAAATGATATAATATTTGTATAGTTTATGGTTGGATTATAACAGCACACATTATTTTCTCTTTAAATTTTTGAAATCCAAAATGAATATCATTTTTCATGAATTAGAGTTTGTAGTATAAAAAATATGGGTCCTAACAACACATATTATTACTAGTAATATTTTATTAAAATTAGTAAAATTAATTATGATATTATAATAAAACATGAGAGATGACATTTTGGGAAATGAATGGGGAACCAATGTTTTAAACATCCACATTGGTAGCCTAGGTCAACATAAAATATGATAGTTTTTGTGGGACATAATTGAATGAAATTTTTTTCATGATATTCGATATGATAATTTTAAATTTCATATGAATTGGAGTTTTATTTTAGGGGGAATGTGAATTTTATTTCTAAGGTGTCTAATTTTATTTTCCCTATAAATCATGAATTAAAGGGATAAAATAAACATATTAAATTGTGAATATGTAACTATTCTATAAGGGGATAATCTACCTCACAAATTTTGTAACATGACAATAAAATATAAAAATTAAATCATTACTACAGATTTGATTAAAATGTGTTGAAATTATTGTCCATGAAATAGTGTTTTCTAACAAATAAGTACAAGATTAATTAGAAATAGTCATTATATTTTAAAATTTATTAACCAATGAACATAAAATTTATGAATCACTAGAAAATAACTCAAACTATAGGAAAAAGTATCCACATTTAGTTACTTATTAGGAATGTATTTTGTTTATTGGTACTCTGGGGAACATTTTTTGCTTTAATTATAAAACGATATTTTTCAATTAACGAAGTACCTCATATTAAAAAAAATCTACCATTTAATCCTTTTAAAAATGGGATATTAAAGTTTTAGTAATTTTTTTGGATTTATAAAATAAATTATCTTTAATTTCAATATTTTGTTACATTTTAATATAAGAAAATTGTATAGTTTTTTATGAAAATGGTTGTTGGTTTCTCAGTGTATTAATCTAGATTTTTTGTCAAATTATCACAAAAATCCTAAAATTTATCTCTTATGATAACAAAGAGAACACTCATGCGATAATGATTCTATGTGAGGCTCAGTGTTTATCAAAAAATTATGGATGAATTCATTTATAATTTATTAGTATTATAATGAATTTCATTGTGATTTAATCCATTAAATACATTGTTTTTTTCTATAATTCATAATTTATAATTTGAATATTACCCTATTACCATTATGTATAAAAGTGAACTATGGATTAATCAACTAATTATTTAAGATTACATAATTAATAATACAATAAGTTGATTCTACTAAATACAATAATCAATCTTACTATGTAATTGTTACCCCTATTGATGGATTTATCCTCTCATGATAAATGAAAAATATTAACAAATCATCTCTTTTTAGTTTTTTGTTGATCCAGAATCCTAGTTTCCAGTCCACACCAATACTAAAAATATTATCTCTCCTGATCAAAAATATAAATACCAAAATAGATATGTATTCATTCACTTTTATTGTTTCCAAATTATCTATGGTATCCACTATTATTTTAGTGATGTGACAATGTGTAAAAGGTTTTCCGAGATTCATCCATGTTTCTATCTATATAATTCCAAATCTAATAATTTCATTTTTTTAATCACTAACTTGAATTAACTTGAACATATTTAGGATTTATTTCACATAAGTATAGTATAAAATAAATAAATGTTGTTTTTATATGCATTGATATCGTTAAATAGTATTTATAAATTATTTTTACCATGTTAATTTCTTTCACATGTATCAATTCATTAATTTATATTATATTTTTCAACCATGTGACTTTCTTATTTAGAATCCCCCCTTGATCTTAGAGAGTTCTTGGATCATCAAGACCATCTAGCTAATTATTTCATAATTCAAAAAATATATATACATTTCTTTGAAAAAAAGTTTGATATAAGGGTACTTTGGTTGTAAATATATTTTGTTTTAATGTTATAGATAATTCATTTTTTTGTCAATATTGATACAACTATCATCATATTATAAAATAAAATTATCCACTTTTTTATTGACAATATTCTATCTGGATACGATATTGTGATGTTATAGAGAATCACATACCGTTATTCAATTTCAATCATCTAATATATTATAGTGAAGTACATTCACTATAAAATCATAAGAGACAATATAAATTTCTCCTAAATCACTATTAATGATATCATTTTGTCATTTGATCTAATGCACGACCAACAAATAGAATTTTTTTAATTTCCAAAAGATTATATCGTAATCCTTTTATGAAAACTTTTAAGTAAAATTAAGGTATCGTTGTAGTTTTTTGGTTTTCAAATTTCATTAACTATGATATTTTCTTAGTTTTGATATCCCTTATTATAAATGTTGCCTATCAAAAATTATATACAGTTTTACAAGGGAATTAAATTATATCGATGAATTATATATGGTGACATTGTCATACACAGTAACATTAATGTTTATTTGATATTCCATTACTGTATTTTGATGATTCCAAGTCACTATTATTTCATTAAACTCAACAGTATCATTATCATGTCAAAACACAAGAGTTGGGAAAAAATTTCAATGTTGAAAAATAATAATCCTCTACCATTATTGTGTTTTAAAAATAAAGATATGTTTATAAGTGAAGTCAATGTGATAAAAATTGTATTTTTTCAAAAAGATTAATTTATTATTCAAAAAAATAAATTTCATTATATTCCATGTAAATCGTGTTGAAACATATGATTTGAATCCTAGAGAGAATATTGAAAGAGGATAGAAGACGTTTACAACTAAAAAAGTGATTTTTTTAATAGTTTTGGTTTTTAAAAGAAGATAACACTATAAGAGAACTTAAAATTCCTTAAGGTTCTTAATTTTACAATAAAATCTATTCAGTTATATTTATTCAGACCATAATAATACTACTCACACAATGAATTAGTTATAAAATTTTATTATGATTGAATATATCATTCATGAAATTATGATCATTCCATAGTCCCGAAGCCACCATTTTCCATGTTCTCAAATTTCAGTGTGGGAAAATTGGTCACATAATAGAGATGGTTATTATGCCATAAATACTATATTAATTCCCTAATAGAAGTTTCCATAAAAGGATATTTCTTTTCTATAATGTAATATCTTTACAAGATTTGCCATATATATTTCAATATAACTACTATTATTTGGAATAAAGAGTGTATATTTTTAAATAAATTGGGTTATTCACCAATAGGGTAACTTATGGAATAAAGCATATAATCACCTTGCAGTGATATGAAAATGAAACATCGGTGCTGCAATTAATTAAAAGGCTATTCAATGATCATTCCATAATGAATATGTTCATACTACTTGGGAATTATTATTTGGGAAGATTATGGAATGTACTTATAATAAGACGCTATAAAGTATCATATTATGTGACTCCCCAGAGCCACACTATGATCTGAGTGCTCATTGAAACATACAATAACATTTTTTATTTGATACTATCTATAATATTCTAGATATAAATATCCATATTTTCAAAATAAATTAATATTATAAAATATCTTATATATTGATGATATTTTTAGGTTTAGAGAATTAAATAATTATGGAACTTCATAAACTAATAACTCCAATATTATTCATATCAAGAACACATTTTCCCACTATATATGAATCTAATGATAATGGAGTCATAATAGGGGTGATATAAAATTATTATTAAACAAAAACATAAAACTGAAGAAATCATGTTATAAACATGGCCTAAATATTATCACTAAAATAGGAAAACAACATGGATCCATAATCAACTTGAAATTGAGAGCATGAAATATTAATAGAAATAAATTAAAACATGTATAATAAAAATACATATTGTGTACATATGGAATTAATAATTCCACACATAAAAAAAATGTTACCAATACCTTATGCCATGTAATTTACTTTTTACTAAGACAACAGTCAAGAAAAAATTCGAAATTGGATAGGAATACCATGAATAAGAAAACATGTTTTATCTCATGATAAAAATATACGACTCATGGGGATTTATAATACTGATCTCCACCCATCACCATAGTATTTAAAATGAATTCTCCATAAGATTAAAGAAGGCATATCTTACTATTCCCTAAGAAGGTTATAGTTTAACCAAAAAATGTTTATCCATATGATGATAAATATTAAATTTAACTACCTAGACATCAATTATTATAAGTCCATAATAATTAATTATTTTAATACTTTTACCAAATTAAATAAAATTTATAACTTGATCATAATCCATCTATCGAAATAAGGTTTATGATCAATCAATACATAGTCCAGTTTCCAATAATCATTTGTATTTTAATAAGAATATACAAAATCCCAAAAAAATTTATCATTAGAATAGAATTATTTTCATTTTGGATAATTTTATCCAATATTAAATATATAAAATGCAATTTCCTCACCATATATAGAAACTCGTATCTGGATAAGTCAATACCATAATCAGATGATCACAATTCATCAAGAGATGGATGTTTGATTCTAATAGAATATAATCCAAAGAGACATTAATAGTAATCAAGAGTTTTTGTGGTATGAAATTTCATTTCTAGAAAAAAATATTCAATGATATTCTATACAATAAATGATATGAAAATATCCTAATTTTGTGAAATAATTTCAAATAATGATTCTAACTCAATAAAGGAAAATTGAGTTACCAAAAATCCTTACTCTTTTTGGAAATTACTAAATCAATATCAACTTGAATAAGGAAAAATGATATTTCTGGTAAATCCAATAAATTTAAATTGTTAAGGTAAATATATATCCAGGTAATTTCAATACACTATATATTGAATTCATGGTTCATGAAATGTATTTTTCTTCAAAGAATTATAATAGGTACCCAAAACTCCTTATGGATTTTGAGACATTCTAATAAAACCACCTTAAAATTAAAGAAATGTAATTAATCATAAAATACATGATTAAAATACAATTAATGATATTTCTTCAAAAAAATGTTTCTAAAGACTACCTAATTGAAATTAGTTCCCTAATAATAAACATGTCCAAAATAGAGGATTGTTTGGCCAAACCCCTTACCATATTTTCAATTCACTCTGTAATTGTACAAAATGAACTAAATAATTAAAATAGAATCATTAATACCACGCCTAGGATTCATATTAAAAACTATAACAATTTTTAATATTCATTTATAATCATTATATATATATATATTTGTCTGTTTTACCAGTTTCAAACACCGTTGGTAACTAATATGTATCACTTTGAACTAGTTTAATAAAATTCATGTTCATATCAATTTCGTATCCAAATTTCCTTACTATATGATCATATAAGGTATTTTAACATATGATTAAATATTTTTCATAAATATATAATTTCATTTCAGGCTATATTTGGTTATAAACCATGATGAAAAAAATAGTGATGATCATGTTTCAATGATTCTTAATGAACAAAAGGTGTTTTGTTAAATAATGAGGTAAATGTTGATATAAATTTAATATAACCAAAAAATAATTTATATATATATATTTATATATCATATTATACAGTTAAATAATTTCTTATAGTCACCCATGAAATAAATATAATGTACTGTACAAGTTAGTGCTATAACAGACCATAATATAACCAGCCATGATTAATGGATGATTATGATAGAATTTTGTTTCAATAGCATCATATTAAAAGAATAATGATATAATTTAGTGTTTATTAGTGTTATATATGTTAATTTAATAGAATTATAATGAGAAAATATTTTATCTAAACTCATTAATTATAAATAAGAGATTATTTTCATCTTAGTTACAATATTCTAAATCATTGAATAAAAAATTATTATTTGTCGATCATATCAAAAATATTATCTCCATTTTGATATACCAAACCCTTAATGATTATATAAAAATATAATTAATCATTGAGAATTTCTAACAACCATCAATTATGGGTTTTAATAATAAATAATTCCATTGCTCATGGTTTTAGCAGTCTGTATGTTTGCATGAATGATAATTTTTTTATAAATAGATAGTATTGATGAATATAAAATGATAATACCCTTAATATAGTAATATAAATTTTTATAAATGATACTAATATAATAATATCTTTTTTCGAGGATAAATTTTATGGAATATAATAAAGGGAAAATGTTATATTTTCAACAACACTCATGATGGGGATAGATTTTTCCTTGGTTGTCTCCTTGAATGTGAATACATTATGCTATATAATGATGAGAAAGAATCACTTGAATATGGGAAAGGTTTTTAAAATTATAGTTTATGCATATCGTAATGGATAATTTCCAAAAAAATATTATTCTTAATGTGGATAAATTGTAACCATTTATAAGTGAAGATAAGGTCACTTTTCGATTCACATTTAAAATTTTCAATAATGTGATGTCACTATTCAAATATTAAGTGAATCATAATTGAAATATTTTTAGGGGAATGAGCTTTTGGGTCAAATATAACTTAAAAACTCATTTGGGAAAACATGTCAATGTTTTAAGGATTTGTAATTTAACTCTATTTTTAACATCAATTTTTATTTTAACTTTGTGATTAGTTTTTAAATATTTTGATTATTTTTAATGGAAAATTTATGGTTTTACCTTTATCCTACCTTATCCTTACAATTTAAAATAAGAAAAATTATTTTAGATAATAATATTTTTATTTTTTTGAAATGTATGTTTTCAGAATTTCTCAGATAAGGAAATAAAAAAATTAAAAAAGGTGTGTTTTCTAAGGCAAAAAATTATGTTTGTTAAATAATTATTAAATTTTAAAAAAATCCCTGAATTTTATTATTTTATTTTAAATAAAATACAATATAAAAAGATTTTATGGGAAGAAAAAACCAAACAACCCTTAAAAAATATTTGATTCAGAGAAAGGTAGAAAATTATTTGTATTAAACTAAATTTTACTTTTGTCCACAAAATGATTCACAATGGTTTTATAAGTTAAAGTTTTTTAAATTGATTATTATTATTCTATAGAATATTTTTTGATCACCCACTTCTTTTTATAGATCACTATTATATAATGATAAATTTATAAAATCTACACCCTTAGTGATAATAATATTTTTCAATTAAAAAAATTATTTTCAAAAAATGAAAAAAAAATCATAATAGGTCTTTTTGTATGTGGAATTAAAAACTAAATAAAATTTTAAACATTTAAAATTCCAATATTTATAAATTAATTTTTTTTGAAAAAATCCTAATATATATTGAAAAAAACATTTTAATTTGAAAATCAAATTCTTAGATATTGACTATTATTATTCTTTTTTCATAATAGTTCCTAATAAATTGTTATTAACTATTTGTTAATGGAAAAAAATGAATGAATCCTACTGAATCAAAGTTTTCTTAAATTATATGTGAATATCACATGATATGATATTTTTTAAAATAATTTTCTAAAAAATAAAAGTTCATATTAGTCTTTTTTGGTAAAAAAAAGTGGATTTAATATATATTAGAAGTAGCAACTATTATCATTATAAATTTATTTTTTATTTTTGGTTTATCCTATTCATTCCTACTAAAACAGTGAAATCGGTTTAACAGTCAAAACTAAATAATTTTATTTTTTCTAAATATATAACAGTTTCATTTAATATCTATATTACATGTAGGGAAATCTATAAAAATAATCGAATTACTTAAAGGTAATAATATATTAATGTTTTTGGTTGTTTCATTCTCCAGACATAAATAAATTTTTTTCTTTGCAATATTTATCATTATTCATCAAAAAATGATATTGTGTGTATTCATAACATATTTATCATTTGGGATAAAATTTCTCATATGACATCTATATTACCCTATTTTGATATATCATATTACTTATCCATCATCAAAAATAACTAATCATTCATAAAATTGTATATCCAAGTACGTATATACCATAAACATATATTATTTATAGCAATCATTTTCAAAAAGAACTTGAATATCCCATACATTAAACCATTAAGAGATTAGATATTATTCCAAGACATAACTCTATATTTATCACTCAAATGTATTTTTCACTAGTTTATAAAGTCGCAAACTAGTAAATATATACAATAATATAAAAAATTAGATAAAAATTTAAAAATATCATAAATCAACTATGAATCCCAAAGTTACGAATACTATTATTTTCGATGTGAAATCAGTTGCTCGACAATTAATTTTTGCAGGTTCAATTTTTTGTAATTATTCACATCAGATATAATATATTGAATGTTTTACAACGGATTTATTTGTGGAACTAGAAACAACCAAAAATTATCATCTCATGAGGGATGCAATTTCGAAAGGTAAACAATCATTGGGGAGATTAGATAGTGATACTTAAGAACTCACATTGGTAAAGAGAATGGGAGGTCAGTCTCATCACATCCATTTTAGGAAAATTGTTTCCTACATCATGACTCTCTTATATATTTAATATATTTTAGTGAATCCTTCATTAATTTAGAAGTACAACTTGGGTCACCCATGAATTAAAAATAAATTATTAGCATTTATGGAACATGAAATCATCTGTATGTATCTAAGATACTTCATCAATAGAGATAACTGTATATATCTGAAGTTCTCAATATATGGTTCCCTATTATGTATTTATTAGAGATTCTTTGTTCATTATCAAGATGATTCTAGTTATTAGCCACACAGAAAGGATACCTGAAGTGTATCCTTATCTATGGATATGAGAGTTAGTTTGGAATCATGATAAGACCAACGGATAGGGTTCTTATAAATCATGTGTAGGGAATCAAAACAAACATAGTTCGGGGCCACTTGATAGGACACATCATAATTTTTAAATCCATATGATTAGTACAAAACCATGTGGTTTAATATTATGCATAGAGGAAAACTATGTGCAAGTATCCTACTAAATGTTTTCAGTGGGATGTTTTTCGATGTGTACTAGATAACCTAGTAGGTCTATGGACGCACAAATTTTATAATACCTTACGGGGAATGTGTTCTAGAGAGAATAGAGATGATTTGGATGGTTTGGATTAAACATTAGTGAGGCTTCCTACATATCCTATTTGGATGGGAATCAAATCCCAATTACTTTTGATGTGAGGACCCTTGCCAATGGAGGACTTTTTAATATGTTCCTCATAGGGGAATATGTTCCATTGAGAGCATTATGTTGGGTCTTATTCTTGAAGAGGATGCCCTAGTGACTAGGGGTTGGGTTTGGGTCTTACTTCTAAAGAAGATTCCCAAAGTTATTGGAGGTTTGTTTTGGGGATTACTCTTGAGAAGGAAGACCATGGTGACTACAGTTTTGGTTTGGGTCTTACATCTAAGGATGATTCCCATAGTTATTACAGGTTTAGTATGGGGATTACTCTTGAGGAGGATTCCCTTACAGACTAGAGGTGTATTTTGGGTCTTACACATGAAGAGGATGCTTATAGTGATTAGAGGATTGGTTTAGGTATTTCATCTGATGAGGATACCCACAGTCATTTGAGGTTTGGTTTGTGGCTCACTTCTGAGGAGGATTTCTATAGTGATTGGAGGTTTGGTTTGGGGGTTACTCCTGATAAGGATGACCATATAGATTTTAAATTTTTTGAGGGGGTTACTCTTGAGCAGGATGCCCATAGAGATTGTAGTTTTTTATTATGTATTACTCATGAGGAGGACTTCTAAAGTTATTATTTGTGTTTTTATTTTCAAATGAAAAGTTTCCCATGATTTTTTGGGTTGGTGCATACACAAGAAAGGATTTATAAGGTTAGTTATAGTATATTTTTGGTGTTCACCACTAAATTCTAAGCACATCTGAGTCATGATCAATTTGAGAAACAAGAGGAAGAAGTGGTTCTTGGTAACTAATGAATCATATAGGTCTGCTAATTGATAAGGTTAACTACCAAAAAGGTATGGAACAAAAGGATACTATGGTTCACTTTTCCTCCCATAATTATAGCTTAAGCCCAAAGTGAGAGAGAAATGTATTTGAGATAACAATTTCCTCATTTTTACCCATGGGTACAGATAATGAAGAATTAATGAAGTAGTAGTGGTCCTTTAATAAAGGATACTATCTTAATAAAAGAGGATTCCCTTCTACTGGTTGGGGATTAATATTATGGATGATAACCTTATGCTATTTTGGATAATTTCTAAGGCGGATGCACTTGTACTGGTTAGTGCTTATTGGTAAGGGGAATTCCATTATACTAGTTCGGGCATATTCATAAGGAGGGTTCCCTTATACTAGGAGGGGCTTATAACTAATGAGGATTACCATATACTCATTGGAGATTAATATTATGGAAGATTCCCTTATACTTGTTGGGGTAATTCATAAAAAGTCTTTCCTTGTACCTGATATGATTTATTCCTATATATAAGTCCCTTGTAATGGTTGGGGATTATACATTTATATGATTCACTTATATTCAAGAGGATAATTACTAAGGTGTGTTCCCTTGTAATGGTTAGTGATTATTCTTAATGAGGATCCTCTTATGGTAGTTGGGGCTTATTATTAAAGATAATGTACTTGTACTGTATTGGTCTTATTCCTATTGAGGATGCTTTTGTACTCGTTAAACATTTTTCTTAAAGATGATGGATTTTTACTAGTTGGATAATATTTTTAATGAATATTACCTTCTTATAGTTTTGGATTATTCCTAAGTAGGAAACCCTTATACAGTTTGGGATTATTCCTAAAGAGGATTCCATTGTACTGGATGGGTATTATTACTAAGGAGGATAAAATTGTACTGGTTGGGGATTATTTCTAAGGAGGATTCCCTTATATTGGATGAGGAATATTCCTAAGAACATTCCCTTGTACTGGTTAGTGATTATTAATAAAAATAATTCCCTTATACTGCTTGGGGCTCATTCTTAAGAAGTATGACCATGTACTAGATGGGAATTATTCCTAAGGAGGGCGACCTTGTAAGGTTTGGCCCTTATTACATAGAAGTATTTACTTCTACTAGTAGAGACATATTATTTTAGAGGATTCCCTTATTATTTTGGGTTTTGGATAATGCTTATTCCTAAAGATGATTCCCTTGGATAGGAACCATGTGGAGGGCCTCAACTAATGGTGATTTGAAAAGAGAGGTGGGGATGTATGTGTCGCAAACAAAAATGTCTTGGTCCTGGGATGAAAATATCATAGTACGACTATCAATTATTCTTGGGTTTCACAAGTTTGGGTCACCCATATATTGGTCTCCCATGTGTGGTATGTCTAGGTGTGGTTTTACCAGGTAGGGGTCACATTGGTATGGGTCGCAAATGTGTGGGTCTTTTGGTGGGTCATGCCTAGGTATGGGTTACCCATGCATGGGTGTCCCATGTGGTTCTTTCCTAGATATGGGCCATGAAATAGTGGGTTTCCCAGGTGTGTCTTACCCATGAGCGAGTTTTCATAGTTTTCATGGACGGTGTGTTTTGGATGGGGTCCTCATCCTTGTGAGGGTGGGCCATTTTAGGTCTCACAATTAGGGATGGACTACTTAGGTGAAGGAGAGACGTGATGAGATCCCTCTCATGGATTCTCTCTCTGAGATTTATATCATGTTTGTAAAATTTGATGGAGAGGGGTCTATTAATAGACCCACTAGTGTACAATCATAATTAGGCCTTCATGAGTGGGCATACGAGAGTGGGACTAAACTAGTGGATAGCATGCAGATAAAAATTCCTTTATAAAAATTTTCTTTTTTCAGAGTTCCATAACATTTTATATGTATGATTGTTTTGGTTGAAAAAAATAAAATATAATCTTTCTAATATATGTATTCCTATGCATATGGTCAGTGAAAAAAAATTCTCAAAATAAACACATAAGTTTCATTTTAATCCATCTAATCTTTTGACCATATAATTCCGAAATAAAATCCTTCTGGGTGGTTCTTTCAACGTATCCCTCATTATGGAGTAGTCAAGTGGAACAAGAAATCCAAAATGTATCTTATTCTTCCATGGGGACACATCTCTATGAAAAATCAACATTGTTTTATATGGGTGTCTTCATGAATTCCAAGAAAAAATGTAAAAAATTCATTTTGTTGATTCAGATAATTCCCCCTTAGAATTTTATTCATTTAGAATGAAAATAATAAAGTTCTAAGGTAACTATATGTCACTTTTATGCATTCCAGACTAATTTGGTGGAAATTTCGGTTATCTAATCTATGGAAGGTTTCTTTAATCGTTTTATATTCCATGGGTCCTAGCGAGTGTAGTAACACTATTTTTAGTCTCTTATGGAAAATCACACAAACATTTTATATTTTGATTCATTTCTAAAATTATTTCATAATCCCAATATAAATAATACACGGTGGGTGTGATGAGAATTTTTTTAGGCCAAACATTACTGGTTTTCTGCCTAACATGTTTTATATCATTTCTTCATTTCATTATTTTTTTCCTAAACCATAGGGAGTGTAGTTTTGTGGTGAAAATACATGATTTTTTTCCTAGTTCCCTTTTCATTTTTTCAATATGGATATCATTTTATTCCTTTTTGTGGGAATTTTAACATCATTCTAGTCAGACAAGTGTGACTTGTGTTTTAGGTCAGATAGTTTTGATCATGGGTTTGAGGATGATGGCTCAAACAAGGCTTGCTGGACAATAATGTTATGATATTCTTTAGATACCTGATGGGAAATTTTCATCCATGATTCTTTGGTTTCCAAATCTATAACATGATATTCATAAGTAGTGGAGGTCTCTATTGATGATGAACATACCGCTTGTTAAAAAACTCATTGTGTGGATTAATTTATAAAAATACCACTTAGATGTGTTAGTGCATAGTTAAAAAGTGGTGTCCTATGGCTGAAAAACCCATTATATTGCTGACATTATTTGTATCCAACTAGGTCATGTTTCACCATAATAATGAAGGGTATTTATCTTGAATTTCTCCATTCTATTGTTGATCTATGAAAGAGGTTTATGTGGATTTAGATTTATTAGGACCATGATGGGTGATTTTTCCAAGAAAATATGCCTGAGAATGAAGAGGTCGTCAATATTGGCATTTTCCATAAATGAGAAACTGCTCCTACATTAATTTTTCTTGTGTTATGGAGGGTAAATTTTGATAGATGGCCGACGTCAAGGGGGAAGGACCCTTTCTGAGAAGGGTTGAAGCATCGTCTATTTTATTACCATGTGACTAGGTCATCGTTCTTGTAGTTTAATGTCATACATCGTTTTTATTATGCTATTATGTTTAATTTTATACATTATAGACATTGTGGGGTTATAATTTAACATATTTATCTTTGACCAAAGGGTTAACAAATCTCCTCTTTTGTGGTAATTTTTCTGAGAATGCACTGTCACATTCAGGTATGAGGAGGATAACATTGTAAGATATAAGTTTTTGATATAATGATACAAATAGTGATAGGGGGAAATGAGATTATGGTTTTTGAGTAGTTTTCTCCCAAGGAAGAATTTAGTGATGTATAAAATACCCATTTTTGGGATACATTATGAAAATCCATTAGGTTTGTGTTACTACATAGTCAAATAGTGGAATCCTCTAGCTGATAGGCCCATATGTGTTGGACTTATTAAAATCCAAATGAGGAGTGTTAAAACATAGTCATGAAATAGAGTTCCTATGAATTCTATCATTCTATTAAAGATGAAAAAATGATGCTTATGGGGATTCATATTTCCCTATACATAGAGATTGGTTTTTTCAAGGAATGAGACTAATTATGGGAGGATCATTTCAAGTCAAAAGTAGCAACCAATTGGGGGAATATATTTTATTTCTAGGTCTGACCCAAATAATTGAATCATCATACCTATGGTTTTAGGTCACATGAAAATAACCATAGCATTATGGAAATGATAGTGGATATGTAGACTACAGGACCAAGGTTAGATTGGAATAATTTTTACATGACCGATGAAATTGTAAATAATATTCATGGGGGTTCTCAAATCACGATAAATAATATGGTAAAATTATTCATGGGGTGAATGAGTACTGATTTGAATTATAGGTTATAACATAATTATTTCAAATATTACAAGTACAAAAGAGGCTTTACCTGAGGGTGATGTCACCACTTCTCAATAAACCCATTTTTTGGTATATATTATCTAACAAAACTAGAGTGTGTGTTTACAACACTTTCACCAACACACGCATCCACCCATTATTCAGAGGGGGACGCGCATCTATTTCCCCATATTCCAATTTTCCAATGGTGGGTGGCATTCATTGATTTTTCAAGGATATTTTCTCCTTGATTGAAACGGGATGATGGGATGTCAGTTCCTCTATCAGTGCATTCCTCCTCAAAACTCATTACCTAGTCTGGGTCTTCCTTATAGACATAAGACATTGTATTTCAAAATCTTTCCAATGAAATGTCTTCATGGGTTTTGGTTAATTACACTGCTTATGTCATGACATTCCAAGGAGATCAGTTAGGGAAGCAAGCTTTGGTCGGGGGATTAGTCACGTTGGACATCACTGGTGTGTCTGGACGCTGGAACACTAGCATGTCTGGGTCTCATCCCCTAATGATAGGGCTTCTCAAGGGTGTGTAATCCCAAAGAATCCCAAATCAAATGTGGTTAATATATTCCATAGGCATAACACTACTTTTTTTCCATAGCTTCCCATGTTTATCACTTGGTATTTTGTGAGTTGAACATTTTGAAGAGATGGATCAGACTGATCAGAACACTAACGGGAGTGGATCAGATTTTTGTAACCTGAGTAGGGAACTCTGATGTTTGGGATAACATATGGTTGGTCACCTATGTACTGATAAGAGTTTTGAAGAAGTAAAAGACATGATCTCACCTGGATGTGGCAGCCCAAGGTATGAATCAAGATTGATGATGGAGATTTGAATAAAGTGGTGGGTAATGATATGGAACTGTCATGAATGTGATATTAGATTCAGGCTTAAGACTCAAAGAGATTACCTACGTATCCTTGTGGCAAGGAATCACAGTTCATGTAGTTCATTAGGTCAATGAGACACCTAAAGAGGGGACCTGCATGAACGTTACCTCAATAAAGTAGAACCTCTGGGTTGGGGCCTGACCTTCCCTGAAATTCAAAGGCTATAGGGAAAGGCAAGGATGAAATATGGGAGATGGGACTAAATCTCAGGGAGTCTTCCTACATACCTTTCCTTGGCAATGATCAAAGTTAACATAGTTCAAGAGGGGGCATAGAATCGCGGTGTACGCAGAGGACAATGACTCGGTGATATACTGGGGATTACGTGATGTTATAAGACCATGTTGGTCTGATGCTCGAGGGGCTCACCAGATACGTCGGTCCCAAAAAAGACGACTACAACGAATTTCCATTGAGTGGGAAACACAATGAATTACCATCAAGAGGGGAACAAAACGACTTACTACTGATTGGGGATGGACCTGAGGGAGGCTTCCTACGTAACTTGTCTAGAAGACAAGGATCAAAACCCATGTAGTTAGAATGGGTACAGTTTTACGTATTCTGATAAGAAAAGGGGGATTAAAGTTTATCATCATGAAGGATGAGGGTGGATGGAAGTGTATTGGTCGGGATAGATAGGTCTTGGGATTGAACATTAGGTAGTATTCCTACATACCATTCCTTGGCAAGTATCAATGTCTGTGTAGTTCAGGAATGTATGGTGAACTGACGTGAAGGGGTTATGGACTAATAGGTGTTGGGTTTGAACTTTAGTGAGGCTCCCTATGAACTTTTCCTTAGAAAGGATCAATGTCAATGTAGTTCAAGATGGTGTTGGTGAATCGATGTGAAGGTGGTCAGGACCAATAGGTGTTGGACTAGAACCTTAGGAAGGCTTTCTATGTACCTTGCCTTGGCAATGATCAAATTCCACATAGTTTAGGATAGTGTTGGTGAACAGACGTGAAGGGATTCAAGACCAATAGGATTTGGGTTTGATCCTTAGGTATGCTTCCAACGTACCTTGCCTTGGTAATGATCAAAGTCCATGTAGTTTAGGAAGGTGTTTGTTAACAGATGTGAAGGGGGTCGGGACCAATAGGTGTTGGGCATACACCTTAGGGAGGCTTCTTTTTTACCTTGACTTAGAATGGATCAAAGTACTTGTAGTTTGGATGGATTGGGGTTTACACTATAGGGCGGCCTAGGAAGGATTCGATGGTCAATATTTACTCTGAGCCCACATTGTTCATGCTCGGTGTGAGAAACCAGAGGCATAAAAGACCTGACGATCATGTCGTGTAAGGTGTGTCAATGGGAATTGAAGTTGGGATTACCCTTGGTTAGATAACTAAATAGGAAACATGGTCTTATGTGTGGTTAGCAGCAGAGGGGGATAGATATTGGGACATACTCCAGGATGGAAGCCCGGGTGGAGAAAAAGCCCAACGGGAGAGGGATGGGATAACGAACATCCTAGTTCCCATCTATCATCTAGTCATTATCACAGATGAAGATAGGAAAATCAAGGGTGCTACCTCCCGCACAAAAGGCTAGGGGCTTACACCATGATGGTTTTCCTTCTCCATAGATAGGTTCCGCTCCAGTAGAGAGAATCTCATTCCATGTGATGAAGATATAACTCTCGTAAAGACGAGTGGGCATAGATAATGTCTAAGATGGGGTGCCCCATGTATGATGCATGGGTGAGGTAATAGTTTAACATCATGTTCTGAAGATGACGGTGCTTGGCATTTTAGCATCCTGCAGCTCAGATGAAGCTGGTTCACTCTTCACCCGTAGGAATTACATAACTGATTCTTATCCACTTTTGGGGATGGGAAGGCATCATCAATGCATTGTATAGGGGGTTTCATAGATTGATCCATTTAGGGTTCCACGTTAGTGTGTCTATGTGAAGAAGTATTATTCATTAGCATGCCCATGTGGAGAATCATGATACTAAACAATGCAATGTAGAGCAATACCCAAGAGACATTGAAATCACTTAGTACGAACCTAGAGAGCTATACGGGAGAAGGGTGTATAACATAAGTATTTTGTGCATGAGAATTGCTCAAAGATGATGTCCAAGAGAGCGACATCGAACACATGCTAAAGGGTGTGCACAAGAAGAGGGTTTTTCATGCTAAAGGAAAGGTTTACACACAATAGGTGTGCAATGAGGGGACTGTTGCATGCAATAGGCAAAGATTAATGGAAAAGAAGGATTGCATGCAAATGGAATAGGTTTTATTGCGTCCTAGTGGAGGGTTTTTCATGTAGTGTGGGAGAGGTCACTTTATACGCAAGGGGACGAATTTATGCTCAAGGGACCCAACACATAAGGACAACGCCGAGGGTCATGCCATAGTGGTCTGACGCGAAGGATGACCACTGGAAGATCTATCGTTGAAAATCTTGTACCTAGAAGTCATATTTTATGTGTGAAGGAGGTGAATTTTGTTCCTCGGAGATGGTTCGTAATCTACAGCCGCCAGAAGTGGTGGGGGTGCACTTCTACTTATAGGCGATCAATGCTGCAGGTGTACATGGAATTCAGACAGCACAGAAAACCCATACAGGGGGTAGTGGCGTGGAAATTCACACATCTGCACTCAAAAATACTTGAGGCGGAGGACGTTTTCTGTGTGAGTAACTAGATTTCTGGGTGATCAAGTGGTTTTCTGTGTGAGGAAGCGGTTTTCCGCACACCACTCTAGTATTCCGTACATCCTTGTCACTCTTCCTAAAATCAGTTTCCAAGTTGAAAAAGGCCTCTATTTTTTTCATGGATGCCTTCTTGCGCCCTTTGGTAGATTTCATTGTCTAAAATTCCCCCTCCCCTCTCGGAATTGGATCTGTGAGGGGGAAAGAAAGTCAAATTCCATGGGAAATGCCGAAACAGTCATCCCCTGGGGAGGTGTGCGTAAAATCACTTCAAGCGTGGGAAAATAATTTTTTCACGCGCAAAAAACCCACTTCATGCATATAAAATCTTTCAGGGGGCATGGTCTTTACTGAATTTATTGTGCGATAAGTTTGGAGATCTCATATGCGAAAAACACTTCTTGCACTTAATTCATTCTGATTGGGGTGGAATTTCAAGATCTTGGTTCCAATTTTCTACCCAACATTAATTTTTCATGCCACTTTTCTATTTTTCCATGCATCCATGTAATTTCATGTTCACCTTCCTTGTTATGTGCGCGCCTTTCTGATTTTCTCTAAACATCACCAAGGAAAACGGCTTCTAATCATAGCAATGCAATGAGGGAAGCTATGTATGCCATGAGGTGGGCTGATATGAGTGCTAACCCTGAGGTTTTGGTGCAATGAAATTTGTATCCAATAACCAAGACCTCTTAAATATGATAACCAAATCCCCAAAGGAATACCCTCTTTTTGACAATCTTCCGCTATGGGACTTCAGTATTTTGAAGGAGGTATCATTGCTAGGATTTGAAGTCGATACTCCGTATTCTTGGATTACGTGCGAGGATGATATTCTGCGATACAATATCACAAAAAACAGATATCCCAGCAGAGAAACCAAACACATGCCCATTTACCTTATGAACCAAAGGAACAAAACTATCTCGCAAGGGAAGCCGTACGTTGAGGATTATCTGGAGAATTATGTGACTACCTTCTGACAGAGCATCACTGATGATACCAAAGGCTTGCTACATGATTTGTACTGGATATCTAGAAGTAATTTCACTAGCGAATGGGATTGTTCATACTAGGTACACCAATTATGTGATCAGTCCAAAGAAGAACTGCGGCATATTGGACTATTTAAGGCTGTGTGGACGTCGTAGTTCCACTTCAACCCTATGGAAGAACTTAGGTCGGAACTATTTAGCTATTGGTCCCCTGATGTGAACACATTCCACATTCATCATTGGGAGGTTGGAATCAGTCTTCGGGAGTCCAACAATATCAATGAAATCCCTTTGTATGGGAATCAATATGACGAGTTTCTCCTGACAGAGAATATCTGGGGGGATCGGTTGCAGACTCCCGTTCTGACATGGAATCTATTGGACCTATCCAAAGAGTGAATAAAGGTCAAGGTATTTCTTAAGGAAATTTCCTATTCAAAAATAGTTCAAATTGTTCTTGTAGAAGGACCCAAATGTGAAGATGTTGGGGTGAGGAAAGTGGTGTCTGACGGTGACACAGCGGAGCAAGAGTGAGTCATATTAGAAAATCAAGGAGATCGGGGACTACAAATTGTGGGGATTTCGTGTGGGTGAGAGTCGGGGCCTGAATGTCTAATATTCAATATTTTTTTCAACCTTCCTAAGTGGGTGGATACTTCCAGTAAGGGATACTAGGATGGGATTTTTCTCAGAAACATTTGTGATGGCAGGAATTATGGTAGCCAATCAGAGGATCAACCTAGGGGTCCCCATGTTAGCCTTCCTGTATTACATCCTAGAGCACATTTCAAGAGGGTGATCACTGATGAGAATATGTGGAACTTTCCAAATCCTACATGGTTGGGTCGCGACTCACTATGGTGGATACACTTTCACAAATTCTATTCTTCCTCCAGGTAACGGTCTGTAGCCATCATTTCTAAACATTTATGGGACCATGCCATTGATTCTAAGTGAAGAGGGGGTAAGGATTATGATCATGAATCACACCATTTTAACATTCATCCCATTTCCCACCTCGTTCGACCAAATGGAAGATGACGGGGAAGGCTAGCTAGAGCAATGAGATTATTTGTAAAGCCTCATAGGTGGAGTGTTTGTGTCCCGTGTCGATGGGAGGATCCTTTATGAGAAATATATGTTGTCAAGGTTCTCTAGAAAGTTTGAATACACCCAACGGATTCTGATGAATGTGTATACAAATGTATGGAGAGAGGAAAACTCTTGGATTATTCTTCAAATGTGGATAATGTTCACAACTTACAGTTCTTGTGATGTAATTACCTTTCCCCCCACTAAAGTCGATGTTGGCCTATCAATGAAATATGTTGATCATTGGGTGGTATTATACCCTAAGGGAATCCTGCAGAAATGAATTTTTCCAATAAAGGTGGCCATTGTGGAATCTAGGCAAGGAGAAAGATGAAAAGGCACCACTAGGGAGGAGAGGCTCAAAACAATTCAGGTAGCTAGGTCTGTACAAGTCAGAACCTTAGTAGTAGAAGCATCACATGGTGTAACCATGCCTTCGTTGTCTGTTGGGGGAGGGGATCCTAGAAAATCTCACAGAGAAGCCAGAGAGATTTCTGGGATGAAGTTAATATACCTTCTTTAACCCTCTGAGGATGCAATCTTCCATGTGATGTGCTCAGCATGGTAGACCCCATGACATTCAATGATAATCGAAGCCCTATGGAAAAAGATGGTACGAGATGGGATCCAGCTGTGATAAATTGGCCTCATTAGGATTGATGAAAATGTGAGATTTCATCGTTGTCACACATATATAACATCCATTGTTGTTTATGCATGATAATGGGGTCGGAATTAAGAATCAACTCGGTTTGTAAAAGTGATATATGGTCAAGAGCATGATCCCGAACGAATGTAGTCTGAAGATGACAACGACTATGAGGAGACAACGAAAATTGAATCTGTGGAGAAAGAGGAAGAAGGGGAAGAGTAGGTAAAAATGAGGGGAGTTGAAGAGGATCATGGAGGTGAAGGGTCTCAAGGGATGTCCCAACAATGGAGTCATTGGGAGAGAAGATAGATTGTCGGATCTGACATGGGAATAGCTGAGCAACTTGTGGTATGCCTTAATTCTTATCCTAAAATTCCCTCTTTACCTCATTCATAATCCACAACTGATCTTTTTCTCTATTCAGGTGCATCTTGGTGCTGGTGGTCAGGAATCTCCATCTAAGGTTGGTAATGGCCCACCAATATAACAAGGTGGGGAGCTGACACCCTTCATTGAACTGAAAAGTGCTGAAGGATCTCCCACAACGATAGCTCCTATAATGACTAAAATTTTGGATGTCGATGCGCTGAGCTCTTGTATGTTTCGTTACTCAGACATCTGTATCTATTATCAGCGAGCACTTTTGATCAGGGAAATCATTTATTGTGTAGTAATTACAACATTGGAGGCTCTTTAGGCCTCTAAATCTAGACCATTCGTAGATGATTCCATGGTGAACGCAATGATCCTTTCCAGACACACTTATCAAATAGAGCTGGCCTTGACACACGGTGAGAAAATGGCTATGAACATTAGTGATATCATTGTCATGGAAGAGCCAGAAGTCTATAGGGGTAAAATTTATGAGATTATGACTAGAGAGGAAGGTCTCCCACATCTTCAAATACTAATAACTTGGGAGTATTACCATAAGGAGACCATGTCACTGATCTTTTGGATTCTTTCCCCGCCAATCGCCCTATAGACCCTGAGCAATTAGATGAATCTAATTCTGATGCATTCAATGAGAGTTGTATGATGCGACTCAAGGGATGAAAGTTTATCAAAGGAATCCTTTGACAGCCACCTATAGAATGGACAAACCGGATGGGATCAATCCACACCTTGGGACGCTTTCTTAGCACTATAGGGGTAGATGCTCACTATCTTCATTTAATAATCCATGGTTACATGGATGAAAAGATAATAGAGAATAGACAACATTCCGATATTTCTCAACACTAGAAAGAGTCAAAGAATACCCATACATTTCGGAAGGTGAATTAGGCGGTCTGATACCTTGAAGAGAAGGTAGAAGAAAGGGAGGCATTCTTCACAACCCGCTCTGAGAACATTGAACAGTTGAGGGCCCAGCTGGAAGATGCCCATGAGTAGGTAGTACAGGCGAGTTACCAAATGACTAAGCTCCAAGACGAACAATCCTAGGGGCATGATAGGTATAATGAGTTATTCTCTACGGCTGCTGATGAAGAGACGAAAGTCAGTGGGAGGGAGGCAGTCCTGGAGGCCAAAAGCCAAAAGGTAGCAATGCTGGAGAAATTGATCAAAAACACTAATACTAAAGGGATATGTTTTGGCTGATAAACATATCCTTATTTGCTGCTTTTAATTCCAAAATATGTGCATGAAAATATTATTCCCTTACTTGTTCAATTCAATGTGTTTTGACAACAATCATGAAATAATTAAAAAATTAATCCCTAAGCGCACGTGTGTCGTCCCCGATGTGAGAAACGCGGGAAGGTCGCGTTATCATATCATCTGAATGTGGGAGTGCCAACTAAAAATTGAGCATCTAGGGTATAAACGAGCCATCTGGGCTTCCGAAAAGAAAGGGAGGGAGGCCCGACTGGGGAATTATGTCCTCAAATTAGTAAAATTATTACTTCCCTGATGTGCTCTAGTGTACGAGTTCAGTAACGCCAGGGGCGTTAGAATCCATCCAATCATAGGGGTGGATGGTGTGAATCCTGATACCCATAATTTTGAATGTTGTGAGGGTGGCATAAGAATGCAGGAAAACTGATGAACGTCTTCTAAATATGACATCTATATCAAATTATCCTAAAATGGGGATATCAAATGAGAGCCAACCATTGACCTTGTTCGAAACATGACGCCTGACTCAAAGTGTTATCCATTAGTCTACCATAATGTTGGCCAAAATAGTAGGCAAGCCATAGACCAAGCATCCAAACTGTTAGTGGGTTCTTTTAGATGTGAAAGTGGATGAGGGTCTGAATAAAGGGAATGCAAAGCATGGAGGGTAGAGTGACTAGTTGTTAGAATGGAGTCTAACACTCTTGAAATTACGCCACCGTGGTTGAAACACATTAGGTAGGAACATCGGTCTGATCAAGGGTCAAACTTACTTCTGAGCATGACCTCTCTGGTAAGGACATGGAATGCCCTGTAGTTCTATACCATAACAATAAGAACAATAGACACATAGTTTTAAACTTCATACGGTGAGGAAGGTACACATAGTTTTAAAAGTTATACTGCGTGGTCCGAAATCAAGGGACTAGGGGCCAGAAGGGTTAATAACCCTGGGGTTGGACCTGAGACAAAAGGCTCAGACTTCGATACGTGTCTTGTACAGATGATAATCAATCCAAATTCAATTCATAAAGCACGGAGTGGTCAGAGACCAATGCTGGTATATTTTTTTACAACAAAAGGGAATTCCCAAGAGAGGCCTTTTCGAACCCTCCACACCCAGGAACCCCCCTCCCCACGGGGTTACACCTAAATCAGTGATGTTTTGGTACAAAAAAACAACATCAAGGTGGAGTGTGCGCTTTTTTCACATCGATGAGACACCGAGTGGCCCAACAAGATGAGTGGTACATCGGAGGTGGAAATTCCCCCAAGAACGGGCTCCGAGGAATTGAACCCCATACCTCATTGAACTCCTATTGTATGGCCCTGGACCACCCACCATTATCTCACCACCTAAGAGGCACCAATAATGGTAGATAGAACCCTATCTGGTGAAAAAACTAGAACATTCGATTATTATTACAAGATATTCTGAACTTGTTCAGGGTAGAGTTGTAATTACATGGTTACCCGGAATGGGAATGTGCAGCATGGTACAAATCCCAATATGAATGAGACCCCCAATAGGCACTCATCACACCACATGTTACTAAAAGAGTTCAGGCCAATGGGTTGAAGAATAGGGGATGGCAGGATTTATGATTCATGGGGCTGGAACCAAAGACAGAATGTTTGGGCATTCCTATGTATCCCATGATGATGGGAATCAAGACAGACGTAGTTCTGGGAATGTTGTCTTTATGACTTGTAGAAAGGACATAAAGAGATATTAGTTTAAGGTCATAGATCTTGGTCCAGAGATGGTATAGATTAAGGGAGACACATGGTGATTAAATTATAAATCCGAACGTGAATGAGGCCCTCGAGTCTATATCACCGTGTGTTACTTGGGGAGGTCTTAAGTTGAGGGACCGAAAATGATTGTTTGGTTGGGCACGAGGCAAAGTGTGTTGGAGTTCCTACGTAACCCATGAGATTGGGAATCAATCCATATGTAGTTCTAGATAAGGTATGGTAAGGTACCAGTGCTAGGAGTGATAAGGTTGTGCGGGTCTAGTCCACGCACCAAAATAATTGGCATTAGATAGATCTTGGTTGTCCATTAGGATAGGTGTTTGTTTTTTTGGTGAAGGGATATACCGAGGATAAATAATCACGGTGTCACTATAGGAATAAAGAAACATATATTCATTTACAAATGGTATGTTGGATGACCAATACCCATCATGATGTCCCCCAGAGTGAAGACATCATAATGTAGTGTTTTTTTTTCATGCAGCCAGGACGATAACATCATAGTTTAGGGTCGTATGATATGACCAACAATGCATTTTAACGTCATGAAATAAATAAGAAACAATTTAAAATCATGTGGGACATGGAATAATAGTTTAATGTCCTATGTCTTGGACACACATATAAGAAATTATGTTTTAGAGGATAATGTGATTGGCGTGACAAAGCATACTCAACAGGAATGAGGATGAGTTCCACACCACACCACGTGCAATTACGAGGAAGAAACCTTGGTTCGAGGGGCCAAAAAAGGTCAGAAAAATATGGGGCTCAACCTATAGATGAATTGTCTAGGTGTTCATACATATCCCATGAGGATGGGAATCAAGACAAACCTAGTTTTAAGGGTGCAGTTTAATGTCATGCGGGACACGAGGTAGGCAAGACTAGCTTCTAGAAGGGGAGTATGTGGTCTGGCCATTGTAAAGCCAATGTGAATGAGGAAATAATTCCACACATTCCACACCACTCAACCCTATAATAGTCAGAGCCTAAAAGGGTGAACAGAAGGGATAATTAGTGGAACATGATCTGGACCCAAAACGAGATGTCTTGGCATTCCTATGTATCCCATGACAATGAGAATCATGGAATATGTGGTTATAAGGGTTACGGTTTTATGCCTTATGGAGAGGAAATAAAAAAGATATCTTAGTTTAAGGTCTCAGAGATCTGACTATGGAGAAGTGTAACTCTTCCAAGTAAGAGCATACCTCCATCTAATCACAAAGACCACGAGAGTTTAACTCATTTAGAGAAACAAGGGTGGAAGAGGTTTTTACAACATAAGGAGTACATGAAAAGGATAAATTGGTGCAGAGCCATGAATGATGCCTTCCCACGACTTTTTCCTACTAACATGAAAATGTGCACTGAGGGAAAACACCAAGAGTGTCAAAATTTTGCTTGGACATGATGGGGTGGAAAATGATGTCAATCATGCAACAAATATTTAGGGCTTGATAAAGGTGGTGTGATGATGGAGGATAATGATTGAATTTGTTTTAAGCACATCATCCATATCATGTGGCCTTAAGTGGGAAAAACAAGTGAGTGTCAACCGCAGACCGTATTCACAAAATGGGACTTATATCAATTTTTCGTTTAGGGCCCTCGAGGACGTTGGCCTGAAACGGTAGGAGATCCCTTGGTCTGATCATCCATGCCATTTGGGGGTCCTTTCAGATGTGAAAGATAAGGAAAACCTAAATTAAGGGGACACTAATCCTAATCAAATGGGTGAGAGCATTTCTAGGGAGAATCTGACACATGAGGACCTGAACCAGAGTAATCCTATGAACATTGATGAAACGCCAATGAGGGTCGAGGGGCCCAACTTAAGAGCAGCCGAATCGAAATGATAAGTGTAGGACATGGGAGCCAAGGGATCTTAGAATGAATATGTATGTGGCATGGCTATTACAGATCAGTCATTAATGAGGACATAACCCATACCACACCGTACACCCCTCACCTAGAGGGACTCATGCTAAGGGGCCCAGATGATAACGAGGTTTTTAAGAGATGAGGATGGACCTGAAGAATAAATGTTCAGGTGGTCCTAATTTTCCCATAAGGATAGAAATCAGGCCGCATGTAGTTCTGAGGAAGGATTCAGTGCAGTTTTCCATCATGTGGCTAGGAAGCAAATATGGACAAGGTATCCCAATGGGGGATGTGTACGATGCAATGAGTAGCCTACGGTAAGTGAAGACTAAAGGTCATACCACATCATAAAATCCCGAATGAGCACATGGTCCAAGGGGCCGAAAATGATGAGGGACCAAAAACAGGAATCCCCAACCAATTTTCAATTTACCCTCTTGCAGTGAAGACGATGGTGCTCCTGGTTCAAGGCCATAGGGCTCAGACCGTAGATTCCTAGATTAATGTCATATACATGAGACAACTAAGTGGAGAGGGTGAATCATCACAGATATGGAAAACCACAAAATAAAAACAATGATAGAGGATTATTGTTGACCATGTTCTCAACACAATATCTGTATTTTTGTGACCTGGGTTTGTGGGAAATCAATTCAGCATCGACCGTTGACTGCATTCACAATAAGGGACTTATATGAATTTTTCACTCAAAATCCTTGATGACATTGGCCAGAAATGGTAGGAGATCCCTTGGACAAATTATCCATGTTTTTCAGGGGTTCTTTTGTATGTAAAATATGACGGAAACCCAAATGAAGGAAATCACGAAGCATGTTAGGGCCTGTACTTGCGGAAAGGACGATAGATGGAGGGATGTCTCAAGGGAATATGTGTGGCCCCGAAAAAATAGCCCGATGTGAATTAGTATGTAAGTACATACCAGACTACATAATACTGGGTGATAACTTGGACCAGGTGGTCGAAAAGGGTGAGGTACCTAAGGCTAGGAAGTCTCAGCCACTCATAGTTTAACATCTTGCATTGAGGACGATGATGGTTGAATAACTCCAAGAAGGGGAACACATGGTGTAGTTATGATAAACCTATTGTGAACTACAAACATAATCCCACACTATGCCATGCGTTTGAGGAGGTATCCAGGCTGAGGGGCCAGACCAAAGAGTGTGATCTTGAAGTAAGGGGTTGGGCCTATGGACAAAAATATCTGGCATTACTATGTATAACATGAGGATCAGAATCAATCCATACATAGTTCAAAAAAGGACATGATGTTCAACGTTGTACGGTGAGGACTAGGGGGAGATGAAGAATGAGAGGATAACATGGGATGTTTATCATAAACCTACCTAAAATGGGGCTAAATAATTTTATGTTACACCACATGAGTTCCTCTAAGAGAACGACACCTAGGGGGTTGTCAAAGGGAAAAGTATGGGGGATGGACTCAAGAAAAGGCGTCTGAGCATTCCTACGTATCACATGAGGTTGGTAATCAATCCATATATAGTTCATGTAATTCATTTTAACATCTTATAGAATCATGGTGGTTGGGATATCCTAGTTTATGGTCTTAGATCTCAGACCTTTTTGTAGTTTATCATCAGGAGGGAAGATAAAGCAATTTAATGTCACACAGTTTAAGGTCATGCAGGACCCAATACAATTTAATGTCTTACGGGATGACATATAGTTTAATGTCATGTGGGACATACAGTTTAACATCATGTGAGATGATATACAGTTTAATGTCATACAGGACAGAACAGTTTATTGTCATATAGGACCGTCTATAGTTTAACATAGTTCGGGATGACATATAGTTTAAGGTCACGTAAAAATTTCTACTGTTAAACGTTTTGAGAGATGACATAATGTTTAAGGTTATGTTAGGCCATCTGATGTTTAATTTTGTGCAGGACGACATATAGTTTAAGGTCATGTAGTACCGTTGCGCTTAGGGAAAGTATTTCTTGAGTAATTTGGCTTTTGTCAGAGGAGTTATACATTCACCATCCATGGTTACCAGAGAATATGCACCATTGGGGTAAACCGTGTGAATGATTTAATGTCCTTCCCAATTGGGCTCCAATTTGGGAGGTTTTCGTCTATGTATCATTGGTGTTGGCAGGGCCAACACCACATTACCTAGCATGAAAGGGAGGATGAAAACATTCTTGTTGAAAGATCTAACTATCTTGTTTTGATGCCTTTCCATATTTTGCTGGGTGCGAAGCCTGTTCTCATCAAGTGATTCCAATTTAGACAGACTGATTTCATCTACCTTAACTAGTGCTTTCTAATCATAGAAAAATGTGCTTATTAAAGGAAAATAAATCTCGATGGGAAAGACGACTTTCGTTCTCTACACCAGTGAGTATGGGGTCACCTGTGTGGAATTACAATTCGTTGTTTGATAAGCCCAGAGGGAATTGGGGTACTTTTCCATCCAACTCTTCTTGTTCTGACCAACTATATTCTGAAAAATGTTATAGAGGGTTTTTATGAATGCCTAAAACATCCCATTTTCTTACGCATGATAGAAGGAAGTATAGTTATAACGAATATTGTTCTTGGCGTATAATTTCTTCAACTCGTCCGCCCGAGAGATAGTACCATTATCAGTGAGGATGGAATGAGGGACTCTGAACTGGTATATGACATTGGAGCTCACAATATAATGCCCCAACCCCAGTTACCCAGAGTCCTGCATTATTACAAACATTGGCATGATCACAAAAGATCAAGTCTCAAAAGACAGATTAGTTTAGTATCCTTGGAAACACTAAATACATTAATAATGTTTCCATTACATCAAAAATGAAAACTACAACAACATAGTCTCCATATTCTACTCACGTATCCCCTTATACTATCCATATAGGTCATTTAAAAAATACTTCTACACATCCTGGGAAAAGTAAAACTTAGAAATGGGTGATCTTAGATGCCCATTAAGGATAACAATATAGTGGAAACTTTAAAAAATAAGCATAAACATTTAAGGAAATGTATAACTAAAACAACCGAATTTTATACATGAACTTCAGCATCATATGGTATAAATAAAATGAAATAATTCCATTTACTTATTCACATGGATATTCTATTAATCGAATAATCACATTCAATATTAATAACGACTTTCATAATGATGGAATTCATAATGCCAGACTATCATCACCTTGTAGCCAAGTCCTCATGCCAAGAATACAAATAAGATTTTGTCAAGGACATGTTCCAAGACAGTAGTTTTTCTCATGAGACCTACCTATGCATCGAGGAGCTATAGCAGGAACCACCCATCACTTACTATGTCCAATGCATTCCTCATTTGAACAGGTTTAAACATAACATAAACATTCATAATAAAACTATCATATGAAATGTAAATACTTTCTCCACAAACCATGAATGGTATAAAATAACACATCTACAGTCAAAAATATCACAAAACCTTCAATACAAAATGGATTTTTTTTATCATAATAAATAAACATCAAATAAGCTTAAAATCCATCAAAGGATGTTGACATAGATGAAATCAAAACTATTTGAGAGAAATATTTCTTTTTTGAAATCATTGAAAAGTCACACATTTATAAAAAAACTTATTTAATAGATATTTTTGAATCAAAGTGTCCCATACCACTTTGAAACATTTTAAAATAATTATCATTTCAAAAAATTCATGTCCATATAAAAAAATCCTTAAAATCATTTTGAAAACATGGATATTAATTAAAAATATTTAGAAAGATAAATATTTAAAGAATTTAAAAGTCACATAATTGTAAAAGAAAACATTTACTATGAAAATATTCTTATAATCTTTTAAGGGAAGCTTCGTCAATTTTATAATGGTGGATAATAGATGCACCCATCATATAAGTTAAAAAGACATTCTTACATTAATTTTGTGAAAAAGGTTAAAAAGGACCGTGTTTGGAAAATGACTGAAAGATTCATTTCAAACCATTTTATAAAAATTCTAACAAGGGTATAAATTAAATTAACTCATAGACTAGTAAATAGTACGAATGATTTGAAATACATTTTTAAGAATCATGGATGTGGATGATAAAGGGGCCCCATTAGATAATTATGTATAAGCAACCTCGGATATTGAAGAGATTGTGAAATAAACCCTTACCTTGTACTTTTCCTTGGTTGAGGGTAGGTTAACCTCATGTATAATGCTAAAATAATTGTTATTAAATTATAGAAGAATCATATACATTAATATGATATCATATATGATCTTTTAACATTGATTTGTTAATAATATCGTAGTATTATCATTATTTCGGGTGTTAACTTACTCGTTTTCTTTTATATATTTTGTTACATAAGCCATGTTTTTCATGGATAAGATGTATCCTATTCATATCCCAAATGATATGAAGTCCTTAAAAATTATTTTCAATCATCAAATGAGAATCATAAATGCAAGGATTCGATGGTGAATGAATATCATCGCGTTCGTGGAGACAGTAGTCCATACGTACGCATGAGCGACAATATCATTCTTTTGATATTAAAATAATATATATTCGGATGGTATATCATATATAAAGAATAATTATAATGTTACATTTATTATTTACATCAATTACATCTCATTATTTTAGCCATCCAAATAATAATGTTTTTGAATACCAATTACACTACAACGTGGAGACGGTAAGCCGTACGTACACATGTATGGTGACATGTCATTAAAAGGATGGATATAAGACTGAATATGGTTGTACCATATTTATAATAACATCACAGTCTATTGAAGATACTGGAGTTATTATTTTATAAAGGAAATAACAATTAATGAAGAAGTTTAAGAACAAAGGATCTTGAAAAACGGTGGTGAAAACATTACCTCTTCTTCGGGTTATTCCTTTTGATTTGATCAAAAGGGCTCCATAGGATGGATTTCTGATCACACTAAGGCCTCTATGTTTAAGTGAGGGATGTTTATAGAGTATTTTAGTAGGGTTTGGCCTAACAAAAATGCTATGAAGGTGTGAATAATTGGTCAGAAGTTTTGACCTTTTATAATGGGGAGGAGGGGCTCTTTAGGAAAAAACATAAAGTATTAATTTATAATAAATTAATATTCCGTTTCTAATAGATATAATGTGGATTATTATAATTATAAGGTGGGTATAGGTATAAATAAATTAAACCAATAGATTTTAGACATGTTTGGGACATTATATTAACCTTATCTTTTAGTTTTAACTCTTAGTTAATTAGATTGACATTTACCATGTCACTTTGTATTTTATATTATATAGTAAATAAACTTACTATATACATCCATGAGACACCCAAATGGTCTATTAATGATTCAAATATCTTGATATAAGTTCTTTGGCCGAATATTATATTTTTAGTAATATAATATCAATTAATAATATAATACATGTTTTACAAAGTCATTTATGTCAATTTTGACACTATTCAATAATTGATTTATGTTAAAGTAATAAAAACATTATTAATTCTAAAAAATACATTTAATCAATTTTAACATGTCATATCAACAAATAAAATCCGTGTATGTCCTAAAAACTTTCAAATTATATTTATTTTAACATTTATAATACCAATTGTTTGATTCATTCATTAATAATGAAAATACTACATCATTATTGTGTCATAAATACATTTATTTATTCAATGTATAAAAATTATATATAAAATAAAATTATGTAGGAAATATTTTTATCTTTATAATGAATATTTATAGTCTAAAAAATAACATATATAACCCTATGTAAATTTTGTTTTCTAAAAGATATATGCTTATGTCATTTTTGTATTTACTTTAACTTTATTAATATAAAGTGTCCTTATCGCCTACAAGTGGCTCCATGGGGTCTATAAATCTACAAAAAGATGACCATGGACAGAAATGTATCAACCAATAGGATTAGGACACGTTTTAGGGTAAATTAATATTATTATTTTATTATTTTATTACCCTTATATACCTGATTTACCATTTAACCATGGTAAATAAAATATTTACCGAAGTAATTATTCAAAATGTCTAAAAATAAAAGTTATCTATTTACACAATTTGGACCTCATGATTCAAATTATAGAATCCATATTTCTAAATTCAAAAAACTGATGTGGCAGAAATTAATTTAAAATTAACTTCTTTTGTTAAAACAAAAAGTCTGTTTTTAAGAGATAATAACTATCAAAAGATTGATAGTTGTTTAGATACGGTTTAAATGTGAAATTATTTCTAATGACCAACATTGTATTAAATGGTAATAAAATACTCTAAATATACTTTATAAAAACTCAAATTCATAATATATCACTATTAATTATTTTTATTAAAAATGTATTTTTTATTAAAATTTAGTATTTTTCACTATTCATCAAAATATAAAAGTTATCTGAAAAGTACCAAAATTTTACCCTAGGTTAATTTCAATATTCCGAATCAAAAAATGTGGTCAATTTTGAGAGATGAAATTTATAAAATTTCAAAAATTGTGTATTACTATTCATAACTGCTACTTTGATTGGTCTCGGTGAGTTAGAATCTCGAAGTTGTGTACAATGCAAGCTATTGCCATATTCAAAGGGAAACGTACTGTGGAAGATTAGGGTGTTACATTCTACCCTCCTTCAATAAATTGTGTCCTCGCAATTTAAAATTGTTCTATGAAAATAAAAAGTTGAAAATAGAAAATATTTTGTGGGAAAACCCACATCATAAATTGGGTTAATAAAATTTAGTCTTAATAAGAGGAAAAGGGAAATGAAAGGGTCACCAAAAAATTATGATCTCGATTTGAAGAAAATTGGTGGCAATTAAAGGCACATAATTGGGGGGAAAACTTAAATATTTATAGGGAGTGATTGAGCATCAGTCACACACAATTATAGAATTGAGGGCCTCAAATCCATCAATCTATGATGATTTAAAATACCATTGGTTCAACAAAACATAAGGTATTAGGATAACATATTTTTGGATTTAAGATCCTTTACCTAATGTTTTTGAATTATTTTCATCATAGAATAAGAGAAATATATATATATATATATATACTTGGCAAGTAGAGTTTCATCCTTCAAAAAATTTCTACCACAAACTCATCTTTAACTCCAAAAAATAATAGAACTCAAAAATAATATATTTACCCTAATCGTATAAGGATCTAAACATTAACATATACCATTAAAATGAAGAAAAATACTTTGTAATGACCATGGACTTCCTGCAGGCTAGTGGTACGTAATAAATGCATGTCTAACTATGGTTGTAGGTTTGATTCCCCCAGCTTTGTCCGACGTGACGGGTTATCGCCCGGACTACAGGTTGTCCTTTTCCTAAAACTATAGTATCATAATATTACAAAAATATATCATAATAATTGTTTTAACCTTAAAAAATTCTATCAAAATTTCAACTTAATCCACTCCAAACTTTATAGTTATCCAACGTACCTCTGTCCAGAATCTTCATAAAAGGTATCTAAATTCCAAAATCAATTTTCACATCATATTCCTCAGACAATGTAATTTTTATCTTATTGTCACATATAGAAAATATGATTACCTTATTCATATTAAAACCTTAATGAAAACAACAAGTACTGCATTACAATCCTTATATATATCACATTATTCTTATAACCAGAATATAATCATTGAGTCCAAAAACACAAATACATTAATTATTCCACTTCAACTGTAGTAACAGCTTAATATTGGCCTTGATACCTTGGAATTTTCTGAGGTAAGTTTCCTTGGCGCATATGGAATTCATTCACATAATGCCCCATTTCTCTACAATTTTATCATTCAACATTGACAACATCTTTCTCTCCCTTGCAATCATGAGCCTGGTGACCTTTTTCTCCACATTTATAACAAACTCTCATTTCTTTTAGGCAAGTACCAGGGTGTTTCTTCCAAAAATTACCACATAATGGAAAATCATTCTTTCCCTTTTTTCCTTTATCTGTCTCTTCTTCTACCATTCTCTTTTTCTCTTGCTTTACTTTATTGTCATAAGATTTATAAAATTCTATTTCTGTCTTTATAGCACATGAGACAATGTATTCATATGACGAAAAGGATTGTGAGACTAATGCTCAATGGAGAAATGGTTTTAACCCATCAAAGAAACGATCAATATTACTCCTCGGGTTACGTATATAATCTTCTGCATGCCTTTCTAACCTTGTAAAGTTAACTTCATACTTTGTGACATTCTCATCCTCCTTTTTCCTTAGACTGAGAAATTGTCTTTCCATATCTACTTGATGGTCAATGGGAAATTATTTTTCTATGAAAATATCTTTAAACTCCATCCATTATATACTTGATAATTCTTCATCGTCCTTTGTGTTTTGAATTAATGACCACCATAGATCAGCATCTCCAGTGAGGCGGTAAAATTCCATGATAATTTTTCCCTTTCACTACTCCTCAAAGCCTAAAATATTTTTTCTATGGAACTTATCCATTACTCACCTACTGGTGGATTTTAACCCACATTTAATGTTGGTGTTTTTTGTCTCATGAAGTGATCTAACATTCATCTTCCATGTTGCGGATCGGGGTGCTCCATACGGGTAAGGTTATTTTTCATAACCTGAGTGAGTTGTCCCAGTATGGTGATTAGCTGATCAGAACTAGTTGCATCACCAGCACCACTATAATTATTTTGAGCTGGAGGGAAATCCCTACATGGAGTTCATGAATTGATACAGTTTCTATTTCTTCCACTAGGCATCATTTCTAAAAAATTTCATACACTAGATTAGTTTATGAATCGCAAATCATAAATCCAAACTTGTAAAACACTTATCATAAATTGAACAGTTTATGGATATAATCCATAATCATAAAAATGTATTCTTGGAGGAAGTATATACTCATAATCCATTCATAATATTTTGTAAAAAAAATGATAATTATCCTAATAATATCCCCCGAGAGTGTCGTAACCAAGAGTGCAACAAGGCCTGTTGTCGTGCACCAGTTCCCATTCGATTCTAGATCAATGTTGTGTTTTTAGGTTTTACCCCTAGGTACATCTTTGCTAGAGCCTCCCCTACCTTCTTGTATCTATATAGGGATGTATTTCTCGGAAAACTCCCAAAATCTTTACAATACCAAAATTCTAGGAAGTTCTTCTATAATAATCCTCAAAGTCCATCTTAGGTCTTTGTGCTCTAATCAGAGTTTATCTAAATCTAGCTTCTAAGGATTGTGCTAAAATTAATCTAATACCAACTATAATGCTCTGACCCTAGTTACCCAGAGTCGTGCATTATTACAAAACATTGGCATGATCACAAAAGATCAAATCTCAAAAGACCGATTAGTTTAGCAGCCTTGGAAACACTAAATACATTCATAAAGATTACATTACATCAAAAATGAAAACAACAACAACATAGTATCAATAGTACACACTCATATCCCCTCATACAATCCCTACAGGACATTCATAAAATAATTCTTCACATCCTGGGAAAACTAAAACATAGAAAGGGGTGAGCTCAGATTCCCATTAAGGATACCAATATAGAAGAAACATTCATAAATAAGCATAAACATTTAAGGCAATGTATAACTAAAACAAATGACTTTTAAACTTGAAATTCAGAATAATATGGTTGAAATAAAATGAAATAATTCCATTTACTTATTCACATGGATATTCTACTAATCTAATAATCACATGCATTATCAATAACCACTTTCATAATGATGGAATGCATAATGCCAGACTATCACAACCATGTAGCCAAGGCCTCATTCCAATACTACAAATGAGATTTTATCAAGGCCTCATTCCAAGACACTTGTTTGCCTCATGAGACCTACCGATGCATCGAGGAGCTATAGCGGGATCCACCCATCACTTACTAAGTCCAATGCATTCCTCATATTAATTGGATTAAACATATCATAAACATTCATATTAAAACTAGCATACGAAATGTAAATAATTTCACCATAAACCATGAATGGTATAAAATAACACATCCACAATCAAACATATCACAAAACCTTCAATACAATATGGATGTTTTGTATCATAATAAATCAACTTCAAGTAAGCTTGAAATCCATCAAAGGATGTTGACATAGATGAAATCCGAACTTTTTGAGAGAAATATCTCTTTTTTAAAATCATTGAAAAGTCACACATTTATAAAGGAATTAATTTATAAGATATTTTTGAATCAAATATTCCCATACCACTTTGAAACTTTTGAAAAGAATTATCATTTTAAAACATTCATATCCATATAATTAAATCCTTAAAATGATTTTGATAACATGATCATTAATTAAAAATATTTAGAAAGAAAAATCGTTAAAACATTTAAAAGTCAAATAATTGTAAAAGAAAACATTTACTATGAAAATATTCTTATATTCTTTTAAGGGAATCTTCAGAAATTTTATAATAGTGTAAAATAGCTGCACCCACCGTATAAGTTAAAAATACATTCTTACCGTAATTTTGTCAAAAATGATAAAAAGGACCTTGTTTGGAAAATGACCGAAAGATTCATTTCAAACAATATAATAAAAAGACTAACAAGTATATAAAAAAAATTAACCCATATTCTAGTAAATAGTAAGAATGATTTGAAATAAATTTTTACGAAACATGGATGTGGATGATAATGAGGTCCGAGTATATAATTACGTATAAACAACCTCGAATAATAAAGAGACTGTGAAATAAACACTTACCTTGTACTTTTACTTGGATGAGGGTAGGTTAACCACCTATATAATGGTGAAATAATTGTTATTAAATTATACACGAATTATATACATTAATATGATATCATATTTGATCTTTTAACATTGATTTGTTAATAATATTTTAGTATTATCATCGTTTCGGGTGTTAAGTTACTCATTTTCTTTTATATATTTTGTTACATAAGCCATGTTTGTTATGGATAGGCTGTGTATTATTCATATCTAGAATGATTTCAAGTCCTTAAAAATTATTTTTAATCCTCAAAAGAGAATCATAATTTCATGGATAAGATGGGGAATGAATCTCATCGCGTTCGTGGAGACGGTAGTCCGTATGTACGCACGAGCGAAAATATAATTATTTTGATATTAAAATAATATATAATTGGAAGTTATATCATATATACATAATCATTATCATGTTATATTTATTATTTACATCAATTACATATCATTATCATGCCCATGCAAATAATAATGTTTTTAAATAACAATTACCTCGCGACGTGGAGACGGTAAGCCGTACGTATGCACGTATGGTGACATGTCATTCAAAGGATGGATAGAATACTGAATATGGTTGTACCATATTTATAATAACATCAAATTATATTAAAGATAATGTATTTATTATTTTAGAAAGGAAATAACAAAGAATGAATAAGTTGAAGAAGAAAGGAACTTGAAAAAGGGTTGTGAAAACATTACCTCTTCTTCAGGTTCTTCCATTTGATTTGGTCAAAAGGGATCCTTAGGATGGATTTCTGATCAAACTAATGCCTATAAGTTGAATTGAGGTATGTTGAGAAAATATTTGAGCATGGGTTGGCCAAACCGAAAGGCATTGAAGGTGTGAAGAATTGGTTAGAAGTTGTGTCCTTTTATAAGGGGGAGGAGGGGCTCTTTAGGAAAAAATTAAAGTATTAATTTATAATAAATTTATATTCGGTTTATAATGGCTTTAAAGTGGATTATTAAATGTATATGGTTGGGATGGGTCGAAATCCATTCAACCAATTGATTTTAGACATGTTTGGGTCATTATATTAAACTTATCTTTTAGTTTTAACTCTTATAGTTAATTCGATTGACATTTACCATGTCACATTGTATTTTATATTATATAGTTAATAAAAATACTATATAAATCCAAGAGACCCCCAAATAGTCCATTAATGATACACATATCATGATATTTTTCCTTTTGTCGAACCATAGATTTTTAGTAATGGAATATCAATTAATAATATAATACTTGTTTTAAAAACTCATTTATGTCAATTTTGACACTATTCAATAATTGATTTTTGTTAAAGTCATAAAAACTTTATTAATTCGAAAAAAATTCATTTAATCAATTATAACATGTCATATTAACCAATAAAATTTGTGTATGTCTTCAAAACTTTCAAATAATATTCATTTTAACATTTATAATACCAATTGTTTGATTCTTTCATTATTAAGGAAAATACTGCATCATTATTATGTCATAAATAAATTTAATTATTCAATGTCTAAAAATTATAAATAAAATATAAGTATTTATGAAATATTTTTATATTTCTAATGAATATTTATAGATGAAAAGATAACATATATAACCCTGTGTAAAAATTGTTTTTCTTAAAGATATATGCTTGTGTCATTTTTGTATTTACTTTAACTTAATTAATATAAAGTGTCCTTATCACTTACAAGTTGCTCCATGGGATCCCAAAATCGACCCAAATATTCCCATGGTCAAAAATGTATCAACCAATAGGGGTAGGACACGTTTTAGGATAAATTAATATAATTATAATATTATTTTTAACCCTTATTTACCTGATTTACCCTTTAACCATGGTAAATAAAATATTAACCGATGTAATTATTCACAATGTATAAAAATAAAAGTTAACTATATACACAATTTGGAACTCCTAATTCCAAATATGGAATCCATATTTCTAAATTCAAAACACAGAGGTGGCATAAATTAATTTAAAATTTATTCATGTTGTTAAAACAAAAAGCGTCTTTCTAAGAGATAATTACTATCATAAGATTGACAGATGTTTATGTCCAGTTGAAATGTGAAATTATGCCCAATGACCAAAATTGTATTAAATGGTAAAAATATATTCTAAATATACCTTTAATCCACTCAAATTCTTGATTTATAACTATTAATTATTTTGATTAAAACAGTTGTTTTTAATTAAAATTTAGTAATTTTCAATATTCATCAAAATATAAAAGTTATCCGAAAAGTACCAAAATTTTACCCTTGGCTAATTTCTATATTCCAAATCCAAAAATGATGTATATTTTGAGAGATAAAATTTATAAAATTTCAAGAAGTGGGTATTACTATTCATAATGGCTACATTGATTGGTCGCGGTGTGTTAGAATCTCGAAGTTGCGTACAATACAAGTTATTGCATAATTCGAATGGAAACATATCGTGGAAGTTTGGGGTGTTACACACAATTTTAGTTATAGAAAATACCTTGACCTATTTGAGTGGAATCACTTCCAGCCACTTGGAAAAAAATATGTAGCAGTCATGATGAATCAGCTCTGACGAGCTGTTGTCGGTGGACATGGTCCCATGACATTGTGTCCCTAGGCCACATAGAGACAAGAGTATATGGTATTGTAGAGAGGTTCTAATAGCTAATGCAAAAAGTTCTCATGAATTTGGCATTCATGGACCTCTTGGAAAACGTGTTGCAGTCACGAATCATGGAGGGCCAAAAATACCCTAGTCTCCAGATCTGGTGATATAGTTTGGGCCCGGTCTGATGAGCCCCGCAAGAACCGACATGAAACTCCTACATGACATAAAGAATATAAAATCATTGAATGAAATAGAGTAGAATAACATAAAAACCTCACTTTATGAGGATCCATTCAAGACCGGGACCGCGATGGAGAGTAAACTACAATGTGCGACGTTGGATTCACTCGCGCTTGGTTCAATCGGCTAGGAGGTTTCCGTGTTCGAGGTAATCAATAAAGGGGGTCCTGCAATCGAGAGTAACTTCCAACACTGCATCATGGGGACCTAGGAGTCCTGACGTAGACGCGCTAGTGATCAGTTGGCTTACCTGAGGGCTAACATCATCTTCCGTATTGACTGGGGAGATGACTCTCCATTGTTCCTGGTGGATAATCAAATCATCCTTTTCAGGAACTAAAAGAGAATAAGTTATGTTGGACAAGGTATCTTATCTACTGTTCTATGATAGAGGGACATGGGTAAATCTCCAATGAGATGGGAATCAAGCCATCAACGGACAAGTATAATCCAATAGTGGAAGGATCTCTAGCTTCTTAACAACATAGTTAATGTTGATCTACTTCATGACTAGTTAGGAGTCCCCATTCACATGCAAGTGGGTAAAGTAAATATTGAGGTCCAAATCGAGACCAGTAATGAAATCCTTGTAGTCTATCTCATTGTTGGTGCAGCCTTATTATAGTAAGAATGAATACAACAGAACATCTTGTAAAAGGGTAATGAATTTGATACACATGATTACTCTGTTGAGCCTAGGTTCATTGATCCATCATTCGGTAAGGATCCGATAAGCACCATCAAAGTGCATTTTCCAACACAAGATGTCTTGGTCTATCGAGAGGATTGCCTCATCAAAAAAATCAAGGTCCATAGACTGGTCTGCAGGAGCTGGATTAGCGACGAGGAAATCTACCAATGCATGCCCCTTAATAGCCTTCTAAGGGATGATCCTAATGTCGAACTGTAAGAGGATCATTGCCCACTGAGCTAGATAGCCTCTCAACATTGGGCGGTTCAGGATATACTTCAGCGGATTAACTCGAGACACCATCTATACCTCGTCAGGATTCATGTAATGTCATAATTTTTATACTGCAAATACCAGCACAAGTAAGATCTTCTTAATAGGGGAGTATCTAGTATCTATATTGAGGAGATTGTGGTTGAGATAGTAAATATTGTTATTCATCCCCTCATTGTTCTTCTGGGTAATAATGGCATTGAGAGATCGTTCAAGGGCGGTCAAATAAAGGACCAATGAAATTCTGGAAACTAGAGGCATTAAGATTGGCGGCTATATAAGATATGGCTTGACTTCATTGAAATTAGTCTGACATTAGTCTTCCCACTGATAAATAGTTTTTTATTCATGTGCTGTGAAAATAGATTACACATACTATCCAAATTCACGATGACTCGACATATAGAGGATATGTGTCCTTGAAGGCCTCGTGGTTCCCAAAAGTTGTCTGGTGGAGACATCTGGCTAATGGCCTTGATTTTTTCTGGGTTGATCTCGATGCCTCTATACATGACAAAAAAGCTGAGAAACATTCTAGAGTTTACCCCGAAGTCACTCTTCAATGGGTTCATCTTCAACTGGCAAGAATGAAGGAATCTGAACACTTTCTCAAGGTCCTTGTGATGGTCCTGATGTTGGAAAGATTTGACCACCAGATCTCCCATGTATCATTCCACCAATGTCCCACGGATTGGAATAAATTTGTGATGAATATACTGCTGATATGTGGATCATGCATTCTTTAGACTGAAGGGCATGGCTTGGTAATAGAAAGGGCCTTGTGGTGCCCTGAAGATGGTGGACTCCTCATCCTCGAGATTCATTCAGATCTAGATATACTCAGAGTTCCCATCCATGAAAGAGGGCTCCTGGAACCTAGCTATATCATTAATCAACAGTTCTGTCATAGGGAGAGGAAAATAATCCTTCAGATAGTGATGGTTGAGATTGTAACACCCCGAGATATTAGGAATTTTTTTTTTAAATTTCATTAATGTCTTGTGTTGTACGCTACACCAAAAGGAGCATTCACAACACGCATCCTTTACTTGCTTTTCATTACACGCAATTGCGACCTTCCTCGATAGTGTGTGTAGTACGCAATAACGAGATTCACTAAACAACAATATGCTAATAAAATATTATTAAAACTAGCCGTTTTGAATAGTAATACACACTTTTTAAAATTTTATAAATTTGATTTTTGAAAATGGACTTCATTTTTGGATTTAGAATATCGAAATTAGCTTAAGGTGAAATTTTGGTACTTTTCGGATAACTTTCATTTTCTGATAAATAGTGAAAATTAGTAAATTTTATTTAAAAACAACCTTTTTAATCGAAATAATTAATAGTGATAAATTATTAATTTGAGTGGTTTTAATGTATATTTAGAATATATTTTTACAATTTAATACAATGATGGTCGTTGGATGTAATTTTACATTTAAACCAGACATAAACAAGTGTCAATCTTTTGATAGTTCTTATCTCTTAAGAACACGCTATTTGTTTTGATGACGGGAATTAATTTTTAAATTATTTAATGCAACTGATATGTTTTTAATTTGATAAAATAGACATCATTTTTGAGTTCATAATATCAAATATATCTTAGGCCTAATTTTTGGTATTTTTCTGGAAACTTTCATTTTTTTTATGAATAGTGAAACCACTAAGTGGTAGTTAAAAAAAATGAATTTTTCATAATACTTAATTTTACCGCTTCTGTGAGTGGAATTTCAAAACTCTGAGACACACGGTTGATGTCAGTAAGTAAAATGTGGTTCAATGAGATGAAAATAATTTTTGGTGAATTGTAACTTTTTACTTTTATTTACCACGATTAAAAGTAAATAAGGAAATTAAGGGTAAAAATGATATTATTATTAGCCTAAAACATGTACTAATTCTGTTGGATAAGTGTAATTCAACCAAAAAAAACCTTAGTAATAAATTATGACCATTTAGGCCCACTTGGATTAGATTAGGACATTTATTTTTAATTTATTTAAAGAAGGGTAAAAATAGTTAAAATCAATGTTTAATAAGTATATCATTTTTAATATAGGGTTATACATACGATAAATTAGACTATAAATATTTATTAGAAATCTAAAAAGATTTCCTACATAATTATATTTTATTTGTAATTTTTAGACTTTAAATAAGTTAATTTATTTATGACACAAAGATGATGTAGTAATTATATTATTAATGAAATATTGACACAATTTATGTTATAAATACTAAATAAATATAATATGAGAGTTTTTATGAATTCCACTAATTTTATAGGTTAATATGACATGTTTTTATTGATTTAATTAACATTTTTAGAACTAATCATTCTGTTATTATTTTCACAAAAATCAATTACTAAATAGTTCTAAAATTGACATAAAATGGTTTTGAAAAAAAATATTATTTTATTAATTGTTATTTTATTCCTAAAAATATAAGGTTCAGCAAAATGACTTAGATGAGGTTATATATATTAATAATAAACAACTTGGGGTTCGTTTTTCTGCTTATAGTAAGTTTATTAACCTTGTATTATAAGAACACAAGAAGACACGGTAAAAGTATAATTATTTAACTTAATGTTAAATCTAAATGATAAGGTTAAAATAGGAACCAAAACTTGTCTAAATTATATTGGATGATATGATTTCGACCCATCCCCACATTAGTTTCGAAATAAATCAATTTGGAGATATTTAAAACCGAATTTGTCTTTATAATAAAATAATATTTTTAGTTTTTTCAAAAGGAGCCCCTCTCCTCCCTTATAAAAGAAAACCTCCTCCCTCTCTTCCTCACACCACTTTGAGCCTTCAAGCTCGGCTGACCCCTGCCAAATTATCTTCTCCACTTCCCTAGAAACATCCTAGAGGTATTGGTATTCTTCAAAGACAAAGTTTAGTGCCCTAAAAGGAGATCTCAAAGAAGAGGTAATGTCCATTACCGATTCTTTCATCTTTATTTCTTCTTCCACTTCTTCTTCTTTAGTTGTTTCATTATGAATTAATAACATCAGTATAACTCATATAAAGATATGTTATTATAAGTATGAAACAACCCTATTTCACAAACTATCCGTCCTACGGAAAACAAAATCATCGTGCGTGCGTACGTACGTAATACCGTCTCCACGTCGTGGTGTAATCTATTTTCCACCACCACCGTACTTGGATGGGTATAATGGTGTACATAATAACTATATATGATTATTGTAAAGTGATATTGATTCTGAAATAGTATACATACACTCCAATACAATTCCACGATCATGAGAACTATATCATCGCTCGTGCGTACGTACGGACTACCGTCTCCACGACGCGATGAGATTCATTCTCCACGTTAAACATTCATGAATGATTATAAATTATATATAATATGTAATCATGAAATATATGACATAATAATGATATTGGATTTGTGTATATATATATATATATGTATTTCATCTACTTAATTCCATTCAACTCAATAAGGAAATGAAAACAGCGTTCATGCGTACGTACGGCCTACCGTCTCCATGAACGGTGTATTTCATTCCATTTACTGATCTATTATATATATGTATATTCTGAATATATATTATATATAAATCATGTTTTATATTCTGTAATTAAGAAATCATGACTTAAGTAATCCTATGAATAATTACAGGTCAAAACACGGACGACAAATGAAACAATTTTACCCAAAACGCTCTTTAACATGGAATTTACAAAAGAACGGGTAAAATAAAGTCATAAGTGAACCATATATGATATCATAACAAGGAGTATGATTCTGGAATAAATAAATGACATTATTTAAATCATTATACCGAAGGTTCGGACACTTACGAAGCAAATCAGACCTAAGGTAAGAGATAATTTTGCAAATCTCATTTTTATCCGAGATTGCTTATTCATAAGTATTTACTGGGATTATTTCAATCATTCATGTCCATGTTTTATAAAAGTGTTTTCCTGTGTGTTTAAAGTCATTTTTACCCATTTTTTACTTTTACTACAAGATATGTAAGGAATCTTTTTTACGTTACGAGGTACTTTTTGACTTTTCTGACAAAAGTACGAGGAGATTGTTATTTTTCACTTATACGGCACGAACAGATTTTTACTGTTTTATAAAGCCTTATTTTCATGAAAATTCCTAAAAAAATATTTCTTGAATATTTTCAACAAAATCCCTTTCTTTTAAAATTGCATGATTTTTTGTGAAAAGAAATTGATTTTTAAGAAGAAATGATATTTTCTGCAAGAAGTCATTTCAAGTGTTTTATCAAAACCATTCTCTATCTAAGATGACATTATTTCATATGTGTATGTTTCATGTATAATGTCTCTATGATTTACATGGATTCAATTTTCTTATGATGAAATATCCATTTGTTTTATATAGATTATGTGATGATGGGATGATTTTTATGAAACGCATTTTATTCTTTGGGTTATGATGAATGTTTTTAGTTTATTTTGTGGCACAAGGAAGAATGATTTCACTATGAGATGGTTGGGACCTATATCTCCCTCCAATGCATTGGGTAAATATTTATATCTCATGAGATAGACATGGCTGGAACGGAAAGTGAAACTGGTTCAGTGATACAGGACTGGAACGAGGAGAGAACTTCATTCAGAAAGGGACTTTGTCCACTAAGATGGTCTTGGTAGTAATGCCTTGGCTAATATGGAAATCATATCATGTGCTTAATGGTTTCCACAATTACATGTTTTATTCCCATTCTATTTTATCATTCTTAATGTTTCTTTATGATCTATGCCATGCGTACTTCTATGTTTTATGTCATTGCTCAGGCTTTTGATGTTTAAACATTTTGTTCATGTTTTTAAGTTCAAATGTATATGTTATGTTTTATTTTATCCATGCTTAACCTTACTGAGAATTTGAGCTCACCCTTTTTATGTTTTATTTTCCCCAGGATATAATGAAAGGTTTTAGGTATGAAAAAAATGGGGAAGATCTTTATGGGAGATGTTGAAGATCTTTCACCATGATTAGAAGATTACGTTCCAAGTTTCCAAAGACACCAAACTATTACGGTCCTTGTGTATCGGTTTTTTTGTTATGTATTAAGTATTCTACAAAAGTAATGTAATTTTCATGTACGTCAAGCTTCGGGTCTCTACATTTGGTATCAGAGGAATGGTTTAGTCAACCTTTGGAAACTAGGATGCGAGAACTTTAGTGAGATACCTAGAGATATTTCTAAGGTATGTCTAGGGATGTCCTTAAGTTTAAGTATACGTTATAGTCCTAGAATTGCTCTAACCATCTTAGAATTAATCCTATGTTGTTAGATATTGATGGTACTCTTCCTTTATTATGTTGTTTTCCCTAGCGTGATTTTTTCCTCTCACACTATTCTTTTTGTGTTTTAGACGATGGCTGAAACCCGAAGGAACCGTATTGATCAATGTAATGGACGATGCAATGATTGCCCTCCTGAAAAAACCAACGTTATGGGAGATGGAGTGCAAAATATTATTTCTATACTTACACAAGATATGAATCATTCTGGTCTTCCAAATGAGTGGAGAAGGGAACAATATTCTATTGAGTCATTCATGAGGCAACGTCCACCTTCTTTCAGTGGGTCTTCTGATCCACTTGTTGCTGAACAATGGATCAGTACTACTGAAAATATATTTTCAGTTCTTCAATGTTCTGAACATGATAAATTCATCTTAGCAGTGTATCGTTTGGAATTTGATGCTGATCAATTATGGAATCTTATCAAGAATACGAGGCCAAGAGATGAAATTGCGTCCATGGAATGGGACGAGTTCAAGAACTTATTTTTCAATAAGTACTTCCCTCGTATTCTTCGAACAAAGATGGAGAAGGACTTTATTGAACTAAAGCACAAAGATGATGAATCTGTTGGTATATACGAAGTGAATTTTACAAGTCTTTCAAGGTATGCATCTGGATTTATCATCCAATCTGAAAGTAAAGTTGATCGATTCTTCAGTGGATTAAAACCAAATCTTCAAAGGGCATTAGCTATAAGAGACTTCAGTAGCTATGAGGAAATTGTGCACTGTGCTATTAAGGTATAAATGGAAGTCGGTGTTACATATCCATATCATGGTTTTGACAAGAAACAAAAGATGGAGTTCAAGGAGAAATCTCTGAATAATGGTGAAAAGAAGATGAATGTTTCTTTATGCTCAAAGTGTGGAAAGAATCATGGTGGAGATTGTCTTAAAGGGACTAGAAAATGTTTTATGTGTGGAAAAGAAGGTCATCGAGCAGCTGAGTGTCGAAGTAATGGAAAAAGGGTTTCTAATGATGTGAATAAAGAAAAGGATGCAGAGAACGCACCAACAACACTTCAATGCTTCAAGTGCAATGAAATGGGGCATTATGCTAATCAATTCCCTAATCCAAGGGTTAATGATGATCGACATGAGAAACCACTTAAGGCAAAGGACAAAGGGAAGTCACATGCGATTACTATTGGCGATGCTGAATATGACAACGATGTGGTGGAATGATTAAGTGTTTATGTAATGGGATTCCAAAATAATATTGTATATAGTACCGTGGAATATTGGAATATTTATTTATTGGTCTATTGTGGTTTTCAATAATTTTATGGTACAGGTAACCATGGAGAGTGATTGAGATAGTTTTGTTAAGCAGATGATATGCGCATAATGAAGGGATAAGAAGATAATGAGATGTTTGATTGTATTCATGAGGTCATGATTGATATAAGGACTAAGTGATATCATGGTTTGAGTATAAAGAATTTGGAGGATTTTGGTTTGTGGAAAGTGTTGACTTTTAACTGTATTCATGTTTTCACTAAGGTTCAGTGGGTATTAATTCATTAAGATAATACATGATTAAGGTATTCACATGTTTGTAATTTGACCAACATGATATATCTTATGATATATGGGGGATAAATGATGGCATTCACATGATTGTTATGTGACATTTCAAGTAATCATTTTCTTTATACTATGAGCTTGGACCGAAGTATTTTAGATAAGCCTAAAGATTAGAATGGATTATGTTAGACATAAGTTAGGATAGAACTTTTTTTGATATTATTTATGGGATTTTATAGTAATATAGCTTTAGAAAAAATGACAACATGCAGGACGGGCGACAGCCCATCGCGTCGGACAAGGCTGTGGGAATCGAACCCACAACTGAAGTGTGATTGGCCTTTATCGCCTACCACTGGCCTACAGGAAGTCCCTGTTTAGTAGAAACTAGTTTTAATATATTAAGTAGTATAATGTAAGAATTATAAGTCCATTTTAGAAACTATATATGATTAATCTCACTATAGATGGACTTATGTAAGTTTTGATAACTTTTCTAACCTTTTGTTTGAGATAGATGGAATGACTCATCATTCTATCACATGATCTGCTAACACATCATGAAGGAAAAATTCAACTGCATTTTATTAAGGGATGAAGTGGAAATTTTCCAAATAATGACCAATGGTGAGACCATACCAAAATCACGAAAGTATTTCTTCTAATTCCAATTTCATCAACTTTAGGGAAATGATCTTGAAAACCAAAAATGTTTTCCTAGTGCTCTTATATCTGATGAATCATATGGTACCTAAGATCGTCACAAATTTATGGCTTTGTGATTGCTGGCTTTTCCATAGCCATGTTCTCTACCACTCTCCATCAGAACATGATGGTTAGATTTCTCTTCCATATCCATATTTTCACCTATGTAGAAACCCTGTGATTGGTTTATTTGGGTAACCGTTAAGTTTTATACTTTTGTTTTTAAATATTGGTATTGGTATTCCTTTTTATAATGTGGGTTTCTATTAAAGAAACTTTTGAGTAGTAAACCATTTATAACCCCGACAAATTTCGAGGGCGAAATTCATTTTGAAGGGGGTAGAATGTAACACCCCGAGATTTTATGAAAAATATTCTTTTTAATTTCATTAATGTCTTGTGTTGTACGTTACACCAAAAGGATCTTGCACAACATATATACTTGACTTGCCTTTCATTACACGTAATCGTGACCTTCCTCGATACCATGTGTAGTACGCAATAACGAGTTTCACTAAACAACAATTTGCTATTAAAATATTATTAAAACTAGCCCTTATGAATAGTAATACCCACTTTTTGAATTTTTTTAAATTTGATTTTTGAAAATGGACTTCATTTTTTGATTTAGAATATTGAAATTAGTTAGGGTGAAATTTTGCTAATTTTCGGATAACTTTCATTTTCTGATGAATACTGAAAATTACTATATTTTAATTTAAAACAACCTTTTTAATCTAAATAATTAATAGTGATAAATTATTAAATTGAGTGGTTTTAAAGTATATTTATAATATATTTTTACAATTTAATACAATGTTGATCATTGGATGTAATTTCACATTTAAACCAGACATAAACAAGTGTCAATCTTTTGATAGTTATTATCTCTTAAGAACACGCTATTTGTTTTGACGACGGGAATTAATTTTTAAATTAATTAATGCAAATGATATGTTTTGAATTTTCCAAAATAGACATCATTTTTGAGTTCATAATATCAAATATAGGTTAGGCCTAATTTTTGGTATTTTTCTAGAAACATTCATTTTTTTGATGAATAGTGAAACCACTGAGTGGTAGTTAAAAAAATGAATTTTTCATAAAACATAATTTTACCGCTTCTGTGGGTGGAATTTCAAAAATCTGAGAGATAAGGTTGATCTAAGTAAGTAAAATGTGTTTCAGTGAGATGAAAAAAAAATTGGTGAATAGTAACTTTTTACTTTTATTTACCACTGTTAAAAGTAAATAAGGTAATTAAGGGTAAAAATGATATTATTATTACCCTAAAAGATGCCCTAATTCTATTGTATAAGTTTAATTCGACAGAAAACAACCTTATTAATAAAATATGACCATTTAGGCCCACTTGGATTAGATTAGGACATTTATTATTAAGTTATTTAAAGAAGGGTTAAAATAGTTATAATCAAAGTTTAATAAGTATATCATTTTTAATAAACGGTTATACATAAGATAAATTCAACTATAAATATTAATTAGAAAGCTAAAAAGAGTTCCTACATAATGATATTTTATTTGTAATTTTTAGACTTTAAATAATTTAATTTATTTATGACACAAAGATGATGGAGTAATTATCTTATTAATGAAATATTGAAATAATTGATGTTATAAATACCCAAATAAATATAATTTGAGACTTTTTATGAATTACACTAATTTTATTGGTTAATATGACATGTTATTATGTATTTAATTAACTTTTTTCGAACTAATCATTCTGTTATGAGTTTCACAAAAATCAATTACTAAATAGTGTCAAAATTGAAATAAAATGGTTTTTAAAACAAATATTATATTAGTAATTGTTATTTTATTCCTAAAAATCTAAGGTTCGGCCAAATGACTTAGATAAGGATATATATTTTAATAATAAACAACTTGGGGTTTTTTTGGATACTTATAGTAAGTTTATTGACCTTATATTATAAGAACACAAGAAGACACGGTAAAAGTAAAATTATTTAACTTAATGTTAAATCTAAATGATAAGGTTAAAATAGGAACCTAAACTTGTCTAAATTCTATTTGATGAGATTATTTAGACCCATCACCACCTTATCTTCGATATAAATTAATTTGGAGCTATTTAAAACCGAATTTGGCTTTATAATAAATTAATATTTTTAGTTTTTTCAAAGGAGCCCCTCTCCTCCCTTATAAAAGGGCACCTCCACCCTCTCTTCCTCACACCACATTGAGCCATCAAGCTTGGCCAACCCCTGCCTAATTATCTTTTCCAATCCTCTAGAAACATCCTAGAGGTCCTGGTCTTCTTCAAAGACCAATTTTAGTGCCCTAAAAGGAGATCTCAAAGAAGCATTTCAAAGAAGAGGTAATGCCCATTACCGATTCTTTCATCTTTATTTCTTCTTCCACTTCTTCATTAGTTGTTTTATTCTGAAGTAATAAAATCACTATCACTCATATAATGATATGTTATTATAAGTATGAAACAACCCTATTTCACAAACTATCCATCCTACGGAAATCAAAATCACCGCCCGTTCATACGTACAGAATACCCTCTCCACGTCGTGGTGTAATCTATTTTCCACCACCGCCTTACTTGGATGGGTATAATGGTGTACATAATAATTATATATGATTATTGTAAAGTGATATTTATTCTTAAATAGTATACATACACTCTAATACAATTTCACGATCATGAGAATGATATCATCGCTCGTGCGTATGTACGGACTACCGTCTCCACGACATGATGAGATTCATTCTCCACGTTAACCATTCATGAATGATTATAAAGTATATATAATAACTAATCATGAAATATATGACATAATAATGATACTGGATTTATGTGTATATATATTTATTTCATCTACTTAATTCCATTCAACTCAATAAGGAAACGAAAACAGCGTTCATGTGTACGTATGGCCTACCGTCTCCATGAACGGTGTATTTCTGTCCCTTTACTGATCTATTATATATATGTATATTCTGAATATATATTATATATAAATCATTTTTTATATTCGGGAATTAATAAATCATGACTTAAGTAATCATATGAATAATTACAAGTCAAAACACGGACGACAAATGAAACGATTTTACCCAAAACGCTCTTTAACATGGAATTTACAAAAGAACGGGTAAAATAAAGTCATAAGTGAACCATATATGATATCATAACAATGAGTATGATTCTGGAATTATTCAATGACATTATTTAAATCATTATACAGATGTTTCAGACACTTATGAATCGAATCAGACCTAAGTTAAGAGATAATTTTGCAAATCTCATTTTTATCCGAGATTGCTTATTCATAAGTATTTACTGGGATTATTTCTATCATCCATGTCCATGTTTTATAAAAGTGTTTTCATGTATGTTTAAAGTCATTTTTACCCATTTTTGACATTTACTACATGGTATGTAAGGAATATTTTTTTACGTTACGAGGTACTTTTTGACTTTTCTGAAAAAAGTACGAGGAGATTGTTATTTTTAACTTATACGGCACGAACAGATTTTCACAGTTTTATAAAGCCTTATTTTCATGAAGCTTCCTATGAAAATATTTCATGAATATTTTCAACAAAATCCTTTTCTTTTAAAATTTCATGATGTTTTGTGAAAAGAAATTGATTTTGAATAAGAAAGGATATTTTACGCAAGAATTCATTTCAAGTGTTTTATCAAAACCATTTTCTATCTAAGGTTACATTATTTCATATGTGTATGTTTCATGTATAATATCTCTATGATTTACATGGATTCAATTTTCTTTTTATAAAATATACATTTTTTATATGGATTATGTGATGATGGGATGATGTTTATGAAACCCATTTTATTCTTTGGGTTATGATGAATGTTTTTAGTTTATTTTGTGGCACAAGTAAGAATGATTTCACGATGAGAAGGGTGGGACCTATATCTCCCTCCAATGCATTGGGTAAAGATTTATATCTCATGAGATAGATATGGCTAGAACGGCAAGTGAAACCAGTTCAGTAAAACAGGACTGGAACGAGGAGTGAACTCGATTCAGAAAGGGACTTTGTCCACTAAGATGGTCTTGGTAGCAATGCCTTGGCTAATATGGAAATCATATCATGTGCTTAATGGTTTCCACAATTACATGTTTTATTCCCATGCTATTTTATCATTCTTAATGTTTCTCTATGATCTATTCCATGCGTACTTCCATGTTTTATGTCGTTGCTCAAGCTTTTGATGTTTAAACATTATGTTCATGTTTTTATGTTCAAATGTATATGGTATGTTTTATTTTATCCATGCTTACCCTTACTGAGAATTTGAGCTCACCCTTTTTATGTTTTATTTTCCCCAGGATATAAAGAATGGTTTTAGGTAAGAAAAAAATGGGGAAGTTCTTTATGGGAGATATTGAAGATCTTTCACCACGATTAAAAGATTAAATTCCAAGTTTCCAAAGACACTAAACTATTACGGTCCTTGTGTGTCAGTTTTTTTGTTATGTATTAAGTATTCCACAAAATTAATGTAATGTTCATGTACGTCAAGATTCAGGTCTCTACAGATATCCCAGAATTCGACACATATCCTAATCTATCTCTTCTTCTTCCTATCAGGCACAATACTGGTTAATCATCTAGGGTACTGGACCTTCTTGATGAAATTGGCTCTGATGAGCTTATCATCTTCAGCCTCGACCATGGTTTCGTCAGAATGGTGTCTCATTCTGGGAGGTTTCTTAAACCTCAAGTGGTTTGCTGGGTGACTGCGACGATGGATGGCTACCTGGGGATCTATCCATGACATTTCTTTATAGCGCCATGCTAATATATCACGGTGTTTTTTAGGAATTAAACATACTTTTGTTGCTCTTAGATTGGCATAAAGACACTGATCAATGTGGGTTTCAGATCCGTATCCCTAATAAGGTTAAAATGCACCAGTTCATCAACTGTGGTAGAGTCACCCTCTTCAAAGGCAAGAGAGCATCCTCTAAGTCCACTTCTTCACTAATGGGGGAGGGGTAGTTGGTAGGATTTGTCTTATTTGAGTCGACAAACCCCAATGGGAGACTAGTATCAGCCTAAGTGGTGGTACAAAATACATCAAGGGACTCCAGTAATACCAAAACCACAATAATGAAAGCATTTGATCTGATCTCATCTAGTCTTTCGCCCAAGGGCCCATGCATGATGATATTGAAGCAATAGTGAAGTGTTGTCCTGATCCAGTTTATCCCAGCCCAGAGAAACAAGAATATATGGTGTATTTCTACCTCCATAGAGCAGATATCCTAATACCATAAGGGGGTAGGGGATCTAGGACTACACACGCCTAATTCATGTAGGAATACAAGGTGATATTCTAGCGTCACATAGAATTGGCAATGTGTTTCCCCCTCATTCTAGAAACAAAAAATTATTGCCCCATATTCAGGGTTGTAGCCTCTAATATATATATATTAGAAAGATGTAGGCATCATCAAGATCTTCCCACATGTCAGTTACGGCCATAGCAATATCAACATCGTTAGCCTAGATCTGATTGTCCTTGATCTTTTAGTAGTCGACATCCAGGTAGTGGGCATCACAAGTGGAAAATGGAGATGTTTCACCTTGAAGTGCGCCCACTCTACCATTAAGGGTGAACTTGAGGCACTAGTGATGCAATGAAGGGATCGTCGCATGCAAGTGGAGCCATGGCCTGCTATTAATGAATTGTAGGTGTTGTCTTGGGATACAACCATGAACTCAGTGATAGAAACTAGACCATAAAATTGGTTCTTTAGGAAAATCCTTATAATTGGTGTCTGTTCTATCCTATCATAACCTTAAATTTTCATGTTCGATGGACTCAAATCATCCTCATACAACCCCAGTTCTCACAGTGTCTGAGTCGGTGTTATGTTGATCCCAGAACCACTGCCGACAAGACTGTGTCAAACCCCCATTCAATTAAAATTTTCAGTGATGTATAGTGGGTGGATGTGCCCCTATATGGGAGAGCCTTTATCCTACCCATAGAACGAGATAATGGCCCCAAATCCATCTTACTTTACTACTTCAGTATGGAAGGCTTCTACAGAAGCAACCTCTATCTCAAATGAGAGGGGGGTTCATAAAGCCTTGGAAAGGGATTCACACATATACACTGATAGGAGAAAACCCTCAAGGATAGAGAAACATTCCAGAATTCCAGAAATATGCTTAATAATATCATAATTTTGGGCCAGGTGTGAACTTACACTTACTGGAGGTCTCTCTGTGATAGGAAATATGACGGTCCCTACAGGCTGGACTGATGACTGACTGGTGATGGGAATGTCCCACTACTCACTAGTTGAAGCCTGTGGATTGAATAATAGATGAGAGATATATATCAGATCACAACATGGTTGGGAAGGCTCTGTCTGTTCTAGCAACACAAATGGTGGCAAAGGCGGACCTGATGACACAAGATGAGAAGGTTGTGCATGCTGAGATCTACGCTCGGCATGCTTCCTGGTTTATGTATCATGCACAACCTATCTGAATATATTGACTGAGGCACTATGACAACCCATATTTCCAAGACTTCTTTAACACTAGAAATGGATGGGAACAGTGGAAGGATCCACCCACCACTCCTTGCCTTCAAAAATCATAAGGAGGTTTTACCAGCTCTACGGTGTTAACCAAGGCGTACCCTTGACTATCACATGAAGAATCATCTACCACTGGAAATATTTTGGGAGGAATTTCCATATTTGGAGGCATGATGTCACCAAGAGTATGGGATGACAATGGAATCTGTGGGGGACATTGTTGTCACTTGTGTCATCGAAGATTTCTCTTCTAGGAAGATGATGGCTAAGCAGTTGACACAGAGGTACTGGATGTGGGTGACACAGCATCTCTGAAGGTTCAGGTTGATTTATATGTGCACAGATAATACCATGGGCATGGGAGACTATTTTACGAGCCATCCAGTAACTTTAATTTTGGGATCCGCTGTTAGAACCCTGATTCCATTCTCCATCTATGTCACTACCACTATCGGGCTTCCCAAAAACACATGCCACATGTCCCGGCGCTGGGCCTAACCTGACTATGTTGTTATCAACCTGTACATAAAGACAATATTTAAACACATAACACTATTTGAGGTTGTTCCCCAGGATCTGGTGATAGAGGTAGTAGTTGGGGTGATCAATAAGATCGGCCTCTTCTAGCCTCCTTTATTTATGACAACATACAATCCCCTATTCCAAGCACATTAGAAATAGCTAGGAACCCGAGCCTCATTAAATGAGTTGTCCTGGTTTCTTCTATCTGAGAAGGGCCATTTGGGAGCCTGACCCTGACAGGGGGTTGGAGGAGCCTGTGGGAAAGGTGGAACCTATTTATCTCACAAAGGTGGAAGCAGCGCCTTACACGGGGGTGCCTGTCGATTTTGAGGATGAAATTGTGCCTATGGTGGCGGGACTCTGCAAGGATATGGAAGCAACTCACTTATAATAATTCTAGTTGACTGGGGGGCTCTATTTGGGCCACCATGGTAGGCTCAGAATTAGCGTCCCTTCTCAAGGTAATTGCAGGAGGCAATGGACGTGACTCATTGTCTTGCTGTAAGGTTTCTTTTAGGAACTAGGACTTATTAGAAAAGTCTCAAAATCCCTCGGGTTAATTCAGGGTGATCAGAGAGGGTACTGGTTCTTTCTTGACATTTCCCACACACATTGTCAGTAGATTCTCTTGAGTTAGTATCATGTCAATAGAGAAATTGGGCCCTTTTCATTGGGAGACAAACTCCTTGATGCACTCATCAGGCCTATGATTTAACATTAAGAGGTCCACAATACTCATTTTCTGAGTGGTGGAATATAACTGGTAAAGAAATTTCTTACGATGATCTTCCCATTCGGATACTAATATGAGGGGAAGCTGGTTGTACCAGAAAAACGAAATACCTTCCAATGTCTATAAAAAACACTGGAGTTTTGTGGCCTCTTGCTGCGATAGAGTTTCCAACATTGGTCCTCACCTTAACATAATGTGGTCCAAATGTTGTAGCATGTCACCTATCCAATTAAAGTGGGAAAATATGGGATTTACGAAACTCGAGGGTGCTGGCATATCAACCACCCATGACAGATATGAATTAACATCAGACAAGATTTCCACCTGCTGAGTCTCCAACGCATTGAGGAGGGCAATAAGTGCCACCATCTAATCATCTGGGCAGAGGTTTATGTCTTTATGGGGATCCCTGACCACCAGGGCATCGGTGGGATCTTCAACGTGATAAATAATCCTAGTAGCTCGTGGATCTGGTGGTGGGACAACTAGAAAAGAATCTAGGGGAACCTCAGATAGGTTCCAAGGATTATTTTTCCACTCCGATGGATTTGGAAACACATTCTGTGCCATCTTACTATATGTTACAGCCTCATCCCTGTCTATATGGATCAGATGGTCTGGGTCACCTTGAGGGAATTCTCCAGCGGGATGTTGTGCCTACCCATACTGCCCCAGACGAGGATCACTGTTGTATAGACGTCGCTCCATGTAACGCTCAACAAGGAGGTCATAGACCATATACATATTCTCCACGAGCTGTTGATGCAACACGATTTTCTCAGGATTGTACTCCATCCTTTTCACTGAGCTAGATGGGTCCAAGGGTTTGATGACTATGAGGTTCTCCATACCCTTATTGGAATTCTAGTCATGGACTAATTCCTTGGTGGGAATGGGAAGACCCAGTAGGTTTCTTTGCTGCAAAATAACCCATCATGATGGGTCTAAAAGTTATGGCACTCCCTTGAGGGTATGTTTTCTCCAAGTAGTTATGTCACCATATCTTCCTCTGAATAATCAGCCATGTTAACTGTGACTCTACCTGGAGGCATTTCCTCAATATTTCCTGGAATTTTGGGCAAGCGCCGGATAGAACTGAAGTGGGGGGAAGAATACTACCCCCAACCATGGATATGCACATGGGGGAAGCCTCCTTTATAATCCTCTAGAGCACTTTGAAGATCTGAACGCATCATGGTTGGAGGGTCCTATGGCGGCCTTGTGACTCTGGTCACTAGGACACAGAGAGTGCGACCGAATCAACCCGATGATATTATTTTCCAATGTCTTCGAAATGTGCTTGGATTTGGGGTAAGCAACTTGACGATGACAAAACCCAAGTTTGTCGCCCAAAGCGTATGAAAAAATCAACCAACATATTGTTGGGTGAGCGATTCTGGTGCACTGAGTTGTGGTGTCATGACTGGAAAAAACATATCCAGGAAATGGTCAGCTGTAAGAGTGTCACAAAACCTCCTCATCCGGATTTAGGGTCTAGCCCTTGGTTTGCCCACTTGTCAACTGGTTGCGATTGGGGAACCGGTAGCTGTACCGAAGTAAACTACTGGGATACAAGTATGGACGGTGGAGAATGCGGTGAGTGGGATGACAGTCTACCGTACCTCAGGCAATCCTCCGATGAGTGCTACAACGTGGCCACCACATTGGGATAAGACTGTCTAGTGACCACAGTTGTTGGAACAGGCACTATAGATGCTGGCAGTGGACCATGTCATTTTTCATCCTCCATGGGTCCCTATAATAACTCTCTTGGATCTCTAGTTGAGTTAGAGAGTGCTTCTGGCGATGATGGTTTCAATTGCGCGGCTAGACCATGGGGAGACACCAAATCCTCATCCCCATGGAGGTATCTGTGGATGGAGGTAGGGATCTGGTGGATCTTGCATTCAAGTAGGATGAGGCTAATGTGCCTCATTCATTCCCCGACCCTTGACATAGAGGATTTAGGTGATGGTTCCATTGTGTAATCATATTCTGCTTCAAAGTCTAAGAAGTGGACAAGTTTTATCTCAGTCAGAATATTCTCGGCATTCATTTTATGGTGGCGGTGTCCTGCCCTCCTACCCCGGGATTTCCATTTGGGGCAAGGTAGATTTATGGCTCGAGGAGGTACTATGTTCGCACTGGTTCTAGGGCGGATAGACTTCCACCTGAGTGAGATGGGGTTCGAGGAACACATGTACAGATGTCAAAGGTTACATGGGGGGGTGCATCCATGTTCACTGGCAAATGTGTGGAGTGAATCTTCAAGGGATGTTCAAAAGTGGTTAGGAGCATGTGTATGGCCTCTATGGTTATTTCCCCTAGCCATGTCAGCGCGAGGAGGGTCCCCGTACTGGTCAAGATGAACACGGGTAGGACCTCCATGATGGGTGCCAACAAAGTGAGGCTGACCTTTACTCCTCTAATTTCTATGTCAAGGATGTCCTTCTTCGGCTACAATAAGGTCATGGGGAGCCACCCCCCCCCCCCCCCCATACACACTGATTATTGACAGGATGTGTAAAATCTTCACACTGAAAACCTATGGAAGGAGGAACGACTCCATACTCGATATCATGACTTTGGAAGAGGAATTCGTACTTAGTGTCACTACAACTGGGGGGGCACATTTAGATTAAAGATGGAATGGGGCAGACCTCCATACTGAGCTTTGAAGTAGGGAGGACCCACATTATCAATGGTGGCGGTATGTGGAGGACCATTGTATTGGGTGTCGTTGTCGTGGGTCAGCCTGCGGTGGCCACTGCCTGTGCCGACAGTTAGGAGTGTCGACCCACCCTTCCCATGGGGTGGTTGGGGCCCCAATCTCGGTCGAGTTTATGATTTTCCCTACTTAGAATAAATAGGGGACAAATGGTATATGTTTGTGGCAGCATGAGGCATGATAGTCATTGAAGTTTATGCCCTTCAATGAGCGTCCTCCTCATCCAATGCCCAACTCTATCATTGGGTCAATCGGAGTTGGGAGAGTAGTGAAAGTGCATAGCATACCTGTTCCTAGACCTGTGGGGCTAGGTGACGACACTGGAACGACCTTGTGGGGCCCCTCCTTGGGATCCCCAAGAATAGGATCCTATCGGGGCTCGCTCAAATATCTCTTACCTCATTGGCGTAGGGGAGGGAGTCATCGATGTGTTTTGGGGAATGGCTCCTGAAACGGTTGCGTGAAAGAGAGGGAACCATTGGATAACTATGAGGCTCTTGGCGGTGGAGGTGTCTATGAGGCACAAAAGCCTCTAAGTCCTAACAGGACACATCCTGGATTGGGATAATCCCCTCCTCCTCATATCGCCGAATAAGGTCATTAATCATCATTCTCTAAATGATTTAATAAGGGGAGATAGGAAATGGGCACCTAGTATCTGTGGGTGTGGAAGCTACCATATATGAAATGGGGCTATGTGGTATTGTCATGATAACGTTTCCACTACCCTTGTATCTATACATAGGTGGTGATTGATTTCCTAATACAACAACATGGGTTCTATAAAGCATGTATATTAAACCATTAGTGTTTAAAAAAGGGAAATCGATGTCCAGTTACCCAACGCCATTCCATCTTCCATGGTTTGTAAGAAGGACCCACCCTAACAACGTCACAGACTAGGATGTACAACGTTTTCCTGCCCTATTTTCTGGTGAGTTTCACACCATGCACACTATTTTCATAGTGGGATCCAGTGCCAGAAACATGGATCCATTGACATGATAGTCCACTGATATCTTGAATGCTACTAATATCCATATTTGTGGAGAATAAATTCATGTCGGGTTCGCCATTTATGTTTCTAACGCTGTTTCCGGGGTGCGCATCCATCCATTATTTGGATGAGGATGCGCATATATTTCCCTGTATTCCCACTTTCCAAAGGCGAGAAGTATTCATCGCTTACTCTGGGAAGTTTTCTCATTGATTGAAATAGGATGATGGGATGTTGGTTCCTCCATCTATGGATTCCTCCTCAGAACTCGTTACCTAGTCCAGGTCTCCATTATATTCTTAAGAAGTTGTTTATGATACTCTTCCCAATGCCATGTCTTCATGGATGTCGGTTTATTCCACTGAATCTATCAAGAAATTCAGTGGGTTCCTGTTAGGGAAGAATCCTTCGGTCGGGGGAGTAGTCAAATTGGACATTAGTGGCGTGTCTGAACGCTAGAACAATAGCATTCCTGGGTTTCATCAACTTATGATAGGGCTTCTCAATGGAATAGAATCTTGAGGAATCCCATGTTGAATTCGAGGAATTGTATTCCATAGGCACAACTCCGGGGTTTTCCTCAGCATCCCAAGTTTAACACAAGTTATGCAACGAGTTTAACCTCTGGTATAGATGGCTCAAATAGCGTAAAACACTGACGGGAATGGATCAGATAGGTGAAACCCTAGGAGGAAACACTGAAGCAGGGGATAATGCGTGGGTGGTTTTCTAATTACTTCTAGGATCAATGAATATTTGAATGACATGAACTCACCAGGACGTGGCAGCCCAGGTAAGAATCAAGATGGATGGTGGTGATTTGAATGAAGTGGTGGGGGAATGAGACGAAACAACCATGAAGGTGACTGTAGTGTTGCAATTGAGCCACTAAGAGACTTCATACGTATCCCCATGGTAGGGAATCAATTCCCACATTGTTTGGTGGGGCGACGTGAAACCTAATTAGGTGACCCGTATGGATGGGACCCGGAGGATGTAGAACCTCCAAGTTGGGGCCTAACCTTCCTGGAATGCAATGACTTGAGGGAAAGACCAAGATGATACATGGGTTATGGGATTGAACTCGAGGGAGGCTTCCTACATACCTTGCCTTGGCAAGGATGAAATTCCACTTAGTTTAATTTGGGGCATAGAATTGGGGTGTACGCAGAGGACTAAAACATGATGATATACTAGGGCTTACGAATAGTTAGCATCCCGGGTTGGTCTAATGCTCCAGGGGAGAACCAGAGATGCGGGTCCCAACAAAGGGGACTACAAAGTCTTTTCGTTGAGTTGGAAACACAATGGCCTATGGTCAATATTGTAACACAACATCTTATAGTCAATTGGGGTTGGACCTCTGGGAGGTTTTCTATGTACCTTTTCTAGGATACAAAGATCAAAACCCACGTAGTTCGAATGGGTACAGTTTAGGTCTGGTGGGATGAAAATGGGTCGTACAGTTTAACATCATGCATGATGAGGGTGGACGAACAAGGAATGTTAAAGACCGATAGGTGTTGGGATTGAACCTTAGGGAGGATTCCAACGTACCTTGCCTTGGATATGGTCAAAGTACATGTATTTAAGAATGCTGTTGGTGAACTGATGTGAAGGGGTTTGGGACCAAAAGGTGTTGGGATTCATCTTTAGGGAGGCCTCATACGTACTTTTCCTTGGGAAGGATCAAGTTCCACGTGGTTTATAATGGTGTTGGTAAACCAAAGTGAAGGGTTTTGGGACCAGTAGGTGTTGGGATTGAACTTTAGGGAGGATTCCTACATACCATGCCTAGGAAAGGATCAAAGTTCACATAGTTTGGGATGGTGTTTGTGAACTGGAATGAAAAGGTTCAAGACCAATATGTGTTGGGATTGATCCATAGAGAGGCTTCCTACATGCCTTGACTTGGTAAGGATCAAATTACCAGTAGTTCGATAGGTTTGGGGCATACACTCTAGGGTGGCCCATGAACGATGCCAAGGGAAATGCTTACTCTAATCACCCATGAGTCTTGCTCCGTTTAAGAAACAAGAGGTAGCAAAGACCTGATGATCACATCACGAAAGGTGCATCCGGGGGAAGTGAAGTGGGGCTTACACATGGTTAGCAGCCCAAAGAGGAAACATGTGGTTATATGTGGCTAGCAGCCCAAGGAGATGGATATTGGGACTTAGAACTGGATAGAGGCACAAGTAGCAAGAAAGCCCAATGGGAGTGGGACAAGATAATGAAGGTCCTCAATGCTGGAAAATTAGGTTATACCAATGATTGTAAACTGTTGGTATAAATCATAAAACCATTGGGATATTTTATACCAATAGTTTTAATAACAATTTGGTGTAATGGCGTGGCTATAGCCTTTAATCAACGGCTATAAATCAACCATTGGTATATTCCACTTCGAATTGAACTATAGAAACAGTTTATTAAGAACTGTTGGAATAAATATATGCCTATAGTTTGTTAACCGTTGGTGTAGAAATTATTCCCGAAAACAATACAAATAGTTAGAAACCAATGGTATAGAGTTCTACAAACAGTTTCTTAATAATCATTGGTCTAAATTACTCTTTAAACTATACCAATGGTTTATGAAACATTGGTAATGCGATTCTGCAAAATTTAGTATAGCAGACCCCATGGTTTTTTCCAAAGCAGCTCCTGGTATACAGTTCTGCAAAATTAAGTACAGCATCCCCACTATTTTTCCTAGAGCTTCTCCTGTTATACAATTCCTGCAAAATTAAAAACAGCAGGCACCAACTATTTTTCCTAGATAATCTCCAACATTCAATATGGTAGACAATACCATCTCCAATATTTCATACAACCAATAATACCATAAAAACAACATTGAAAAGAGTATAATACTATACACAGAATTTAACAAACTAATACAACACATGAAAATATTACAATATCATACAAATAGCATAAAGACCAGAAACAGAATTCCCAAACTATGGAATACAAAGAAATACAATGTTTTCCATACACAAATAAAAAAGTAAAAAATACACAGAATTCAAGTGTTTTCCACAATTCTATTTCTCATAGAATACACAGAATTACAATCATCTATTCCCCATAGAATACAAAGAATTCCACTATTTTCTAAAGAATGCACAACACTTTCCCAATATTTTCCACTATTTTCCCTTCCATTGCATAATAAAACACCTAGAAATACAATACAATACAGTATACATAATTTTGAAAAACATATGTAGGAAATATACTGAAAATTATAGAATGAATTCAGATGTTTATAAGTCATTAATTTCCAATTACTCATAGTATCATTATCAAAAAAACACCACATTGTAAATCAAAACCTGCCACTTGAGCTCAAATTTTATACCTATCGATGGAAAGTGCAACATTTGGGACACATATATTTTCTTAATTTCAATTATAGTATGCACTGTTTCATATTTGATTATTCTCCTTGAGAAATATATTCATTTGTTTGAAAAATGTTATTTTCTGATCATAATCACAAAAGAATGAAAAATAATAAAACTTAACATGATGTGTACTTCAGATATGTCTAATTAGGATAGTTATTATCTCATGTGAAACAAAACTAAATATGTGGTCTTGGACTATGCTAAATCCAATGAAAGGGCAATCCCAATTTTAATCATGTGCATCATTTCATGAGATTTGATACTATGTATATATATTTGGACTCTAAATGAGTCTATACCTTGAGGAATTAGTTAGATAAAAGGATAAAAATTCCCTTGATTTCACTAAGGATAAGTTTTATTGGGAGATCATCATTCCATGAACATCATGTATTTCAGAAATTTGTGATTTTTGATAGCATCCATTTATGATGATAGATAGACTGCCACCCTATGGTTTGGGAACCATACAATAATTATTGTAGATTTTTAAATGTCCAACATTCTTATGGAAGAAGTGGTATTAAACACAAGGGATGAAATCCTCAACCTCTTCATCCAATATGAAAGGGAACCAATGTTCTACCTTAATTACATGTTTTTTTGGTCATTCGTCCTCAAAATATAAAAAGGTCAAGGATCGTTCCTTCTGACACATGAAAGGAAATTAATATTTTATATGATGTGGGAATAGAAATAAAAATATTCTAGTCCTCAATCTAATGATTTGGGACATTTCTGTCCCATCATATGTTGACAAGATAGGGGAATTCTCTGTGGAAAATGAATGCAAAATTGGGCAGCCCACCCCCTCAACTAATGACTTGAAAAAATCTTTACAGGATGTTTATATCACACATTCTATTGATAACTCGCATGAGGATGACTCTCATGGTCACTCTAGTAACACCCATCCTTCTGATAACATCCATAATTTGTTCAAGGAGATGCAGGATGCACAACCGATTTAGAAATATGTTCAGGTAAGAACCCTCAAAGAGGAGGATGGTAATCTTGGGCACCACCAGATTCCTTTTACACAACATTAATTGGATGGGAATTTCATAGAAGATGGACAGGTGGGAATTGGATTTTAATCCACTGACATCAATGTTGATGTTCTTTTGGAGACTACCCCCTCTTATGAGTCACATAGGAATATTTCTATTATGCCATTGATTCGGATCTCTACTATTATGTATGGTGTTTAAGAGTCGCCCTCTTATCAGAAAATTGAGTATGACCCTAATGTTAGATAAGTGGTGATGAATGTGTAGATTGACCTGTATAGCTTACCCATCTAGTGAGTGATTGGTTTTTTGATGTTGGGGATGGATGTGGAAAGGCTGGGTCATATCTAATTCATTGAAAATAAAAAATTATGGGGTTAAATAAGGCATATGAATTGTTTATGAAAAAAATATTTATTTAAATTTTATATAAAACCTAGAGACATAAAAATATGGGTTTTTTTCCTTACTAAAGGGTCTAGATATGCTTAGGTTTAAAGTTATTGTTGAATGGAAGGATGAAAAAATTATTTCAAGAGATTCCAGTTGATCTTCAATGAACAAAACATTTTATATGAGCTTAACCATGATAGATCTTGATATCTCTTAGATATTGAGTTGGAAAAATTGTTAGTGATTGATTATGAATCAACATTCACTGATCTGGTAAGTATATATAAAATCGTATGATTAATATAAGGCTTAAGGTCTCAAGATTTGTGATTATTCTATGACTAATGATGTGATAATGGGCCAGACTTCTGAATTTTCCCACCAATATCTTTGTGGTTAATATGATGTCTTTGGAAAATTTATATTTTACATTAACAAGGAACGGGAGTTCATTACTTCCTCATTCTGGTGGAGGGAATACTTCATTTAGATGTTCAAAGATGAAGTGTAAGCACCTCAATGGAAAATTGTTTGAGGTGTCACATTAAGATTCTAATAGAAGAGGATATATATTTTGTATTTATTATATTGATCTAGGACTCCCAAATATATTTTTTCCAAGTCCACCATGAACATTTCCAAGATCTAGGAATATTGGATATCTTAGGAAATATTGTGAGCTGTTCACATGCCTTATAAATGGTGGTGCATCTGACATAGTGATGGAATCAAAATTGAAGAGATGTGAGCTGAGATTGGATGAGTTATGGTCTCATGGTGTAGTAATAAGACATTATTAGAAAGATATGTTAGTAAAAGTAAAAATAATATACTCAAATTTTCTACCCACTATAGTTTTTTGGTTTGGGTGTAATAAACTATGAAAAATCAAAGTGCAACTTAGTAGAAAATAAAAAACCCAGCATAAAAACTTTTGGGTTTTAAAAAAGGAAAATAAACTAAAAAAATTACAATTTGAAAAAAATATGTAAATATAGTGCATTGATATTTAGATAAAACCATGAAATGTATAGAAAGGTATATTATAACATACCAGTTCCAATTCATATGAAATATCTCCTTTTTCCCAATAGTTTTAGAAGGATTAGTAACTGAATACATGGTATAATCGCTTTGGAAAAGGAACCTACTTAATATTAATGATATGAAGAAACATTTTTCAAACCTGAAGCTTCCTCCATAAAAATTCATTAATATAAATCTGTGTAACTTAGATTCTATTTAATATGTATGATTGATGAAAAGTTTATCACCAATCATTTTCAAACTATATAGTTCGACAGAAATAGACTCCACACATAGAATCATTCTGATCACTAAGATAATAATATAAAACTATATGTAGATGATAATTATCTTTTACAAATATTACTCACTAAATGGGATCTGTTAGTAATCACATTGAAAAAGTCTATAATGATATGCACTGCATGAAACAAGATTATGTATATCTTCAAAATTAAAAGTATCTCATATCTTTTCTACGTATATCCCATTTCTCAATGCATGGTTAGATTTATAGATGAAGTTGTAACAATGTTAAAAGGGTCGTGTCTAGGAACATCATGTTCAGTTAGTAAAGAATCAAAATCAATTAATATTTCATTGTTGGATGTTTTAGCATGACACCATAATTCTTTGAAAATTATATGGATCATTCCAGTCAAAAAAAATAGAATATTCTATTAAAAACATATAGATATAAATTATAAAATCTTCATGTTAGTATAACATCAAAATAATGTATAATATGATTTTGAAAACGATAATAAATTACTCATTATATTCAACTATCTCCACTTTTTAACAGTCAATGGACACAAAATATAAAAGAAAGAAAATATAGGTATAATCAAAATTAAAAGTGAAATATCCTTATACTATTTGATGAAATTGAAAATGAGTGTATCATTTGAAGAATATTTAATTATAAATTATCCGTCTTTTAGACACAACTTAATAAACCATAAGTACATTTAACGTCCTACTTAATGAAATCAAAACATACCTAATTCTATAAAGTATCCCTCACATCTCTCATACACATGAAGAATTCAGCAATTACCTACAAGTATAACACATAATTTATAAGGTAATTAGTGTTGAAAACCTTGAAGAAGTGTTCTCAAGAATTATGGTTGATTGCTTGAAGATATCCATTTGAGAGGAAGTGACTCACGAATCGATTGAGAAGTAGGGTTCTAGGAGGTCTCTGTTAGAAAAGGAGGAGATCTCTAATCACGAATCTGTCAGGAAGTAGGGTTTGAGGAGATATCTATTGGAGGAGGAGGAGAGATCTGCTTGTGAATTGGTCGGAAAGTAGGGTTTGAGGATATCTCTGTCATCATCGTCGAAGACAACTTCTCAAGAATCTTTGTTGGAGGAGGAGGAGAAATATTCATGCGAATTGGTTAGGAAGTAGGGTTCAAGGAGATCTCTGTCATCATCATCAAATATATCTGCTTGGGAATATCTGTTGGAGGGTAGGGTTTTGTTAGAGGAGGATAGATATGCCAGATAATCAATCGGGAAGTGGGATAATTAGGGGTGTTTTCAAAGGTAAATAAAAACTATAAGAAAATGTTCTATATTCCAACAGTTGGAAAAACCATAAGAATGGATCAATTTAATATAATATTTACAAACAGTTTTATAAAACCATTTGGAAATTCTAAAACGTTACCAATGGTTTTCTTAAACTGTTGGTAAAAACCAACTTATAATAGCTAAGTCAACAATTTCCTAGAAACATTGGTATAACTTCTTTATCCCAACGGCCTGAGAAAACTGTTGGGAAATAAGTGTTGGTATAAGCTGGATTTCCACTAGTTCCCGGTGACCATCTCCACTATGGTCTTTGGAACATAATAATAGGGGAGGAGCATGGGTGCTACCTCTCGCACGAATGGTTAGGGGCTTAAACCAAGATGGTTTCCCTTACTCGTGGATAGGTGCCACTCCACTAGAGAATGTTTGATATGGGGCACCCCATGTATGATTCACAAGGTGAGGACACAATTTAGCATCTTGTGCTGAGGATGATGGTTCTTGGTTGTTTAACATCATGTAGCTCGGATGAAGTGGGTTCCCTCCACACCCCTAAGACGTAATTAACAGATACCTAACCACCGTTGGGTAAAGGAATGCATCAACAATTCCATGGTGAGGGGGTTTCGTGGAGTGATCCATTAAGGGGCCCTTGTTAGCGTGGCTATACAAGGAAGCAATAGTTGTTAGCGTGCCTATGTGAATAATAATGAGGCTTAGAAACCCAACGTGGAGAACCACCCTTGGGTCTTTAAAATCACTTTTTACGAACCTCAAGGGTCATACGGGAGAAGGGTGTATAACATAAGTATTTTTTTCATGAGAACTTCTTGAAGATGTTTCTCTGGAGAGAGACGTCAAACACATTCTAAAGGGTGCACACAAGAGGAGGGTTTTGAATGCAAAAGGAAAGGTTTTCATGCAGTCGGTGCGCAAAGAGGCTACTATTGTGTGAAAAAGGCCGTGTTGAGAAGAAAAGGAGGCTTCTGAGCAAATTGAAGATGTTTTTTGTTACAAATTGGAGTGTTTACCACGAATGATGGGAGAGGTCACTTTGCATGCATGGGGATAGGTTTGCGCGCAAGGGTCCCAACACTTAAGGACGTAGGGAGAGGGTTAATCCCTAGTGGTCCTGCACAAAATTCAGACAGCATGGAAAACTCAGACTGGGGGCGGTGGTACAAAAATTCCCACATTTTCACATAAAATAATTTTAGGTGGTGGTTTTTTTCTATGAGAGGAACCATTTTTCCACACGATGAAGTGGTTTTCTGTGCAAGGAAGCAGTTTTCTGTGCACCACTCTGGTATTCCACGCAGCCTTGTCACTCGTCCTAGAAAGGGTTGCCAAGTTGCAAAAGGCCTCTGTTTTATCCAAGGATTCCTTCTTGATCCCTTGGGTGGATTTTGGAATCTATAGCATGTTATTTCATATTCAAATAGTATAATCCTCTAGTTCAAAACCCATTTTTTTTATTTTTTGAATATACAATTTGTTCATATTACTGAATTCTCAGGAAAATGATTCCTCATGTATCATACCTTATTTCTGTAGAAGTTAGAGAAAAATTATGAATATATGAATGTGTCAAATATTATATGTTTTATGTGTGGAATGGATATTTATGTTCATAAATAAGGTTTTCGGAATGATATCATCCTTGAAGCACAGAGTCCCTCTCCTAAATGTCCCTCATATGCAAAAGGGGGTATCTCTATTTCCTTTGTGGACCCCGTAATGTGGGGACCCAAATTAAGCACTCCTTCATATATCGCTGTTTTTACAGAGGTGAGGTGTATTTTTTTTAAAACTTGGATATGGATAGTACATGAGGCCTTGTTTTCACTTTGTACCTCAGTGGAATGATAATCAAGGCATAAATAGTTCTTGAGGTACCATACAATTTAAAGTCATGCATTGAGAAAATTATTCATATAGTTTAAAGTCGTATGCTAGGGACATTAGCCACATCATTTAATTTCATGTGGTAAGGGAATTACCCATGTATTTTAACAACATGTGATAAGGAAGAAGGTGACCTGACTTGGAAAACAAATAATGTTGCATCTGTACCAGGGTATAGGGCATGGGAGTCAAAACATATCATATTAAAATAGGGATCAATCTGCACATAGTTCTAAATAGATATTACCCATACTAATTTAATAAATGTGTGGATAAAAAATGAGGGTTGAATACATTCTCATGTAAGTGGTTAGACTCCATATTGAATCAACTTATATAGACATAACTCATACATAACATAGTGGAGGAGATTCTTATATTATGCTACACATGGGTCTGTGATTGATGATCTGGATGTAACTATTTATCTCATTGTAATGAGGATCATGACACACATAATTCCTGATTAATCATGTAATTTATTTTCTAGAAAACAGGATATCTGGTGTGTATTTTATGGTCTTATAGTCAAGACCATGATAACCCTGATTCAAATTTATTAACCATACATATACAGGGGACTCTTTTACTATCATTCCTAAGCCCACCTGAGAAATTCTCGGCATTAGAAATAAGGATTGTTAATTTTTTATTCCTCCATACAAAGGAAACACAAACAAAGGTTGGGGAATTTGGGTTTTATAGTTGATGGGCCAGGAGGTTTGATCTAGGAATCACAATTTATATCATTTAGATGAGAGTAAAACCATAAATAGTTCATGAATGATTAAATATTCTAGTATAATTATTATATAGGAAAGGATAATTTTGTTTCCATGTTTTCCCTAGACCTAGGTTTGGAGAATTGTGTATCACTACATATCTCATTAGAATGGGATTCAAGCGATACACTGTTCTTGAAAGGTTCTCTATGATTGTATGACTCATACACATGGGGTTGGAGATTGTTTTCTCATGGTTGGATGCAGTATTATTGATTCTTGTGTCACTACGTATCTTATTAGGAAGATATAAAATCCACACATAGTTCTTAAAAGGATTGTTCTAATTATATTCATGTAATGATGATCTCGGTCACGTAGATTAACATCTTGTGGAAAGGATATGGGTCACCTGATATAGAAAGAGACATTGTAGCTGGACCTGAGGATAGCACACGTGAGTCACTATATATCTCATTGGGATGATAATCAAGGCACACATAGTTCATAAAGTAATTGTTCCCCACAACGATCAGGTTCTTAATGGTGATAAAGGTGATTTTTATATTTTCTATAATGATTCTTTGGCCCAAAACATGAGTTATATGTTCTTGAGATGAGTAAAAATCCATTTGTAGTTCTGAAAAAGCTCTATGTGTTGGTCTGATTCATTCACAAGGAAAACATGGTTATTTTTTAATAATATTAAGACCATGGTTAAGAGGTATAGGCATCACTACATATCTTATTTTAATGATAATGAAACCAAATTTTGTTCTTGAACCAAGTCATATTCTAGGAACAAACACTAATTATTATAATATTCCCAAACATGAATTGAAATGTTGTAAAAATTTACATCATGAAATAGAGATGTGAACCATGAAGTATAATGTCATACAATTAGGATGACATACTATAGAGTTTAGATTCTTATAGCTTGGACTGTATATGGTGTGATGCTATTTAATCTCCTGCAACTTGGAAGAAATTTCATTCCCTTTATGTTCATCTAAAAATAATAACTATTCAATTTTACATATTCTAGCTGGGATGAGAATTGTGTGATTAAATGAAATATTTCTTTAGTAACATTGTGTGGGTTGGGTTCATAATGATCTCCCTATCCATTAAAATCATGGAATGAGCTCTATTAAAGGGTACCTTATGAATGTTAAAAGGTCCCTCCAACTCTGGTTTATGATTTGAGGGCTTCTTTCCTAGTGTCATTGGAGTCCTAAAGACCAATACCAGTTTTCATTATTGGAATGAATGGAGGAAAACATTATTGTGAAAGGCATGTGATATTTGATTTTGTTGGACATGTCAGTAATGAAATGTGTTCAACATTTTCTCATCAAGCCACTCAAATTCATCGAGTTGTTTTTTTGGGATTTATCATCTATGGATAGAAGTTCACATATGTTAACATGAAGCGATGGAAAATAGACATTGATGGGATGGACTGCCTATTTTCTATACATTAGTGAACACAATGTTTCTGAAGTGGTATAACAAGTTTTAGTTCGATAATCCTGTTACGAATGGAAGATCATTCCAAGACATGTCTTTTTACCTTTATCCACCATCTTATAAAGAATTTTTTTCCAAGGTCTTGTTTAAGGCCTTTATCTTCCAGTTAGCTATTTCATGGTAGTGGGATAAATGGTATGATTTGATATTGTACTCCACATATAGAATTTCCACAGTAGTAGAAAAAAATTGCTGATATTTTCTAATAGCATTGTAAGATGGAAATGTAATCTGGTAATAATATTGTCTTTAGTAAAGATGAAAAAAATCATTTTTCTTTGAATTCATGGAGTTATATTTCCCCAAAACATTTAGAGAATAAATCAGTAGTAGTTAAGATATATTTTAACTCTTTGGACAAAGTATAGGGTATGGCTCCCCAATAACGATTCCCCGTATGGAAACTAGAAATGAGTATTTGTATTTATATAGAATATTTTGGGGTTTATGGAAAACGATTGGAAGCAGTTGGCAGGATTGACACTTCATGGTGAATTTTATGCAATCATGTGTCCTTATGGCCTAGTAGTACCCAAACCTTTTGAGTTAATAGGAAATCATGATCCATGACTATTATGCATCACATGAACTATAGTGAACTTCATTGTTGACAATAAGAATCTCTTCTCCATCAATATATATGAGAATGAATCCATAAAATCCTCATTTCTACTGGACTTTATAGTGATTGGGGCCATAATAAATAGTAAATTTGGTTGCTAGCCATCAAATTTTTTCCTTCCCATACCTATCTAGTGAGTGTAATCAATCCTGAAACTACTCCATGATTGGAATCATCCACCCATTGGGAGAACCATATGGTTCTGGTATAGGACTGGATTCATTAATTTCTTCCACTCTTACCTAAACAAAAGGTGATCCGATTCACCGATGTGAAATAATGATGACTGTTTTGTCACTATTTGGATCTTTTAAATAAGTAGTTATATTTTCCAATGTGATTTCTGGGAAATTATATGATTGTGAGATGTTAGTTAGTTTGGGATGTGATTGGAACTCATCTATTAACCCTCATACATAGTCAAGTAAGGATATTATCTCTTTATTTCTCATAGAGTAATCTCTATTGGTCTATCTCATTACCATCTTTGAGACACCTATAACCTCTAGGTGGACCACTTGTATATGAAGTACTTGTTCAATTCCTACAATGTGGGCCAATATTCCAGCTCATTGTTTGTATATCCTTCTAACATAATGAAGGCATTAGGTAAAACTACCTTCACTAAGAAAATGATCATGATCAAAAACCAACAATTTTGAGCATATGGTCTTCTATAATCCCCCTTGTTTGGATCCTAGAGGATCCTTCAAAATATGTTTCCCATATTTGGGATTCTTCTTAAATAAAGAAAATTTCCTCATCAATAAATTCAGTACATAAGGATGTTTCTTCTACTTACGGTTGTTCTGTAAGAAAATATTACATGTCATGGAAATTCACATCCTTTTGAGGCGTGAATTTTATATAAAACAATTTCAAACAAATCACCCACTTTTCTAGACATCCTTTCAGCCTATGCTGAATGGGTAATTTTGTGTGGGTTAATGATAGAGACTAAATGAACCTCATGGAGCTGCAGGTAGTTCATTATTTTATAAACCATGGAGATTAATCCCATGTAGCTCTTCTCAATATCTGAATAACAAGTAACATCAATTATCATGGTTCTGCTGAGGTAATAGAGGTTGTTGTAATTCCTAGCATAAATCTTTTCATAAGGAAGGAACTCAGTAATCACTCCAGGGCCATGACATATAAAATGAAAATATTTCCCTCAATAAGTGGAATTAATACTGGTTAGATGAAGAGGTATTTCTTCAGGTTTACAAACTATTCATGAAAGTCACTATTCCACTAATATTTGAACCCCTTCTTCATTAGTTTGGTGAATAGAATACACTTTCCAACAAGATTGTATATAAAGCGAGAAATATAGGCCAAGTTTCCATGATGTCCTCTCATGAATTTAAGTATTAAATAATGTGACATTGGTCAGATATATTCTATTTTCTCCAACACAACATCAACTCCATGATGGCAAATGAGAAAGCTAAGAAACATTACCAAGGTTACCCCAAAATCACATTTTAAAGGGTTAATCTTTAGTCTATATTTTTTTTAACGTATTGAAGAGAGAATCTTGGGCATCCATGTAATTAAAAATATTTCATTAATTAAACAATATATTTTAAATGTAGAATTCAAAAACATTTCCCAAAAATGGTTTGAATATGTGATGCATGGAACATTAGTATGTGGCAATGACATTTTTCAAGCTAAAGGTAATTAACTAATAATATAATACTCCCAGGGTGTCCCTTAAGATGGTGGATTATTCATAAGGATATTCAAATTTTGTGAACCCTAAATATTCATCCATTAATGAGAGCATCAAATAACTAGTTATTATATCAATTACGAGTTCAACAATTATAATAAAAAAGTTATCTTTTACATAGTGTTTGTTTAGATCTCTGAAGTCAATAAAAAATATGATTTTCCAATAATTTTTCATTAGAAGGAAAATTTTGGAAAGATATTTATGATAATTTAACTCTATGATGAATCCCTCCTTGATAAGATTACCCACTTTATCCTAAATTCTGGAGGTGTGAGATTGGCGTGTCTATCTGGCTACCAGTTTGCATCCCCAATGATCTTCTAGAAAATGCGAGTTATGGGTGACCACCTTAGAATCGATGTATAGAATCAATTTGGAATTATAATTGAACACATCCCATGGTTTCTTTAGGAAATAATTATATAACTCTTATACATTATATTTAGTGTTTCAATGATCAATGTGGGTTTTGGATCTTCATTCGTAACCAGATTTATTTCTAAGAGTTCTTCAATAGTGGTGGGCACACATTCCTTGAAAACCAGAGTGGTTTCCCCATTCTCTTCATCCATATCCATTCCTCCTTATAGTAACTCTTTTGTATCTATCTTGGAAGTAGGTGATGAAGAAATTTCTCAAAGATATGGGAGGGAATATAGTTGACCATTATAATGAAAAATAATCTATTATTGAATCAATTTAGGGACAATATTTTTTTTAGCTTTGTAGTGGAGATATGGGAATGAGAAGAAAAATGTATATGTTATCCCATTTACATGAAAAATTCTTCCATCCTAGCTAATATAAAAATATATTTTTGAATATTCCGGAGGAATGAATACATTTTCATCGAGGCATTCATTACAACCCAGATAGTTGGAAAATTCTCCAATGTTTTTAGGATTTTTTTTGAAGACCGGCATCACAGAACATGATAAATATGTGATTGAATTTAGCATCACACCATTGATTTGATTTATTCATATCACATACTCTCTAATAAAATGTTTTAAATGATTAAATAGGATCATCTCTAGACCATTAAGGGAATTTATTTGAGTGACCTTTTTAGTCACAAACTTTTTACCTTCCCTTTGGTAGAATCCTATGTCAATGTACTATGACTCATAGTATATGAATAGGTAATTGATACCTTGAAATTTATTAATTTTACAATTTTTAAAAAGTCTCATTCATTGGTGTAATGATGAGTGGATTGTCATATACTGATGTCGCCAATGTCTTCCATATAAAATGTTGAAGGTTTTTTCTTTCCTAACAACTATGAATTAATGAGTTATTAATGAGACCCCTAAATTGATTCTTGACTTTTATTTCTCCATGAGCGTTTTTATAATTCATGTAATAACCATGTAACCTTAATGTGGAGTGGGGGGAGTTAGAGTTTTTGAAACTCAGTTGACAAAGTGTTCAGATTGGTATCTGGATGACTCTTGATCCATTTTCAATGAAATCTCATCAGAGATTAATGTCATTTTTTATGACACATATATACATGGGTTTAAATTATCCATGAATGATGGAATAATCATCTTGTTATATGATATTGATGATCACGTGGCATTATTTAGGATCTATTTCTACACAATAAAATTCAAGAGAAATACACACACAATTAAATTCATAACGGCTCAACAAGTCCATTATGAGTTCTTCTCTATGGTCTTTTTATAGACTTTGAGAATACGAGACTAGAAACATTTCTAGAACTAGGGATAATTTCTTCAATATGTCATAAATTTCATCCAAATTTTATTAATACCTAGTATGGGGATTATCTTTTTTAGGTGATTTATGTTTAGAAGTACCTGATGTGGATGAATCATATCATAGAACTTGACCAGAAGGTTCTTCTCCTCTTTGTGGTTTAGGACGACTAGGTATTCCTGCACACCAAGGTTGATTAGATGATGATGTATACCATATTTAATCTTCTAGGATGACCATTTTAGGGAATAACATATCATTTTTAGGTAACATTATTGTATCTATGATCTTGATGAAGATATCTCCTCAATATTTCATTGTTGTAGATAGTTTGAGTAAGGTTGTGGTTAGAGTAGTGATTCCTAGAATGACCGCATATTCCCCCTCTATGATTGACTCTCATGGACTCTCCCTCTTGTTCCATAATAAGTTTTAAGTGATATGGGTTCATAATTATACTATCCACCTAAGAAGGGATCATTTATGTGAATTACCTTAATTAAACCAAATATCAACTTCACATCTGACAGAGATTATACCTTTTAGTGTAACTCTTGATGTACCATTTTTTGGAGTAGTTCCCATGCTTCTATGATTGTAGTCATGAAGTCTCCTAAAGTTAAAGTTATCTCAGGCCTTGTAATGGGATAATCTTCCTCTGTTTTCTTCTTCATCATTTTTCCATGTAATTTTTTGGAAGATGAGGCTTTTGAGGGATCTAACACTAAAGGGGTCGGCATTGTCATAGAGGAAGTAGTTGAGGGACCAAAGGGATATTTTAAATATGATCAATGAATAGAATTATTCTTTTTTTGTCTTTATAACCATCAAATCATTTGAATTATATGTACTCTTATTGTTAACTTCCTTACGTTAACTCTCCACCTCTAGATCGGTGGGAGAAACACATGCTACTTGAGAAGGTGGCCTTCCTAGTATCACTTTCTCGAGTCCACCACCATTTTAAGGATCTATTTGAAAACAAAACACTCATGGATGTTGTTCACTAGTACTTGTTGGCAGGGGAAATTGTTTTGGAGATCCTCATCACCATAATTGTTGGGTTCCTTCAAATTTAGAAACTAAATCAAATTGGTTTCTTATGATTACAAGAATTAGTCAGGTAATTGGTCCCTCTGAAATTAATAGACCATGTTTTTTATCTCTTTAATCTATTTTTTCTCATCTCTTTTTGATTATCCTAATGAGGTGGATGTTGTCTCTAATGTTCAAGATGAGGAACTACATGATATGGTGCATTTTTTGGAGTGGGAGTAGGTATAGGGTCATGCTTATGTGTAATAGTGGAATCCTATACTTTTCCCTTTTTATTTTCACGAGATTAGTGAATAACTCAAGAATAAAATTTGGTTTGTCTGATAGAGTCTTCCACCATTTGAGCGATTATTGGAAGGTCACTAAACAATCATTTCTATTTTACATGGATAAGTGTCATGTGTAACTCATTGTGAATATTTTTTATATCGATGGGAAACAAGACTTCTTGGTGGAGTGGTAGTATTAAATATTATTTAAATCCATTCACCAATCATGGAAATCATAGAACTGTTTTTTAACCAACAATTTGAGGATTGAGTGGTCATGGGTTGTTTTCTTCTACATCATCAAGATAAACTTGAATAGAATCTTTTGACAGAGGTCTTCCAACCTCATAATTGACCAATCTAGAAATCTCATGTACCATAAAAATATTTTCTATATAGTAGTTTCACAATGAACCTATGTTTCACTACATATGGTTGTTTAGGGGTCCCCATCATGGGATCACGGTGAGGGAAAAAAATGCAACAAATGTTGCTCGGGGTGTCCTGATCCCTTAAAAATTGAAAATGTAGGGTTCCCATAATTCATCCGGGGAATATTAGGATCCACCCATTCATGGTAAGTATTATTTTTCGTTTTTATTAGAACACACTATTACTTCATTGATTCTCATTGATCCATTAGTGACTCAATAGTTTTCATGAGCCCTTTGGGAATGTTTGGGTGAGCTAGAGATTGAATAGGTGCAGTGGCCTATAGGGAAATCTATGGTAACATTGTTGGAATCTTTCTAGTATAGCCTATAGGGGTAGATATATAAGGATTTACCAATACCTTTTTTGGTTGTGAAACTAATGAATGTAATTATTGATCAACTACTATGGGATGTAGGTATATTGGGGGTTGTAATCCCACATTGACCATATATTCCAGATCCACTTAATTTTCTATAGTGAATCCTCTTTTCGTAGGTACATTGGTTCTTAATTCTAGCTGAGGATTATCCTATTGAATATCTCTAGTAGGAAGGGTTTCTCAAAGTATTTCTATATTTAGTCTCCTCATCTATATCATCTCTTCCTCTTGTTGATAAAATCATTCTTCATTTGAATGGTGCTCAACCTTTATAGGGGTAGTTGATGAACAATCTTACCCTTGCCCTTTTCCTTATTGGATTCCATTTGATGAGGTAATGGTAAAGTGGTTATGGGATTTCCCAAATTCAGGATGAGTCTCGGGTTATGGGTATGTATGCCTTCATAAATCATTTTAGAGTGTACCATATTATGAATGGAAAATTGTACTTTTAATTCCTCCTCAATGAAAGCCTCATGTTCTATAAGTTCTACAGTGATAGGGTTAATGACATTCACTGACACATATTGCATTTTTGGAATTCTATGAGTATCTTTTCAGGAATTAATTATTCTATTATATTAGCATATCCTTTTCCTCTCCTTATCTAATTATTTTGGAAGCATTTGTTGGATAGTAATCCAAATGTAATCTCTAGATAATTAATTCTACATATCCCTAATGAGGGCACTAGATCACGTGACGGGACTAACTTGGATAATCAATTCTACATCACTTCTACTAATTGGAAGAATACTAAATTCTACTAAGCAATATGTTTCTGAGGTTAAAACACCCTCATCCATGAGGCATGTGGCTATTCTCGTTCAACTTTTAGAACACTTTTGGGTATTTTTTTAATCCTCAAAGGTTGTGTACAAAAATCTTCTTTCACTGTGCGATGGTGTTTCACATAATTGTCGTGTTTGATACATTTTAGACTACCCTTATGATTTTACATAGGATTTTTTGAACATGGGATAGGTGAATCATCTATTATCCACCTGAATCACCTACTTTTTAAATCGGTTCTCTTTTTTCTGACATGTGTGCTACCTAACAACTAGCTTACCCTAAGAAAGAGTCTTGTTGATGTTTATAGATTCATGGCCCAAAATCCTCCCAATAGTATTCTCTCTTTTATCCTTTCATCATTTAATATCAGTTGGGTCCTATTTTTGTTGATCATATCATCAGTTGTGAACAATGTTTGTTTTTTTATGTTATCATGAAGATATAACATTTCATGATACAACCAATGGATGGATTTTTATTTTAGGGAACGTGGTTAATTTCAGTTCTCTCTATTCACCTGATCTTTCAATGTGATCCCCATATTAGGAATCTATTATCATTATTCGGGATTTTTTAATGTGATAAGGAAAATGCGTTGAAGGGATATTTAATGTGCTGAAAACATTGTATGTCCTCTAATCAAGAGAGATTGAAATTCAATTTGTTATTTCATCCCAAATATTACATTGGAATTACCATGATACTCATCATATGGTAAAACTTTATCTCTCTTGTGATGGAAATTTTTCCATATTTTGAGGTAGATTTCATGCACACAATATTTATAAAACACTTGTAGAATGCTATATTGAGGAATGGATAAAGTCTATAACATGACTAGTAGGTCATATTTATCTTGTTTTTTCTTAATGTATAACATATCATATTCATGTTTTTCTAAAATATCATCAACCTGGTCTTACCAAAGTGGATGCTTTCCCGTTTATTTATCATAAACAATGAGTTTTTTAGGGAATAAACTTTTATATTGGAAGGAAGCTGAGCCAAGGTGGGTTTTTAGAATGATTATCCCCTTGGGAATTATTCCAAATGAGAAATATTTTCAGGTGTCTATGAAAAATTATCAGACATGAATGGCCTCATTATCTAAAGTTCCTCATATAATTATGGATTTATCATCATTAAATCACCAAGGGGGTGACCTCTTGATAAACATAAAAACAACTGTGGAGATAAAATTCGCGACTAATGTCATCATGGGGAGGAATACGATTTTGGATTACAAAAATGTGATGTACCTTTTTCTATTTGGTATTTTGGTCATGTAAAGGTTCTTCATGACTATCATTGGAAGATATGCTTTTGATAATTATCATGTTCTAGTCATAAAGAAAGCCTTTATGGTTATGTGTTTGAGGAAGATCATTATAATTACTACTACTAATCCAATAATTTGGTTATAGGTGATTAGGATCCTGGGATTCCATAGAAAACTATCTGAGGGATTCCATAACTTCTGCATTACATAGATTGTAATGGTATATCAGCTCTTCATTTTATAGTCATCTATACTAAATCTTATTTTTGGATTCGTTCTTGTAAATGACTAGTGACACTTGTTAGGGGAAGTGGGTTTCTAGTATGTAATCTTGTTTGGTTAGATCTCGTTATACTAATGGTATTAGTCAAATGGATCCTGGAAAATTTGACATGGGTTATTTCCTACCATGTAATGGAAATTAGAATAGGCCTATTGCTTCCTATTAGAATAGTTGTATTTTTTCGATTTAGATCCCAATATATCACTGGGGAGTTTCCACATGATTCTCTTGGATGATAGAAGAAGTATGTGTTTGCACCAGGGTTCTATGCTAGTGAGAAACCCAATTTCTAGGGACTATGTGATTCTCTATCTGCCATTATTGTTGTCATCATTATGATGTCCTTGATGGCCTGCACGATGTGGTCATGGATTTTTCTTCTACTCATTAACCATTTTCATGATATTCCTTGTGACTTTAGTGAATCTTTCAGGGATATATTCCCATTATAAACTTAGAGAAGGGGTATCTTCCTACTCTTATTCTCAATTTAAATCCCATAAATATTGATAGATATCATATTCAGGGATATGGGTTTTAGTTTTCCCAATATTCATGATTCATACTTTCCATATATTCTCTCAAGATACTGTTGGATGAAACTACTTGTAGGCATGATGAATGCATGTGTCTTGTGAACCTTATTGTAGTTTTTTCAATAAACATGGATAGTGGGTTATCTTGAAAATATGTATGCATGGACGAAGGAAGGATTTATGGAAGTGGTTAGATATTTTATTGTACTCATTTATATCTAATCAATTCGAATAGAAGTATTTCTGGGTGCATGTAGGTGTTTGTTCATTCTTGATGTGGGTCATCAGAATTGAATAGAGGTTTTCCTTGGATGACCCTAACAATGTCTATTGTCTCACTAAATAAGGAAGGGTGGCTCTGTTTTCCCTCTCACAATTATACTCCGAATTTGATTGGTAGTCTTCTCCATTGGGGATAGAGGTGTGGCCTACTCGCTATTGGTTGGTTGTTCCCCCAATAGGATGTCTTCCTTGATTTGGTATGGATGATTAGGTTTTGATTCTATGAATATAACCCTCAACATCATAACTGTCCACTTCTATGTAGAATTGTAAGTGGTTACTTCTGATAGGTTCCCCCATTAAGGACTCGTGTGTCTTCGAGATGAGGTCGTTTGTGGCCGATTGAATTACCTCTCTAATAACAAGGTCGGACTCGTTGTTATGTTTTAAGGATAATATATTTGAACGGTTTACCATGACAATTGTTTTTTTTCTATATATGGACCACTGGTAATTTCTGATTGGATTGTCTATGGGGCCTTATGAGATGAAGGGACTTTCAGTCAACCTCAATGGTTAGGATTGTTCGATATTTGGATACTCTCGGACCAGTGAATTAGAGATCCATTATTGAATATGATGGGATGTGGGTGGTTTCATTTGATTGGATGTTGAACTATCATGAAAAAATATTGGGAAAATATTGGCGAGAGTCAGTGTGACTCCATTTAAATTAAAGGTAGATCATATTGGATGTTCCTGGATATATATGTCAAACACAAACAATAAAACACCATCAATGAATAATCTCATTTAATCAAAATCATGATTGATTTATTGTCTTGTTTATCCATGTTTCGTTTTTTTATGTAATGGTTCCTGACTTGTGGGTGACACTACTCTCTTGGTTAATGATTCATGTTGAGTTTAACATTTTTCCGATAAAAACTCATTTACCCAACAGTTAATTGCATGGACTTGCATTTGTTTCAGTTATTCACATCTGTTTCACTATGTTTGAATGATTTCCATTTAATTTATTCATGAAACATGAATCAACCAATGATTCTAGATCTATGAGGAAGATTTTTCCCATTGTAAGGAGCTTGTTGTGGAGTCTATCCAACAATACTTAAGAACACATGTTGGTCGAGTGGATGGGAGGTCCGGCTCATAATACCCTTTTGGATGGAATTTTTCCCTACATCCGAACTCTATTATATATTTATGTTATGTTTATTAGTCCTTCACTAATTGCAATGTATGACGTGGGTCACCCTTGAATTATCATTCAATTATTACAATGTCTGAATCTTACAATAATCTGGATGTATATGAGTTATTCCTCAATAGAAATATTAATATGTATATGATTTTCTCCATCAATGTTAACCTCTTATGTATTTAATAGATATTATTATTTCATTATTACGATGATTCAAGTTTTCAACTACAGATGGGGGTGATCTAGAGTGTAACATCATCTGAGAAGACATGATTTGTCTTGATGTTGGGATCAAAGCCATGGATGGGCCTCCAAGGGATCCTTGTGAAACGAATTAGAACCCACGTAGTCTGGTTCTACTTAATGGTACATATAATACAATTTCAAAACATTTAATCCTGACCAAACTATAATTTTTAATACCATTGGGAAAGGACATATAGGTGGATGGTTCCTAGTCAATGATATCTATAGGAATTAATCCAAATAGGCACGAGGTACTTGGAAGTTGTATGGATTCCCAGGATTAATAATACCCCATAGGTAATGTGACTCAGACAAAATAGGGTTGATCTGGGGTCTTGGGTTTGAACATTAATTAGTCTTCCAACGTATCACATTTGGATGGAAATCAAATACCACATAGTTTAGTTGTGATGAACGACAGCAATGTAGGAACTCTAATATATTTTCTTATAGGGGAGAATGACCTGTTGAGAGTATTTAATTGGGAATTATTCCTGAGGAGGATTCCCTAGTGACTAGATGTTTGATTTTCAGATTACTCCAGAGGATGATGCCTATAGTTATTAGAGGTTTGGTTCGGGGTTTACTTCAGAAGAAGATTCCCATAGAGATTAGAGGTTTGGTTTTGGGTAGACTTCTAAATAGTATTACTATAGTGATTGAAGGATTCATTTTGGGCATACCCTTGCTGAGGATTCCCATAATTATTGGAGGTTTATTTTTGGGATTACTCCTAAGGGGGATTCTCATTGTGATTGGATGTTTGTTTTGGGGATTACTCCGGACAAGGATGCCCATAGTGATTAGTTACTTCATTTGGGACCTACTTTTGAATAGGATTCCCATAGTGATTGGAGCTTTTCTTTGGGTTATAATCTTTATGTGGATGACCATAGTGATTGTAGGTTTTGTTTGGGGCTTACTCTTGAGGAGGATGTCCAAATTCATTAGATATTTAGTTTGGGGATTACTCTTAAAATAATTCCCATAATTATTTGTGGTTTGGTTCTAGTATTAACCTTGTGAATTATTCCCATATTGATTAAGGATGTTTTTGGATCTTAATCTGGAGGTTGATTCCCAAAGTGATTGTGAGTTAGGTTTGGTTCTTCATCCTAAGGAGGATTACCAAATTAATTGGTTGAGCTGGGATTTAAACTTGAAATTTTTCCCATGATTGGTTGAGTTGGAACTTACACTTCAATGGTTACCATGTTTTTGGGATCATGTGGATTTAGTGATCAATATAAACTTCTAATACTACATGATTCAGGCATAGTGTGAGAAAAAGAGATGTGTTGGATTTGAAGAATCACACGATATGTTAGGTCTGATGATGTATGAGATCTAATCCTAAAGAGAGATGGAGTTACAATAGGATCTGGTTACCATTAACTCTTTTAAATGAACCTTCGTCCCCAAGGAAGGTAAATTTTCATTCAGATACTTGTATCCTCTTTTTGACCAATTCATATGGAAAATGATGAATGAATAAAGCAGAAGAGGCCCTACAAGAAATGACAGGGGATTACACTAGGCAGATTCCCTTATACTGGGCGGGGATTATTCCAATAGAAGATTCTCTTATATTGGTAGGGGATTATTTACCTAATATGTATTACATTATTATGGTTGTGACTATTCCAAACAATAATTACCTTGAAATGGTTGGGGCTTATTCATATAGAGGATTCTCTTGTACTGGTATGTGGTTATTCCTTAGACGGATGTCATTGTAGTGGTTAGTACTTCTAAAGAGGACCCCCTTATACTAGTTGGGCATTATTCCTAAGAAGGATTCCATTATATTAGTTGGGGATTATTCATTATAAAGATTCCCTATTATTGGATATTTATCATTACTAAAGATTATATCATTGTACTAGTCGGGGATAATTCCTATGGAGGATGCACTTGTATCGGTTAGGGATTATTTCTATGGAGGATTCCATTGTACTGGCTGGGTCTTAGTTATAATGAGTATTTCCTTATACCAGATGGGGCTTATTCTTAATGTGGATTCCCTTGTACTGTATGGGGTCTTTTCATATAGAATATTACCTTGTACTACTTGGGGATTATTCCTAAGATGGATACCCTGGTACAGGTTGCGGATTATTCTGAAGGAGGATTCCCCTACACTAGTTAGAGCTTATTCCTAAGGATTATTCCTTTGTACTGGTAGGGTATTATTTCTAAATTTTATTCACTTTTTATAGTTGGGACTTATTCTTAAGAAGTATTATCTTGTACTAGTCAGAGCTTATTTTCAAGGAGGATTCCGTTGTATAGGATGGGGATTATTCTTATAGAGGATCCCCTTGTACATATTGCGGATTATTTCTATGGATTATTCTCTTATACTAGTTGGGGATTATTTTTATAGAGGATTACCTTTTACTAGATGGGGTTTATTATTAAGGATCATTCCCTTATACTAGTTTGGGCTTATTTCTAATGAGGATGACCTCATACTAGTTGGTACTTATTTTGAAGGACGATACCCTATGATTCATGATTTTTGGTTTGGGATAATTCCTTAAGATGATGCCTATGTTTGGGAACCATGATGATTGTCAGGACCAATGGTGATCTGGAATGGGAGGTGGGGTATCATTTTTCTGAATACAAAATTTCGTGGTCCCATGGTAAAAATTTCCTAGTGCAACTCTCCATTTTTCATAGAGGTCTGTGACGATATGAAAAGGGCTCACCCGAAGGTTTGGGGATATAATCGGGAACTAATCATGAGTTGGGGTGTGGCAGTCACGACCCTCATGGTATGGACCAGTGTGTTTCCCATGAGGGTCACCCAAATATGGGTTTCCCATGTGTGGGGGGTATAGGTATGGGAACATTATTATGGGTTTACCATGTGTGGGTCTCCGAGGTGGGTCTCACCCAGGTATGGGTCACCCAGGTGTGGGTTTCCCATGTGGGTCTCTCTTAGGTATGGGTCACCCTAGTGTGGGTTAAAATAGTAAGGGTTAAAAAACTATGTTTTTTCAAGGTGGGTATCTCCTAAGTGTGGGTCACCTGAGTGCATGGTTTGGTGCCTCGGCCTCGTGAGGGTGGACCGTGGTATGTTTCCCATGTATGTATGGACTACTTGGCATAAGGAGTTGGTTGACCAGATCCCTCTCCTGGATTATCCATCTAGTAAACTAGCAATATTTTTAAAATCCATGTTGGTGGGGTTTATTTACAAACCCACTGGTTGACATGTAAGAGTGGTCCTCCACAATTGGACCCATGTGAGTTGGCCTGCATGTGTGGCATGTGCGAGGACAAAAATTACTTTATAAAATATTTCCATCTTCCTTGTTCTGTAACTTTTGATCTATATGTCTGTTGGGGAACTGTAATGATTAAAATTTATGATTTTCAAAATATCGTTTCTTCTTGGTACATTGAATACACCAAATGTTCTCAAAATAACTCAGAAATTTCATTTTAATCTTTAGACATGTTTTTTATCATTGATCGTAGAAATCGATAACCTATTATTGAAGGGGATGTTCATTCCACTTATCCCTCATTCCGGCATAGTCTTATGGCACATGTAATTATATCATGCATCATCATATGGAATGGATATACATCCTGGTATAAACTGAAATTTTTTTCTACGTGAGGGTCACATCATGATTTCTATGGAAAAGATCACGAAATTCATTTTGTAGTGTCAATAAATATCTATCTAAATACTGAAAAATTAGACAACTGTTTATTATATATACATAATGGGTATATTAAATATATTGTTTATTTATACCTAATTCATTTTTTCTGATATAATTATACATAAAATATAAAAATTCCATAAAACTTCTTTTATAGTTTATTGATATCATTTCATATATGTTTCTAGATCATTAAAGCATGAGTACTAAATAATAATTCATAGATGTTTCACATAACCAACATAAATTTTAGAGTTTACCATAATATCATTGATAAATATCACCCACTAATTAAAGTATATAATATTTTCAATAATAATTTTTTTTATGATATAATCTATTATTCCTTATGTGTTCTTATAAATCGTACATTTTACACCATAAAAGGCATATAAGAAGATTATCAACCCTATTATAATTCTTCCTTTATCAGTTATAACACATAGTAGTTTATAAATAGATACCTTTCTAAAAATTATTTCCATGATCCTATTTCAACCAAATAAGAAATTAAAAAATGTATGATAAAATCCAAAATATAATTATGAAAAATCAATCTAAAGATGTCTTCTTAGATTGCACATTTTTTTATCATAAAATACATTCCGTTTAAACTCGGTTACATGATATGGTGTTCTCTAATAATTCTTAAAGTAATTAATTTAAATAATTAAGAATTAAATCCATTTTATTTGTTTGTATAGTTCATATGATCATCCAAATAAAATACCCTATGAGGATCTCTCTAGGTGTGCAATATTATTCCCACTTATCATATATCGCATTAATGATTGAGTAAATGATGAGCTAACCCTTTTCATTGTGATTACAGTATGGTTCATCTATGCCACAACTATCTCTTCTTGCTAGTATATAGATATGGATTCATTTCTAGGAAAATAATCATTAATTTATTAAAATGTCATGATGTTATATAATACATAAACTTATTCCTAAGATTTTCACAAATAATCTCTCATCTGAATCCCCAAATAAAATATGTATTTATTTTTTATCATTAAACTATATATTGTTTCAAATGGTTGTATATTATTATCACTCTAAATTTATCAACCCATAACATTATCCTAAATAGAAAAACTAAACTCCAAATTTTTCTAACACCTTCCTTTTATATTAATTGTTATTCCCCATACCCAAACTCCATGATCCAGTTCTCTTAGACCCACTAAATACATAATTACGTTGATAATAGTTTTAAAATCACGGATATAACCATATATAATTACAAAAAAACAAATTTTACTACATCTCTTAATTATTGAGGTAATTTTTTAGTTTATATAATTATAAAATTAGGCCACATCATAAAAAAATAAATCACAGTCACTTCATACAATGAACACATTTTTTTCATATATACAATACTACATAATACATAATGAGTCTCCAACATGTCCCACAAATTATTCAACATGTTCTATCCTTCAATTCATTTCATGTGTATTACTTTTTTTCATAACCCAATGAAATGGAATCATAATAAGAGAAAAGTTCAAGAACTCAATAAGGGAAAACATACAACTAAATTAATCATTACCTCAAAAAGGAATATATATTATGGCACGAATAAGTAAAAAAACTATTCCATAATATACAAGAAACTAAGAGAATTCTATATCTATGATAATTAATGAAATAAGGATATTTGTAATATTGATCTCAAAATGATATAATCTATAATGTAATACATCAATATCATGTAGTTGAGGCCCTATTCGAAGTCATTTACATATCGGTGATACCATAGTCAATACATCTAACTGAATTAGACATTATACACATAATACACAAACCTATTTTGTATCATATGATGTGGAAATGAATCGATGCAATATATAATTTTCCCAATATCTTGCTTAATTAAGTCAGATTCATTCACCATAAGAGTCCATAAGACATCCCACTCCATTAACTAATGAACCACAAGATTAGAAAACATTGTTATTCAAATGAGGAAAAATAAAACATTTCAATGCATAATCAATATCTTTAAATAGTTAGAATGATTATGAATTTTAGTATTTTCCGCATGTGAATAAAATGAATAAAATGATCACAACCCACCCATAGAAATAATGTGGATGGATAATCATTACCATGTAAAATATCCAATAATCATATATATCGAAATAAAAATATATAGAATGCTAATAATTTTCAATCTATTTGTTGGAGAACATTTTTTCGAGGAGAATTTTGTCCAATATCAATTAATTAAAATGTGATATTCAAACCATATATAGAAATGTGTATGTGTATTATTCTATAGTGGATTGACATGAAGATAATCCATCCAGAGAGGGAATGTGGATAAGAATAAAACAAAATAACATAAGAGGTGACAATTATTTATCATGTGATTTTTTAGTATAAATATTTATCCATATAAAATAATGATATAATTCCACATAACACACTAAAATTGTGAAATGTACCCAAAATATATGAAATAAGGTCATGTAATTATTATAACTCAATAAAAAATTAGTTACCAAAAATCTACCTAATGGGGAAACAACATAATCAATATTCACTTGAATAATGAATTATAATTTTCAAATAAAATACAATAAAATATACACTATATTATAAAAATATATCCATGGGTATTGAATACACTATATTGACAAAACATGGTGTATATAATGTATTATGTCTTCAAAAATCACAACTGAGACTAGGAAACCCCTTAAGGTTTTAGAAACATTTGAATAAAATCACATTGAAATATAGGGTTGGTAGATGAACCTTAAATTCCATTATTAAAATATTATTCTTTGTAATAAATATAAAATCATAAGTATGTACATACCCAAAATTAATTTAGGCTCATAAATCTAAAACATGTCTCAAACAATTTAATTAAAGGTGAAACCTCTTACCTCGGTCTGTATTTTAAATACACTTTCAACAAATGATATATATAATTAAAATAATTTCATAAAATAAGTACCCAATAATAGTATTCAAATCCATAATCATTTTTTCACATAATTTAAAATCATTTTCTGAAAATATATATTATCAATGTTGTAGTTATTTTCAACACCATTGTATGTAATCTTTATCGCTTACAAAAAAATTCCTAAAAAACTTGTTAGTATCTAATCTTTTTCAGAATTAACCCACTATTTGATCTTATAAGGTTCTATGATATATTTTACATGATATCTTATAAATATATATTTTCTTTTCATATTAGTGTTGTCAATGAACCAATAAGATGAAATTGGTGACGATCTTGTTTCGACGATTCTTAATGAATGGAAGGTGTTTTCATAATTGAACAGTTAAATGTATATAGAAAAATAAAAATAAAACTAAAACTAAAGCATTATTTACACACAGAGAGACACACACAAACTAATATATATATCATATTATAATAATAAATAACTCAAATAGTTATCTATGACATAAATGTATCTTATTTTTTAAGTAGGTGGTTAAAAAATCTCAAACATGAACCTACCATGATTAATCATTGATTATTAGAGGGTTTTATATAATATAATAACACCAAAATAATAATGATCATATTTTTTTTTTTTTGATATAGCATTGTTGGAATTATTTAAAAGTAGAATATAATTTATTTTTTTCATTACATAGAAGAAAGAAAACATTTAACTCTTAGTTCACTTGATTTAAATGATTTAATTATTAGTACATGTTTCTTGATCATATAATTAATAGAATATCTAATTTATAATATAAAAAAATTATCCTAAAAATCATATTTACTCATTAATATATACAATTAACCATCAATAATGGGGGTAATGACAAATGAATCCCATTTTTCCTTGCGGTAATTGTCAGCATCTGTGCCCGAACGATGATTTCTTTTATCATAATGGATGGGATAGATGAATATAAAACCATATAATCATTAACACAATAAAATTAATTTATATAAATTACACTAATAACATTAAATTATTGTATATAGAATATATTTTAAAAAAATATATTCAATAATAAAAACTAAATAGTTTAAAATACTTGTGTTGGGGACTCAAATTTTCATTGAATGTCTCCAGAAAATGTGATGCCCTTATCAGAACTAATAGTCACAAGAATTATTTTTAACATGGGTTAATATTTTAAGAGGAAAATTTTTTATATTCTCAATGATAAATTATAATGGAAGATATGTCTTGAAGTGGAGGTAGTGTTATCTTTTTATAAGTGAAGAGAATGTCTCTTTTTGAAGAAACTTTAACATTTTCAAAAACCTAATGCTACTACAAAACACTAATGCTCAAAACTAGAAATGATTTTGGTGAATCTGAGTGTTGGTATGAAAAAACATCAACCACTAATGTTTTAAGAAATTTTCAGTGTTACAAGGATTTTTATTTTAACATATTAACTTTCATGCTACTTCATTTTTGTGTTGGTAATTAATTTTTAAGAATTGTAATGAATTTTCATAAAAATATAAAATTGAAAATTGAACCTATTTTTATACATATTTTTTATATTTGAATATATTTTTATCCAATATCACTTTTATGGACATGAAAAGATAATTTTATAATATGGAAAATTACCTGTGAAAACTATTTTTAGAAAAAAATTTCTTTTAAGCATAAATATTTTATGTAAGACGTAGTTCTTGAAGTTAAAAATAACCATGAATGAAAAATTATTTATTTTAAAGAAAATTATGAATCATTAATGGAATATTTAAATATAATATCTCATTGAATATATAATTTTACAATAGTACTAAAATCTATTTTTCTTAATTTAACATCATACTTCAATTCTTAAAATGAATGAAATAGGTTTTAAATGTTCACAGAATATCATAAAATGAGTAAATTGTAATCTGTAACAACCCTCGATTTCATAAGATATATTCTTTTTAATTTATTTCATATCTTTTGTTGTACGCTACACCAATATTATCTTGCACTATACGCAACACCGTATTAGCTTGCAGTATACGCAACACTATTCTTGGATCGTGTTACACAAAATTTCATGTTTGTTTGATAGTATTTATTCTAAGAAACATTGAGTATATATATATATATATTCAATGTATTTTGTTATACGCAAAAACAAAGAAGTCATGCACTACACGCAACCCTAACTTGTCTTGCATTACACACAATCACGACCTTCCTCGATAGCGTGTGTTTTACGCAATAACGGGTTTTACTAAACAACGATATATTATTATAATATTATTATGAACTAGCCGTTATGAATAGTATTAACTAAATTTTTAATTTTATAACATTATTATTAATTTTACACATTTTCTAGAACATGGTATAAGAACATAATAACTTTTTCGGGTAAAATAAGTATTTTTAAAAAAATGCAGTTTTTCCGCCTTTTGATGGCGCACCCACATTAAATCTAGTTTTTTACATGTTTATAAGTTCAATTTTACAAAATAAAATTATTCTTTGGAATCAGGATATAAAATTTTACATTGGATAAATTTTTCATATTATTCTGATAACTTTCATAATTTATTGAATAGTAAAAACACGCTATATTTTAATTAAAAACAACTTTTTTCATCGTATTAACATATGTGGTTAAATTAAAATATTGATTGGTTTTAAAGAATAAATAGAATATATTTTTACCATTTCATATAATTTATGTCATTAGCATTGATTTTATATTGAATTCGTAGGTTAAATCAATTCAATCTTTTGCAATGTTTTAAAACAAAAACCTGTTTTCATTTGACAACGGGATTAGTATTAATTTCATATCTGAAACTTCTGTGTATTGAATTTGGAAAAATTGATTCCATATTTGGAATCAGTGGGTCCAAATTATGTTAATAGGCTACTTTTTATTTTTGGTAATTATGAATAGTAACTACGGTAAATTTTATTTACCATAGTTAAAGGTAAATCAGGTAATTAAGGGTAAATATAATATTATAAAATTACCCTAACACATGCCAAAATTCTATGGTATGGCTAAAAGTAGAACCATATCACCTATGGGTCGGATTAGATTCATTTTATAGACTTTTTACCATGAAAATAATTTAATTATTATTAAAACCAAAGAAAGTGACAACATGTCACTCTCTTAAATTGAATAAGTATAATAATTTTAAGTTAGTGATAAACATCATAAACTGGCGAACATGAATAGTCTTCAGAAATCTAATAAAATTATCTACATCATTATAATTTATTTATAATTTTTAGGGATTAAACTATTGTCATTAATGGTGATACATTAATGATGCAGAAATCATTTATTAAGTGAAAAATCAGTAATATAGTTTTTATTGAAATACTAATACCCATTAAAAGGATGAAAAACCTGACCAAAACTTATTGGTATTGTATCGATATACCATAATCATCTAGTGACCTAATATATAACCGTTTGGAGTCTTATAAAAGTTATTAGGACACTTATATATTTTTATTTTAAATGATTCCAATGTTGTCACCTTCATAATTTAAAAACTTTAACAAATTAAATATTGTGATTTTAGGATGATAAATTAGTGTAAAAGTATTATTATGAAATTTAATAGATTTATCTTCATCATAAGATTTTATGTTTAATTTTTATACAACAAATATGTATATTAAATAATTATACAAAAATGATGTAGTAATTATTTTATTAAGAGATAAACCAAATAAATGGTTTTAAAAATATTAAAATAAATATTATATAAACTATTTAATGTTATCCACTAATTTTTTAGATAAATATGAAATGTTATGAATCTATTAAATCTTTTAGTTCGAACATATCATCTGTATATTGTTTATTTAAATTCAAATAAATGAACAGTGTCAAAATTGACAATATTGTTATTTTATAAAAATAACATATTATAAAATTGTTTAAAAATCACAAAAATATTTAAAAATTATAAATTTATATTTATATGGTCGAAAATTTTATAAAGTGTCAAACTATGTAAAATTCAGAACACATATGTAATTATTTATAATAATTTAAAATTTAGAATATTGTTACCACAAATAAAATTAAATTGATAAATAAGGATAAATAAAGTTGATAATGCTTAAAATAGATTCATAACATGTCTAAATTTTATTTTTTGAAAATATTACAACCCTATCTCATCTAAACTTAAGATATGAGTCATTTTGGAAGTTTTTATGTGGGGTTGGGATTTAATATAAACTAATATTTCTTATATTTCGAAAGGTGCCCCTCTCCTCCCTTATAAAAGGGCATATCCACCCTCCCTTCCTCACACCAATTTGTGCCTTCAATCTCGGCCAACCCCTGCCAAATTCTCTTCTCCACTTCCCTAGAAACATCTTAGAGGTCTTGGTCTTCTTCAAAGACCAATTTTAGTACCCTAAAAGGAGGTCCCAAAGAGGCACTTCAAAGAAGAGGTAATGTCCGTTACCGATTCTTTCAACATTATTTCTTCTTCCCCTTATTCTTCTTTATTTGTTTCATTATTAAGTAGTCAAATCAGTATCACTCATATACTGATATGTTATTATAAGTATGAAACAACCCTATTTCACCATCTATCCATCCTACGGAAATCGAAATCACCGCGCGTGCGTATGTACGGAATACCGTCTCCACGCCGTGGTGAAATCTATTTTCCCACCACCACCTTACTTGGGTGGGTATAATGGTCCAAATAAATAACTATATATTATTATTGTAAAGTGGTATTGATTCTGAAATAGTATACATACACTTCAATACAATTCCACGATCAGGTAAATGATATCATCGCTCGTGCGTACGTACGGACTACCGTCTCCACAACACGAAGAGATTCATTCTCCATGTTAACTATTTAATAATGATTATAAAGTATATATAACCAATCATAATGAAATATATGACATTATCAAGCTACTGTATTTATGTATATATATATATATGTATGTCATCTACTTAATTCCATTCAACTTAATAAGGAAACGAAAATAGCGTTCACGCGTACGTACGACCTACCGTCTCCATGAACGGTGTATTTCATTACATTTATCGATCTATTATATATATGTATATTCTTAAAATATATTATATTTAAATCATGTTTTATATTCTTTAATTAATTAATAATTATCTAATTAATCATATGAATAATTACATGTCAAAACACGGACGACAAATGAAACGATTTTACCCAAAATGCTCTTTAACAAGGAATTTACAAAAGAACAGGTAATATAAAGTCATAAGTGAACTATATATGAAATAATAACAATGAATATGATTCTGAAATAAGTAAATGACATTATTTAAATAATTATACAAGAGGTTTGGATACATACAAAGCATATCGAACATAAGGTAAGGAATAAATTTTAAAATCTCATTTTTATCCGAGATTGCTTATTCGTAAGTATTTACTGGGGTTATTGTTATCATCCATGTCCATGTTTAATGAAAGTGTTTTTATGTATGTTTAAATTCCTTTTTACCCATTTTTTAGTTTTACTACATGGTATGTATGGATTTTTTCTTTTACGAGGTACTTTTTTACTTTTCCAGCAAAAGTACGAGAAGAATGTTTTTTTACCTTATACGGCACGAACAGATTTTTACGGTTTTATATAGCCTAATTTTCATGAATATTCCTCCAAAATATTGCCTGACTATTTTCACCAAAATCCATTTATTTTAAAATTTCATGAAATTTTGTGAAAATAAAATGATTTTGATGAAGAAAGGATATTTTCCTCAAAAATTAATTTCAAGTGTTTTATCAAAACTATTTTTCATCTAAGATGACATTATTCCATATGTGTATGTTTCAAGTATAATGTCTCTATAATTTACATGGTTTTACTTTTATTATTATGTAATTATATCCATTTCATTAATAAGGATTATGTAATGATGGGAGGATGTTTATGAAACCCATTTTATTTATTGGGTTTTTATGAAGGATCTATGTTTATTTTGTGGCACAAGTAAGAATGGTTTCATTATGAGATGGGTGGGACCTATATCTCCCTCAAATGCATTGGGTAAAAATTTATATCTCATGAGATAGACATGGCTGGAATGGTAATTTAATCTGGTTCAGTATTACAGGACTGAAACGAGGAGTGAACTCGATTCAGAAAGGGACTTTGTCCACTAAGATGGTTGTGGCAGCAATGCCTTGGATACTATGGAAATCATAACATGTGTTGAATGGTTTCCACAATTACATGTTTTATTCCCATTATATTTAATCATGGTTGATGTTTCATTATGATATATGCCTTATGTACTTCCACGATTTATGTCTTTGCTCAATATTTTGATGTTTAAATTTCATGTTCATGTTTTTGTTTTCAAATGTTTATGGATTGTTTTATGTTATCTATGTTTTCCCTTACTGGGCATTTGAGCTCACCCATTATATGTTTTCTTTTCCCCATGATATAAATAATTGTTTTAAGTAAGAAAACAAAATGGGAAGATTGATATGGGAGAAGTTGAAGATCTTTCAATAGGATTAGATGTTTATATTCTGAGTTTCCAAAGACACTAAACTATTACGGTCCTTGTGTGTCTGTTTCTGTTATGTATTAAGTATTCTGAAAAAGTAATGTAATTTCCATGTACATCAAGCTTTGTGTCTCTACAGTTGGTATCAGAGGAAAGGTTTAGTCAACCTTTGGAAACTAGGATGCGAAAATGTTAGTGATATCCCTAGAGATATTTCTAAGGTATGTCTAGGGATGTCCCTAAATATATGTATACATATAGGATATAGTCCTAGAACTAAGTTAACTATCTTATAATTTAACCTACGATGTTATATATTGAGGGTACACCCCCTTAACTATGTTGCTTTCCCTAGCATGGTTTTTTCCTCTCACAGAATTATTTTTGTGTTTTAGTCAATGGAGGGAACCAGAAGGAATTCGGTTACATTGAATCCAATGGAAAAATTGGTGACTATGAGAAACAAGATTTTTTAATTCCTATAGAGAAAGATATTGTGATTATGCCAAATCAGTCATCGCGATATATGATTAACAAGGTGAAATTTAGTGGTATGCCTGATTCATCAAATAAGATGATGATATACTTTTATGCATGTTCGTATGTTGAGGAGCATAAAGAAAGGAAGATTGATATTTATAAATAAGGGAAGAAGAACCTTGAGGAATACCTCAAATGGATGGACCGATGTTATCTGTGTGGAGCTAAGGGTCATAGAGTGACAAACTGTTATGGAGTTAAATGTCTTCTTTGTGGAGAACATGGGCATTACCCAACTCAATGCCCTGACCTAAAATGTTACTTCTAAATCAAGGAAGGACTTATTATAGGACAATCATTGAAGAGGATGTATTGAAGTGTCTATGTATTGGTATTCAAGAATAATTTTTTTGAGGTACTTTTATGGTGTATTAGAATATTTTTGTATTATTCTATTGTGGTTTTCAATAATTTTATGGTACCAGTAACCATGAAAAGTGATTAAAATATTTTGGAAAGAAGATGATATGCGCATAATGAAGGGATAAGAAGATAATGAGATGATTCATTGTATTCATGAGCTCATGATTGATATAAGGACGAAGTGATATCATGGTTTGAGTATATTGAATTTTGAGGATTTTGGTATGTGGAAAGTGTTATCTTTTAACAGAATTCATGTTTTCAATAAGGATAAATGGGTATTCATTTTTCAAGAGAATACATGATTATGGTATTCACATGATTGGAATGTGACCAACAAGATATATGATGGATAAATGATAGTATTCACATGCTTGTTATATGACTTCTTTAGTAATCATTCTCTTTATATTATGAGTTTGGAGAGAAGTATTTTGGATAGGCCTAAATATTGGAATGGATTACGTTGGACATAAGTTAGTATTTTTTAAGGATAGACCTTTTTTCGATATTATTGATGGGATGTTATAGTAATGTAGTTTTAGGAAACGGACAACCTGCAGGATGGGCGACAGCCCATCACGTCGGACAAGGCTGTGGGAATCGAACCCACAACCGAAGTGAATCTGGCCTTTATTGGATACCACTAGCCTACAAGAAGTCCCTGGTTAGTATAAACTAGTTTTATTTTATTAAGTGATATGATAGATGAAGTATAAGTCCATTTTTGGAATGATATACAATAGATGGACTTATGTATAAAACTATTGCTAACTTTTTGATTAAGATAGATGGAATGACCCATCATTCTATCACATGATCTGCTAACAGTTCACGAATGACAAATTTAACTTCATTTCTTTAAGAGATGAAGTGGAAATTGATCAAGGCATGAACAACGGTGATATTATATTGAAATAAAGTAAGTATTTGTTCTAATTAAAATTCTTCAACTTTAGAGAAATGATCTTGAAAACCAAAAATGTTGTCCTAGTGCCCTTATATCTGATAAATTAGATGCTACCTTAGATCATCACAATTTTATGGCTTTGTGATTGTTGGTGTTTTCATAGCCATGTTCTCTACCAATCTCCATCAGATCATGATGGTTAGATTTCTCTTCTATATCCATATTTTTACCTATATTCTCCTACGTGGAAACCAAGTGATGAGTTAATTTGGGTAACTATTACATTTCATACATTAGTCTTTAAAGTTAAGTTTTATTATTTCCGTTTACGATGTGGTTTTCAATTAAAGAAACTTTCATGTATAAAACCATGTATAACCCCGATGAATTTCGAGGGAGAAATTCATTTTAAGGGGGGTAGAATGTAACAACCTGAGATTTTATAAGATATATTCACTTTAATTTCTTTCATATCTTCTGTTGTATGTTACACCAATATTATCTTGCACTATACGCAACACTGTATTAGCTTGCAGTATACACAACACTATTCTTGGATCGTGTTACACACAATTTCATGTTTGTTTGATAGTATTTATTCTAAAAAACATTGAGTATATATATATATATATTCAATGTATATTGTTATACACAACAAAAACGTAGTCGTGCACTACACGCAACCCTAACTTGGCTTTCATTACAGGCAATTGCCACCTTCCTCGATAGCGTGTGTTGTACGCAATACTGTGTTTTACTAAATAAAGATATATTATTATAATATTATTTTGAACTAGCCGTTATGAATAGTATTAAATAAATTTTTAATTTTATATCATTATTATTCATCTTACATATTTTCTAGAACAAGGTATAAGAACCAAATAAATTTTTCGGGTAAAATAAGTATTTTTTAAAAAATGCAGTTTTGCCGCCTTTTGATGGCGCACCAACTTTAAATCTAGTATTTTACATGTTTATAAGTTCAATTTTACAAAATAAAATTATTATTTTGAATCAGGATATAAAATTTTACCTTGGATAAATTTTTAATATTATTCTGATAACTTTCATATTTTAATGAATAGTAAAAAGAGGCTATATTATAATTAAAAACAACATTTTTCATCGTAATAACTTATGTGGTTAAATTATAATATTGAATGGTTTAAAAGTATAAATAGAATATATTTTTACAATTTAATATAATGTATGTCATTAGCATTGATTTTACATTGAATTCGTTGGATAAATCAAATCAATCTTTTGCAATGTTTTAAAACAAAAACCTATTTTCATTCGACAACAGGATTAATTTTAATTTAATTTCTGAAAAATCTATGTATTGAATTTAAAAATGTGGATTCCATATTTGGAATCAGTGGGTATAAATTATGTTAATAGGCTACTTTTTATTTTTGGGAATTATGAATTGTAACTACGGTAAATTTTATTTACCATAGTTAAAGGTATATCGGGTAATTAAGGGTAAATATAATTTTATAAAATTACCCTAACACATGCCAAAATTCTATTGGATGGCTAAAAGTATACCCATATCACCAAAGGGTCGGATTAGATTCATTTTAAAGACTTTTGACCATGAAAATAATTTAATTTTTATTAAAACCAATGAAAGTGACAACATGTCACTCTCTTAAATCTTATATGTATAATAATTTTAATTTAGTGATAAACATCATAAAACTTCAAAAATGAATAGTCTCAAAAAATCTAATATAATTATATACATCATGATAATTTATTTATAATTTTTAGGGATTAAATAATTGTCATTAATGGTGATACATTAATGATGCAAGCTTTATTTATTAAGTTAAAAATCAGTAATATAGTTTTTATTAAAATAATAATACCCATTAAAAGGCCCAAAAACCTGACCAAAACATATCGGTAGTGTATATCTATACCATAATCATCCAATGACCTAATATATAACCGTTTGAAGTCTTATAAAAGTGATTACGACACTTATATTATTTTATTTTAAATCATGCCAAAATTGTCACCTTTATAATTTAATAAATATAACAATGTAAATATTGTGATTTTAATATTATAAACTCGAGTAAAAGTATTATTTTTAAAGTTAATAGATTTATCTTTATCATATGATTTTATTTTTAATTTTTATGCAACAAATAAGTATATTAAATAATTATACAAAAATGATGTAGTAATTATTTTATTAAGAGATAAACCAAATAAATGGTTTTAAAAATATTGAAATTAATATTATATGAACTATTTAATGTGATCCACTAATTTTTTAGATAAATATGAAATGTTATGAATCTATTAAATCTTTTAGTTCGAACATATCTTCTATATATTGTTTATTTAAATTCAAATAAATGAATAGTGTCAAAATTGACACTATTGTTATTTTGCAATAATAACATATTATAAAATTGTTTAAAAATCACAAAAATATTTAAAAATTATAAATTTAAATTTATATGGTCTAAAATGTCATAAAGTATCAAATTATGGAAAATTCACAAAACATATGTAATTATTTATAACAATTTAAAATTTAGAATATTATTACCACAAATTAAATTAACATGATAAATAAAGATAAATCAAGTTGATAATGTCTAAAATAGAATAATAACATGTCTAAATTTTATTGGTTGATTTTATTACAACCCTATCTCATCTAATATTAGTATATGAGTCATTTTTTAAGTTTTTACGTGGGTTTGGGATTTAATATATTCTAATATTTCTTATATTTCCAAAGGTGGCCCTCTCCTCCCTTATAAAAGGGCATCTCCTCCCTCCCTTCCTCACACCAATTTGAGCCTTCAAGCTCGTCCAAACCCTGCCAAATTCTCTTCTCCACTTCCCTAGAAACATCCTAGAGGTCCTGGTCTTCTTCAAATACCAATTTTAGTACCCTAAAAGGAGGTCTCAATAAGGCGCTTCAAAGAAGAGGTAATGTCTGTTACCTGTTTTTTCAACATTATTTCTTCTTCCACTTCTTATTATTTATTTGTTTAATTATGAAGTAATAACATCAGTATAACTAATATACTGATATGTCATTATAAGTATGAAACAACCCTATTTCACCATCTATCCATCCTATGGAAAACAAAATCATCGTGCGTGCGTACGTACGGAATACTGTCTCTACGCTGTGGTTTAATCTATTTTCCCACAACCACCATACTTGGATGGGTATAATGGTGAAACTAAATAACTATATATGATTATTTTAAATTGGTATTGATTCTGAAATAGTATACATACACTCCAATACAATTCCACGATCATGGAAATGATATCATCGCTCGTGCGTGCGTACGGACTACCGTCTCCACGACGCGATGAGATTCATTCTCCATGTTAACCATTTAAGAATGATTATAAAGTATATAGAAGCAATAATAATGAAATATATGACATTACCAAGCTACTAGATTTATTTATATATATATTTATTTCATCTACTTAATTCCATTCAACTTAATAAGGAAACGAAAACAGCGTTCATGCGTACGTATGGCCTACCGTCTCCATGAACGATGTATTTATTTCCATTTATCGATCTATTATATATATGTATATTGTGAATATATTATATATATATATATATCAAGTTTTATATTCTTGAATTAAGTAATCATGATCTAATTAATCATATGAATAAGTACAAGTCAAAACACGAACAAAAAATGAAATGATTTTACCCAAAACGCTCTTTAACATGGAATTTACAAATGAACGGGTAATATAAAGTCATAAGTGAACCATATATGATATCATAACAATTAATATGATTCTGTAATAAGTCTATAACATTATTTAAATCATTATACAGGAGTTTTGGATACATATGAAGCATATCTGACATAAGGTAAGGGATAATTTTGCAAATCACATTTTTATCCGAGATTGCTTATTCTTAAGTATATACTAGGGTTATTGTTATCATCCATGTACATGTTTTCTAAAAGTGTTTTTATGTATTTTTAAAGTCCTTTTTAACCATTTTTGACTTTTACTACATGGTATGTATGTGATATTTCTTTTACGAGGTACATTTTGACTTTTCCGGTAAAAGTACGAGAATAAGGTTTTTTTAACTTATACGGCACGAACGGATTTTTATGGTTTTATATAGCCTTATTTTCATGAACATTCCTCAAAAATATTTCATGACTATTTTCAAAAAAATCCATTTATTTTAAAATTGAATGAAATTTTGTGAAAAGAATATTATTTTGATGAAGAAAGGATATTTTCCTCAAAAATTAATTTCCAGTGTTTTATCAAAACTATTTTTCATTTAAGATGACATTATTTCATATCTGTATGTTTCAAGTATAATGTCTCTATAATTTACATGGTTTAACTTTTCTTATTATGAAATGATATCCATTTCTTTAAAAAGGATTATGTGATGATGGGATGATGTTTATGAAACCCATTTTGTTTATTGGGTTATTATGAATGATGTATGTTTATTTTGTGGCACAATTAAGAATGATATCATTATGAGATGGGTTTGACCTATATATCCCTCCAATGAAGTGGGTAAAGATTTATATCTCATGAGATAGACATGGCAAGAACGGTATGTTAATCTGGTTCAGTATTACAGGACTGAAACGAGGAGTGAACTCGATTCAGAAAGGGACTTTGTCCACTAAGATGGTCTTGGCAGCAATGCCTTGGCTACTACATAAATCATAACATGTGTTGAATGGTTTCCACAATTAAATGTTTTATTCCCATTATATTTTATCATGGTTGATGTTCCATTATGATATATTCCTTACGTACATCCATGATTTATGTCTTTTCTCAATATTTTGATGTTTAAATTTCATGTTCAAGTTTTTGCTTTCAAATGTTTATGGATTGTTTTATGTTCTCTATGTTTGCCCTTACTGAGCATTTAAGCTCACCCTTTATATGTTTTCTTTTCCCCAGGATATAAATAAAGGTTTTAGGTAAGAAAACAAAAGGGGAGGATTAATATGGGAGATGTTGAAGAACTTTCAGCAAGATTAGATGTTTATATTCTGAGTTTCCAAAGACACTAAACTATTACAGTCCTTGTGTGTCTGTTTTTGTTATGTATTAAGTATTCCAAAAATATAATGTAATGTCCATGTACTTCAATCTTCAGTTCTCTAAATAATAAATATATTAATATTTGATCACCATAAAGGTTTTTAACCTTATAGACCATTCTTAAAAAATGATAATGCTAGAAAAAATTGAATGCTTTGAAGAAACTGTATTTGCCGAATAAAAAAAATTATTTCTAGAAAAATAAAAAAACAAGTAATTTTAAGTCAATATTGATATGTGGAATTCAAAATTTATATATTTTTATCAAATTTAAAATTTCAAAAACTTATAAATTCAAATTTTGAATAAAATCAACAAATAAAATGAAAGAGTGTTCTAATTTTGTATTATAATTCTCGAATACATACTGTTATAATACATATTTTATATCCTTTTGAAAAAACGTTTGTCATAATTAATTACTAATAAAAATGATAATTTATCCTCCTTAATCATATATTTCTTGAAATAGAATGGTACATCACCTAAAAAGAATACTTTTAGAAAAATAACTTCATTGACAATATATAAAATAATTAATAATTTTAAGGAAAATAATCAAATCATAGTCATATTAAATGTAGATCTTATTTAATTTATACTGCTATTTAATTGATATTTTAGTCATATTCATTCCAGCTAATTTAATGACATGGTTATACCATTCTAACTTAAATACATATATTTTATCAAAAAATTTAATGGTTTCTTTTAAGTTTACTTTTAACTCTAGAGAAAGATACTATAAATACACTACATAAATGCTAACAATTTATTAAAAATTTAGGGTGTTATATATTATTTTGTGAAGAACAAAGTCAAATCACACCAAACATTATCTGATAAAATAAAAAATCATGAAAATTATAATCGTTTTCTATTTCAAATTATGAAATGACTCAAAAAATAATTTTACTCAAATATCCATGTTCATAAAAAACTCTAGTGTAAAGATATGTTAAATAATGATGTTTATTCTTAAATATTAGTGACTTAAGTTCAAGGAAGATGTTCTCTATTTTTTAATGTCTAAAATCAAAAATTCCAATGAAATATGAATTTTTGTTATATTAATCAATATGAAAAGTATATATTAGGGAAATTATTAGTTAAATAAGATCAATAGAAAACAAAAATTGTGGGACAGGCATAAAAAAGTTTACTCTGGTTAAAGACTATATTCTTATTCATATTTCATATTACCTATATTTTTTTATGTGGGAGAGGCATAAAAATGGAAAAAGATACATTATGTACCACATGTACAATTATAATCCCTCCTCGTTGTATAAATCATGTTGACACAAGTTGATTGTTTCATTACAATTTTTTTTATTCATGTTGATGATGTTTCCACCCATTTTGAGAGATTGAATTTTTAAATTTACCCTTCCCCTTTGTATTTGTTTTAGTATATCTATTTGAAAATTGAAAAAAACTATTATTCATAATCTATAAAAATATAATAGTAATTTTACTCTCTGTAATAAACAAGTTAAATAATATATTCACTAATTGACCTCTTCAACATGAATTCATGTCATTGAAGTTCTATTTTATTTAGTATCAAAATATTAGTCTAGGTTTATTTATATATCAAAAAAAATTGGATTTTTTTTTGAAAACCTATTTAATGATAGAATAAATTATTATCATTTTTATAAATATGAATTATATTGTTATTTTTTTAAAAAAATTATTATTATTTAAATTTAAAATAAGAAGGAAATAATTTTGACTAGAATATTTTACTATAATGTAGTATATATAATTTTATCTCAAATATTTGATAACATTAATTTTAAAATAAGAATACAATTATTTAAAATAGAACATAAAAATTTACCATGGGTAAAATTTTGTGTTTTTTTGGAAAATATTTATTTTTAATTTAATATAGAAAAATACGAGTTTTTTTTAAAAAATAATTATTTTTAATAAATGTATGTACTTTTGATGAACCATTTATTTTTAAAATTATTTCAAGTAATGTTTTTATTATTTAGTTATATTATGTCTAGATAATTATATTTTAATGAACAGTATATAGGTTATGAGTATGAGTATGTTTTTGACTTTACAAATATGAATTTCTAAAAAGTATTTAAAAATTTTTAATGATTGTTCATTTTAATTAATATATATTATCCATAATTGGAGTTTCATAAGTTAAATATTAATTTTATTTTATTAAATTAATATTAAAACTGATGGATTTAATATAGAATCATTTTTTCTTCAAAAAAACTCTACTTAAAAACATTTTTTCATCTTGTATGTTGGTTTTGTTTTGAATTATATTTTCCATATATATGAGTAGAATTTGGAAAAATTGATTCCATGTTTTAATGAATAATAATTTATACTTTCTAAAAAGTCAATATTATTTTTGGAGAAAAAATAATAGTTTAAATAGTTAAAATTAATTACTATGTTATGGAAAAACAATTAGGAGGGGTTTAACTAACAAGATAATGGTTAGAATGACTTAAAAATAATAAAAAATACATTGGATGTCCATAAATAAACCCTATCAATTATATTATCCATAAAGGTTCATTATTCGTTTTTTACAAGAACTGAATATTGGGGAATTTATTTGTTTTCAAACAATAACAAATTTTCCACTAACCATACTTATTAAAGGCCACCAAAACTCGTTCTCTATTCACACATTAAAAACCCATTGCTTGGAAAAATTCATTCAAAATTCATTAATATAAATCCCTAATCCCATCTTAGAATCATTATTCTTTTCATAAATCCAACAAAACAAGGCCTTTGGTACAGACCAAAGGATATTACCTGAAGAAGATATAACATTCTTCGAAAAGTGTTTTAATTTTATTTCATCCTACACCTCGATTAATTCATCATAAACCATTCATATCTAACATACTATTTATATAATATCTACTTATATTTTATTATATTAGTGATATAACTTAAATCATTCTTCACTTATATCAAATGAGTTATGACATCATCGTTCGTGTGTACGACAGAGTATTGCCTTGTGAACAGATGTCATTTTTTTCCCTACCCACCTCTCATGTTTATATATGATGATGGATATAAAAAATATATATTAAATTTATATAATAATTTTATCTATTTAATAATAATATGATATATACCTTTTTATATTTCATTCTATAATGGATACGATATTTGCTTGCGTGTGTATGGAGAACTACCGCCTCAAGAATTGAAGTGATTGTTTTTTATCTAACACGTCATATGGAAGGTATTATGCACAAATATAATGAATATATATGTTTTAAATAACATAATAATGTTATTAATAAGTTATTTTAATTATTAAAACATATAATATCATTTTTTATCATATATTTTCACTCATTGAAAAAAGTGATAACGTTGTGTGTGTACGTGTTGACTACAGCCTTCATGAAGTGATGTGACTCTCTTTTCATCACCACACCACATGTATTTTATATATAAATATATTTAAATAAATAATATAGTTCTATGATATTATTTCCTTTTTTAAAGTTAAAATAATACGTATCTCTTTCCCATAATCATTTTTGAAAAATAGAAATGAAACTAATACATATGTAAGACCTATAGTCTCCATTTTCACAATGTATTTCATTTCTCAAAGTCAAAATTCATGATTATTATTAAAAGTTTTTATTTATTTTCAAATATATTAATTATTTCATGATTATTATGCTATAGTTTTTTAATTAATGTCCTTTTTTACTATATTCAACATACACAATTTATTTTTGATACATAAGTTGATTATTGTCAAAACATACGACATCTAGTTAATGGATTATGTAATTTTATATAAAATTGTAAAAAAAATAAATAAAAATTATAATATACAATCAACATATTCTCAATAAATTAAATAAATAACACAATATTATTATTAATTAAGATAAACGCACACATGGAAAGGAAGACACAATAGAAGGGACTTCGTCACAATATCCTTTTTGTGAGGCATATTTTAATTTTATAGAAATTTAATATTTCATAAGGTATATATAAGTACACATTGACTTGTTATTTAATGAATTAATATTTTATCCTGATATTTAATGGTTTTAATAGTATTCATTCATGGGACTTATAACTCAATGACCTCTTAAGTGATAATATTATTTTCTTTTATACAACCTTATTTAATTTTTTTCATTCCATTATATTCTCTTCTATGTGAATGGATTTTTTGATAATTTTATAAAAGTTATTATATAGACATAAAACATGATATAATGTTTATTTTATCCATCTTTTACATTAATTCAATAGTTTTTATAGTTTCATATTTTTATTTGGTTTATATAGAATTTTTGGACAAATAAAAAAATGATTTTCTATAGAGGATAATAAATTATCCATAGATGTGACCATTATTTGATTTGTAGAATCCTTTCCATGATTTAATGATGTCTTCAAATTAAACTCATTTTCCATTTTTTTTATTTTTATATTAAAATGTTTTTTTCAAATAAAATCCATTTCTGGTATTAAAAATGGGGGTTTTAAGGTATTTTGATATCCAAAAGTGATTTTTTTTATTTTTCTAAAAGATTTTTTTAAAATATTTTATGATGAAAATGTGCATGAATAATTAATTTAATTTATGATATGTCACAATATCATTATACATAAAATATGGTCGTTCCCATATAGAATTGGTTGATCCCATTAAAGATTACATTATATAATGGCCTATACAGAACTAGGTGAGCCTGTTATAGATTAAATGATGGGTGTCTATATATAGTACTCCAATGCATTGTTCAATGCTACTTGTGTTAATTAGAAATAAATAGTAACTTACTATTGGGTATCTAATGTATTTAACGGGGCTCCAATTACTTATGACATTGGTTTCATGTTAATATTATTAATTTTATCTTCCAAAAATTTGATATATACGTAAAACTATTATGTGTTTTCATTTTTTTCCTGCATTAATAGTTTCCCACTCTTTTATATCACTAAATGATATTTTTTTATCCAATGGTATTAAATTTTTTTCATAGGATGGGTAAGGTAAATCACTACTTGAATTTGGGTTTTTACCCACACTTACATACCAACGGTTCTATGAAACCGTTGGGGTAAGATTGTTTAGGAAGGCTTTTCCCAACGGTTCTAGTTTTTCCCAACGGTTCTAGTTTTTCCCAACGGTTCTAAGGAACCGTTGGGATAGATGGGTTTGGGGGAGTTTATCCCAACGGTTCTATATAACCGTTGGGAAAAACATACATATTCCAACGGTTTTTTAAAACCGTTGGCAAAGGTTTTCCCCAAAAAACCCAGTCGCCCGTTCTCTCCCCCATTCACGTTACAGAGCCCTAACGGGAGCAGCAGCAGCTGATTTTGGAGATACTGCCGGCCGGATTCCAGCTCTTCTTCAGGTTCTTCTTCTTCTTTATCTCAAAAGGTATCCAATGTTTGGATCTCAATGAGTAAAACCTCCATCTAGTTGAGTGTTATCCCTAACTAGTGTGGCATCTGGCTTGTGGGGTGTTGATAGAACTTTCAAAGTTGTTTTTTTGTGCCTTGGATTGTCATATATAGTTTTATAATTTCTATGGATTGTATAAGAATTATGTGGAGTTTTAAATAATCCTATTTTTTACATTTCTGATCATGAATTTATGTATGTAATCTTACAAAGATGTTATTCCTCTAGATCCTTGGATTTTATTATTGGGAATGTATTTTATGGATCATGAAATAAATTATGTCTTAGTCCTTCATATTTATACATTGATCAACTTGAAAATAAATTTACAAAAATAAAAAATCATTATCAATCTCAAACTCAGATCACTTTGGTTCTAACATCCTACCAATTTGATTTTTTAACAATTCAAAGTGAAATTCACACCACCAAAAGGTATTCAAATGTTTGGATAGTATTTAAACTTATTTTTATTTTTCCCTTCAGTTTAGACGATTTTGGAGCTACTGTCGGCACCTAAGGGTGAGTTTTCTTGAAAATTCATTTTTGGATTTTACCCCTTGAACTTGGGATGTCATTTGTGAAAGGTTATATAAATCGAATTGATTGTTCGATTTTTGAATTGAATTGTAAATTAAATTAATTAAGGGTATTTTATGGTTTGCATTCCCCTTTAACACATGAATGCCAATTATTTTTTAACACATGTTTTAATTGTATTGCCTTGCCAATGTGAGTAAAGTAGAGACTATGCTATGAATCTATGAAATTGGATTGAATTTATCTTATATTTTATGCTACCATGTTAGATATATTATAACTAATGCATGTGATATCTTTATAGTCTTGTTCGGAGTGTTATATTAAAAATTCCCATGTGAGTGCTTGAATTTTCATTGAATTTCTAGCCATTATGAGTTATGTTGAGACCATGATATGGAATTGATTGATTAAGAAAGAGAATCTCATTATCTTGTCATTACAACATGAGTAAATGAAGCTTCATTGTTTTCAGGTTATTATTTGATTGAGTCGCCATTTTGAGGTGAGTTGTATTAAATACCTTTGTTTTTGACCTTGGTATGTTTAATGAATTGTTTAAATGAAATGAAATTCATTAAATGATTAATAGTAAATAGTGATACATGGATTCTATTAGGATGTCAGGTATATAATCTTGTTTCTATTAACTTATATGCTTTATGTGATAAATGGATTCACAGTGGAATTCCACGGATAGACTCATTTATTTGAATATTGATTAAGCCATTGGTGATACATGGATCCAAGGGAGGGATTCCATAGATATACTTATTGAATGTAGAATTATATTCCAATTGATACATGGATTCTTATGATAATTCCATAGATAGACTTATTGAATGTAGAATTATATTCCAATGATATGCGTCTTGTGTGGTGGTGGTGTGGTTTATGTGTTTTATGGTAGTAGTGAAGTGTGTGATTATGTAGTTAATGTGAACCCATAGGTTGAGTATTTTGTGCTATCTATATATCATGTATTTTTATGTTATTTCTACACATTCCCAACCAGAGTTGGATAAACTTACCAACGATCAGAGGTTTTGAGTTATGGGTATTTTTTCTAATATCTAGGATGGTGGTTATATGTTTGGATAGCTACCATGTCTTCCCTACTCTTCCTTCAAAAGTGATTGACCATGTTTTTTTAGGCAAGATGCGATGTGATTGTCCATGTGTCTTCAGGTGAGATGTACTATGATTTCCCTAGTGTTTTTCGATGAGGTGTGATGCGATAAGGCTATAATAAGATGTGGCATGTGGTTGGGGTCATGTAGGGTAGGAGGATGGCACAAGGTTGATGTTATTCATGTTCATGATACCCTACTAATATGGTTATGGGATGATTCATGCTGTTATGTGATATAACACATTAAGTTCTTGTTGGTTTTACATTTTTTCAATAACACATTTGTATGTTTTTTTGACATGTGTAGTTGATACCTTGATTATTTTCTTCCTTTATCGTTTACTTAAATGTATATTCTATTATAGTTAATTCCTATTGAATTCTTTATGACAAAATGACTTATATAAATTCTTTTTACAGAATGGACAGAAGTTGGATGTATGAAACCGATCGGATCTCAGATGATTTTCAAAACAATTTGGAGAGCTTTATAGATTTTGCATTTCACAATGCTTCAGATAGTGGTCGCATACACTGCCCATGTTCCAATTGTGTTGGTAGACCTTGGTTGAGCCGTGAAGAAGTCAGCTACCACATAACCAAAAATGGGTTTCAAGCAAACTACTTTCTGTGGTATCACAATGGGGAGAAAACGAAATCTCAAATTGGTGATGATCGAAATGAAAAGACTAGAATGGAGAATTTGTTAGATGATCGGTTTCCGTTTATTCGTCATCATGAAAAAGAAAGGATTTCGACTCAAGAAGACTTCGTTATGAGGACAGCTGATGCATCTAGTGAAAATGATGATATTGATAGGGTGAAAAAATTGAATGATGCTGCCACGACTCCAGTATATCGGCAATGCGATAAAATGAAAAAGCTGGAATTTTTAATCCGATTATTTCATTGGAAAACTATGTATGGGATTTCTAATACAGCAATCGATTACATTCTTACCCTCTTGAAGGATTTACTTCCAGATGATGCAGATATTCCCTCAAACCACTATATGGCATGGAAGTTAGTTGAGGAACTTGGATTTTCAAGAAACAAAATTCATGCTTGCCCGAAAGATTGCAGTTTATTCTGGGAGGAAACCGCTGAACGAAATGATTGTATAAAATGTGGCACATCCCGCTGGAAGTCAAAATCTGATGGAACACCATCCCGCGTTCCACAGAAAGTAATGTGGCACTTTCCATTGATCCCCAGACTCCAGAATCTTTTTATGTCTGATGACATATCAATAAAAATGAGATGGCATGATACCGAGAGAAAGAAGACTGATGATGAGTTGGTTCATCCTGCAGATGGAATTGCATGGAAGAGATTTGATGCTCGACATCCTGATTTTGCATCTGACGTGCGTAATGTGAGGCTGGGTCTTTCATGCGACGGTTTTAATCTGTTTGGGCAGATGCTTACTTTGCACAACACATGTCCAGTTTTTATACACATTTATAATCTTCCCCCATGGTTGTGTATGAAAAAACCTTTCACTTTCATGAGTATACTCATATCTGGTCCTTCTGATCCTGGCATTGATATTGATGTATACATGCAACCTTTAATAAAAGAGTTGAAGCTTCTTTGGGATGTGGGTGTGCGCACATACGATGCATGTTCGAAAGACATATTTCAGATGTGCGCTGCGCTTATGTGGACAATCAATGATTTTCCAGCTTATGCAATGATGTCTGGATGGAGCACGAAGGGGAAACTGTCATGTCCAGTTTGTATGAAGAATACACGATCCAGAAGACTGAAACATCGTTGTAGTTTCAGTTTTATGGGACATCGACAATTTTTGCCAAAGGATCATCCATATAGAATGAATCGTCGAAGATTTGATAATACTATACAGACCGATGATCCACCTCAGCGTATGTCTGGAACTGATGTGCTTAATGAATTGAAAGATTTCAGTTTTTCATTCGGGAAGGGTCAAATGAAATCTGGAAAGAGAAAGAATGTTTCCACAGAAACCTGTTACAATTGGAGGAAGAGGAGTATCTTTTTTGATTTGCCTTATTGGTCAACCAATTTTCTACATCATTACTTAGACGTAATGCATATTGAAAAGAATATATGTGAAATGTTGCTTTCAGTTCTTCTAAATGTCAAGGGGAAGACAAAAGATGATTTACGATCTCGACGTGACTTGGTGGATTGGGGCATCAGACCAGAATTGCATCCTGTGCGTATCAGTGAAAATAAATGGCAACTTCCATGTGCTTCTTATGTGATGACACCTACTGAAAAAAACAATTTTTGGAAGTATTAGAGACTATTAGAGTTCCTGATGGCTATTCAAGCAACATATCTAAACGGGTCAACAGAAGAGAGTTGAAGCTAAAATCTTTGAAGACTCATGATTATCACGTTCTACTGCATGAGTTGCTTCCAATAGCAATCCGTCATCTTTTTTCCAATAATGTATGGGTGGGTGTTATTCGGTTGTGCCATTTGTTTAGAGATCTTTGTGCTAAGAAGTTGTCCAAGTCTTTCTTGCAAAAAATGTTGACAGATGCCCCATTAATTTTGTGTGAGTTGGAGAAAATATTTCCCCCATCATTTTTCACATGCATGCTGCATCTGACTGTCCATATTCCAACTGAAATACTTCTCGGAGGACCTGTTTCTTTTCGTTGGATGTATCCAACTGAAAGAAATATGTTCACATTAAAGTCTTATGTTCGAAACAAGAATCATCCCGAAGGTTCTATCGTGAACAGTTACTTAGCTCAAGAATGTATGGATTTCTGTTCAATGTATTTGTCTGATCTTACTACAAGAATGAACAGACCAATGAGAAATGAAGAAGAACAATATGAGCAAATTGAACCCAGTTTTCCATCACTTCCTCAAACAGGAGGAATTCCTGGATCATATACATTGAAGACATTAAGCCATGAAGAGCGGGAGATGGCACATCGCACAGTTTTGTTCAACTGTGATTTGTTCGATGACTATATCAGGTAACAAAATTGAATATGTATATCTTACATATATATCTGTTAAACTATTCATATTTTTTTATCTACAGGGAACATAAAACAATGATAAATAGGAAGCATCGTTCTTTATCTTTGAGAAGGAGAGAGACTTTGCATAGCAAAGAGTTTTCTGCTTGGTTAAAATTGAAGGTAAAAATATTACTGTTTAAATTAATTATTTCAATATTTACTTAAGTTTAACTGTCATTTATATTGCAGGTATTGAGTTTGTCTGCTGACTCTGTCTCTGAGGAAATAAGAGCTTTGTCTTTTGGTCCTAATACCGTGGTTCGTGACTGTAAATCAATTGTATTCAATGGGTACAGATTTATTGTCACTGAACGAGCCAAAAACATGAGAACACAACATGATGGTATTATGGTTACTGCCACAACAGATTGTTATGCCAGCGCATCAGATAGTAGACCGCGACTTGAAAATGTGGGTTATTATGGAGTCGTTGAGAAAATAATAATATTGGATTATTACTCTCATGGACGAGTCACAATGATGAAATGCCATTGGTTTGATTCGATGATGAGACATGGCACATTTATTGATGATTGTGGATTTCGAGTAATTAATATGACCCGCACTCTTGCAACCGAAGAACCATATGTGTTGGCATCAATGGCTAAACAAGTTTTTTATGTCAAAGATCAACTTCAACCTGAATTTGGTGTCGTAGTTGAAGTAATTCCAAGACATATTTTTGATGATGCTGATGATGGAATTGACACTGTCCCTATTGCCATTGGAACCAATCCATTTATTTCTTTTGATGACTCCAATAGCTCAATTGTCAGAGTTGATTGTGAACCTGAAGTTGTGGTTGGAAATATATAGAATCATTCATCCATGTTCTCAATTCTTTTGGTTTACCTCAAGTTGGGTTGTTAAGGTTGGTAATATTCATATTTATTTAGTATTGATCCCAAATATGTTTTAGCTGACTTGACCGTTATGTGAATTTTCAATGTTTATTGATTGCTGTTTTATTTGAATTGCATTTTCTAATTTGGAATTGAACTGTATTCAAACCAAATAAAACAATATTTCTAACTTGGTGAACATTACAACTTGTATGTTTTATTAAATTCATTCAAGCTCTCCTAAAACAATTGATAGCTAAATTACCAATGAATCCCCTCATTCCCTCATATATTTAGTTTTTTGGTTTACACATTAATTTTCTTTTTCTAATTAATTACATATTTGTTTTCCAATGCAGGAAATGAAGCCAATTGAAGAGAGACGAAGAAAAAAAATGGCGGAGAACAATCGTCGGATGGAGGAGATGGGCATTCCACCATTAGTGCCTACAGTGAGTACTTTATTTCAAATATATATATATATATATTTACAGAATATATAATGTCATGTGATTAATTTTTTTTGTAAACTTTTTTGTAGGATCCACCATTACGTCGACAGTTATTCGACGAGGAGCCCAGTACTGGTCCTAGTACTCAGGCCGGTGGTACGAGGAGGGTTCGTACCAGAGGTGGACATAGAGCTGCGCGTGCCCGACTAGACCCTGCCCCTCCCACTGACATTTCAGCCTTCCCACATTCTGATCCCGGTGTGTCGTTAGGGACACACGGGATATTTAGACCTCCCATGTTTTCGCTACCTTCTGCATCTTCTGCCCCATCATTTTCACATCCCATGATGATTCCCACTCCCCAGTCAGCATCAGGTCATACAGTTGTTCCATCTTATTTTCCTTCTACTTCTGTCTCTCTGAGCTTTTATATTCCATCGTCTTCGACTCCTGTTCCACCAGAGGGTGTTCCATCAGGTTCTGTGGATCCGGCGCCACTCATTGATCAGACTAGCACATGTATATTTATAAAACCCTATCAAATTTTTATAGCAATATTTATTTTCATTATAACATGTTTTGATAAAATATTTGTTTTTCTTTCATGACAGATACATCTACTGAAAGGAGGCGGGGGCGGGGCCGTACACGCATGCGTTCAGTGTGGAACCGTCGCACACAGGTTATGGTGGAATATAATGAAGACAATCAGATGGTTGAGAAAACAGGGCAGCAATGTCGGAGTTTTATGGCGACGCTTTCCAAATACTCCGACATCATTCCCGTCAGCCCGCTGTCGTGGAGACATTTGCCACATGAGGTCAAAGATAGAGCTTGGGCAGAGATATGGGTAAAAAAATCTGTTGTATTTAATGCCATGAATTTTTTTTGTATTTATATAAATTAATATTTTCATTTCAGCTTCGATTTAATTTTCCTGATGGTGAGTGTGCACGAATGGAACGTCTAAAGGATTTATGCGAGCTTTGGAGAGCCTACAAGCATGAGCTGTATATTGGCAGGCGTGCTAGAGTTGGCACTGAGTTAGAGGCGGTACCAGTCGTGGATGATTATCCTATAGAGCAGTATCGTCAGATGATTACTCATTGGACGAGTACCCAGTTTAAGGTATGAATTACATTTTAGGTATTTAAATAATAACTTTCAAGTTTTGCATTAATATTATCCTTTGCATTATCGAATTTTATTTAGGAATCATCTGGAAAAAATAAAAAAAACATTGATGCAAAAAAATACCTCCATACACTAGGACGCACGACGATGCCGGATCATGAGAGGCAGCAGGTATGACAATTGTTTATAAGTTTTCTTTAAGACTTACATTTTCTTTTGTTTCCTCAATTATTTAATTATTTGCTGAAGTCTTTATATAAATTTTGTTTTCAATGTCATTGTAGAGGCAAGTACAAAATATTGAAGGACGTGTGCCTCGAGCAAAACTGTTTTGCTCGAGTAGACGAAAAGAGGATGGACGTGCTGTCAACGAAGCGACTCAGCAGCAGATTGTAAGTTTTAATCTGTTAATTTTATATTTTAATATCTATTTCGTAACTTAACAATATATTTATATTTGTAACAGGATGCTTTAGAGGCCCTCGATGCCCAAGAAGCAGAAAATTTTGGGCCATCTGATCACTTACATCAGGTGTTGGGAGATGATCATTCTGGCAGAGTACACTGCCGACCTAGGATAGCCCCGACGAGGTATTGGCCTGCCTCAGGTATGAGTTGTAGTGCCACCGAGTTGCAGCAAGTTAGGGCACAGGGAGAACAGGCTGAGAAAAGGGCCACAGAGACGGCAGAACAGTCTGCAAGGGCAAACAGTGCATTTATGAAATTTATTGAAGTTCTACGTCCAACACTTCCAGCAGAGGCCAGCCCAGCGATTGATGAATACATGTCGTCGATACATTCTATATATGGTGCACCAGGTGGCAGTTCCAGTGGTGGTCAGGCCGATGTCGAGCTTGAAGATGGTGATGGCGAGCAGTCTGATGCGGAAGAGGAGGGTGATGAGGAGGGCGAGGAGGAGGGAGAAGGCGAGGAGGAAGGCGTTGTGGAGGGTGAGGACGATGAGGAGGACGATGACGAGGGCGATGATGATGATGATGATGGAGATGGTGATGCTGATGTGGGACATATTGATCCGTTACATTTTTGACTTGAGATTTGATGTTTAATCAATTCTAGTTGTTGGTTTTATCTAGACTCGTAGTATAGTATTGGAGTTGAGTTATTTTTATATATTGTCTGTTTTTATGGATGTTGTTGTCTTTTAGTGGTTGTGTGTTTGAGAACTCCCTGGACAACCCCCCTCATTCTTGGAACCTGGTCAACCCCCCCTCCCCCTTGGACCCCGAACACCCACCAAACACCCCCCGGACAGCCCCGCGGACAGCCCCCTGGACAGCCCCCCGTACAGCCCCCAACCCTCCACCCTGGACCCCGAATAGCCCCCCGGACAGCCCCCCGGACAACCCCCCCCCCCCCCACCCTCCCCCTTGGACCCCGGACAACCCCCCAAACACCCCCCGGACAACCCCCTGAACAACCCCGGACAACCCCCTGAACAACCACCGGACAACCCCCTAAACAACCCCGGACAACCCCCTGAAGAACCCTCAAACACCCTCCGGACAGACCCCGCACAGCCCCCCCACCCTCATCCTTGGTCCCCGGACAGCCCCCCAGACACCCACCGGACAGCCCCCCCGGACAGCCCCCGCGGACAGCCCCCTGGACAGCCCCCAGTATAGCCCCCAACCCTCCACCCTGGACCCCGGATAGCCCCCCGGACAGCCCCCCGGACAACCCCCCACCCCCCCCCCCTGGACCCCGGACAACCCCCCCCCCCCCCCCCTTGGACCCCGGACAACCCCCCAAACACCCCCCAGACAGCCCCCTGAACACCCCCGGACAACCCCCTGAACAACCCCCTGAACAACCCCCAAAAACCCCCTGGACAGACCCCGCACAGCCCCCCCACCCTCCTCCTTGGTCCCCGGACAGCCCCCCGGACACCCACCGGACAGCCCCCCCGGACAGCCCCCCGGACATCCCCTCCACCTTCCTTAATTTCATTAGCTCTGAAATGTTTCATAGCACGATCAACTAAAATCTAATCCATACTAAATATGATATAAAAATATTCTATATGAATTTCCATAAGATTTTAAGTGAAAACAAAAAGTGACATACGAAAAACTGACCAAACACATTCGAAATGTGTTGATGCTTTAGGACAACGATCCATGGGTCATATGTGACGTGTACGAGTCATCCCCGCCTCAATCCGAGGCGCGGTGTGGTCGGAACAACTCAAAGTGTATGTCGTTTGTTTCAAAAGGACATCATTTTAAGTGAAAAACATCAACTGGCATCGTTCGATTGACGTTCCATCTGCGCGTAGACGTCACGAATAATAATTAGAATGTTCCACGGTGGTTTCAGCTCAATCCGAGGTCGTCCGCTATGAATTTGACCGTTGGACGCCCGTTCTGGCCGTTTATGACACCACAACTGCGTTGTCGGTCACCGCGGGCACACGGCACGTCCGATTGACGTGCCGTCTGCTCGAACACTTCAGAAATCACTCACCCGTATTTTTCGCCTGATTTCAGGCCATTCCGACATCGTTCGGCCCGTTTGGACCCCCCTCACGCGCGTTTACGAAGTGCGCGCATCACTTAAAACACGAATATTGAGCCGTACCGCGCAAACCGCACGTCCGATTGACGTGCCGTCTGCGCGTACACGTCACGAATAATAATTAGAATGTTCCACGGTGGTTTCAGCTCAATCTGAGGCCGTCCGCTATGAATTTGACCGTTGGACGCCCGTTCTGGCCTTTTATGACACCAGAACTGCGTTGTCGGTCACTACGGGCACACGGCATGTCCGATTGACGTGCCGTCTTCTCAACCACTTCAGAAATCACTCACCCGTATTTTTCGTCTAATTTCAGGCCATTCCGACATCGTTCGGCACGTTTGGACCCCCCTCACGCGCGTTTACGAAGCGCGCGCATCACTTAAAACACGAATATTGAGCCATACCGCGCAAACCGCACGTCCGATTGACGTTCCGTCTGCGCGTACACGTCACGAATAATAATTAGAATGTTCCACGGTGGTTTCAGCTCAATCCGAGGCCGTCCGCTATGAATTTGACCGTTGGACGCCCGTTCTGGCCGTTTATGACACCAGAACTGCGTTGTCGGTCACCGCGGGCACACGGCACGTCCGATTGACGTGCCGTCTGCTTGACCACTTCAGAAATCAGTCACCCGTATTTGTCGTCTGATTTCAGGTCATTCCGACATCGTTCGGACCGTTTGGACCCCCCTCACGCGCGTTTACGAAGCGCGCGCATCACTTAAAACACGAATATTGAGCCGTACCGCGCAAACCGCACGTCCGATTGACGTGCCGTCTGCGCGTACACGTCACGAATAGTAATTAGAATGTTCCACGGTGGTTTCAGCTCAATCTGAGGCCGTCCGCTATGAATTTGACCATTGGACGCCCGTTCTGGCCGTTTATGACACCAGAACTGCGTTGTCGGTCACCGCGGGCACACGGCACGTCCGATTGACATGCCGTCTGCTCGACCACTTCAGAAATTACTCACCCGTATTTGTCGTCTGATTTCAGGCCATTCCCACATCGTTCGGCCCGTTTGGACCCCCCTCACGCGCGTTTTCGAAGCGCGCACATCACTTAAAACACGAATATTGAGCCGTACCGCGCAAACCGCACGTCCGATTGAGGTGCCGTCTGCGCGTACACGTCACGAATAATAATTAGAATGTTCCACGGTGGTTTCAGCTCAATCCGAGGCCGTCCGCTATGAATTTGACCGTTGGACGCCCGTTCTGGGCGTTTATGACACCAGAACTGCGTTGTCGGTCACCGCGGGCACACGGCACGTCCGATTGACGTGTCGTCTGCTCGACCACTTCAGAAATCACTCACCCGTATTTGTCGTCTGATTTCAGGTCATTCCGACATCGTTCGGCCCGTTTGGACCCCCCTCACGCGCGTTTACGAAGCGCGCGCATCACTTAAAACACGAATATTGAGCCGTACCGCGCATACCGCACGTCCGATTGAGGTGTCGTCTGCGCGTACACGTCACGAATAATAATTAGAATGTTCCACGGTGGTTTCAGCTCAATCCGAGGCCGTCCGCTATGATTTTGACCGTTGGACGCCCGTTCTGGCCGTTTATGACACCAGAACTGCGTTGTCGGTCACCGCGGGCACATGGCACGTCCGATTGATGTGCCGTCTGCTCGACCACTTCAGAAATCAGTCACCCGTATTTGTCGTCTGATTTCAGGCCATTCTGACATCGTTCGGCCCGTTTGGACCCCCCTCACGCGCGTTTACGAAGCGCGTGCATCACTTAAAACACGAATATTGAGCCGTACCGCGCAAACCGCACGTCCGATTGACGTGTCGTCTGCGCGTACACGTCACGAATAATAATTAGAATGTTTCACGGTGGTTTCAGCTCAATCCGAGGTCGTACGCTATGAATTTGACCGTTGGACGCCCGTTCTGGCCGTTTATGACACCAGAACTGCGTTGTCGGTCACCGCGGGCACACGGCACGTCCGATTGACGTGCCGTCTGCTCGACCACTTCAGAAATCACTCACCCGTATTTGTCATCTGATTTCAGGCCATTCCGACATCGTTCGGCCCGTTTGGACCCCCCTCACGCGCGTTTACGAAGCGCGCGCATCACTTAAAACACGAATATTGAGCCGTACCGCGCAAACCGCACGTCCGATTGAGGTGCCGTCTGCGCGTACACGTCACGAATAATAATTAGAATGTTCCACGGTGGTTTCAGCTCAATCTGAGGCCGTCCGCTATGAATTTGACCGTTGGACGCCCGTTCTGGCCGTTTATGACACCAGAACTGCGTTGTCGGTCACCGCGGGCACACGGCACGTCCGATTGACGTGCCGTCTGCTCGAACACTTCAGAAATCAGTCACCCGTATTTGTCGTCTGATTTTAGGCCATTCCGACATCGTTCGGCCCATTTGGACCCCCCTCACGCGCGTTTACGAAGCGCGCGCATCACTTAAAACACGAATATTGAGCCGTACCGCGCAAACCGCACGTCCGATTGAGGTGCCGTCTGCGCGTACACGTCACGAATAATAATTAGAATGTTCCACGGTGGTTTCAGCTCAATCTGAGGCCGTCCGCTATGAATTTGACCGTTGGACGCCCGTTCTGGCCGTTTATGACACCAGAACTGCGTTGTCGGTCACCGCGGGCACACGGCACGTCCGATTGACGTGCCGTCTGCTCGACCACTTCAGAAATCACTCACCCGTATTTGTCGTCTGATTTCAGGCCATTCCGACATCGTTCGGCCCGTTTGGACCCCCCTCACGCGCGTTTACGAAGCGCGCGCATCACTTAAAACATGAATATTGAGCCGTACCGCGGAAACCGCACGTCCGATTGAGGTGCCGTCTGCGCGTACACGTCACGAATAATAATTAGAATGTTCCACGGTCGTTTCAGCTCAATCTGAGGCCGTCCGCTATGATTTTGACCGTTGGACGCCCGTTCTGGCCGTTTATGACACCAGAACTGCGTTGTCGGTCACCGCGAGCACACGGCACGTCCGATTGACGTGACGTCTACTCGACCACTTCAGAAATCAGTCACCCGTATTTTTCGTCTGATTTCAGGCCATTCTGACATCGTTTGGCCCGTTTGGACACCCCTCACACGCGTTTACGAAGCACGCGCATCACTTAAAACACGAATATTGAGCCGTACCGCGCAAACCGCACGTCCGATTGACGTGCCGTCTGCGCGTACACGTCACGAATAATAATTAGAATGTTTCGCGGTGGTTTCAGCTCAATACGAGGTCGTACGCTATGAATTTGACCGTTGGATGCCCGTTCTGGCCGTTTATGACACCATAACTGCGTTCTCGGTCACCGCGGGCACACGACAAGTCCGATTGACGTGCCGTCTGCTCGACCACTTCATAAATAACTCACCCGTATTTGTCGTCTGATTTCAGGCCATTCCAACATCGTTCGGCCCGTTTGGACCCCCCTCACGCGCGTTTACGAAGCGCGCGCATCACTTAAAACACTAATATTGAGCCGTACCGCGCAAACCGCACGTCCGATTGACGTGCCGTCTGCGTGTACACGTCACGAATAATAATTAGAATGTTTCACGGTGGTTTCGGGTGAATCCGTGGTCATCCTCTATGAATTTGACTGTTGGACGCCCGTTTTGGCCGTTTATGACACCATAACTGCGTTGTCGGTCACCGCGGGCACACGGCACGTCCGATTGACGTGCCGTCTGCTCGACCACTTCATAAATCACTCACCCGTATTTATCGTCTGATTTCAGGCCATTCCGACATCGTTCGGCCCGTTTGGACCCCCTCACGCGCGTTTCGAAGCGCGCGCATCACTTAAAACATGAATATTGATCCGTACCGGGAAAATCGCACGTCCGATTGACGTGCCGTCTGCGCGTACACGTCACGAATAATAATTAGAATTTTTCACGGTGGTTTCATCTCAATTCGGAGACGCGGTGTGGCCGACACCACTCAAAGTGTCCGTCTTTTGTTTTAAAAGGACGTCATTTTAAGTGAAAAGCATCAACTGGCTTACGGAAAACCGACCAAACGCATTCCGAATCTGTTGATAATTTATTCCAACAATCCATGGGTCATATGTGACGTGTAAGAGCCAACCTGGGATGAATCCGAGTCACGGTGTGGCCGGGATAAGTTTAAGTGGCTCTCTTTTGTTTAAAATGAACACCATTTTAAGTACAAACGGAAAAACGACCAAACGGATTTTGTTTCCGTTGAAACTTTAGGAGAACGATCCATGGGTCATATGTGACGTGTACGAATCAACCCTGCCACAATCGGAGACGCGGTGTGGCCGACACCACTCAAAAATTGTCGGTCTTTTGTTTCAAAAAGACGTCATTTTAAGTGAAAATCATCAAGTGACATACGAAAAACCGACCAAAGGCATTCAGACTGTGTCGACACTTTAGCACAAGGATCCATGGGTCGTATGTGACGTGTACGAGTCAATCCTGCCTCAATCCGAGGTGCGGTGTGACCGACACCGTTCTAACTGTCTATCTTTTGTTTAAAATGGACAGGATACGCAAAACCGACCAAACGCAAAACCGAACAAACGCATTCTGAATCTGTTGATAATTTATCACAACGATCCATCAGTCATATGTGACATGTACGAGCCCACTCGGGCTCAATCCGAGTCGCGGTGTGGCCGGGATCAGTCTAAGTGGATCTCTTTTGTTTAAAATGGACATCATTTTAAGTACATATGGAAAACCGACCAAACGCATTCGGTTTCCATTGAAACTTTAGGAGAATGATTCATGGGTCATATGTGAGGTGTACGAATCATCCCCGCCACAATCCGAGGCGCGGTGTGGTCAAAACTGCTCTAACTGTGTCTGTTTTGTTTAAAATGGGTAGGATTATAAGTGAAAAGAACTGTAATACGCAAAACCGACCAAACGCATTCGGTTTCCATTGAAACTTTAGGAGAACGATCCATGGGTCATATGTGACGTGTACCAATCATCCCCGTCTCAATCCAAGACGCGGTGTGGCCGACACCGCTCTAACTATGTCTCTTCTGTTTAAAATGGACATGATTATAAGTGAAAAAGAACAACTGGCATACGCAAAACCGACCAAACGCATTCCGAATCTTTTGATCATTTATCACAACAATCCATGGGCCATATGTGACCTGTACGAGGCAACCCGGGTTCAATCCGAGTCGCGGTGTGTCCGAGATCAGTCTAAGTGGCTCTCTTTTGTTTAAAATGGACACCATTTTAAGTACATACGGAAAACCGACCAAACGCATTCGGTTTCCCTTGAAACTTTAGGAGAACGATCCATGAGTCATATGTGACGTGTACGAATCAACCCCGCCTCAATTGGAGACGCGGTGTGGTCAGCACCGCTCATAGTGTCCGTCTTTTGTTTCAAAAGGACGCCATTTTAAGTGAAAAACATCAACTGGCATACGGAAAACCGACCAAACGCATTAGGATTCTGTCGATACTTTAGCACAACGATCCATGAGTCAAATGTGACGTGTACGAGTTAACCCCGCCTCAATATGAGGTGCGGTGTGGCCGGTATCACTTCAGGTGTATGTATTTTGTTTAAAATGGACATCATTTGAGGTAAAAATATATGGTATAGAAAAAACCGATCATATTATGAATTGAATTTCAGATTCCACGTATAATTGTCATCTAAATTTTAAATTGAATTCTATATGAATTATGTATGTTTATGAATTGTAATTTAATTATGGATTTGTATAGTTTCAGGATCCATTATATGTTAAATGTGTATGAATTTGTTCGTAATTGAATATGTATGTTTTATTTTATTACTGGAACAATAGTTGGATCGAAAATGAGGTGAAAATGAGGTGAAAATGAGGTGAAAATGAGGTGAAAATGAGGCTTGATGACTGGTGGTGATGGACAGGGGACAGGGGCTGTGCAAATTGCAGGGTGCTGCAATTTGCAGCATAGGGTATGCCAACGGTTTCAAACCGTTGGCATATAAGTTTTTAGCATGTCTTTTCCCAACGGTTCTAAACCGTTGGGAAAGACTTCACCAATTCCCAACGGTTTAGAACCGTTGGATAAATGTTCCACATGGTATATCCCAACGGTTTGGAACCGTTGGGAAAATGTTCCCACATGGTATATCTTGGTTTTCCCAACGGTTTGGGAGAACCGTTGGGAAAAACTATCCCAACGGTTCACCCAAACCGTTGGGATAGGGTAACTTCTATGGGCCTATTGCAACGGTTTCCAGTAAACCGTTGGGAAAACCTTTCCCAACGACTTACTTCCCAACGGTTATCAGAACCGTTGGTATATGATATACCAACGGTTTGAGGGGATTTCCCAACGGTTGTGAACCGTTGGGAAATAGTATATTTCCAGTAGTGAATGATGAATTCATATTTACATTCATGAGGACTATTTATGGAAATAAAAAAAATTCAATTTTAAAAAATTTTATACGGTGAGAAAAAAGGATAGTAATCAGATGTATTCACTTTGTATAATATGGTTTTGTAACATCTGAGTTATGATCTAATTATATTAAACTATAAACTAAAAATTATCCTCAATGTTAAAGAAAAAGTAAGATTATGTAATATTTAACAATGAGCCCTTATATTTGGTATGAATAATATTTTAAGATAAAATTAGATTTTAATATAATGATAATAGGTTACCCTTGAAATATTTTATTTTATGGTTAAGTTGAAATGATATATAATTTAATGATTTCCATATTGAATTATCCAAACTACTTCTATCCAAAATGGGTTTCCACCTCGGAAGAAAATAATCTATAGTTGGAAGGACCTAAGGGTAAAATATACTACCATATTTTCCTACTAAGATGGTTGGAATTGAAATTGATTAGTTTGTTTTGGTGATGGATTATCTAATACAAGGTCATAATATCATCATAGTACTTGATATAGAGTCCCCCAATATATAATTAAAGAAACTATCAATAGTGGAACATTTTGAAAAAAAAATATTCCCCATCATCAAGTTGATCATATGACACTCTATTTGTTTATGTATGGATTAAATCCATGGATAAGATATTTGATGTCATGGGATCTATATAAAATCAAAATTTAACTATTCTTATATATAATTTTGAAGTTGAAGTCGATATATGGGGCGTATTTAGTTTTTAGGAGTAGAGATAAATATGGTACTTCCATGAAATGTGATACATTTACTGATGTATTCCTAAAAAAATATATCCATAAGGTTTTATGGATAAGGATGGAAAAAGATTCATATAACTTTGGAAAAAAGATGAAAATTATGTAGTTGTAAATGAAGAAAACAGCAAAATATATTTTTGGAATATGTCAAATTTTATTTGGGACACTGATAAAAAAATTAATTAATTTTACTCAGTGATGAAACTATGTTTATGAAGGTTATTTGACTCATATGAATTGAAATTTTTTGATCAACTAGTTCATTATACTAAGAAAGTTTATGTTAAGTTTTATAAATCGTTTTTCATTGAAATAAAAAAAGTAATAAAATATCAAGGTGGAAGGAAATAGGTAAAGGACCATCTAAATAGTCTGAGGGTGGGAAACAAAATTGATCCATGTGTATCAAAATATATTTTGTGGAATATTATGGGATTTGGGATGTTTTTATGGTTTGGTCAGTTTGGTCAAAGGGATCATGACTGTAAATAAATGAGTTTTAAACATCTAATGTATGGGTTAATAGATAGCCATCAAATAGTGATATTTATTAGTTAGAATGAGATGGTTTATTATAATAACATGTGTATAAAGGTAAATTCACAGGATGTAAGACATCATGATCAGAAAAATAATTCTATAGAGAATTAATTTTCTACTACAATGGTTGATGTTGGGCCATCAAATGAATTGGTTACATGTATGTCACTCATTTATTCCAATTATTCCAATTTTATTTTGACTATGGATACTAAAAACCATTCACGTATGAGAAATTTTAATATCACAACATGAAAGAACGATAAAAAAATTTCTGAACAAACATGGTAGAAACATTAAAGAAATAATGATTTATAGGAATCATCAATTTTTTATCAGTGGGATGGTATTTCGTAATAATCATGGTAAACTAGTTATAGTATAGTTTCATATAAATCATGCTATGGATTGGATTTCATTTCTTCATGCTATGATTTAGTACAGAGAAAAAAACTTATGTTCAATGACTTCATTCATTCGATAATATACTAAGAAGATGATAAATATATTATATGTTGCAGTTAAATTTATCTCCCATATATGTTTTGAAATAAAGATATTATTAAAATTAGTGATGTTCTAGTAACAATGAAATATATGGGTGTGTCTCCTGTATATATTTTTGGTGTTACTAATCATTGGGAGGTTGACTTTTCTATTGAATCAGTAGGGGATTCTAATCCTATTTATAAACCCATTTATCTTCCATCTCATGTGGAGGTTTTAGAATTGAAATAAAAAATTATATGAGTTATTATGTAAAGTTTTCATCCAAAATATAACATCACTATGGGGTTCCACTATTATATTTGTTAAAATAAAATATGGTTCAATAAGACTATTTATTGAGTTTGGATCCTTCAAAAACAATACTATTAAGAATAAGTATCATTTTCCTCCGGTAGATGGTTTGTTTGATCAGCTCATGGGTTCTCATAATTTTCCAAATGATGAAATGAGGTTGCGGTACAATACATTGAATTGAAAATAACCATACATTTCTAAAACCACGTCTCAAACTAGATATACACACTATAAGTTTTTTTGTAGTTTGGACTGTCTACTGAAATTAATTTATTTATGGACCTTTAAAATAGAGTTTTTCATGATCTATTGATGTAGTTTTTCTTTAGGATTATTAATGAAACATTTTGATATTCTAAAATTAAATAATAACAAGAATTTCACCAAAGTATTATTTTACAAAACATTAAAGAAAATAAATTGTATATAAAAATGATTAAGTGTGACTTTTTGTTGAAATAAATTTCTTTCCTTGGAAATATTTTTTCTTAATATGGCATAAATGTTAACCCAACAAAATAATGTTTTTATGGAATGATAAAAACCCACATATATCACATATATTTATATTTTTCATAATTTTTTTGGTTACTACAGGCGATATGTTGAGAACTATTCCAAACTATTTATCCCACTATCATAATTAGCTCAAAAAGGATTTAAAATTTTCTATACAATATATATTTACGATAGCTTTCTAGATCATAAATGTTGATTTGTGAATTATCTAGTTAAGTAATATACTTCCACAAATAGTGAATTGTTCATCTATAGTGATAATTCATTAAAAATACTTGTTTTTTCCAAATGTAGGATGATCAAGTATTTTATAAACATCGTGTCAGTTGAAATATAATGATTTAAATTAACCTATATATGGGTTGGAAGTAGTTTTTGTGTTATTTTCAATAAAATTTGGGAGGGATAATTTTTATAGAGTAATGTGTGAATTATATACTGATAGAAAAAGTTTTAATTATATATTCACACAAAATCAATTGATCATGAAAAAGACAAAATAGACGGAACTTATCAAGGATTATGATTTCAAGATTAATTTCCATCCTTGAAAAAAACGTGTTGATTTTTTGAGTTAAAAAATCTACATTTACCTAGTTTCATTTAGAATGGGGCCCATTGGTTAATGATTTGATAAATTTTGGCCAATATGTTTTGGAAGATGGGAAATCCGTTATTTGTATACTAGTTCTAGTGTAGTAATATTTTTTGAAAAAGAATTATGAAAGATTGTAATGATGAAAAATCATTGCAGTAGAAGGTATAATCCATTATTGAGGATACTTTCCTATATATTAATTTGGAAAAATATGGTTTTTATGATTTCAAAAAACATTATGTGTGCCTTGTGATTCTCATTTCAAGAATGATTTGATTACTGAAGTGTATAATTTTCATTTTTTCATTCATCCAACATGAACTAAGATATAAAAAGACCATCAAGAGTGTTAATGGTGGGATAGAATGAAAAAAGATATTTATGACTTCACCATAACGTGTTTGAATTTACAACATTTTAAAAATTATTTACAATGTCCTAAAGTTATTGTTCATAATTTTTTAGCACCGTAGTGGAAATTTATAAATATATTAATGGATTATGTGTAGGATTTCAAAATACATGTCAAACTAATAATGAATTTTTTTTATTGTTGATTAATTAACTTAATATACACATTTATTACACATTAATGATAAAATGACATAATATCAACTTTCATGACTATATATAAAGGATACAATCATGTAATATAGATTTACTCTCTGTATTGTATCAGATCATGACCCTAATGTCACCTAATAGTTTTGGAATGTATTTTAGAAGTCATAGGAAATGAATTAAATTTTAGTACATCTTTATCATCCTCAACTTGATGAAAGGTTTGAATAGATGAATCAGACCATTCATGATGTTATTCATCCTTGTTAAATGGATTACCAAGGATGTGGGTATCAGTATCTTTCCATGGATGATTTTTTTATAAGAACAATAACATACAGATTGTTCTATTTATGGAATTATATTTAATGTGTGGTTAGAAACTATCGTTTTGTGATGAAGTAGGAGAAATGAGGTTGATTAGACAATATTGTGTAGATGAAATTAATTAGAATGTGTGGTTGATTAATAAATATATTAGGATGGATCAAAGCATGAATAAAAGTTATAAAAAAACCAGAGGAAAGACCATTAATTTGAGAAAAGTGGTCATTTGATAATCAACGTTTCTCTATAGAAAAGTGTTACGTGTTTCAGTAAAAAAAGATTAAAGTACCATGGTTTATTTGAACATATAAAGTACTAGATATATATGTATCATTTTCTTACCAAGTGGATTAACCTGGGATTTTATCATAGGCAAACGATTTATTGCTTGTTTCGATGTTATGAAAATATGTGATAGATTTATCTCAAGTTTTTAGAATAGAAACAACTCGTCTGTAAGAGAATATTTCATTTGAGGAACAACCTAGTAACGTTATTAACTATATAGAATAATTTTTTCAGAATACGATGATTCACCATGTTAAGGTTTTATGAAAAAACCATATTATTGAAATGGTAACATGGGAATCTTAAAATTCTATGAGGGAAAGATATCCCCAATTGTTTAATATGTGAATAAAATTATGAGGATAAAACATATAAAAGAAAAAAGATAGTCTAACAACCTAGTAAATTATATAATAAATCATTTTCATATTAATTAATATGAATTAGATATTTATATTCGTTAGAAAAATATTCAAGTATAAGTTAAATAAATAAAAGTTTTATATACTCTTTTTATTCAAGGTTTTATTTAAATTATTAATTTAAATTTTTTTATTTTAAAATATAAAATATTAATATCATTTTGAAAAAATTAATATTAAAATTTACGTATGGTCAATGTTTTGGGTTTTTCAAGAAATATTGATTTCTCATTGAATACTGATAATACTGCTCTCTCTCAAAAGATATTTTCTAATCAATAATTATGTATTTTATAATACCCAGAGTGTCATAAATATGATTTAAATTAAAATAATTATTAATTATTTTTATTTATTCCTATAAATAAATTTTTAACTAAATTTATATCGGTTTTTATTATAATATTATTTTTGGCTTTAAAAACTATTTTTCCTAAGAACTGTTTCAAAATTAATACAATTTCTAAATTTTTATTAATTAAAATACACTTTAATTGTTAATGTTATAAATAAAATTTATATATTATATGTCAATAAATATTAATTTATTTTTATACAATGATTATTTTTATTCATTGAGTTAATATTGATTCATATTTTTCTAAAAAAATAATCTAATTAAAACCTTCCTTTTCACCGTGTTTGTGGGTTTTTTTTATCAAAATTAAAATTTTCCAACACCATTAATTTAATTTTGAAAATTATTTTCCTTGTTATAAATAATAAAATTTTATATTTTCTAATATTTTCAACTTAAATTTTCACCAAAATAATTAGTTAAAACATTACATATTATTTATCATGGTTAAGATAAAAATAGATTTAACATGGGGTTAAACAAAAAAAATACCGATTAAATGAGATAAAAAAGTATAAAATAAATTTAATAAACATATTTTGACCTTATCTCTTCTATTTTATATAATGGTTCATTAATTGAGCTTTTTTACATGAAAAACAATGGGTGGAATTCATTCTTTTTAAAAAATTAAACGTGTTCCAATCACCTAACTTATAAAAGTCCACCCCTCTCCTCCTCAATTCATACCATTAAAACTAGTTGTTTTAAAACAAAACATATTATATAAAATATATAATTACCTCTTATAATCTTACCATCAATATTGATTTCAATAATACATCCAGTCAAGGAATATTTCTCAAACTAAAATAATTTTCTCGATGAAGAGGTAACATTTATCAACAAGTGTTTTCATTTTATTTCTTCCTCGAACTCATTAAATTATTATAAAAAATATATATAATAAACTAATTATATATTATATTTTTATATATTATTATTTTAATGTAATAACACAAACCCTTATCCTCTTCTATCAATTGGTTTATGGAATCATCATTCAGTTGTGTGGTGGACTACCACCTCTCGAACTAATGCCATTCATTTGTCCACTACCACCTATCATGGTTATGTATTATGATCATTATAAAGTATATATATGTTATTTATAACATAATTGTACATATAGATTCATTTTATCATATAAAATAGTTTATATTCCATTCTTTAAGGGAAACAATAATTTCATTCATGTGTGTGGATGACTACAGCCTCAAGAAGCGATGTGATTAAATTTTCACTAATGTGTAACATGGAAGGTAATATGGGTTAAGATAATGAATATATGTTATAAAAATTAAATATTTATGTTATTAATGACATATTTATCTTTTATAAAATACAATATATCTTTTTATTTGTCACATTTTAACTTATTTAAAAAGTGATATCCCCGTTCTTGTACATGTGGACAACGGCCTTCACGAACGGATGTGACTGTCTTTTCATTACCACAACACATTGATGATAAATATAATAATATCTAAATAAATAATATTTTATATAATATATTATAATCATTTTATAAAAGTAAAATATTATGTACCACGTTGGCATAATTATTTTTGAAAAATTGAAGTGTTACTCATGCGTACGTATGACCAACTGTCTCCCTGATCATAATGTACATTATTTCTAAAAACAAAAATTCATTATTGATCTTAAATGTATAATTTATAAAAAAAATTGGAAACTATTTCATGATTATTATTTATTATATAATTAAATAACAACCACATTGACCATAGTCAACCTACCAAAGTGATTTTTGATACATAATGAGAATATGGTCACAACATCCAATATACACAAAAATGATTCTTTAATTTTTAATAACTTAGTAATTAGTGAAATAAAAGTAATAATAAAAATGAAAATTTTTATAAATAATTTGAATAATTAACATAATTTTGTTATTGAGGAAGATAAATATGGACATTGTAAGTTAAACTCGAGGTGACAGACTTCATCTTAATTTTCTTTCATTGAAGCATAGTTTGATGTTATCAACATTTATCCTTTTGTAATGTTTATATAAAGACCCTTTGAAACTTTATATAATCTATTTTTCTATTATATTTATATTTAATGTTTTTTATGTTATTATTTCTTGGGTATTATGATTCAAGTGTTTCCCAGTGATAAGGGAGTTTTCTTTTAAAAAATGTATTTTAATAATTTTCATTCTAACTCATTGTCTTCCATGTACATGGTTTTTTCATAATTTTACGAATATATTTATATAGACGGAAATTATTTTATAATGTATTTTTTATTTATTTTTTTCATTATTTTAATGTATTTCAAAAAGGAGTATTTTTATATTTTTTATGAGGAACATTTTGACAATAAACTAAAGGATTGTTATTTATGGAGACAATGACTTTTCCACCACGGTGACCATTATTGGATTTCCCGATTCCTTTGAAAGATTTAATTTTTTCATCAAATAAAAAAACCTCTTCCCATGTTTTAGTTATTTTGGTATGGAAAATGACTTTTTAAAGAAAATGTTTTTAGTTAATTGAAAATCTATATTTAAATGAAAATTTTATTTTGATATCTTAGTTTGGTTTCCTTATAAGTTTAAAAGAGTTTAATTTAAAATATTTTATTGTAAAAAATAGAACTATTTTGTTGTTCATTATATGATACAAGGTAATTATTAATGAGAAATAGGTTCACCAATACAGTGTCGGGTGATTCTGTAGCATCTTAAATGAAAGGGAGGCCAAGATCCCATTGGGTGAGACTGTTAGAGAAAAATGATGGATGCACCTTGATTTCACTCTAAATCATTGGGTACAGTTCATTTTCCTAACAACAAGGATGTGTGAATTACCGCATAGTTTCTCCTATGGATATAACCAGTCTTGAGTAACTTTATACATGGTTTTAAAACAAGTTAAGAATATGATGATCTAACATTCAGAAAAGGGTTTTTAATTTCTTATTATGTGTTTTCAAGGATTTCAATACAAAAAAATGTGTGTGTGTTTTTCATTTAAGAAATATTTTTTATTCCTCTAAAATAATATTGATTCAAACATAAATATTTCATGGGTTTTAGTTATTTCACTAACCCAAAGGTTTCCATTATATTATATATCTTACTGAGAATTTTTTAATCATCCTTCATTTTAAAATGTTTTTCACAAGATGGGAAAGGGAAAGGATGAAGTTAAGTGGAAATTCAGAAGGAGTGTTCATGGAAAAAAATAAATTTTTATATAGTTTTATATTGTATAAAATTGATACTGATCATAGGTCTCCACATTGTATTATATGATTTTATAATGTATGAGTTATGGCATAATTCACCATAACATTAAACCTATGAATATCATAAAAATAAATTTAGTAACTTTTTGACAAAAAGACAATATTTTTTAATGTTTAAGGACATATCATTACTATATTCCTATATTGTTGTAATTAAGGTTGATTTTAAAAAAAATTCCATCATGGGAGATATTAATTAAGAGATAAACAAAGTAATTGTTATATTTCATTAGAATAATAGTTAGATATGAGAAGATAAAATTTTATTAAACTTTTTATTATTTCAATTAAATGTGATAAAAATTTCTATAAAATAATATTATGAAATCGCTTGGTAGAATGAAAAGTTTAAATTGTCGATGAGATCACAATGATGTTCTTCTATCACTATCATGGATGTAATTCATAACATTCTTTGAGATTTTTTTATAAATAGGTATTTGGGAAAAGGTATAAAATATATGTGAAGTAAGTTTAATGTTTAGTAACAAAAGGTAATGAATCTCCACATGATGTACCGAAATATTTCACGTCATGATGAAAAATAGATTATTTAAATCTATAATAATATAAATGAATTGGTTTACTCTGTTATGGGTTTTTATTAGACTTTTTATGATTCAATAAAAGTACAAATGCTTTTATTCGCGATTCTAAAAAATTTCTAAGTGATGGTATTTTCTCTTTAGGTCATGGATTTTAACACTATTCAATTTTATGATCATTATAGAATATTAATTACTTATGAAATTAGGAAAGGAAGTACCTATATGAAAATTATTACTGTTGAAAATGTATTATCCATAAATTAATTGAAAGATGATAAGAACATATAAGATTTTGATCAATAATAAAATGATTATAATAAAATATTAACAAATAATTGGACAAACATATGTATTTTAATTGAAAAATTAGATAATAGAAAATAGAGACTATAATAAAAATTCTCCACTATAGTTTTTCAATTATCGATTTACTAAAAATTTCATATAAAATTTTACTAAAATAGAATGATGATGAAGACAGTGAATATGATGATGAGAATCCAATGTGTTTTTCAATGAATAAATAATTTAATGTTTAAAATATAATTATTTATTTAATTGAAAAAGGATAAGAGACTAAATACTATATCATCAACTAGACTAACATTGTTGGACTTATAATCCCTCACCCTCTTGTATAAGAGGTATATATTAATGTAGAATAGTATTATTGTGATGGACCCTATTAAAAATTCATTCTCTATATTAAACTAAAATCATTTCAATCATCCATCGTATTGTGTTATAACCTAGGGTTTAAGGATTTGAATATATATCTACCTCACTACTTATGACATCCCAGGTATTAGGTATAAGGCCCTAGAATTAAACATTTCATAATCTTGATTTAAGTACAGCATTAACATTGGGGATATTTTTGGTTTTAGAGTTTCATAGAATTATGCCATTATTAATACATATCCTTCTATAACAATACAAGGTGATGCAATCAAAATAGTATCTATTTTTTCACCAAAGGAAACCCTTTTAAAAATAAAAATGACTTCTTTTCATGATAAATATTTTCTTAAATTCATCATTTCTCTTACTCATCATTAGACCCTATGAAAATAGTTTATAAACATAGGATGAACACACAAAAATCGTAAAGGATAAAATGATGAAAGAAAATGTTAGTCCATGAATATTTATAAAACTATAAAATCAGAAGATTCAAGAAAAACAATATAGAAATCATAAATCATAAAGATAACTTGTTGCATCCATATCATACTTACATTTTATCCTTAACAGCTATATAGGTAGTAACCATCATGGTTACGTTTAAAATACCTATCATAGTATATTCCCTAAATCACTTAGGATAAACCATATCATTTAACTCGGTATCATTACCCAATGAATTGGAGAGATATCATGGGCTCACCCAACCTTGGTTATCACAGAACCACCTTTACACATAAGCAATTCCCAGGAACAATAACTAAATCATAACACATTGACAAGCATAAAGGGAAAATAAAATTTTAACATTGAAATCATAAGATATGATTTCTTGATATTGATATAATAAATCCATTCCCCAAACCATTTTCTATACGAAAATACCCAAAAATGGAATATGGTTTTTACATTTATTTTAAAAACATTACGGCTTGTAGAGGAAGGAAAATACCAAATATTGGTCATTTCAGAGGAAATGTTGTTGTCATCATATGGGTTAAAAAACATTCCTCTTGTCGTTTAATAAAATAATTCATTTAAAAAATATTCATTTTGAGAATTATTGAATTAAATTAAAAATAAAAGGGGTAGAATATACATCATATAAAAGAATATGGTGTATGTTATCAAAATATTCCTCAATGAAAAGGTATTGAGATGAAGCCCCTTACAGTGAGTATGAGTGGTCATGGATAATCTTTATATTCCTTAATAATAAACCTAAATTAATTTATATTCTATAGAGAAAAAATTTCAAGTATATTATTCCTTTTTTGTCATTTATTACCATGTCATGAAAATTACATAATTTTTTAACTTCATATCAGATTTTTTTGTCGATATTTGGCACTTGAGTAGAAAATAAGCATGGGTTTGTTGTCACTAGTCCATGTGGTCATAAGTCCACATTTCCAAGAATAGTATTCATGGAATTATTATCATATTTATACTAATATAATACCTTTAAATAAACCCATGAAGTGTCATTATGAAAATTTAATAACATTATAATCATAGAGATGTTAAGATGTACATACGCATGTGTAACGTTTTCCTTTTATCAGTGATCATTATAGAAATAATTTAAGTATAATTTTATGATTCATCAATTATAATAACATCAATAATATAATTTTAATCATTTATAAATACTTATATATATATATATATATATATCATAAATGTGATATATGGAATAAAAATGAGTCGCATAGCTTAGTGGAGGTGATAGTTCACACGTATTCTTGAACGAAGTTATCATTTTATTGCGCATGGAAAGTAATAATGTAATTGAAATATTATTATCATAGAATAATTAATATGTCATGAATGTCATATATGAAAATTAATTCCATTATTATAACCAGTCATGAAAGATGGTTATGAAAAACAAATTAGATTGGTTCATGGAGGTGATAGTTGACATGTATGCACCGGGGATTAATTCCTTCCCCATTTGATGGAAGTTGACATGGATATAAGTGATGATACTAATATAATAACATAGAATTATATTTAGGATACTGTAATTATTATCTCTTTGTGGTTGGAGGTGACTGTAAGGAAGTATAAGAAGAAATAAAATTGAAATAATTAAAGAAAATGGCACCTCTTCTTTGGTTGATCGTCGTTGAAAAACGCTTTAACACATCAAAGGAATGTGTTCTACCAAAAATAAGGCCTCAAGAACATGGTAATGGATTATACTAAGAGGTTTGGCCACATCACGGTAGAGCCAAAAGTCTTTGGAAGTTTTATTATTAGATAATAGATGGTATATTTTTATAGGATAGAGGAGGGGCCCCTTGGAAACTCTTAAAAAGTTAAATTAATATAAATTAATTTTTAATAGAAATGATTCCAACATGAATATGAAAAATATAAGATGAGTATAGTCGAAAATAATCTCATCCAATAATTTTTAGATAGGTATTTATTTTATTTTTAACCTTATCATTTCGGTTTACCTTTAATTATTCTCTTTTAATTTTAATTGTGGTTACAACATTTTAAAAATTAGGAGAAAATATATTTTACTTATAGGGGTAAATTTAAAATAATTGGAAACTTTATGAAATTTTATAGCTTATAATAATTAATTTTTTATTTTAAAATATTTTAATGATTTTAAATTAATTTAATACATTTTTATTTTTATAAAATATCATTGATTTAAATTTTAAAACTATTCATTTTATTAAATTTAAATAAATTTCAATAGAGGTATAACATCTATAACATGTAATATTCACATAAAAAACTCATAAATAACATAAATTAGGTCAAATATAATTTATTTTATTATTTATAATATAATTTGATTTTTTCTTTCATTATAAAGGAAAATATTGCATCATCATTATGTCAGAATTAAATTTATTTATTTAATTACCAAATATTATAAATAAAATATCACGACATAAGAAATGTTTTTAGTAGTATAATTCCAATTTATATTTGAATTTATAACTTATATAAACCCATATTAAATGTTTTTTAGTATACTGATATATATTTATAAAATGTTTTCCTTCAAATTAAATTAAATGTTAGAAGTGTCATAATCACACCCAAGTGGATCCAAAATGACAAAATATCATCAAAAGGGTTGTATAGGATGCTCATTAATCATAAAATAATATTAGGTCAAGATTTAGGGTAGTTTTAAATTATTATAATATTATTTTTACCCTTATTTACCATATTTATCCTTTAACCGTGGTCAAAAAAATTTATTACCAAAGTTATTATTCATAATGTCCCGAAATAAAAGGGACCTATTTACATAACTTGAAACTAATAATTAAAAATATGGAATCCATTTTTCAAAATTCGAAACATATAATTGGAATGTATTAAAAAAACATTACAGCTATCAAAATGAGAAAATCTGTTTTTCAAAGTTAAAACCATCAAAAGATTGATATGTGTTTATATAAAATTTCAATGTGAAAGTACCTCTAATGAGAATAATTATATTAAATTATAAAAATTAATCTTAATATAACTTAAAACCAACTAAAATTATAATCTAACAATACAAATAATTTAGACGAAATAGTCATTTTGAATTAAAATAGAGCATTTTTTACTATTCATTAAAATATGAATTTTATCAGAAAATACCAAAATATCAAAAAAAAGTATATTTTAATGTCTCCCTTCCAAATAATAAATTTATTATATCAAATTTAACATAAATAATTATCAAAAACAATATTTATAAAAGGTTCTCTATAAAATATTATTAAAACTACATTTTATAAAATATTATATTATTTTATGCTTAAAATTTGATTTCTTCACATTTTAAGCCTCCAAAATTTAATTTATGAATGAAAAAACATTTAAAAAACATTTTTGAACAAAATATATTTATATCTATTTTTCCCCTCCAATACAATGTATAGGCGTTAACTACAATTTTGAATAATAATATTAATAATGTATCATTTTTCTGTATAACTTTGTTTTGTTTGCAATGTATGATGTTTGAAAAACATGTTGTTTATTGTCAAGTATACTATCAGAAAAAGTGTACCATTTTAATTAATAATAATATCTAATTTATATGTATTAGTATACAATAAAAATTATTATTCTATAAATACTTGTGATGTTACATCCTTCCCACATTTAGAAATTGGGTCCCCACAATTTTATTTACTAATAAAATTAGTGGGGGTATTTATCCATTATATAAAAATTGCATTCCTATTTTTCCTCTTCAACCATATGGTTTATTCCTAAAACCTTAACCTAATGAATCACATAATTCTGCAACATAATCTATTTATAGTAAAAAATATGGACAGGTTGTTCCCCATAAGAATGAATCTCTTCCAACTAAACTACTTATGGACTAAAAACATGATATGAATCCATTATATACTTTCATAAGATTAAATTATGAAAAATAATGTTTACCTTGGATAAACATTGAGGCAAATCCACTCAATAAGTATCTAAGCAAAATTTCATTAGGATTTCATAGGGTCTAATGAACCTCAGTCTCAGGTTCTTTTTCTTACGAAAATGCATCACAAGTTTCCATGGTGAAGAATTTATAAAGACATGATCACCTACTTAAAACAAAGATCCTTCATCCATTTTTCCACATAACGTTTCTGCCTTCTCTAGGATATTTTCATATACTTCTAAATCAACTAAAATTTTCCTACCATCTATTTTACTAATTCTGGTCCCATAAACTTCTATTCACCAAATTAATCCAAAAAAGATGGTGTTTGACATGACTCTATATATAATGCCTCAAATGGTTTCATCTGTATACTAGAATGAAAAATGTTATAATAAGAAAACTTAACCAAAAAAAATATGTTGATCCCTACTTCCCAAGAAATCCATTGAATATGCACATTACATATCCTCTATGGTATGAATTGTTCATTTTGAATAACCATTTGATTGAGGATGAAAATATGTACTAAAATTTAATTCAGCTCCAAATAAATTATGAAGTCATTTGCAATAGTTATAAGTGACCCTCAGAAATCAATCAAATACAAAGAATATGGGAACCCCATGTAACCTAACTATCTCTTTAAGATACAACCAAGAATGTTTATATAGACAAAATATATCTCAAATTGGAATAAAATGTGAATATTTAGTTAATATATGAAGAATAACCCAAATTAAATTATTTCCATGAGGTTCCTTTTATAACCCCACAACAGAATCCATGGTTATTTTTCCATTTCCACTACGGAACTGAAACTTTTTGAAGCATCCAATTCAGTAACTATCCTTTTTTTAATCTATTGACAACTAAAACACATCACATTATAGTTACCAATATATATTTTCATTCCATCACACCAGTAATACTCCCAAATATCTATATATATCTTATTACTACTTGGATACTAAAAATAGAGAACTATGAGCCACACAGAAATACACTTTCCTTAACAGTGAATCACATAACACACATAATCTCTTCCCAATCCTCAAAACATATATTTTATCAATGATCAATTTAGGTAACCTACCATTCTGTACCAATTCTATCGTTTTCTACAACTCAGTCTCTTCCTTCGGAACTTTCTTAATTCTCTCTGAAAGAGATGACTACACTAAAACCTGAAAAAAAAATATGAATTTCCTACATCGACAACTTCCATGCCAATGTTCATAAATTAATTAATTAATGGTCCAACTTCCAAACGTAACACAGTTAATTTAGCATTATTTTCCGACTTAATGCATTGGGCACATTGTTTGATTTTCCTAGATGGAAATGACTCGTTCAATTATAATCCTTGATTTTTTCCAACCATCTTATCTATCCCATGATCAATTCTTTTTGAGAGATTATATACTCCAAACTTTTGTGGTTAATATATATTTCACATTTTGCTCCATATAGACGAAGCCTCTAAATTTTTTAATCCAAAACAATATATGATCATTCAAAATCATATGTAGGGTAATTTAACTCATGTGTTTTCAACTAACTTAAATAATAATCATTTACCTAATCATTCTTCATTTGGACATAGCCATGTCCTTTTAATGAAGCATAACAATAGATACCAATTTCAACAATTTTGGAAGGTAGTGCCAAAACTAGAGCTTTCATCAATATTCATTTCAATTCCTCAAAACATTCATCACATTGTTTTTTCCAGATGAACTTAACACCTTGTCGAGTTAACCAAGCATGTGAGATAGATAACCATAAAATATTTTCAACAAACCTCTATTAATAACCTAGTAAAAATGAAAACTACAATGCTAGGATATATTTTTGGGTATTGGCAATTCTGCAACAATGTTTTTTAGAAGGATCAATAGTTATGAAATCTTTAGAAAAAATGAGACCTAGGAATGAAGTTTGTTGTAAATAAAACCCACACTTTTTGAATTTCACAATTAGTTTATTACAATCTTTGGTCTGCAGAAAAACCTATCAATGGATTTCATGCTCTTATTAACTTTTATAATATACTAAAATATCATCAATAAAACAACCAAAAATTTATCCAATAACACATGTAATATTTTATTCTTTATATTCATAAATACCAAAGGTTCATTAGTTACCCCAAATTCCATAACTACAAATTCGTAATGGCTATATCAGGTACGAAACATGGTCTTCAGATTATATTCTTCCTTTACATTCAACTAATGGTACCCAGACCTCAATTCAACCCTCAAAAAAAAATTCCTCCCTATATATGATCAAAAAAATAATCAATATTAGTTAAAGGATACATTTTCATTACAAATATGTTATTCAAGGCTCTATAATAAATGAAGAGTCTCGTTGAACCATCTTTATTTTTAGAAAACAAGAAATGAGCACCCCATGGTGATGTTCTAGGTTGAAGGAAACCTTTATCTAATTACTCCTAAAATTTCTTCTTTATCTATAAAAGTTCAATCTGATCCATTCGATAATAGGTTTTGAAAAATCCTTATCATACGGATCCAAGTCAACAGCAAATTCAACTTCTCGATTAGGTATAGTACTAGGAAACTCATCAGAAAAACCTAAAGATACTCATTTACCACTAGCACATCATTAATATAAAAAATTACATTATTATTGACAATATGTGCAATGTAACATTTATTTCTATATTTTAACAGTTTCTCATATTTCTGATATATTATTCCTGGTATAGGATTATTTGTATACAAATACTGAAATTTTTTCTACATAAATTTATTTTTCTCTACAATCAATCTTACCATAGTAAATGGAAAGAAAATCTATACCAAAAGTTACATCAAACTCTAATAGAGGATAAACAAAATGGTTTTTAGGTATATTATTTCCACAGAGAAGGGTAGAAAGATTCTTATAATTTTTTTTTCCAAAACATTTCCACCATGTGTTTTTATTATAAGTTATGGATTCATTTTTTGAGATGGAATTTAAAATTTACCAAAATAAATCTCAGAAATTAAAGAATTTATAGAACCTGAACCAAACAACACATTGGAATATTCTAAAAAAAAGTAACTCACACAACTATATTTGATGTCCCAACATCTACAAAGTAGTTTAAAAGGATTTTACCACACATTTCATCTTATAGTCTGACGACCCCCATCATTAAAATTATTCGTTGGACACTTGTTCTCATAATGACCCATATCATTAAATTTATATCATTTCACTAACTATATATTATATATTTTTATTCCATTATCTTTTTCAATGTAGTTACGAGCTTTATACCCCATTTTACCACATCTAAACCACTTACGTTAATTTTAAAGGAATTCCCACATAAACTTTTTATCAAAATTTTCACAAACTATAAACTTAATAATCTTACCATCATAATTTTTTGAATAATGTTTCCCTTTGGTACACCATCTCGACCTATTATTATTATTTTTTTCAAATAACACATGGTTATTGGTAAAATCCATTTCAACCTTCTCTGCATATTAAAAATGTTTTTCCTAACTTTTTAACTCACAAGAATCCAATGTCCATTGATAATTTAGACTTAATAAAGAGTAAAAATGATTGATTTTACTATAAAGAGACATGATGAAATTTGGATCATACCATTCCATTCAGGTGAATTTTTCTTCTTAAGAACCCACTAAGTCATCATCCTACCTCAATTACATGAATTCGCTTCCAACCCATGTTGAACTGCTTTAGGAAAATATTTCTCAAGAAATATACCTTTGAATTCATCTAAATATAGAGCACTTAACTCCTCATTGTTTATGAAATTCTAAACCATCAACCGCCACTAATCGTCTTCACCTTAAAATTGATAAATAACAAGACAACGATTTTGAAGTTCTGAACACCCCATGACATTGAAAATATTTTCTAGGGATTTAATTCACTCCTCAGCTATCACATAGTAAGATGATACTATAACTGACGGAGGATGTTTCCTAACAAAATTATCTACTACTGATATGTTCCCCTATGGTTGATCTAGTTGTTCTTGTGAATGGATACCACAACCATTTATATCCTGATTCAATTATGTCATCACTGCAAAAAATTGTTTATTTCTGATTACGACCTTGTTGAGTTGCTGATTTGGAAGGATTTTTTCCTTCGGATGTTCTCCCAGCACATTTGTCCTATATCCTCTATGGAAAACCATTCTGAACAGGAATATATTAGAATAATCAACATGGTAATTTTAAAATGATATATTATTTAAATTTTCCAATAAAGTAAAAGTAATTTGTGGATATTTTATTTAAAATACCCTAACCCTTAAAATTATGTAAACAGAACTCTGATACAAATTGAAAATAACTACCCTTAAACATGTAATAATCGTGATTTATGTCATGAATTATAATTAGTGATCAATTTTGGTTTAGAGTTTCAGATAATTTGGACCTTATTAATAAATATCATCCAATAATAATACAAGTGGATACTATCAAAATAGTATCCATTTTTTCACCAAAGGAACCCATTTTAAAATAAAAACATGATTTCTATTCTTGAAAAAAAATATTTCTTACTTATTCATTTCTCTTACTCATCCTTATAACCTATAAAAAATTTAAAAATTTTAATGAGTACAGAAATATAGTATGGGACCAATAATGAAATACATTGTCAGTACATTAATATTTATAAACCCATCAACTCATAAGATTCATGAAAAACTTCCTAGGAATCATAAATCATAAAGGCAACGTGTGGCATCAACATCACACTTATATTGTAGCATTCGTAACTAAATAGGGATTAACCTTCATAGTTATGTTTAGAATAACAATAATAGTATATTAACTAATTATCATAGTATAAAGTTTATTTTTTAACTCTATATCATTACTAAATTCTTTGAAGAGCTATCACAGGCTCAACATCCCCTAGTTTATCACATAACCACCTGTATACATAAGAAATGCACATGAACCGTAACTAAATCATAAAATATTAACAACTATAAATTAAATGAAGAATTACCACATTATAATAATAAGCTATCATTTGATGATATTGATATAATTAATCCATTCTCAAAACCATTTTCAATACCAAAAAACATGAAATGTTAATATGTTATTTACTTTTCTTTGAAAAAAGTTGTGGCTTGTAGAGGAAGCCAAATACCAAATAATTGTCATGTATGTGGAAAGGTTGTTGTCACCACATATATTAAAAGAACATAAATTTTTTCATTTATTAAAACTCTTTGTATACAAAAACATCCTTTTGGAAACCATTTAATCATATAAAATGTAAAATGGGTTTAATGTAAAAATTATATAATAATTTGGTGTGTATAATCAAAATATGCCTCAATGAAAGGAGATTTAGATGAAGTCCCTTACCGTGAGTCTGAATCATCACATTCAATATTTATATTCATGAATTATAAACATAGATTAGTTTATACTTTCATTATAAATTATTTCATGTTTATTATGATTTTTTATCACTTATTACGATTTTAAAAAATTACATAATTATTTAGGTTTATATCATATCTGTTGTTGATATTCGGTTCTTGAGTCAAAAATAAGCATGGTTTTGATGAAACTAGTCTTTGTGGTCATAAGTAAATAATCTCCATATATGTTTTCATGACATTATTATAATCTTTATACTTATATTATACCTTTAAATCAAACTATGATTTATGGTTATGAAAGATAAATGACTTTATAATCATGGAGATGGTAAGTCATACATACACATGCGTTACATTTTACATTTATGATTGATCATTATTGAAAGAATTTAAGTATAATTTTATATTACAAGAATTTTAAAAACATCATTAATAGCATATTAATCATTTATGTATACTTATATATATCATGTAAGTAATCTAATGAATAAAAACGAGTTGCATCGCTTCATGAAGGTGACAGTTCGCACATACTCATGAACAAAGTTATCATATTTACACAAACAGAAAGTATGAATCTAATTGATATATTATTATCAAAAAATTATTACTATTTCATGAATATCACATATAAAAATTAACTCCATTATTATATCCAATCTTGAGAAGTAGTCATGAAAAATGTATTTGATCAGTTCGTCAAGCTCACATGTACGAATGAATAATTAATTACTCTCCCATTTTATAAAAGTGGATATTTATTTAGTTATTATATTAACAAAATAATATCTCACTATATTGATGATACTGGATTTATAATTTTATCATGGTAGTTGGATACTTGATGGAAGTGGAAGAATAAATAAAATTGAAATAATTAAAAAATGAGACCTCTTATTCGGTTGATCACCCCTTAAGAACACCTTAACACCTCAAAGAAGGTTTTTCTGACTAAAACATCCCTCAATAACATGGGGAGGTATTATAGGTAAGGGTTTAGGAAGATATTGGCCAAACAAAAAGGATTTTTAAGGGAGAGTATTACAGAAGAGATGGTAAATTTTTATAGGAGAGGGGAGGGGAACCCTTGGAATCTCTTAAAATATTAAATAGATATAAATTAATTTATTAATACAAATGATTCAAAAATGAGATATGTTAAAAATAAAATTATTATAGTTTGAAATCATCTCATAAATTTTTTTTATACATGTGTTTATTTTATTTTAAACCTTATCTTTTTAGTTTTCCCTTAATTATTCTTTTTTTAAATTTTAATTGTGGTAACAACAATTTAAATATTAAAAGGCTAAAAATATAATTTATATGGGGTAAATTTCCCATAATTGGACACTTAATAAAAATTAAGATGTTATCATTATCACTTCATAATTTTCAAATATTTTTAGTAATTTTAAATAATTGTATAGATTATTATTTTTATAAAATAACAATGATGTCATTGTTTACACAATTAATTTTATTTAATTTAACTGAAATCCAACATAGAGATAACTTCAAACCAAACCATTAAATAGTATTATAACAATTTATATTAACCTATAAAATTATAGTGTAACTTAAATTATTTCAAATATTATTTACTTTAATATTTATAAAATCATTTATTTGATGTTTTCTTTAATAAGGAAAACACTACATCATCATTCTAACATAAATAATTTAATTACTTAATGGTTAAAAATTATAAATAAAATATCATGAAGTAGAAATTTTATATATATATATATATATCTAATTCATATTTATAGTCAAATATATAAGATATATATGTCCATATTAAAATTGTTTTATTAAAAAGATATTTGTTTATATTATATTTTCCATTACCTTAAATTAAAAGTTATATGTGTCATAATCACACCCAAGTGGATCCAAAATGACAATATCTCGTCCCAAGGGTTGTATATGTCGAATATATAACATAAAATTATATTATGAAAAGTTTTAGTTTAGTTTTATATTATTATAATATTATTTGTACCCTTATGTCCCTAATTTACCCTTTTATTATGGTAAATAAACTTTATTACCAATGTTACTTTTCATAATGTGTCAAAATAAAAGGGACCAATTTACATAAATTTTACCTTTTGATTCCAAATATTTAATCCATTTTTCCAAATTAAAAATCAACAATTAGTAGAAAATAATTAAAATTTAATTCCCATTTTTAAAATGAGAAAACATGTTTTTTAAAAGTAAATGCCATTAAAATATTAAAAAGTGTTTATATCAATTTTTTATTTGAAATTACCTCCAATTACTAAAATTGGAATAAATTAAAATAAATAATGTAAATATACTTTAAAACTAAGTAAAAAAACTAAAAATACAAATTAATTAGATGAAATAAGAGTTTTGAATTAAAATGTAGTATTTTTCACTATTCTTTAAAAATGAATTTTATCAGGAAAAAAAATCTATTTCAATAAAAGTAAATTGGCATGTCCTTCATCCAAAAAATAAATTTATTTTTCAAATAGAACTTTACAAATTTTCAAAAACTATATTCCATAAGGTTTATCGATCAAAAGGCAGTAAAACAACCTATTAAAAAATATTAGTTTATTTTTTTCTTAGAATTGGATTTATTCCCATTTTTAACTATAAAACGTATTTGATGAATGTGAAAAAAATTAAAAAAATATGTGAACACAATATAGTTATTTCTGTTCATTCCCACCAATACAACTGTTGGGCGTTGACCACCATTGAAAATAATAATAATAATAATAATGTATTATTTTTTAGTATAACTTAGCTTGGTGTGTAAGGTAATATTTTAGAGAAACACATTGTTTTGTTTCATGAATGCTATCAGAAAAAATCTACTTTTAATAAAAATTAATATATAATTAATAAATATTAATAAATATGAAAACTTATTATTCTATAAATACATGGGATATTACCTTATGATTTATTATTATTATTATTATTCATGTCTATGATTTTAATGAACACTATTAAATAATTTTAAAAGTATTGAAACACTATAAAAACATATTACCTATTGGATATGAACCAAAATATATAATATTTCTTCACATATAAGTGGGAAATTACAATAAAAACAAGTAAAACAAAATACTAAACATCATGGATTATTACTCACTATAGATTAAGTGCATACCTAAAAAGTAAATAAATCATTTGAGAATAATAGAATTAAATGAATAAAAATCTAATGACAAGGAAATATCTTGGAAAATATTAAAACACAATGATCACTGATAGAATAAAAAAACTAAAATGGGGATGAGAACCATGAAAAGAGAAAGAATTTTGGAAAATCTAAAATATGAAATAATAATTGTGGCATGTGAAGTCAGAGTGGAATAAAAAAATGATTTAGTATGTCTATATATTTGAATTAAATTTGGGAAGTAATGAATATGGCCATTACATATAAGACCACTGAAAATATTATCACCAAAATATTGTCATTGGTTATATATGCAATAGATATATTTAATTCATGTATTTTTTGTAGTATACATAAAATAATATAAACAATTATAAAAAATACGATATTATTATATTATAAATATATATATTTAGGTGCTACATATAATAATTATAATTATTATTATTAAAATAGGATATAATGAAAAAAAAATCTAATGAATATTTTAATATCAATGGGGTAGTGAAATTATATTTTTGATTATAAATAATTAATTTTAATGGCATTTGTTAAAGAATATTTACTGAAAAGTAATTTTTTTCCAGAACCATTTTTAATTTATTATATATTCTATCATAATAGATAAAATTTATCATATGACAAATATTTTATATTAAAAAAATTATTTAAAATATTTAAATAAGAAATTGATATAAAATAATATTAAGAACCCTTAATGTTTAAAATAATGATTTTATAATGGAAGAAATTTTCTTTTTATCTGTTATATTTATTTAAACATAAATATGTAAACATTATAATCATAATTATGTTAATATAATATAATATTAATACTTTTAAATTTAAAATTGACATACCATTAATTTTTGATGTTTTTCTAAAAGATTTAGTAATGAAAATAACAATTTTTTATAAATAACATTACTTTTGAGTCATCATTATTATACATATTTATGAATTTGAAATTCATGAAACCATTATATAAGAAATAAATTATTTTCTAATATTCATTATAATTTTTATTTAAAATAAATTTTATGAACCAAAATTTCAAATCATAGAATTAATGATATATTTTTTAAAATATTTTTTTATTTCATTAAACATATTCTATGTTTTAAAAAAAGTATCATATATAAAAAATAAATAAAATCAAATTGATTTATCTTTATTAAACATTTGGGAGAAAATATATATTATGGACCATTAGATTTTTCCATTAAAGATATATTACATAGTAAAAAAATAGTTACATAGGTGAAAGAATAAATGGTAAAAATTACTAATATAATAGGTAAAGGGAAAAAAATAAAATTATTTTTTGGGTTGTGTATAGAAATTATCTATCAAACAAACTATTATTTAAAAAATTTAGATTTATTTTAATTGATATTGACCTTACATTATTCAAATGATTTGGGTGTTTATAAAATTGTCACTCTATTTCACTTATAAATGAAGCTCTCTGCTCTTCACACCCCATCAAATAAAAAACAAATTCATTAAAACCATGATCTACCGAAACATCTCCTCCACACTATTATTAACCTTAAGGAACATTTTTTCATATTAAATTATCATTCTCAAATGTTTAAACCCTTCACAAAGTAGATAACCCCTGTAGCGAGGTATTAATTTCATACCAAATATCACACTTTCCTTTTTCATTAAACATATTTATTTTATCTAAAGATTCATTACCAACCAACAATTGATATCATGATCACCCTTACTATACTATTTTTTATAATTATTATGTTATAATATTTAATCATTATTCCCATTTTCCTTACGCAAAGAGAATACAATGTTTGTATATGCAAAGACTACCACCTCCACAAAACGTCATGATTTATTTTCGACAAGAACCATGAAAGGATGGATATAATATTGACTTCAATAAATATTTATTAAATTTATAACATATTTTAAATTTTAAATTTTTAATTATTTTATTAATTTCTATTTTTTAATTGAAAATTAAATCATCAAATATGAGTACCTCTGGACAATGGCATCCCTAGAATGATTTATTTACACTTTTCTTCTCATAAATAAATTAAATGGATAGTCATGATAAATGATATAATTTATAAATATGAAATTTATGATATTATTAATATTCTGGAATGAAATTTTTTTAAAACCTAATAAGGATTATTTAAATATTGATTATATTTATTTCAATAATTGAAAACTATTATACTCTGAGGAATATATTTTACTTAAATTATGTAATATTTTCATATACCAATCCTCATTAGCTGTGAAAATTATAATTATGATTTATAAGAATGATAAATACTATATGAAATTATTATTCTACCAGTGTATTGTTTTTATAAAAAATTCACCACATTATAATCAATATTCATTCTTTGTTTTTGTTTGTCTCGGTTTGACCTCTAACTTAAAAAATGATATGAAATTATATCATGGATGATTATGAAAACATAATTAATGGTATAATATGATATATATATATATATATATATATCTCTCTGTGTGTGTGTAAATAGTTATTTTAATATTCTATAATGGATACATTAACATTTAACTCACTAATTAAGAAAACACCCAGCATACGATTAAAATAACTAAAAAGGTTCATTGTCAATTTATCCTTCAAATTTAAATAATAAATTAGTCATTAATGGAAATTTAAACATCATATATAAATATAATTTGTACATAATAGTGAATTTATTTACTTTTTTATGATTACTTTTATGAGAATAATGACTAACAACTTAACTATTATGAAACTATTCCAAACCATTCAGAAATACCCACACCCGACATCAATATTTTTTAATAACAATATAAAATAAATTAACTAAATATTTTAATACATGTATATAAGATGTTATTTTTAATAAAAATTATTTCAAATTGGTTATTATGATAGTTATAATTTTTATATAGTATCTCTAAGTTCATTTCACTAAGCGAGAAAAAACCTATGAGGTTCTTTTCCTCAAATTTAATTTCTATAAACTTATTTTTAAATGTAAAAAATGTTTACTAAAATATTTTATCATTAATTAATAATGGTTTTTTTCTATATTCATGGGCTTTGATGATCTATATCAAATAAATTATTAAAAATTCCAACTATTTAAAAGATAGCCAACTTGAAACTGGTTTTGATCAAAATGTTACTCAAATATTTAGAGTTTCATTGGTAATATGATTTTCAAATCAAGAAGATGTTTGACTGATTTTCCATCATCAAAATTTTTATTTTTTATAAAACATACCATAATCTAAATATTATATTAATGGGGTTTTATATGTCCCTTATATATCACATTTCTCCTTGACTCATGTTTTTTATTAAGTGTTTTAGGTAATTGAAACCAACCTCATCTCCTTATTATGGTTTGGAAATAATCTTTTTTCTTGTATTAATTCCTGGGATAGTTTTATAAATTTACTTAAAATACCTAAATAATATATTTGGGACATTTTATAAAACCCTATATTATCCTAAATGTTTAAAATAAATTTAACTTTTCTTGTATGGTTAATTTTCATTAATTTCAAAAAATAATATCTTTTTATTAATTTCAAGGAGAACAAATTTTTACACCATCATTGTTATTTTATATGATATTTATCTTAAAAATTAATGTAATTCTCAATGAAAATAGTATTCTTCATTATTTAACAACATTTTCTCTTTAATTATTATTATTTTTTGAATAAATCATGGTTATTTATTATTCAAAATCAATTTTTTCTAAAACATGTAAAAATGGTTTTCACCTCAATATATATACATTAACATGAATTTTTATTGATTAAGGATATCAGTTTAATGTAATCATCCTCCTTCTTTATCTGGATGACCTTTGTAATTAAATTATCTATTTGTAGAATGATCGACCAATGCCTTTGTGAATACCCTATTTTTAATCATTTGGTTGAATAGTGTTCACATAGATACCATACATCAATTCATTTTTTATAATAACTAAATAATATTTATACCCATTCTAATATGATTTTGATATTATATGATTTATTATATTTATTCAAGGGTATTAACCTAGAAAGTTACTTTATTTCACTGTATATCCATTTATAATCTATGATTTTTCATGTTATGATTATCAATGAAATTATTAAATATTTTAATTTATGAATCTATATTAAAATTTATTTCTCTACATGAGTTATTAGAAATATTTGGAATGAAACTCATTTACATTCCATTGGTTCATTATTATATAAATGTGAAAGATAAAAAATATAAATACTTAATAAAACCATTTTATTTTAATGGATTCATTGTGATATGATATATAATTTTATTTAAATAGCCATCATAAGTGGGGATGATGATAGGTGGGGTCCCATATATCCAACCAATGAAATATATTATTACTTATACCACATGAGATAATAAAATCAAGAGTACCTATTAGTTTCTTGTAAGTGTGGGAACTGGTAGTTAGGATCACAAAATTCATTTTCAATATAATAATTTATATTTAAATGTTGAATGATGTTTCATAGATTTATTCTTACTATCATGACAATTTTATGCTCTCATGGATCATGTTTATTGAACCATGTTTATAAAGTCCATTGATTAATATATTATTTCATTCCAAGACTTATACAGTGATTTATGATATTTGATTTTATGGGTATGCGTTTTACTATGTATCTTTATATAATAGTAAGATCATCATTTCTTTACTTCTGATATTATATTTTTATCACTTATCTCAACACATACTGATATTCTATGCTCACTCCATTCTTATATTTCAATTTCTATAGGTTATAAATATAATATTAATACATAATTTGTTTATGTGGGAGTCTAGTATATCAAAATTCAAAATGAAAGATTCAAAAGGGTTGTAAGATAAGTTTCTTACGTAGGCTTTAATGAATGATACAAAACAAATTCATTGTATTTTTTGATAATTTTGGATATTTAATGTTTAACATATGGATTTTTTTTTAAATGCCTTCTTATCAAATGTAACTACACTTTCAACTCTCCCATTTAATTGATAATTTTTTTCTCTTCATGATCATACTATAGACACCCATTCTATACATTTAAAACATTTTATTGATGTATTCAACAAATTCACTAATGGAAATATGGTAATAAATATAATTAATTGAGAATTATATATTTAAAAATTAAATTTTCATGGTGAATATTTAATATTTTTCATATATACACACCCAAGGATTGTAATATTTTAGTGTCTTTGGAGACTGGATATGAGATATTCATAATTCATAAAAGATATTCAATATCTCTGAGAAAGTTATTTCTGTATATTAATTGTATTAAAAATACACAATACAAAACATTATTTATTACAATGAGAAATAAAACATTATAAAAATGAGATTAGATGTATAGTACGGTTAAAAAGGTGTGATATCAACAATAAAATATATATAACATGAGACTAAGGGATTGATAATAAGATCATTACATTTTAAAACATGTCATACATATCAGAGATAATAATTCTTCAATTATGGAATAAATCTTGGTATTTTATAAGACATTATTCATAATTTAATTCAATAAACATTTTTATCGATAGTGTTACATACATATAGGAATATCGAAAAACATATGCATGTGGAATTGTGAACATGTATAAATAGAAACATGTTCACTCAATATGTTAAGGATAGTAAATCATGACCTCCCATAAATGTATGGGATTGGAAAATATGTATGTTTTTAATCTTATAAACATTAAATACATGTCGATTCATAATATTGTGGACATGAAAGCTAGGACCAGACAAAAAATTATGAACATGAAATTAGGTTCACTGAGAGCATATTTTCAAAATGATTTATCGATATTTATCAAATATAATGAAGGGTTATATAAATATATAAAAATATATTCTATATTTAAAATCATAACTATGTTTTCCATAAGATAAAAATTCATCAATCATATCAGAAATGGTGAAAGAAAATTGGGTTTCGTAAAACATTCTTCATGAAAAAAACATCGAAAAGAAATCGATTTCATAAAAACTTAATATCAAAATCATCAACAATTCAGATAAATAATAAGTATGTTATCATTTGGTTATATCTAATTTATAACTTATGTATCATCAATTGATATCACCATTGAAGAAAAAATTACATTAAAATATCACTTAGATCATTTCTTCAGGAAAATACACTCTTCACATTAAAATTAATTATTTAAAATCTAAAACCTTGAAAAATATTATGAAAAATATTTTAATTTAAAATAACCTTAGAGAAATTTAATATATTATTCAAATAATTGAACTATCATGGATATGTAAAATTTCATTCATGTGGTATACATTAAAATAATGATTCCTTTATCCTTATTTGTAAAAAAGAAAAGGTTCCTCATTCAAAAATAGATATTAATACTCCTTTTAATTATTATTTATATATAGAAAATAATGGGTAAAAATATAATTAAAAAATCACAAGTAATAATAAAAATATTTTTTAATTTATTATAAATTATGGATATGAAATAAAAAGGGTATTCACCAAAAGATATAAATGAAGTCAATTTTCATTAAAAATAATTATGTTGGCCCTATTTTCTATTTAAGGTTTGTAAATGTAAAGGAATAAATTTAATCCACTAAAATAACAATAGGATAAGAATGTTTATGAAATCCTTGTGGGATATATCAAAAAACTAACCATTGGTGTCATAATTAGAGGCCATCTAAATTGAAAATTTTATTATATGAAAAATATCACACTTCTTTATTAACTTTTGAATCATAAGTTTCCTGAAAGAATAAATGCATATGAAAAAATAAATATAATTAAAATATTATATTAATGATATAAAATTTCAATGAAGATATATATACACCTTATAATATAATACATGTGTATAGCATAACATATGTCTCAAAGATGGAAATTTAAGATGATAAACTATAATAATTTTGGAAATATCTAAATCAAAACCTCATAAAAGATAGAACCCCATAGTGATTTTTAAATCCTAGTTGTTTTAATAAAAATTATCATAAATTAAATTCCTGGGAAGAGTATACATCACATAATATAAACAAGTGGTCAACATGGTATATGTCCTACAAAAAACGGTTGATAATAAACCATTATCTTAGACCAAACATCTTTCATATGTGTTAGAACAACATTTATTATAATTATATTTTTATTAGAAACATATTTAAAAAAATATTTTGTTCTATGTATAATTTACTTATAACCATTTATAAGTAATTTATTATACTTTATTTAATAAAATCATTTTCATGGGTGAAACCGGCTTTGTTTTTCTGGTATGTTTTGGTTCAGTAATTTATTTCCTTTTAATTTTATCATGGATAAATCATCTTCAAAATGTTAATAATTATATATATATATATAATATTTATTCATTAAATACATGTTTCTATTCATTATTAAAATTAGATATAGAAAAATGAATTACTGTGATCATGGAGATAATAGATCATATGTAGTTAGGAATACTAATTCCATTTTATAATGCATGAAACGAATGCCCAGTAAATAATAATTCACCTTTTAATAATAAATGTTATATCATATATATCCATTAGATATCTCTTTATAACTAACCATTTAAATTTAAAATAAAAAACATTTCACATCGCTTTGTGTAATGGGTAGTCCACACAGACACCTGAGTGATGTTATCATTTTCCAATGGATTGGAAATTAAGAATGAATGTGTGATATTATAATTAGAGATGTAAAATTATGACCTAAATATCATATAGATATATAAATATATATATACAAACATTAAATCCATCATTATATCAATCCATGTGTGGTAATGATGGAAATGATTTACATCATTTCATGAGGTGGTAGTCTTCTATACATGTGATCAACAATTTAATTTCTCATTTGATGAAGAAAAAATGGATATAGGTTATAAAAATAACATTATTATTTTTCTGTATATATTAAATATTTTTTTTATTATCATGTTTAATATTATTATGATTAGGAGGAATAATAAATAAAACAAAACAGTTCGGTTTAAAACGATACTTGTTCTTATGATATCCTCTTTTGGTTTGCACCATAATCATTATTATGAGGGTTCTATAATAAATAAAATGCCTCTATGAAATTTAATGCAAACTATGTGATGGATTCGGGTAGTTCTAGGGTTAATCATATGTGTTTTTATGTGTGAATGTAATATTACAGGATATTTTCTTTTTATAAGTTAGAAGGGGTGTCATTTTTGTAGATACCCAATACGGTTCAATAATGGGAAGTCACTCTCAAAAAATGTGCTTAAGAACATAATAGAATACATGTTCAAGAAACACCTCCAAAATTAAAAATAATAAAAATTTAAACATTTTGTTCTATTTACCTCTAAAGTTACTCACTTTTACTATTACTTATTTTACCACCAGTTTTTTACCTCTGTATGTTATACTATAATAATAATATTATAGATACCCCAACCCCAGTATCCAGAATCATATGACTAATTTATCACATTTTTATAAGATACAATTAATCCCATCCTTATGGACATAATAATTTATTAATTATGATAAACTATATATATACTTCAAATTATCATTATGATTGACAACATAAAATACTCAATGTATTTTCATTGAGAACACTATTATTTTTGATATTGTATCTCTTAATATGAATCAAAAAACACATCCTAGTATCCATAGGAAAATAAAACATAATAATGTGGAGACCTCAAATGCTATCTATTGTAATGAATTCAATTGAATCTAAGAAAAAGTTTGGAATAATCACTATGTTAAGGTAAATAACTAAAACACATTTCATATAATCAACACCCAGAGCATAATATAGAATGAATGAATAATGATACAATAATGTGACATAAATAATCAAATGAGATTCAAAACATAAAAATTTATATTTTAAATAATTTAATAATCACATCTAATATCAATATATGAAATCATATTGTTTGAATACATAATTAAATACATTTAAAACATAATATTCGGGAATTGTGTAAAGACATCTAAATAAATTGTTATAGACATGGCTAAAACCACATATTGTTTGTCTCATGAGACTTACCTATGCATAGATTAGATATAGTGGTACGCTACCATCACATACAAAGTAAAATTCATTTCTCATGTGAAAAGGGTCAAAATAATCAATAAAAAGATTTGTATCAAAAAATAACATATGAAATGATAATACTTACACCAATTAATAATCATAATCATAACCTTATTGAAAAAATATTAAATGGTAATAAAACTAAACCTCCCTATAAAAAATGATCATAAAGAAATCCAAAAGGATAATAAATATGGTATCAATAGAACATATCCTTAGTGTAATATATATAAAATTGAGTTTTTATGTTAATAATGAATAGAAATACAATGAAAAGATCCTTAAAATAATTTTTGTGAAATATATCCTTTAAATTTTTAAAATCACATTTTAAATCAAAACATTAAAAAAAATAAAAAAATTCAAATAAGGTAAACCCTTGGAATCAATTAAAATAATAAATAAAATTTTTATTTTTCATGGAGTTATAAATTTGTTTTCATGTCATACATGTCAAAACAATGATTCTATTAACATGTTCTGTAAAATACAAACAAGAATTATTTGAAAAGTATATGATGATTCTATTAAAAATATTTTTTAGAACTAAAAATGTTTAAATATCTATTTAATAAATACTTTTTAAAAGTCTAAAATTATATTTTGAAACATTTTTATAAAACATGTTTTTTATGAGAAAATATTTTTCACCGAATAGAGAAATAATGTCAAATTTTAATAAAAACATTTTCTCAATAATGTTATGTACTTGCCAGTGTAAAAATGATAATATTACACAAAAATTTTCTTGGATAACTATAAGTTAATAAAATATATTTATTTTATGATATAATTTCTAAATAATTCCCATTAGAGAGACATAAACATAAACGATCCCTAATGATTATGAGATTGTAAAATATACTCTTATAACTTTGGTACCATCTAAATCATAAGACCCATAAAAGATATGAAATATAATGAATCATTATATACCACCAATATAAATTTATTCAAGTTATATAATATAAAATTGGTAATATATCATCCCCACAAAGGAAATAACCAGTGAATATGGAATATAACTCACTGAACTAAATTTAATATAAGACAACATTAACTCTTGTTTCTTTTACATTTTATGTGCCATAACTTCTGTATAATGGATTTAATCATGTTATTTATTAATTTTAAAATCATCACAATAATAATAATTATATCATATATTATCCCATTATAAATATTTGACACCCATTTATAATGATATTTAATTATTTTCATTATTTTAGTTGATAACAACTTTATTTTATCAACCGTTTTTTTTTCATGAATGTTCTAGTTCATTTATATATGGTATATATATATCGTATTCATAATGAAAATAATTTTATAAATTTCATATTTACATTGTAGATAAATTTTTATAACCATTTATGAAATTCATACATCATATACGAATCCCATCTCTTCATGGAGACAGTAGGTCATACGTAGGCACGACCGAAAGTATCATTCCCTTAACGAGTGGAAGTGTAAGGAAGGGGGTGATATATTAATATTATTTTATAAATATAATTTCATGTTTTCAAATATATTCATTAATTTTACCGTTATTAAATTCCAAGTAAATCATATGTGAAAAGTGAATCAAATCGCTACGTGAGGCGGTAGTTTGTCATACACACGAGCCGCATTATCATATATGATATTATATAAGTATAATTTTTCATTTTAATTAATTAAAATTAAAACATTGTTTTTAATAAAGATGAATATTTTTAAAAATTATTCAGAAAATAAAACATTTTAAAAAAACCCAGAAATTCATGCTATGTTATATTTGGCATAATTATGTCAAAAATTATTAATATTTATCACCAAAAAATACATAATTGTAAAAAATTAATTATAATATTTATGTTCAAAGAGAGACTAAATCGCATTTTGGAAAAATCCATTTTTTAAAAAAACATTTATTTTAGTTTAAAATGATTAATATATTATTTCTAAAAAGTTTATAAAAGTTGAATTTATTTTATACATGTTCCAAAAAATATTAATAATTTATCAATTAATATTCATACTCACTAACATAATGTTTAGGTTATAATGTTCCTGTTTAAATATTAATATTTTAAAAGGGTATCATGTTTTATTTAAACCTAGGTTTGTATAAATAAAAAGTTATCAAAAATATTGATTTTATTTAAAAGGAAATGTATCACAATATATATATATATATGTTTTTTCCCTTATCGTCTTGGATTTTTGTGTCATAAACGACATAAATCAATACGTTCGTAATATAAAAATCATGTGATGTTACATTCTATTCCCCATTAAATTAATTGATCCCTCAAAATTTTGTCTTCCTCTCTAGAATAAAGGTTTTGACATTTGAAAATTCTTTCATTTAAGACACACTAATAAAAAACTATTAACAAACAACCTATTAATTATACTTAATGGTATATAAATTGGCCATATGGAATAAAACATAACTACGCTTCTAAGTAAGAGAATATTAGTGGGAAGTGAAGATATAGACATTGATGAAAACCATAAAAGATTATAGATTGTGGAAGTGGAAATTGATCATAATAAAGTGACCAATAAAAATAAATTTAAGGACCACAAAACCATAAATATGTAATTATTTAAAGATTCATCATTTCAAATTATATTAAGGTATTAGGATACCATTTTGTTTCAATATAATTTTCCCATATTTGAGGAATTACATTACCATATATACTATGAATATATGAAAATTTCCTCACATTATACCCTTCTATTTTGTAGGGAAAATTTCATCTTTTTCTTTTTCATAGATTACTTTATGCTTCATTTATTAATATTATAAATGAATATCCCAGATGAATTTTTTATTCATGATGAACTGAAATTAACTTTTAATGGATCAAAATATTAAAAAATGTGAAAAGTATATTAATATTATTATAACTATTTACCAAATCAAATATGATTATCAAAAGTTATAAAATATAAGACATAAGTCTCTAAACCACAATAGTTACACCACAAGTTTAACGTTGATATTTATCCATCAAATCATTTAACTAAACACAATAACATATTAACCATGAAATCATGTTGTTCTATGGTAGGTGATAAACACTTATCTTCTATTGGTTGTTGATTCAGGCCTTGTGTCCTTGCTAGCTATGATGTTTTATTACCTGACATGTGGGTTTTCCTTTTTTTAAACCCATATTAATATAATTCTAATGGTGCCATAAAATTGTTATATCCTATAATTACCTAAAAATTAATTATTTCATAACCCTTAAAGGTTACAAATACCATAATAAAAAAATCATTATCATTATTATCTAAATATATGGAATATATTAAGTGTTATCCTCCCTCAATAATGTCTTTTACAAGAATTTCAAAGATTCACTCAATCACTTTTCTTGGTATCATTCAACACATTCATTAAAATCCTCAAGAAAATACTAATGTACTAGAATACTTATAGATTTTATAACTCTTATAAACAATATTTCATTGATTAAAATTCAACTATAACATAATTAAATAATATAAAAACACAAACATTTATCATTATAAATAATCTATAGTAATAGAACAATATTTAACATGATCCCTCAGAACATTTTATGATATATTACCTTAGTGATTGAGGAATTAATTTTAATAGTTCCCCATCTACTTATATTAAAATAATTTCACATTTTTAAATTCATTATTATTTAACAATCATGATAATCGTACCCTTTTTCAATAAACATAAAGAATAATCAAATCTGTTTTTATCATATACCAAGGTGATTCCATAAAAAGGTATCACATGTTGAAAAACACTTATTTCCCTTCTTCATTTTATCCAACATTTGATCTCTCAACCCATTCTTCTCTTGCATCCCTTTGAAATCACAATACTCTGATAATTATTTCACTATCTTGATAGCACCTGATAAAATATCGGAATATTATGGGATTCTTTGGGAGAATTGTTCCCTTTAGATAATAAGCTTCTTCTAATGAATGAAATAAACAATATTTATCATTGGATTACGTTCTTTTTCTATAGAAAGCATATTTCACTTTTTAATGTCACAATTATATATAAAAAATATTTTCCTATTATTTCTCTCCTAGACTCAAGTAATTATTTTCAATATCTACTCATTTCTTGTAAGGAAAATATATGTCAAATAAGTATATATTAAAATCATCCCACAATATAATTTTTATATTAAACATATCCCTTGTGTTCTGACGTAATATCCAACATTGATCTCTATCTCTTGAGAGTTGATTAAATTCAAAGACAACATTCTCTATTTTAGTACACCGTATAGTGAGAAATATATTGTCTTAGGAACCTATCCCTTTCCTAGCTAAAAATTGATATGTTATCTCATTGAATTATAGAGGTTCCTAAAATATAAAGTAGTATATAATTAAATTACACTCTGGATCAATAGGCTTCTCCTTATGGGAATGGATATTATTCATAACCTATGTCATCTTCCCCAATATGGTTTAAAATAGATAAATTCTAACTCTAGATCATTCCCCATCATTATTATCCTTCCTAGGTGGAAATCCCTACATAGTGTGTGTGAAATAATGTTGTTACAATTCCATCAGTTATATTCTATTTATAAAAAATAGATGACCCTAGAGTAGATCATAACATTATGATACTAAATGTATATTCCCAAAACTAGTGAAACACATAACATATATTGAAATATTTATACATAGAATATCATGTATTCATTAAAATTGTTTCATTCGGATATCATTATTTTCAACTCCTTTATAATGGTTTGTAATGAAATATGTTTAATCCTTAGAATATTCCTCAGGATTGTCAAACTAGGTTTTTAGTTTAGCCAGTTTTCATGAAAAATGTAAGGATCGGTTCAAGGATAATGAACCCTTTTGTAATTATTACCCTAAATTATTTATCTTCCATAACCATATCCAATTTTAATATCTAGAAATTTATGTATTTTCTTCAAAGAAACACTTATTATCTTCTTTACTAAAACATTATGATTTTATTCTATACATATCTTCAAATCCTATCATCATTTTATGTTCCTTAATATATGTTTTCGAAAATATAATTCCCATGGTTTCTGAAAAACATAATTTGATACCACATTTAGAGAACCCAACCCCAATAAAATGGAAGAGGTATCTAAATAAGTATATTAAGATGGAATACCTAGAATAACATCATGAAAGATTTAATATTTTAGTATTATTGATGAATAACATACATTCTAGGATTTTTCATTATAATTGAAAACATAAAATTTAAAATGTATTTTCTTTTAGAACAAAGTTATTCTCAATAGTGAAACCCTTCATATCAATCACAATACACATCATGGTATCCTAGAGAAAGAAATAAAAAAGAAAGGGGTGGTATAAGATGATTATTAATGGTTTGAAAATAGTATAAATTATGAAGACAAATTAAGGCAAAATAAACATGGAAATGAAAATATCTAAAACCAATGCTATTAATGCAAAAAAAATTATTATAATATTGAAATAATAATGCATGATCTAATAATTCCATATAAATAATCACCAGATCATGAAAATATAAATATGGATATTCTAACTAATCTAATAATCACATGGAATATAAAAAACTATATTCATAATGATGTAATTCATAATTCTAGACATCTAAAACATATCGTTGTTGACTTGTTCAAAGACATAAAAACAAATGGTTGAGGCTTCTACAAAAATAAAATCAAGTTTGTCTCATGATACCTATCGAGGTATCAAGATGAAATATACATCACCACCAATAAAATAATAATTCCAATTCATTACTCATATAAAATGGGTGAATCATAATGAACATAAAAAATATGTATTGAAAACTATCATTTAAAATGATAAAACTTAACAAAATCAAAAAACATTATCATAACCAATCCAATGAAAATTGATAAATGGTAAAAAAAAATTCATCCCCAATCAAACTAATCATAATATTTTTTGAAGTATTAAGTATGGTATCCACGCAATATATACTCATTGAATTATAAGTAAAATAGAGGTTTTATGTCAATGAGGGAATGTAAAATTATGAAAATATTATTAAAAACATTTTTTATAAAAACAAGTGCTTCATTTTCCAATTAAATTTTCAAAACAAAAACATCAGAAAAGATTATAATACTTTTTATTGAAAATAATATATTAAAATTTGTAAAATAATATTTAAAATATTTATTCTTCAGGATAGTGTAAAATTTCTTGCATGTTCCACATGTTAAAACAACGATTGCATTCATATTTTTGGTAAAATACTAAAAATAATTGTGTAATGGATTATAAATCAATGGTCCATTTATTTTTTAAAATCCAATGTTTTGGGGTGTTTTGGGAGGTAGTGGTTGATCATTTCACGATATTCCCAAATTTCCAGTTTTCTATCGGTGAGTCTGGCATCGATGAGTCATGTCGGTAGCTCAGTATCGGTAGGTTGGTGTCTATAGCTGAGTGTCTGTCACTCAGGTCATTGTTAGGTCAAGGCGTATGTGACTCAGGGCATAGGTAGGTTGAGGCTAGTTTGAATCAAGGCGTCGGTTGGATGACGTATTTGGTAGTTCATGCATAGTTGAGTCCTGTTGGTGACTCACTATCAGAGAGTTTCATTGGTGGCTCATAGTTGGTGTCTTATCAATGGGTGAGTCAGGATTCGAGGACTCACCCATAAGTGATTCATTTTGAGTTTAACTAGTTTCTCCCCTTTTACGTTTCCTTTAATGAAAAATGAGTTAAATTCCATTTTATTGAGTTTTGGCCATATCAAAATGTATTTATCTTCTAAAAACATAAAGCTAACTTTGACTCCAAAACTGTTTGGTCTCAACCATGATACATCATTAATGGAATTTGAAATATTTTCCCTTATACCTTTATGATCTACACTATCTAAATACAAAATCCTCTATTCTTTTGAACACTTTCATTTTCTCTTAGTCCTCTAAGAACCTTTATTCCAATATGAGTCATGCACCTGTACTGTAGTTGTCTGTTCGGCTTTCCCTGTGATTATTATTTGTTTCTTGTGTGACCCTCTATTTTTGTGCAAGGAGTAATAATTTATTGTCTATTATTCCACGTATAGATTTTCATTATCTCACTTTTAATTGCGCATCACTTGGGGTAGGTGTACTGATATGTTCTGTTGATTATTGTTGAATGCAATTTAACAAAGATTATAGGATGTAATAAATATGTGGTTGGGAGTAATATAATTATGATATCTTTTTTTATATTTTATCTATAATCTATGTTGTAAATTTTATGGGCTGTATTCTTCTAAAAATCAAGGCCATATGTGGTCTCTTTTGTTGAACCTGTATGATTTGTGAATCACTGCTGTAAGAATTGGAATCTTGTTAATCTCATATATTTGGTTAATTATATGGATGACCCATATAGAACTTATTATGTTATAACCCTTGTTTTATCAAGTGGAATTAAAGTATGACTAATATCTAAATCTCAATAAACATTTCCTTAGTTTAGATTTTTGTTGTGTGTGGTTCTGATTGGCCATGTGTCTGTGATGTCCATGTGGTGATGTAGTTGTTATTGTGGTTGTGAGAATGTGGTGGTATAGGGGTGTAGTGGTATATAATGTTTAAATATTCCTTGATTGTGGAATGGATGAACTTCTTATGTAGTGAGACTACATCTGGGAAGTGGTTGGGTATTGTGTCTATAGGACAGGGTTGTGTCTTGATCATGTCTATGGGTGTGATGGGCATGGTTTTGTTATGCAATAGGGATACCAAGTGAGGTTGTTATTAGGCATATTGGAGGGTTTACTTTTTTAGAAGAAGTATATGATTTAATGAATTTGAAGAATGATGGTGGCAGTGGTTGAATGGTTGTTCTGGAAACGGGAGTGTGTCGTGGGACTATGAGTTGGATGAGTTTTGTTGTTTTGTTGGATATGGTTCTTTGGATGCAGCAGGGCTGCTGTGGATGGTTTAAGATGGATAATTTTTTATAAATGATTTTTTTGCCTTGAGAGGACTTTTCACATTGACTTTTCTTGTAATTGGTGTATTGTGTGTGGGTTATAATACTACTTATGGTGTGTTGTATTTGGAAGTTTCCTTGGTAGTGATGTATTCCAAAAAATGGTAATGCATAATAAATATGTATAAATTAATTGTATGGGGTTATCTTCCAAGTTTTGGTTGTATTGAAGTGTCTTTAATTTATCAACTTATGGAATTTAATATCATTCTTGGTTGTATGTGCATGTTTTTTTGACGCAAGTGTTGTTTTGTGTGGGTTGGTTGTTCGTTTTCAAAACCCATATATCGAGTTGAGAGTTTGGTGCCTAAATATATGCATTTAGTTCCTTGTTATTTCTATACACATCTGGTTCACGCCCAAATTTACCCAAGAGAAGAAGGGTAGAACGGTCCTTGTGGTGTAGCTTGGGTTGTCGATTCCACAGAGACCAAAGAAGATACCTAATATACACAACCTAAGGGATGGATTTTTGGCTATGAAGTGGCCAACTTGGATTGATTTTGGATGGGTTTTAAAGATATCTAAAAGATTTAAGTGGATTCAATTTAAAAGAATGAGTTGATCCTAGGTTATCACTCGGGGTGGATTGGATGTATTTTCTTTTTAATGATTTCAATTTCTTAAATTTGAGATGGATTCATTTAAGGAGATAAAACAACATCATCACTTACTGGTTTAATGCCTACACCCTCTAATACTAATCACCTATACACTTGAAGGATCAAAGTTTTGAGCACTTCAAGGTAAAGGATCGTATTAGTACTTGAGGTGTGTGGCCTTAAATTCAACAAGGACGATGGAGTTTAAAAATCATCAAATAAAAATCCCAATTAAAGAAGTGATTATACATTAATTAGGTGATAAATAACATCCAATCCAGCCCCTTGCTACTCCCTTGGATCAACCCATAAGTGGGTTAGCCCTCCATTGATCCCATGGTTTCAATGGAAGCGGAAAGTAGACTCATAAGGGAGGAATGAAGAAGTAAAGAAAACAACAAAAATAAAATGATCACTCCACCGTTGTGTGAATAATTTCACAAGGGTTGGTGTGAATAAATTCACACCTTAATCCAACGGTATCAAAGTGATATTAAGAACAACAGAATAAGAGTATAAGAAGAACTTTTATTAAGAAACTAAAGTGAATTGAACAACTTACATGTGAAAGACAAAATTGAGGCAACAAAAATGCAGCATAACATTACAAGTAAACAAAGCATCCAAGATCCTCAACTCCTTCACCACCACTGCCTTAAATAGGCATTTTGGGAGCCTTGGGTCGAACCACCAACAGTACAAGTCATCCCAATCAATGAGGGTAGGCATAGGTGGTGGAAAGTAGGTGGAGAGGTGACTTCTCCACCCTTGACCCGAGGTGGCAGCCAGTTTTCATCCACCGAACAGACGCGTCTGGAAGACCTTCTAGAAGTCCGAATCAGGGTGGGCCATAGAAAAAGAAAATGGAGCTCCGGATGTCTGCTAACCTCCTGTAAAATTTGGGCCCATTTGGAGTTGTTTATTACGAGATATGATCAAATTGGTGGACTGTTTTTCTGGGCCGCAGAATCTGGCCCAGAATTGTATCTCTAACGTGGGCCGCCTAAATGACCACCATGGAGGCCGAATTAGCATTAACTCCTGAAGAGTGATTTGTTCCTGTACATGTCTTCTAGCATCCCACGAAATTTGGGATTAATTGGGCCTGTATGTTGGGCCCCACAGTCTCATCATTGGGATGGTGTCCAATCTGCCTTCTCCAGAATTGCTTCCTTTCATTGCCAAATATCTCCATCATCCTCCATGAATTCTCCATTGATCCCTGAATCAAATATGATCATATTTAAGTGTAGATAAATTTACAAAAATATCAAATTAAAATATGTATAATTCAATTCCTTAAAATCAGATGAATCATTGGGTACTTTAAATGATGTTCAAAAATGTACCACATAATAGTGCATTTTAAGAAGGTATTACAATCATAATGTGAAATGATGTTCAAAGTGTAAAATGCACTAAAATGGTATTTATGAATAACAAAGAACATGAAAATTAAGTATATTAACAATGAATATTAGCCTCATTTAGTGGCTAATCACACCCCCCAACTTGAGTTTTGCTAGTCCCGAGCAAAATATATCTCATCAAAAAAATGAAATTCAAATTCCCTTTTCTAAAAACATTTTAATACACAATGATCACCAAAAAACCTTATACCAAACAATCATGAAACCCATCAAAATATTTTAATACGAGATATTTTCATAAGCAGATCCCAATCCCAAGCCCATTCCTTTGATCAAATCCATCATCATACTTCATCCAACTCAATTAGGTGTAATGATGTGTTGTGAATCACAATAGATATGGGGGTTCATTTTCATTCAAGGGGGAAATCATGGAAGCGCTAGGTGGAATCACATTTAATCCTAATATGAGTATTCTTCATCCCTCTTTTTTTTTGATTTGTTTTTTGCAATATTGCTATAGTAATTGAGATTGCAATTAATCAAATTAACCCATGTAGCAAGACTTTGCCGATGACTCCCAGACTCAAAGGCCTTAGGGCACCAAGTGAAGCCCACATACTCGGGCATCGTCTCGAGTTAACTTTAATCAAAAACAAATTCATATTACCATAAATAGAGATAGATTGAAAAACTCAGGGCTAGACAACTCTGGAGTCACGATCCCCAAGTGCCGAAAGCCTCGCATTTTATCAATCCATTGCTCTACACGCAAATTTTTATTTTATTTTTTTATTTTTTATTTTTTTAATAATAATTTTTTTTTTAATTTTTTTTTTGAATACTCATATTATTCATAAAAATAAAACCAGCCTATGCTATTTATTATGGGACCCCAAAAATTCAAATTAGTACCCCACAGTCTAGAGGACGTGCATTGTGGCATTTTTTTATTTGGATGAAAATATAAATGATGACATATCACATTGGACAGCCACACTTTCCAAAATCTATGCTCATGAAATTATACAAGGATTAAAATCAGAATCAGGGCATGCTAAATTATTTGATATTCAGTTTCAAAGTGTACAATGTGTATTACCATGTTCGAAGTTAAAGGAATTTTTCCTTCCATTTACTTTTTTTTTCAAATCATTCAATTTTTGTTTTTGACACAAAAGCATTTTTTTTTATTTTATCTCCCCCCCAACTTAAAACAACACTGTCCCCAGTGTTTAAAGAAAATAAAATTTATAAGGGGGTAGAGGTAGAGAATTAAAGTTCAAAAATGAAATTGAAAATGAGGGTTATGGAATGAAGTCACCTGGTGGTTGAAGTTGGAAGTTCTTGCAGCTTGAATTTGTTCCTTTGATATCCATGTCGCTTGCAAAGTTCCCTAGTGGAAAAAGGAAAAAAAACAAAACAAACAAAACAAACAATATATATATATATATATTTATATAATAAAGGAAGTAAAATATAAGAATATATATAAAAATTATAGAATAAGGTAGCACAAGAAGCCGCAGGTCAGTGGTAAGCACGCGCCCCTGTCTCCCTTCGGTCCCGGGTTCGAGTCCCCGCGGCTTCGCCGGTTGTGACGGGGTTTGCCCCACGGCATATGGCGTGGACTTTTTTTTTTGTATTATTATATATATTTTTCTTAACCTATTGAATAATAAAAACAAAATAAACTGATGATACATTGTCTTCTTTTTAAATTTCTGGGTAAGGTATTACTCAAGGATCACACCACGTGACACGGATGAATATGGTGCTCCTATTTCGTACCCATCCATACTCATAATAGAAGAACAGGTCAAAAGTCTATTTTTTTTTTATTTTAAATATAAACATGATTAAGTAATCTTATTTGAAAAATAAAGATGATTCAGAAATATTAGAAACATAAAAACCACGGGTTGCCTCCCGTGCAGCGCTTTGTTTAACGTCGTTAGCTCGACTTAAACCCCTTATTGATTAATTGTTGTTTTTTTTCATCAAAGGTAGGTTCACTCAGGTCTTCATCAACTTCATGTTTTTGGAATGGTTCTATGAATGGTTTGACTCTATGACCATTAACTTTAAATATTTGACCATTGGTGGGATCTTGAATTTCAACAGCCCCATGGGGGTACACCTTATGCACTATGTATGGACCGGACCATCTAGACCTCAACTTTCCCGGGTGCAAATGAAGTTTAGAACTATACAAAAGCACAGGTTTCCCTGGTTCAATGTGTTTAGTTTTAAGATTCCTAGACTGGTAGGCTTGAACTCTAGCTTTATTGATCCTTGAATTTTCATAAGCCTCCATCCTAAGTTCCTCAAGCTCGTTTAGATCCAATTTCCTCTTTATTCCGGCCAAAGAAATGTCAAAGTTCATTTTTTTGATTGCCCAAAAGGCCTTATGCTCAATCTCCACTGGCAAATGGCATGCTTTACCATAAACCAACCTATATGGGGACATTCCTAGGATAGTTTTAAATGCTGTTCGATATGCCCAAAGAGCATCTAAGAGTTTGCTCGACCAATCTTTCCTAGATGGATTGACAGTTTTCTCAAGAATTTGTTTGATTTCTCGATTGGCTAACTCAGCTTGACCATTGGTTTGTGGGTGGTAAGCGGTGGACACTTTGTGAGAAATTCCATACTTCTCCATGAGCGATGAGAATGGGCGATTGCAGAAATGAGTTCCACGATCACTAATGATTGCCCTAGGAATCCCAAATCTAGAGAAGATGTTTTCTTTAAGGAATCTAATCACAGTTTGATGGTCATTGGATTTTGTAGGAATGGCCTCAACCCATTTTGAGACATAATCGACAGCCAAGAGTATGTAGAGGTATCCCCGAGAGTTTGGGAAGGGACCCATGAAATCAATTCCCCAACAGTCAAAGATTTCAACCACTAAGATAGGAGTGAGTGGCATTTGATTCCTTTTTGTGATGGACCCTACTTGTTGACACCTAGGACAGCTTTGACAATATGTGTAGGAGTCCCTTGAAAGGGTGGGCCAGAAAAGACCACATTGAAGAATCTTAGCAGATGTTTTCTTAGAGGAAAAGTGACCTCCACATGCCTCACTGTGACAGAATTTAAGGATGGACTCTTGTTCGGATTCTGGCACACACCTCCTAATGACTAGGTCAGGACAGAACTTATATAGGTATGGATCATCAAACACATAATGCTTGACATCAGAAAGAAATTTTCTTCTAGCTTGGGTCCCTAAGAATTTTGGAATGACCCCTGAAACTAAGAAGTTGGCTATGTCAGCATACCAAGGGCAGTCACTCACAGAATAGAGGTTCTCATCGGGAAATGAATCAGACACAGAAAGGTGATGTGATTTGTCCTTGAATTCCAACCTAGAGAGGTGATCAGCTACAACATTCTCGACACCTTTTTTATCCTTAATGGTTAAATCGAACTCTTGAAGAAGAAGGACCCACCTAATCAATCTAGCCTTTGCATCTTGTTTTTGGAAGAGATATTTTAGAGCTGAATGGTTGGTGAATACAATGATGGGTGATCCTAAGAGGTAGGACCTGAATTTCTCTAAGGCAAACACAATAGCAAGTAACTCCTTTTCAGTGGTGGTGTAATTGATTTGGGCATCATTTAAGGATTTGCTTGCATAAGAAATGACATATGGAGTTTTATCACACCGTTGTCCTAACACAGCTCCTACAGCAAAGTCACTGGCATCACACATGAGTTCGAAAGGAAGGTCCCAGTTTGGAGATTTCATAATGGGAGGAGAGGTGAGAGCGGATTTAAGTGTTGAAAATGAACCCTCACAGCTTTCTGTCCAAACAAATGGAGCATCCTTTACTAGGAGAGCACAAAGAGGGCGAGAGATTGAACTAAAGTCCGTAATGAATCTTCTATAGAAACCAGCATGTCCTAAGAAGGACCTCACTTCCTTAACAGTTCTGGGTGATGGAAGGTGACGAATGATGTCAAACTTTGCTTTATCAACTTCAATCCCCCTACTTGAGACCAGATGGCCTAGAACAAGTCCCTCTTTAACCATGAAATGGCATTTTTCCCAGTTTAGGACCAGATTTTTTTCTTCACATCTTGACAAGACTCTATCCACATTCTGCAGACATCCCTCAAAGGTATCCCCAAACACAGAGAAGTCATCCATGAAGACCTCAAGAAAATCCCCTACCATGTCTGAGAAGATTCCCATCATGCACCGCTGGAAGGTTCCAGGGGCATTGCATAACCCGAACGGCATGCGTTTAAAGGCAAAGGTACCGAAAGGACATGTGAATGTAGTCTTCCCTTGATCCTCTAGGGAGACCTCAATTTGATTGTAACCTGAGTACCCATCTAGGAAGCAATAGAATTGATGACCCGCCACTCGCTCGAGGACTTGATCAATAAAGGGCAAGGGAAAATGGTCCTTCTTGGTACAAGAGTTGAGCTTCTTATAGTCAATACAGACTCTCCAGCCACTACTCACCCTAGTTGGAAGAATTTCCCCATCCTTATTAGTGATCACAGTGATTCCAGCTTTCTTTGGGACAACTTGAATTGGGCTTACCCACTCACTCTCAGCTATGGGGTAGATGATACCAGCTTTCAACAACTTAAGAAGTTATTTCCTTACCACATCCATAAGATTTGGATTGAGTCTCCTCTGAGGTTGACGACATGGTTTGGATTCAGATTCAAGAGTAATCCTATGAGTTCCAATAAGTGGGCTAATCCCAGGAATATCAGACAGGGTCCAACCAATGGCTTTCTTGTGTTTCCTAAGGACATCTAGAAGCATCCCCTCCTGATTGGCTTCAAGAGAAGAAGATATGACTATAGGATGTGTTTGATTTTCCCCTAGGAAGGCATACTTGAGGTAAGTAGGAAGTTCCTTCAATTCAAGATCTGGTTGGTTCAGAATTTCAGCAGAATATTGGGGCATTGGATCAAGATCAAATTTGTTTCCTAGATTTTCAGATTGAATTGATTCCCCATGTGTAGAAGTTTCAGCCACAAGATTGTATTGACCTGGGTTAGGGAAGGGAGTTTGAGTTGTCTCCATGAATGTGTTTTCCTGAAAGGTTTCACTGATTGTTGGTCCTAAGACATCATTATAGGAGCAATTTGAAAATGATTCGAGCCAAGGAGATAAACTTCCTTCATGTGAACAAAGGAAATCAATCTCATTCTGACTTAAACATTCATCAAATATTCCTTGATGTTCCATGGATTCATTATCAATGCTTCCTATCATGTTTACTTCATGAATATCCTCGTCATCCCCTATTTGTGAGCTTGCATTATAGATGTTCAAGTCTAGACTCATGTTCCCAAAGGTGATGGTCATGTTCCCATTTCGGACTCGGATAACAGAGTTGATTGTTGCAAGGAAAGGACGACCAAGGATGATTGGGGTTTGTTCTTTATTTCCTAAATTTGGATGGTTGTCAAGGACAATGAAATCAGCAGGGTAGATGAAGTTTTCAACCTTTACCAGAACGTCCTTTAAAATCCCCTTTGGAACCCTAATGCTACGATCAGCAAGCTGAAGTGTGACAGATGTGGGTTGGAGCTCTTCTAGGCCTAACTGGAAGTACACAGCATATGGGATGAGATTGACACTAGCACCTAGGTCACACAAGGCCTTGACAACTTTGCTTTCTCCTAGTTCAACATTGATGTAAGGGCAACCTGGGTCTTTCAACTTAGGAGGAATGGTCCCTTGAATGGTGGTACTCACATTAGCAGCCAAAAGGACTTGGTTTTTATGTGAAAATTTTCTTTTAAAAGTGCACAAGTCCTTAAGGTACTTTGAGTAGGAAGGTATGGTTTGGATTGCATCGAGAAGAGGAATGTTCAACTTGACTTGTGAGAAGATTTCCCTCAATGTTTCACTCAGTTCAGGCTTGGATTTCCCCCTCATGCGTTGAGGAAATGGTGCAGGTTGTGGGGTTGTTTGTTGAAGAGTTGCTTCTTTCACATTGTTATCAGTTTCTTCAGTTTGATCTTGTGGTTCATTTAAATTTTCATCCAAGTTTAAATCTTCAGGTGGGTTCTGAATTGGTTGTTCAGGTTTCTCAATTGATTTCCCACTTCTTAAAACAGTCACAGCCTTTAGTTGTTCATGAGTTGTTTGAGCACAACTTGACTCTCCCCTTGAAGTTGAGGATGGCACCGCCTGAGTAGGAATGGGTGCCTTTCCTGTTTTGATGGTTTGAAGTTCTTGTTTTAGGGAAGAGACTTCTGAGTTCATCCTCTCCATTTGTTTGCATAGTTGTTCTAGTAGGCTTTGTGGAACAGTTTGGGTTGGTGCTTGAGTAGGTTGGTTTATCCCAGGGGGATATTTTGGAGGTGGGATGGTTTGTTGAAAATGGACCGGTGGTTGTTGGTATTGGATAGGTTGGGTTTGGAACTGGTTATGGTTTTGGTAGTTCTGATGGGGGTAAGGATTTTGTCCCTGTGGTTGGCTAGGTTGTTGGTTATCTTTCCAGCGGAAGCCTGGGTGGTCATTGTACCTTGGATTGAAGGTGTTTTGGTATTGGGGCTTTTGAAAGTTTAGGGCATTGACTTCCGCTGGGGGTCCTCCTAGAAGAACATCCTTGATGGATGGAATGGTTGGGCAGTTGTCTGTTTTATGGTCATGTTTGTCACAAATTGTGCAAACAAGGTCTACATTTTGGATTTCATGGACTTTCCTAAGGTCTATCTCTTTAACCTTCCTAGAGAGTGCTGCGAGTTTAGCCCTAAGGCCTTCCTCTTCTCTAAGTGTATGAATTCCTGTGGTTCTTTGTGGCTTTTCAGAATAAGGTGAAGTTCCCCAAGTTTGGTTTTGTTCAGCCAGACTTTCCAGATACTCGTAAGCATCATTTGGGGCTTTGTTTTTAAAAGTTCCATTACACATCATGTCAATGAATTGTTTATTACCCGGACCCAACCCTTCATAGAAAATTCTCACTTGTTCAGGTATGGAAAACCCATGGTGTGGAACCATGTTTAGGGTGTCTTTGAACCTCTCCCATGTTTCATAAAATGACTCTCCCTCTTTTTCAAAAAAGTTTTGGATGCTCTTTTTAAGTGCAATTGTTTTGTGATGAGGGAAGTATTTTTTGTAGAATTCTCTTTGCAGTTGGTCCCAAGAGTGGATTGACGTAGGTCTCAAGTTGTTTAGCCAATTTTTAGCTCGATCCTTTAATGAAAAAGGAAATAGCCTCATCTTAGCGGATTCTAGTTGATGTGGGGGACACATGGTTTCAACAATGTCGTTGAACTCTTTGACATGAAGGTATGGCATTTCTGACTCCATCCCATGAAAGGTTGAAAGGTGGTTTAGGACATGGGGTTTGAATATGTAGTTGGTGTCTCCTATGGAATTGTGTCTAATGCATGAGGGGGCATTGGTCCAAGCTGGAGTGAGGTAGTCGTTCATGGTTTGATCAACTACATTCCCTAAGTTTGGAGCTTCTTGGTTTTGGTTTCCCATTTGATTCCCCCCAGGGTTTACAATTTGATTTTGTGGATGACCCTCCATTGGACTTGTTTCAAGTTCTGACTTTGGGGTTTCAAGAATATTTGAATCTGATTTAATCAATCCCTTAGGTGCACTTGACTCCCCTATCCTAGGACTTTCCACCCTAACTAGTCTGTTTGAGAAATCGCGGGTGTAGGCGGACATGCGCCAAAAAAAAAGCGAGAAAGGGACAAGATAAGAGATCTTGGGTGAGAGTAGAAGAATGGAGGTGAGGAAAGAAGGTTTTTTTTTTGATCTAAGGTACTTACTTGGTCCCCGGCAACGGTGCCAAAATTTGGTTCACGCCCAAATTTACCCAAGAGAAGAAGGGTAGAACGGTCCTTGTGGTGTAGCTTGGGTTGTCGATTCCACAGAGACCAAAGAAGATACCTAAGATACACAACCTAAGGGATGGATTTTTGGCTATGAAGTGGCCAACTTGGATTGATTTTGGATGGGTTTTAAAGATATCTAAAAGATTTAAGTGGATTCAATTTAAAAGAATGAGTTGATCCTAGGTTATCACTCGGGGTGGATTGGATGTATTTTCTTTTTAATGATTTCAATTTCTTAAATTTGAGATGGATTCATTTAAGGAGATAAAACAACATCATCACTTACTGGTTTAATGCCTACACCCTCTAATACTAATCACCTATACACTTGAAGGATCAAAGTTTTGAGCACTTCAAGGTAAAGGATCGTATTAGTACTTGAGGTGTGTGGCCTTAAATTCAACAAGGACGATGGAGTTTAAAAATCATCAAATAAAAATCCCAATTAAAGAAGTGATTATACATTAATTAGGTGATAAATAACATCCAATCCAGCCCCTTGCTACTCCCTTGGATCAACCCATAAGTGGGTTAGCCCTCCATTGATCCCATGGTTTCAATGGAAGCGGAAAGTAGACTCATAAGGGAGGAATGAAGAAGTAAAGAAAACAACAAAAATAAAATGATCACTCCACCGTTGTGTGAATAATTTCACAAGGGTTGGTGTGAATAAATTCACACCTTAATCCAACGGTATCAAAGTGATATTAAGAACAACAGAATAAGAGTAGAAGAAGAACTTTTATTAAGAAACTAAAGTGAATTGAACAACTTACATGTGAAAGACAAAATTGAGGCAACAAAAATGCAGCATAACATTACAAGTAAACAAAGCATCCAAGATCCTCAACTCCTTCACCACCACTGCCTTAAATAGGCATTTTGGGAGCCTTGGGTCGAACCACCAACAGTACAAGTCATCCCAATCAATGAGGGTAGGCATAGGTGGTGGAAAGTAGGTGGAGAGGTGACTTCTCCACCCTTGACCCGAGGTGGCAGCCAGTTTTCATCCACCGAACAGACGCGTCTGGAAGACCTTCTAGAAGTCCGAATCAGGGTGGGCCATAGAAAAAGAAAATGGAGCTCCGGATGTCTGATAACCTCCTGTAAAATTTGGGCCCATTTGGAGTTGTGTATTACGAGATATGATCAAATTGGTGGACTGTTTTTCTGGGCCGCAGAATCTGGCCCAGAATTGTATCTCTAACGTGGGCCGCCTAAATGACCACCATGGAGGCCGAATTAGCATTAACTCCTGAAGAGTGATTTGTTCCTGTACATGTCTTCTAGCATCCCACGAAATTTGGGATTAATTGGGCCTGTATGTTGGGCCCCACAGTCTCATCATTGGGCTGGTGTCCAATCTGCCTTCTCCAGAATTGCTTCCTTTCATTGCCAAATATCTCCATCATCCTCCATGAATTCTCCATTGATCCCTGAATCAAACATGATCATATTTAAGTGTAGATAAATTTACAAAAATATCAAATTAAAATATGTATAATTCAATTCCTTAAAATCAGATGAATCATTGGGTACTTTAAATGATGTTCAAAAATGTACCACATAATAGTGCATTTTAAGAAGGTATTACAATCATAATGTGAAATGATGTTCAAAGTGTAAAATGCACTAAAATGGTATTTATGAATAACAAAGAACATGAAAATTAAGTATATTAACAATGAATATTAGCCTCATTTAGTGGCTAATCAACATCCCACCCATGTTGATCACTACTTTCCTAAAATCCACATTATTATGGTGGAGGGTTTCCTTTTTGAACATCCTGGTGGGAGGATGGATGACAGGTTATTGCCTCTTCTTTACTTCCTCTTCTAGAAATTGGTAACCCTAGACTCTTTGACTATATGGTGGTGAGGTTGTGACACCCATGTGTTTGTGGGCGAGGTGTGCTTTCTTAGTGTCTTTGGGAGGAGATACATTGTTCCTTCCTACATATCATCGGGTTGGGGTTGGGGTTTTTGGCCTTTGTGTTTATAGGAAAGATGTGACATGGTATCTGAATTAGGTGTGTCTGGGTAGGTTGTGATAGTAAGGATTCTGGAAGATCCTGATATCATTAGGATGTTTGCTATTAGATATGAGCTATAAACTAGTGGGAAGTTATGCTCAGTACCCAGATATCAATATTATTACTACATTACTTCACTTGACTTGCATTATTTAGTAATCATGCCTTTGTGATGTTTGGTAGATGGTATACCTTGATAGGTGCTTTTGAGTTTCTTCAGTTTTCTCATCGGGGCATCAGTATGCTTCTCCCACATGTGAACAGATGACTTTGGTTTTCCCTACTATGTATTCTATTATTCTCACCCTACATATATAAAACCATTTTCATGTTTCCAAGGATATTACACAAATCATGTTTGAGCTTACAATCTCAGACATTGGGGTTGGTATTTGGGTCACTTCATTGTTTTATTTTGGTATTAAATTAGATTTTTCTTGTATTTTATAGTAGTTTTAATTTAAATATACATTTGGGATGGAATTGAGTTTCTTTAGATATATGATTTTTGAGTTGTCTAAGGTGCATACATAATATCTCTATATCTTGGGTACTATAAAAATTGTAATACCTCCAATTTTTTGTCAGATTTATATATACTTATTGACGGACCCCACCTCGAGGCTTGATGGAGGTGAGACTCGATAGGTCATTATTTCTCATTCAACTTGGAAAAGGAAGGTCTCAGCATCTTTTTATTCTTTCCCTCATCTTGAAGAAGGAGGGTAATGACAGAATGGTATCATAGGTTGATGGTTGAGAGATATGTTGGATTTTGAGTTAAGAAAAGTTAGGATTGAATGGGTTGGTAGGGAAATAGTGTTATCTGGTCTGGGTGCATGAAATGGGACAAGGAAGACCAGCTAGTTCATGGGATTTTAAGGCCCCCAGGGATCTGATATAAGGACATTGAGCTTAATGAACGACTATGTGAGGATGTATTGATTACAGTGTAGAGACATAAAGAAAGATACATGAATCATGATGTCTTGTGTTCTTGTTTGTTTTGATAATTTTTGGGAAATTAAACTACACAATTAGTAAAACCCATTCATAAATAAATTCCATACTACTCTAGATTAGTAATTCCTTTCATACCTTTTAGGTATAGAACCCAGTCATCATCCATGAGTGTCTTAAGCAGTAAAGTATCAACATGCTGAGCAGTGGAAAGTTGATCATGAGGAGGAATACAATCAGTGGGAGAAGACACATTATGTTATCCAGTGACAGGAATTTGGAATGTAGGAATGTAGTGTCCTGGACATGGAGACAGAGGGATTTTTCGAGGTTCTTGTGATCACTTTAAGCTTGGTCTAGGCTATGAACAAGTAATGGGTTCCCCTTGTTGTGATCTAGATGAGTGGAGCATCACATCGGTGGTGGACTCTTTACCTTGGGGAGAGGAATGAGACTTATGTAAAGTGGGTCGACATTGTGAATGAGTTTTGATAGGAATTCCATTCTTTGATGTTGAAGGCAGAGAAGAAACAGGAGTTAATCTTCCTCTAGCATGGGAGTATGTTTGTATGGGAATTGGGGGTCAAGTTCAAGGATCTCCTTCCTTTTTCTCTAGAACTATTTCCTGCTGAGGAGTCTCAGGTGAGACATTTGAAAAAGGGACTATACCCTTCCCTCCATTATTTGGTCACTCCCTTCACCCTAACGATATACATAGAGGTTCATAAGAAGCATGAGGGAGTAAAAATGATGAAATTACAAGGAATCTTTCCATTATAATGTATATTGTCAGGTTCTTCATAGGGGAAGGATGTCAGTAGCAGGTCTCTAGTGTGAGTACCTTCTATGTTCCAGCTGATGGGGAGCCGAATCTAGCTATTTCAGTTCAAATGTTCTGGACCTCTTCCTTTTTCCATACGTTTAGGAAAGATGTTTTTTTCTTATTGATTTCATTGGAACCTTCAAATTTATAGAATATTTTGATCTATGTATGGTGGAGGTGGGAAAGTCCAGCACCTGCTCCAGTAGTAGTTGTCGGCCAGGCTGTTTTAGAAACTGGGATAAAATGCTCCTTCTCTATTGTGGGGAGATGAAGCAGGCACTGCCCATCCTCAGAGAATTCCACAGGGGCCCTGATTCGAGCGTGGTTTTGGCGGAGGCCAACAATATAGGGGCATAGAATCTAGGAATGGTAAATTTCATGATGTACAGGTAGTAGTTCCAGGAGGTCAGATATCATTCGTGGTACAAACAGTTTATTCAGAACTCCTATTTTTTACATGTTTAATTCAGGATCATTACACTCATTTATTTTACTTGGTATATTCCATTCTCTAGGGTTTTACATAGAGATACATTCCCTTACACTGGTGTTAAACACACCGGTTTCAAGTTAGACAAGCTTGTTTGAGGGTTTTTGGGGAGGTAGACTAATGTTGGGGTTTCTTCAGTCTAGCGAATATCTCTTTATTCTACAGATGCATCCATAAGATGTTATCCATGTCATCTACTAGTTTTACTTTATGCATCATGTTATCTAATGTGTTTTAGGAAGAGTTATTTTTTAAAATTTGGGTGGACAATGTGTATTTTTTGTCAGTGAGCATAATTTTCAAGTGTTTAGACGGTGTTTGGAGCTTCTTCATCCATTGTTTGTTGATCTGTCAGTAGAATCCATGGATTCTAGTGTGTAGGAGGTTTCAGGATTTCCAAGGTAATCCTAGGATGTTTTCCCCAAAGAGGTTGTGACTCTACCCCCTGGACGTGACAATGAGTTCAGGATCGGCATACAACTCGGAGCTAGCCTGATTTAGATCGAACCTTATTGGAAGGAACCTTTAGATCTATAGGAGTTGAAGATCTAGATTGATGATCTAATGAAGAAGGGATTTATCCAGACTATTCTGTCATCATAGGTTGCTCTAATATTCATTATGAGGAAGGAAACTGGTGGTATGAGGCTTTGTATAGACTACCGAAGGTTGAATCAGGTAACAGTCAGGAACTGTTACCCTCTCTCTAGGATAGATGATCTTTTTGACATGATGAGGGGAGAAAGTTGGTTTTCTAAGATCCATCTACAATCTGGGTATCACTAGTTGAGGGTGAAGTAGGGTGATATCCTAAAAACTGCTTTTAGGTAAAGGTGTGTGAAATTTGAGTTCTTGGTTATGTCTTTTGGTGTTATGAACGCACCATCCATGTTCATGGATCTTGTGAAATCTTTCTTTTATGACTTCCTGAACTGATTCATTATTGTGTTCATCAAAGACAACCTAGTCTACTTGATGTCAGATGAGGATCATATCAAGCATCCCAGGACTATCTGAATGGTCCTTCGACACCACCAACTCTAAGGAAAGTTATCCAAGTGAATGTTTTATACATGGGAGGTACACTTACTTGGATAGGTGGTGTCTCAATTGGGTGTAGAAATAGACCCTTTATTGTTTGAAGCAGTTTTATCATTAGAATAACCCATGAATGTGTCTAAGGATCATAGTTTTTTTATTCTTGAAGGATATTACCGTAGATGTGTACCTGATGTTTCTTGATTATAATCTCCGTTGATGGGTATAACCAGTAAAGGGAAAGATTTAGGGTTGATTGGGTAGTTTTGGGCAGTATTCGACTACCTGAAACGGAATATGATCAGTGACCCAATCCTCATATTTATTGATGAATGGGTGATGTTTGAGGTATTTTGTGATTCTTGTCTTCTGGGCTTGCAGTGTGTACTCTTGCAGATATAGGGTGTGATCTCCTATGGATCTAGGATGTTATGTCCCCCTGAACATAACTATTCCACCCATAATCTAGATCTTTCAGTGGTCATGTTTGCGTTGGATTTTTGGAAAATTTTTATTACTTGAGAGTGCTTTGTGGTATTCACGGATCAACAGAGTTTTAGGTACATATTTTCCAAGTGGTTTCTGAATTTTTGGTAGTATAGGTGGATGGTGTTTCTCTAGGATTATGAGTTTGAGAAACCCTACACCTATGTAAAGGGGAATTTTGTGAATTATTCTTTGAGTAGGAAGTCACAGATTGAGGTGGTTCAAGAATCTATAGATTCATAGAGAGAAATGGATGAGTTGGATTCCTTATAATTAGATACTAGTATTGATGGTGGAAAAGGATGTAAATTTTAGATGCTTTTGTAGTCATCCTAGAGGAAGCAAGTAGATGTGTCTCATTAGGGAGACTTGGATGCTAAGGTGATGCATGATTATGTTAACTGGGACAATGTTCTGGAGGGATGGTTAGAGGATGGACGAAATTGGATGTTGTTCAATTGGAAACTGTTTCTTCACATGGTGATGCATGTTGGAGTTCTCCATGAGTTTCAAATCTCAGCCCCAGCGGTACACCAAGAAGTATACAAGAAGTAATGTGGCTTTAGGTAACAGTTCTGGTGGCCCAGGATGAAGTGGACAGTGGTGGAGATTTTGGCAAGGTGCCTAGTGTTCTAGTAGGTGAAGGATGAACACCATTTTCCCAGTGGTTTATTGCAGGCATTAGATGTTCCCAAGTGGAATTAGGATTACATGTCAATGAATTTCTTCATAAGTTTTCTGAGGCCTTTGGAAGGGTGCGATGAAATTTGGGTAGTAGTTAATCGTTAGACAAAATCATATCACTTCATAGAGATAAATGAGTCGAGTGTAGTGGATGCCTTGTCGTCGAGGTATGTAGACGATGTGGTGTGGCTTCATGGAGTTCCAATATACCTCATATCAGATTGAGATACATATTTTATGTCTCAAGTCTAAAGGGGAATGAAATAGACCATTGGAACTCAGTTATGCCTCAGTGCTACTTCCAACCCTCATACAGATGGGAAGACCTAGAGGATCATCGAGAAGGTGGAGTACATGCTGAGATCATGTGTCTTGGACCTTAGTGGGTATTGGGTGAAACATTTTTCCTTGTTATAGTTTTCTTACTAAAATAGATATCACTCTTCCTTTGGCATTTCTCTGTTGGAACATTTATATAGAAGACGGTTTCATTCACCCTTCTGTGGGGCAGAAGTTGGGGAGGTAGTTGTTCATTGTCTTGATGTAGTGTAGAGTACGACATGGAAGGATCCACTTTTCCATGAGAGGATGAAGGCTGCACAAGACCCTAAGAAGTCATATTCCAGTCATAGGAAGAGGTCCTTGGAGTTCAAAGTTAGGGAACTCATGTTTTTAAAGGTTCACCCTCAGCGTGGGTAGCAGAGGTTTGGAAGAGGGAGTAAGCTTTCTCCATGTTTCATTAGTCCCTTTGAGGTGTTGGAACAATCTGGTGTGGTGGAATACTTGTTTTAGTTTACACCATGGTTTAGAAGGATCCATGAGGTCTTTAATGTCTCCCAGCATCATTAGTATCAACATGATGACTCCCATGTCATTCATTGGGGAGCATTGAATATTGAGGATGAAAAAACGTTTGTGGAGAAGTTAGTGGATATCCTGGATAATCATGATAAGGTGGGGTTTAGATGGACCATTCCATTGATTCATGTGTTGTGGAGGCATGGTGGCATGGAGTTGTGTATTGGGGTGTGAGATATGTAGATGTGTCCCAAGTACCCATAATTTATTGAGTTTTTTTATTTGTTTTGATTTGTGATGTAGTGCATGAACATTTTTTTATGATATGTGTAGTTTCCTTATTCTGTAGTGCGTGATAAAGTCCTAACTTGTGAAAAGGGGGAACCTTGATTCTTAATCAATATGCATTAATGTGGATTTGATTGAACCCATGAGGATGAGTCATTTCCTCCCTAAGAAGATTGTATTTTGACATGGATGAAAGAATTACCTAATCCATGTATTTGTACTGTGTAACCATTGGTGTTTATGTGGCCATTTGGGTTAGCATATGTGGGAGTTATTTTTCATGTATAATGAGGTTTCACTTCATCTTTAATACAACATAGGGTGGTTTATCGTTGATAGGTATCTCACGTGGGGGTTGTTTGGACCCCTCTTTATTTAGGGGGTTTGTTTTGAATTCTAGGTGGAGAAAATAATTTGAGAGGTATCTGATGTAATGGTTTGGACCTTTGTGGTCCATTACTTTTTCAATTTCCGTTGTCTGGGGTGTTCTTAGAAGAAATGGTGTCTCATTTCATGTTTTTTTCCAAATTTCCATTTTTTTCAAACGGTGAGTTATGAATCGGTGAGTCGCGTTGGTAGCTCCATGATTGTGGGTTGGAATTGGAAGCTCAGGGTTGGTTACACAGGAATTGGTGAATTAGGGCATCGTTAGGTCAAGGCATTGAAGAATCCAGGCATTGGTAGGTTGAGGCATCAGTGGATCAGGGCGTCGAAAGGTTGAGGTGTCGGTAGGTCGGGCATCAGTGAGTCATGTTAGTAAATCCCTATCAGTGAGTCACTACGGTGGCTCAGCATCAGTGGCTCATCAATCAATGATCCAACCATCGTTGACTCACATCTATGACTCACCAATGGGTGACTCATTTCCTTTTTTTCCTAGTTTTTTTAGTTTCACCGTTATGATGTTTCGTTTAATGATAAATGATTTAAATTCTATTTTTAATGATTTTTTGGACCTTTTAAAATTGTATATATATTCTAAAACCTCGAAGATTCCTTTGACTCATAAACCATTTGATATTGACAATGATCCAACTTAAATGAATTTTGATACATTTTTTCATGTATATTTAGGATTTAGATTTTCAAAAGTTGAATTCCTCTTTTCCTTTAAACCCTTCTTTTTTACCTTGGTGGGCGGATAACCTTTCTTCCACGATGAGTTGTGCACATGTGGTGTAGCAGTTTGTTCGGTTTTACCCTGGATTCTTTCCTACTACTCGTTTGACCCACTGTTTTGGTGAAAAGAAGAATTTTTGATCTTTTATTGTCCAATTTAGGGATTTTGTTTTCTCTATTTTAATTATGCATTATGTGGGGTGGTTGTTCTGATATCTTCTTGTGGTTATGGTTGAAACCAATACAATGAAGATAATAATAAGTAATAAATAAAGCTCATGGGAGTAAAAAGATGATGATAGCTTTGTTTTATATGTTATCTCAGATCTATGTAGTGAATTGTATGGGTTGTATTCTTCTGAAAAGCATCTTCGTTTGTGCTCTCTATTTGCGCACCTGTATGAATTTTGAATCACTCCTATAATAATTTGAAATCAGTTAATCACATGTATTAGGTAAGGTATATGGATTCCCCAAGATCAAAATTATTCTACGATCAACCCTTTTTTATCAATTTTAATTAAAGTAAGATGGTTTCCTAAATCTGAATAAACATTGCCTTAGTGTGTTTTTGCGTTGTGTTCGGTTCTCATCATCCATATATTTGTTCTATTGATGTGGTCATATGTCTAGGAGTGTGATTATGAGTATGCAGATGCATGTGGGTGAAAAGGAATCTAAATTTTATAAATTAGTTTATTGATGAATGGATGAACTTTTTATGTGGTGGTATTATATCAGGGAATTGGTTCGGAATTGGGGATTCAAGACTAGGTTGTGTCATGTTTTTGTTTATGGATGTTCTGGGAATGATGTTGTTATGTAGAAGGTCTTCTGAGTGGGGATGTGATGAGGAGTGTTAGGGGGTTTACTTATTGGTATCTATAAAAGGGATGCATATCTTTGAGAATGATTGTGGCAGTGGTTGAACGATTGTTCAAGAACGGGGAGTGTGTAGTGGGACTCCATGATGGTTTAGTTTTGTTATTTTTCATGATATTGTACTTTTGGTACAGCTGGGCAGCCGAGGATTGTTTAAAAGGGATAATTTTTTAAGAATTATGTTTTACCTTTTGTGGTATTTTCTCCCAAGGTTTTCAGGGACTCAGTGAAGTTTGTGTGGGTTGTAATGCTACTTATGTTGCGTTGTGTTTGGTATTTTCTTGGTAATGGATGGAATAAAAAAATAAATTAGTTGTAAATTCAGAATATAAATGGTTATATTAATTGGTAGGGTATATCTTTTGAGTTGTGTTTTTAGTGAAGTGGAGTTCATTTATCCACTTACATAAGTGACCGTCGTTCGGGGTGGTATGTGCATATGGGGTTGGTGGAAATGGACATGTTGTGTGGGATGGTAGATTGTTTTGAAAACCCATAGTTTGGGCTAAGTGTTTGGTACATATATATATATATATATACATATAGTTAGTTGTGATTTCAATGTGGACCCCACCCTTGTTGTGTACTATATACCGAACACCACCATTGTTATGGGGGAGGGTGTCTTTTCCCAACATCCTTGTGGGAGGATGGATTGTTAGTTATTTTCTATTCTCTACTCCCTCTTTTAAGAATCAGTGTCCCTAGACTCTTTAGGAATATTGTGGTGTGGTTGTGAGGCTCTGATGTTTATGGGTGTGGTGTGCTTCCCATGTGTCTTTAGGATGATAGATGTTGTTAATTTCAAGATGTCTTCTAGTTAGGGATGTTGTTTTTGGGCCTGGTGTTTCTAGGTGATAAGTGATCTGGTATGTGTCCCAGGTGTTTGTGGGAAGGTTGTGATAGTGGTGCTTGCGCAAGAGTATGGTAGCCTAATGATGTTTTACATTAGAGATGAGCAGTGAACAAGTGGGAAGTGGTGTAGGGTACCAAAATATCAATGTGCATACTAATTTACATTACTTTATTTGTGTTATTTAGTGATCATGACTTGGTTAGGCTGGGGTCGATAGTATACCATGATTTGATTATTTTTTATTTTCTACTTTTTTCTCACAGAGGCATCAGTATGCTTCTCCCACTTGTTCACGAGTGACTTTTCTTTTCCCTTATAAGTATACTTGTATGCTCACCCTATATATATAAAACTTTTTTTAGATTTCATGGGATGTTACATAGACTGTGTGGTACCTTACTAGTTCAGTCATTGGGGGTGGTTTATATATCATTATTAGTTTTTTGGTACTTCCATTCTAGTTTACATGTATTTTATGGAACATTTACTTTAAACATGCATGTGGGATAGATTTTGGTTTCTTTATTTATATATGTATTGGAGTTATCTTAGGTTAATACATCTTATCATTGAATCATTTTTTCAAAAAAAGTGTAATGCCTCTCATTTTTGTGATATTTCTATACCCTTGTTGATGGTCACCACCTCAGGTCCTATTGGAGGTGAGACTTAGGGGTCTTTATTTTTCCTTAATATTGAGGAAGGAAGGTATTGGGATCATTCTATTCCTTCCCTTATCTTGAAGAAGGCGGGTACTAACTTGTTGATTTGAAATTGACATAAATATTGCATTCAAAAAAAATTCAAAAACTAAAAATGTATTAAACCATTAATTAAATATTCATTGATAAAAGGTTAAAAAAAATTAGAACCTTCTTTGAAATAATGGGTTTTGATGAAAAATGATTTACCAGTGAAGAGAGAAATAATATTGGATTTTTTTAACTACATTTTCTTAATCATTTTTTTTATCAAAGAGTGCAAATAGAAATATTACTTGAAAATTTTCATTAATAATAATATTTTATGAATATATTGGTTTTAATATAGGAATATCAAATAATTCATCCAAAGGGATACATAAAAATAAACAATCCTAAATATTTATGAGATTACGAAATAAATCCTCAAAACCCTGTTATCTTCTGAATTATAATCCCCATTAAATAAATGAAATAAAATGAAAATTTAAATACTATGAAGAAAAATATATTCATGATATAACATTTAAAAGGGGGTTTATATACATCAAAAAATGTAAATTTTTTGTGAATATGTCATATATTTCACATATGTAAAAATGATATGAGAAACACTTACCATTGGCGTGATTTCCATTATACGCATATATAACTCATATATAATGGTTTTAATCATGTTATTAGTTTATGGTAGATCCATAATCATATTTATAAGATCACATATTAACTTCATGTATTGTTTTTTTACTTGTTTGATAGTAATATGTCATTTTTTTCTTTTTTTGGGTGTTAGTTATCATGTTTTCTCATGCATGTTTTTTAAGAATGTTATTACTTTTATGAATATGATATATATATATATATATCATAACTATAATTATCATAACATAAAAAATATATTATATTTACTACTTATATAAATATTTATATCCATTGATGAATGTTTCACACTAATCATTAATCACATCCCTTCATACATATGGTAGGTCAAACATATGAATGAGTGTTGGTATCATTCCATGAAATAGTAAAATACTAAGAAAGTGGGTGATATAGTAAATTTATAAAATAAATATCATCTCATATATGTATATAATTTATTCAATAATTTTTTTCTTATTAAATTCTATGTAATGGGTAACTGAAAAATGAATAACATCACTCTATAAAGAGGTAGTCCATTGTACACATGAGATATGTTATCAAATTTGAACTGGAAAGGAATGTATGGATTTATTTTTGATATTAAAATTAATGAATTATAGTAATATCATATATATCGAATACAAGTGTTATATTAATTACAAAATCAATCGTTGAAAGGTGTTGATAGAAATCAAACTAGATTTGTTCATGAGGTGGTAGACTGCCATACATCGGATCGATGGTTTTGTTTTTCCATTTGATAGATGTGGATATGGATAAATATTATATCATAAACATAATACCATCAAGGTATATGAAATATTATTCTTTTGTTAAATTTATTTTCATAAATAATAGAAGGTAGAAATATAATATAGAAAATTGAAGAGTTTTCTTATGATAATTACCTTCTCTAAGAGAACCCACATTTGGATCTACTCTTAAAGAACATAAGGATGGTATTTTGGGAGGTCTTGAAGCTATAGAATAAGCATAATTATTTTTAGGGGTTATTTTGGTAGGGATTTCTTTATACAATGTTTTAAGGGGTGTTGATATATGAGGGGAGGAATTTTCATTTTATAACCGGGGAAAGGGTACCATGTGGGATATTGCATGGAAATTTTTAAAAAGAAACTAGAATGGTAAATTAGTTCACATTAATAAATCTCTAAAATAATATTAGCTTTTATTTTTTGATAGGTTAAGGTGGAAATATGTTCTGACAATAATATTTTTACAAGTTTGTAGGCCAGGTTAACCCATATAATCTTAGTTTAACGCCATGGAAAACCCATTTTTACCTCACCTATGTTAATTAATAGTTTCATCATTTAATATTTATTTTTTTAAAAAAATTAAATGGAAATATTACATCATAAAAATTATAACACTTCCCAATATTTAATCTATTTTTATAAATTTAATAAACATAAGGGGTAGAATTTAAATTAAAATTTCACCTACAATCACGTCGAATTAGTGGTTTTTAAAATTGAGAATTCTCATAAGTATAGAATGTTTTAATATCAAAATTAAATATGAAATAAATTTAAAATACAAAATTAGTTATATTTTAATATTAATTAACAATTTTTAATTTTGAAATTTTAAAAATATATTTTGTCAAAGTAAATATTTTAAATGAAAATGTTGTATTTAGAAAAAGTCACCATTTTTCATTATTCATAAAAAATGATTCATTTGAAAAAAAAATATTTACCAAAATAGAATTTTGACATTCTTATTTAAAAATATATATTTATTTCATCAAATAAAATTTCTAAAAGATATGAAGATATTTATATATTATATGCTCAAAGTGAAACTAAGCATCCTTTTAGAAAAATATAGATTTTCAAAATATGATTCTTTTACTTTAAAATGATTATTATTTTATATGTAATCAGAACATAACCATGGAATTTATTTTATAGATGTTTAAACCATCAAATATTCAAAATTTACTAAGAAATATTTCTATATCTAACTTAACGGATATGTTATAATGGTCATGTTTAAATAATAATATTTTGATAGAGTATCATGATTCTCTTAAACTGTGTTTTGTGTATCGCAAGCTATCAAAGAGATTAGAATTATTTGAAAATAAATTTATTGTAATGAATCAGGATGTTATATTCTCTTCTAAACATGGTGTTTTGTGTCGTACCAACTTTAAACCAATATTTTCCTATTTTAAAAAACTCAGGTTGTTAAAAAAAATTAAAGAGCCATTTAAGATAATTTTTCACAACTAATTCTAAAAATAAAATAAAATATATAATATATAAAACTTAGGTGTGTTTAAAATAAATTTTAACACAACCAAATACAATGTAGAAAATTCTAGTTTAACCTTAACCGTAATAATTAATTTTTACCCTTTTTTACTACTATTTATCACAAACATTTATGTTCACCTTACTAACTAATATAAATTATGATGTTTAAAAATATGGAATCCATTTTAACAAATTAAATTCATATTAGTAGAGGAATTTAATTTAAAATTAATCCCACAAGTGTAAGAAAATGGACTTCCAAAGAAACATATTTCTTAAATATAAAGAATATTTATATCAAAATTAAACATAACATTGATTAAAATTACAAAAATAGGATTATTAATAATATAAATAAAACTAATTTTTCATTAAAAAAATTTAATCAATATTTAAATTTATAAATTATTTAAAATAAAATATAATTTTTTTTAAAAAATTATTTATCTCTCATCCACAAAAATTTATTATTTTATGAAAATTATCATAAATTAACTCCCATATAAATTTAAAATTTTGATTTTAAAAATTATGTAAAATTGATCAAATAAATTAACTAAATGTTCTGTAAATTAATTCTAATATTTTATCACAAAAATCAATGAAATCTTTAGTAAAGAAAACCAATTTTTGGAATAATAAAATGACCTCTTTAAAAATTAGGTTCTTATTTCCAAATAAAAATCAATAAATTTATATTTGGAATACTATCTATATATATTACTTAAATCATTAAATCTAATTACTACCTACCAATTTAACAGCTAGGTTATAATGTCCATATTTAAATGAAATATTTTATGGGTATTTAAGCTCGGTTTTGTGTCACGTACCTTCTATGAACAAAATTTTCATCATTTAATATATCAGGGTGCTACATTAACCCCTAAATAAATTGATTCCTTGAAATTATAGATTGATTTTAGAAATAAAGGGTTTTATATTTGAAAATACCTTACTAGGTTACCCATATCACAAAAATAGAAAATAAAACATCTTCTTGAAAATATAGAAAAGAAAATTATGAGGGTTATCACGAATAACAAATAACTAGGTTTTCAAATAAGATAACATTAGTTGCATGTGATAAGTTTGAAAAAGAAATAATGTCCATAGATTAGTGATCCTAAGAAAGTGAATGATCATGATAAAGATAATGACCATAGAATCATAAACCAAAAAGGTGAGGAAAACCCATCAATTCATCAAAAATGATTGTAACAAAATAAATTTTTTTCCTATTATAATTTCCCTAGATTTTAGGTATTAATTTATGATCTAGAAAAAAATTATAAAAAAATATAAATACTTGACAATAATAATTTCTTCCTATAATCAATTTCAACCACAATATTATCTTTTCTCCAAATGAAGAGTAATAAAGATGAATATTTCATGCCTGATGCACTAAAATTATCTTAAATTAATTCACATAATCTAAAAATGGATAAAAATATATTCCTTATATCATTAAACATTATGTAAAACCAAAATGGTTAGAATAAGACAGAATAATATGTTAAATGTATAAACCTTCATGTTAATAATTAATTTTAGAGTTCAAGTTATGTCATTCCATTAGTATTTAACCTTAAAACCCTTTGAATTTATATCCAAAAAACTATAAAACTAAAAAACAAAAAAAAGAATCTTTATTTCCAAATTCAACAAAACATATATTCCATAATGTTGATCTAAATGTCACACACTAAATATATAAATACCATGATCATATATTATCATGAAACATGGTAATGGCCAAAATAACAATAAACCCTCAATGAAAACAAACATTCTTACCAAAATTTACTCTCTCAACATTAATTACATAAAATAAATTAATGTAGAATTTGTTCCATAAATCCATAAATATTGTAAAATTAAAAAATATACCATCAAATAACTAATCATCTCAACGTTAAACCATATCAATCATCTATTTATCTCAACTGTTATTATATAAAAATTAGTCATCTGTTAAGGGAAATATTTCCCTGAATAATTCATTTCCAAAAAAATATCATCATACCATAAATAGCCTTCTTAGGGATTCAGTACTATTGAATACATGCTTTCGAATCCTTAAGGAATAAATCACTGAGGATAAATATTTAGATGATTAATGATTCCTATAACTAAAACATCATGAATACAACACATTTACAAAATAGTTATCAAATCCCTATTTATATACACTTTAATACTTACACTTCATCAACTAACATTGAATATACATTTCCTTGGACTTGGATTTATCCCTTGGACTAGGGAATTACTTGGATAACTCTTTTGTTCCATGTAAATAAGTGATTGAACCCATCATAACATTCATTCTCCATGGAAATAATTCCTATATAAAAAAATCCCCTAATTCCTTTTATACATTCTCTTTAGTGACCCTTTCTAAATATAGTATTGTAAGGAAATTTATCCTTCTTTACTCCACTGTCTGTACTACCAAAGCTCTTAAAAGACACTATTCTTCTCCTCTTTATAGAGTATAAAAGTGGGTTAATGATTATGTTGTTAATCATATATCTTGTTAAATATTTAGTAATTAAAAAAATATATTTCTCTCTGGTCATAAACAAATTTGTTTTCTCATAATAACTGCATTTTCCATCACATTAAGTGTTTGAATGATTCATCATAGTTCTATCAATTGACTGAAATGAGAAAGCATTTCATGTGAATCAATAATCATTGAGTGAGACCACATTATAATTTATAGTATTTCTAAATCATGAAAACTTATTTTCAATATAAATTTCTATATTTTTAACATATATCATTGATTGATATCATCTAATAAAATCATTCAAAATTATCTATAATGAAAATATTAATTAACTCAATCATATCACCATAGAGTGTCAAACCAGGTGTACTTTAAGGGAACAATCATTGTGCACTATAATGATGGATGGGATATAATGGAACAAAAAAATTCAAGGTTATTACCCCTAAATGAATATATTCGCAAACTATATCAACTTATATTATCCTTATAGGATCATATTACTCATAAAATCACATGATTTGTTTCTTTCAAAAACATTAGGATTTTTATAAAATTTAAACTTATTAATATGGGTTTCACAGAAGTCCTCTAATCCTAATCTCAAATTATTAACTAATCATGTCTTTTGATATCAATTATAACAACTTGAGATTTTTTTACTTGAATATGACACTTGTGTATATGAATATTCAATACATTTAATAAATAAACACCTAAAAACTATAAATAATATGTGTCTTTAGATATTAGATAAAAAATCATATTATTTCATCTACGTTTATAAACATCACCCATAAATATATTATCACATAGTAATAGTATTATAAATTCCCTACATAAAACTTATTTTATAACCCATTGAAAGAAAACATATGAAAGAGTGATATTAGATGCTCAGTATGGTTAACCAAGTTTGATATCAATAATTATATAGGTATTACATGAGTATAACGGTATGATAACATGGGATTAACATTTGAGACGCATACCCTGCATATTAAATATCTTAATAATAAGTCATTGAATAAATCATCGTAGTTCATAAGAGATAAATCCTAAATTAAATAAATGAACATGAGCCATGAGTGCATAAAATAAATATAGTAATCTGGTGTAAAAGAAACATATAACATTTTGAACATGTATTAATATAAATAGGTTCACTCAATATGTTTAGTACCTGAAATCGGGTCCTGTCATAAATATATGGACTTTAAAAACCAGTCCATGAAAAATATTTTGTACATTAAAGCCAACTATATTCATAAGCATATAGACCTGAAATCAAGTTCCTTGCGTGAAATCCAAAAAATGTAATCACGTTCATTTAAAAAATATTTACCTACTGAGTTATCCATATATACCCATTGCATTAGAAGGATATATAATTTTCTACCGACCTTTCACATGATGAAAGTAATACATATATGTGAAAGAAAATTAAATATTTGTCATCGTATAATAACACATGAAAAGGAATCATGTTTCATTATAATTATATCATGAAATAACCCATGAGAAAGAAATGGGTTTCAAAAATATCTTGTTATTATAGTCATAAGAAATACAAAAAGGAATAAGTTCATTATAATTAGATTACATACAAATTAAAACATAAATATCATTATATTATTTTATCATAGAAGAAAATGCTACTTTAAAATGCCACTTGGATATTTTCATGAGGAAAATACTCTTCCCTCATTGATATCACATACATAAAATAAAAAAATCATAGTATGAAAGGAAAAAATTTTATTTTAAAATAAACTTTTAAATTTTTAAATGAATCTTTACATCATTGAATATTAATGAAAATTATGTTTTTTTATTCTATATATGTTAAAATAAATATTCCTTTCATATTTTTGGTGAAAATGAAAAGTACCTTATTCAAAAAATTAAATGAAGATTCATTATAAACCAAATATTTTAAAACTAATTAATGTGTAAATTAGTTTAAAAAATTATAATATAATATTAAAAACATTATTTAATACATTTTTAAAATCATGGATAAGGAATAAAAAATATATCTTCCAAAATAGACAAATAATGTTATTTTACATAAAAACATTCTTTTGATCTAATAAGATATTAAAGGGTGGAAAATAAAATGAAAACAAGTAATATAATGAAATTACCATAATGTAATAATACTCATGAGATTATTGAGACATTGATCAAAAAATTTCCTCATTTTATGGATAATAAAAAAACAAACTTGATAAACAATGAGATTAAAACATAAACTTCATTCCCCTTTCGTAATTGTTGAATCATAATCGCCATGAATGAATAAAAAATAAAAACTGAAATATATTTAATATAATTTTATTTGTGATATAACATTTAACATGGTCTATATATAAAAATATTAAAATAATATATGATCAAAACATATCATATTTCTCATAGAATACAATTTGAGATGACAAACCCTTATAGCTTTAGAAATATTTGAATCAAAACCACTTGAAAGATAGAACCCTATAGAGGTTTCATAATGACAATAATTTTAATGAAAGAAATTATAAAATAAATTAATGAGTATAATATATACAATAAAATAGAAAAAAAAATTCGAATATGAAATATGTCTCGTATAAATAAAATTCAAAAGAGAAACCCTTACCTTAGGTGTGACTACCATAATATGTGTTAGAAAACATAGTACAATAAATATAAATTTTCTATAAAAATATCTTATAAAAATTATAATCTATATATAATATAATATATGATTTACTTATAACCTTTTACCACCTTTCTTTCAATTCTTTATTAAAATCACAATTCCTTGTGATAACTACTTCATTTTGATCATGTATGTTTTGGTACATTATTTTTTGTTATTTAATATGATCAGGGATACATTATAAATAGTATTTTATTAATAATATAAATATAATATATATTTATTATAAAAATTTATATATTCATCTATAAAATTACAGATAAAAAAATCGATAACACCATCCATCGATATGGTAAGTTGTACGTACGCAAGGACATTGTCTCCATTTTTGGATGGATGTAGTGAAAGAAAAAAAATAATAATTCATCTTTACAAAATAATTTTTTATCATATTTATATTATATATTTTTTAAATATATTCTTATTATAATATATGAAAATATATAATGAAATATGGTTCACAACACTTAGTTGAAGTGATAGACCAAACGTACAAATGACCAATAATATCATTTTCCAACAGATTAGAAGGTCGGAATATTTATATGAAATTATAATTCAAAAATAATAATTAATTAACAAATATCTAATAAAAAAATTATATACATCATTATATTTAGTAGTGATAATTAGTGATGGATAAATAATTACATTAGTTCTTAAGGCGGATTTCCACTATACAAATGACTGATGGTTTTTTTTCACGGGATAGTCAGAAGTAGTTGTATGTTATTCCAATAAAATAATGAAATAAGAAACAATTCGAGATATAGATTTTATTATATCATCCTAGTTGAATTATATGTAAATGAGGTGAAATAAGAAATGAATCAAAAATCAATGGTTGAGAAACGTTCCAATTTCCCGAACTACCTCTTCCAGATTTCACCCAATGAAATCCTAAGAGAATTTTCTATGAAACCAAAGGCTTACACGAAATGGGAAGGGTTTTAAGTTATTAATTTGGTTGATTATTATCTAAGAAAAAATTATTTTTGGAGTATGATTAAAATAGGAGAGGTAGAGACCTTTTATTTATGAGAAGGAGTGGCATTTTGGTAAATACCCATAAAAATTCAATAAGGGGAATTCAATCTTCACACATGTTCTAAAAGAATTTATAAATTATGAAGTGTTGGGAATATATGATTTATATAGACTCATATGTTAAAAAGAAAAATGTTATAAATTTTTTATTCCCTTTTCCTTTACGGTTATTTACATTTACCATTTTAGTTTTCACCATGATTAGTAGCTTTTTTAGACAGGTAATTTATACTTTAAGACTAAAAATAAACTAATAATGATTAGATAATTTTGATTTAATTTCTATATATTTTAAATCCATTTTATAAAAAAAATACTTTTGTGTGTTGAAAATGTATCTTAACAGCAGCACATGTAACACACAACACTCAATTTTAAATTAAACTATGGTAATAAATTTTTTATTGTTTCAACTATTCATGATGAAAAAAATTAAGTTTACAATTTTATCAAATTATTATTATTATAACTAAAAATATATTATATATATTATAGATTAAATTCAAAAATAGAGTATAATTTAATTTAAAAATAAACCCAAAAATTCAGTTAGTAGCAATTTTCCAAAGATAAATTTTACATCAAAATTAAACATAAAATTGGATAAAATATCTTTTTGGATTAATAATAATAAAATTAAACTATTTTTTTTCATAACCATTTTAAATAAAATTTATCTTACTAAATTAATTATTTTAAAAGTTTATTTTTAATAAAAATTTATGTATTATTTATTCATTAAAAAATAAAATTGTTCATAAAATTAAAGTTAATTACTGTAATATAATTTTCGCATGTTGATTTAAAATATTAAGCCAATTTTAATTCTTTTAAATATCCATAAACATATTTATAATATTTCCTCCCAAAGTTAAATAAAAAATAATTTTTACGAAAACATATTTTCTGATGAATAAAATGGATTCATTATAAATTTGGAGCATATTTCCTTAGAGTTTATCAATACATATATATTGAGTTATTTATTTATATATTTTTCATAGATAAGTTAATACTATTCATACCCACCAAATTAATGACTATTTTATAAAATTCTAATTTAAATAATATATTTTTTATGCGATTTAATCTCAGAGTTGCATGTCGTATATGCTATCGAGAATAATGATCATCTTAAAATCTTCGCGTATTAAAATAAAGATCACATGGTAGTAAAATTCATAAACACTCATAAAATTTATGGATTTTGTCTCCCTAAAATATGAAATGGGTATTTATTGGTTTAGTTCCCAATTTCATCTAAATGTTTCCACTTCAATATATGCATAGATTATACTAATTTACATATGATTTATCACACCATGACTATAATAATTTTTATCCACCTTATAACTTTATCACTTATTTTTTAAAAATATTTCCATTATTATGTTTAAAGGTAATCCTATTATTCAATACCTATATTTAGATTCAAGGATAGAATAATTATTTAATCTCATATAGCCATAAATTTGTATATAAGTTCATGTTTCCAAATTCCCTTGGGTTCTTTCTATATAAATGTTGGGTGAAAATATTATTGAATGGAATTTTTTATATGTGAATATTGGTTAGATATTTTTTTATTCTACAATAATAAATTTCAAATTGTATAGGGTTACCATCACATGTATGATAAGGCCCATATTTGTTATCCTATTATGGTCGATTACATATATTTCAATGGTACATTACATGTAGGAGGTATAAAAATTATTCTAATCATGTGTATGATGGTCCAAAAGATTTCTTCTAGTAGTCTAGTAATGAATTATTTGGTTATGAAATCCATAATGATTAATGGGTTGATATTACTAGGAATATTTATTAGGATGGATGTAGTTTTTAGTATGATTAATTTTTGAGAAAAGGGGGTCAATAATTCTCACCTTATGGAAGTAAAAATGTTTAACACACAGAAATATTACAATGGATATATCATTCAATTCTTAGACAGTATGGAATTTGAAATAACAAAAACCTGGTTGTACATGTGATAGATATGGAAGTAATTAGTGTAAATAAATTTCCACACTCACCTAATATGTTTGATACTAAGGATACCATGGGTAAAATCCAATGGTTTGTTATAACTTCTATGACTAGTGAGATAATGACACTAGATGATGTAAATATGGACAAATTATGAATGAATAATAAGGTAACTGTAACAATGCTAGAAATTTTTTCCATGCTATGAAACATGTTTTCAATTTTTGGTGATATCTCATTAGGTATTTAGAATAATTGTAGATGTCATGTTTTAGGGTTTAGAATGAAAAAAGAGACATACTAAATGAAAATATTAGCAGAAGACCAAGTGAAGGGCTCATGGAGTGGGAATACAATGTACTCATATGAGGGAAATTTTGAGTATGATACTTGATATATGTCAATAATTTCTGAAGATAATGTAATAGTTGATGAATATCTTCAATAATGATTGATTAATCTGATGATGAATGTAGTAGATTTATGGGAGGGGTGAATTCATGTTAATAGGGGAAAAATATTATACATTTTAAATATTACTAAAATATATATATACTTTTTATGATTCTATATGTAGTAATGTATGATAATTTGTTTTAATACCTTAATTACTATACTACGAAGGATAAGCAGTTTATCCAATATACATTGTAAATTTCCTAGTTACATTAATTTTAAAATATTTAACCCCATATACAGGCTGAAAAAGTGGGATGAAAGAAGGCATAATAGGCTTCAAAAATGGTACCACTCATAAATTTATATTAGTTTTCTAGTATTTAAACTTGGTACATACCACAATGATGACTATACCGTGGTTTTTTTACCTCATTTAATCTATTAATGATCAAGAAAAATTATATTATCTTAATCCTCACATATATAACAGTGTTTGGAATCCTCGATATGATTCCCCAATTGATGATAATTATTGAATTCAATTTTTATGTGGTTATATTTTTTAGTTTTGTTTTGGATCTATTGGTCTCATAGTATTTATTTTTTTAGGTTCTCACTAGACACCTAAAATAATTTTCTTCCTGAATTAAAAAAACTCATTTGATATTATATTATGAGAATGATGAACCATCTTGTAAAAGGGAGAGAAAATTGGTGATTAAGACTAATAATTTATTAAATTACCTATTAAATATAAGAAAGTAAATATAGCCATATAATATGGATTCAAAGAAAATTTGGTAGGTTCAATATTTTTTTAATAAAACATACTTTTAAAATAGAATAATTTGGACATGTCTAAATCTAACGTCAAAATTTTATTCAAGTTATAAGATTAATAATGGAAAAATGATATTGTTGAAAAGATTAATTTTTTTAAGAATTAAGATGATCAATTGAAAAATAAATACCAGAATAAATTGATGTACAATATTAAGAAGTTTATATTGAAAATTATTCTTCAATGATATATATGTATAATTCAATTTTTTTGGAAAAGAATAATAATTCTTAGAAATCAATAAATTCGACTAATCTAAAATTTAAAAAATTACTAAAATGGTGATATGAATGTTTTAGAAAATATGATTACTATAATGAATAAAATATAAGTATTATACTATAATTATAGTTAGAAAATAATATCCAATGGTTATGATAAATATTTAGAAGAATAGGAAGAGATAGAAATCGGACAATATGTATTTCACAAAGTGAAATATTCGTTTTATATGATATAAAAATGAAGATTACTCCTCAGTCAAGCACCCAATACATCATTTGACATACTCAGATACATTTTTGATAAACACAAGTTAGAAACTGGTGTTATAGTATCAAAACATAATAACTGGTACATACTTAAATATCGTATAATAATAAATATTTCAGTGGTATTAAAATAAAAAAATATTTTGAATAATAAAACAACTAAACTCAAATAATGAATATGTAGATTGAAATATTTTCATAAACTAAAAAATAATAACATTATTGATACAAGAGTATTAGAAAAATAACAAATAACTAAAATTAAACTACTACCAACAATATCTATGTTCTCCTATTGTCCATCTTTAAATACCTTACTATCACAGATGAACAACATGAACACGAAATAGGAGAAAGAATACCAGAACCATGGAACCTCAAAAAATACCAAAAGAGATGTATATGTCAAATGTTTTATGATGGGTGTGAGAAAAACTAATCCCATTAAGATCCCAAAAATCAATATTTTCTATTCATTTTATGGTAAATTTCATTTTATGCATTTTTGAAATAAAAATACATACTATTTTTCAAATACATGAACAAAAAAATATCACATGCATAACAATTACATAATCATTCCATTAATATTTCCCTAAAAATAAAAACTATCAATTTAAAAAAAATTCTAATAGATCCTCCTTTATTAGAATTCCAATTTAATGTCTAATGTCAAAACACATTTTTTACTTATATTTTATCTTTATAATTTAAAAAACAAAATTAAAAAATTATAAAACAAATAGTAATTCACTACATCATTAATGATATAAAATAGGTAATATAAATATAATATTATATATATTTCAATCAAGATATGAATTATATTTTAATATTCTATATGGATTCACCAAATATCTAGGGAAACACACTAGGTCCAAATGTGACACCATTCATAGACATTAGCAAATACATGGGTCTAAGTCACTGCCTATGTTGTGTCCTAAAACACTAAAGGAAATTGACAATCCTACACATAAAATCATGTTATTACTCCCCATATGTCTTATATCACAATAGAGGGAACACTTTTAACATGTGACTATCTAGTGTTGCATAAGTTTAAATGTCTCCCCAAGTGACCAGTGATCACTTGAATATAAAATAAGAGGATGTGGGAATTCAAAAATTTCAAATGATAATCATGATATTATAATATATATCTCCCCTAACCTCAAACACCCTCACAAGAAACACTCATTTTTATGTCATTAAAAAAGGAAATAAATTTTACCATGGGGGTCACAATCTATGTCAAACAAGGGGCTCAGAATGAGATCACATATATTCCAAGTAAAGAAATTGAAACGTTCCAAATTACTAATAAAAAAATATACTCAGGTTTGCATGTCTCATTATTTGATTAGAAAAATACTATCTAAATATAATTAATTTAAATCATCCAATGTGAACCATGTTAAAATAATTTAATACATCCAACCTCCTCATTAAAAACCTCTTGAGACACAAAAAAATGTTTTTTTTCATTATTTTTTTAATCAAGAAATAATACCCCCTTATAGTGTTTAATGTGGACAAATAATTTTAAAATCACACATTCAATCATGAAAATGGTCATAAAACATTTCTACCAACCCATGACAATCATAAATCACTTTATAAATCATGACCCTTGTGAAATACCCTTTATACAAAGCGATGAATGACTCCAAAATATTTATAAATTCTATTTTTACATCAAATATATGAATAATAGAAAAAATAATCATTTATAATGTTTTATCACCAAATTCTACACCAAATATTGGAAATGATCAAAGGGGCCATGCCTGGTTGAATGAAAATAACGATAAAATTTTTCATGAATGATAGAGAACACTTAAATGAGTATGAATATTAGCACCACAAAACTTGAAACAAAAACATCCATTAATAATCATCCGAGAACCCAAAGATCAATCATATAATCCATTTGGGTTCAGGGAGTGGGAAAAAATAAACAAAAAATAGGTAGGGGATGAAGGAGAGTAGAAACAATATGGAGTGGAGGGTTTACTAATATTAATACACCTATACATGGATATAGAGGAGAAAAATGTAAGGTATAAGGGAGGGAGAGATCCCTCTTCACATGCCTAGACATGACCAACCAAAATGGTAGGTAAATAATGGAGAACCCCCTTTAATAGTCAAGTTATCCCAAACCATAAAACCCCCACATTTTTTGAAAACAATGGGTAAACTGGCCCCATGATTAGACATAACACTGACGATGTGGATCTATCCAAACAATCACTCCTACGATATATCCAATTTATTTAATCATGTAAGCCTTCTTCTAAGTGGATACAATAGTCCCATACCATAGGAATTATGGAAAAACCCTTAACTCTTAAGTCACATGGAGCCTCCTGAGAACCCTAGCATAATGAGGACCACATCATAGAACATTGTCCCTTGCCACATTGGCCAAGAGAACCACAAAATACCCCTACACTCCCACATCATTACCATATATACTTTTTCATGGAGTCCGTATATAAACAAACTCCATTAAAAGTTCTAACCATCATACTTTTTCCAAAAAATCATTACCATTGAGCACCAACCTTACACAAACTCTTGATATATATTTTAATAATACTAAAACCTATGCATATGAAATACCAACTGTTGAAAAACTAAAAAAAGTTTTATCATTCCTCCCTTACTTTTATGAACCACCTCGTAAAGCTTCAAAATAACCTGAAACATCCCCTTCCATATCATTTCCCTTTCTCTATGGCATAGCCACTTATTTTCCCTAAAAATTCCCTATGTAATGGTGAGAGGAAACAGAATGTTAAACTAATGCTACGACATAGTCTAATGAAGATCCACCTTGTAACTTATTGTAACACTTAATTAAGTCATAAGTTCCCATGAAAAACATAGAAATCAAAAAAATTATATAATAATAAATAATTAAAAAAATATTTGTTATCACTTTTTTGTAACAATAATACCCACCATGCGACTTTATTTATGCCAAAACATCATCAGTACTCAAAGAATGAACAACAAGAAAAACCACCACAACATATATTCTTAAGGTATTAATGGGAAATTAATTGATTAAAATAGAAAATAATTATTGAAACCATTAAATTAGAATAATTATTATAAAACAATTGATTAATTAAAGAATAAAAAGATGTATTTTTTAGAATAACACAACTATAGTAACATTAGATGAACCATATAGGGAGGGTAAAACCAATAATAAGTGTCCCAATTATTTATAATTACTCTAAAAAGGAAAAATAATGAAAAAACACATACCTCAATGAAAAAAATCACCAAATAAGACATTTATTTTGAAAACCCACAAAACAACACATCATCCAAGAAACCAATCTAAAACACATTAGAAAAAATCCCAAAAGAGAATTAAATCTATGAGATAAGAACTATCATCACACCTACTATAATAATCAAAAAAACCAAAATTCTTCATACAAAAAAAACATGGGCTCTATACTTTGATCCAATACACCCAACTGATAAGCATGAATCTATATCCTGGAAAACAATGACAACATGTACTATATTTTAGAAAAAACACTAACAGGTCCTCAACTACCTTAAGGAAATAATGGTTCTAGGAATCGAAGTAGGAACCCAATATTCCGACATAATTATAAAATTAATAACCTATCTAATAAAAATCATGAGGTATCCCTACATCTCAAGGAAACAACATATAATCAACAAAGAACCAACAAAAATATAATTTATTACCATTCAGTGTAGAAAAATAAAGAAATATAAAAAAATAAAAAAATTTGAATCCCAATATACATGCCATTGTATTCTCAAGGTAATGAGGATCTCAAAAACTAATTACACTCGAGACTTACCTTTCTAAAAATGAAATAAAAAAATAGTTTTCATATATTACCAAAATTGTGGCATGAAATTGGTTCTTTAAAAAAAAGAATAGAATACCTAGGTGATCCACACTGGATGAACCAAAGAGGTGACCTTTTGTTTTTGTTCTTCTTAAAATATTGAATCAACTCAAACTCCACTTCCATATTCGGATCAACCAACCCAAGATTATCATCCAATGGATTTTCCTGACATGCATCAATTGAAATACCTTTACATACCTCCTTTAATGGGCTTTTGGGATTTCCACGTCATGAGACAATAAAATAACTCTAACCATAATACCTCCAAAAGTCAATAAAATTGTGTTATAATTTGATATTTTATGGAAGGAGTCTATGGAAAAATTTGAATTCGGATGAACCAATTGACAACCGCTATGGGTAGAGTCAATGAGTAGAGAATACACACTTATATGATAAGTGGATCCATCCTAGATATAATCCCATTGATTATACTTTCCAATATTATTTGAAGAATCTCTAAGAGGAGTTTTTATATAGTATGAAACATGGACACCCTCATTCCATGTTTCCCAAATCATGTGAGACAACACCACTATAATACAAAAAAATTCTAAAACATAACTATCACATGAAACCATATATGAAATTTCATTTTGATGTCACCCTCCATTTAATAATTTTGAAAATATACTTTTTGTAAACATAAATTCATCTAAAGAAAAAAAATCCTTTAATACACATTATTTAATTTTAAATTTTGATATGAAACATGTAGAAAACCAAATCACATCATCAAATTTCGTTATAAGACCAAAAAAAATCCTTTACATTCATACACATGGTAATAAAATAAACTTATTTCAAATATAATGATCTATAAAACATTAATTTCATTTATAACCCTTTTTTATTCCAATATAAAACATTCATCTGATCCCATATGTTTATAAAAAATTCCACACATAATTTATGAAATCAAATTCTGCAAACTAGAATGCATTTTTACTTATAAAAAATACTTTATAAACCCATTTTAAATAAAATAAAATTCAAATCATATAATATGATGAAATATAAAAAATTATTTCATAAAGAAAAAAAGACCAATTTTTCAATATATAAACCCAATTTCAAGAACCTATAGATATCCTATCAAAAATTCAGATTCAAAAAATCAATTCCAGAAAGAAACTCACAAAATTAAAATTATATAAATGGAACATGTTATTGAGATCATTTTTTAGAATAAGAGAATTAAATAAATATTTACATAGACTAAAAAACATTATGCTTGGTGGAATAAGAGAGTAAACTATGTGATATCTATGAACATTCTCTATAAGGGTTTCATGATCATCAATACGGGGTCCACAGAACATACTGGATCATGAGAGCTAACAATTTAGTTATAATTCTCACACGATTTGTTCCTATAAGACTCATTATGATCCTTGAAATTTTTAATATACAAATCACGAATTAGAATACAAAAAAAAATTAATCAAAGCTACTAAAAAATATAATCCAATACTCAAATCACAAAAACATATGGAATCATGGACATTGGTGTGAATCAATGTTGTCCATTATCTTTTTTTCACCCTCATCCTAATTTAAAAAAACCTTTTAATCATAATACCTAGACACACTTCAAACAATATAATGGTTCATTAGGGGAAAATTTCCATGAACCAACCATGGTCCCCTATAAATCAGACACCCAATTTTACCCCTCAAATACCCATGTGGTTCTCACAATCACTAGGGGATAAAAAATTCTTCTCAATTCTTAAAAAATTATAATTTGGAAGTATTACACAAACAAATAGTAATAAATATTTCAATAATAGTCATATATCCAAAAATAGCATATAACATAAAAAAATAATTTAATAGATAAACTCAAAAAATAGAGGTAAATCATTAGAATGATTATATAATAATTAAATCATGGATATAAGAGAATCCAAAAAATAAAATAGGACCAAAAAAATACTACCAACTATATCCACGTGAAACCATAGTCACTATCTACATTACCATCCATCCAATATTCATAAACAGCAAACTAGAGAAAGATTACTATATCAAAGCCACTTAAGACAAATTCTTAAATGAATAGTGTATTAAGTATTTTTTTTATCTAAGCCCAATAGGATCCCACCAGGAATTTTTTCTATTCCCTATGAAATGAATTTAAATTTATGCAAATAGAAAATTGTTTTTTCATATACAATTATAAAAACAATTTATCAGATCCCAGAATATATCATAAAAAAAATTTATTTTTATTTTCCTTAAATGAAATAAATAACAAAAAATTACAGATTGATTCCTCATTTGTAAAACACAAATTTCCATCTACTTTCAAAACTATTATATTAATTAATTTTTTCTAATGATCATTAGAAAAAAAATTATAATAAATATTAAATAGTAGAACAATGAAACATACACTAAAAACCCACATTACTCTTGAAATAAAATGGTTGTGATGATAATAATGTACCATAAATGCAAGTACAGCTAGGGAATACCAATGAATTTCCCTTATAGACTCATTAGTAGCTTTGGAAATATAATAGACTTAAATATAAAATTGGAAGTAGACATTAACATATACATAATACCAACATCTAAACTATATCTATTCTAAAACCATATAATAAAACTATATATAATACATCTAAAATCATCCATGTTAGTCACCAAATAGTCATCTATATCACTTGAGGGGACACAGGTAGTTTCAGACTATCCATTTTTATATATAGCTAGACCTCTCACCCAATTCATATAGATCCTACTAATGTAAAACAATATAAGGGGAAATAAATCAAGTCACATGATTACCAGAAAATAACAATATAATAATCAAAAATAACCAAATCCACTTTCATAAAGATCTGATTTTGATATCTTTAAACATTAATGGTAAAATATTTTCTCTTCATGGTTATATTCTTTTTAAAACAAGAGGCTCTATATGGATTCATGTTCCTACCTTAAAACCCCATTTAAAAGCTCAGAAAATCCTTTCTAAGTATACAAAGGGGTTTAAAAGCCTCTTTATTTCAATAATGAAATAATATCAAAAAAATTATTTCAAAAAACGTTTAAAAATCATATTTATAAATATTTAAAAAATAACATTTTTATTCAAAATCTTTTTAGCGATAAAAAACTATCTTTCTTTGGAATGACTTTATGTTACTAATTTAATAACCACAACTAAACCCAAATGGATAAACTCATTTTAAAATCTCATCCTTATTAAAAACATGAAATTAAATCATTTTTAGAAACAAATGGAATTCACAAATAACTTTATAACTCAATACCCCCCATAAAATACCCATTTAGAAATGTAAGGAATCGTCCAATTAAATTTATAAGTTCTCTTTTTATATAACATTGATGGAAAATTGATAAAATAAATATTTTTTAAACATTGAAAAAAAATTATTCAACATAACAGAAACAAACAGAAAACCCTACCTCAGATCAATATCAATTAAGACGAATGTTTTTTAATTTGACAGAGAATAGTGAAATGAGAATAAAGAGGCTACCCAATTTCCCTAGCAATGAAACCACACATGATTTATCTTGTATAAACCATATATCTAACCCTAGAAGCACCAAGAGTTCATGTGTTGAGAAGAAACCAATGTAAAATTAGATGATGGAGGAAATGGAATAAAATTATTTTTAAATGAACTAGGTACCTCCAAAAATCCAATTGAAATAGTGATAGAGAAGAAAAGGGCATGGGGGAAGTATGGAAGATCACCTTTGTCATGATCCTAGGATTGTTCGTCCCAAATCGGGTGAATGATGGGAGGAACCCCTTAATAATTTATATTTAAAAAACAAAAACAAATAATTATAAAAGTATATGAATACAAGATCTATGGTGAATCCAAAACCCTTATAATATCGAATGTTCTGAGTAGGCACTAATATGGTGTTTCACCTTATCATATCTTTTTATGACTTGTTCTTTTGGTAAAAAGAGCCATTGGAGACCCCCAATGACAACATGATGTATCACTCTATGCTACAACATCGATACCCTCACAAAACATCCCCTAAAACACAACCATTCCCTCTACGTTGTGGTCTACACACCATACCATAACTATACTCCCCTCTATCTTTATACACCACTCCTACTCCAACTCATATCCAACCTAATGGAAACACCAAAATATTATTTTACAAAACACTAAACATGATGAAACAAAAAAACTATAGCATGGTGTTCCCTCTTACCCTTATTCCCTACCCTATGTATCTCCAAAAACCTCTTATGATCCCTAAATATTTAGTATGTAACCCATTCCATGGAATAACCACCAATTTTTTTAAAAAAAATACAAAGTATTGGAAAACTAAAATGGAGTTTCCTTCAAGGGATAAGGTTTATCCTTTTGTAGATTTATAAAAAATATATTTATAACTCTATAGGTCATTATTAACCACCTGAAAACACCATAGAATAATTATCTCACCAAAAAACATAACATGATTCAAAAATAAATATAATTAAAAAAAAGTTAAGCCAGGGTGTGATATTAGAGCTATTTATGGAATTTTATAGTATTCATTATCAAGGAAATAATATATTGGTTCTATTTAAAATATTACAATGAAAATGAAATATATATATATATATATATAATGTCATTTTTAATGGGTATCCAACCCAGTCAATAATAAAAATTAATGAAATAATTAAAAAATCTTGAATTAAGTTTTAAAAAATTATCAATCATCAAAGTATTATTTTAAAATGTGTTTCAAATAGGGAAATTATGCTAAAGAATATCTCAATATTATACCATCCCCAATGAGTGTGAATTAAAATACAAAAATATATCACAATAAGAAAGATAAATGAAAATAAAAATAATAATTTTGTAATTTTCATCAAAATTAACTCCAAGGGAATATACATGTATTTTGGATACTCGATATTCATCACATATGATGTGAAATATAAATCTATTTAAGGTTGGTTAGAAATACATGGAAAGGTTAGAGACCATTTATAATGATGGGTCACTCATGATAATAAAAGATGTATTAAAAGTAAATAGGGAGGACAATATGAATTCTAAGAATACCTTATTTATAGTTGGGTTGAAACAAAAATTATATGTGTATCACATCATTATTTTCAAGGAAATTATGTATTTAATTGTATAATTGAATTCAATTTAATTTGGTTAGAAGATGGATGTGTATTGATAAGTAGAGAGTGAGCATGGGTTAACTTGTATTAGGCTTGTGATTTTGACACCAGAATGTTTTTATTATAATTTTTTTAAAATAATTTTTATTCTCCCGTAACATGGATTTCCCAGAATCGTGAGTTTTAATGAACCGGGAGATGTCCTTAGTATAAAATTACCATTATAGACTAGCCGTTAGTTTATCGGTAATAAGTATCACTAACTTATGAATATGCACTGTGAATTCATTGGGTATCAGTTATTTAAAAAAATATAAATAAATTAGATATTTTTTATTTTTGATTATATTACTATTGGTAATGAAATTACAGAGATATATTTGTTATATACTAAATAAAATATTTTTTATATTCTTCCAATGTATATTTTAGTCAAAGGGTATGAATAAATACTATTTGATGTATAAAACATATATTTTTAAAATGGGTAATTTCACAACTTTGAATGGAGAATCATTTTTAAATTAAGATTTTGATATATTAATGAATTTTATATAAAAAAATAAACATGTTATTTTGAATCGGGATATAAAACTTTACTTTAGGTAAATTTCTGATATTTTTCTGATAACTTTCAAATTTTGATGAATAGTAAAAATACAATAAATTTTATAAAAACAACATTTTTATGGAAATATTTTATACGGATAAATAAACACATATAATGGATTTAAATTATAAATATATTATACTTTTATCATTCAATATAATGTATTTCATTAGAATTAATCTTACATTGAATTCAGATGTCAAAACATTTCAATATTATGCAATGTTTTAGTTTTTAGAAATCGTTCTATCTATCTGAAAATGGGATTAATTTTAAAATAATTACTACAAATTATGTGTCTTGAATATTGAATAAATAAACCTATATTGGGAATCAGTATGTCCTAATTATGTAAATAAATTTATTTTATTTTTTGTCCTTAATAATAGTAACTTCAATAAGGTTTATTAATACTATAAAAGGATAAACCAACTAATTAAGGGTAAGAATACTATTATTAAATTTTACTAAAACGTTTATAAATATAATTAGATAATTTTTATTCACCTAAATGTTCCTTGGGTAGAAGTGGTATCCATTTTTATCCACTTGGATGAGATTAGGATATTTAATTTATTTTATTTAATGAAAACTTAAACAAGTATCACTCAAATTTTAATAACTAAATTGTTTTTAATATAAGTTTATTAATGAGGTAATTTAGATTATAAATACTAATTTTAAATATAATTATTTTCCTTTATCATGGTAATTTATTTGTAATTTTTAGGAAATAAATAATTACCTTAATATCTTATAAATAATTGATGCAGAGATTATTTAATTGATGAGAAGTAAAAAAATATAGTTTTTATTAAAATAATAATTCCCATTAAAATATCCAAACACTTGACCAAATATAATTGTTCAAGTATATATCAACCATAATCATCCAAATTTTGAGTTATCGACCATTTGTAGCCTTATAGATGGGATTATGACACATATATAATTTTATTTAAAGTGATCTTAATGTTTTCACCTTCATAATTTAATATGTATTTCATTTTAAATAAAGGATTTTCCCAAAGATTTATTCAACTACTAGTATTTTTCTGAAATCTAGTAGATTGATCTTCATCATAGTATTTTATTTTTAATTTTTATTTGAAAAATAATCAAATTAAATGATTACCCAAAACTGTTATAGTAATTAATTTTTTAAGAGATATATAAAATAAATATTATTAAAAACATTCAAGTAAATTAAATTTTTACTAATGATCATTTATAATAAATTTAATAGACTCCCTTGGACTCATATAAATATAATAATATTATGGGTACAAATTTAAATTTTTATATTAATATGTTTAAAAATCAATTAATTGAATATCGTAAAAATTGATATTAAGGATTTTTATCAAAATAAATCTTTATTAAATTATTTAAATATATTTCACCATTGTTTTAAAAATATATAATAATTATTATATGGTTGAATATGGTATTATATTTTTATTTATGGTTTATTTGATATCGAATAAGTAAATATTTTACCTTTTTAATATTGAATTATTTGTTACCCTGGATAAAAATTAAATAGAATACGTAAGTGTTAATTAAAATGATTAAGTGTAAATTAATAGAAATACTTGAACAAAATTTATTTAATGAATATATTAAAACCCTATATAATCTTATCTCTAAAATATAGACATTTTAGTGGTTTTTTGGTAGGGTATTATTGTATTATAACTTATTATTTATGGGGTTTCCAAAAGATCCCTTCAGCTTAATTATAAAAGGGAACCTCCTCCCCCCACCTATTCACTTTTATTTGAGCCTTCATGCTTGGACATAGGCTTCCCTGTTTCCATATAAACTTCCCTATTTTAATTTTATAGGTTATTGGAATCATATAATACAAACTCTACTACTCTAAGAAGAGATTTAGAGGAAGAATATTGAGGAAGAGGTAATCACTTCTACCGATTCTTTCAAACTTATTTCTTATTCTTCTTCATCTTCATTATTTGTTTAATTATAAATTAATAACATAAGTATAAAATATATACTAATGTGTTATTATAATTATTAAACAACAATTATCCACCTTCTATCTAACCTGTGAAAAATTAAATCACCACGGAGGCGTACATACGAATTACCATATCCAAGTCGTGGTGTCATCTGTTTTTCACCACCACCGTACTTGAATGGGTATATTAAAGGAAATAATAACTATATATGATTATTAATACGTAATAATGATTCTGAAATATTATACACCATCCTATTCAATACCATTCAACAATTGTGGGAATGATATCGTCGATTTTGCGTATATACGGTCTACCATCTTCACGTTGCGATGTGATTCATTCTACATGATCTTAATTAGAAACCCATTATATACATTAATTGAATGAATAAATATGATATATATTATAGTAATATCATTATTTGAATGATATAACTACAACCTATGAATTTAAACTTGAACTTATCTGACAAAACATGCATAATAACATAAAGTAGTTAGTATCTGAATAATGAGTGATAATGAAATGTTACTAAAAAAATGATCATAATATGATCATATATGATATTATAAAAGTTAATATGATTCTATAATTAGTTAATAACATTATTTAAATTATTATACGAGATGTTTGATGGCATACTAAGGATATCATACCTAAGATAAGAGATACATTTTTAATCTCATTATTATCAAAGATTGTTTATTCATAAGTATTCACCTGGATATATTTATCATCCAAATACTTCTTCCATAAATATATAAAACTATTTATATCATTCTAAGAAAATTAAAATTTAATTTTACACATTGGTGAATTTTTACTAAACTTTATGCAATGAATATTTTGTCGTTATACGATACAGGGTAATTTTTTACATTTCCAGCAAATGTATGAGAAGAATTTTTTTAACTTATACGGCATGAATTAATTTCTATGGTTTTATGAAGCATTATTTTAATGAATATTACCTTAAATGTATTCATTTTTATTTTAAAATAATTTCTTTTCTATTAAAATTGTGTGGTGTTTTGTGAAAAGATAACGTTTTTGAATAAGAAACGATATTTTCATCAAAAATAAATTTCATGGGATATATAAAAACTATTTTCCATCATATATGACATTCATTTTATATGGATATGTTTATTACTTAGGTAATTCCAAGATAAATTATTTATTTTTTGTGGAACACCTATAATGGTTTTTATTATGAGATGGGTGGGACATATATCTCTCTCCAATTCATTGGGTAAATATTTATATCTCATGAGATAGACATGATTGGAATGGAAAGTAAATCATGTTCAGTAATACAGTCCATGAATGGTGTGTTAACTTGATTCAGTAATAGAAATTTTCTACTATTATGGTCTTTGAAATTAGCCTTTACTTATATTAAATGGGTTTCTATGCTTATTTCTATTCCAAAGAACATCCTGTCTTATGTTGTAACTTTTGGGATTATGATAATTAATTCTTATAAACTTTTATCTCTTGAAATGATATCACAATCTTCTATATATAGGATAAGGCATCCAGATGTTCTAATATTATGTATTATGATTGTTATATGGTTGATATTTCCCTTCATTAACCTTACTAAGAATATGAGCTCACCCTTTAATATATTTCTTTTCCACGGGTCATGAAGAAGAGTATTAAGTAAGATATTCAAAAATTTAGTCTAGTTATGAAGAAATAAGTAAGAGAAAATATATATGTTTTATAAACCAACTATTTATTATTCTAAGTTTATAAAGAAATTATAACTATATGGTCCTGTTGTGGGTTTATTATATATTTTAATGAATATAAATCAATATTCATATAATATCATTATATGAAATGTATGTATTATTATAGTTGGTATAAGAGTAAAGGAATAATTATACTTTAGAAGCATGGATGAAAAAGCCTTAGTAAGAACCCTAAAGATATATCAAAGTATAGGTTACAATCCTTCTGTTTTAGAAATGACCATGAATAAACTAGGATAAAAACTAAAACGTCCTATATTGAAATTTTATGCTTGATTATGTGGTTTTTCAATAATGATTAGTCTTTCTCACACTATACTTCTTGGTTTTAGTCAATGGCTAGAACCCAAAGGAACTATGTTAATGCTGAATACGATGAGCAATGCAATTATTTTACTCATGATAATCCAAATGTTATGGGAGTTGGAATGAAACAACTTTTAGCTATGATCACACAACATTCTCAATAAATGAGTCCTGGAGGACTTCCAAAAGAGAAAAGGAGGAAGAAACGTTTGTAGAGTCCTTGATGAGGAAGCCTATAACTTCTTTCAACTGTTCTTCTGATCCATGAGTGGTACTAAAATGGATTAGTACCAATGAAAACATATTGACAGTTCTAAAAATGTTCTAAACATTATATATTGATCTTATCATTCTATTGATTGGAAGATGAAGTTGATCAATGGTGGAATCTTATCAACAATATGAGGAAAAGAGATGAAATTGAGTCCACGGTATGGGATGGGTTCAGAAACTTATTTTTCAATTAGTACATTCCTTTAATTCATCAAACAAAGATAGAGGAGGAGTTCTATGAACTTATTAAAATTAAGGATGAATCCATTGGTACATATGAATCAAATTTTGCAAGACATTCAAGATAATATTCTTGAACTATTACCCAACCTAAGATTAAAATTCATCGATTATTTAGTGGCTTAAAACCTAGTCTCTGAAGGGAATTATCCCGAAGGGACTTTAATATCTATTGGGAAATCATTTGATGTTTTTTCAAGGTTTATATGGATATTTTATTAACCAATCAATCTTACAGAATTTTATAAGAAGAAAAAAAAATAGAATTAAAAGGAAAATCTATATATCTTATAGAAAATAAATAAAGTATTACCTTATGCTTGATGTGTGGAAAAAACATAGTGGAAATTATCTTAAAAGGACTAGTAAATTATTTAGGTGTGAAAAATAAGCTCATCATGTAGTTGAATGTCGAGGTGATGGGAAAATGATGTCTAATTATGTGAACAAATAAAAGGATACATAGAATGTACCTCATACACTTCAATGCTACAAGTTCAAGGAAATTGGGAATTTTACCAATCAATGCCTAAATCTAAGGTTTATTAAGGATTATCAATGTTAAAAAATTATTAAGGACAAAAAAAGGAATTTCACATGCAATCACAATCTGAGATGTGGAGTATGATAATGAAGTTGTAAAATGTACATGTATCATCCACTCTAAAGTATAATTTTTTTATTTTATTCTGGATCGACCCACTCTTTTATTTCTAAATAATTTTCTAAAGGTATCTTAATATTACCTCAGTAGTTAGATGTTGAGTTAGCTGTGAAAACTCCTAATGGATCAACGATCGCATCAAAAGTTTTTAATTCTTTTCTGGTTGAAGTTTGTGGGAAATTCATTCATACTAATCTTGTGATAAATTATATAGTGTAAGATTTTTTGATTCTTTCCATGGACTGTAATTCCTTATATGAAGCACATATCAATTTCCTAAGAAGGGAAGTCAATTTTCATTATCCAGTTCAATCAATGATCATCTATTGACGCTATTATGAATATAACCTTACAATATAAATTTCATCCATCACATGGGTATTGATTTCTATAAATGAGGTTTATTTATATCAAATGGTTTGGGTGAAACATTTGATTAAAAATAAACCCATTTATGGGTGTTTGATGATGTCTTTACGGAAGAATTTATAGGTCTTCAACCAAATCATGAAGTTGAGTTTTCAATAGAACCCATATCAGGTTCTATTACTATTTCAATGACTCCATAGAGAATGTCCCTAATTGAGCTATAGGAATTGAAGAAGAAACTCTAATAGAATCATGATAAGGGATTCATATGTCCTTGTGTGTAACCTTGGGGAGAACATGATCAAATTATTAATAAGAAACATGCATCAATGATATTTTTCATTGATTTTCGAGAACATAACAAGATCACTATCACGAAAAAATATCCTCTTCCCACATTGATGACTTATTCGACCAACCATACTGAGCTCAACAATGTTCCAAAACTGATCTTCAATGAGGATATCATCAATTAAGGGTCAAAATGAGGAAATACCAAGGTTGAATTTCTATATAAGGTATGGACACTATAAATTTATCATGATTCCTTTTGGTCTTAATAATTCCCTTGTAATATTCTTAAATCTAATGAATAGATTGTTTTGAGACTATCCTGGTCAGTTTTTTGTACTATTTATAGATGATATTATTTTTTATTCAAAGATAACGGAATAACATGAATACTACATGAGAATTATGCTAAAAACTCTGGGAAAGGAGAAGCTTTATAAAAAAATTACCATGGGTGAATTTTGGCTTCAAAAAGATTCATTTTTGGGTCACATAATCTCAAGAGATGGGATATTTATGGTTCCATCAAAAACAGAAGTTGTTGAATGTTGGATGATTCCATAAATGGTAACTAAGATCCTATGTTATCTTAGTTTTTCATGATATTTTCGACATTTTGTGAAAGATTTTTTAGGATTATCTAATCCACTCACCAAGTTGAATTGTAATGGATTTTTGTTCGTATGGACAGAATAATGTGAAGAGAATTTCAATGATCTAAAAAGAAGGTCATCCAGTTCACTTGTGCTCACACTAACTTGTAGTGGTGAAAGGTTTGTGATCTAAAATGATGCATCCATGTAGGGTATGGGATGTATTCTCATGAAAAATGATATGGGGATGTCTTATTCCTCATGAAAGTTAAAAATCCATTAAAAAATTACCCAACTCAGGATTTAGAGATTGTTGTGGAAATCTTGGTATTAAAGATATGAACGCATTATCTTTATGGAGGAAGTTGTTCTATTTATACTAATCATAAAAGTTTAAAGAATATTTTTACACAATATGATCTGAATATGTTCCAAAGAATATGGTTAGAGTTGATTAAAGATTATGACTACTCAATACATTACAACCATATAAAAGAGAACATGGTGGCATATGCTTTGAGTCGACATGACCTTGCTAGCCTATCCATGATAAGGATCACAAAAGATCTAATATTTATGTATTTGAAAAGGATGGATATTCAAATTTTAATCGAAGGGGATAAATATTATCTTTCTCAAATGAATGTTCACCCATTTATAAAAGTGATGTTTAAGGAGGCATAGAAGACATATGTAGAGATAAAAAAGAAGGTGAGAAGTGTTTATGAATTCAACCTTTACTATGATTTAAAAATAAGGTTCAAGAACTGGGTCTATATTCCTACCATATCAAATTTAAAAAAGGATATATTGGATGAGGCACATAGTTCTTTATTATATATTCACCCTAGAAGAACAAATATATACATGGACCTAAAAGATTATTTCTCGTGGGATGGAATAAAAAGATATGTTTATGAATATATCCCTCGGTGCTTGATTTGTTAGCAAGTTAAAGCTGAGAGATATAGGTCTAACGGGGATGTTACAACCATTAAATATATAAAAATGTAAATGAGAAAATCACTTTGAAATTTATCATTTTACATCCCCAAACATTCAAAGGGAGAAATGTTTCTTGGTTTATAGTTGAATGCATTATATATTTAGCATAGTTAATTTCAATTATAGATGATTTCTCTCTTGAGTAGATTTCTAGGATTTGTATAAAGGAAGTGGTAATATTTTATGGAGTACCATTTTCTGTTATATCTGACCGGTATCCTAGGTTTACCTAAATGTTATGTAAAATTCTTTAATAGGCTCTAGAAATGGATTTATGTTTCAACACTTCTTATCATCATTAGAAAAATAGTTAGTCCGAGAGGACAATTTAAACTCTTAAAAACTTGTTGAAATATTCATCCACTATGGGAAAAACGATTATTACGACGGGGTATTTGCGACGGGACTTATTCCCATCGCAACAACTTCGATGAAAAGGGTTTTTGTGACAGGAATATTTTCTCGTCGCAAATGGGCAGTTATTTGTGATGGAAATACAGGGCCCTTCGTAATTTCAATGGCGCAGTTTGCGCGCCAAAACTCGGGAAGGATATTTACGACGGGTAGAAGGCTACCCGTCACAACTACCCGGCTGTGGTAAATAGTATTTGTGATGGGGAAATTTCCCCGTCGCAAACAAATATTCAACCGGTATTATTTTCGACAGGCCCCGTCGCTAATACTGGCCGCTGTAAAGCCTATTTGTGACGGTCACCTACAGCCCGTCGCAAATACCCCGCAGTAGTAAATACGGTTTTTCGACGGGACTATGTACACGTCGCAACAGATAATCCAACGGGAGGTATTTGAAACGGGTCCCGTCACAAATATCGGCGGTGGTAAATATGGATTTGCGATAGGGATGTCCACCCGTCGCTAATAATATGGCATTAGCGATGGGCCCGTTGCAACAACCCTTTTACCCGTCGCCCGTAATTAATGCGGGCGAAGGTATTTGCGATGGGCCCCATCGCGAATACTGGTGGCAGTAAATAGAAATTTGCGATGGGGATAGCCACCCGTCGCAATATTGGCTATTTGCAACGGGCCCGTCGCAACAAGCCTTTTACCTCCCGCCTGTATTTAATGCGGGCGAAGGCATTTGTGACGGTATCCCGTCGTAATACCTATTATTTGCAATGGTCTCCCGTCACAAATACGACCGTCGCAAATAATATAACCTATATAAACACCCCATCCATTTTTTTCCAATAACATTTAGTTCTCCATTATTCTCTCTCTCTCATTTTCAAATATGAGCAGAATTTTTTTTCTTTTAATTTTTTCTTTCGAGAAGAGGAAGGAAGGAGTTAGAAGGTGCAGATTATTAAAGGTATTTATATTTTTTTAATTATTAAATTATTTTTAATTGCTAATTTTATTTTTAATTGTTAATTTTATTTTTTTAAATTGTTTAGCTATATAGTATAATTAGTTTATGTGCTTGTATAAAATAATCTTTGTCTGGATACGAACAAGTAGAGGAGGCTCTGGCATAGATGTACCTAGGAGTGAAAACTCTGACAAGGTGTTTCGAGCTTGACTCGGGGTAACCTGGTACATGACAATGGGCCTTGCTGCACTCTTGGTTCGACACTCCCGGGGGATGTTTTGGTAATAATTATAATTAAATATATAATTATCAAATAATTAAGAAATAATTATTTTTAATTAATATAATTATCAAATAATTAGGAAATAATTTGATTTAATTGGTTAGAAATAATTAGGAAAAAATTAAAATAATTAGGAAACAATTAAAATAATTTGAAAACAATTATATTTAATTAGGAAACAGTTATTATAATTAGGAAACAATTAGTATAATTAGGAAACAATTAGTATAATTAGGAAACAATTAGTATAATTAGGAAACAATTTTTATAATTAATAAATAATTAGTATAATTAGTAAACAATTAGTATAATTAGGAAACAATTAGTATAATTATGATAAAATTAGTATAATTAGGAAATAATTAGTATGATTAGGAAACAATTATATTTAATTAGGAAACAATTAGATTTAATTAGGAAACAACTAGATTTAATAAGGAAACAATTAGATTTAATTAGGAAACAATTAGATTTAATTAGGAAACGTGATTGACCGCTCATCTACCTCAATTTTCTTTTCATTTGTGTGTTGAGGCTTGATAGGAAACATCTGCCTCCACATGTAATATTTTCTTTTACTGTCAAAATTATCAACCTCCTCGCCAATATAGAGGTGAGGAGGTTTATAATTTTGACAGTAAAAGCACATATTAAATGTTGAGGCAGAAGTTTCCTGTCAACCTCAACACTCAAATGAAAAGAAAATTGAAGTAGATGAGTGGTCAATGATGTTTGTTTTTCTATTCATTGATTGATTAACCAGCCGACGTATATGCATATAATCGAATTTCTAATTAGTAACATAATTAGTAACATAATTAGTAACATAATTAGTAACATAATTAATAATATAATTAGTAACATAAATAGTTACATAATATAAAATATTATATTACTCTAATATTAATAGTTAAATAATACTTATAATATAATTATTTTATTATTACATGTTTAATATTTATAAAAAAAATATTAATATTATTAAAATTATAAAAAATTAACAAAATATTACAATTATCAATATTTTCAACAAGTTTTGCATTATTCTTAACAGTTCAAATCTTAAAGGGTCGCCAATTTTCAGGTCATGCCCAATAAAAAGTGTGTCTCAACCATGTCCAATGTAAACTCTATAATTGTTCTTGCTTGGTTGATCACCTCGCAAGTAGCGTTGCAGTAGGACAACCCAAGTCATGTCTTTCTCATTACTTGTGTCGTCCTATTGCAACACTACTTGCGAGATGATCAACCATGTAAGGACAATTATAGAGTTTAATTTGCACACGGTTGACCCAAACTTTTTATTTGGCAAGACTTGAAAATTGGAGACCCTTTAAGATTTGAACATGTTAAGAATAAAGCAAAATCTATTGGAAATATTGTGATTTGTAGTAATTAGTAATAATTACTAAAAAATTAATCAAAAATCAAATAAATTCAAGTACATGGTTATAAATTGGCACAATTTCCAGTGGATTGACGGCTACCTTTTGTTCAACGTCTCATATCTTTATTACTTTCTCTTACTAAAATCAGTATGAAAAATGTGCTCTAACGTATTTCAGAGCAATTTTTTGATACTGATTTCAGTCGGGAGAAAGTTAAAAAGAGATGAGCCATCAGACAAATCCGAATAATTGGTAATATAATCTTCACAACGATGATTACAAAATTTAATTTCATTATTCAATCATATTTCATTTTTCCAAGTATTGCTAAGTATTGCTAAATTAATAATAATTAGTGGGGATGATTACAAACTCACTATGTCGCCTATAATTATTGGTAATTATTAATAAATAACTGTAATTATGTATCTTCTTTTTTAGGATATTGTTTCTTATATCAATTTATTTAACAATAGTAATGGTTTTAAATTTTGTAGAAACATATATATGAATATGGAACAAGGAAATCGACATCAATCAGTATTAGATGATCGTGCTTAGATAAATCAGCACAGAAATCCAAACGGTTCTAGTTTAAATCTTGTATATGTTGATGGTGTTGAAGTTTTCTTATCATTTGCATCATCAAACCCGGAATTTGTTTCAGAAGGGAAAATTATGTGTCCTTGTAAAAAATGTTCTCTGAGAACATTTGAGACATTTGACATTGTTGGGAAATATCTCTTGCGTTATGGTTTTCAATCATATTATATTTTTTGGTATCAACACGGTTAACGTAGTTCCAGAGAAGATACTAATAATATGATTTCAGATCCATCACGGTTTCAGAATTTAGTACATGATGTTATAGGGTCATCCGTTCAACAAACAGAAATTGAGGATGTTGTTGATTTACCTCCCGAGTTGGCACCATCTGAATTTCCTGAGTTGTTCAGGTCTGCTGAGGATGCATTATATCCTGGTTGCAAGATAAGAAAATTAGAATCAGTTGCAAAATTTATGGCTATTAAATCAGATAACAGAATGTCAAATAACTATTTTGATCAGATATTTTCTTTTTTTAAAGCATTTGTACCTGAAGGAAATGTTCTTCCAGCTAATTATAATGAGAGCAAAAGACTCGTTCGTAATCTAGGCCTTAGTTATCAAAAGATACATGAATGTTCAAACGATTGTATCTTATATTCTGGTGAAAATGAATCATTGGATAGTTGTCCCACATGTGGAAAATCTAGATATAAAGAAGATCAATAAGGGAAGTCTGGATTGATTCCTGTAAAATTGTTGAGATATTTCCCGCTTACACCCAGGTTGCAGCGTTTATTTATGTCTCAGAACACAGTGAAAATGATGTCATTGCACAAAACCAATATTTCAAATGGTAAAATCTTGGTTCTTCCATCTGATGGTGATTCATGGAAACATTTTGATCAAGTGCATCCGTATTTTGCTTTAGAATCCTGGAATGTACGATTGGGTCTTTCTACTGACGGTTTTTTTCCATTTGGATCTTTTGGTAGTCATTATTCCTGTTAGCCTGTCTTTATAACTCCGTACAATTTTCCTCCATGGATGTTGATGAAAGAGACTTATATCTTTTTGACATTATTAATACCATGACATCTGAAAAAGAATATTGATGTTTATTTGAAACCACTGATTGATGAGTTAAATTTATTGCGGAGTCACGATGTTGGTACATATGATGCTGCTGCGAAACAGAATTTTGTAATGAAATCTGCTTTGATGTGTACAATTAGTGACTTCCCGGAATATGGAATGTTATCTGGCTGGAGTACACATGGTCCAAAATCATGTCCTTACTGTATAGGAGACAACAAATCATTTATGCTCGTGAATGGAAAAAAACCTTGCTATTTTGACTATCATCGCAGATTTCTTCCAATAGATCATCCTTTTCGGAGAAATAAATCTCGTTTCAGAAAAGGCAGAATTGAAAGAGATGGACCTCCAAAAATGATCTCAGGTACAGAGTTACAATAAGTTGTATTTTCATTACCTTCCATCACTTTTGGACCGACAATAAACCAACAGAAAATTCATGGTTTTGGGAAAGAACACAATTAGACAAAATGGAGCATTTTTTGGAATCATCAATATTGGTCTGATTTGTTGGTCAGACACATGTTGGATGTCATGCATATTGAGAAGAACTGTTTTGATAATTTATTTCATAAATTTTTTGATACACTGGGTAAAACCAAAGATAATATAAAGGCACGATTAGATCTTGCCCAAATTTGCAGGCGACCAGAACGTGAGTTGTTTGAAAATGTCATACCACAAGGATTAATGAAGTCAAAAGCAGCTTATACACTGACCAAAGAGAGTCGCTTATTATTTTGTCAGTGGATTGCAGATTGGAGACTTCCAGATGGCTTTGCTTCCAACTTGGGCAGATATGTTAAAAATGGTCATATTACCGGATTAAAAAGTCATGACTGTCATGTTACAATGGAAAGGACTATGCCTATTGGATTAAGAGGTTTGTTGAATTATAAGATGTGGGATTCAATAACATATATATATCATATTTTTTCCGAGACATGTGTGCGGCGACAACAGACTACGATACACTAAGTAAACTGGAAGAAGCTATTGTTGTAATTATATGCAAATTGGAAAAAATATTTCTGTCGGATTTCATTGACTTGATGGAACATATGATATTACATTTTCCACCTGAAGAAAAATGTGGAGGTCCGGTTCAGTTTTGATGGATGTACCCATTTGAGAGATGCATGCAGAAATTGAAGAAAAAAGTCCTTAACAAAGCATCAGTTGAAGGCTCAATTGCTGAAGCTTATTTGCAAGAAGAAATTGCTTTATTCTGCTCTCATTATTTTGAACTTGAATATCCCTCAAAATTTAACCGCATGGGCCGGAACGAGGGGAATTTTTTGGATGATATGAACAATCAATTATCAGTTTTCAATCAGCCTGAACTTGGCTTTTGTGGAGTTCATGATAGATGGCTTTTAGATGATGATCATCATAGAGCTCATACATATGTTCTACTCAACTGTGAAGAAATGTAACCAATTGTACAGTGAGTGCTCTTATCACTTATTCTATAGATTCTGTTATAGTAAATTAATCATATTGTATTTGTAGGTTATATGATGATCATATCAAGAAACAATTTCCACAAAATACAGCAGCTGGCTTCGAAGAACGGCAGCAAAACAATTTGCCTACTGGTTTCCGAAACTGGTAACATACATTCTTTTTTGGTTTTACATATAAAATCAATTTATTACTTGTAATAGTGATAAATGTTTTACTTATTTTCAGGTATCTTTACATGCTGATAAGATTGATAGTCGATTGTGTATTTTGAGTAGCCCACCATCCAAAATGGTTAAATCTTATTATGCATATGTGGTGAACGGTTATCGCTTTCATACAAGTGCATATGGGAAATCAATTAAAACAATAAATAGTGGTGTTTGTTTGAAAGGATCACATCATAGATATATTGAAGTTGACTTTTACGGTATGCTTGATGAAATTATTGAACTGTGTTATTTGTGAAAGAATTATATAACAATGTTTAAACGTTGATGGATGGATACTGAGTGAGGCATGCGTATTCATCTGACTCATGGAATTGTTGATATTAAACATAAAATTATTCATGCAGTAAATGAACCATTTTTGTTGGCTCGTCAGGAAAATAAAATTTATTATGCAAAATACTGTTCTACTGCAAAAGATTTGGATGATTGGTGGAGTATAATAAAAGTTAAATCTCGATAAAATCAGTTTACTCAAACTGAATGTGGTTCCACTGAAGTGCAAGGAAATGAAATTTTTCAGGACCCTCCTCAAAAAACATATTTTTCACAAAGAGACATGAATATTGAGGATGACACCCCATAGTTAAGGGTCGATGGTGACGATGTTGTCAATGATGTTACAACTGAATTTGAAATGACAAGAGATGATGACAGTGAAACTAATATAGAAATTGATGATGTTGATGAGGACGATGAAGACATTGACATTGACAACTATGAAGATGACGATGAAGATGAACATTGACACAATAAAATGCTGGTTTGAATCATAACAAATATATATATATACATAATAGTTATTTTCAACTGTTTGCTAATAACAATCAATTCATGTTTCAGATGGACTCAGAAACGTTTCGTAAGTTGCTGGAGGCTGATCTACCTATGGATGATGAGGTTCTTGAGTCATCTAACCCTCAGGCTGTTGTCACTACAGGGATCACTCGGAGGGGGCGTGGTCTTGCCAGACTGATGATTCCAGATCCTATCCCGTAGCGACGTCCACCTCTTGGATTCGATGCGCACATGCGGTGGTATGGTAACCTGTGTATTTTAGTTATCTTTCATTATAATTTATTAATATTATAATTTTTTGATTATTTATTCTTTTTCCACAGTTTTAGACATATAGCTATTGGACAAGGGAGTTCTATCTTTCACAATTATTTTTCTCAGTCCTGGCTCACATGGGATCAGATTCCCACAGATGTGCAGGCTTCCATGTTCGATCATTGGCTGGTACATAATTAAATATTATTTATTTTGAAATTTGATTCATTAATAACATTATATTAGGGTTTATGGTATCCAATCGACGAGAGCATGCGTGCCACTATCCATGCGGCATGGGTGGTGTCTATGCGTGACCATTTCCGTCAGTTTTTGCATAATTTGAGAAAGACGGCTGTGAAGAAAGCAGGAGTGACAGAATTTGACGAGTCATGTAGAGTCCACCAACCAGAGTACATTTCATCTCACTTTTGGGACGGATTATGTACACACTGGTTGGGTGGTGGGTTTCATAGGAGATCTGCATTGGGTCGACAGAATCGGGGGACACAAGAGGTGACACATCAAGCCGGTAGTCGTATATTTAGTGTGCATAGAGAGCGTCTGGTAAGTGCCTTTTTTAATATTTTATACAACTTTAAATATAAACAGTTTATTTTATATTCATATAGGAAGCCGAGCAGCCCGGTATTTCAGTGTACGGCGCTTATCGGAGGATGTACACTGACCCAGCTACTAGAGAGATTAGAGGTGACCGCCAGCGTCAGATTGTGGTCAGTATTATTTTCTTTTCAGTTTGCAAATTAAATGCATATAATATTTTCATTATTTTAATTTCTAATTGAAACTTAAGGAGTCATATGAGGCCGCGACCTCTCAGACACAGGCTGAGAGTCAAGACGAAACTGGTGATCAGACTAGTGCCCACCATTTTGATGAGACAGCATGGATGCAGGCGACCCAATATGGCTTCGAAAAGGGCCGAGTAGTTGGTATCAGCTCTCATTTGACTCCTGCAGCATATTATGGTACTGTTGTGATGTCGGCGTCCAACTCAAGAGGAGCTCGTGGAGAGACATCATCTTCTGCCTCACAGTATCAGGAGCAACTGCGTGCTCAGAGTCAGCTTATAGAGGATTTGCGTCAGGGGCAGGAGTAGATGCATCATCAGCACGATGAGGAGATGCGTCGATGGCAGGAAGAGATGGGTCAGCAGCAGGATAAGGAGAGACGCCGACATGAGGAGCAACATCAGGATTATATGGAGTATATGTGTCGTATGACTCATATTTTAGGGATGGAGTTTCCTCCAGCACCTCCTCCAGGTCCTCCAGGTCCTCCAGATTATCCACCCCCAGTGATTTTTTTAGATGTAATAAACATTTGAGTTCGTAGTTTATTGTCATATTAACTATTTACAATTCCTCTTTCATATTGGTACTAATATTACGTGATTTAATTTGTTTTTATTTTTTTAATATATTATTACTTATTAGTATTATTTTTAATGTCTGCTTATTTTAGTAATATTACTTTTAATATTTTATATTTATTGTTAATATTGAGAAGTTTATAATTTTATAATTTTATTAATATTAATAATATTAATATTATATTTCCATAAATATGTATGTCTATTTTAATAATAATATTATTATATTAATTTTTTATATTAATAATATTAGTACTATTATTATTATTTTTTGATATTAATATTTCATAATATATAATATAATATTATTTATATTCATATTTTTATTATTTTTTAATATTAATATTTCATAATTATATTTTTTATATTTTTTATTATTAATATTATAATAATATAATTTATTTATATTATTGATATTATTATTATTATTATATAGATATTTTAATAATATTATTATTATATTAATTTTTTATATTATTAATATTAGAATTATTATATTATATTATATTATTTATATTCATATTATTATTATTTTATATTAATATTTCATAATTATATTTTATATATTTTTTCTTTATATTATAATAATATTTTTTTTTATTAATATTATTTTTATTTTTATATAATATTATATGATTTGTATTAATTATTTTATTTTATTTTTATTATTTTTAATATTTGCGACGGGTACATTTGCGACGGGAATTCCCGTCGTAAATGTTTTTTACAGAACCATTTGCGAGAGGACGAATACCCGTCGGGAATTCCATTCTGCGACGGTCCGTCGCAAATATATTTGTCGCAAGTATTTTTTTATATTTCGCATTTGCAACGGGATTCCGACCGGTCGCAAATGATATATCTGCAACGGCCCGTCGCAGATACCGTTTTTATATATAAACGAAAACTTATTTGCGACGGGGGACAAATACCATCGCAAATAATTTTTTTGCGATGGGACCGCCGCAAAAACACCTATTTGCGACGCCGTTTTCGGCAACGGGGGATTTGCGGCGGAGCCCCGTCGCAAATATTCAGTTTTCCTGTAGTACTCTAATGATTTCGATGGTTTTTGGTATAAACATATCCCTTTGGTATAATTTTAATATAACAATTAATTTCCCACCAGTACTCAGATTTCTCTTTATAAACCCTCTATTTAAATAAGTGGAAAAATCCAACTAGTTGGGAAGAAGTTGGGGAAAGAAAGCTATTAGGACCTGACCTTATGGATGAAATATTAGAGTAGGTCAGATCTATTCAAGAACACATAAGAGTAGCACAGAGTCGAAAAAAGTGTTATGATTACAACCAAATAAAATACCTAGAGTTTGAAGTGGGTGATAAGGTGTTTCTATGAATATATTTCTGAAGATCGTAATGATGTTTCAACCTAAGGGAAAGCTGATACCTAGGTATATCAGTCATTTTGATATTCTGGATCATGTTGGGAAGGTATCTTACCAATTAGAACTTCCACTGAATCTCTCTCAAGTTCATTTCACATTCCATGTATCTCTTCTGAGATATTACATACTCGATCCATCACATGTTCTAAACTAAGATGGCATACCATCAGAGCGTTATCATTCTTATTAAGAACAACTGATAGAGATTATAGATCCTACAAAATGTTCTACAAAACAAGACCACTCACATGGTTAATGTTTTATATAGGAACCACCAATTTGCTATATCTATGTGGTAACTTTGGTATATGATTCGGGTGAGGTATCATCATCTATTTGTTTAATGTGATGAATTTCAAGGGCTAAATTCAGTTTAAGGGGGTGGAATGTAACACCGAGATGTTTTAATAAAATATTTTCATTAAATAATTTTTATTATTTAGTAGCTTTCATTGTATGCAATCATCTGTTTAAATGAATCGCGAGACTCCCTTAGTGAAATATTACTATTATATCGTAATCATTAGGGTAGCGGGAATAAGTATAGCTAACTTATGAAAATTCTTTGTGAATTCAATGGCTATCATTTAATTATGAAAATTATATATAAATTAGATATTGTTAATTTTGAGTGAATTAATATCATTAATGAAATTAATGATATATACGTTATATAATTAGGAAAATATTTTTGATATTAGTTTAATGGATATTTTAGTCATAGGGTATGAATAAATCCAATTTGATGTATATAAACCTATATTTTTAAAAGGGTAATTTTACGCCTTTGAATGGGGAACCCATTTTAAATTAATATTATGACATATTAATAATTTTTATATGAAAAAATAATCATTTTATCATGAATTCAGATATAAAATTTCACTTTGGATAAATTTATGATATTTTTCTCATAAATTTCATGTTTTGATGAATTATAATAATACACTAAATTTTATAAAAAAACATTTTTAGTATAAAAAATTTATATAGATAAATTATAATATCTAATGGTTTTAACGTATATATATAGTATGTATTTATCATTCAATATAATTTAGTCCATTAGAATTGGTTTTACATTGAATTTATATTAAAAAACATTTCCATATTTTCGAGTGTTTTAGCATTTAAAACTCGTTCTCTCTTTCCGACCCTGGGATTAATTTTAAATTAATTACATCAAATTATGTGTTTATAATTTTTAAAAATTAACACCAAATTTGAAATCAGTAGATCAAAATTATGTAAAAATATTTATCTTACTTTTGGGTATTATGAATAGTAACATTGTTAATGTTTATTAATACGGTAAACGGGTTAATCAGGTAATTGAGGGTAAGAATATTACTATAAAATTACCCTAAAACATATATTAATATTAATGTATGAGTGTTTTTTTGGCCTAAATAATCTTTCAGTATAAATGGTCTCCATTTGAATCCACATAGATGATATTAAGACATTTAATTTATTTTTTTAATGAAAAGTTAAATACATCTCACTAAAATTTTAATAACTAAATCATTTTTAAAATAAGGTAATACTAATTATTGTTTAGATTATAAATACAAATTTGAAATCTAAAAGGTTTAACTTTATCATAGTTTTTTATTTGTTTTTTTAGAAAATAAATAATTACCTTAATATCTTATATGTTAATGATGTAGAAATTATTTAATTGATGAAAAATTAATAATATAGTTATTATTAGAATAATAGTACCAATTAAAAGATCTAAAAACTTGACCCAATATTTTTTTTAGAGTATATATCAACCATAATAATTTACGGGTCGAGTTATGGACCATTTATAGCCTTATAGAAGGGATTATGACACTTATATTATTTCATTTAAAGTGATGTTAAAGTTGTCACCTTCATAATTTAATAAGTATATCATTTTAAATATTGGATTTTCCAGAAGATAAATTTTTTTTAAAATTACTAATATAAAACATAGTATATTTATATTCATCATTGTGTTTTTTTATTCAAAAAAAGAATATTAAATAATTACAAAATATTGTTGTCGTGATTATTTTATTAATAGAAATATCAAATAAATTTTATTAAAAATATTAAATTAAATATAATATGTGATAATTAAAATGTCTAATAAATTTTTTAGATTCTGTTCTCCTCTTAGTAATATAATAAAAATGATTTTTTGTAGTTATCTTGTCATATTAATATTTTAAAAATCAATGCCTTGAATAGTGTCAAATTAGATACTATTGATTGTTTATCAAAATAATTATTTATTAAATTATTTTAAAATAGTTATTTGTTTAAAAAAATATATAACTATTATATGGTATAAAATGATCTAATATATGTATTTAAGGTCTATTTTAAATAAAATAACTTAACATGGAACCAATTTAATATTGAATTACTTTTTACCCTAATTAAAAATTAAATATAATAACAATGTGATAATTAATAAGATAAGATAAAAATTTCAAGAAATTCTTTCCCAAAATTTATTGGTTGATAATATTACAAACCAATTTCATCTCATTTCTAAAATTGTTACATTTTTGAGGTTTTTGGAAGGTGTTTACTTTATTATAAATTATTATTTACTGGGTTTTCAAAAGTTCCCCTCACAAACATTTTAAAAGGGAACCTCCTCCCTCACCTCTTCAGTTCACTTTGAGGCTTCAAGATCTATGATAACATGGAAATTTTTCTTTATCAACCTTTTTATTTACACCATAGAAGTTTTTTTCATCTTTAAAGACCAACTCTAGTGCTCTAAGAAGAGATTCAGAGGAAGCACGTCAAGGAAGAGGTAATCTCTTCTACTACATTAAAACATCTTATTCTACTAATTCCTCTTCAAATGTTGTTTTATTATAAATTAAAAACATAATTATCACTCATATACTGATATTTTATAATAATTATGTAACAACTATATTCCACCTTCAACCCATCATACAAAAAACAAAATCACCCCTTGTTTGTACTTACAGCTTACCGTGTCCTTGCGGTGTTGTAATCTATTTTTCACAACCACTTTACATGGATTGGTATAGTGATGAAAATAATAACTATATATGATTATTATAACATAATACTGATTTTATAATATTATACACTATCCACTTCAATACCATTGAACAATTATAGTAAGGATATTGTCGCTTGTGTGTACGTATGACCTACCCTCTCCACGATAAGATGTGATTCATTCCATGTGATATTCATTAAACCATGATTACATACAAAAATGGAATTATTAAATATGATATATATTATACTAATATAATTCTATAAATTATATAACTATAACCTAAGAAGTGTAACATGAACTTATCCGACAAAACAAGCATAAGAAAATAAAGTAGTTTATATCTGAATAATGAGTGACAATGAATTGTTACTAAAAATGGATGATAATATAGGAATATGTGTATCATAAAAATTACAATGATTCTGGAATAGTTCAATAACATTACTTGAATCATTATACAAGAGTTTTGGATACATATGAAAGATATCAGACTAAAGGTAATAGATAATTTTTCAATCTCACTATTATATAAGATTGATTATTCGTAAGTATTTGTTGGGGTATATTTATCATCCAAATCCGCATTCCAGAAATGTGTAATATTATTTATATTCTTCTAAAATTGTTTAAATTTAATTTTTACACATCGGTAAATTTTTACTAAATTGTATGAAAGGTATATTTTTCTATTATTCAATATAAGGTACTTTTTGACATTTCCAGCAAAAGTATGAGAAGAGTGTTTTTTAACTTATGGTTTAATGATTCCTTATTTACATTAAAATTCCCCTAAAAGTTTTAAATTTTATTTTCAAATAAATTTTTTCATTTTAAAATTGTGGAGAATTTCGAGAAAATAAAACATTTTTTAAGAAGGAAAGAAATTTTCCTTAAGAATTTATTTCATGTGTTATATCTAAACTATTTTCCATCTTTGATGACATTAATTAATTTGGACTATTATATTATCCCTATTATTAATATGATTTTATTTTGTTTATTATGGAATGATATGAACTAAATATATTTGTTTTTTGAAGATTATGTTATGATAGAATGATATTTAAGAAACCCATTTTATTCCATGGGTTAGGCTATGATGGATGATTTATATTTTTGTGGAACACATAAGAATAATTTCATTATGAGATGGGTGGGAACTATATATCCATAAAATACATTGGGTATTGATTTATATCTCATGAGATATACTTGACTAGAATGGGAAGTAAATCGAGTTCAATAATATAAGGCTAGAAAAGTATGTAAACCCCATTGAGTAATGGACATTATCGGCTATAATGGTCCTGGCAGTGAGCCTTCAATAATATGAAATGATTTCTATGTTTATGTGTTTTCCAAAAAACATCATGTCTTATTTTATAAAATTTTGTATTATTACCATTAATTATTATTAACTTTTATCCCATGACTTGATATCATGATCTTTCATATGCTGGATAAGACATTCAAAATGTTATATTCTTTTTTATTATGATTATGATATAATTGATATTTACCCTGTCTAACCTTACTGATAATTTCAACTCAACCATTCAAGTATTTCTTTTACCCAGGCCAGGAAGATGGTTGTTATGTAAGATATATCAAAAAGAAGTCTAGTTATGGTGAAATAAGCGAGTGACAGTGTAGATGTTTTATGAACCACTTTTTTCAGTACCTAAACACACTATACCTATATAATACTATTGGGGATTTATTGTATTTTATAATGAATATACTTCATTTTTATGTAATATCAATGTATTTAAATTATGGGTCATTATAGTGATAGTGAATAATTATGTAATGTGATCTTAAAGAAGGAAAATAAATTTTTTTCATAATGACATGACCACTTTGTATAAAATAATATGGTAAAAATTATCCCACCGAAGAATGATTATGATTTACATTTACATAATATATAATGAAAGGTAATTTGAACTTCATGTCAAAAGGGATATAATTTTAACACTTTATAATAAAAATGTAGTTTCAATCATACCACATATTAGAGATTATTATATTTAATATTTTGGGTCTATTAGAAAGAAATTTAATAAGAGGTAGAATTATTTTAAGTCAGTAATTTGTGAGTTAAATTTTATTTCTTGCATTATTTTCATGAATAGTTTGTCCAAGATTATATTTATTTTTTATGTTTTAAAAGTAGATTTAAAAAATATTTTGGTTTCTCGATGATGAATATTAATCTAGAAAAAAATTCTGAAAAAACATGTAAAAAATATAAATCATATAATAATGAGGATATTATTCATTCTAAATGTATTTCTTTATATACTAATATAAAAAATGTAGCTTCAAAATTAATGAATAGGATATACGTTTAAAGGACTTATAAAATGTCGTCATTACATAATATTATCAATTTTACTAAAATAAATTTAAATTTATAGAAATTAATTTTCAAAATAACTAGATTAATAAACTAAACTAAAAGATATAACCATATATGATGTACTAAAAAATGAAACTGAGATTTAAATACATTTTGTTATTTTTAGTCCCCTATTATATCAGGGTGAATGACAAAATGATGGAGAATCTCATGTAATGGGGTGTTGAATGAATCTTCCTTAATTACCCGTAAAATACTAGAGAATGACATTATTAAATATTAATATATATGATAATGTTTATTTTTAATGTTAAAGCGATAAAACATTCAAATAATGATTATTTACATCAAGAGTAACGTTAAGTGAATATGATGAAGTAATATTTGTTTTGAGGTAGAAGGTTATTTTTAAAAATAATGAAAATACAGATGAATAATAACATGATGATGATTATTAAATCATGTCTAGTTCTCATACATGGTTGATAAATTACTATAAAGTATATAATATAATTTTATATAAACGAAATATAATTAAAACTTTTATAAATTCAGCTAAAACAAAACATGCCTAATTTTTTCCAAAGTTGATCTAGGTGATATGAATGAGTATTTATAAAATCAAAATGGGATTGATGCTAGTAATGATTGTTTGACTTCGATAATTAATTATGATACATGGATGTCGGCACCCATGCTATGTAATAAAAATTATATTATAATAATGGGTGTTCTATAATAGATTAATTAAATGAGAGAGGTGATTATATAAACAGAAAGACTTGTATGAAAAGGATTCTCACTTGAAAAAAAAATAAATTTTGATGATATCTTCACCTTGGTTTCTATCACTTAAAATAATTATTATGGTTATTTTTTCCACATAATGGTAAGACAATATCATTAAAATAGATCTTTTTTCAACCTTCCTCAACAATGAGTTGGAAGTGGAAGTATATATTCCATATTGTAGATGATAAAGGATATGTGTGAAAGTTAAATAATTTGCAATTTGTTTTAATAAAATCATCTTGGGAATTTTATTTTAAACATGAATCATTATAAAATTTTCCTTAATTTTAGATGGGAAGAATTTAAAAAACCTCTATGTAAAAGTGTATAGAGATGTATTATTAAAAATTATTTTCAATGTAGAATATATGACATTCAGAGTAAATTAAATGTGTATTAAGAAGTTTTATTGAAATATAGAAGTATTTTGTGATGGTCATTCCCGAAGAGATGAATTTTTATTAGGATTGGTTTTTTTCTTTATAGGATGATTATTTCATTCTATTACAAGAGAAGTATACCTATTAAATTATTGGGAATCAAGATATAAATTATTAAAATATAGTTTCTTAACCAATTATAAAGTAAATAAAACTAATGTTTGTTGAATATGGAATAAATTCTTTGTAACAACTAAGGATATTAAAATGAAAATATTTTCAATGGATCATATGAAAGAAAACACTAAGCTTAGATGAACCAAAAAGTATTATTATTCACGTATGTCAACTATATCCAATACATTAAATTGGATGGTATATATTTTATTAACCACAATATGAAATTTTTTATAATTATCTATTTAATAAAAATAAATTTATTAATATTTTAGAAATAAGTACTAATTTTATAATATATATATTTTATTCTTCAAAACATATTTTTCTCAAAATGGTTTTTATTTCTTCTAATGTTAGAATATTGTAATTAATTTCTAGAACATTCAAAAAGTTTATTTTTTAATATAGAATATCAATTTTTAAATCATAATGTCAAAATTATATAATAGTGAATTATTGTATTTTTCTCAAATAATTGATTTTATAGTGAATAATGGAAAATATTGATTTTCAATGAAAACTACTTTTTTTCGAAGCATTTACAATGATAATTTTTGTTTTAAATTTGATTAAAATAAAAAATAGGTCTCTTATTTTATTAATAGGCCAATTAAGTGCAATGGAATAATTATTATTATTTAATTTAGTATGAAAATTTTCTGATAATTAAAAATTTATTTATATGAAAAAAAGTTTGTTATAATGAATTTTTCATTATATTATAATATTAATTTATTCCACCTATAAAAATTTAATCTAGAAAAAAGGATTCCATATTTAGAATTATGAGGTCAATTTATTATTATAAATTTTACATTTTAGTTGTTTCCCATTATGAATTCTAACCACAGTAAATAATTATCACCAATGTAAGGGTTAGTCAAGTAAATAAGTATAATAAAATAATAATTTATTGACTAAAAATGAAAATAACATTTTACTTTATCTAGTTATAGGGGTTCATTTAATCCATTTCATTCTAATTATTGAATATATGGCCACATGGTTCATCATGAATTTTATTATGACCATTATATTAATTTAATAATAGAATAAATAAAAAACATCACACTCATGAATATAGTAAACCTATTTTTTTTAATAAATATAATAATATGAGAAGTTCTATTCTAGATGTTATTTTAAAATATAAAAAACATGGTATTTTATTTATAATTTTTAGTTTTTATATAATTTCCTTAAATACTAGTGGAACATTGATATATTATTTATATAATTAATTGAAAAAAAATAAAATATTATTAAAAACTCGAAATGTAATATTTCATAATCTAGTTATAGTGACACAAAATTTTAATGAAATTTAGGAAATAATATATACATTTTTTAAATTTTATATTCCAATTAAATATTTTTCTTGATGTCTTCAAATCAAAATTAATTTAATAGTGTCAAAATCGAATTATTGATATTTTATGAAAATAATATATTTTTAAAATATTTTAAAAAAATAAACAACATCAGAGATGAATATATAACAGTATATGTTCCATAATTCTATTACAAGTTAATTTATGGGATAATGTTTTTGTTAATAGAAATATTATAAATCCTTTTATTTTATGATTACTTTTCAACAATATGAAATGTTATATTCATAATTAATGCCACATTGTGATACCTTTACATGTAAATGAATTTATTTTATTTTATATTTTTATTAATATCATGTGTGTCCTTTCATTAACCCTAAAAATTTACTACATATCAACAATTATTTAAATTATATTCATCCATATATCTCTATATAAAAGATCTTCCAAATCATTACACACATTATATAAGTTCATGTATTTTAAAAATACCCACCCTTGGATCATTAAAAAGAGATCGAAATGATTTATTTTAAAGAATTGGATATTATTTTTACAGCCTATTTCAAATTTATTTCTTTTTGAACATCATCTTAATGTGGTTAAAATATCATAAAATAATAAATCTGGTATCATAAATTTAATTATATATTAATAAGATTATGAAGAATTAATATTTCATCCATTTCCCATCCAACTAAAAAGGAATCATCGTTTATGTGTACATACGAATTACCATCTCTTATAGTAGTGTAATTCATTTTTCATAACCAATTTTCATGGAAACTATTAAATATTGAACCAATTAAAATATATTGAACCTACTAAATTTCTTGGGTTATTGAATTATAATATTATATATATGTATGTACCTTCTAATCCACTAGAAAACTATAATGTTTCTTGTCCGAACCTGTGGACTACCTCCTCTATGAAAAGATGTGATTAGTTTTTTCATTTATTCTTAACAAGGATTATAATAAGTATGGTATTATTGAATATATAAGATATATATTAAATATGATATATATTATAAATTTAAATTATTATGAACCCATCTTTAGTTTCTTCTTTCAAAAATTTAAAGTAATGTTCATGCGTACGTGAAGCCTACAATCTCTATGAATGGTGCTAATTTCATTCTATATATACCTTTTTTTAATGATAAAAATATGTATATAATTAATATATTTTATATCTATTTCATTATTAAAATTATTTAAATTATGTATCCATGATCAATTTAAATTTACTAAAACTATTGACCCAAACCAGGCATGGAATACGAAGTAGAAATCACTTAGAAAATTTTTTTTAATAAAGAGTTTTTAATTAATGGGTGATAAAAGGTTATAATTAAATTATATATTGTATGATATTTATGAGTATAGTTCTAAGATAAATTTTTAAATATTAATTATATAGTAGGATTAAACATAAATTAAAGAATTTAGATATAGGGAAATGGTTCTCTTGTTTTACTTTTTTTATACATATGTAATATTAAAGAGTTGTTTGTTTCATATGATTTATGTGATTCCAAATGATTTGATACACCATTATTCCATTTAAATTCTAGGTATATAAAGTTTAAGTTGATATTATTTCCTTGAAGGGGGGTCTGTGTTGAAAAATAATAAAGTGGTAATGATTTATTTTACAATTTCCTCATTATTTGAGACTATTTATATTCATGTATATATTAGAAGAATTTTTTTACCTTTATATATCAAATCCAAATTTTTTATTATAATATATTTATTTCTTAAATTTTATGGTTTTTTATTTAATTTCAACTCTTTATGTATCTATGATATCAAAATCAAATTTTGAAGAAAATAGACATTCTTTTACTACTCAGTAGGGAATCCTTTTCTTCCATATCCACATTTTCCTTCATATTTATTAAATAATGTTTTTTCATATATAAATTTATTTATTTGAGATATTTTTACTCATGTTTTCCTTATACAAAAAATTATTTAAAATTAATCTTCATGACATCTTCCAATTGAGTAAATTTTATGTTTTCTGGTAATATTGTGAAATGAATGTTTTTAGAACTTATACTGTAGGAACCGAATTTACCACCATCACTAGATATCAATGTTTTGAATATAAAATTCCATTTTAAAGGCTTAATTCTCAGTAAACTTGTTTCCTTGATATTAGGGAAATTTTTAGAATATATATATAAGTGATTTCAAACTAAAATGTGGTATTTCCTAAAAAACTATTCTAGTAATACTTTTAAATTATTGTTCATATAGTTCAACCTAATTTGTTGAATATTATGATTTACTGTGAATATAATCATAATATACCACTAAAATATATTTTTATGTATGGTTTATATTCTATTTTTATGGGGAAAGTAATGACATTTTGTATGTTAGTTCTTGTAATACATAATGTTATTTTGTTATTATATAATTTTTACTATGTCGTTTCTTCATTCATATAATGAGTTAATTGGTATTATTACGTGATATTTGAGGAATAATTTTATGTCCCCTTGATTCCTCAAGAGGTCCCATGAGGAAAAACATCTTTGGCATTCATTAGAGGGCTCACCCATTTTTATAGATGTCATGAAAAGATCATATGAAGCTATTTATATATATATTAAAAGATGACCTCGATGGTGAGTTTTAGATATACTGTAATACATATTTCATCTTTATGAAACTAGTTGTTGGTTAATTGAAGATTATTGTAATAGTTATGATATAAATGGATAAGTTTTAAGGTTTTCTGATTATTTATATAATGTTATTTGATTATAATTATTCTTTCTATATTATTTTAGTGCTCTAGTTATTTATTAAATGACTCATGTTCTCTATAATTTACTACTCCATAGTGATTATGACATTTTTATTCAGTATTACCTCCCTCGTAATTAACCCATACTGAGCATCTAAGCTCACTCTTTATTTTTTTTCATTTCACCAAGACACCAGGGTGTGCTATATGAATGATATGGATGTTCGTGAGAGGATAAAAATTTTCCAAAAGATTTTCTTATTTTTATGTTTTAAAGTTTATGTGATATTCAAGTATGTGTCTTGTTTTCCACGAATATGAAACTATTCGGCCATTAAGGATGTGATAACTTTAATATATCACCAATGTGATAAAGTATCCACTGACTCTAGGCTACTAGGTTTCGGGCATTTTTAGTTCGTATTAGAGTTAAATAAGTATAAACCTATGTAGCTAGATTTAGGTGTATATAGATTTTATAATATACCCCCATGAATGAATTATATGACATGTCTATGTATAAAATAATATTTAAAAAAATTGGAGGTATTATGTTGGATTCCTATCAATAAATCTATGTTTGGATACCACAAGTAGATATAGTTTGTCATAGATTCATCTAAAGGTAATAACCCCAAAAAATTGTTGGTCAAATATACAACATCCATCATCCTGGTGCATGGTGCATTTTTACAAACATTTCACATTTTTTACACTCTTGGGAGATATGCATGGGAAAATTCATATTTCCTTTATAAACCCATTATGAATTATTTGAATAGATTATGAACATGAGTAAAGTAGTTTAAACGTAAGGTTTCATAGATTAAGTAGTTTATGTAATGAAATATACATCCTTTAAATGATTTTCATTATTATGTGGTTTCAGAATATTATTATTTTCACTCATATTACTCTTTTTAATTTTAGTCAATGGTTTGAACTAAAATAAATATTGTTAAAGTTGTTGTGATTTAAAATGTAGTGAAAATGAAAAACAAAATAAGATTATGACTAGAGTTAATGATATTTTTGTTATGAAAAATAAATTTTCAGGATTATATATAAAAAATGTTATACATAATCCAACTCAATCTCTCGCCAATGTAGATACGGTTAAGGTTTGTTGAGAGCTCGGGTAGTGGAGACCAAAGAGGAAAGGTGGATCAATTTCCTTCATGTTAGAAATGTGGAAAGAGATACTTTGAGGAATTTCTCATAGAAAGGGGAAGACATTATCACTATGTAAATGTAGATAATATATAATTATATATTTGGGGAGTTAAAATTTATTATTTGGGGGTAACATGGGAATTATTAAATTCAATGTCCTAATTCAAAGAGTAAAATCCTTGACCTAGGATGGACATATGAAATGCCAATCATTAAAGTTGATTTATTGAAGTGTTTACGTATTTTTATTTGTGAATTACTTTTTATAAGTGTAATAATAATGATTTTTTTGTTATAATAATCATGAAACATATAATTATTATCAAATATTGTTTTTCATTTATGTATTTAAATGAATTTTTGAGTAATCCTGGTAACATTGAAATGTGATTTAATTGTAAAGAGATGTTTTGTGGAAAACACATGATTGATTGAATGGCGACACTTATTTTGTACCTGATGATGAGATAATAATTCATTATTGATATAAATTGGTTATTAATATTAATAAACTAAATATTATATTATTGGTGACTAAGGAACGAATTTGTGGTTTGATGGAATATTATCTGATGTTTGCTATAGTTTTAGTTTTTTGAAATATATTTGATATTATTATATTTTAGTTAAGGAATAATGATATATGTAACAACACATGATTTTAAAATATGAGCATTGTATTTTTTTTATTGTATTTTTCATTAAACACTGAGTTTAAATAACCCGCAAAATATATTTCATTAAATTTAATATATTCGATAGCTTACGAAGCAAGCAACCCTAAGTCAAAATGAAAAAAAAATAGTGTTCCATTAAAAATGATACATGAAATTGGAAGGTATTAATAGTAAATAATAAATTATGAAAATTATGGTTATTTATTGATTATAAATAAAATAAGAATAATTTAATGAAAATGAAATATTTTTTGAAAATATATATTTTTTCTTAATGATTATATAGTCCAACATTGTGCACATAATTTAAAATTAATTTTATCAAATTTAGTAAATTTATTTGAAAAAATAAATATAATTTATGAAGTAATCATATCAGAATTATCTTAGCATGAATTTTTTATATAATTTATAAATATTTCAATTTTTGATGAATTGTGAAAATACTGAATTTTAAATGTAAAATATCATTTCATTTAAATTATTTATAATGTTATATTTTATTTTTAAATTATTTTAAAATAAAATTATTTCAATTATATATATATGTAAAAACTCGGACCTTCATTTCAGGTATGATTTTCTTTTTAGGTTGTTTTTGGAGAAAGGAGGAATTCTTGTAAATTTTATAAGTACACGTCGTGTTCTTTATGAGTACACACCATGTAACTTCTTGCCACAACAGGACATGTGCTAGCCATGTAGTATCTACACACACGTCCATGTGGGAGTGTTTGGAGGCCGCCTAATGTGGAGTACGAAAGCATCAAGTATAGACCGTGAACTCCAAAAGTGCACGCTATGTGTTTTATTTCCATTTAACGCATCAGGGTCGTGTTTGACATACAAAACAACCATCTTTTTGGTCCTCTTCATCCAAGATAACCCATACAGCCGTGACTTCTCTCCGAGCCCCCAAGCCTCCATCGGACCTCTGATTCGAACACTGTTGATTGCATTGGAATTTCATCGGTGAGTTCTCTCTTTTGCCTGGGCCTTGTTTTCCAATTCCTATTCATTTCCATGTTATTGTGGGTTGAAAGTTTTGGAATTTTTCTTAGATCTACGATGTTCCAAGGATATTCAAGATTTTTTGTTTAGGAATATTGATCTTCTAACCCTGAGTTTGGTGGTTTGTGCCTTTCCGTTCGAATTCTATGGGTATTATGTGAAAATTCCACCAATACCCTTGAATGGGGTATTGTGTGTTTACTATTGTACCCCTATTGTTTGCCTATGATGCTTGTATGCCTTTGTGGAAGATATTTGGTTATGAATATTGTTTATTGTTATGCTTTAGATGTGTCTTTCCCATTCATGTACTGTTTATGCCTGTTCGGTCCTGTTTAGCCTTGGTTGTTTTGCTTGTTTTACATGCCTATTGTTGTTGGATGGAGAGTTGTATTTTCTGACATTCATGTTATGTTGTAGACTATTTATCCAAGTAGTTATGAAGTGTTACATTGGATATATTTCACTATTATGCTTGTTGACGAACATAGGGTTGGGAGAACCTGGTATAGTAGACTATAGGGGGAATTGACTGGTGAGCTTTCTCAGAGAGTCTTTGAGAAATTTTGTCTATAAGGTGGATTAACCAAGTGAGAATCTATAGAGTGACTAGAACCACTTTTTATTATAAGTGGAATCGACCTATTGAGCTTCTTTATAGAGTCATTGTTTTAATTGAACGACTTGAGCTATAGAGGGATTTGAACGAGTGAGCTTCCTCAGAGAGACCTAAACCTCTGGGATATAAGGAGAATTGACATTTGAGCTTCCTCAGAGAGTCCCTGACTACCATAGACTATGTGGGGAATGGACTGTGTGAGCTTTTGTAAAGAGTCTTTCTTTGCCTTTGACTTTAAGGGGATAGACTGTGAGCACTTCCTCAGAGAGTATTATTAAATTCCAATCCAGAACCAGAGGGTTTAGACAGAGTGTGCTTCTTAGAGGGTTGCTGGTACATTTTATGTAGGACCAAAGGGGATGACTAGGTGAAATTCTCAGAGCGTTTACTGTTTGTGGTTTAGCTATTTTCTTCACTGTTTCGTGATATTGATATATGGATTGTTTACTACTAAGCACTGTCTTGTTTACTATTTACTATTTACTGTTTACTATACTTTTACCAACCATATACTCACTGACTATTAGGCACAGATCTTTGGGTGGTTTTCTACTGGAATTTAGTATCACTCCCTGTTTGGGTCATGATTTTGGGCCCAAAACGATTATATTGTTGCAGGTATAAATAAGGGCAAGCTCCCATCTATTTCAGGTACTTGAAACTTTGTGGAACCAGAGAGCATGGGACCAAGCTGTGGCTGGTGATGCTAAGGGGTTTTATAACTTTCTTTTGTACTTTAGTTTAGCAATGTTTGTATTTCTAGTATTGTGAATTGTTTGGATTCTTTCCTATACATATGTATCATGCATCATTTTATATATATGTGTGCTCCAATTGTTTATTATTTCTGTCTTCCATTGTTTACTATTGTTGGATATTTACTATTTTTGCTATTGTAAGAGTTTTTTACTTCCGCTGTGTACTCTACCAATGATGGAATAGTTTCCCCACTATCACACCCAAGGCCCTTTCTTCTAGTCGGTAGCCCATGGCATTCAGGGAAATGCGCTTGAGGCCATGTGACCAATCGGGTACGGGGTGCCTCTGGGTGGCTTCGAGAACTGGGACGTTAAAAAATGGTATCAAAGGATTTCTTTTCACTTGACTTACAGTTTGGAGCCTTACCCAATGATAGGATGGAATATGTACTTGTTAATAAGCTGTACCTGGGAGTAGCTAACTCGTGTAAAGGGAAAATATAATTTACCTCGTAAATTGCAATTTTTCTATTTTTTCAATTATTACGGTTGATCCGATTTCACCATGATTGATTCACATGATTTTTACTATTATTGTTGGTGTTATTGATATTTTATTTATGTTGCAACCTGATGATATAAGGGTATTCCATCTCATGAATTATATAGTAATTTTCTAGAAATCGCATGCCATGCATTTTTTCCATTCCATCTAGGATGCATTAGTAATTGCATGTTGTTGTGATAGATGATGTGTAAAATATGAATGTTGTTGTAATAGTTTCGTTGATAGGTATACCCGTTCATTGATTTGGTATTTTTTGTGTATATATTTACTTTAATAAATGCCAAATTTTGGTTCTTGAGCTATTATCGGCCCTCATGGACCGGAATTTGGTGGATCATTGCCTTGTTTTCCTTGATATAACTTTTATAAGATGCCAAACTTTGATTCGTGGGGAGTATGGCCCCTCATGGCTTAGAATTTAGCACTTTTAATGCTTGTTTCTGTGTTTTCTGGGTTCCAGAGTAGATTCTGAGGCTTACTGTGTAGAAAAAACTAGAATACATGTCTTGTAAGGTTAAGTATATTCCATGTGTTCTTCTATTCAGGAAGAAATTGTTTTTCTTAAGTACACGTCGTGTAATTTATGTACACATCGTGTAGTCTCTAAACCATGTCATAGGTCGTGTGGGAAGAGGCACATGATGTGGAAAAATCTGGAGTGAACATTCCATGTATCATCCAAACACACCGTGTAGTGTCAACCTCGTGCTCACTCATGTCACTAACAACACAGGTTGGCTGAGTCGTGTCTAAGACACGCCGTGTTCCATCTAAACATGTTGTGTAGTCTGACCTCGGTACCCGGTCATGTCATGATCAACAAGGTTTGGTGTTACCATTTCATGTACACGTCATGTCCTCCTTGAACATGTCGTTTATTCTTACACAGGTACGCGTTCGTGTCACGAACAACATGGGTTAGTGTTATCCCTTCTCATACACACCGTGTCCATCTGGAAAATGACGTATAATTTGATCCGTGTGTTAGTTCGTGTCACTAACAACACGGTCTAGTTGAAGCTTGTCTATTAGACACCGTGTAGGATTTTTACACACCGTGTAGTCTTTCCTTAGGATATCTGTGTGGATTAACCATGTAGAAGAACTCGGGCAGGTAAAGATGATACAAGTACACGTTGTGTGTTAAGACAACACATCGTGTGTCTGAGGTGTTACACGACTAGTTTAGGCAAGAGAACATGCTGATCAGAATGACTTCATGGAACAAGTCGTGTAGTAAATGTGCACGCCAAGTAGCCATGTTTTGTAAAACATGAGTACTTTATTTCTCATGTTCCCTTCTTACACTCCTTGTTTTTAGTCCTTGATAATCTTGATCTAAGATGTGTGCAAGACAATACAGAGTCATGCCATCAAGACGTCCTCCGATTGTGTGCTAGTTGGCAGACGATGATCAAATTCCAGACATGGCTAATCAGGGACCACCTGCAGATCCTCCCATTATGCCAACCTTGGCACGAACCGTTGTACTTGACATAGGTGGTGATGCATAGTTCGGGGAGGCTTTTGAGGATGATGAAAACTTTTCAATGAGCGCATCCTCCTACCTTGTCGATGGATTATTTAACATGGGTCTTCTAGTACAAATATCCTCTTACGTTCTTAGTGGAAGGAGGACCTCACGCTACTGAGTCTTAGCTAGAGGCCACGGTGATGATGTTCGAGCATCTGAAGATACCACCAGAGTGGAGGGTGAATCTTGTTACCTACATGCTCTGAGACTCTTCCAAGAGATGGTGGGATGTGGTCTCATAGGTGGGAAGCCATAATAATATGTCTTTGGATGATTTTTGGCATATTTTATATGATTACATCTACCTGGATACCTTGAGGGTTGATCGAGCCCCGGAGTTCATGAGTTTGGAGCAGGGTACTCTTTCTGTTATGGAGTATTCTTCTAACTTCACAGAGTTGCATCATTTCATACCTATTCGAGGAGGTGATGAGTTTTGCCTTACATGGAATATTGAGGATGGTCTAAGGAACGACATCCAGTCACAGGTTAACATCTTCAGGTTGACTTAGATATCTTCTATCATCAATCGGGCGCCAATCTCAAAGCGCAATCTGAAGGATTCTAGAGCTGCGATCCAGGGCGGTTCGACATCCAGAGTTAATGCCCTGCCAGCTGATAGCAGGAAGCGCCATAGGGAGGCTTCATGAGGAGATCATAGAAAGCGGTATGTATCTTCCAGTAGTCAGGTGGTGTGTTCCAGTGTGGGAGAGGTGGGCATACGAGGCCAAATCTCCCGAGAGACCCAATAAAGTGTCGATCTTGTGGAAAGATGGGACACCTTCATCGCTTTTGTCAGTTCTTCTCACTAGAATCTAGTGACAGGGGTCCTTCAATGACTCCTCATTTGGGAGGAGAGCCACCAGTTCCCCCCAGCTAGGGAACTGTAGTTCTTCCGACCATTTAGGCTGAGGTGTAGGTCGTGGCTGTGGCAGCCAGTCGACTGGATTTTAGTGACATCAGGGTGGATCAGCTCAGAGTGGTCAGGTAGGGTCACAGGGCTATTGTACTGGCCAGAACATTATGGTGGAGCATAACCAGCAGGAGCAGGATCCCTAACCTTCTACTGTTCGAGGTACAATCTTAGTAGCCTCAGTTTTTTCTTCTGATCTTTTTGATACAGGGTATTCCCATAACTTTATATATATATCACTATCATAGAGAGCCTTGGTCTCTGCATCTTTTCTTATACTGATATATTGACGTTAGACACACCATTGGGGACTAAAACGGATAGTGTACGTCAGTGCAGAGAGTTCCCTCTACACGTTAGTGGATGTAACTTTTTATGGGACCTTTATGTCCTATAGATGACAGGCAATGATTTTATTCTCTGGATGGACTGGTTAGTTCCATTCCATGTAGTCGTCGACTGTTATCGCTGTAATGTGAGTTTCATATCCCTATAGGGTGGATCCATTCTTCATAGGGGTGATTGGGATGTTTAGGCGAGCAGAGCGGGTCCAGAGTATCATGGGTTGGGAGGAGTTATAGCCCAGATTGCTAGTCTTTATCTGGATGACCAGGGGACTTCACTATTATACATTCCTATAGTGGTGGATCATTTCAGAGATTCCTTTTAGAGGACTTTTCAGGTTTATCTCTAGATCATGAGGTAGAAGTTTCGATTGATCTTATTCCAGGAGCGGCACCAGTGTCAATTCCTCCTTATAGGATGGCTACACCTGAGTTACAGGAGCTCAAGAAGTAGTTGGAGGAGTTGCAAGGAAAGAGTTTCATCTGATTCAGTACTTCTCCTTGGGGTTTTCTTTTCCTTTTTGGGAAGAAGACACTATATCCAGGTAAGAGTTATACTATTTACTGTGATGCATCAGGTATCGGGCTGGGAGTTGTACTTATATAGGGAGATGGATTCGTTGCGTACAGGTCTCAGTAGTTGAGGCCACATGAGAGGAATTACCTGACACACAATTTGGAGTTGGCAGCTTTTGTTCAAGCCTTACGCTATTGGATACATTATCTTCTGGGAGAGAACATTATGGTTTTCACTGACCACAAAATTCTCAATCACATCTTCACTCACCGTGATCTGAAATTGAGACAGCGCAGGTGGGTTGAGTACCTACGGTCCTTTGACTTTGATCTTTCCTATACGCATGGGAAAGGCAACGTAGTGGATAATCCATTGAGTAGGAGGACTTACATACAGGCAGTTCGGGAGGATAGAAGTGAGTGACAGCTTATGGCTCTGTTCTCTAAGATGCATCTGGTGGTGCACGACAAACAGAGGTAGACTTTTCAGTCTTCTGTAGCTGTTATCTATACACTTCCTAATCGAGTTCGAATGAGGCATCTAACTGAATCTAATGGCCCAATGTTATGGGAAAGACTGTTAAGGGAGGACCATATTATGGAATGAACCATAGGCGAGGATGGGATCTTGTGTTTCCAAGGGACCATATGGGTGCTTGGAGACATACACGAGGAGCCGATGCGGGATTTTCATTCCCTAATTTAGGGAGTTAATCCTACTGTCATCAAGATGTATCGTGATCTACACTGTTAGTATTTGTGGCCAAGAATAAAGAGGGAAGTTTCTAGTTTTCTGATGAGGTGTTCTACTTGTCAGTAGAGGAAGAAGGAACATTAGCGACCAGTAGGGATTTTGAAGTAGTTACCCATTCCCTAGTGGAAGTGGAATAACGTCACGATGGACTTCGTGACCGGTTTGCTGAGTTTTCCTCAAGGGAATGACACAGTTTGGGTTGTCATTGACAGACTCATTATACTATTATTTCTATATCCAAGTAATATTTATACTATTTACTGTGATGCATCAGGTATCGGGTTGGGAGTTGTACTTATATAGGGAGATGGAGTCGTTGCGTACAGGTCTCAGCAGTATAATCCACATGAGAGAAATTACCTGACACACAATATGGTGTTGTCCGCTGTTGTACATGCCTTATGTTGTTGGAGACATTATCTTCTGGGAGAGCACTTTATGGTTTTCACCAACCAAAAAAGTCTCAAGAACGTATTCACTCAGCGTGATCTGAAGTTGAGACAACACAGGTGGGTTGAGTACTTATTGTCCTTTGACATTGAGCATTCCTATACTCCTGGTAAAGGCAACACAGTGGCTAATGCGTTGAGTAAGAGGACTTAGATACATAAATTTTGGGACGACAGTAGTGAGTGATAGTTTATTGCTCTGTTCTCTAAGATGCATCTGGAGGTGCTCAACAGACAGGGGCAGACTTTTCTATCTTCTATAGCTGTTACCTCTACTCTCTCAGATCGAGTTTGAATGAGGAAGCTATCGAAATCTGAAGGCCCAGTCCTATGGGAAAGATTGTCGAGAGAGGTCCCTATTCTAGAATGAACCATAGGCGTGTATGGGATCTTGTGTTTTCAGGGGAGCGTATGGGAGCTTTCAAACATACACAAGGAGTTGATGCGGGATTTTCATTCGTTAGTTTAGGGAGTTCATCCTGGTGTCACCAAGATGTATCATGATCTACACTGTTAGTATTTGTGGAAAGGTATAAGGAAGGACGTTACTAGTTTTTTTGTGAGGTGTTCTACTTTTCAGCAGGTGAAGAAGGAATATCAGGGACCAGCAAGGATTTTGTAGCAGTTACCCATTCCCATGTTGAAGTGGAATGACATCGTGATGGACTTCGTGACCAGTTTTCTGAGGTTTCCTCAAGGGAATGACATAGTTTGGGTTATCATTGACATACTCGTGAATGTTTATCACTTATTTCCTATCAAGAATACCTTCAGTGTTGATGATATGGGATGGTTGTACATCCGTGAGATTGTACGTCTATATGGAGTTCCACACTCCATTGTTTCAGACAGGGATGCATGTTTTACTTCTCAGTTATGGAAGGGGATTTAGAAGGCTTTTGGTACTAAGGACCTTTTTAGTAAATCTTACCACCCCCATAAGGATATCCAATTCGTGCGTACGGTTCATGTGCTTGAGGATATGCTTCGTGCATGCATTTTGGATTTTGGAGGTTCTTGGGTGAAGCATATACCTCTTTTGGATTTTACCTACAACATTAGTTTTCAAGAAACTATTCAGATGGAACCTCATAAGGCTTTGTACGGTAGGCAATTCCGATCACCATTATGTTGGAAAGAGGTAGGAGAGGATGCTTTGCTGGGACCTCTTCTTTTTCATGAAACAACAGAGCAGATAGAGTTTATTTAGAAGTGGATGGCTACTTTATAGTCTTGGTAAAAGTCTTATGTTGACCAGTGGAGATAACCTCTGGAGATTTAGGTCAGGGATAATGTTTTTCTTTCATGTCACACCGAGGATGGGACACAAGAGGATTATGAGACAAGGTAAGCTTTCACCGATGTACGTATGACTCTTTGAAGTGTTTGAGAGAGTTGGGATGGTTTCCTATCGGTTTCAATTACCTCAGAGGTACCAAGCTATGCACTATGTCTTCCAAGTTTCTCAGCTCCGACGTTACTTTTCAGACCTTTCTCATGTATATCAACCTGAGGAGTTTGAGCTCGAAGTGGATGCATCATTTGAGGAGAATCCTATCCGGATTGTGGATTGTAATAAAAAGGTTCTTCTTGGCTGGTCTATTCCTCTATTATGAGTTCTATGGAAGCATGGGCAAGAAAAGGACGAGACATGGGAGAGGGAGGCTGATGTACAAGCACAGTGGCTGGAACTGTTCGAGGTTCCTTCTTCTATGCCACGCTTGGGAAATTTGAGGACAAATTTATTTAAGGGGGGAAATTTTTAAGAACCCAGACCTTCCTTTTAGGTATGTTCTTCCTTTTTGGTTGTTTTTGGTGAAAAGAGGAATTTATGAAATTTTCTAAGTATACATCGTGTACTTTCGTGCCGTAGCAGGCCGTGCGCTGGTTATGTAGTAGCCACACGCATGGCCGTGTGGGAGTGTTTGGAGGCTGCCTAATGAAGAGTACAAAAACAAAATGTACACACCATGTACTCAAAAATTACAGATCGTATATTTTTTTCCATTAAACGCAACGAGGTCGCATCTGACGGACAGAACAACCTTCCTCTAGGTCATCTTCATCCATGAGATCACGTACGGCCATGACTTCTCTCCGAGCCCCTGATCCTCCATCCGACCTCCAATTCAAACACCGTTGATTGCATTGGAATAATAATGGCAAGTTATCTCTTCTTATTGAGCCTTGTTTTCCAATTCCTTTTCTTTTCCACGTTATCGTTGGTTGAACGTTTTGAACATTTTCTTAGATTTATGACGTTCCAAAAATATTCAAACTTTGTGGTTCAAATATATTGATCTCCTAACCCCAAGGTATGTGGTTTGGGAATTCCCATTATATGTCTATGAGTATTGTGTGCAATTTCTACCAATACCCTTTAACGAGGTATTGTGTGTTTACTGTTTTACCCATGTTGTTCACATACCATGATTGTATGTCTGTGTAGATGACATTTTGTTCTGAAAATGGTTGATCGTTATGCTTTGGATGTGTCTTTCCCATGCATGTACTATTTATGAATGTTTGGTTTTATTTAGCCTTGGCTGTTTTGCCTATTTTCTATGGTAGTTGCTTTAGGATAGAGAGTGGTATTTTCTGAAATGCTTATTATGTTGTAAACTAATTATACACGTAGTTCTGTAGGGTTACTTTGTCTATATTGAACTACTATGCTCATTGACTTATAGAAGTCTGTGAGAACCTAGTGTTGTAGACTATAGGGGTTATTGAACATGTGAGATTCCTCATAGAGTCTTTGAGAACTTTTGTCTATAATGTGGATTGATAGAGTGAGCGTCCTCAATGTGCCTAGAACCACTTTTGAAAAAAATGGGAATTGACTGTTTGAGCTTCCTCAGAGAGTCTTTGTATGAATTGAATGACCTGTTCTATAAGGGGAATTGACAGGGTGAGCTTCCTCAAAGATTCATAGACCTCAGAGCTATAAGGGGAGTTGACATGTGAGCTTCCTCAGAGAGTCCCTGACTACCTTAGACTATGCAGCGAATGGACTGTTTGAGCTTCCACAGAGAGTCTTTCTTTGCCTTTGACTATAAGGGGATAGACTATGAGCACTTCCTCTGATAGTCTTATTAAATTCTTATATAGAACTAGAGGGGTTGGACCAAGTGTGTTTCCCAGAGGGTTGCTTGTACTTTTTAGGTTGGACCAGAGGGGATGGCTATGAGAACATCCTAGAGGGTTACCTATTTGTGGTTTAGTTGTTAGCTTCAATATTTCTTGATATTGATATGTGGATTTTTTATAGCTCAGCACTATCTTGTTTACTATTTACTGTTTACTATTTACTGTACTTTTACCTACCATATACTCACTAACTGTTAGTCACAGATCTTCGGGTGGATGCCTACTGGGATTTAGTCTCACACCTTGTTTGGTTCATGCATTTTGGTCCAAACTGATTATATTGTTACAAGTATAGATAAGGGTAGGATCCCTTCTACTTTAGGTACGTGACTTTCTGGACCAAGCTATGGCTTTCGATGCTGAGTAGCTGTTTATCTTTCTTTTGTACTTTGGTTTAGCTTTGTTTGTATTTCCAGCATTGTGACTTGTTTGGCTGAATTCCTAGACATATGTATCACGCATCATTTCATATATATATGTGTGTGCTCCAGTTTTTTATTATTCCAGTCTTCTACTGTTTACTATTGTTGGATATTTACTACTTCCGCTATTGTATGTGTTTATTAATTTTGTTGTGAACTCTACGAATTAGGGCATGGTTTCCCAACTATCACACCCAAGGACCTCGTTGCTAGTCGGCTATAACGACCCATACTTTACATACATGGTTAATAATTCAAAATTGAAGTATACTTATTACAACAAATAACAAAACCATGAAAGGACTGTATAGGTATAGTGTCTTTAGAAACTGGGAAACATAAACAACTGGTTCATAAAGCATCTACATTGTCTCCCATTTATTTAATCATATCTATAGTCCCCTTTTTGCATATCTTACTTAATACCCTTTCTCCTGACCTAGGGAAAGAAAAAATACAAAAGGGTGAGCTCAAATGCTCAGTAAGGGTAAACAAAAGAAATATCAATCACATAAAATTCATAAGAACACAACATTTTGGAAATCTTACCTTGCAAAAGAGATCATAATTTCATAACATGGGATAAATCATGGTAGTGAAATATAATCCCAATAATCATAACATAAAACATGAAACTTTGTGGAATACACACACAATCATAGAGAATCATTTCTTATTAGTGAAGACTCATTGCCAAGACTATCTTAGTGGACAAAGTCCATTTTTGAACCGAGTTCACTCCTCGTTTCAGTCCTGTTTCACTAAACCGGTTTAACCTGCAGTTCCAGCAATGTCTATCTCATGAGATAAATCATCTTTACCCAATGCATTGGATGGATATATAGGTCCCACTCATCTCATAATGATACCATTCTTATGTGTGCCACAAAATCATAAATCATACGTCATTGCATAACTCATGTAATAAAAATGGGATTCTTAAACATCGTGACATCATAAAACAATTCATATAAGATAAAGGAATTCATAAAAATAATTCCATCACAACATAATAAAATCAATGTAATAATAGGGATAGAAACAGAACCCTATATTATCTTAGATGGAAAATAATTTTGATAAAACACTTGAACTCCATTCTTGAGGAAAATATCATTTCTACTTCAAAAACATTTTTCCTTTCTTAACATATCATAAAATTTTAAACTAAAAGAAGTTGATTAAAAATAAACATGAAAACTTGTAAAGGAATCTTCTTTGAAATAATTTTTTAAAAATCCATTCATGCCGTATAAGTTAAAAAAACATTCTTCTCATACTTTTGTCGGAAAAGTCAAAAAGTACCTCGTACGAAAAACGACAAAAGATTCCTTTCATATCCTTTACTAAAAACTCACCGAAGTGTAAAATTGGATTTAGACAATTGTGGGTGGATGGAAAAAATATTACATATTGAGGGATCATGTATGTGGATGATAAAATACACCCCAGTAAATACCAAAGTATAAACAATCTCGGATAAAAATGAGATTGTGATATTTTCCCTTAACGTAGGTCTGATTTGCATCGTAAGTGTCTGAACCTCTTGTATAATGATTTAAATAATGTTATTGACTTATTCTAGAATCATAATTATTGTTATGGTATCATATATGGTCATATTCGTATCTTATTATTTGTAATATTTCATTGCTACTGGTTATTCGGGTGTTTATTACTTTTTGTTCTTATGCGTGTTTTGTCGAATAAATTCTTATTATTCTTTTTAGGTTATAGATACCTAATTTCCATAATGGTATTAGTGTAATATATATCATATTTATTCACTCAATTCATTTATGTAATCATTATTCAATGAAAATCATGTAGAACGAGTCGCATCACATCGGGGAGACGGTATTCTGTACATACGCACGAGCGATGATATCGTTCCCATGATAGTGGAATTGTATTGGAGTGTATGTATACTATTTCAAAATCAATATCACTTTACAATAATCATATATATTCATTATTTACACCATTATACCCATCCAAGTAAGGTTTTGGTGGAAAATAGATTACACCACGGCATGGAGACGGTATTTCGTACGTATGCACGCGCGGTGATTTCATTTTCCGTAGGATGGATAGATGGTGAAATAGGGTTTTTTCATACTTATAATAACATATCAGTATATTATTTATACTGATGTCATTAATTCATAATGAAACAACTAAATAAGAAGAAGTGGAAGAAGAAATAAAGTTGAAAGAATCGGTAATTGACATTACCTCTTCTTTGAAGCGCCTCTTTGAGACCTCCTCTTAGGGCACTACAATTGGTCTTTGAAGAAGCCCAAAACCTCTAGTATGTTTCTAGGGAATTGGGGAAGTGAAATGGGAAGAGATTGGCCGATCTTTAAGGCTCCAATTGGTGTGAGGAGGAGAGGGAGGAGGTGCCCTTTTATAAGGGAGGAGAGGGGCACCTTTGGAAAAACTAAAAATATTATTTTATTATAAAGACATATTCAGTTTTAAATAGATCCAAATTGATTTATTTCAAAGATAAGTTGGGGATGGGTAGAAATCCTCTCATCCAATAGAATTTGGACAAGTTTATTATATTATTTTAACCTTATCATTTAGATTTAACTTTAAGTTAGATAATTTTACTTTTACCCTGCCTTTTTGTGTTCTTACACTATAAAGTTAATAAAATTACAATAACAAGCCAAACGAACCCCAAGTTTTTTATTATTAATATATATAAGCTTGTATAAGTCATTTGTCGAACCGTAGATTTTTAGGAATAAAATAACAATTAATAATATAATATTTGTTTTAAAACCCATTTTATGTCAATTTTGACACTATTTAGTAATTTATTTTTGTGAAAATTATAATAGAATTATTAGTCCAAAAGAAGTTAGTTAAATAAATAATAACATGTCATATTAACTTATAAAATTAGTGGAATTCATAAAAAGTATCAAATTACATTTATTTGGGTATTTATAACATCAATTATGTCAATATTTCATTAATAAGATAATTATTGCATCATCTTTGTGTCACAAATACATTAAATTTTTTAACATCTATAAATTACAAATAAAATACCATTATGTAAGAAATATTTTTATCTTTCCAATGAATATTTATAGTCGAATTTATCTTATGTATAACCCTATATTAAAATTGATTTACTTATTAAACATTGATTTTAACTATTTTAACCCTTCTTTAAATAAATTAATATTAAATGTCCTAATCTAATCCAAGTGGGCCTAAATGGTCATATTCTATTCCTAAGGTTGCTTTTGTTCAAATTAAACTTATCCAGTAGAGTTAGAACATGTTATAGGGTAATAATAATATCATTTTTACCCGTAATTACCGTATTTACTTTTAACCGTGGTAAAAAAAAGTAAAAAGATACTATTTAAGAAAAATTATTTTCATCTCATTGAACAACATTTTACTTACTGACATCAACCGCGTCTCTCGGATTTTTGAAATTCCACTCACAAAAGCGGTAAAATTAAGTTTTATGTAAATTTGCAAATTCTCCTAGGAGGTGGGTAAAAGACGGTGAAAAATTCAATAAAATTTTTATATATCTAAAATTATTATAAAATGACTCCAATGAATTGCATTGAACTTATATAGGTATTACCTAAAATAAGTTTAAATAAAATAAATAATTTTTTAAATAAATAGTCGGTTTTTAAATAGTGACCCAGTGTTTTCACTATTCATCAAAAATTGAAAGTTTTCAGAAAAATACCAAAATTTCACCCTAGGATAATTTCAATATTCCGAATCCAAAAATGAAGTCCATTTTGAAAATTAAAATTTAAAAACTTTCAAAAAGCGGTTGTTACTATTCATAATGGCTAGTTTTATTAATATTTTAATAGCATATCGTTGTTTAGTGAAACACGGTATTGCATACGACGTAAGATATATTGGAAGGTCGCGATTGCATGTAAAGCAAGCCAAGATAGTGTTGTGTGTAGGGAAATATTTCTTATAAATGTCTCGGGTGTTACATTATACCCCCCTTAAAATGAATTTTGCCCTCAAAATTCATCGGGGTTATAAATGGTTTACTACTCGAAAGTTTCTTTAATAGAAACCCACATCGTAAATAGGAATACCAAAACTTGGCTTTAAAAACTAAAGTATGAAACGTAACGGTTACGCAAATTAACTCATCACTGGGTTTCAATGTAGGAGAACATAGGTGAAAATATGGATATGGAAGAAAAATATAACCATCAAGTTTTGATGGAGAGTGGTAGAGAACATGGCTATGAAAAAGCCAACAATAACAAAGCCATAAATTTTTGACGATCTAAGGAACCATATGATTCATCGGATATAAGAGCACTAGGAAAACATTTTTGGTTTTCAAGATCATTTCCCTAAAGTTGATGAAATTGAAATTAGAAGAAATATTTTTTTTATTTTGGTACAGTCTCACCGTTGTTCGTTCATTGGACAATTTCAACTTCATCTCTTAAAGAAATGAAGTTTAATTTGTCATTCGTGATGTGTTAGCAGATCATGTGATAGAATCATGGTTCATTCCATCTATCTCAAACAAAAGGATTGAAAAGTTATCAAAAAATACATAATTCCATCTATAGTGAGATTAATCATATATGGTTCCTAAAATGTACTTATACTTCATATATCATACTGCTTAATATAATAAAACTAGTTTCTACTAAACAAGGACTTCCTGTAGGCCAGTGGTAGGCGATATAGGCCAGTCGCACTTCAGTTGTGGGTTCGATTCCCACAGCGTTGTCCGATGCGATGGGTTGTCGCCCATCCTGTAGGTTGTCCTTTTTATAAAACTACATTACTATAACATCCCATCAATAATATAGAAAAAACATCTATCCTTAAACAATACTAACTTATTTCCAACATAATACATTCCAATATTTAGGCTTATACAAAATACTGCTGTCCAATCTCATATTATAGAGAAAACGTTTACCAAAGAGTTCATATAACAAGCATGTTAATACCATCGTTGATCCATATATATCATGACATATGTCTTGTTGGTCACATTCCAAACATTCGAATGCCTTAATCATGTATTCTCTTGAAAAATGAATACCCATTGAATCTTGGTGAAAACATGAGTGCTGTCAAAATTCAAATCTTTTCACATACCAAAACCTCAAACCATGATATTACTATTTCCTTATATCAGTCATGGGCTCCAAAATACTTTCAAACATTTCATTTTCTCATTATCCCTTCATTATGGGCATATCATATTTTTTCCAAAAATATCTCAATCACTTTCCATGGTTACCGGTACCATAAAATTATTGAAAACCACAATAGACTAATACATAAATATTCCAATATTCCACGATACTATATACAACATTATTTTAGAATCCAATTACATAAACACTTAATCATTCCACCACATCTTTGTCATATTAAAAATTTCTAATAGTGATCGCATGTGACTTCCCTTTTTCCTTTTCCTTAAGTGGCTGCTCATGTCGATCATCACTAACCCTTGGATTAGGGAATTTATTAGCTAACGCCCCATTTCCTTGCACATGAAGCATTGAAGTGTTGGTGGTGCATTCTCTGCAGTCTTTTCTTTATTCACATAATTAGAAACCATTTTCCATTACTTTCACACTCAGCTACTCGATGGCCTTCTTTTCCACACTTAAAACATTTTCTAGTCCCATTAAGACAATCTCCACCATGCTTCTTTCCACACTTTGAGCATAAGGAAACATTAACTTCTTTTCACCATTATTCTGAGAGTTCTCTTTGAACTCCATCTTTCGTTTCTTGTCAAAACTATGAGATGGATAAGTAACACCAACATCCATTTCTACCTTGATAGCACAACGCACAATTTCTTCATAGATACTGAAGACTCTTATAGATAATTCCCTTCGAAGACTTGGTTTTATGCCACTGAAAAAATCGATCAACTTTACTTTCAGGTTGGATGATAAAGCCAGATGCATACCTTGCAAGCCTTGTAAAATTCGCTGTGTATACACCAACAGATTCATCATCCTTTTTCTTTAGTTCAAGAAACTCCTTCTCCATCTTTGTTCAAAGAATACGAGGGAAGTACTTATTGAAAAATAATTTCTTGAACTCGTCCCATTCCATAGACTCAATTTCACCCCTTTTCCTCGTATTCTTAATAATATTCCACCATTGATCAGCATCACCTTCCAAAAGATACACTGCTAAGGTGACTTTATCATGTTCAGAACATTGAAGAACTGAAAATATCTTTTCAGTGGTATTGATCCATTGTTCAGCCACTAATGGATCAGAAGACCCGCTGAATGAAGGTGGACACTGCCTCATGAAGGATTCGACAGAATGTTGCTCTTTCCTTTGCTCATTTGGAAGTCCATAATGATTCATAGGTTTTGTAAGTATAGCAATAAGATTTTCACTCCATCTCCCATAATATTTGTTTGTTCAGGAGGACAATCATTGCATTGTCCATTGCATTTATCAACACGGTTCCTTCAGGTTCCAACCATCGTCTAAAACCCAAAAAGAATAGTGTGAGAGGCAAAAATCATGCTAGGGAAAACAACATAATAAAGGCGGAGTACCATCAATATCTAACATCTTAGGTTTAATTCTAAGATCGTTACCATAATTCTAGGATTATAACATATACTTATACTTAACCTTAGGGACATCCCTATACATACCTTATAAATATCTCTATGGATCTCACTAAATATCTCGCATGTTAGTTTCCAAAGGTTGACTAAACCTTTCCTCTGATACCAACTATAGAGAGCTGAATCTTGACGTACATAGATATTACATTACTTTTGCAGAATACATAATACATAATAAAAATAGACACACAAGGACCGTAATAGTTTAGTGTCTTTGGAAACTTAGAACGTAATCTTCTAATCATGGTGAAAGATCTTCAACATCTCTGATAAAGATCTTCCACTTTTTGTTTCCTTACTTAAAACCTTTCTTTATATCCTGGGGAAAAATAAAACATAAAAAAGGTGAGCTCAAATGCTCAGTAAGGGTAAACAAAAGAAATATCAATCACATCAAATTCATAAGAACACATCATTTTGGAAATCATACCTTGCAAAAGACATCATAATTTCATAACATGGGATAAATCATCGTAGTGAAATGTAATCCCAATAATCATAACTTATAACATGAAACTTTTTGGCATACACACACAATCATAGATAATCATTTCTTATTAGTCAAGACTCATTGCCAAGACTATCGTAGTGGACAAAGTCCATTTCTGAACCGAGTTCACTCCTCGTTTCAGTCCTGTTTCACTGAACAGGTTTAACCTGCCGTTCCAGCCATGCCTATCTCATGAGATATAAAATCTTTACCCAATGCATTGTAGGGAGATATAGGTCTCACCCATCTCATAATGATACCATTCTTATGTGTGCCACAAAATCATAAATCATACATCATTGCATAACTCATGTAATAAAAATGGGATTCTTAAACATCATGACATCATAAAACAATTCATATAAGATAAAGGAATTCATAGAAATAATTCCATCACAACATAATCAAATCAATTTAATAATAGGGATAGAAACAGAACCCTATATTATCTTATATTGAAAATAATTTTGATAAAACACTTGAACTCCATTCTTGAGGAAAATATCCTTTCTAATTCAAAATCATTTTTTCATTTCTTAACAAGTCATACAATTTTAAACTAAAAGAATTTGATTAAAAATAAACATGAAAACTTTTAAAGGATGATTCTTTGAAATAATGTTTTAAAAATCCATTCATGCCGTATAAGTTAAAAAAACATTCTTCTCGTACTTTTGTCGGAAAAGACAAAAAGTACCTCGTACGAAAAATGACAAAAGATTCCTTTCATGTCCTTTACTAAAAACTCACCAAAGGGTAAAATTGGATATAAAAAATTGTTGGTGGATGGAAAAAATATTACATATTGAGGTAACATGGATGTGGATGATAAAATACACCCCAGTAAATACCAAAGTATAAACAGTCTCGGATAAAAATGAGATTGTGATATTTTCCCTTACCTTAGGTCCGATTTGCTTCGTAGGTGTCCAAAACTCCTGTATAATGATTTAAATAATGTTATATACTTATTCCAGAATAATACTTATTGTTATGATATCATATATGGTCATATTCTTAGCTTATTATTAGTAATATTTCATTGCTACTTGTTATTCGGGTGTTTATTACTTTTTGTTCTCATGCGTGTTTTGTCGAATAAATTCTTATTTTTCTTTTTAGGTTATAGATACCTCATTTCCAGAATGGTATTAGTGTAATATATATCTTATTTATTAACTCAATTCATTTATGTAATCATTATGAAATGAAAATCATGTAGAACGAGTCACATCACATCATGGAGATGGTATTCCGTATGTACGCACGAGCGATGATATCGTTCCCATGATCGTGGAATTGTATTGGAGTGTATGTATACTATTTCAAAGTCCATATCACTTTAAAATAATTATATATATTCATTCTTTACACCATTATACCCATCCAAGTAAGGTGGTGGTGGAAAATAGATTACACCACGGCGTGGAGACGGTATTCCGTACGTACGCACGCGCGGTGATTTCATTTTCCGTAGGATGGATAGATGGTGAAATAGGGTTTTTTCATACTTATAATAACATATCAGTATATGAGTGATACCGATGTTATTAATTCATAATGAAACAACTAAATAAGAAGAAGTGGAAGAAGAAATAAAGTTGAAAGAATCCTTAATGGACATTACCTCTTCTTTGAAGCGCCTCTTTGAGACCTCCTCTTAGGGCACTAAAATAGGTATTTGAAGAAGACCAGGACCACTAGAATGTTTCCAGGGAAGTTGGGAAGTGAAATGGGCAGGGATTGGCCGAGCCTGAAGGCTCAAATTGGTGTGAGGAGGAGAGGGAGGAGGTGCCCTTTTATAAGGGAGGAGAGGGGCACCTTTGGAAAAACTAAAAATATTATTTTATTATAAAAACATATTCAGTTTTAAATAGCTCCAAATTGATTAATTTAGAAACTAAGGTGGGGATGGGTCGAAATAATCTCATCCAATAGAATTTGGACATGTTTAGTTTAATATTTTAACCTTATCATTCTGATTTAACTTTAAGTTAGATAATTTTACTTTTACCATGTCTTTTGGTGTTCTTACACTATAAGGTTAATAAAATTACAATAACAAGCGAAAAGAACCCCAAGTTGTTTATTATTAATATATATAACCTTATCTAAGTCACTTAGCTGATCCTTATATTTTTAGGAATAAAATAACAATTAATAATATAATATTTTTTTAAAAACTATTTTATGTCAATTTTGACACTATTTAGTAATTGATTTTTTGTGAAAATCATAACAGAATTATTAGTTCCAAATAAGTAAAGTAAATCAATAATAACTTGTCATATTAACCTATAAAATTAGTTGAATTCATAAAAAGTCTCAAATTAATTTTATTTGGGTTTTTATAACATCAATTATGTCAATATTTCATTAATAATATAATCACTGCATCATCATTGTGTCATAAATACATTAAATTATTTAATTTCTAAAAATTACAAATAGAATAAAATTATGTAGGAAATCTCATTAGCATTCTAATTAATATTTATAGTCGAATTTATCTTATGTATAACCCTATATTAAAAATTATTTACTTATTAAACGGTGATTTTAACTTTTTAACCCTTCTTTAAATAAATTAATATTAAATGTCCTAATCTAATCCATGTGGGCCTAAATGGTCATATTTTATTCCTAAGGTTTTTTTGGTCGAATTACACTTATCTAATAGAATTAGTACATGTGTTAGGTTAATAATAATATCATTTTTACCCGTAATTACACTATTTACTTTTAACCGTGGTAAAAAAAAGTAAAAAGTCACTATTCACAAAATAATTATTTTCTTCTCATTGAACCACATTTTACTTAGTGAAATCAACCAAGTCTCTAGGATTTTTGAAATTCCACTCACAGAAGCGGTAAAATTATGTTTTAAGTGAATTTTCAAATTCTCCTAGGAGGTGGGTAAAAGACGGTGAAAAGTTCAATAAAATTTTTATATATCTAAAATTATTATAAAATTACTCCAATGAATTTCATTGAACATATATAAATATTTTGTATCAATTTTGACCTGAAATAAATTTAAATAAAATAAATAATTATTTAAATAAAAATTTAGTTTTTAAATTGTAACCCAGTGTTTTCACTATTCATCAAAAATTGAAAGTTTTCAGAAAAATACCAAAATTTCACTCTAGGCTAATTTCAATATTCTGAATCCAAAAATGAAGTCCATTTTGAAAAATAAAATTTACAAAATTTCAAAAAGTAGTTATTACTATTCATAACGACTAGTTTTAATAATATTTTAATAGCATATCATTGTTTAGTGAAACTCGGTATTGCGTATGACGCAAGATGTCAAGGAAGGTCGAAATTGAGTGTCAAGCAAGCCAAGATTGTGTTGTGTATATTGAAATATTTCTTATAAAAGTATCAGGTTTTACATCGGCAACCTCTGGTGTTCAGCGAAATTCTCTTGAGGCCATGTGACCAACCAGGTACGAGGCACCTCTGGGTGGCTTCCAAAACCGGGACATTAAAATATATATATTAATCCAATTTTGGTCATTTTAAACATTTTAAAATTGAATTTTGATATAATAAAAATTGTAAACTTTTGAATATTTTTTCTCTAAAAACCCGCTATCTCATTTGGTATGTGGGATTCATTTTAAATTTAATTTTTTCACTTAAGTGGATGTAATCATTCAAAATGGATTCCATTTTTGGAGTCATTATATTTTTTATTATCTGATAATGTCATGTTAAATTTTTCCCATAATTAATTGTGAAAATAGTAAAAATCATTTTCGTGGGTTATGGTAAAAATAGGTTTACCAAGGTCAAACTAAAAATATATTAGTTTAAATGATCTTATAACATGTGTAAAATAAATTATATTCCAATATTAAGACTATATCATGTTTATTCTTCTATAATACTCTATTTTTTACCCTTGTGGCTTATAAAATACATGGCTACATCATTTTGTTTTAATAAAATTAAAATTGTTCCACTCACCTCGTTTAAATAAAGAATCCCCCTTCTCTCTCCTCTTAAGACCATAAAAAACTTTTAATTCAGCTAATATAAAACCAAATAACTTCCCAACATCACTTATATCATAATATAATCCATATTTCTAGCATAAATCCAACCTATAAATTTTTTTGGAGAAATACAAATGTGTTTACCAAAAGAACAAGTAACCTTCTCCAATAAGAATTTTCAATTTTATATAGTACTAGATCTCACTAAAAAACAATACTTTAATAGTGTTGGGGTCAAACTTTATCAGTGCTAGAAAAGAGTTGACTACCTTATCATAGTTAAAAGTTCATCACTTTATTCAGCGCATTAAAAAACACTACTAAAAATAAACAATATCATTGATTCTAAAAGTTTTGAAAAGGTTTAGAATTATCAATGTATTTAATAGCAATGATAAAGGTGAATACATTAGTGTAAAGATGTATCACATTGTATCACCAGAAACATGAGAAATATGATATAAGAACACAGTGCATCAATAGAAATAACATCAATAATTACTAAAATAAGATAAAAATACCGAATTTAAATAAAATAGAATTTCTAACACAAATAAAAGAAAAATAAACCACAATTATTGAGTATGTCATTTTTTCTAAAATTAATATAAATTTTAAATAAAAAGGCACACTTGGATTCATACCGGTCAATCCGTTAGTTGAATTCATGTGTGACTAATTCTTAAAAATCACAAATTATTTATGGTCTATTTTCCTAAAGTACCAAAACATTCGGAATACATTTTCTTGGTTTTGTGTATGTTAGTTGTTTTTTTCACTAAAAATAATGCTAATTTTGAGTAAAAATATTCAATTGGAGTAATACCAGTCACCTCATGTGTCATATTGATGTGTGTATGATCCCTACACATCACAAATAATGTATAAATCAATTTTTTAAAGTACCAAAATATTCTGAATGCATTTACTTTGTTTTGTGTTCGACAGTTTAATTTTCACTAAAATTAATGCCAATATTGATTAAAAAGGACACAATTAGAGTTATAATGGTCACACCGTGCATCATATTGAAGAAAAACTAAATGATACACAACCCAAATGACGCACAGATCGTTTTCCTATGTTATCAAAACAATCTGAATGAATTTCCTCAGTTTTGAGTACACCATGTTTTATTTACTAAAATAACATTTTTAAATGGAAACACACACTTTGAGCCATACAAGTGGAATCATGTGTATTTTTTATATGAGACTAAATCATAAAATTCAAAAATTAAAAATTAAAAGATGTCCCAAACTATTAAGACAATCACCGTGAGTGCTCAGTATTCGGTGAAAGAAACGTTCTTTTATTAAAATATCAATTTCAAATTGATAACATACATTTTGAATCATAATGGTCACACCGTACGTAATATTGAGGTAAGTATGATCCCTATTGGTCACAAATTAAATATGGATCATTTTTCTAAAGTAAAAGAACAATCTAAATGTGTTTTCTTGATTTTGAGTACACCACCTATATTTTTTTTCTAAAATGCCCTTTTAAACTGGAATGACTCAAAATGAATCTAATCTAAAGGGACATCTGTTATGTGTAATTTTAAAAATTTTTCCCAAACATAATCATTTTATGATCCTTATTATACTTTATTTCCCAACAATTTTTTTTGTTTTCATGATATCACTTGTTATCCTCCTCTTCCTCTGTTTCCACCTTAGTCTCCGCCTCTGCCTCCTCCACACCAATCTACGACTTTGACTCTGCCTTTTCCTTCACCTCCATCTCTGCCTTTTCCATTTCCTCCACCTCCACCTATGACACCAACTCCATGATTGATCCACAACTTTATTGTTTTCTGGTCAACACTTCTAAAAAATTTATTTCTACCATTACTTTTCTCCTAAATAAAGAGATCAAAAATAATATACATGAATTGTGAATCTAATTCTTCACACCCCAAATATCTTTTTAAGGTCATAAATCATACCAAATAACAAAAATATTAGGTAATCAAATAAACTTATTGTTGTCATACATTCTATCAGAAAGCATGTTACCAACTTATCTCTAAACAAATTTATTTCTCCTTTTGAGTAACTACATTTTAGGCAATCTTGATATTACAGAAAAAATATAGACAAAAAATGATTTTGAGATATATTTATTGAAATTTTAATTACCTTTAGAAATATACTTTTGGGGGATACATTTCTTTTCATGGTTTATGTTTTCTCTCATAAAATTTCAAACATGATGTTCACAATCGATTACATTATATTGTTTCATAAACTGCAGAAACATTGACCAAAATAAGTAAATTATTTTAAAATGTTTTGATAGATAATTTTTTTATATATACCATAATTGTTTTCTATTTGTAGTAACTCAAATGATTATGTATTTAGAAACATCCTTCATTCTATTATCTATCATGTATTTATAAATTGCCTTATCATAACAACATTATTGTTAAAACATAGACTGAATATATAATTCAAAGTTTCTCTATAGAATATTGATTGTTGTGTATTAAATATTATCAATACACATAATATTTGGTTTTTTGGTTGAAAATCCATGAATTGAATCCAAAAAATAAATATTTGGGGTTTCGATGTTGACTGCTATCAATTTCAAGTTCTTCCAAAAAAACCAAAAACAAGTAATAAATGAAAAAAGAATAAAAATATATTTTATGTGATTATATTCTACAGTTTTAACCTTTAAATGGAGGAAAAAAAAGAATATATTGTATTATGCATTCTCAAAAAAAAATTGAGTATGTAATATTTTTTTCTTCTCTATATCATAGTTATTTAATTAAATTTATGGTGTAAGAATGATACATGGAATAATGAATCCAAATATTGATTCACACGGTCTTCCATTTATATAATTGTAATATAAATGCCTATATAAAATATGAATAGTTATTAACTTTAATAAAAAATATTTATCTCACTGTTCAAAAATATGTATTATGAAAAACAATTATGTATTCACAACTGAGACACCCGACCATTTATGATTGAGAATCTCATTTAGAGTTTGAGACTCATTTGGTAAATGAAGAAATATTCATATATGTATTATTTATATTCAATGTAATATATAGTTTTATATTTAAATTTTTTTGTGCATGAAGTTTAAATGATAATATATATTTCTATGGAACTAGTGGGGAGAAGTTACTCTCAGATGTTCATTTTTTTCTTGGTTGATTCACTAGATTTTACAGATTCAAACTTTCGTTTCTCCGCCTCTATCCATCTGTAATATCAGACCTCATTTTAAACCTTTTATCCTAAACTATTAAAGGTTTCTCATATGAAAAAAAAATTATTAATGATGTGCCTCATGTATCATTATAGGATTAGATTTCCATGCTATGAAATATCGAATAGAAGATTTAACCATTATAATATTCACACCATCAAGTGGAATATAAAACTCAGCAGTCATCTCATAGGATACATCAATCCCAACTCTCATTTGATTTTTTGGAAATGGAATCTATGTGGCTAGTCTCCTTTGATTTTATACACTGTACCCATCGCAACATGGTTCTACATGGGTTTTGATAGATAAAAATCACATAAAACTGTACCCTATATAATTTTAGCAATATAATGTTATCAAAACATTTTTTATTCACATTTAAGAGATTGAGTAATCAAAAAATGTATTACCTTAGGTGAGTTTTGTGGTTGGGGGAAATGACTAGGTTCAAAGCTAGTGGGATCATTTTCTATAAGTATGGATCTTTTCCCCATCACCGGTTCACATTCATCATTTCTTATACAATGGTCTGCCAAACCATACTAAAAAATAATATCTTGTGGTGTCTCTATTTGTGTCAGTATTCATCTCAAAATATTATGTGTATCTTCATGTGGTTTTATCTTTTTGAAATATGTTTGGGGATATACACCAAAACCTAATCCTATAATGTAACTATATTGTTCATGTCACTTTAAAGATACTGAAAGTCTCTTTTCTTCTAGTACAGTCGTTTTTGATTCTTATGTATACACCATATAAAAGAATATAAACATATTTATATTTGTTTATTATTTTTATAAATCATAATGAATTAAAATTATTTCATACTCACATATTATTCAAATACTTTCTTTTTTTTCCTCAATAAATATACCATCCTTATTTACACGAGCCTCTTTCCATAGCACATGACATGGGATGGAAGTGGATTCTTATTTTGATTCATCAATCTACATATAAAAAATGTAACATATATTGTGTCATGTCATGTATTTAAACCTTCATTTCTGAAATAAAATACTAACTTATTTCTTCTCAAATGAAGCGGACCTCATAACTTATTTTCATAGGGGTACGCTGGGTTTGAAGCACCTTCTATATTTTAAAAACACTTCTACTATTTCACAAATTATAAATTTCGAATCAAGTTGGATAAAATAAATAATTTTAAATAATATATTATTGGCCATAATTCACACGAAATGATTTCTCATTGTGATGATTTATGAAAGAATTATATGTATCCTATTTTATAATGTGTGCATAACTATGTTATGAGTGGGGATTTGTTTTACCCTCAGTATCCCTAAGATTTAACATCATCAGAAAAGTCCTAAATCCTCTATTGGATTTTCTAGTGGTCATTAAGACAAATTTCCAATGACACTTTTCTAAAATAATAAAATTCTATAAGTAATAATGAAAACTAAATCAACATTTAATTATATAATTTTTCACTAAAATATTGAAAGTATATTTTAACAATACCATTATAACATTCTAAAGTATTTCCTTCATTACAGGTTAGACACTACACCATGATTCAATATCAATCATAACATTAATCATCATTATAACAACAAGTTAACTACTGAACATTATTTTGTTGGGTCAATAGGTTATCTGTATTGATTCCAACCAACCTCAATTTATATACTCTAAATTCTCAAATTTGTAATTTTTTTCCAAACTATTATGTTTTTTGGTCCTTTTATACCATTTTTCCAACATCATGTTGCTGATCCACTAATAATTCTGCAATTCCATCATCAAAATTCTGTTCTTTCTTAGGATTTGAAACATCATCAGGTTCATAAGACATTGTCTTCATGAGTAGTCAAAAAATTAATTTTTCTTAAATAATGACAATGAAATATAGTCCATACATAAAAGTCCACAATTTCAGGCATCTTACATGAAAATATTTACTTTTTTGAATAGTGATATAATAATTCTAAATTACAATGCAGCTAACCTTCACTACCTTTGTTTATTTTTTCTTTATACGCTTGATTGCCTTCATTCTTTTGATGATGGATTTGAGGATACTCATTCCCTCTTTCAAGCTATCATTCCTCCCATAACTATTTGGTAGGTATTTCACCATTGTAATTTGGAACCAAAATGATGATAGGAGGAATATATTATAATAGGGAGTCCAATCCATCCCCAAGATATGGAATACATTCAATTAGTTAAGTATTAATGTGTCTGAGGAACCTAAACTAATGGAATCACTCAAAACATCTCCTCCGTTTAAGATGAATTAAAGTACCTTCACTCAAATTATCTTCATGAAATGAATCTCACCCAAACTACATTGGACATCACTTTTTAAAACTCAATGATTCCTCACCTTCCGTTTTTAGATATTTTTTAATCCAACATACGGTCCCTCTAATAACATACATCACATTAAAGGGTAGATTTTTCTAATTAGGCTCAGTATTGATCTATTATTTTCTAACTCTTATATTTGAAATGAATCTATTTGATGCAACCCTAAATTTATTATTCTTATATGATACCATAAAAACCTAAAGGAACCATTGATACTTCCAATAATATAAAATTAAACAACATATCTTGAAGTAGATCTATAATTACCTCTAGGAATGTCCTACTCTACGACTGATAATTATATTATTGATTTTAAAATATAATATTGAAGAGTGTTATCCCCATAACGCAGTCATATTATATGATGAATATTAATAATATTCCATGAATGGCCCCACAAAAAATGGTAATACATATCATATTAATTTTTTCATATCTAACAATTTAGGTGATATTGTATTTGTGCTTTTATCCTCTATTTCCACCAAACTCGTGGATAAAGTGTAATTTTTTAAATAATAAATTGTATTATAAAATGTAGTTCAAATGCTTATATATTTTTATATTTCATTCCATGTGATATATAATTCCATATGCTTTGGATGAACAATGAAATCCTTTTTATCATAATATATGATATTAACATAAAACAATAAGAAATTTATTTATTCGAAAAATTAATAGATTAAAACATCATTTCCATTAAGAATATGTCTCTAATACCACTTATGACTTTTAGGGTATCATTCTATGATCATTAGAGGGATAAAAATACAAAACAGGGGATGATTTATCTCAAGGATAAGTGTGATTAGATACAAATGAAATAAAACTTATAGAATACATGTAATGTAGTATCAATGGAATACATCTTTAAGATTCAATGGAATATATTTGATTTATTACACTGAAGTAGCAGAAAAAGTATTATAGCCTTTGATGAGATGACACTGGCCTTCAATCATAGAAATATTCTTGAGGAACCTCGATCACTAAAGGAATGTCGGTACCTAAACCTAGTGAGAAAGAATTATCAATGAAGAACTAGGGATTGGCTATAGAATGAAACAAAGGGATAATTACAATAGGTAAATCATATCCATTTATAGGGACTTGAAATATAATAATTATTTCCTTGATAATTGACCACAATCTCATGGAAAATTATAATTTCCTGATTTTAGAGACCTAAAAACTATGTAAATGGAAGGAAAATACTCACACACATTTGATGAAGGAATAAGATGCAGGTTTGATTAAAAATATTGGAATAATATTGATGAAATAGAATTTGGAAAAGGAAAAAAGTCGACCATCTAATGATTTCTGGGAATGGTATATGGATAGTATTGACCGTGAACCGAATGGTATGTGGAAAGCCCAAAAAAACACTCGCATGTATGGCAGTTCCCAGTGAACCAGGCCTTTCACAGAATATATGATGAATAGAACTACAACCTCCCAAACCATGTCATTGGTGAAAACGTGATAGAGAAATTCAACCCGTGAACCATGAACATTATCATTGGAAATATTGTAATAGAGAGGTATGCCCCCCAAAAATTTCCCATGTAAACGATGCCACAGACAAGGTGAGGCTAGCAGCATTCCACAAATGTCTTCATTCGTGGGATCGAGGCGGTGATTTGTGCCACTGTAAATTGAAGCCCCACAAATTTCTATTGAATGGGTCATTGGCGGACCAAGAAATTTCTTCATGCACTTCCAAAAATGTTACTAAATGACCTAATGATAATGCATCCCCATTTTTCTATAAAAGGGACCACAAGGGGAGATAATAAAGGGTATTATTTTCGTAGAACTCATAGTTTTCCAATGGAAGACTTCGAAGGAAAAGGATTGAAAAATTATGAAACCACAAACAACTTCCAATAGGTATAAACCAGACACAAACCATAAAAAGAAGGAAGAATAATAGTATTGGAAAACTGCGAACCTAATTGGGGATCTGTGAACCATACTCTCTTTTTGGATGAACTTACCACACATTGTAGGGCCAATTCCCCTTCTCCAATCTGTTGCACTGCATAGCACATCGCTACATGGACGAATCCCATCCGTACGTAGCGTTCCGCTACATGGATAGACTCTATCTCCATATACCACCATAGTATATGGATATAACTAGAGGATGAATACCAATATAGTATGAATACCACATGCAAATCGACATACCACCTTAGTATGTGGATAGCGTCCAGGTCCGCGTACCACATTGCTACGAGGACGACCCCTCGAGTCACATACAATGTGATATACTGAGGGAACCCCACCCCATATGAGAAAATGGAACATGAAGTGGGGTAACATTGGGCTCTACTCATTCTGGTCTTGATCATTTCCTTCTATTTCTTTCCTATATTTTAAATCCCCTCCGCTAACTAGTCCATCAACATCACACCAAATCCTCTTACAAAGCCGTCAGACCCATAGGATAAAACCATTTGGCGCATCAGTGTGTCCTTTTTATTTTACATACTCATGGTAAGCAGAGTCATGTGGTTAATCCTCTCTAGGGTTTGGAACACCAGAATATCATTAAGATTACATTATCATAGTAACCCGGGGCTCAACATTTGAATACTCTTGTGAGATTTAGAGTTCTAGGAATCAAGGGAAATCACTCGCTTTTCCATTCAATATGGGAATGTTATAGGTCAAATTGGGCATTCCTTATTTTCCATTTGATGAGGATAAATTCTTATCCCCTTTCCCAAAACTCATTTCAGGTCAGTCTTCTTAAGGTAATCCCCTTACCTTTTCATAGGAGGTGGTGCTCTAGTTCCACTAAGGCTCTCCATGAGACATGTCAGGATAGATTTCCAAAAATTAATATCCCAGATATGAATATTAGAGAGGAAATTGGCACATTCAAATCCCCCTTCCCCTCTCCCTTTGGCCTCTTGTACCATCTATCAGTAGATGAAGTGGTACGTGTGATCTATGGATCTAATTCCACCTCTTATTTCTCAAATTGAGCATGATTAATGTGGTCTTAGAGGTTGGTGGAGGTCATGAAAATAGAATAACCCCAGAAACATTGGTCCCCTATTTGGTGTAAGCCCCAATAAATCCTATAAATCATCATGAGTTGACATCCTCGTCATGGTTCCATAAACTAGGGCCTCCACCTATGTGTATACCCCAGACTAAATGAACTACGATAACTCTAATTCCTACTTTAACCAGGATACAAAGGACACCTTTCCAAAGGCCTCGTATCAAATATGCCTCCTCTACGGTGTAAGTCTCAACCATATCCTCTCATGTGGGTTTCTTCAATGTAAGTCCCACACAAAATCGTTAATATAAATCTTATTCTTGGGCTTCCCCATTACATGATGTTAAACTGCATGGGTTCTTTCTCATCACATGAACTTAAACTATGATGTGTTTAGTAAAGAGTCATCAAACTACGTGTAATTTGATTGCTCTCATGAGGATATATAAGAATAACACATTATGGATTTCAACCTACCATTAGAACAATCTTGGTTACCCCTCGATGACATTAAACTCCAGAGCATCTCATCACACAGATTAAATCGTCATCATCCCGACAAAAGACTAGGGAATCCATAATATTTCCATAAAAGGGTAACATATTGAAATATCTTCAAATACATAAAAATATATACATTAGTGGATAACCTAGGATACATATAGATGTTTTTTAATCTATTAATACCTTTTGATGTTCATGAAACCACAGGAAAATTCCTGGACACTTGCTTGGTAAATAACTACAGATTCACAAACATATAAACCATTATTAAATCTATAAGAGAGTGCCAGATTATGAAATAATTCCCCCCACCCAAATGGGTGTGACAAGCCCAACCTCCATACTATCGACCAATGGGGTCCTCAAGTGTCGTTTTCCAAATATTCATCCAATGAGCTGCTTCCATTGGAAATAAGGTCCATGAATCATGGATTCATGTTTCATTGGGTGTTTCTTCCTCCACAAATAAACCCATTGGAGATCATCCATGGACATCATACCCGATTCAAAACACTTCATAATAATAGAAATTGAGTAAATGTTTAGGGGTCCATTTCATTGTCCATGGTGTGATGTGAAAATGGTCGAACAAAAATGGTGATCCTGACGTGAACCCTTAACCAAGGTGGCAGGTCACCCAATATTATGTGCCATTAAAATTAAAAGGAAGAGGGTTGGGAAAGATTACTAATCATTCATGGGATCATGAGATTCTATATTGATGGGGTTTCTTTTTCTATGCTTGTTACATGTATTGTAGGTTTCATAGAGCTCTCTTCAATCCATATGCCATTTCAAAAAATTTCTTAGGCACTCGTGTCAGCATCCAAGCAGTTGACTGAGTCCTCGACAAAAAGGACATCGTCTCTTACACTGTGTCTTCAATGAGGGTTTTCAAACACTCTTATCAAAGATTACGACCAAAACAATACTCTCCCCATGGTGGAGCCTGCAATGTGGGCCCTCCATTCGATGAAAGCTTATTAGACGCCTCTTCATCCGTTGTGGTCAATCCAACACTGGATGGTCCTACTGGACATCTCCAACCACTTTAGGAGCCTATCCTCAGAGTTTGAAAATGAGTTCTTACCATATCATAGGGAGGCAGATAAATTTGATGCTGATGATTTCATCCCAGCTGCATTGGAACCCCTCCAAAGTGCTCCTTCCAGAGGACATCTCCAACAACAGCACAAATATCGATATCCTTTCTCTAAAGAGGATCCCATGTTGAGGGCAGCTGCTGAGGTCCAATATAAATGGGACCCTTGGGTTGACCGTCGAGTATGTAACATAAATAATTTGGAGTAGGTAATCACCCTTGTTCCTGAGGATGATATTTTCCACATAAAAGCTGCGAAATACAATGGGAAGACAAGAAACTCTACTCCCTCTTCTCAAGACAGCCACAGAAATATAGTGGAAACTTATTAGAGAATGTATATTCCCACTCAAACTTATGAATCCCAACATAAATACATGGTGGAACATCACCACCCATCTCAAATTCCTGCTAAAGCTCACAAGTCCTGTAGCACAGAAAAAGCAATGAATTATAGGCATATGAAAATCTCTTCCAATGAGTAAGAAGCCTATCATCCAAATAGGATGGAACCCCTTTAAAATTAGTCACAAATCCCTTCTAATTCAAACAAATATGACCATTAAAATAGGTAAGGAAACTATGGGAAATCATATAACACTACCAATGCATATGAAAACCACCAGTCAAATACGATGGTATGTAATTATGAGAAGAGTCAAAATTGTATGGATGAATAAAAATCCCACAATCCAAATATGGTGGAAACCAGATAAGATGTCCATCGATAGACTCATTCCTCTCTCCCAACATTGGATAACTACCATTAACCACTAGCAACCCATGGAGGGCTATAGTAGGCATAAACTATTGCACCAACATCAAAAAGATAATTCATACATCTTCGAGCCATTGATTTATCTCAACCCATCTTGGATATGATGGAGGATCAGACGTCGATCATAGACTATATCCTCCAGATGGGTAATGAAGTCATTGCATCAGAAAAAAAAAGTCATGATTCGGGCCCACGATCATGTTTCCTCGAGTGGGTTGATTCATCCACAAAATTATATAATCACCTCATAGTAGACCCACATCCCAACTCCAATCTAGTAGGGTAAATGGCCATATTTTTTATACTAGTACAACTAGATCAGGAAAAATACATGTTCCAATGATGGGACACCGATCCAACATGGTAGATGCTCCAGGGAAGACATTTATCTCTACTTGAACTCCACATTTTCATCAGTGTATCCCAACGACAATGCAAGAACTGATTAAACAGGGACCCATATACGAAGTCCTTTACCAAAAATAGGTAGCTCTATTTACCTACAAGAGAGAACCCAAACACAAGAGGTGCCAAAGGAAACATGAAATTGTAGATCAAACTCTTGATTCTGCTCTACTGGAAGGTGGAATTCTTGACACTATCAAACATCAATCAATAGAGGCTCACGATCCTATCAGTCGATTATCAAATTATGGATGTGATAGTTCCAGTTGTGAAGGTACTCCTAACAATGATTCTACTAGAAGCTCTGAAGGTCCCCCCCCAGAGGACCCACTTGGCTTACACACTGGGCCATAAATGATCGATCATGAGGGCCTATATCCAAATTCATGTTACGGTAGCCCTCCCCTTATCTAAAAAATCAAACTGCAAGATGGTCCGCCCTTTCTATCATCCCCTTTGATGGTCCTCCCTAGGGTATATATTGTAGATATGTTTCTATTTATATTTAAACATCAATCTTATAGGACCCCAGGACACCATGTGAGGGGAGGAGTGAATTAGAGTGTCAAATTTTTCTTTTAAAATCAAAGAACTTATTCCCATAGTGGTAGTAACTCATTAAAACTATAAGACTGATGAGAAAATAATGATAAAAAACCACAAAAAAGAGATCGCACAACACTTTTACTTGGTTCACCACTAAGGGATACATCCAAAAATCATATGCCGATAGGTTTCCGGTCATACTTAATTCCACTAAACATCACTATCTTTGGATTAAAATGTTTGGGAACAGTCACTCTATCCCAGGCACACTGCCTTTACAAATGTTCAGGGATAGATTACTACGTCCATCAGGTCACTCCCATGGACCCCCTGGCTCACTGCCTTTGGTGAAGTCCCACTCAATTTACAGACGTGAATGTCTTTTCAATAGATTTTCATTGTGTTCTTTAACTCTTGTCAGTACAAGAATCTGCTTGTATCAAATCCCAAAAATGATGCACTTGAAAGTACTGAACCACTGAAACAGATATTTAGAAGGTGCAAACTAATTACACTGACAATTTCGCACAACACCTACCCTTTCTGTGCAATATCTCACATTTGCACGCAATTTTTTCTTTTCTTATGGAAAATTATTCACCCATCATAAACCTTTACGCATAGCCCCAAATTTTACACGTATCTTATACTTTTTCACGCACCATCAACTTTTACGCACAAAATCAATTTTTATGTGAAACGTCTTCATTTTCGTGCAGCTTAAACTTTTCTACGTAACTCTCATTACACAAACCTTTTCTGTGCATCAAAACTCGGATCTTCTCTAATTCTTTTTCAATGCGTAATATGGGGGGTCACAGCTTATTTATAGGCGTCACTAACCCCTATTCTCAAAACCACGTTGTGCGGCGCAAAACATTCATTCTGTGCGCAGTCCTTTTTCACGCGAGAACCATTTTTCACGGACATATCTAGATTTTTCTCACACCTCGTGACATTTCCATTTTTTAGCATTCTGATCCTGAAAAAACTTTTGTGTGAGAAAACCAAACTACATTCTCTATTACATGAAAAACCCATTTTGCACGTAATCAATGTTTTTTGCGCACACTCCAATAGTTATCACAGCTCATGTCATTTCCATTTTTCAGTGATCTGATCCTAAAACATCCCTTTCATGAATGTTTCCAAGACACCAACCCTTTTACACACATGTTCCATTTCTAAACACACATTTTCCCATTTTTTGATTCTCAGGCCCAAAAATTTGGCAAAAACTGGGAAATGACGCCACATTCAATACTGTTGTCTGCTTGATCTTTATGAACACTTTACTAGCAAACATTCTGACCATCCATTGAGGATTTACAACAACAAAAAAACCAATCTCCAATTATTTCATAGAATAACCCTTGTTCCAACAAAACTATGATGGTGTTCATCTCCACGATGGTAGTCACTATGAAGGCACACACCGTAGTGACATTAGGCAACGATAAGGTCACACCCTCATTATAGTACATCCTGAAGGCCCTCCATAGATTGTACACTGTAGAAAATCTCCTAGTATCCAAATATATTATGGTATTCCACACCATAATAGTAGTCATTGTGAGGGTCCTCGCCTCAATGACGCCACGCTAGAAGAAGGTCCTCCCCTTATTGCAATCCACCTTGAAGGTCCTCCCTATGGTATACACTAAAGAATATCTCTCAACATTTAGCCATTAAGCATTGATTGTAGTCCTCAACATCATGAAACTGACTACAAAGCCCCCCACCCCACATAAAAAATTCATACCAGAGAGAACATCCTCCCCTTTTAGTTAAATTAAGGGAAACCATCATATGCTATGGTGCTTGGAAAATGGATCGTGATATTCTAGATACTCTCTCCATGAAAAGTGATATAATTTCTTAACCAAGGGATAGATGAGAGCCACGATCATCTACCATTCCACCATCATACCATTCAGTTGTCAATGAGCCTCCTGCTAACACCATTTCATAGAATTAAATCATTAAAGAGCATTCAAATCGAGCTGATCAAGCATAAGAGCCCCTTGTGGAACAACAAAAAGATATGTTTCTTGTGAGAATAAAACTAGATAAAGATGATATATCAGTGATGTATTGGACCATATACACTTCGTAATTCAACATTCCATGAATGTTGTTAGAAGAATGTATGCATTACATTCGCCTAAATGTCTAGACAACTGTCTGCCAGCTAATGGAAAATTTCTTCCCTACGACGGGTAAGCATACCATGTTAAATCCTAGGAAAGCCTCGACATCCTATCAACCTAGAATCCCTTTTTTATAAATGTAATACACAATATCAAAGGGAAAATAAATTCCTTGATCTGTATTGGCTCTATCTACTATACAAGCTGCACTTCCATATCAGCAACACCCTATCTGGTGTTCATATAAGGGGATGGAGAGAACATGGAATTGTACAGTTCACCCCACTATCCATCCAACAGATCCCACTAGAAGTGGCATCCTTCAATGTCATCATCCCCACACGATAGTCAAATGATGGTTTGAACCCAGAAAGGTGGAATTCTCAATAAGAACTGGACATGAACAATTCTCAAATACATCAGGACATATGAGAAAAATCCATCTAGAAGCTCTTTAACTAGGCCACCAAAAACATCCAGTAGGACACCCATATAAGGAAAGACAATCAACAAGAACTGATCATGTCTTTGGAAGCAAGTAATTCATGTGATGACTTGACACCATATTTAGCTCACAGTCGCATGGGAATGTGTGATATCAAGCATGTAAGAATTCCAGCAGCATCTTTTTCAATATAGGACCATCCCCAGCCCACATGGCTAGGGGAGGAAGATCAGAAAATATGGTTCGAGTCAATTAAATAGGGTAATGGGGACAAACCCATCTTGGAGGGCTGGGGGAATTTTTTCCTTGAATTCCCACCCAGCTAACACCTATCTTCTTTCATCTGGGGAGAACAATAGATAGAGGAGACACCCATTCCATCCCATCCAATGAATCATATCCCTTGTAATGGTGGAAAATTCAAGGTCATATCAAGGCTCCCTTTGAGTCACTCTTGGCCATGAAACCTAAATATTATCTTAGAATAGCTGAAGAAGATCCAAAAAAGGGAGTAAGAATCTCTCCAACCATTCATTACCTGGTATGCCACCCCAAATTTGGTATGAATTAATGAATATCGTGGACATAATTCCCACATGCATTTTTGAATATAATACAAATAATGAAAAAATAGTAGAAGAGGGTTCCCTCCCAAAGATTATTCTCACTGATCCTTGAGGTCCAAAAACCGGAAACTAAAGAGTTGTCCTAAATTGTTTCACCTCCTTAGTTAATCTTCCTTTACCTCCAGTGCAAATACAAAATAAGGATAAGAATAATAACAAGGTATACCACCCACATCCTCCTCCCCGTGAAGATGATCCCCCCATGATTGAGGATAGATTTTCTCAAAATATGAAGAAATAATGGGGTTAAGGAAAATCAACACTAAGCTACTATGATCAGGTGATCCTGCAGGTTATATTCCTCAGGTGGAGCATCAAAACACTCTTCCATCAGATGTACCTAGGCATCACAGTCATATCCCAAAGGAATAATAAATTTTAGAAAGCTCATTTAAGGTAGGTTCATGACCATAGGTCTACCTAATACCAATCCAAGAAAGATACCACGATTTCCCTACATTGAGGATGCAACCTAAACATATTCATGAGAATACACATAGGATTCCCTCGATTAGGTACTCGTCTCAATTTCCAGTAGCATCGGAACATCCAATCTTTCCCCTTATTCACCCAATCTTTATCAGGACCAATAGGACATATATCAAGTGCTCCAGAATACCATTGAGTTTTTTAAAACATGGTAGAATCAATGGAGGGGGGAATTCTATGATACAACCAGAATAGAAAACATACCCCGACTGGGTGAGAAGCATTCCACCTCCACCATACTACAGAAATCTTGTATTCCATGTGTTAAATATCTTAGGGGGTTGGTAGATACATCTAATGCACTACTCTTCTTACTGTGATCTCATGAAGGGAACCTCAGAGAAACAAGAATAATTGAAGCATATATGTTTCGTGCATACTCTTCAAGGCTCAACCATTGTGTGGCATAACTTTCTACTGGTTAATTCAATCACAAGATTGGAAGACCTCCAATGGGATTTTTTCACCTATTTTAGTTCAACATTAATAATGCCAATAGATAGAGATCTCTTGAGCTACAAACAATAAGACAATGAGAGTGTCTCAGACTTCATCGTCATATGGAAAGGTCTAACTTACTCCTAGAACCAACCACTCCTCCTTGACGAGATTATTTACATGTGCATTGACTATATCCATGATGATATATGGATTCCACTTATTTTGGTGAGAGGTAATCACTAAGATAGGAAGCACCAGACTACAGATTAGAAAGGTTATATTTTGAAACACTTATCCTTAGTTCCAGCTAATATGTCATTCCTAGATGCATTGAATCTGTCATCATGTCTCAGGGAAGCATGTATAGAAGATTTATTGAGTCCCCGTGAATTTTAAGTAGAAGTAGCCACCAATTAAGTCAACCAAAAAGAGACCAATATTCCATAATCCCATGTAGTTATCTCCTTCACAAATCAAGATGAATATGACACTATAAAAGGACACATCAAACATTTATATATGTCTGGAAGAATAAATGGAATAGATATCTAAAAATACTTCATCAAAAATGAATCTGGGTATAATCTACTCCTATTATTGATATTGCATCATATGGGATGTTATGAGGATGATATGATGCCCTCTACCACAACCTTGTCGGGCTATGACAAAAGAGAGCAGAAGCTGTTAGGAAAAATCAAGCTCCAAACCTGGTTTGGTGACCTCGTAGCTCACCAATAATTTATAGTGGTCTCAAATAATGTGGCATTAAATTCCCTGCTAGGTTGTCCCTATCTTCATCAACATACTGTAAACCAGTCCTCTTACCATCAGTTCCTCAAATATACCATTAATGGATAGAGTGGGACATTATAAGCCAATAAGGTCCCATTAAATTCGTATGAGTCAACTACATCAACATACAGTAATTCCCTCCTCTTACATTCAGTGCCTTAAATATATCATAAATGGATAGAGTGGGAAATTACATGATGATAAGGTCCCATTAAATTCCTATGAGTCAAACTGTATTGATGAAGGGTTCAACTAGTAGAATGGGAAACAAACCTCAACTAACAGAATTGATTAGGTCACTGCCCAAACAATTTGTAAATTGTTCCCATTGATCCCTTCAATGAGATCAGGGAGGAATACGTAGTATTCACCAATTATACTGAGGGCACAAGTCCAAATTTTGATGCATATTCATTGGTCCTCAAGATTTATGTTATGAATGATGATCCTGAAAATGTTGAAAGGCTCATTTAGTCCTAAGGTAATAGGGATGGTTCAGATAAAATGCCCATGAACCATCATCAAAACCCAAGGAAATACCTACCTCAACCACTGAGGCAAGAGGAAGTATGTCATCACTCAAAAAAGACTAGGAAGATAGTTTACCCCTCACTGCATCTTCTTCGGAGAAGTTCCATCCCATGGGAAAGGTGGAGGTGATGGCTTCACCTCCTAGACACTAAAATTTCATTTCGTCCCTCAAATATGTATAAATAGTTTCAAGGATTGTTTTCCCATCATAATATGTATAGGAAGATGGTGAGTATGAAAAGGATGAAGAAGAAAAGTACCCAAGAGATTCCCCTCTATATTTCAAGTAGGGAATCTCTACCACCACTGATAAACTCAAGGAAATTAATTTGGGTATGGAAGAAGATATGAAACCCACTATGGTTAGTGCGTCCATGCCTTCCAAAAAAAATAGTTATATGCCTCCATTTGGATGTATAATCTAGATTTTTCCCCTAGATGTGTACAAAAATTCTAGGCCTTGATACCGAGGTGTCCACTCACCACCTAGGCCTTCCGGAAGATCATCGTGACTACAAGAAATCTTCTAGAAGCCCACAGCCGACCCATGCTGCCAAAATAGAGATTGAAGTTGACCCGATCACCAGAACCAACTTCATTCAGGAGGTCCAATATCTAATCTTGATGGATAATATAGTCTCTGTTAAAAAGAAAAATAGGGAGATCACGGTATGTATTGATTTGAGGAACTTCAACTAGTACTACCTGAATGACAATTTACCACTCCCGACCACATAATTTTTGATTGATTCTACTTCCAGATTTGAGTATCTATTTTTTATGGATGGTTATACATGGTATAATCATATCTATATTGCACAATAAGAATAAGAATTCACCACCATTAAATCCCACTAGGAGTATTTTTTTATAAGGTAATTCCTTTGGGTTATAAGAATTCTGACGCCACATACTAGAGCACCATCCATCTCGTCGACAAACCCTTCCTAGGAAATTTTGATGAATCATATGTGGAGGATTTTTTTTTAAGTCAAGATAGCACTCAGACAACAAGTCAGGTCTAGAAACTATATTCATCACATTATGACAACAAAGTGTGAAAATGAACTCCCTAAATTGATCCTTCAAAGTCACCTCCAGGAAATACTCTTCCTCTTTGTATGCCATCATGGAATCGAAGTTTACCCCGATAAGAAAAAGGATATCATTAGCATGTAACCACCTCTCAACCTCACTGGGTTAAGAGGGATCCAAGGACACATATCTTACATTCAGTGCTTCATTTCCAACCTCATATAAAAATGTTTTCCATTCACCGAGTTTATAATGAATGGGGTAGAATATCAATGAAATGATGATTATTAGGAACAATTAGACAATATCAAGAAATATCTCTTGAGTCCACCATTTCTAAATCCTTTATTAAAATTAATACCACATATTCTATATGTAATCACCATTATGTGATCCCAAGGAACCTTCCTCACACATAATAATGAACCTAAGACAGAGAATATTCTATATTATCTCATCCAAACCATGATTGATACTAAGACTCGGTATTCAAATATTGAGAGGATCGGTCTGAACTTAATCATTGGGGTTTAGAAGATGGGTAATTATATATAGCACCAATAGTTTCACTTGGTCTCTAATAGAAACCCTCTAAAGTATATTCTAAGTTGTAGAATGTTAATTGGAAACCTGTAATGGTGGGTGTTTATCCTACAGTAGTTCAATATATGGTTCATACACTAGAATTTTTTGAAATTTCAGGCATTAGAAAAATTCTTGGAAGAACACCCCTCAATATATGTGACTCTATTAGATATTGAATTATCTGAGGAAGAGGTTTTCTATGTTCTATATGATCCCTAGATGATGTAAATTCATTTTAATAGGGCCTCTAAAAGCTTATCATGAAAAATAATGGAAGGACCCAAGTTCAAAAAAGTGGACTGAAAGTCATACTTATTTCCCCAAAAATGTGATTTTCTTTATTTCTTCATATTATTAAGGGGTTCACAAAAAATGAATCTAAATGTCAGGACCTTATCGTGGGCTTAGAAATATCACTTGAACTGCAAGCCAAACAATTGAAGATAAAATCCAATTCGGAACTAGTCCCCAAGAACTTCTATGGTGACTATGTTATCAAGAATGATGAGACGATCCCTTTGATGACCCATGTTCGAGAATTGATGGAAGAATTTCTATCAGATCTAAAATTGTCTTATGTCCCTTGGTTTCAAAATGAACAATCTGATACATTAGAAAATACAGCCAAAGATCAAGTCAATATGGATCAAAATGAAATAGTGTTCAAAATTTCCAACCACCGGAGGGTTTTACTATATGTTACGGCCAATATAGATGAAATCAATGAGATCAGCCCCGTCTCCAAGCCATAAGTTCATACCACAAACTAGATGGCCCAAATTTTGGACTATCTTCATAAGGAAGAAATCCTACCAGATTGGGATAAAAGGGAACAAATATGAAAAAGACTAGTAAATTTCATGTTGTACGATGACACAAATTAGAAAAAGTTTCCTTATAAGTGAGGCCTTGATAGAGTCCTACTCAGTGGAATTGATAGAGAAGAGATCATTGCCATTATAAAATAAGTTCATGTTGGAAATTTTGGGGCACACAAATCAACATCCAAACTCTATCAGCAAATTCAAAGGCTTGGCTAAAATTGGTCATCCATGATTCATGATTGTGTTTATTTAACCAAAAATTTTCATTCATGACTATTCCATGCAAACTTCATCCATCATCGCCTAGAGTTTCTTCACACATGTAGGTACACCTCCCCATTCTCCATATGTGGAATGGATTTCATGGGACCATATCCTCCAATCACAACTAGATAGTTCATGTTTTTGATATAGTAGGTGATTTATTTTCCAAATGGCCAATAGTTGTATCCCTTAAATGATTCCTATCAAAAAAGCATTGTCAGCATTGTGGAAGCCAATATCATCAAAAGGTTTGGCGTCCCTCACGAAATATTGATGGAAAGTGACACCAATTTTTCCTATGTTAAATTTTACAAACTCCACATATAGTATGGAATCAAAGCCAACTGTCTATCCCACTGTCATGCAGTGTCCTATGAATAGATAGAAGATTTCAACGAGGCATTATCCAACATACTCTAAAAGATTATTGGAAAGGATAAGAAATTTGGGCCAAAAAAGCTCCGCTATACACTTTGGGCTACCTAAACAAAAACAATCAATGCCCCTCAAGAAACCCTATACTCATTAGTATACAGCACGTTGGTGGATCTATCAATTTATGTTCAATTAACATCGCCTTGTATGTGCATCTATGATCAATTGTCCATAGATGAGCAGTGCAAAAGAAGTATGATGAGCTGGAGCATTTGGATGAGATAAGTCTGTACAATTTTCACTATTTGGAAGTCTACCAAACTCAAATTGCATGAGCCATCAATAAAATGTTACACCACCAGTATTTCTTTTAAGGATAAATGGTTTTGGTCCTCAAAACATTGATGATACACGGGAGGAAACCTCCAATATTGGGTCCAAAATGAGAAGAACCATATGTTACACACTATGTTTAATCCAATCGATCATATACCATAATTTAAATGGATTGAGAGCTCACCAAATATCCCACCAATTCATGTTTTTGGAAGAAATATTTCATGTAGCAAAAATCAATTCATATACATCATTTCAACGCAATGTTAACCTATAAGGAAGACTTCTTGATTGCATGAAAATAAACTTCATGATGAATTACGCTATGTTTCATGATGTTAAACTAATTAGCATCTTTATCTTTACCATATGATATTAAACTACATGTCCCCAAAAATGTTATCACCCGAGGGGATGTTACATCTGGAATCAGTCACCTTCCATGTCATGCTACAAAACTACGTACGGCTTGATTCCCATCTTCTGATGACATACGTAGAGATACCTCGGTCTTATATCTTGGTCTAACTACCACATGGTTACAAAAATCATCTATTGTACTCTCAACTACCTGTGCATCACAAAAGGAGATCCTGGAAATTTCTTTTTTCTCACATCGAGAGTCTCAGACGTGACCTTATGAATGGTGGAAAAGGATTCCCCCGAGATGAATAGAGGATTCATGTATGCTACATTTCCATTAAAAATGGTTAAAAATTACCCCGTCCCTATGTATGAGCCAAAACTATATAGTGAAGAAGGTCTATAACTACAACTGGAATGATTCCTTCCCCTTTGGGATACATAGTTACCCCTGGGCCTTCTTGAGTCCATCTACCATCAAACAAAGAAAAACATAAAATTACCCCTCTCTATGCATTGATCCAACAAGCATAGGGAACTTTTAATACTAAGTTTGTCTTGATTTCCGCTCTCGTATGATACATAGTGATTCCATGATTCTTTGTCCTGGTCCAGATGCCACACAAAAGTTCATCCTTTCCTAGTGCAAATGTCAGATCTATGTAGGGAGTTTCTTCGTAAGAGCCAATATGGGTTCATCCTTTCTCACGTAGGATATGTAAGTAGCATCTAGATCTTCAAACATTGTCTGAGATATAGAAAAATATTGAATTCAAATTCCCCCATCCTTCATCATGATCCCCCTGTGTGGTAGAGTAATACCTTTCTGTCCACTTTTTCACACATTGAGTGTGGATCACATGGGCTTGGGAGTCTCGGTAGAGGATTCCTTGTACGAATACCAACTCACAACTAGACAAAGTCCTTACTACAAGATTTTAAAACTACATGGTACCCCCAAGAACGAAATTGGGATTAATTCCATATCTTTTAAGATGCATAGTGATTCTCAGATTCATTTTCCTATTCCATCCACCACCTAAAAAATCCCCCCTTCCCTACATATGGATCATGAAAATGAAAGGAATTTCCATCAAGAACTATGCACTACATGATTCAATCCCAAACATGATATGTAGAGACCCCATGACCCAATGTCTTGTTTTATCCACCACATGATACAAAAACTCCCCTCTTTGTGCATAGGTCATACTAGCACGAGGATTTTTCAAAAATCATGTATGGCTTGATTCCTAAACATGTAGGATATGTAGCGGCACTTAGATCCTTCATCCTAGTCCATTCTACATTCAAAAAAAATCAATTTATGTGCAAGGGTTAGACCAACAGAGGGAGCATGTTTTCAGCACAATGTGGACTTTGATTCCCAACTAACAAAGATATATAAGAAACCCCCATGAGGATTAAGCCCGACACTTCACACACCTCATCCTTTTCACATCGGTTCACTCTAGTCCTAACCGCAAGATGTTAAACTATAGGTCAAAAGACATCTTAAACACAAGACATTAAACACTAAGGTATCTCAAGAACTACATGTGGATTAATTATCAGTATAATGAGATATGTAGTGACACTGGATCTGGTAATCTTTGGTTCAACTATACAGAACAAAACAAAGGAAAAAAATTCCCCCAACCTCCTGTAATTGAAATGAAAATAGAAGGAAGGGATTTCAAATATGGACTCTTATATCCAGATACTGTCGAAAGACCATGCTTCCAATTACATACGAATCAGATATATGTTGAGGATCTTGTACCTTGAAACTAATCATAGTTTGGATATTTTATCATGTTCCCAGACATCCCCTTTTAATCCATCAAACAGCATGCCCTAAGAAATATCATATCACCATAATCATCCACAACTATAAAAAGTGGGCCGCTTGTGTCTTTTGGACACCTCTATTTGACAATGCAGAAAATGCCCCAGTGGATCTGCATATGTTTCCCACAAAAATGGCCTTTTTACCAAAGGAAAATCCTTCCCCAGGGGAGGCCATTCCTACTTCTATACACCCATTGGCTCATAAGCCTCACATCATCCCTCCTGACATGAGGGGTCTCAGAATCATGGTTTACACCTTCCTCCACCGCTCATGTCTAGGGTATACCGGGAATATTACAGCCTTATTATCTCATATTTATGTATGATTCCTTTAATATTTCGTCCATAAAACCTGAAGATTAAAGAGTGTAGTCAATTCCATTTTCAAAGGGCATAAATTTGTATGGACCCACAATAGCTAGCTCATTCAAATCGATTAACCCATGTCCTCACCATATAATGTTAATCTACATGGCCAAATAATTCTCTTTTCCTTGACCCTATCATCCATAGGTGGTTGAGTGAAACCCTTTCCACAGCTTGTTTCATACACCAAGAATATCTCTGGTGGGCTTAGTAATTTTAGTAGGGGAATCTCCAAAAATCCAGGGAGAATCAATCTATAATGGATGGCCATACTAGCAAGACTTTAAAAGGAATATTAATGTTTTCCTCTCTATATTAGGAGACCTACATTTCTAACTGTATGACATTAAACATAAAGGTTCCCCAAATATAAAAAAATGCCATCCCCCTACCTATGAATCACACCCAGGTAGGGTGTCCAATCTATGGGTGCTAGGATCACCAAACCTAGGCCTAGCCCCACTGAGGTAATCAAAATGTCTCACCCCACGTAAGATTTAGATCTTTATGTGGGCAATCCCAAATCTATGGGTAAATCATGGATAGAATGCTTTTAATGTATCCAAGCACACACCCTTCATGTGTCAAACTCCATGCTTTGAGTTATATGGGATCTTAATAATCACACATGACCATCAGAAATGGGCAAATAGTGTCCTATGGAAACCTTTACTTCACTATTCACAAAATGCCTTGGTGGCAGTACATATGTTTCCAACAAAAATGAACATTCAGCCAAGGAAAATTCATCCTTAAGGGAGACTTTTTCTACTTCTGTAAGTCTAATGTCATCTAATTCCCATGTTATTCCTCTTGATCCATGAACCCTCGAAACCATGGTTTACACATTCATTCCTACCCACTTCATATACATGTTAGAAAATCCTATCCTGATTATCCTCTAGATACTTGGGGCTTCTATATCAATGTCCTAATAAAGTGATGTTTAAAATACATGATATTGATACCCATTATTCACCCTTAATCCAAGACACATAAAAATGTATTTCCTCTCATGACCCTGTGTAAGAAATGAATCTGCATAGGAAATTTTGACACGCACCCCCACCTCATTAGTGAATGTGAATCCAAAAAAATTCTGCAACCATATCTGTGAATCAGATATGTATAGGATATGTTGTGAAATTATAATCTCATATGTTGCATTCATCCATGAAATATAAGTGTCTCCACTTTTCATATACAAGGGTCATACTTGAATAAGTAAATAAATCATATGGATATAATAGAAATACCTCCACTTACTCCCAGTATTATAGGTAATGTTAAACTTAAAATTAAACCATTTCACGATTAGGAACCCCTCTAAACACATCATACTCTAAGTACATAAAGTTATGAATCCCCATAACAATATCTGGCCATTGAAAATAGATAGATTCTCTCTTGCGGACAACTTTGTTTGACTGTGTAAACTGTTCCCTGGCAGATCTGAATATGTTTCCCACAAAAATGACATGTAAACCAAAGAAAAGCCCATCCTCAAGAAAGGATTTTCCTATCTTCGTACACTGATATGACGTCTACTTCTCACCTCATTCCCTGGTTTTTGAAAACCCCTTGGATTATAGTTTACATATTCCCCCTCAATATTGATGGTGATAGAACATTTCTTATTGAATTGTTATATAAAATGAAAATTGATTCCCCCTTCATGTTAGGGTATAGAACAAAAAAAGAATACTTTAAACTGTATGTCCCAAAATTTTTGATTGTATGAATTTAAACTACACGATGCACTATCCGTCCTTTTGACAAGTCAAATCCATGTGGGAACGTTTTATAAACTAGAACCAATATAAATTCCCCCATACATTAAAAAATTATTCCCTTAATAGAAAACCCACAATGTCCCCCAAAAGAAAAAAATCCAAAATTCTATAAAATTTTCATGGCCTTTAGAAATGGACTGCTAGTATCATACGTACACCTTTTATTGACTATGCACACAATGACCTGGTAGACTTGCATATATTACCCTAAAAAATAGAATTTACACAATAGGAAAACTCATCTTCATAAGAGGCCTTTCCCACATATGTATTATCCATGGATTCCATGCCCCATATCTTGTCCCATATCCAGAAATATAAATTTAGGGTCATCAAAAATTATTTATCCATGTCTAAATGTTATCGAGACATTCTCATTTAATGAGTCCTAAATTTGGGACCTTTCCCTATGTTCCATGTTCAGAGATGTTCAACATAAAACATCAGTAATTATAGTCTAATTTTCAAGACTCTAAACATCCAATGAAAAAGACATAACACTTACCAGGGTGAAAACCTGTAAAAGGCACCCTATAAAAAAAGTTGAGTACCATCTCGATAAACCTACATTATATATTTTTTATAAAAAAATTGATTAATCAAAAAAATCTTCAAGTTCCTCAAATCTTCTAACGTAAAAAACATTCAAAGGGTTGCCTATGAAAAATTCAAGTTATACCTGATAATCCCACACCATAACAGGCATAGTCAAAAATTGTGGTGATAAGGAAAAACAAATAATTTTTTTTAGGGTTTTTTATGTAACCCTAAAAAGAGTCAAAATTTGATCACTGATCATCTTCACTTAGGAAATAATTAGGGAATTATTTGATTATTTTATTTATCCCATATTACGGTTCAAATCAATATCCAGTAGAGATAATGGTTCAAAATTCATTTGATCATACATTATTAATATTGTAGGAATAGGTAAATGATAAACACCATATAGTTAAATGTTTTTGTTTTATCAAAAAAAGTGAGAGTGGGGGTATCCATAATCTATAGGCCCTCCCCGATTTCAAAACAACAATGTGGTAGGGTAGACCAATGGATTACAATAAGGCTCAAGATTCACTTTCTAGTAGGTCAATAATTTCCCGATGAGGTATGTGAATGGCCTATTCCAAATAAACCTCCTATTGAACTTCAACATCAACCTTGCGATGTACTCGCTTCATTATAGTCCAGAGTTCTTTCCCTTTCTGTTTGATAGAAATATAATTTTCACTTGATGATTCCTATTGTACTTTTAGTACGGACATGCGAGCCTCACCCTCGCATAGTTCTACCATCTAAAATATTACATGGACATGAGAACTAGCTTCATCAAACTCCAAATGATGCAACTCATTAGTAATATGTCATAAATTCTGATCTTTGTGGTGAGAAGCATTGAACAGATCAAGGTCTCCTTGACAAGTAGTGAGATCCTCTAGAGTTATAATAATTTGGTATGCAAAGAGATGCAGGTGTTAGTAATCAAAGACGCATGAACCCAGATCAAAAAATAGTCTTACAAAGTTATCCTCCTCATTGGAAATTTCTATCAGTGGAGTTTCTACAAAAAGAGTTTGGATTTCACTCTATGTTCGTTTTTTCACAGCTTGATACCCCCTAATGGCATCAAAATCCCAGTCCTCCTCAACAGAGATAGGTTTTTAAACAGGAGTCATCATTACATGAGATGTAATTTCCCTGAGATGAGTCTCCTAGGAATGGGGACTTCCCCTCAGAATAGATGTTTCAACCTCCTAGTCTAAATGACGGGGGGTGGAAGCAGCTTCAGAGACACTAGGTGATGTCCCACCCATAATAGCATTAGGGGGAACATAGACCACATTATCTTAAGATAAGGGATATGAGTCACTTTCCATGGAGATGGGTTGTGTGGTTGAAGCCCCTTCCAAACACATGTGAAGAAGGGTTGAACTCCTTCTCACCATAGAGAGGGTAACAGATAGTGCAACTGGCATGGTTGGGAAAGGATTGGAAACAACCAATGGTCTTTGATCCCGTCGAATGGGCCTTCCCAACACCATATTAGCGTATAAAGCAACCCAAAATTAGACATAATCTAATAACAGGTTAGTTGAGGTTACAATAATAAGAATGATAACTTCCACATTAGTATCCTTTGGCATTATGGTCTTCCACAATATGCGAAGAATCATGGGATGATACTACCTCTTAACTAGAGTAGTAGGGAGAGGTGTGACCTGTTAAAGGCATCCAATGTTTCTAGAAAACCTATAAGGAATATAGGGTTTAAATATTGTTATACTTTCTTTGAATGAAAATAAAACATCATCCTAGAGTGAAATTATATAATAATTCGCTTCCAATGATCCCCTTATATTATCTATCAAGGATTTGGGGGGAATAATGTAATCTGTGAAAGAAAACTCAAAAACGACATTCAATAGTTTGATTTCATAGTACATACTAAAATACTGGGGATTAAGGATGGAAATGTTGATAGAGCTGGGGGAAAGTTAGAATGAGGAACCCCAGTAGCATTCCAATAACAGTTGCTAGGTAAATGCTCTGCTATCCACCCAAGAAAATTGAAATGACCCCGTAATAATATGTGGGGATTTTTCTAATGTATCTGCCCAAACAGTTCATATATTCAGTCGAGGGTAGGAATGGCCAAGTTAATGGGCTATCAATTGCCCAATGGGGCTTCATTCATAATATTGATATCACTGACACAAGTATAAATATCACGATAGGGGAAGATCCATACACCCAAAAAAATAATATAGAAACATGTCAATATTATCTTGGGAGGTATATATGGTTGAATTCCATACCCCCATGTGGTGTATCAACCTACCTCGAGGGTGGCATAGTATGAGACTGGTATTTTCTATGATTTTTGAGTTGGCTGAGTCCAACTACAGTGGACCCTCAACCTAATACCATTCACCAACATAAATAGACCGATTCAATCTTCAAATGAAATAATCTATTGACCATGGAGGGGTTGGTTGAGTAATTCATCTACCATGAACAATATATTCCTATACAATATAAATACTTCTTCAATATTCCCCTAATAATTGGATACTAGAAGAAATCCATCATGCATGTCACCTGGAATGGGAATCCCTCTTTGTTGATCAATGACCCATAAAATAATCCCAAACTACCCGTGAAATAGGTTGAAGGTATTGGTTCTGGAACATAAATGACTAAAACGATTGGGAAACATCTCACCTGGTTAATAGATTGAAAATTCAAAAACACATGATGGCTTATACAAGTTTACTGCTTCCAACTAGCCTGGGGACTCCAAACAAATCTAATGCACCAAAAATTCCCATTCCCACTCATCAAAGAAGTATAATCTGGATCACAACTCCCATTTGGTGCTCTAACCACCACTGGTATTCTCTCGAGAATTATTAACAATGGATGGGTACTCCCAGATGACCGACCTCATTTAGGTGTTATGATAACAATGATTACTCTGATTTCATACATATCCTTTCAGTGGGAACATGTTCTATTGAGTAAAAGTAGTTATGATTTCACTAGTTGAAGAAATATTGGCCCAATCACACCCTTGAAATTCCTTGAGCTGAATAATTGGAGTAATGTGATTAGAAAATAGTAGGTGAATTTCATCTAGGAGGCCAAAATTAGAAAGTAGGAACTGGAAAAATAGTGTGTAAGCCATGAGATCTGGAAAAAGAAGGTCTCTTAGAATACTCTCTTGAGGTACAATTTAAAAATGATGGTTGTCCTCAGAATTCTCTATCATAGCTTCCCTCCTCCTGGTTGCTTCTATTCAGATAATTGGAATAGTCATATCCTTTATTAATAAAAAAATACAATTCAAAGGGTTTATTCCAAAAAAATCATAGGAAAAGGGCCAAAAAATTTAAAAAGTAATAAAACAAGTCCACATACCAAGGATCCACGTGTTGAACCCCTAAAACGGTTCTAAGTTGAAATTCCTCGTGAACTGACAGTTCATGGAACGACACAAAAGATATAGGACCATGAAGATTTTGCAAGTGAATGAAGGCCAATTCATGGAATGGTAGAGCCACATATCAATCTTCTCTATGTGGTTTCCAAAAAATTTCCACTTGAATATTTAAAGTTTGATTTGGAAATTTAATGTTTAGTTCACCGAATTAAGGTTTAGTCCATGGATCAGGAAAACCACATAATGTCTTACTACACTATAGTTCAAACATATGTATTATGTTTCATAGTTTATTTTGTGGATTCAATGGTCAGTTCTTAGATGATGATGACTGTGAAGCGTTTTTTGTCTGAAGAAGGTGAAGCAGGGTTCACAGACGATGAATTTTACGAAATAATTGGTACGTAGAAGTAGTGAAAGTAGAGATCACATTTTGTAAAACTTTTCACCAAGAATTTCAGTAAATGAAAAAAGACATGATCCCCCTCTATATAGGTGTGTCCCCCCCCATTAGGTCCAGATTGTCCACTAAAAAGAAGTTTAGTTTAGGATCACTTTCTATATCAGAATAGCATCATATTCATCCTGATTGGAACCCATTCCCATGGGGGGGATTTTTAGGGTCTTTAAAACACTACAAATGTAAGTAAAATACTCCCAAAATTTTGATTAAGTAATAAGACATGGGTTTGATTGAAATTTTGAGAAGAATATTGAAGAAATTTAATTTTATAAAGGAACAAATTGGTCCACACACTAATTTTTGAGAATGGTACATGGATAGTATTGGCAGAGAATTGAACAATAAGAAAATAGATGATGAAACTCTAGCTCCTGAGTCATTTTCCAGCATACTAGTCCATTCATTAAATAAATGAATAATAGAATTGTTACCCTGTGAGACACACCATTGGAAAAACATAATATGGAAAGTCCCCATAAAAACCGTGACCCGGCGAACCCTGTCGTTGGTGAAATGTGAAAGAGACATATCCCCCCCACAAAACATTCTCAAAAAACTATTCCATTGACAAGGAATGTCCAGAGGCATTTTATGAATTGCATTGTTCATAGGATCAAGGTGGTGATTTCCTCCATCGTGATCCGCAACCCCAAAAATCTATGTTGATTGATTCTTCTACAGGTAGGGATATTTATTCATGGTCTTATACAAATTGTTACATGTAACCCAAAGGTATTGCTTCCCCAGTAATCAATAAAACGGACCAAAATAGGGAATGAGAATTTCGATTCTTTTCAGAGATATCAAAGTTTACCGATGGAAGACATCCATGGAAAACAATCGATGATGTACGGAACCACAAATTACTTCTTGAAGGTATAAACCTGTCGAGTACCATAAAAATAAAGAAGAATGATAATATGGGAAAACCATGAACCAAGAAGAATGATAATATGGGAAAACCATGAACCAAATTAGAAATCTACAAACTAGACTACCTTCATGAAAGAAGTCCTATGAACTGTAAGAACAATTCCCAATCGCCAATCTGGCATACCACATACCACATCGCTATGTACATGAAACCCTACCCCGTGTAGCATTCTGCTACATGGATGGACACTATCACTGCATACCATCGTAATATTTAGATAGAACCTGAGGTCACATAAAACTATGGTAGGCATATGGAATCTAGGTCCATGTATGACATATGTATGTGGAAGACCCATTTACCTACATAGTCGGCCCTATATAAGAAAATGGTGTTTGGAGTGGTGTACCTTCTGGTTTTCTGCCTTCTAGCCCGGATCATACCCTTCTATTTCTATCTCATCCTCGAAATCTCCTCTGCTAACTAGTCCATCGGCATCAGGCCAACGCCACTTCCAAAGCTTCCAAAACTGTATGATAAAACCTTTAGGTGAATCAACACCTCATTTTGGGTTTACATACACATGGTAGGAGGAGTCATGTGGGTAATAATCTCAAGGGATTTGTCCCCCAGAATGTCGTTATGTTTACATTACCATAGTAATAGAGGGCCCAACATTTGAATACTCATGTGAACCACCCTGTTCTTGGGATCATGGGTAATCTCTGGATTTTCCATTCAATGAGAGATAGTGATAAGTCAAAGGGATAATTCCTTTTTTCCCTTTGATGAATAGCAATGCTTCCCCCTTTCCCATAACTCATTTTATGGAAACCTCCCTAGGGTAATCCCATAACAATTCTTTGGTAGGTGGAACATTGGGTCCTCTTAGGTCTATCCCGAGACATGTCTGGATATATTTCCAAACATTAATATCCTAGATATCAACAGGGGAGAGGAAATTGGAACATTGAAATCTCTTCTCCCTCTCTACCTTTAGGCTCCAGTACCATAAATTTGTAGAATAATTAGGATGTTTGATCTCCAAATCTACTGCCTCCTTTGGTTTCTCACACCGGGCATGACTCGCATGGGCTTAGAGGTTGGCAGTGATAATGACAACTGCATAACCCTAGAAACATGGGAATAAATTTTGGTGTAAGCCCTAATACAACCTCAAAATAATCATGAGCCAAGATACTTATCATGGTGATATAAAACATGGGCCTCATCCATTGTGTAAATTACAAACAAAATGAACTATGAGAAATCTTATTCCTCTAACCATGATACGTAGGATGCATGTCTGAAGGTCAAAGCCCACATAGTCCTCCTATACATTGTATGTCCCAACTAAATCCCCTCATGTGGGATACATTGGCATAATTCCCACATGAAATCATGAGTAGGCATATTATACTTGGATGTCCTTACCGCATGACATTAAGATTCATCGGTGGGTCCTCGTTACACGACCTTAAAAGGTGATGTGTCCTATAATGCGACATCGAACTACATGGAATATTATTATTCTATCAAAGATACATATGAATCCCATATTATAGGTTTGATCCTGACATTAGAAAAATCTATGTTCCCCCTGGATAATGATGAACTCAAGATAAACTCATCCCACAGAAAAAATCATCAACATCTCAACAAAAGACCCAGGAATCCCTAATATTTCCATTAAATTGTAACATCAACGACGAACCTCTAATACATACATATGTCTTCATTAATGGATAACCTAGGATACATATAGATGATTATAAATATGTGCATACCTTTTGATGATATTTCAACCTAGGGGTTATTCACATAGACATGCTTTGGAATGAACTAAGGATAAAAAAACATATGAACAATTATTATATATAAAAAAGAGTCCCTATGTAGGAAATGATTCCCTTCAAAAGGGTATGATGATCCCAACCTCTAATCCTATTGAAAAAATGGAGTCCTTAAGTATTGTTGGCCAAATCATCATCCAACGACCACCTTACTTTGGAAAAGAGTTCCATGAATCAAGGATGCTAGGGTCATTGGGTATTTCTGGCTCCATGAATAAACTCGTTGAATACCATCCAATGAAAATTTACCTGATGTTAAACCATTCATAATAATGGATTGTGGGTAACATTTTATTGGGAAATTTCTTTGCCCCCAGTGTGATGTGAATCGGGTCAAAATAATCACATTAGAGTACATATTTCATTGGGAATATATTCAATAAATGTTTCATGCCATCTATGATTCTCTTTATGATTTTTAATTTTTGAAACAATATTTAAGAGAATTAACAAATTTCAGTCATTAAATATTATATATTTAATTCCCCACCAAAATCTTTGATGGTTATATGTTTTTGTCTCTAGTAAAAGTATATATATTCATAAATTTCCATTTATGACTCAAGGATATCAAAAAATAAGATATCTTTATTTTGTGCATTTTGGACATGGATAACAAATTAAATTACTTATAAGAAAAAAATATCCAACAATAATATTTATATTTTAATCAATTTTTGTTCTCTCAATGGTTATTCACCATATTATATGAATTTTCGATTTTTTATCCTATGATTTAATTAACTTTATATTTTGATTAGTAAATCTATTAATAAATCACATCTAATAGTTTTCTTGAACAAAAATCCAACAATGGATGACTCACTTACTTTCGGAAATACACTCTTTATATGTTTTTGTTTATTTATTATTCTATTTACCCAATGATTTCAAAACTCTATCTAATCTACAAGATGTTTAAAAAAATTGAGGACCATACTTTTCTAACCAAATAAATTCCTCACCACACTTTGTAACCAATAATTATGGTTTAATAAAAATCTTTAATTAATTAAAAAAACAAAGCAACATGTGTCACTAAAATAATTTTTGGACTGTGACTAATTTATTCAACACTTTTTTGAATTAAATATAACATTATTCACCAAAATCATAAATCTAAAAAACCCATTTCATGGTTTAATAATTAACATGAATAAAAAAATACACAAATTTTTTTAATGATTTTTACAATGACCTCGATCTCTATATGTTCATCACCCATAAACGAGGGCCACAACATGGTATCCATTAACCCTTAAAATCCACATAATTAAGACTTTATAATCTACAATACAGTATATAATTGAATAAAATTTTAGAACCTTCCAAGATTTTGAAACCCTATATTATTCAAATGAATACAAACCCGAGGGGGATGAAAGGTCTCCTTGTTAATGTCCAGAGAAGAGTAAACCATCTATGTGTGTCTCTAAGGGAAAATGGGATGGAAACCCAAATACATATGAATTGAGAAGAATAATAATAAATATGGGAGAGGAGAAAGATGAAATGGAACCGAACTCATTGTATTTCAGAAGAGATGAGAAGAGGTGTAGGGTTTTTTATGTTTAACAACAGTGTAAAAACACAAAACATGGAACTCAAAATAAAAAATAATGATTGATGAATAGTATAAAATAATATGAATTGGATTCTAGCCTTCATTAATCTAAGAAAACATAGAAGAGTAACACTGATAGTAGAGGAGTTCCACAAGATCTTGAGAAATGTGAGTGACCGAGTTGTAGTAAGGGTTTTTAAAATTGATTACGGACATTTTTAATAGTTATTTCAGAAAGGAGATGAAAAGTAACCCTTTTATCAGTGCTAAATTTATAAGCATGGATAAAATGAATATTTATTAGTGCTAAAAAGCGATGATAAACGTTTTACAATAAAATTATTTAAATAAAATTATTACAATTTTATTATTAATTAAATAATTTCATTATATATTTATAATTATTTAAATATATATAATTATTTATTTATAATTATATAAATTTTTATTTTCAAATTATTTATCTATTTATAATTATTATAAATATACTAAACATAAATATATATATATATATATATTTATTTATTTATAAATATTTGTATACAAATATATTTATATCATTATTAATGGTTATATAATATTAAATACATGAATTTTAAAAATGAGTGAAACTGAATAATTCAAAATGAGTACTCATTAAAAATGTTGAAAAACAAATATGTTTTATTTATAAAATATAAGTTATTAAAAAATATAGATATTTGTATATATATATTTAAATGGATGAATACATATTGAAAATACTAAAACATAGTAAATAAATATATATAAATAAATAATAGAAAATGATCAAATTCCAAAATAATTTAAAAAAATAAAAACATTAAAAATTAATACCCTAACTGTATTATTAAAATCAAATAAATGAAATTTATTGATTAAAAACATTATATATATTAAATATATCCTATTATAATGAAATTTTAAAATATACTAAATTTTTAATAAATTACATAAATATTAGATGTATGTGTTTATATATATTTCATATATATATATATTTGCGAACTATGTTGGTGTATAAAAATACATTAAAATATACATATATACATGTACTTGAAATAAATGAAACACAAAACATTTGATATAGGTTAAATTGAAAAATAAAAGAACATTAATAATGAACAATACATTAATATGTTTTTAATAATCATTATATATATTTTATACTTATTTCTTTTGTATATCTATATTTAATATATACTATTTATTAATATTTATAGTCTATAAATATTAATGTTAAATTTATTAATTTTTATCAATGTTTATTTAATAAAAAATCATATTTTTCTTAATTTACTCATTTTATTTATATTTATTTATTTTTACATTTTATTTTCCACCTTTATCAGTGCTAAAAGCACTGATAAAATATGCCTTTATCTAACATAAAAAAACCACTCATTGAGGTAATCTTTTATCAGTGCTAACAAAAAGTGTTGATAAAAGATACCATTTATCAGTACATGTTTTAGCATTTATAATGGTGGAATTATTAGCTAATTTTTATGTCGCTGAAAAATGCCAGTGTTGTTAAAGGCGTGTTTTATAGTAGTACCTCCTTAGATTCTTGTTAAATAATGATGATATAATAAAATCACCATATTAAATATACATATATGGTTTTATGTTAGAATAATTAGATATAAAAATCCTCACTCACATAAAATGTGTTAATAACTTATCATTTTTGTGTGCGTTGGACTACATCCTCGCGAACCAATGTCATTTTTTTAATTACCACATCTTGCAGTTTGAATGATGATAGATATAATGTCTATTTGTGATATTTATAACATAATTATATATCTAGAGTCCTTATCTAAAACATTATTTTTTTAATTTCTATTCTTTAGTGGATAAGATAAAGTCATTTGTGTGTATGGCAGATGATAACATCGTTTCCGTATATGATTTTATTTAATACTTTTTCACTAAATTGAAGATGATAACATCGGTCATATATGTATTGACTACATCCTCAATAATGAAATGTAGATCTTTTTTCATCACCACACAAAATTGATGACATATATTTGTATATTTATATAAAAAATATTTTATTTATGATGTTATAATGATTATTTAATGATAAAATATTATTTACATCTTTTCTATAATTATGGTTGAAAAATTTAAGTGTTACTCTTCCGTATGTATGATTTATCATCTCCATAATGAGAACATAATTAATTTTTTCAACCCATCAATCATGGTATAACATAAAAGATAAATTTATTTAAAAATATTATTATTATTTAATTATCATTATTATTATAGGTTATGAAGCTACATAATATGAAAAATAATTGGAACATTTATGAAAAATCATGAAGGTGAAAAAAAGGAAATTAACAATTGAATGAATGAAAATAATGAATGATAATTAACAAACTGGTGATGATATTTTATAATAGTATCATATAAATTATTATAAATATTTTTATGGTTATTTTATAAGTTATTAAAATTTTAAAAACCATTATACATGATGTTACAATACGTTTGTCAAAAATGAATCAGGGGTAAGGCTTTTTATAATTAAATTTCCATTTTTTGGGTTAAACTTCTAATTCATTGATTATGTCCTGATAAGATTATATATTTAATTATCATTGATTATTTTATTTTTTATTTCCACATTTTTTTTGGATTTATACTTTACACACATAATCAATTTATTTTTTAATTTTCAGTTCAACGATAGGATCATTTTAAGGGACTTCATATTAATTTCCCTTCATAAAAGCATATTGTAACGTAACACAACTAATTTCTATTTAAGATGTATATAATAAACCTTTTCAAGTAATATCATGATTACTTAACAATTCATGGTATTTTATGTTTCAATTTTAATTAATTCATCATATGGTATTTGAAATTAAATTTACTATGTGGTAAAGAATTTCATTACTCAGTTTATTTTCAATTAGTTACATTACATATTTTGTGTCTTTGATAATCTATGATTATATATGTATTGACTTTTGACTATAATATGTTTTATATGAACTTATAATTGGTGTATTCAAATTTTATACATAAAATCAATTAATTGGTTAATTCTCACATTAATGTTATGATCTTTGTTAGGGTTTATTTCACAATATCATTCTAATCAAGATTGTTTAATCATATATTTCTATTAAATAAAATTATTTCATAATTATCTAATAAACCAATTTAATTTTATTTTCATATGGTAACTCATGATATTTTCAAGTAACAGTACATTTTATGAACTATCTGGTATATAATATAACTGAGAAAATTTTCCTTAAAAAATCTAACATTAATCCTCTCTTATATTAAAAACAATTTCCTTCCAAAATGATGTTTTCTAAAAATGTTTCCAAAAAGATTTTCTAACCCTTTAAAATTTATTTATTAAATAAAGATTTACCAATTATTACTTTTCAAAAAATGAATGGAATATTATGGTATTTTTCACATTAAATATATTTTGTGTTTTACTAAAAATGTAACAAGAATGTTTGTTTTAACGTACTGAATATGTAAAAAATTTCATACCATCCTAACAACTCAATGTTTTAAAAAATACATTATAATTTTCAAAATTTATTTTTAATGAAATATATTTTCCAAATGGTTTGAAATAATTTTATAATTAAAAATGTTTATTCTTCCCAAGAATGTATTCAAGGATATTTTCATGGTATTTCCTTTAATCAATGAAAAAAACCCTTATTCAAATTATGCTTCATTGTGGATATTTTTATTTGATACCAACCTTATTAATAATATGTGTCGTTAATGATAATTTTGACCACATGAAGTATTTATATTCAATTGTATGATTCATTTTTTTCTTAATTAACTTTCCCTTGAAATAATCTTTTTTTGGCTCTTTGGACTATAAATTTCACCAAAATATCCATATTATTTATCATAGAAATTTTATTTCTTAAACCTCGGATCATTTTTACATTGGTTTTAAAATACAAATTTATTTTTTTATCTGTGGAAATATTTATAAATTTTTTATTTATAACTCAATACAAATATTTCATGATAAGAAAAATTGTTCATGAGTAAAATTAATTATAGAATATATGATGAATTCATTAAATATGCAGTGAAGGGTTATTCTTGGAATTATATAGACCCTATTTAGATCAGTAGTCACATGAGGATAATTAGTAATCTCGCATTAAATGTGTTTCTACTTGTAGTTTTAAACCGTATTCTAAAAATTCTTCATAGTAGATGTATAGTGATTCCTGATATCATGATGTCTAATAATTCATTATTTTATTCATTAAAAATTAATTTATTGTTATAAATGAGGTCTTATAAATAATATTATATATAAATGAATTTTATTCCTAGTTTTTTATTAAATGGAATGTTTTTTTCATGTATTTAACTTTCAAAAATTGATTATTTCTTATCGTATTGTACCTAAAATTTTTGTGATGATATTATCTCAAGATGAATTTAATTATATCATATTTATTAAATGTATTTTTTGTTCAGTTATTTACCATTCCCTATTGATTATACTTATTAATTCATGATAGATTCTGATGCACATTCCCTTACTAAGAATTTGGGATCTCCTCTTTCTTATTTCTCCATGATACCATGAGGTGTACAATTATTGATAAACAATGAAGTTATTGTGGTAATAATGATTTTGTCAAAAAAATAGTTTTCAATTTTTGTTTTTAAATATAATATGAGAATAATGTATTTATCTTATTTTCCTACACTACTAAAAAAAATTCCTTTGGGATTTTATTCTTTATATATATTCTAATGTAAAAAATAAGACCTATTCAAATGGAAACTCATGACATCCAAGGGTGTGTGTGTATTTTTAAGAACCACTGATGGGTAACCTTTTAAATAGTGACTTTATATTGATCGAGTATTTTTGTTCTCAAAGGATATTTGATAAACATGTTTCTCATAGTACATTCTCTTATGGCCTCCATCACTAAAAATTATTTTATTTGTATAATATACATAATTAGAATCTATCTTGAATTTTTTAACCAAATTGGTAGCACAATTACACTTGGTTATAACAGTATACATTGATACAAATTGTATACCCTTGGTGTTATGTTACTTATTTTTTCCTCTTTTAATTACTTATTATAATCCCTTAGACTGATTAAATCCATTAATTTAGTATTCCTTCATTTTGATTCTATAATAAATTCTTAATCATGGGATTCTAGTGGAAATTTTATCCCTTGATTTAATAAGTTTTTCCTGAGTAGAAAGAAATTCCCATTATGAAAATAATAATCCTAAATAGTAAAAAATGAAAAAATGGGGTGATAAGATACATGTATTTATATATCAAACATAATCTCCCACTACATTCACTAGATACCTGGTAACAGTAAGAAAAACATAAATAACCATCAATAATCATTAATTATCACAATACAGAAATTTTAAAAATTTAAATACTTATATATAAATTCAATAAATAATAAGATCTAGTACATTTCTAGTAAAAGGTCCCCCTCCCCGTTTAGTTCTTTAGAAAATTTTGGAGCACATATAAAATTACCTTACATAGTAAAATAAAGTATAAGTACATATAACAACATAAAACTTTTGTGTTTATCTGTTTTACCCAGCTAATAGTGTTTCATATCCAAATAGATTTTAATTTTCATTCATATTTAGGTAGGACATGGGAAGTGGTTCAGACATTGATCAATGTAGTTAATTTTTCAATGGAATGAATCCTACTTAGCTACAAAACTATGTTAGAATACAACATTATCTTTTTCTCCCTTAAGAATAACATCATATATATACATAAAATATCATAAATTGATATATATAAATCACTCATAATATAGATTTTTTTTACTTCACTTACATAAATAAATGTTCATTATTTCAAGCATGTATCTAACTTTATATACCGTGATATTGAGTCTTATTCAAACTTTAATAAATTATTCTTTAATTTTGACTGTACATGTTTGATTAAAAATTTATACCTTAATATCTGAATGCATAGAGATAATTAAATACAATATATATAGATAAAAGTTGCATTAATTTACAATGAAACACACCTCAGTATGACAAGGGAATGGATGATTTTTTTAGATTATGAAATGATAAACTAATCTGTGGATGGTAGAATAAAATTTCCATCTCCTAATTATAAATTGAAGTGATGGTTAAATATAAATGAAGTATAAGATAATTTGATATTGATATCATTCCATACCCTATATGTATGTTGGATTTGTTATGGTGAATAAAATGTTATGTAAAGTAAAAAACAATGAAAATATTATCGACAAAATATTATGTGACTCTGTATAGGAGAATTCAGTTAGAAATTTTTCAAATGAAGTGTTTTATTTTACAAAATACATTTTCCAAGATTTCAATAGATCAATTGAACTTTGAGTTGATCCTGAATAGTTTAATCATTATCAAAATATCAATGACCAGAAAAATGATTTTTATAAATTAGTTGCAGACAGATAGAAAGAACTATATAAATGGTTTTCCAAGTATTAGAATTTTTATTTTCTACTTAAGTTGTATCATATCAAGTTTCAATATGGAATTACTAAAACATATATTTTCATGATTTGATAGTTTTTTCATGATATATTTACTGAATCTAAGATCGTTGCATCCTTATATGAGATGAATAAAGTCATCAAAAAACTTGTACTTGATTATAAAAATATTTATCCATGCCTTAATGATTTCACGCATTAATGGGTAGAAGAGTCTAATAAAAATTAATTATCATGATTTCATAAAAGAATATTGATATCAATGAACAATAGTGAGAGTATAAATTAATGAAACCCTATGAAGAAATCGAAGAACAAAACCCTGCAACGATATTGCATTATTTCCCTCTAAAACAATGCTTGAAAAGATTATTTATTTCATCTAAGAAAGGAGATGACATGAAGTGAAATTCTTAGGATAATGATGATGGATTTATGAGACATCCAAAAGGTTCATCATCATGGAAGATGTTTCATTCACTATATCAAAAAAAAATTCAGACCTTATGAATGTCTAATTGGTATTTGATTCAGATGGTTTTGACCCTTTTGGTACATTATGTGATAATTATAGCGTTTTGATAGATGTTTTGATCCCATCTAATATAACTTGATGGATGTGTATGAAGAAGGCTTATTTAATTATTTTTGTCATTATTCCTATAAATAAAGGTCATGAAAATGACATTTATGTATACCTTCAACCAATAATAAATGAATTAAAATAATTAAGAGATGTTTTCATGGATGCATTTTATGATCAAACGAGACCACTATTCAAAATAAATGCTACTATAATGTATAAAATTAGTGACATTCTAGGACTGGAAAGTTTATCTGGTTCGGACACTCTAACTATTTTGGCTTTTCTAGTTTTTAATTTTGGTTTTGAACCTCAATGGTAGTCTCATAGAATAAAATGGGGTTTTATGTGTCTTCATCAATTTCATGATGTTTCTCATAAATTTAGTTTTCATAAGACATGATTCAATGTATATATTAAAATGTGAAACTCACCAAATGAGTTTTTTAGTTCAAAAATATCAAGAAAGATAATGAATGTCACTATTGAATTTTTAAAGTGTCATCAGCTTAAAGAAGGGGGAAAAGTTAATGCGGTACAGTATCCAACGAAGCTGGAACACAATATTGGAAAACAATAGAGTATACTCTTAAAACATACTTATCAAGAGTTCAATGTCATGTGTCATAATCTTGATGTACTTCATATTGAGAAGATCTTCTGTGAAAATATAATTTTTATAGTGGTTAATGATCACGAAAAATTGAAGGAAATCCTTAATCATTATAAGGATTTGGAGTAAATGAAAATAAATCATGGTTTCTGGGGAAATTATAATGGAAAGTGTAAATTGGATATTTTTGCAACTAAAAACAAGAAAAAATGCATTTATTCTAACTTTAAAGAATATAAAAGTCCAGTATGGATATTCAAGTAACATATCAGGGGCATTGTCTTGAGACATCAAATATTACATGGATGAAAATTAATGACTCGCATGGTTTGATATAGTATTTTTTATCATTGGATTTGTGTAATAATATACCTGAAAAAGTAAGCATGGTTCTAATTGATTTTTCTAACTTTTTAGAGATATTTTTGGAAAAAAATTAAATCAAAACGAGATTGGTAAAATTAAACAAATAATTTTTTTGACATTATGACATTGAGAGATACTAATTCTCCCATTATTCATCACAGTCATGATGCATTTGATTGTTCATTTGTTTGAATAATTTATACATGGTGGACTTGAACACAATCAATCGATATATCCAATTGATAGGTATGTTGATATTTTTTAATTTTCATTGGTGACTTCGATTTTATAAACTCGTTGAGTAAAATGTTTTAATATGTTCTTTATTTCCTTCATTAATTATTTAGGTCATTTGAAATCATATATGAGTAATAATGCTCAACTATATATATTTATTACTTAAGGTTACTTAGATAAATAGTTCTTTACCTTCTATTCGAGGTATTTGGATGGGATTGAGACTAGATTCAATCATGATGGATGTGTTGATTATATCTACAGTAATTCTAGTTCTTAAAATTAGTCATCGAAATTTAACCAATTGGAAATGGGTTAAACTTTAAACATTCTTAATCGGAGTTTCTATAATCATATAGATATGTGCTACTAAATAGTTGTATTATAGATCCATTTATTGAATAATGTTGACTAAAAACAAAGAGGAAACTAAGGGGTCATGATCGAAATGGGATGGAATTGAGAATAGTTGTTAATATGGAGCTTGTTAAATGGCTCGGTCGTTATGTAAGAATATACTCATATTAATTTTATCGACATGTCAGTATTTTGAATATGTTGAAAGTAACATCTTATATAGTTTATTTCTAGATAGTGAATGTTGAAAATCGACCTGAAATATCTAATTATTTTATGTTCTTGGATTGAGGTTATCTTAGGAAGGCCAAGAGATTCGATGATGAAAATATTCATGGCTTTATGTTTCATAAATTTTATGATTATGAAGAATTGAAAACCAAAAATATAGGTGAATTTACATTTTTATAGATGGGATACAATGGGAAGATGATTCATATAATTGAACTAAAATAACTTTTCCAGTTTAAAGTGCGTGTATTATAATGTAATTGGGTCAGCAGTGATAGGGGTATAATGAAAGATTAATTTCATTTTACTTATGTAAATTTATCTCTCTTGATGGATACCGGTGAGTGTACAGAGTATGATATATTTATCTTTCCGTCATAAGAAAAGATGGTTAATTATGTGGATGATTAAATACATGATGTTTGGAGTTTTTTGTACACTTAATGCAGAGATACTTATATGACATGGGTGATGAGGATCAATTGGTGCTTTTTAATTGTGAACCTCAACCACCATAAAATATTGAACAATTATTTATTGACAATATCAATATTGTATAACTCGAAAGAGAATGTGAAAATGATAGACACATCACAATGGAGTTTGATACAAATAAGATAATGAATATAAAGAAAATTGAATGTATAAATCGGTAAGGAAATTATATTACAATTTATCCTTGATAAGTTCTTCAAAAATATCTACATTATTCTAGTTTTTCATTTTTTTTCTAAAAAGATTTTATTTTTTCATTATTTATATATTTAATGTACGTCCACCATTTGATATTCATGAATGCTGAGAAAAAAATTTAAGATTCTAGTTGATCAGCATCTCATGGCACACCACCACTACAATCATATTTTGTAGATCCTCGTGATTATATTATACATAAGAATTCAAGCATGACATATGTTTCCCAAAATGTCATGGGTATCCCATCACCTAATTCAACTCCAATGATGGAGTAGTTGGTCACCCATCCATCGTGGAGATATTAGCGACATACAGTTACTGGTATGTATATCAATTTTTAAAAAAAATTATATTTTGTTAATTCTTTAATTATTTCATAAAATAGATAAAGACAGTCGTAAAAGTGATATAAATATGAACAGAGTATATTTATGGGATCCAAAGGATTTAATGATTGTTATTCCATTTGATGTGTTTTGGGTACCAACTAGTGACGTTATCGAAATATGAGGGTTGATTCTTGGAAAACATTCTTTCGATATGGTCATCAATCTCATTAATTGTAAAGGTTTGTGGAATATTCCTACATCTTGGAAATATGAGGCCATTGATACATAAGTAAAGGTAATATTAATTTGATATTACATGATAACAAATTTAAAAGCCATGAGTATGTTTTTTAATATACTTAAAAAGTGTACTTTTTTTCTTTCTATATTTTTCTATTTTTATGTCCCTGACTCCATTTCACACCCATCTACATTAAAAAAAGGACATACAACATCAGTAAAAACTGACACTTTTATATTAAAAACATTAATTTTGAGTAAAACAAACCACATATATTTATAGATTAACATTTATTTATTCCTACACATTAAAAATAAATTTGATATCACTATCCATATGTTTAAAAACAATCTAAGCTTCTTTGAGGGATATTCACTTGATAAACACATATGAAATGTACGAAAGCCTTTAAAAAAAGTGTCAGAGGGAGTCCAAACTAGTAAACAACATCGAATTACCCAAAAATAAGATGTAAAACCCCATATATTTAATTTTAAAATATATGAACACATGACATGTAATTATGATTGATGGTTTTCACATTATATATGTAAACACGTTTTTAGTGTTTTAAAATACTAAAACATGCATGGAACGGCCAGAACTAGACAAACATTGTCAAATTTCCCATAAATTAGAGGATAATTATGATAGATTTAGTTTTTAAATATTAGAACTAATTGGATGTCATTCTGAATGATGATTTTCCCATTATAGTTTTAAATGGGGTTTTACTGTTTTAAAACACTGAAACTTCTAGGAAATAGTCAAAAGTAGTAAAAAACCTTGGATTGTCCTAAAATCAAGGGAAACCCATTTTCTAGTTTCTTTTGATGTGTACACAGAGAAAACACATCAATATTATGTGTTGTGTTATCATAATTACTCAAAAAACAACTTTTGAGATGTACAAAATCCATTAAAAACATGTTTTAGGGGTTAAAAAATAAGAAAAAGTTGTAAGATTTTACTAAAATCAAGGTAAAATGATAGTAGATTTAACTATTAAATTTTGTAATTGAAAACAGATCATTTTAAGTCGAATATTTTTCTTTTATTTCTGTTAATGAGTTTTTTGTGTTTTAAAACACTAAAACATTCATGGAATGGTTAAAACCAGGAAAATGATATCGGATTGTACTGAAACAAGGGTAAAATGATATTATATTTAGTTATGAAATGTAGGAACCAAAAAAACATTATTCTGAATGATAGTTTTCCTCTTATGTTCTTAAATCTAAATTTAGTGTTTTAAAATACTAAAATGTGTGTGGAATAATAAAAACTAGGGAAACAATGTCAGATTTTCTTGAAATTTGGGTGAAACTATAGATTTAGTTATAAAATGTATTAATTAATGATACATCGCTCTCAGTGACAGTTTTTTTATTATTCTTGTAAACATGTTTTAGTGGTTTAAAACACTAAAATACTCATTGAATAGCCAAAACAAATAAAACAATGTTATATTTTTTAGAAATAATGTTAAAAATAGTTCATAGTTATTTTGATGTGTATGTGAAGAAAACATGTCAATCTGATGTGTTGTGTGTCTAAAATCACTTGGTAAACACTTATGAAATGTACATATGACTTTAAAAACATGTGTTGGGGTCAAAACTAGAAAAACAACATTATATTTTCCTAAAATCAAAAGAAAACAACCATTAAATTAATTATGAAATATAAGAACTGATTACAACACATTTCAAATTGATGTTTTCACGTTATGGCTGTAAATGTGTTTTTAGTGTTTTAAAATAGAAAACCGTGTTTGGAACTATCATAACTTGGAAAAATAAGTCATACTTTCTTGAAATTAGTTGACCCCAAAAATATATTTATATCTGATATGTAGAAACCAATGGCACATCATTTTGAATAATGGTTTGATCGTTATGGACGTAAACATGTCTTTAGAATTTTAAAACACCAAACGTGTGTGGAATTTTCAAAATCAAGAAAATTATAATGGATTGTCTTAAAATTATGGGAAATAGTTTGTATACTTAATTATAAAATGTAGGAACTGACAACATGTCATTTTGTGTAACAATTTTCATATTATGGTTGTAAACACATTTTAGTTTTTTAAAACACTGAAATGTGCATGAATATGTCAAAATCAAGGAAACAAAATTATATTTTCTTAATATCAATTAATAACCATCAATTATTTGTTTATATGTGTAATTGTATAAATCACATGAATTGGATGTGTTGTGTGATGGGACTTAGTCAGTAAACACTTACGAATAGTACAAAAGACTTTAAAAACATGTTTCGGGTGTCAAAACTAATAAAATAGTGTCGGATTGTCCTAAAATAACTGTAGAAAATGGCCATAGATTTAATATTGAAATATAGTAATCTATGGGTTATTATTCCAAATGACTATTTTACATTATGTATATAAACATGTTTTTGTGTTTTAAAACACTAAAACATATGTGGAATAGTCAAAACAAGGAAAATGACATCAGATTATCTTTAAATTTGGAGTCAATGACTGTAGATTTAATTTTGATATGTAATAAATGATGTCATCTCATTCTGAATGATGATAGTACCATTATGATTGTAAATGTTTTTTTAGTGTTTTAAAAGACTAAGATGTTCGTGGAATTCTCAAAATAGGAAACCAATGTCAAATTGTCTTAAAATCATAGGACAATGACCATATATTTAATTTTGAAATGTAGAAACTAACAACATATAATTTCGAGTGATATTTTTCTTGTTACGGATGAAAATGTTTTTTAGTGTTTTAAGCACTAAAACAGGAATGGATCGGTCAAACTAGGAAATGACGTCAGATTGTCCTGAAATTGCGATAAATGATTATATAATAAATTTTCAAATATAGTAATTGATGATGCATCATTCTATTAGAAAATTTTCACGTTAAGGATATAAATTCATTTTTAGTGTTTTATAACACTGAAACTTGCATGGAAAAATCTTATTGTCCTGAACTCATGGGAAAGAAACCATAGATATAATTTTGAAATTTAGGAACTTACTTAACATCATTCCTAGTGATGTTTTCCTGTTATGGCCATAAACATGTTTTTAGTGTTCTAAAATGCTATAATGTGCAAAGAATTTCCAAAACTAGGAAAAAAATAATATTGTCCCAAAATATAATGAACAAAACCATATATTTAATTGTTAAATGTTTGAACCGATGGTATATCAATTTGAGTGATGGTTTTCCCATTATTCTTGTAAATGTGTTTATAGTGTTTTAAAACACTAAAGCATCCGTTGAAAGGTCAAAATTAAGAAAAATAATGTCGTATTATCCTAAAATAAGGAAAAAAGAACTTTACATTTAAATTTAAAATATAGGAACTTATAGAACATCATTCTGAGTGATGGTTTTACTGTTATAGCCATAAATGTGTATTTAGGGTTTTAAAATAATAAAACATGCGTGGAATGGTCAAAACAAGACAAATTGTATTATATATTCCTAAAATCAGTAGAAGATGGTGGTATATTTAATTTTGAAATTTAGAACTTAACATACATCATTTATAATAATGGTTCTCCCATTATGGTCATAAAAACATTTTAAGTTTTATAAAACACTAAAACATGTGTGGAATGGTTAAAACCATAGTAAACAACCACAAATTGATGTGAACTCAATGGAAAAACACTGGTTAGTTGGTTTTGATTTATATTTCATGATCTGATATAATATTCTTTAAAAGAAATTATTAAATAAATGTGAATCACACCAAATGTTTCTTTAAAAAAAATTAGACTATTTACTTGTCCCTTTTTAGTTTCAAGTGTTTAGTCTTATCTTGAATAGGTATTTTTTGTGTTTCAAAGTGTTTTTTCTTATATATTATTTTTTTATTTTAAAATTTCATCTGTTTTGTTATCAAAATAAAAACAATTATGTGTTGTATTCAAAATATATTCCATGTCATTTCCCTTTGACATTTCCTTCCTAAATGTTCAGTATTTCATTGTAGGTGGTAGATGTCAGTAGTAGCTAAGAGGTTGACAATTCTGATACATGAAATTATTCATAAGATAGTCTTGACTGTTCTTAATTTCCTTGGTATGTTAAAATTTTATCAATTATTCTACTCTAGTTATGACTTATTATTTTTAGTTTCAATTTTTGTTTCATTTTTTGTTATAGTTGGTAACATGGCGTGGTTGGTTTCAGTTTATGAGATGATGTTTATGTAGAGTGATGTAATGGAGGTCATGATATGGATATATATTGGGGATGGGTTTTTATTGGAAATATTTTATATGTGTATATTGATGACCGAGGTATGAGTTGATGTATGGGTGTTGGAGAAATAGTTAATGTTGACCATGGTTATTTGTATGACTGTGGATGTGTTATTCATGGATGATGGGTTTATCTTATAATTATGTTTGAGTTTATAAAATGTCAATTTTTTTATATTTACAGTTTTTTATGAAATTTATTTTTAAAAAATAAAAATATATTTAGTGGTGTTTTTTTTGTAACCGCCACTAAACATATATTGTATAATTTTTTTAGCAGTAGGTAATCGAAACCAAAACATTTCAGCTAAATTTTTAAAAAAAATACACTTAAAAAACTACCAATAAATTAAATAATGCACCACTTTTTGACTAGTGATCATGAAATATGATTCGGTTTCATCAACCAATACTGAACAATTAAGAGACATATTAAATCATCACTAGCCATCCCATATTTTATTGTGAAATGGTTAAATAAAATCATACATATATCGCATATATATATATAATTAATTTTACAAATATTTAATTTATATATTGTAGTCACATTTAAAATTCCAAAATAAAATAATCATTAAAACACCTACCTCAAAGGGACGATGATAAAAAAGGACTAACTATCGAAACTACTAATTACTGATCAACCTCAAGATCATCAAAAATGTTCCACAAATATAATCAAACCATTTAAGAATAAGGTACCAAACATCTCCAAGCACTATAGAAAAAGAACCTCAATCGAAAACACCTATGAAGCATAGGAGACCTGAAACGATCTCTTCACCATTTAGAGTTCCTCTAAACAGACTCCCACAATTTAGAGATCCTCGAAAATGGTTTAACAAGTAAGATTTATGGTAAATGTATCCTCAAACAATTGATATACCACAAGAGAAAAAAAACTCTCATACATAAGAAATATCAACCCCAAGAGTGGAGGAATAACCACAAAAACCCTCTAAATATTGACATGGCCTGTCACCTTGGGTCACAACATGAATGAATCACGTAGGGTAAACATTAGATCACCCACACATAGTACATCACACAAAAGGTCCACAACTAAGCACTAGTTAGTATACCACAATCAACTAGTTTATGATAAACACTATTTATAGAAATTTTCATCCAAATAACTCTCTCATGTCGAAACAACATGAACTACAATGGTTAACCAAAATTAAGGAAAAACCCACCATCATAATCAAGAGTTTTCCTAAAGAATGAGGTTCAAAAAATGAGACACATGGCTAACCCCAAAATCAGGCCACCCTTAACCTCATACGTCAAAGGTATCCACTAGGGGGTAGGGGCGGGGGTGCACCACCACAAAATAAATCCTACCAATAATTCCACAAACCATCATCCAAACAATCCAAATTGGGGAAACTCCCACAAGATCCCCTAATCATAAAAAACCATCCATAAGGATTATGAACCAAAACCAAAGATCCAAAATAAATATTACGACCCCCAAAATAGTTTCCCCTAATGAAATACAATTGTTCCCACCAAACATAGAAAAAACTAGAGAGCAATCTCTCAACATTTCTCGTAAGGAAGGTTTTGTTCCCACTACACCCATCAAAGTCTGAGTTGGAACCGATATTTCAGAAACCATTTCTACTGTTATAGGGGACAACAAAATTATCACAAGACATGTACATTATTAATCCATGGATCAATACATACACTAAAATATTCATTCGGTTCAATGAATCAAAAAAACAAAAAAACCCTCAAAATAGTCCCAAAACATGCAAACCAAATGAGATTTTCTTTTGTAATAAATTATTTCATAAATTGATTTTGAAATTAATATCCCCTGTGTTATTTCAAAAAACTAGGCCAACACATTTAAAAAACAATACATCCTTTTTTGAACACATGCATCCAATACACATCACCTTATACAAATCTATTTTGAAATCTATTTTTATTTTAAAAGTCAAGCCCTTGAAGAACTCATTTTTTATACACATTTTTCTTTTGAATACATAATTTCAAAAATTAAAGACACCATTTTAAAAATCATCCCTTAAAACCAAGTTTGGGTAATAATATTTTTCCCAAAATACCTTTAATTTCCCCAGAATAGGTTTTAAAACCATGTTCGAATAGGAACCCCCAAATTCATTAAAATAGGCCCGTAGGAAATGAACCCATAAAGGCATCAACAAAATATTTAATCTTCCTCCAACCATTGTAAATAACTTTTAGATAATCATGATTTGATAGGATTCTTGAAATTAGGTATGAAATAGTTTTAAGCATGCATTGAAAAAATGGTTGGGGACCATATTCCAATCATGAAACACACACTATAAAAGATGAAGACATAACCAAATGAGCAGCACATGGTTTAATAGGATATTCAAGCTGACCACACAGCTTAAGTTATCTTCCCTTCCTATGGTGACCCCCTGTTTCATATACATTCTTGAAGGGGATCAAATAAAATCAATAACATCAAACCCGACAAAAAATTTCCAAAAATAAAAACAAATTAAAAATTTAATACCCAAAATATCTTGTAATCATAAGGATTGGGATTAGAAAGAGCTAGCTATAATATTCCCACCTTTACCACTCAATCCCCAAAATCCTTAGTCTCCCTTTACAATGAAAATTCACAAATAACATGGGTGACATAAAAGGGATAGGTTCCTACTAGATAATTCCCAAACCTACTCTGGTAGAATTTTTTAATGAACATTCCTAGGTTTCTATCTAACATAGAACTTAACCTAGTCATCCACTTAGCCCGAAGGGCATTCTCAGTCCCCACATGCTAGACACTAGTGCATAAGAATTATAGAAATCCCTTTGAAAATGATTTTAGTAAAATCATACATAAATGATAATGAAAAAAATAAGTTCCAGAACTAAATAATAATAAAAAGTCCAAACATAAGAATTGATAAATAGAATGTAAAAAATATAATATAAAATAAAACCCAAATAGCTTCTAATCGGCCTCATGGGTAACTGATACTCAATACACCCCATATATATAAAGAAAAAATAAGATGAAATAGTGAACTTGAAATATGAAATGATATTGGCATGAGCTAAAAATACCAATAGGTCATGACAATCTGCTGGAACTCTGAAATATGTTTCATAAGTAAATTCATCTAGTATAATTTTAAAATACAAATTAATATAATCTTTTCAATTTTAATAGATAAGAAACAAAAATAATAATCAAAAAAGTTCTCTTATCTTTCAATGTCGAATAGACATGTTCTGAAAACAAGTCAACAACCAAAGCCTTCTTAAAGCCACGTGCCTGTTATCATTTCTCAAAACTACCCACTTTTTTTATTTTAATGAAAATGGTTACATGAAAACATTTCACTAGAAAAATCCAATCTAAATACTGGTTTTTATATATAATTTTATGTAACCACACTAGATTCTTCAATTCCAAAATGGAATTCCAATTTTTTTTGAGAATTAATATTTCCAATAAACTTTTCCAAGAAAACACACAGAGGTAAACTCCTTGAATTATTCTTTCTATAGTAATTAAGTGGAGTAATTAATAGAGCAGATAAGGCTCAAGATTTAGGGTAACTAACCTCCTCTACATTATAATATATAAGTTTTTTTGGTATCCCCCTTTTACTGGATGGAAAAGGGGTAAATCTGATGGGGCCTCAACGGGAAACACAATGCCATCAAGTTATTGATAAGTCTTTAGGGACTCTTCTAATGATGTTTTTGATTATCAATATTGACATTGTGGAACAAAAATGGTCTTGGATGATAAGATTCATGGTATGATTATTGTTTTCAAGGGTAAAAAACCATAGAATTGGAAGAACATTTGGTTTGAATATGATTATACAACAGTTATTAAAGTATTAAGAACTAGGTAGGTATATCTTTATTAGAAACTAACAGTGAAATGGGGAAATTTCATTGACCAAATATCTTCTATAAACTAAATTATTACTCATGTATGTCATGAAGCCAATTCTTTTGAGGATTCGTTGGAAAAGAAGAGAGTAAATGAGGATATTTGTTTACTAAACAGAACTTTTACCAATGATATGTTTTACTTATTACATAGGGATAAATTTAGACTCCCTTCCTTTGGACTGATGTAATTATTTTATTTCTTTATTTCATGCTCTAAAGAGATAATTTTTTTCAAAAAAACACATATCCATAAATTCAATAAAAAATAGAAATCATAAGAACATTTTTAATTCCCAAATGAAACAAATTACAGGGTATCACCTTCCTGAAAAGGACGATGACCAAGAAAAAATCATCAAAACTCATCACATTCACTGGTTCCCACATCATTGTTACACCCATATATATATACCCCTTGAACCACAATATATATCCCCCTCTCCATGTGGGAATATATACAAGTAGGGTGTATATATTTATGGGCATACTTATGTAAATATGTTCAATAAACATTCTTATATCCAAAAGAGATTATTAACAACCAAGTGAAACCAATGATCACTAAAATATCCCAATTAAAACATATCCAAAAGAAAAGTGAAAAATAAACATACTTTAAATTGTGCTGGGAATTTTGTAATGGACTAAAATGCATCGATATTAGCCATGGATGAAAAAATACACATGAATCTAACTACAGAGACCCATTACAAGCCCTATGAGGTATTGAAACATTATTATTAATTATATTTGGAACCAAAGGGTTCATCCAAATATAAAGGGTATACGGGAGGGATAAAAATGATGCAATTGGTAATAAGGGAGGTAGAGAACATACCTCAGAGAATAAAATAATAATCTTCCATAAAAATGAAGTGATACGCATGGAAGTGGTAACTCGGGAGAGATTGTGGTTAAAGGTCGATTAGGAAGGGGAGAGGGGATGTCGTGTGACACATAGGGGGAGGAGGTAAATAAAAAGGTAGAAAATTAAAAAAGAAAAAAAGAAAAACTAGTTAGTCGTAGGGTTTGGTTTCATGTTATGTCAAAAAGTGTGTCAACCATGCCCTAGAAACTGCCTAGGCAAGAAACCCCTTTAATGGTTTTCCCTAGAAGGTTTCATGATCTGGACGAAAAAGTTGGATACATCCTTGAGACACCCAATACCCAACTTGAAATCTGGTGAGACTCACATAGTTTGAAAAACAATGTATAATTCATAAAAAATGGTTTGTCAAAATGAAATACCAAACTACATTTGTGCCACATGATTTAACTAATTGTGTGAATGACATGTTCCATATAATAGATCCACATGGGAACCCTCATAGTCACAACCCATTTAATACTAGCCATGTGGGCTAACCATCATCCTCCTAAAAAAACCTACTCAAACATAAATTTTTTTCCCACAATGACCCAAAAATCAACACCACTTAATAAAATATAAAATATTATAAAAAAATAAGAAGGTAGCACAAGGTGTGTCACATTCTCAAACTCATCCCATTTCGTAGAGTAATTTGTTTTCTATTTCCTCATATTCTTTAAAATACTTCATTAGTGATCTTCTTATCTTTCCAAATTCTATATTTCTTAGAAAATATTATCATTATTTGAACACTATATAATGGAAAATATATATTTCAACAATACTAGTTAATTTCTCTAGAATTTGTGAATTAGAGGAACCATAAAAGTATTATTCATTCCTTTAGGTGTTTGGAAGATAATTATTATTAATCTAAATATTCATATATTAAGAGTGTTGGGTAATCATAGCTACAAGATTCGTTTATCCCATTCCCATTTCATTTATATTTACATGATCATGTTCGTTATCTTTCTAGAAAAATATAGTTTTAACACAATTCGTCCTAGGTAAAACCACTGACTAAGACTAAAAACCACAGTTTTAGATACAATAATCATAATGATAAATCTTCTAAACAATAAAATTCATTCATATGATGACTAAATAATGATACCATGTTTTAAATAAATAACACCATAAGTTTAATCTAGGACATTCAGGGTCATCATCTATTTAAATACTTTTTATTGGTTCCTGAGGAAAATATTATTTACCCCAATAATATGCATAGAGAGTTTCTATTCAGGTGTGAATTATTAGAAACCCTAATCTTAAACCATTGTTGATCAAGATAAATTTCAATCCACCTTATTAATAGTGGTTATCCCAAGGTTCACTTGTGCCACAACTACACCCAATAGTGAGTACCCGAATAGGGATGTATTTTCTAGGAAAACCACACAATCTCTGTTACACCAAAGCATAAGGATTTCATCTAGTAAAAAGATATATCCCAATGATTTTCAGAAATATTATCTAATACCAACATCTAAGGAAAATCAAAAACCTTATATAAATCCAACTTTAGGTTACCCAAGCATTTCATACATATATTTACATAATTTTAGATGAATAATTAATACATCTCATAAAAACATGCCTTAAAATCATAATGGTTTACAGAATTTTGAGAATAGATTCATTAATAATCTTATTTTAAGATTGACCATCAATGTATCCAAAAATGGTCTTATCACATAATGTACATATTTAACAAACCAAATATAAAACCATTCTTTAGAATCAGGGAATTAAAACAAAAAACTGAGTGAGCTAAAGATATTAGTATGGGTAATCGTAGTATACATCAATAAATGTTCATAAGTGAGAATAATATTATGATTAGGGTGTGAGAACATGCTCATATATTACAATAATAATACCCATCCAATCAATGATAATTAAATGTAAATAATTTAATAAGATTTTTTTATAACAAATTATATAAGTCATAAGTGTGATAAATTAATTAATAATTTTTCAGGATCCCTGAGAACAAACACTAACTCTATTAAATATGTTTGTATAATACACATAATTTTATAAAATAATTTTCGTAGTTAGGGATCGGTACCAAGACTGTAATAGTGTATTTAGTTGAATAACTATTAGATCGCTTCCTTATTTAAGGTTCATTCCCAAGACTATGATTATGGACATAGTTATTTAATAAATTTGTTTTAATCCTCATTCCATTCCATACTATATGATGTGATATCCAGATTTAAAAATTCATTAGAGGGATATATAAATTCTATCCAACTTATTTCATTATTAAAAACATATATAAATATATATATATATATATATATTCTGAAAGAACAAAAAGGCATTCATCATATCATCATATCATATCCCATTGTAAAAGAATCAAGTTTCATAAACATATCATCATATCATGACCTAATGAAATCAAATGAGTTTCCTAGTGGTTTCAACATTTAATAATTATCCCAATAGAGATAAATAGTTTTAATAGAATCATTCTTAAATATCCATCATCGTACACCATCCAGAGAGAAAATATATTGTATGACAAGATAAAATCCCTAGTGAATTATAAAAATACATAAAGGTTGATTACATTGATGAAAATTACTAATAAAATTATTTATTTTTTGAAAAGATGAGAGAATTTCATTTTCCTTTGATAAAATTTTATATAAAAATTAAAAAAAACATTGATAAAATATTATTATTTAAAAATTACCTAATAAATATTTAAATTAATATTCACTTTCAAGAGAATTAATGATTGTGGAAGAATCTATAATATCTATAAACGTTACAATAATATATTCCTTTCACACTTTTGAAAAAAAGTCACCAATAACATGTTTGATTTTTTTAGAAATATACCTTTTAATTATAATGGAAATAAATTAAATTCATGTGAAAATGAATTTTTTTTAACATTTATTGTATTTTTAAAATGTTTTTTAATAGAATTTTTAAGAGTATGGACACATAAGAATAATTTCTTTGACCAAAATTTAAATATTATTATATTTTCTTTTAATAAATATTCACAATCATTTTAATTACCAAAGAGTGGAAACGTTTGATATTCATAAATATTTCATAAATAAAATAATTATAAGAAAATATATTTGTTTTTAACGGTTATTATATATATAATTTCCATTAATATCAATTTAAAATAGGGAATCGCAAAATGAATTGATATTGTAATAATAACCCTAAACTTTGTTCTTACTTTCTTCCTATGTGTTCAAATAAATTTTTTAATAAATATTAATTTAGTAAAAATATATTCCAATACCAGTTTCATACATAAGATATTATTTTTCATTCCATTATAATTTAAAATGTTTTTTTATAAACACATTCATCATTAAAATGAACACTGGTTAAAATTGATCCCTTTTTCTGTCGATTTTAGTTAGATTATTCAAGTAAATTCACCATGGTCAAGGATTATTCATATTTAGACTATAAACCTAAAATTAGTAACAAATTTGTTCATTATATATAGTTTTATAATTATTCGTAAAAATTGGTTTTGAAAACTGAATTACGCCACTTCATGTGGATGGTGTTTCATATGTATGCATGGCTAGTTAATTATCTTTCTAATTTATAGAAAGAAATAAAGATAAATTACAATAAACCCATAAATATACATATAATTTAATAGATATAAAATACCAGGAATGATTAGCCACAGAAAAGTTCCCTAAAAATGTTACTCAAAACAAATCACATCGCTTCTAAAAGAAGGTAGTCCACATGTACGCATGATCAACGTTATAATTATTCAATGAATGTAAATATAAATATGTTAATAATTTTTTATAATTATATAAAAATACCTATGTAATATATATCATATATATCCATTAAATACTATAGAATAACCGACCATGAAAAATTTTGATGTAAAATGAATCATATTGCTACATAGAGATGGTTGTCCACAAATACTCATGAGTGACACTTTCATTTCATATTTTATGGAGAAGAGGATGAAAATGGATTAGAAATAATAATATCATATTAGTATATTTATGATAATAAATCACTCAATTTAGAGTTTATACCCTAGATTTAATGGATATATAATAATAAATAAATTTGAAATTTTTTAATTAAGATGTATACTTCATCATTGAGAAACCACCTTTGGCTGAAACCTTAATCCATGAAAGGATGGTATTATGATCAGTAAAATACCTATATGTCATTGGAAGATACTTTTTTAGGTCATTGATGATATGGATGGATTTTGATGTGTGATAAAGAGATTAGTGTTGGTATCCTGTTATAACGTATGGAGAGCACACACTATGAATTTTTCAAAAGATTGAAATATAATAATATACTATTAAAGAAAAGTGGCTCCAATACGAAAAATATTAGAATTGAGTATGGATAAGGTGGAAATTACATAAAATAATAAAATTAATGAACATGTTTCATGATATGCTAATGCATATCTCTTTGGTTAAAACATAATAGAATCTTTTTAAACCAAAACTATGTTAACAAAATTATACTAGTTTTACTATAAATTATTAATAAAAAGAGAAAATTAAATAATAAAATAATATTAATTATTATAAATAATAGTATTTAATAATTTTCTCAAAATCCAATTTCTATATGTTGTTGAAATTTTTTTTGAAATATGTATAGAAAACACAGGGAAATTATTTTTATCAAAATGCATTTTTAAGCCTAAAATTGAGTTTAGCTTCTTTTCATTCCATGTGAAAACTATTAAGTTAATTTAGAAATATTTTAGTAAAAATATTTTTTTAAAATTTAATAAAACAATTATCAATAGATATATTTATAAAATTTATTATTATAAAAACACATTTTTAACATGAAAAATGTTTTCATAAGAACATCTATTTTTACCTTCAATTTCTTATACTTCCATTTTTGTACCAGTTTATATCCAAATAATTCATTTTAAACATCTAAAAATAATATAATTTCCAAATTTATAGAGTATAATCCATACCCACCAATCAATAATTTGGCTGATAAATGTAACATTAATTAAGGATTTATTGATATTAAATCATAGTTAGTTTAAATTCATTGTCTCATATGCAGAAATATATCAAATAAATGAAATTTATTTAGAGTGAATTATATCATAAATATTTTTGTCTTATAAATTTTTTTCCAAATTATATCTTCAATAGCTAATAATTTCATATTTCAAATAGGTGGAAATTTTCACAATATCATTTCATAATATGAATATTATTTTTCTCTTAACCAAGACTCTAAATTTCAGTAGCAACCACAATTATTTGATTGATAAATTCATAAACATTTTCATTCAGAAACATTTTAAAATCATGATTTTTTTTATCCACTTGAAAATTGAATTAATTCACCTTTTTCGCTTTAATATATATTAGAAAATTTAACCCACAAAGTGTTGGATATAGAGAAACTAATCACATTTATATAGATTTTAAATTTCAAAGCTATAGATAAAACAATTTTGTATTTAGAATCAGTGGTGAGTGTTTCCCTTACTACTTTTGTGATGGACAATTTTGTTACATATCTACCATGTATTTTAAGTAGTATAGTAGAGAAAATGTCTAACAATACAGTGTTTATTAGTAAAAATTTTTATTACCTAAATAATTGTGTGTAGGTTTTATATTATATAATATTCTATATATATTAAAATGTAGTTAAAATAAAAAAATTATTATTTAATTAAAAAATATTGTTACATTAATCAGTAATGAAACGAATTAAAATTCAATACATTAAAACATGGAAAAAAATAGATAATTCAAAATTCAAAATGGGGAAATATGGATCCCTCCAATCTAATAGAATCATCGCCCTCACTACTAACACTATAGAATTGAAAAAAATATTAGTAATCAAAAAAACATAATAGAAAATGAAGATATATATCCTTGAGTGTAATTGAGCCAAATATTTAATGAAGTAATGTAGTGGAATTTAAAGGAGGTAATTTGACCGTTTTAATAGTGATGTGAGAATTGGAATAGGAACCTGGCCATTATAAATGGTAACCTGGCCATTGGGAATAATAACCTGATATTTTGAATTTTATGTATACATAAAAAAATTGATATATATAATTATTATCAATATTAATTTAAATAAATAAAAATATTGAAATACTAAAAAAAATATCATGATTAAAAAAATCATAGAAAATATAAGCAAATTATTATAAAATTCTATTATAAATTATTTTGTAAAACTAATAACTATAATATTAAAAATTAAAATTTCATATTTTTAACATTTATTTTGATAAAATGAAAATATATTTTATAAAATCAACCCATCAAAATTATCCAGGGGTGTTTTTTTGTAATTTTTCTCAAATACTTCAATTTTCATTGGAATAGTTAAAATACTATTTTTCACATATCTCGTTTATTTTAAATTAAATCGTTCATGATGTAATAATGACATGATTCTTTCTATATCACATGTATTGACCATGACATATTTTATTTCATAATTGAATCAATAAAATAAATTAAAGTAAATTCACACCGAAAAAAGAACTTTTCAAAACCTAAAGTCAAAAGTGACTTTATAAAATAAAAAAAAAATTTCTTTCCACATTAAATTTTAATAAAATAATGAATTATAATTATAAAGGATATCTAAAGTCTTAATACTATTATTTTATATTTATATATAATTCATATTTGAAAAAAAATTATTATTACATGTCTTCCCTTTGATATAATATTTTATTTTAAGAATACCCCTCTACTCATGTATAAATACCCCCTCCCTTCCCTTTGAAAACAACTCCTCCCACCCATTTAAAAGCCCAAGATACGCCAAAATACTCTATATAAAGATCCTTATAATATATATTGGAAATATGGATCAATAAAACTTTATTCACCAAGGGAGTTATTGTGTCGTACAAGAGAAGCTACACCAAGGAGAGAATAAGTCTTTATCAACACTTCCATGTTTTGTCATTATATTTCTTCTATTATCCAAATTTTTTTTAAGAAAATATATTATAATGTTAATTATTAAGTTATTTAATATTTTATTAATTATTTTAACCTATTATAGTTGTTATATTTTTGACAAATATAAATGTCATAATTCCTTTTCCAGATCTCATGATAATTTTACATCTAATGTCAGTTAACCACCTACGAAAACATTTCCATGACAAAAAATATAACTATAATCATGGATGGACATTATAAAATATAGATAATATATAAATATTTAATTACATAAATTATAATCCTCTATAATTAATTATAATAATGTATAAATTACAATGAATAAAGTAGACAAATCGAGAAAAATGGTAACTTTTTAAGTAAAACATGATATCAAAATAGCTACCCAATGACCAAGGAAATTAATAAATATAATAAAATGAATATAATTGATAAATAGTGATCAAAATTCAAATAATCACATCTATATCAATGTATTAGTAAAACTATATTTGTTATTCTGGAGGAAAAAATGCAAAAAAATAAAGAGAGAATAAATGTTAGTGGATTATCAAACACAAATACATTTATTTTGGTTATCCCCATTTGAAAACATATTAAGTATGAATATTATAATAATGTTACCTAAATACCAATTCATTATTCTTGTCTATTAGTTTTTAGGGTATACAAGTTTTTTAGATGATTTTAAAACATATACCAATATTTTTCAACAGAAATCTTCCTTCTAAAACACATCTTTTACTCAACTTAATTTATTTATTCGTCACTTAATAATGATGATTCCTATACCAAATATGTTTCCACTTATTAATTTAGGACCCCATATATTTATTCATAAAATCTTTACTAATTATATACTTATTAATCATATTACATTCCTTGGTTTAATTATTGACTAGGATTGATATAATTTTTTTCTCCCATGCATGATAATTTAAATGTTATGATGTGATGGATGGGCCTAGAATTATATATCCCTCAAATTCATTGGGTAATGTGATGTATCTCATGAATTGATGTGTATTATTCATGAAAATGATGCAAGATTTGTTTAAAATGTAGATGTTAAGATTATGAACATCTGATGTATGTGTACATAAAGCTAGGTTTATTCACAACAATGTGTGGTATTTGACCACAAATACATGATGATTCATTTTTATGTGTTGCCACATTTCATGAATTTATAACATGTTTCCCCCATGATTTTTATATTGATATTATTCTTATTATGTGATGATGATTTTTATTATCATCCATGTTATATTGATTTATGTCCCTTATTCATCCCATTATTAACTTTTTTCTCACCCTTTTCATTGATGTATATCCTTAGGTGATTATTTTTACTATGAAGAAATTAAGGGACACTAAGAAGATAAAGAACATATAATTAAATAATTTTTATGTTTTATTATGTAAAATATATGTATGAGTCTAATTTTCCCAAGATACTAAACCTTTGGATCCTATATTTTTATATCTATTGTGTTTTTCATCTTAAAAATGGGGTAATACTTATGTTATAAAAATTATTGTCCCTATTGTATGTATAAGAGAAAGGTTTAGTTAATTTGAGAATTAGTTTTACATAATGTTAGTGAAAATACTTAGGATAATACAGAGTATATGTAGACATACAATAAGATTTATTTTAGAAAAACTCTAAACATAGGGATCCTATAAGATATAACATTAGTGTTTATTGAGTAAAAGAATAAATTATTCATGCCTTAGTGACCTAATTTTTGTTTAAACAGTTTATATTTAAGAAAATTGTGGGAATTGGTAGAAACTAGGCTAATAACCAATGTGATAGACAATGCGGCTATTGTCTAAATGGCATCCACAATGCCATGGGAGGAGGAGTTTAGAACCTCATGTCAATGATTACCCCATTATCTTAGGCAATGAATAATAACCTAAACTATGTGTAGCATCTAAATTTAGTCAATAATGATTAACTATCCATTAAGTCATTTATGCAGTAATGGCCACTGATGTTTAGCAGAGCATCTGATCCCCCTTTCATAGAACAATAGGTTAACTCAAATAATAAGATCTTTTCTATGATCATCGATTCTAATAATGAAAAGGTGACTCTAGCCATCTATATTTAAGATGGGGGATTCGATAAAAATATGGAATTAATAATGAACACTAACATGAAGGATTCAATAGAAGAGATAGAGTGGGAATACTTTAAGAAAATATAAATTTCCAAGTATTCATCTCAAAATCTACAAAAAATATGGGAAGAGAATACAAAGAGATGGAGAAAAATGATGGTGAATATTATAAAGCATACAAGGAAAACATCATAAGGATTTAAATATATACATTGGGTTTTGTTATCAACAATGATTTCAAAATAGATAGATTCTTCAGTGGCTTAAAACGACACAATTTAAATGATCTAGATATACGAGACATTGAGAATCATAAATATTGGTTTCATGTGCTCTCAATGTTGATATGGAATTGGGAGACTGGTCCCATGGTTTTAAATATATTAAGAGAAGAATAAATTTCCAAGATGGGGCGTCAAAAGAAAAAGGATGGAAGAGGATCCAAGTACACAAATGTTAAAAATTTTGGAATAAACATCATGGGAATTGTCTCAAATTGATGGTGAAATACTCCTGGTGTGGGATAGAAGGCCACAAAAATCATGAATGTCTAAGATAAATTTATAAGATGACCCAAATTATGGAGGAAATGATGGATCCTCTTAATTCACCACCAATGGTTTAATGATACAACTATAGAGAGAAAGGGTATTATACAAGTTAGTGAACTAAACCATGTGTCCTTGAGGTTAATCAACATTAGTGACCACCAAAGCTAAAGGCTAATGGGAAATTTTCTCAAACACTACTACTATAGTGGATCAATAAAATGATGTTGTACAATGAAAACTTCCTATTAACTAACAAATGGAAATATTTTTATTTCATTATAAATATATGAATTCATTTATATCATGAATGCTTTCTAGAACTATTGAATTAAAGATCTAATATGTTGAAGTAGAGATATATATAAAACCATATAGAGGTTTAATAATCGCAACCAAAGTATTGGATTCTTCTATTGTAAGATTCATTATTAATATTCCTCAAATGAATACCATAATACTTCCCTTGGTGGAACTTGTTTCTCTTGTAGAAATGGATTGTATTTCACTATATTGAGCACACCTCAACTTTTGGGAAATGGAAATCTCCTTTCATATCATAAATTGACCCATTATCCTCTTAAAATGCAATGAATATCCTAAATCTTCTTTGAAAAATACATCAATTTTGTGGGTGATAATATCTTGTGAAGAAGAACATTTTCCCAAATGTTTGATTAAAAGGAAGGTATCAACTTTGAGGAAATTACCATATTTTTTTAATACAATGATGTATTTCCTAAAAAGTTGCATGTACTTCCCCCTTGATTTTAAGGCTGATTTATCAAAATAACATATACCCGGACCCAATCCTATCTCAGAATTCCCTTATAGGATAGCTTTAATTAAATTATAAGAGGAAAAGAAGAAACATTAAGAGAATTTTGAAAATGGGTTCACATGACCTAGTGTATAATTTTGGGGTTCTCAAGTTCTCTTTGTCAAGAAAAAGGATGGATAAATGAAGACGTGTATTGATTAACATAATATCAACATGATGAACTTAATGAAAAGGTATCATTTTTTATGTATTCATGAATTTATCAATCAACTATGGGGATATTAGTAATTATTAAGGATGGATCTTTATTCTAGATATCATAAACTGATGGTGAAGAAGGATGATATTTAGAATATTTCTTGACATATAAGGTATGGGCACTATGATATCATAGTGATGGCATGAGGACTTTCTGATTCCCTTAAAATATTCATGGATTTGATATAAAAAGTCTTTAGATATTACCTCAATAAATTCGTGGTATTGTAAATTTACAATATTCTCATTTGATTTAGGAGTATGGAGGTACATAAAGGACATCTAAGGACTATGTTGGAGGCGTTATGGAAAGTGAAAATTAATTCTTAGTTAAGAATGCTTGACTTTTTTATTCGTCAAGTTTTATTCATAAGGAACATGATCATAGGTGAGGGAATTTATTTGGACCATTTAAAGACAAAATAAATTGAGAAATCACCCAGAACCACTAGTGTCAAAAAAACCTCATGTTTCTTCAATTAGTTGGGTACTATCAATGTTTTTTGAGAAATTTCCTTTGATTTTCTATCCCATTGTATATGTTATCATAGAAATTGATAATGTATATCCATCTAAAATAATGTGAACAATGTTTTATGGGGCTCAATAAGGGAATAATCATTGCACATTTAGTCACACTACCAACAAGTAAATACATTTTTGTGATATATATAAATTAATAAAAAAAAATAAATGAGATTTGTAATCATGAAGAATGATAAATCGATAGCTTACATCTCATAACTATCAAACATTCATGATAAAATCTATCCAAGGCATGATTTTGAGATATCAATTGTGATCTTTGCATTAATGATTTGGTGGAAATATCTCTACGGTGAAAGTTGTGACATATATACTTATCATAAGTGTCTAAACTGTATATTCACATAAAATAAGATCAATATTCTTCAAATAATATGGTTTGATCTAATCAATGACTATGATATCTCAATTCACTACCATCTTTGAAAGGAGAACATGTTATTTGATGCTTTTAGTTGAAAATGAGTTGCTACTATATCCATGATGCATATCGAGGAAGACATTAACTTACTTGATATGAAAAGGATGAATTTGAAATCCTTATGGTAGGGAATATATCCTATTATTCCCAAATTATATTCTAACCATCCATATATGTAAATAACAAGGAGGTAAAAAGGGATGACTTGGACATATAAACAAAGTGAAACAAATAAATGAGGAGAATCTATATGAGTTCCTCATCATTGATGATGGAATAATTTGGTTAGGAATGATGCTTTTTTGAATATATAACCCCATATAAAGAATTATATATTAGATAATTCACATAGATCATCTTTCTATATCTATCATGGAAGTACCATGATGTACAGTGATCTACAAGGAAACTTCTGGTTGGAAAGAATGAAGAAGTAGATTTTGTAGTATATCTCAATCTATTTGGTATGTTATCAAGTTAAAATATAGTGACAGAAGTACAAAGTGATGGTGCATCAATTTCCTACATCCATATTGAAATGTGAGAATGTATCGATGAACTTTGTCACTGGTCTCTCGAATACATGAAAAAAACACGATGTGGGTTCTGGTGGATGGACCCACCAAGACATACCACATTATTGTTATTTGGGAATACTTAAATCTTTAAAAACATGAAACAAAATAAGATCAGGAATTGGTGAGGTGGTATGGGGTTACACTTTTGATCATCTCAGATCGTGACGCACAGTTCATATCTAAATTTTGTAGAAGTCTCCAGTATGTTTTGAATAATGAATAGAATTTCATAGCAGACTATCACCACCAAACTGATGGCCAATCTGAAAGGATGATTCAAATTCTCTAATACATACTAATAGTCTACTCAATAGAATTCAAAGGATTATGGGATCAATGTATTTCATTCATTATGTTCTCTTATAACAACAATTTCTACTCGAGTATTCAAATGGCTCCATATGAAGCTCTATGTGGGAATTGATGTAGAAATCCAACTTTAAGGATGAGTTTTCAAAAATAAAACTACTTCGATCTGATATTTTGTATGAAATGAAATGGAAGGTTTAGTCCATCAAACAACATATAAATTCTTCTAGGATTTTGAAAAGAGTAATGATGAAAACCATCGAATCGACTTAGAGTTTGATGTTCGAGAAATAGTTTTAATTTGAATATAAGCATTGAAGAGAGGCATTCAGTTTTTAAATAAAGGGAAGCTTATCCCAATGTAATTATATAAGGAAGCATGTATTTTATCCCTAACATGTATTGAATCCCGAGGAGGTATAACTAGAGATTTACCTCTCATATGAAGAATAGTCTGTGAATATATTAGACTGTGGGGAAAATTTTATCCAAAATAATTATAGTCACCTTCTCAAATGTTGTGGAGGAGCGATAATTTTGTAGTGGTGACATGGGAGTCAAAGGAAATAGTGAAATAGAATTAACCTCATCTAATCTCAACAGAGAATATGAGTTGAAATTTTAGGGATGAAACTTCTAAAGGGGTGAATAATGTAATGACCCAGTGTTTATTTGTAATAAATTTTCCCTGAATAAATGTGTGTTTTATTATATTATATAATATTATACACATAAAAAATATCAGGAAAATAATAAAACCCTAATTTCAATAATAAATACTATTACATTAACTAGTAATGAAACTAATTAAAATTAAAAATATTAAAAGTGTAAAAATAAAAAAAATATAAACGATTAAATTGGAAAATATTGATCTCACCAATCTATTATAATCATCACCCCCACTACCGGTACTATAAAAATGAAATAAAATATTATAAAACTATTAAATATTGTAGAAAATTCAAATATATAACCATGAGTGGTATTGGGTTGAATATTTAATGAAGGAGTTTAGAGAAGTTTTTTGAAAGTAATATGATCCCTATAATAGTCATATGAGCATTGGAATTGTATCCTGACCAGTGGAAATCGTAACCTGGCCATTGGGAATAATAACCGGAATGTTGGAATAGTAATTTCATCTCACAATAGTAAATTTTGATATAAATAATATTTATGGTGGTTAATTTTATTAAATTTAAATATTATAATGCCAAAAAATGCACTTTTTAAGTAACTCAAAGAAAATATAAGTATGTTTTTAATAAATTGAATTTTAATATATTTTATAAAAATAATAATTTATTTAAAAAATATAAATTACCTATTTAAGAAATTTATTTTTATCAAATGAATAACATTTTTTGATATAATCTTGTCCAAATTATCAAATAGTATGTTTTTGGTATGTTTATGAAATACATAAATTTTTAGGTGAATAGTAAAAATACAATTTTTCACATAACTGGTGTATCTTTAATTGCATCATTCATGAAATAATAATGACATACTTATTTATAGAACACAATTTTTGGAAAGGAATATTTTATTTCACAAAATAGTTATTGAAACAAATAAATCATTATTTTCAGACCTAAAAATATCATTCCAAAACCTAAAGTCAAAATTGATTCCTAATAGTAAAGCATTTTCATTCTTTTCACATTAATTTTTAATAAACTAATGGATTAGAATTATAAAGGGGATTTAATGTCTTATACCCATTATATTATATTTATATATGATTTATATTCTCCAAAATTCACTATTACATGTTTTATAATGGATATAATATTATATTCAACTTTTTATTCTAAAAATACCACTCTCCTCAAGTATAAATAACTACTCTCCATTCAATTGGAAAATCACTCCTCCTAGCCATTCCAAATCCCAACCTATACCCAAATCCTCAAAATAAAATTCCATTATAATACCTATAAAATTTATTGATAAATCCAACTCCAATCACCTAGGAATTTATAGTGTCATACAAGAGAAGCTACACTAAGTTAAGTGTAAGTCTTTAATAACTCTTCCCTCATTTCTTATTCTCTATTTTTTCCCAATTCCTGTAAAATCCATATAATATTAAATTAATTATTTGATAATTTATTGATATATTAATGATGATAACCTACTATAATTATCATATTGATGAAAATTGTAAATGTCATACTTCTATTTCAGACTATCCCAATAATTTCTCATCAAAGGTCGGTTAACCACCAACAGAGAAATTTCTTTGTCAACAAATAAAACTATCTTCATGGATGGATATTATAAACTATACATAATATATAAACATGTAATTACATATACTATAATAATCTATAATTAATTTTACAAATTTATAAAATATATTGAAAAAATTATTGAAATCAATGAAAAATGGGAAATGTTTATGTAAAAAATGATATCAAACTGACTAACCCATATCCAATGAAATTAACAAATATAATAAAATGATAATAATTGATAAATACAGGTAAAAATTAAAAACATTAACTTTTTTATCTGTAATTTAATAGATTATTATTTTAATAAATCTATTTTTATTATTCTAGGGGCATAAAAGTGATGAAATAAAGTAAAATAAACATAAGGGGATTCTCGAACCCAACTCCTTATATATGGGTTATCCCTCTAATATAAAATATTCGATATGAATATTCTTCTAATGTTCCCTAAATATAATTTAATTAGGCTTCCCTTCCCTTTTTTTGGATATACATGTTCCCAAAATTATTCTATGACAAATTCAATGATTTCTCGAAATAAATATTTTTTTCCAAAATATATCTCTCACGCCATTTTAGGTGTTTCTTTTTCACTCAGAAATGATGATATTATACCAAATATGTTTTTCTATTTTTAATTTTTGACCCCAATGTTTATTCAAGTAATCATGAGTTATTAAATTCTTATGAAACCCATTCCTTTACATAGGTTAATTTATGAATATGAATTTTATGATATGATGGGTGGGCATAGAATTATATAGATATATAATGCATTGGTAAATGTGATGTATCTCATGAAATTATGTGTATTATGATAAAATTGATGCTATATTTTTCAAAATGATTATTTTAAGATTTTATCAATATGATATTCATGAACATGCTGCTAGATTTAATCACAAAAATGTGTGGTATTTGACCATTAAGATGCCATGTTTCATTTTTTTGCATTTACATATTCCATTCCATCATCACATTTTTCTATTGGGTGTTTTATGATTATCCAATTCTTCTAATATGGTTATGATTCTTATTCTCTGCTATGTTATATTGATGAATATCCCTTATTCTCCCTATTACTGGGATTTTGTCTTTCCCCTTTAATTGATGCATATCCTATGGTGATGACTCATACAAAGTATGACTCAAGGGACACAAATAAGATATAGAAGAATTAATTACTTAATTTTTTTAATTTATTATGTTAACGTTTTTATGAGCCTAATTTTTTCAAGACACTAAGCCTTTTGATCCTTGGTTTGTATCTCTATTATGTTTTTTATCTTTAAATTAATGTAATAGTAATGTAAGAAAAAGTAGTGTAACTATAAAATGTCAATCCCAAGTGATTTTAACTTTAATCCTATTTTTTCTACTGGATTTAAAAATTTATCCCATCAAAATTTTGATAAAATTTATATTTCACAATATTATGCATATAAAAAATATTTGATGACCTCTTTAATGCTAATAATATATCTCTCAGTTACCACTTTTTTCAACCTAAGGCACCTTGATAGAAGAGATTATTGGTTAATCTAATTTTTCTCACAGTATGAAGTAATTTATTCCCATTTTCATAGGATTATGTTAAACATATAACACATATACCCAAAACTAGAATTTTGAAATTAAATCAAGACACGTCAATTATTATGTGTGTCACCAATAATAGATAGTCCATGGACCATCAATATGATAGTGTTATAGTGTACTAGAATATAATATTCATCGTTTTTTTAGTGATATAATGTTTTCATCAATTTTTTTAGAATTTAACGCTCAAATGTGTTCCGCAATCCCATAAAAATCAATTCAAATAATTGTGTAAGTTCTATGTGGAAGACATTTCACCGTGTAAAATCCTTTTGTCAAATAGTTGTTCAAGTTAATCTAATGTGTTTTAATTCTTCAACCAAATCCATTATGAGTTTTCACATATCACAAACCCTTTATAGACTACCATTTCATAAATTGAAGCATTAAAAACTTAATAATACTATTCCCTTTCATAAACTACTATATTTCACTCCCCATGATGAACTACGAAATGTAGACAACTCTACATCATGAATGGTTTAGTTCTTCATATACAAATCTAATTTTGGAACGATTTTCATGTAATGTTATTTTTATTAATCCCTTCATCATTCATTTAGTTTTTCATTGATCCTATATGAAACAATTAGAGTAATTTTTATTAAAAATATTACCTAGAAAAGACACAATTATTATATAAATTCTGATCCCACAAAAAAGAACTGATACCATAACTATATTTTCATACTTGGTCTGAATAAGAACACCCTCATTGGCTCATAAATGGATTCTTATAAAGCCTCACAAATAAATTATGCAAAAACCTATCATTTAAAAAATTATTTTGGAATTTTTTTATCATTTTCATAAATCCATGCTTTATAGTTCCATGATCACTTCTTCCACTACTTCCAAAAACATCCTACTTAGTGTAGATTTTCTACAGTTTCATAACATTACCACAAACTATATACATGTGCATCCTACATGGTCTTGTATGTTCTAGAAGATTTTATTATTTCACTAAATTTCACACTAGACATTACCAAATCCACCCAAGTTTTTCAAAACATTCTCTTTGCTTCATCAACCCAAATACATTAGTAATGATTACCCTCACAAAATAATATTCTTCTCAGAAAATATTCATGAATGATTCATCTTTTAAAATTGTATTAACAAATGATACATCATTGAAAGAATCATTCCATGACTATATAATTCATTATTTAAACATATAATGGACTGAAACTAAACACAAAATCAACTTTCAACTCATATACCTTTATTTTAAAAATATCACTTAAACTATTATTTCACATTCACTCACACTATGTGATAATAACATTGAAATTTCATATAGATAATTATAAAAAAAACTCAATAATTATTTTCATAAATAGTTTATCAAATGTAAATAAATGAATTAAAAATAATATTTATCATAGAAACATTGTTATTAAAATAATTTTATTCAATATTAAACAAATATATCATAATAAAATTTATCATCTCATAGAATGTATAACATCCATATACCTAGGTAAGCTTTAAATTTTATTATATGTATTCTGAAAAACATAATATAATTATTGTTAAATTTCAAGTTCTACCATAATATTCCTTCATATTTATCATCTCATTTTAATGGAATATTTTTTGGAAAAATTGTCTTAAACCATTCTATATAGGTATGACCCCATGAGACTCACTTCTTAATCATACCATTTGGGATAGTACAAAGTCACCTTTGGGTTACATGGTCTAAAACAAAGAGGGTCAAAATAAAGATCTTCCAGGGAGTGGAACAACCCATGAAAAATGTTTAAAATACATATCCTTGACATCCTTTAAGAAAAAAACATAAAAATAGGTGTTTCATGAAATATTCACAACTCTTGAAATATTATAAATTAAATTTTAAATATATATATTTATATATCTCTACTTATTATACATAATGTAAATTCTAATAGAATCCATCAACTTATGAACACCTTTCTCCAACATATTCATATAAACTATATTGATCTCTCATGATATCAAATATTATCTCTAAATAAAGTAAATATAATTTGAAATTACCCCAATTTTTAACCCTCTTAAATTAATTTTCAATCATTTCACTATAGAATACAAAATTTAATGAGTCACAATAACACTCATTAAATCTCATAATCTTCTATTTCAATTATATAATTATTTTTATAACTAACATCAAAATTTAAATGTATCCACTAAATAGATTATAACATACTAAAATACTTTATTTGAACCCATATTTCTCTCAATAAAATTATCCATGGAAATACCCATTATAATGGATCAAATGGGTAAATAATTTCAAAATAAATATTTATATAAAATATGTGATTTTACTTAAATCACTAATTAAAATACAATTGATATATCTACTTCTCTATAATAATGCTCTGGTAGACCAACACAGTAGTTATTTAAATTAACCATCATAATAAATCACTTTTGTCATTTTAAATTTAAAGAATAATCAAAAGATGTAGTTTATATTAATTACTTCATTCCCACTCTCATCATAACCCTTGGAAAAACTAAAAAATCATACATAATGATTATCATATAATATCAATCAATTCACTGGGTATATTAAATTATATTTTATAATTAGAAAATATTTTCCATGAAAAATATACAAACATTAATCTCAAAATGAATTAATTAAAATACCTCATATTCACTTGTTAATGATATTATCCCATAATTTAATGAATACATTTTTACATATTAGTTACTGGTATTCCCTATATTAATGTATAATTTGATTTTTCATATGTTCATTGGGTGTTAGAGATGAAATCGGTTTTTCTATAGAGGGCGTGTTTTAGAATAATTTGCATAACCAGATCATGCTAGGAAGATGGATTCAGAACATGATTTTGGTTCGAGTCATAATACTTGACTGCCTAGTTTAATGCATGAAAATTGTTCACTATGTGAAATTATTTTACTACCTGAATTCATAATATATGTTTCTTTTAAAGAAGGAAATGCCTTTTTTGATTTCGTGAAATATATAAGATTCACTTCATGAATCACTAATTCATGGCATGAATCTCTTCTTCCCAAATATTACTTTCTCTATGTTCTTGAATCCACTCCCATTTGATGAGATTTCTCTCCCTTGAACCCTCATCCCACTCCATTATTTTTTTTAATTCCATCCCTTATAGGATTCTCCATCTGGAATTTGATCTATAAATTGATTAGTCACACACATTTTTATAAGATTCACATTCTCTCTATCATTCCTTCTTCATCTATTAGTTTGACAATGGCATTAAGATTTGTTCTTTGAAGCTAATAATTGGGAACTAATCCATCTCTATTCCTTTTATTTTCTATTCTATTATTATTGTTGGGGGGTTAGATATGGCATTTATTGTGGTGGGGTGCATGATTGTTTCATGATAAGTGCTGATCAAAGATTTATAAAAACCATTTTTCTGAACAAAATTGATTATAAGGTTTGAAAATCATTATTACGGCCTTTGTTCATTTATCTTGTGTTCACTTTACACTCTTTATGTATGGATCCAATCATTTTTAGTTTGACTCCTTAGTTTTAGGTAGGTAGTTTCATCTCTAACCTAGGTAATTAGAAACATAATTGATCTTGGATATATATATATATTGTTTTATAAATGAATATAAATTATTCTTCTATTGGTTAATTTGTGTTTTAAATTGCTTTTATTAAAAATAATTTGTCTCCCACTATTTGGGTGATCGAAAATATATTTTAAAAATAACAAAAAATGAATTGAGAAATTGTCTTCAAATATTATTTGATAAATAATTGGTGGTTTTGAAATACTTTTTTAATGTGAATTCTATTTTAAATAAATTTTATATACATTTTGTTTGGTAACCACATGTGAATAGGTTTATGATTTTATATTAGGACTTGTTCACATTTTCAATAGTGGGTTCAATCAATGGGTATTACCTTATATTTCCTAGGCCATGTGTCTTATTGACTTGATTTCACACTTTTCATTTTTTTCATTATGGTAGGAGTGACCTTGCTAGCCTGACCTTTTTTACCAATGATTTTTTTACCATTTTTCTTTTTCATATACTATTATGTCTTTGATATACCTCTTTTGATATAATGTTAATGGTTTTATATAATTATTCACTGAAAATTAAAAACCTTCCATTTTTTATAAAAATAGAAATTGGGGAACTCTTTATAATCCATTTGGTATAAACAAATAACGTTTTATCATGTCATATTTTCCTAAATTTTATCATATTAGGAATAATTCATGAAAAAAAGATATGGGATAGCTATTTGGGATCCTACAGAGCCTGTTTGGCACAAACCATACACATTCCCCCTTGAATTTACAGACCCTATAATCGCTTTTTATGTAAGAAATGTAAATTTATTATGTTGAAGCGGTAATGTTTATGATAGATGGGTATGGTTATCTGGTAGTCAGATGGTTGGATTGTAATATCCCAAGTATGTAATGAATAATATATTTTCTTATCTATGTCTATTTTTGAATTATATAGTGTTTTAAAGGCCTAAAATGAGAATAAATCCAATCTTGAGCATAGAATACTCTAATATTTTAAAAAAGATTGTTTTACCGCCTTTTGACGGAGAACAATTTTTAAATCTGTATTTTGAAAATTTCATAAGCTCTATTTGTAAAAATAAACTTATTCTTTATTATTGGGACATTGAAATTTTCTTTGGATAAATTTTTGGTATTTTTCTGACAATGTTCATTTTTAATGAATAGTGAAAAATACTGCATTTTACTTCAAAACTGCTTTTTCATCTAATTTAATTATATAGATATGTTGTACTTTTAATTGGTTTTAAAGATTAATTAGAATATAATTTTACCATATAATCCAATGGTGGTCATTATAATTGATTTCATTTTGGAATTGGGCATAAACAAGTGCCAAACTTTTCATAGATATTGTTTCAAAAAAACCCACTATTTGTTTTGACAACGGGAATCATTTTCAAATTAATTACTGTAATTTTTGTGTTTGGGATTTAGTAAAATGGATTCCATATTTGGAATCAAAAGGTCCAAATTATGTAATTAAGACTCTTTTGTTTTTGGACATTATGAATAGTAACGACGGTAATTATCTTTAATAATCATGATTAATTATTAATTGGGTATTTAAGGGTAATAAAATAATATAATAATAATACCAAATGACCCCAAAATGTGTCACAATTATACTGGTTTTGTCATGTCCGACCATGGGATTCCTTGTTCCAAACTTAGGGACCCCATGGAATCACTTTTGGGTGATAGTGACACTTTATCATTTTATTTTTAAAGAAAGAAGAATACAACAAAAGTATGTACCACCTAAGTAAAAAAAATTCATATTGTATACATAAAAAATCTCTTGTACTATAAATATTAATTTGAAAGATAAAATTATTTCATACATCAAAGTATTTTTTTTTATAATTTTTAGACCCTAAATAAATTAAATTTTTTATGACACCATGATGATGCAGCGATTACCTCATTAATGAATTATTTAAATAAAATGAAAAGATAATGTAATATATAAGACTTACACCTGTGAAAAACCTATTATATGTGTATATTTTGAGCCATTATCACCTTATCCTCGAAATATATCAATGTAGGACCTTTAAAATCCAAAACTCATTTTAATATAAAGTAACATTTCTTGACTTTCCAAGAGTGCCCATCCTCCCTCTTATAAAATCCCCCCCACTCTACCTCCTTACCCACACCTCTCAAGCCATTGAATTTTCCAAGATCTACTAATTATATCTCTCCACATCCCTATCTTCATCTTAGAAGCCTTACCTTAGGCAGAAAGCTCTTCAAGAAACCCTTTTGGTTCAAACAAAGAAGAGTTACTCGATTTTAAGGTAATGTCTTCACTTGTGTTATTTTATTTTATTTTTCTTCTCCAACCACCTAAACTATTTTTATTCCTTTTTTTGTAACAAAACCAGTATCTTCAATATACTAGGATGTTTTTATGATAATTATTTGATCTAAACTTAGACACACCTTCATCTAATTGTTAAATAACATACTGTTTCTGTGGATGGCGAATTTCTTCCTCATGAAACGATGATTGTTCAATCTTCTTTTAACACCTTTAATGGTGGAAATTAATATGTAACTATATTTATATATGATATATATTATTTTTATGTTTTTATTATGCTTCTGTATTTATCATTTATGGGATTCCTTTATGGTTTCCATTATGGATAAATGTGATATCTTCGTTTTAGAAAGTGCAGAATACCGCCCCCTCAATGTGATTTGATTCATTAATGTCATATGTGGGACATATAAAGGATGGTGTTAATGATATTATATATGATATTATACTATAATTATAATATATCTTTATATCATTATGATTTCAATCCATTAGATACAAAATAGAAATGAATGTAGTGTTCATGCGTACGTACCGCTTACCATCTCCATGAACGGTACATTTCATTTCTTACCTATAAATGTTATGTAATATTATAAATGCATATATATATACTGGATATATATTATATATATGATATCTACATCATGAATATAATTCTGGATATAATGGATATTTTACCACATGAACAACTCATAATTATAAGGAGTTTATTTTTGACTCAAGTACCAATGATCGACAAAATGACCATTATTAACATAAATAATTACATAGTGTTCATAACAAGGTAATAAGTGATATAAAGGAATAATGAACTTAAAAAATGTTCTTAAGCAAGAACAAATTCACTCAGGTTTATTATTCAGGAGATTAAAGAACGATCGAGTCAAGTCGGACACGAGATAAGGGACTTCGTCTCAATCTCCTTTCATTGAGGCATATTTTGTTTTATACACAATATTATACTATACATTGTATAAAACCCTTTTAATTTTACTTTTATTCAAAAAGAATCTTTTTTATATGAAGTGTTTTACTAAATGACAAAAGGGAATGTTTTTGTCGAACGTATGGGGCGACAACGACTTCTCTGTCGCTGTGACCATTATTTATGTTTCAGTTTCCTCCACAAGCCATAAATTTTTATTAAATAAAAAATAAATACCATATTTTACTTTTCTTTTATTTTGGTATTGAAAATGGTTTTGATAATTTTATTATTATATCAATGTGTTTTTGATATCTTGTGATTGACGTGTGTAAATGTTATGTTTCCTTTATGCATGTTTTATGTGATAAGATTTTGTTGTGGTTCTTGGGAATTGTTTATGAAGACTGGTGGTTTTGTGATAAACTATGGGTGGGTGAGCCCGATATAGCTCTCCAATGCATTGGGTAATGTGAAGGGGTTAAATGCTATGGTTTCTCTAAAAGGATTTAGCGAATATACAGTGATGGGTATTCCAAACGTAACCATGAGGGTTACTCCCTATGTAAGAATGTTATGAATGCATCAAGATACCTTTATGTATTATGATTTCTATGATTTATTAATGATTTGATGAGGTATGTTAAAGTTCTTATGTCTTATGAGTAAAGTATTTTTTCATTAATTCTTATGTATACATGGACTAATGTTTCCTTTCCATATTTTTATATCCCTTACTGAGCTATTTATGTTCATCCTATGTTTTTGAAATGTTTTTTAAAGGTTAAGGGAAAGGTACATGAGGTGATGATAGTGTCAAGGAAGTGTCAATAAAGAATCCATGTTTTATTTTAAATATGTTTCCATTAATGATAAGAGTGAATATTGTATTTTTTGTAACCACCTTGTTTACAAGTGGAATTTAATGCATGATTTTTGTTCTAATTCTCTAAAACTCTAAACCTAAAAAGATCCTCAACGTGTATTCTTGAAATAACTCAAGATTAATTAATGTTTAAGGCTGGGGCCTTATAGTTGGTATCAGAGGTCGGTTTAGATAACTTTAGGAGTTATAGTTCTATTAAATTATTATCCAAAAATGTTTTTTATAGTCAAATTAAAATGTTATAGAATTTTAAGATTAACATGTTGCTTCATTTAACACATGTTTTTGAGAATGGTTTTCCGCAGAGAAAATAGGGAGGCAGTGCTAGGAAGGCATACAGAAGGAAATGACCTTCCGAATCAGCATCCTGAGATGGCCAAAATTGGAACTAAACAATTTGTTACAGTAATGGCACAGTTGACTCAAGCGATAAATGGTGGTGGTATCCATACACGAGATCCACCAGATCAACCGCAGAGGAACATGTCAGTGGTGAAACATTTCATAAGGCAACATCCCCCATCATTTAGAGGATCATCTGACCATGTGCTATCTAAAGTGTGGATTAAATCATTGGATAAGATTTTCGATGTCATGGGGTGTGCAAAAAATCAATAGGTCAGTCTTTCTGTATACTGTTTGGAGGGTGAAGCAGATCAGTGGTGGTCGATGGTTAAACATATCAGGGGTGTTGATGAGATTGATGCTCTTTACTGGGATGAATTCAAAGGTATGTTTCTTGAGAAATATTTTCCTAAGGCTATTTGAATTAGGATGGAAAAATAATTCTTGGAATTGATGCAAGAGGGAGACTCAGTGTCTTCTTATGAAGAAAGGTTCACTCGATTGGCAAGGTATGCTCCAAATTTTATCCGAGACCTTGATAGTAAAATCAATCATTTTTTACTTAGTATTAAAGACAAAATATCGAAGGGCTTTAGCTTCTCGCGAGGTCAATAGTTATGAAAACCTTGTTTAATGTGCTGAGAAGGGGGAAATGGAGTTTACAGATGAACAAGAGACTGAGGTGGCAGGAGAAAGGGAAGAATCCTTCAAAAAGGTCTAATGGTATGAAAAATAAGTTTCCAGTTTGTGATAAATGTGGTCAAAGACATGCTGTGGAATTTCTTCTGAATTCTAGAAAGTGCTACCAATGTGGTATGATGGGACATAAGGCTCGTGATTGCATTGAAAAAGATCAGGGTGATGGTAAGACCAAATTTTATTTATAGTTAGTGAAATGTTTCAAGGGCAATGATATGGGAAATTATTAAAACGAGTGTTAGAAAAAGAGCTCAAATGATGGGAAGCAGTCAGAATACAAGCAAAAAGGAGTGGTGAAATATTTTTCAACTACTTCAGCAGATTTTGGGCCATCAAATGAAGTGGTATCAGGTAAATTGTTTGTTTTCTCTGATTATGCTAATGTTTTTTTTTTGATTCTCGGTCTACACATTCTTTCATCTCTGAAACATTTTCTAGTAAATTTGGAATACCATCTCAAAAAATGACTCCTTAACTTATGGTAAAAATACATAGGTGAAATGTTGAGGCAATAAGAATTTATAAGAGTATTCCTATCCTTATTCGTGGAAAGGACCTACTTGCAAACCTTATTTTTTACTTCTAGTAGAGTTTCATGTTATCCTGGGTATGGATTCATTCTCTAATTACCATGTTAAGATTGATTGTAGAGCTAAAGAAGTTTATTTTCCGAATGACTTTCAGTTTGTGTAAAAGAATGAACCCTTACTGTTGATAACATATCAACAGGCAGAGAAACATGTAAGAGATGGAAATGACTGTTACCTTGCACATTTTGTTGAAAATAAAAGAACCGTCCATATTAATGTTGTTCCAGTGGTAAATGAGTATCCTGATGTTTTTTCTGATGAGTTTCCTGGAATAATACCAGATCGAGAAGTTGAATTTACTGTTCACTTAGTTTCTGATGCTAAGCCAATTTCAAAATCCCCTTATCGAATGGCTCAAATTAAACTTTTAGAGTTGAACGAGGAATTGCAAGATTTATTAGAGAAAGGTTTCATTCAAACTAGAACATCACCATGGTGTGCTCTTGTATTATTTGTTAAAAAGAAATATGGTTCTATGAGACTTTTCATTGATTATAGCACCTGGAATAACATCACTGTTAAGAACAAATATCTTTTACCTCATATCGATGATTTGTTCGATCAACTCCTGGAAGCTCAGTATTTTTCAAAGATTGACCTAAGATCGGGGTACCATTAGTTGAATGTAAAGGAAGAAGATGTTCTGAAGACCATTTTTCGTACAAGATATGGCCATTATGAATTTTTACATATGCCTTTTGGGCTAACCAATTCACATGTTGTATTCATGGACCTTATGAATAGAATTTTCTATGAGTTTTTGGATAAGTTTGCGGCTATTTTCATTGATGATATTTTGGTGTTTCCTATAAGTAAATAGGATCATGAAAGTCATTTAAGGGTTATTTTGCAAACATTAAAAGTAAAGAAATTGTATGGGAAATTCAGAAAGTGTGAGTTTTGGTTGCAAAAAATTTCTTTCCGTTGTCACATTGTTTCTAAAGATAGAATAATTGTTGATACTGTAAAAACAAAGGTCGTTGAAGAATGGCCAAGCCCCAAAAATGTAACTGAGATCCATAGTTTTCATGGTTTAGCAAGCTATTACCGAAGGTTTGTTAGAAATTTTTCCTGGTTATCTAGTACAATGACTAAGATAACTCAGAAGGGTGTTAACTTTTTCTGGACAAACAAATGCGATGATTGTTTTCAGGAATTGAAAAGAAGATTGGTGAATGCTCCAGTTTTGGCACTACCTTTCAGGAATGGTGAGTTTGTTATCTATAGTGATGCTTCATTGAAAGGAATTGGTTGCATCCTAATGAAGAATGATCATGTAATTGCTTATGCTTCACGACAGTTGAAAACTCATGGGGTAAATTACCCGACACATGATTTGGAATTAGCTACTGTTGTTTTTGCTTTAAAAATTTGGAGGCATCATTTTTGTGGTGTAAAGTGTGAAATATATACTGATCAAAAAATATTAAAGTATATATTCACTCAGAAAGAACTGAACATGAGATAGAGGAGATTGTTGGAATAAATCAAGGATTATGATTTTATAATTCATTATCATCTGGGAAAAGAAAATAAATTGGCTGATGCTTTGAGTCGAAAAAGTAATGCTTCGTTAACAATGTTGTGTTTGGAATGTGATCCTTTGGTTAGGATTTGATGAACATTGGCATAGAAGTAGTTGGTGAAGGATGTTCTTCTGTTTTGTTTTAGGTATCAGTGAAATCTACTCTAACAGATTGAATTAAGAAAGAACAGAAGCAAGATAGTGAGTTGTATAAAAAGGTAGAGCTGGTTCAGAAGGTTAAGCTTCCTAAATTAAACATTGTTAATGATTGTATTTTGAGATTTGTGAAGAGATTGTGTGTATCATGTGATTCACAGTTGAAGACCGAGTTGTTATGTGAAGCTCATAGTTCTCTGTTTCCAGTTCATCCATGCAATACTAAGATGTATAGAGATAATCGGGAGTACTACTGGTGGGATGGAATGGAAAGAGATATTGATGATTTTACTATTAATTTTTTGACATCTCTACACGTTAAAGAAGAGAGTCAGTTACCGAAGGGGATTCTTCGGCATTTACCAATACTATAGTAGAAATAGGAGAATATATCCATGGACTTCGTTGTGGGATTGTCGAAGACACCTCGAGGTAATAATGCAATCTGGGTTATTGTTGGTCTCTTGACCAAATCTACTCATTTCTGTTCTATAAGAGATACTTTTTCCCAAGATAAAATTTCTCATTTGTATCTTAAAGAGATAGTCAGGTTACATGGAGTTCCCCTCTCCATTGTATCTGATCATGATCCCAGTATTTCTTCTACCTTTTGGAAAGACCTTTAGAAGTCGTTGGGTACTAAATTAAATTTTAGTACAGCCTTTCATCCTTAATCAGATGGGCAGTCAGAATGAACAATTCAGACTTTAGAAGATATGCTACGTGCTTGTTTGATGGATTATCAGGGAATATGGGACCAATATCATTCTTTGGATGAGTTTTCTTATCATAATAGTTTTTATTCCAGTATACAGATAGAACCATTTGAGGAATTATATGGGAAGCAGTTTCGAACTCCATATTTTTGGGATGAAGTGGGTGAAAGGAAGTTGATGGGACCATAATTGGTAGAAGAGTTGGTAGAAAAAGTTCAGCTGATAAAGAGACACATGAGAACAGCTCAGAGTAGGCAGAAAAGTTATGCGGACAACAGGAGGAAGGATCTCTCTTTTGAGGTAGGTGATCATGTCTCCCTCAAAGATTCACCATGGAAAAGTGTGATGTGATTTGGTAAGAAAGGAAATATGAGTCCAAGGTTCATTGGACCATGTAAAATTTTTGAGAGAGTTGGATCAGTTGCATACCAAGTGTCTTTACCTTCGAGTTTATCTCAGGTACACAATGCTTTTCATGTTTCAATTTTAAGGAAGTACATGCCAGATCCATCTCTTGTTTTGAGTCCATAGGTAGTTTAGTTGAAAGAGAATCAATCTTATGAGAAAAAACATGTCCAGATTCTTGACCATAGAGAGAAAGTTTTATGGAATATTTTGATTCATCATGTAAACGTTTTGTGAAAAAATCACATGATTGAAGAGGCAACATGGAAATCTGAAAATGCAATGACGGATAAATACCCCCAATTGTTCGATAAGTAAATAAATTGTGGGGACGCGATATTCGAAAGGGGGAAGGATGTAACATCCCAAGTAATAAATGAATAATATATTTTCTTATATATTTATATTTTTGAATTAGATATTGTTTTAAAGGCTCAAAATGAGAATAAATCCAATCTTAAGCATAGAATACTCTAATATTTTAAAAAGATTGTTTAACGCCTTTTGATGGAGAACCATTTTTAAATATATATTTTGTCAATTTTATAAGCCCTATTTGTCAAAATAAACTTATTATTTAGTATTGGGACATTGAAATTTACTTTGGATAAATTTTTGAAATTTTTCTTACAATGTTCATTTTTAAATGAATAGTGAAAAATACTGCATTTTACTTCAAAACTGCTTTTTCATCTAATTTAATTATATAGATATATTTTCCTTTTAATTGGTTTTAAATCTTAATTAGAATATATTTTTACCATTTAATCTAATGGTGGTCATTAGAATGGATTTCACATTGTAATTGGGTATAAACGAGTGTCAATCCTTTCATAGATATTGTTTCAAAAAAACCCGCTAATTGTTTTGACCACAGGAATCATTTTTAAATTAATTACTGTAATTTTTGTGTTTGGTATTTAGTAAAATGGATTACATATTTGGGATCATAAGGTCCAAATTATGTAATTAAGACTCTTTTGTTTTTGAACATAATGAATAGTAACGACGGTAATTATCTTTAATTATCGTAATTAATTAGTAATCGGGTAGTTAAGGGTAATAAAATAATATCACAATAATAATAAATGACCCCAACATGTGTTCTAATGCTACTTGTTGTGTCATGGTCGACCATGGGATGTCTTGTGACAAACTTACAGACCCCATGGAATCACTTTTGGGTGATAGTGACACTTTATCATTTTATTTTTAAAGAACGGAGAATATCACAAAAGTATGTAACACCTAAGTAAAACTATTTTAATTTTGTCAACATAAATGATCTCTTGGACTATAAATATTAATTGGAAATATAAAAATATTTCCTACATCATATTATTTTTTTTATAATTTTTAGGCACTAAAAAAATTAAATTTTTTATGACACCATGATGATGCAGCGATTAACTCATTAATGAATGATTTAAATAAAATAAAAATATAATGTAATTTATAAGACATAAACATGTCAAAAACCTATTGGATTAGTATATTTCGAACCCTTATCACCTTATCCTAGAAATATATCAATGTGGGACCTTTAAAATCCGAGACTCATTTTAATATAAAGTAACATTTCTTGACTTTCCAAGAGTGCCCCTCCTCCCTCTTATAAAAGGCCCCCACCTCTACCTCATTACCCACACCTCTCATACCGTTGGATTGGAAAAGCACTGAACATTTTATCTATCCAAATCCCTCTCTTCATCCTATAAGCCTTACCTTTGGAAGAAATCTCTTCAAAAAACCCTTTTGGTTCAAACCAAGAGGAGTTAACCGATTTAAAGGTAATGTCTTCACTAGTGTTCTTTTGTTTTATTTTGCTTCTCCAACCCCCTAAACTATTTTTATTTTGTTATCTTGTAACAACACAAGTATCGTAAATATAATAGGATGTTTTTATGATAAGTATTTGATCTACACTTACACACACCTTTATCTAATTGTTAAAGAACATACTGTTTCTGTGTATGGCAAATTTCTGCCTCATGAAACGATGATTGTTCAATCTTCTTTTAACACCTTTCATGGTGGCCATTAAGATGTCAATATATTTATATGTGATATATATTATGTTTATGTTTTCCTTATTCTTATTTATTTTTCATTTATGGAATTTCTTTTATGGTTTCCATTATGGGTAAACGCGATATCTTCATTTTAGGAAGTATAGACTACCGCCCCCTCAAAGTGATTTGATTCGTTAATGCCATATATGGGAGACATAAAGGATGGAATTAATGATATTATATATGATATTATAATGGAATTATAATATACCTTTATATCATTATTATTTCACTCCATTAGATATGAAATAGAAATGAATGTAGTTTTTATGCGTACGTACGGCTTACCGTCTCTATGAACGGTGCATTTCAATTCCTACCTCTAAATGATATGTAATATTATAAATGCATGTATATACTAGATACATATGATATATATGATATATATGATATCTAAATCATGAATATATTTCTATATATGATGGATATTTTACCACATGAACAACTTGTAATTATAAGGAGTTTATTTTTGACTCAAGTACCAATGATCCAAAAAACAACCGTTATTAACTTAAATAATTACATAGTGTTAATAACATGGTAATAAGTGATATAAAAAGAATAATGAACATGAAAGAGGTTCTTAAGAAAGTATAAATTAACTCAAATTTATTATTCAGGAGATTAAAGAATGATCGAGTCAAGTCGGACACGAGGTAAGCGAGTTCGTCTCAATCTCCTTTCATTGAGGCATATTTTGTTTTATACACAACAATATTTTATACGGTGTATAAACCCCTTTGACTTTTACTTTTATTCAAAATGAATATTTTTTATATGAATTGTTTTACTAAATGACAAAAGGAAATGTTTTTGTCATACATATGTGGAGAAAAAGACTTCTTCGCCGTCGTGACCATTATTTGAGTTTCAGTTTCCTCTACAAACCATAAATTTTTTTTAAATGTAAAATAAATACCATGTCATACTTTTCTTTTATTTTTGTATTAGAAATGGTTTTGATAATTTTTTCTTATATCAATGTGTTATTGATATCTTGTGATTGAAATGTGGAAATTTTATGTTTCCTTTATGCGTGTTTTATGTGATACAATTATGTTATGGTTCTTGGGCATTATTTATGAAGATGGGTGGTTCTGTAATAAACTAAGGGCAGGTGAGCCTGATATATCTCTCCAATGCATTGGGTAACACTAAGGGGATAAAATCTAAGGTTTCTCCGAAGAAATTTAGAGAATATACTATGATAGGTATTCCAAACGTAACCATGAGGGTTACTCCCTATGTAAGAATGTTATGAATGGCTCAAGTTACCTTTATGTATTTTGATTTCTATTATTTATTCATTATTTGATGAGGTATGTTAAAGTGATTATGTTTTATGAGTAAAGTATGTTTTCATTAATTCTTATGTATACATGGACTCATGTTTCCTTTCCGAATTTTTATATCCCTTACTGAGCTTTTTATGCTCATCCTATGTTTTTGAAAAAAAAATTCACAGGTCAAGGGAAAGGTACATGATGTGATGATAGTGTCAAGGAAGTGTCAAGAAAGAATCAATGTTTTATTTTAAATATGTTTCCTTTAATGAGAAGATTTAATATTGTCTTTGTTGTAACCACCTTGTTTACAAGTGGAATGTAATGCACATTTTATGATCTAATTCTCTAAAATAATAAACCTGAAAAGATCCTCAATGTGTAATCTTGTAATAACTCAAGATTAAGTAATGTTTAAGGGTGGGTCCTTATATGGATTTTCTCCACATATCAAATGGATTAGTTGTTCTGATTATTTTCCTTTTTATTGATATTGTACAAGTTTGTTTATGCTTTCTCATGTTTATTTTGGGTTGTGCCACTACAATTTTTCTTATTTGATTATGAAATGTATTTTATTTATGATTTTCTTTACATATATATATATATATATATATTCCTTGTATCTTATTTCAGTTAGGTATAAATATTTCCAATACATTTTTATTTGAGGCTTTTGTGATAGTCACTAGACTATAAAGATCAAGAAATCTCATTGGATCAGTAGATCATGTGTTCAAGTACCAACTCGGTAGGGTATCTCGTATTGGTTCATTACATACACTCTCTAATTTAATTCCTCAAAATTAATTCTTAATTATCAAAAATAAAACCTATACATCATGAATTAAAATATATCATGGAAACACCAAAAATATAATTCCTATAATTTCAAAGGATTATATGCTAAATAAATTCCCCATAACTAACACTTTAATCATTGTAATAACACCAAATCCATTATTTCGTGCTTTGAATCGATCAATTTTTCTATTACTAGTTGAACATTTAAACCAAAAATTAAATAACTCAAAAAGTAACATGATTTCATCATATATAATATTTAAAATTACTTAATTTTATTCTTTACTACATGTGAAATTTACTTATGTTGACATATTGATGTTAAAACCCAGTTCATTGTATAAAACAAATACGTAGGTGTTACATATGTCTATTAAAATCTATATTTATATCAATATTATTTATTATACATGGATGGGCAACAAAAATTAAATAGATAAAAATGAAAATGATAAAATCTAAAATTATGTTTTCTCATAAAAACCTAATTTATATACTTTAGAAAGTCTTACTTCTCATCTCACTCATCCCAAATTTTTTTTATAGGTTCCTCCACAGATTTACCTTATTTATTTGAATTAAAAAAATTCGGTTGTTATAAAATGGGTTTACCTAGGATACTCCAAATTCGAAAATTCCATTAATTTGAAAAATCACAATTTGAAATGGTCTTCTCAATTATGATGTTAGCCTACTCATGAATTAAATCACCCTTATGTTAAAAACTAAAAATTTATATACTACAAAATTCATTATATTTTATTTGATATAGTTGGAAACTATTCCATTCCATTAATATTTTATAACTCTCATAATATTACATTCATAAATCCACGAGATAACTCATATTCAAAATATAAATTTTCTTTCAGAATGTTTAAAATTTAATTCCATGACCAAAAAAAATAATCCGATTTATTTTAAATTTTCATTAGAAGATTAAAAGAATTCCCAATCATTAGTATATATGGTGACATGCTTATGTGATTAATAAAATCCATTTTTTAAATCATCATCCAACATGAGTGGATAATATATCTTTTTAATAATAAAATCATTCACTAAATATGATGTTATGTATTTATTTGAAATACTATCTTGTCCCAATGTCTTGGAATAGTAAGTTGTTAATTATTAGTTCTTCTAGTCATAAATATCCACATATATCTTGAAAAATGATATTTTAAATGTACACTAGTATCAATTATTATTATTTCTCCTTAAATTAATATAAAATGGTTTTCTATAAAAAAACACAATAGTAGCTCTTGTATGATTTGTCATGGCAGTTTGTATGACATAATTTGATACAAAATAATTCCTATAGGGTATACTAATTCTGTTTCCATTTAATTTCTGGCCCCGTGAAATCAATACCCAAAACATCAAACACATCTAAATATATTAATATATTCAATGGAATCACATATAATAAAACTTTTTCACCAATTCTTCCACAATTGTATCAATATTTCCTAAATTAACTTTAATATTTAAAAATATTTGGACAATAAATTATATATTCATGTAGATTATACTTTGTTTTATCATTTATATACTTTAATATATTTTGTAACATAGGATTTTAGAGATAATTTAAATACGCCCTATTTTTTATGTATCCTTTGATAACCCAATCAATTCCTATTTTTATCATCAAAAGATCTTCCTTTTAATAATCTTCATATTTGTAAAGAATTTATTTTTTGATTATAGTAAAAAAAAATTGGGAATAATACCTATAAAAATGAAAATTTTCAAATCTTAATTCCCATAAAGTTTTTTTGTAATTTCGTAAACAGTTTTTTATTAAGAAAATTTTCACTAATGTGATGATAATTTTTTCACTTTTTTCAATAATTGATTAGTGATCATCCATAAGATTTTTATCCATATTTTTATTATAGATTAAAAATCAAATTATTTAATAAGTAACCCCAGTTTAATGAGCCTTGGTTTCTCCACTTTCATTATCATCAAATACATCATTATTTTGTATTTATTGAATTTCATAACCCTTGAAAACATAATTGGAGATCTAATTTGTTTTATAGAATTAAAATCAAGAAGAATTTTTTTTAATGTATATTAATTCAATTGAACACCTGTTAAAATATTATATATGTAGTAAATAATATACTTATTTGCATCAATTATTTTTCCATGAAAAATTGAAATTGGAAATATAAATAAATCAAATAAAAATTTAAAAGGATTAAACCAAAAAAATTATGTAATAATAAGTGTTGAACTAAACTTTTAATATTTAAAATTAAATTACTGATTAGAAATTTGATAAAAATTGAAGATACTATTAGTTTTTAATACTGAAAAAAATGATTTTTAAAACATAGAAATATCTAGGTTAAATCTATTATAGAGTCCGACATGACCCAAGAAAATTATCACAACCATAAGTTATACTAAAGGTCTTGAATTCTATGTAACTTTAACATTATCATGATCAACTGGTACCCAAATCTAAAAGATCTTATGTCAGAAAAAAAAAATTATCTTATTTTCAATAAAATTAAATTTATAGTTGATTAATTTTAGTAAATCTTATTTTTCCAAAATGTTATTTAGCTCAAATTTTAGTTATAAATGTTTAAGGACATACTCCTGTGTTAAATATAATTTCTATCATAGTATAAGACTTCAAAAAATATAATTTTTTTGCTTTAGGATTATGGTGGTTACCCTTTGGATAACCCATCATTGAAAAATGAGTTCCATAATGCTTTAAAAATAATATTATAGTTATATTTTATAATTTTTAGTATATGTTTTAGTTTTTTTAGAGACACTTGTATTAATTACAAAAAGCCTCATATGGTGAAACTATAAACATAGTTTAATCAGAAACATGATTCTTACATAATCTGTGTCATAATATTCCTTTTAATTAGGTATTTAGAGTGTACAAAGTCATGGGTGAATAAATTAAATAATTTCATTATTAAATTAATTTATTCTTAAACAATAAATGACGTAATTTTTCTATTAAAGGGTTGATAAGAAATCTCCCATGGGTTTTAATTATCGGAAAAAAATAAACCCTAGAGGGAGAGGAAGGGAGAGATAGAGCTGGAGATTAGTGAAAACAATCGACCAAATAAAGAAGATCATATATTTATTAATATCAAAAAATAGAACCTTTGTTTCCTAGTGGAATACATGGGATGATGATTCATCATCAAGTTAGGTTTTTTTATTTTTTACTTAAACATGTTCTTGAATATATTTTAATCATCAATTGATTATATTGAAATTGATTCCATATTAGGTATCACAAAGCCCAATCAACAAAATATTTCTTTTAATGAAATTTTGATTTAGTTATAATTAATATGGAAACATGTTATTAATGATTTAATTACAAAGTAATTACATCCATTGATAATGGATGATTATATGGGTTAATATATTTTACACTATTTCTTGGTTTCATGGAATTATTATATCGTTTATCGTGTGTTCATCACTTGAATTTAATTTTTAGATGGTGATTTGATGAATTCGACAAATCAATTTCGTACATCAATTATAATTAACTCAATATAGATGACGGGTCATGTGAAAATCCTGAATGGAAGTGTTTTTGGGAGATGATAAAAAATTCAAAATGATATGAAATTAATTCTATGATAAAGAGTTCATTAAATATAGTCACTTGTATATATTTGACGATGATCAAAACATTTTTTTTGTATCTTGGTGGGGTTTATGGTGAAATATATGGATGTGAAAAAACATATAGTAGAATAAGATTTTTTGGGGAAATATTTAACACATTTTATATAGTTTGGAAGAACAAACCCCATGTAATCCTGGTGTTAAAAATGATTGGGTTTTTGGTAGAGAAATTAATCAGATATCATGCATCCTAGTCTACGTGCCATGTGACCTATCAACTAGAATCACATGTACATGAGGTACATTCCTTGGAACATGAGAGTATCTATATTCCATGTGTATCAAAACAAATACAATATAATAAAAACAAATATTATGATACATAGATATATATATCTCAAGTCCTTGGGAATACATGTTTATTGCATTTTATTTCCTTGTGTTGTGTTCCAGGTTGGCTGATGTAATTGACCTTGTATATTATGAGAATTTAATGATAATCATTCTTGTATATATCTTTATATATATATATCAAATGGTATAATAATATTCATAACCTTGGGATTGGAAGAAAAAGAAATGGGTGACCTCATCTGTAATGTGGGGGAAAAATAAATAATAATTTATGAGGTCATAAACATAGAGAAAATTATGGTGATGAGGATAAATATCATATTAAAATATCATAATACCATAGATGATAATAATTGTAATTGTTTGGAAATATATGATCCTAAAAGAACATTAATAGTGAATAAATGATAATTTATAACTAAAATTTTATATTTATAATCATAAAACATGTGATCAAAATATTAATGTATGAAATAATTTAATAATTAAGCATAGTTATGAAAATATGAAATTTTTTAAAATGAAATGAATCTAAATTTTTTTTCATGACATGATAAATAAATTCCAAATTTGGAAGCACAATAATAATTAGAAAATCTTGTGAACAAAAAATTCTGAATCACATTGACAAAAAATAATGTGCACAACTATTCCCACAGCTCCTTCACATAAGAAAATTTTCATTAAATATTTTTTGCATCCCATTCCCACAAAAAACTTGTAAAATAAAGTTCCTGAATCTCATTCATGAAACAAGTCATCATCTCATGAGATTTAAACCCTTAAAACTTTTATTGGATAGTGATATGGGACCCACCTTTCATAATCTTTACATCTGAGTAGATATTAAAATAAAATTTTCATCATATTATAATGAACCAATTGAAAAATAATGGGTTTCTTAATCATTTTGAATGACACCACATCATATGAACATAGGAAATAATTGGATATCAAAAACCTCATATTTTTTTAGAGTTAATCATAACATAATAATATATACGGTGATCAAAACATCACTCTATGGATGATAATCTTTTTAGGTTTAATATAAGTGAAAATAAAAAAATAAAAAACAACCTTTTAAAATATTGATGTAAAAATTTCGTTCAAAAAAACATTTCCGAAGGGATATGGGAGACTATTTAAAAACTTATTGTAAATTGTTGAAAAAAACGTCCTTGAAATGACATAATGGTTTTTCAATAATACTCGAACTCAATATTATAAATTTTAATTTGGAAGAATTTAAAACCATTTGAATATTTTAAAATGTATTTATCAAAAACCCACATGGTTAAAAGGATGAAAGAAAAATTATTTTAATAATAATAAATTCAAGGTAAAGGATAATTTGGAAAAAAAATTGATATTCTTGTCCAAAATGAAGAACACTTTCAGGAAATGAGAAACATGGATATAGATGAAAATCCATTAATGCAAACTAAAATTATTATAAAAAATGAATTTAACTAATAAAAAACTTATTGTTGAAAAAATTATTTTGAAACATGATATAACTATAAAAATATTTTTTAAATGAAATATAACATCATAATAGGTTGTAATAGATCAAATTTGAAAGATAATTTTCAAATTAAAGTGGTTATGACCCATGGAAGAGATTTGAGTTGTGAAAACCCCTTATAGATTTGTAACATTTGAATCAAAACTCCAAGGTAGGTATAACAATAAATAGAGCATTTAATATCATGTAATATAATAGGATCAAGAAAAAAAGATAATTATATAGTATTTTCACTATGGAATAGGAAACATGTTGTTTGACTTAAACATTTCCTAGTGGACTCAATTTTTAGAAATAGAAATATTTTCCATGTTTCTCTTATAGTAAGATACACTCTATACTCTCATATAAAAAACATGAATATCATTATAAAAAATTTCATAATCATATTTTTTCTTAAAACTATTTATAATTTTCATTTATAATCAATATCTAAATATATATTTATAAATATTAAATATTTTTTTCCTATTTTTTCACATTGAGTGTTTATAGTTTCGACCCACTCTACTAGTTTCATAGGATTTGAGTTAGTATTCCTTAATATTTTAAAGTTATTCCTTAAAATTTAATTCATGTTGAAACATTTTTTGATTTATAATTTTTTAAGAAGTGAACAATCTCTTTCATGTTTACTTTAGAAATTTTCCAAGAAAAAGAAATCAACAAATAACATTTTTTAAGGATTTGGAACCTTTGAAGGGTATTTTATTAATTAATGATTTAAATATTGATATATCCAATTTAGAAATAAATAAATATCATTAAATACATATTTATATTATATTATACATTTAATATTATTTTTATAACCATCCATAATATAATTTCATTTCATTGATTATGTTGTTACTCAAACTCACCCAGTCATAAACATACTATAATTTCTAATGGTTTTGAGGTGATTTAGTGGAATTTTATTTAAAAATATTTAATAATGATTTTATTTAGTTTTTAATATTGTGAGACATCGATATTATAATTTATGTATAAGATGAAGTTATTAATTTTCAAATATTACATAATTTCATTAAATATTTTTCCATTTTCTTTTTCTTTTTTTATGATAGTTAATTTTATAATGATCATTTTTTGTTCATATTATTAATACATTATACAATTTGATGTAATATAACCATATTAATTTCATAAAAATATTATTTATATTCTAAAACCCACAAAACATGCATCCATATAAGCTGGTGATGAAATGAAATATAGAAATCAGTCATTATATGGAGGTAGTAGTCCAAACAAAGGCATAGACGATGATTTCATTTTCCATAGAGTGGGGAAAAGGAGTAAGAAGGAATATCATTTTAGAATAAAAAATTATCTCATAAATATCATATTTCTATGATAAATTTTCTTTTAAAAAATATTTTTATGATGGTTATTCAAAATGAAACATGTTGCATCATGGTGGATATAGTACACACAGAACACAATTCACATTATCAACTTTTCTTAATTTAAAAATGGGATGGTGGAAAAACATTTTACCATCATTAGAATAATGTAGTAGAATAATAATGATATTTATGTTATCATTATATAATGGTCAAAATAAATTTATATAAGAACTAAATTAAAAAATGAAATGGAAAAAAGAAATACATGTTATGAACTTCAACCTCAACATTGGAATATCTCCATTATGAAGGGGTTCAATATTTTGAGGGATTGTCTTTTAAGAACACAATAACCTCACAAATTTGTCAAGGAATGTAGAGGTATGTTTTGGAAACATTTTTTATTAAAAAATGGGTTTTTTGTGAGGGGATGTGAGGATAGGAGTGATCAATATATTACTGAAATGGGGTGATATTTTTTAAATACAAAAATATTCAAATAATAAAAAGTCACTCCAGATAAAGGTGGTTGAAAAGTTGGGAAATAAGTTATTTTATAAGTGATATGGTCAAGGTACATCCCAATCACTCATTTAGAAAAAAAATTAAACATTTTTTCCATTTAACCTCAAAGGTTACACATTTTTTACATTTTTAGTTTTCACAATGGCAATTAGTTTTTAACTAGGGAATTTATCTTTCATTCCAAAAAATAAAATGGTCATTAAAATATTATTTTACACCAACGATATAAAATTTTAATTCTATTTTTTATTCATTTTTAAAAATTTAAAAAAAATTTAAATACTAAATATAAAATGTTTTTTTAAAAAATATTTAAAAATATATGGAAATTTAAAAATATCATAGATGTTTTTTAAAATTAAAAAACATGTTGAAAAATATAAATTCCAATTTATAATATATAACAGCTTTTATAAAAAGGATTCATAAATTTCCAAATCATATTTATATAATAATAATGAAATAAATTCCATAATATTAGAAAAATGGAATATTGTAATATTGGCCTAAAAATAAAATATTTTAGAAAAATCAAAAAAATATCCATATAATATTATTATTATTTATTAAAAAATTTATATTAACATTTAAAAATTACATTTATGAAATTTGGGAATACAATATTAAAATGGAATTTGAAAATTTACCGAAAAAATGATCATACTTGAAAATATCTTTCGAACAATCTTAACTATTCAATATTCTTATTTGCTATCATCAATAATTAATTTATTGGTAATATAATTTTCATATTAAAATATATTTTATTTTTTTATCAATTTATATATAGTTGTTTTAAAAACCCAATTTTATAAAAAAAATTAAATTTTTAGAGTAATATGATTTTCTAATTTTTTCGCTAATGTAAAATTATTTTATTAGTATTACAAGGAAAATTTATTTTAATTATAACAATATTTAATTATTTTAATAAAATTCGTATATAATGATTTAATGGATATATTTTAACAATTATATATAATTCATATATTTTTATCTAAGTATATCATAGTTTTCCATTAAGTTCTGCTTTACTTGTGGAGAAAGATATGAAACATATTTTATTTAAGGAACATATATAGTGAAATATCAAGTTATCAAATTCTAAACCCTTAAAAAATTTCATCCCTTGAATTTTAATTATCACATACTAGTGAATTAAGATAAGGGTATCTAAAAGATATACTCGTCTCATGATATAATTTTTGATGTGATAACAATGAAAATAGAAAATATTTAATTTTTCCATAGAATATGTCAATCATAATATTGAATTTTATATATTAATTAGAGCTAATCATACCAAATTATTAGTTATCATAACTCCAATAATGTGATTAGTTTTTCATCATAGTTTACTATCATCAGTATACTTATATATGATCATAATTTTTCATGAAATATAAAATTATATTTCCCAATTTTTTAATTATTATGAATTCTATGTGGAGATGAAGAGTGAATTTCAAAAGACACATTAAATTCCTCCAAAGGTGGTATAATTAGTCTGCCATTTAGAATATTCTATAAACCTAAAATTGGGATATAATAATAATATAGCATTATATCAAATCATTAGTGTGTTGATTTAATTCCCATATAAGAAATTATAGGCCTACAAGGGTGTCTAGAACTAGATTCCAATTAGATGTCCATATATCTTTAGTGGAGGGTTAACATACCTATATAACTTTTTTTCAAGAACTATTTTCAATAGTAGGGAGACCATATACTTTACCACGTTCCCTTGGTTAAGGACTTTTTCAATATTTGTTATCATTGTTAGTTGTTGGTTTAGGGCATAATTTCACACAATTCCCATGATCCATATATTATAGGAATTAGGAATTCTTCAACAATATTTGAATGACCATCTTTTGAATCCTTGCATAATAATAATAAGATTTACGGAAATCCCTTCTATACTTGAACCACATTCTTATTCCCCTGATATATTCCATTTGGTTATTCTTAACATTTTTTTGACATGTACGAAGTTTAATATTCTTTACATCATCATATTTGAAAAATGGACTTATATAAAACTTTGTCCTTATCTTATTTAATGATTTTGGATGTTTATAAAGACCCATGTTAAAAATCATAGGTCGAGATAGTTGGGTGAGAATAATAAAAATGCTTTCAATTCCAAAATCAATATAACTTAGTTTCTCAATACTATATTTTCCTTCACATAAATAATTATAATTGCATCACATTTCTCTAGACATTTTTAAAGAAAGAAAGTTTAATGATGAGTGATTAATATTAACACCACATAGGAATTTTGAAAATAATATTCTTCCAATATTTTACTCTTTGAAACCATCACATTATCATTCATTTCAACAAAAATTACACACGGATTAATCGTGGTTTCCTTAGTTTAAATTTTCCTATATTACAAAACTTGATTAGATAAAATTATAAAGATTTATTAATTTCTATTTTATAGAATATGATTAAACAAATCATATCACTAGGGAGTGTCAAATCAAGTATCCAATTTGGACTCATTTACATGCCCTAGGTGAAAACTTTTTTAATACCCAACACACGCTTTAAGGGTTATTAACCCTAGTTGCATCTATTATATAGCCTAAAGTCACTTCTTGTATATAGATTGGGATGTGACTTCTAGGAGAATCATATAATCTCTACATAACCAATACATTATAATTTTATCGTATATATAGTCTCATCCCTCATTCTTTTCCAAAGGGTTTTATTAATGTTTGGTAAGATAATATTGAAATTAACTATATCCTACTCCAATACCTATTATAAAGACTCAAAATAAACATGAAGAAAGATACATTGATTTCATTATTTCAATCATACATCTCACATATATCCACAAAACCCATGGACCTAATGTTTTATTGTATTGAATATTACATACATTAAATATTATTTTAAAACACTTGCCAACATGTTTGTATAGTGATTATCCTATAGCCCTTTTTCTAGATATCCTAATTAACATAATTACATTAAAAAACAGGGTATTTGAAACATAATAAAAGGGTTATCTGAGACTCTTTGAAAGTTAAAAAAATATCATAATGTATCCAGTAATAAACATGTGGTAGAACATTAAGAATGTTATAAATGTATTTTTAAAATAACAAAAAATCATAGATTATAACTGTAAAGCATGTTTAAGAAAAATATAATCATAAAATGATTATTTAGGATTCATATAAGATATGACATATATCAAAATTCATATCAACAACCATATCACATTTTATCATGTTATAAAATTATGAAATATTTTAATAATGAGTCATAATCCTAAAAATATAGCATTTCATGGAAATGATATGCATCATGAAAATTTTATAATAACTTATTAAAGAACATGGAAATGTTTTACAAATATAATCCTCAGAATAACTTGTGAACAATGATTTTCACAACATATTCTCATAATAACTTGTGAAAAAACATTCATGTATCTCATTCACACTACAAAATTTTTAATAAAGTATCCAAAATCTCATTCAAAAAGAAATATAGTGAGAAAATATTTTTATATATCATTCATGCAAGATTTTATCATCTAATGTGATAGAAAATCTTAAACAATGAAATATATGGTGATATAAGTCCGCACTTCTCATATACATGCATATTAATTTATATATAAAATCAATCATTTAACATAACAAAAATATCCCCTTGAAAAAATAATGGGTTTCTTAGTAAATTCCAAAAGGATCACATAACATGAACCTGAAAAATCATATGATATAAAAAATTTAATTTTTTTATAGAAGTAGTAATATACTAATAATATATAGATGGTAATCTATTCATGAAATTGAAACCTTGGATGGTAAATATAAGGGAAAATACAAACAGTTTCACAAAACCATTTAAAATATTAAAGATAAAAAAAATTAAATAATTTATTTTGAATAGAATGCAGAGCCTTTTTAAAGACTTTTTATAAATAGTTATGATTAAACATTCCCTAAAAATACTATAAGGATATCAAAAGTGTATAGTGTAATATATAACCTTCATTTGGAAAGGATATAAATAATTTTGAATGTTTTTAAATGCCATATATGAATATTGAAATCATTAAATAGAAGGTAAAACCATTTTTATCAAATAAATATATGGAATAAAATGGATAATTTATCATAAAAATGAGATTCCATTTTGTAATTAAAAATATTGGTGGTGTTTAAAACATTGTTATGGAAGAAAATCATTAAAAAATGAGATTTGTTCTCAAAAAATTAAATTTTAATATAACAATATAATCATAAAGGGAGAAAAAATTAGTGTGAAACAATAATTACCTGTAGAAGAAGGTTTAAATTTAACACTATATCATCATATTTTATAATTGATCCATCTTGAAGGATAATTATCAATGATGGCTGATTATGACCCATGGAATAGATTTCAATCATGAAAACCCATTAGAGTCTGTAAATTTTGATTCAAAATACCACAAGAGGTACAATTTGAAATATAACATTAAATATCATGAAAGATAATATTTTAATGATAAAAATGATAATAGTGTAATATTTACACCATTTAAAGTGAATCATGGGTATAGTGTAAATATATTCCTTGAGATTTAAATTTGAGACATGGAATCACTTACCATGTTTTCCCTTTTAGTCAGATGCGCTCTAAACTCGTTTATAAAACCATAAATATCGTGATGACAGTTATTAGAATAATATTAATACCTAAAAATATTAATAATTTCCATTTATAATCATTATATATATATATATATATATTGGATAGTTTTTATTATTTTTCCACACCAGATGTTTATAGTTTTTAATGTTTATATTATCTTTGTAGGATCGTTTTCGATATTCAATCACCATAAAAACACATCATTCCAAGTTCAATAAAATTATTCTAATGCATAAAATAAATTTTTTTTAATGTTGATATTTTCATTAATGAGTGCCTTAGACTTTACCCATAAATATTAAGTCAAAACAACCATTTTTTGTGAATTGTAACCTACGAAGTGTGTTTTATTAGTGAATGAGTTAAATATTTATGTATCCTTTATAAAACCAAAAAAAGTCCTATAATATTGTATGATTAATTATATTTTCATAGTATTCCATGATATATTTCCATATCATTTTTCAAGTGTTTTGTGAAATCAAACTTATCCTAAACAGGCCATGAATATTGATTATTATGAGGTTATTTAGTTTTAATATCATTAAAGTAGTATAATAATGATATAATTTAACATTAATTCTTATAATAAATCAAAATTATAAAGGATTTTTATGAAGATGTAAATGATATGAAAATATCACATAATATGAATAAATTTATTTTTCTTCTAGGTTTCCTTATTTAAGATATTTAATTTTATAACTGCGATTTACAATTCATATTATTGATTGGAAATTTATTTCATATTATCATATCCATATTCATATAATATAAATATTATATATTATTTATAACCATTATTATTAAAGTTAATGTATATTAGTGATGAAATGAAAAATATAAATTGGTCATTCCATAGAGGCCGTAATCCCCACACATGCAAGGATGACGATTACATTTTCTATAGAACGTGGAAACTACAAATTATGTTTTATCATTTAAGAATAAGAAATAAATACTATATATAATAATTATACATAAAATTACCTTTTATGAAATTATTTATAAGGTGGTGATGTAAAATTAAACACTTTATTTCATGAAGTCGGCAATCCACACAACACATGATTTAAGTTTTTATTTATCTTAATTGAAGAAATAAATAATTTTTAACTCCTATAATATCATTATAATAAAATATAATAATTATAATGATATCTATTTTATAATTATTATATGGAAAAAAAAATTTTGAAGAATAAAATAATATAAATATAAATAAGAAATATAATGACATATTTGGAACTTATAGGTCACTTCTGAGATTATCTTATATGCAAAGAGAATTAGTCCCTGATGGGATTAACATTTGAGAAGGCTAAAACATAATTATTATATATATGAGTTGGGAATAGATTTATGGGTAAATTGTTTTCCATAAATTAAGGGGTTATTATGTGAGAAAAAGAGAGGTGAGATGCTTCCCTTTTATTAGTGAAAAAGAGTGGCGTTTATGTAAATACCCAAAACTATTCAAAAAATGGAATTCTCCCTCAACGAATGTGGATCCAGAAATGAGAAATAATTTATTAGGGAAGATATAATCTTTATTCACACCACCACCACCAAATTATAATTTTTCTAAAAATATTGTACCCTTACCATGAAGGTTATCCATTTTTACCATTTCAAATTTCAACATAGTAACTAGTTATTAACAAAGTAATTTATCCTTTATAGAAATAAATAAAATGGTAATTATAATATAATATGGAAATAATTATTCAAAATTTTATATCCTTTTTATTAAATTTCTTAATGTGATACAAAAAAAATTAAATTAGGTAAAGTAGAATATATTAAAAACATATTTGTGTGGAATATGACATAAATTCTAAAACTTGAAATATGTGTTTATAAACGATTTTTTTAATTATAAATTAAATTTTAAAATACATATTTTCCTTATAAAATATATTCCAAAATTTCCAATTCATATTTATATATTAATAATGGAAAAAATGCAGCAATAATATAAAAAACAGTATATGACACAATTCACCTAAAAATAAAATGCTTTAGAAAATTACAAAAAAACACATTATAAATTATATCATTATCAATATTTGAAAAATGATTGTAATTTTTCTGAATTAACTTTATAAAATTTTGGAATTAAATATTTAAATAAAACCCTAAAAAAGATGGAAAATTATCATATTGTAATATAGATTTTTTTAAATAACAATTATTATTTATTCATATATCCTATCATTTACAAATTAATTTATTTATAATATAGTATTCTATATATTATTATATGTTTCTATTATTGTGTCATAATATACATAGTTCCTTGATGTAAGACACTAATTTTATAAAAATAATAATGCATAAAATTAGTTTCCTCCCTGTTGTAGCTATAAAAAGTTTATTTTATTAGTATTAAAAGTTGAATTTATTTTCATTATACCTATATTTTATAATGTGGTTTCTAGTTTTCATGATCTCTAATATAATTTTTTTATTAAAATTGTTTATTGAATACATATATTTCTATCTAACTATATCGTGTATTTCCTTTAAGATTATAATTTCTTTTAGAGAAAGATATTTAACATTTTATTTATTTAATGAAAAGTTATAGTGATGTGATAGGGAATTATAAGAAAAAAAAATCTTGTGCAATGATTGAATATGAAGCCTGATGTGGAACTATTTTGTCACACTTTTCCAAATCTTGTTTGTTTAACTATATTAGTTTTAAATGATTAAGTTATCATATAATGGAGAATCATTTAATCTAGAATAAATTGTGAGATCCTGATTCAGAATTTTAATAATTTCATACCACTATTTTTCATTAACTAAAATTAAGGTGTTACATAAGCCCTTGTTTAAGAACACAAAAAGGAACTGCAACTAAATTTACTCCTAGTTTACAGTTTGTTATCATAACAAACACTATGTTTTTTTTGTATCTGATTGTGTGGAAACTATCCTTGCTAAGGTGGGAGAAGTTATTTCCACCTATTACAACCTGGGAATCCCAATCTAATGAGGTCTCTAATCTGAGAGTACAACGTAGTTATAGCTGATATGATCCTCAACATCAAAATCCTATTTGGTGTTTCCTATTTTGAATTCCAAAGTCTCTGGTCAAATGTACTAAAACAAATGTTGATCAGGTGTAAAATAATCCTCAAACACATCGCTCGATGATGTTTAGTGATCCTCCTCCCATGGCGTCTAAGTAATCTATTATTGAATATTTGAGGGTGTTGGTTTTATAACCGACTATATGGGGTGTAATTTCTGATCATGTGGTTAGTAGGAGTATGTAAGGGGTCATCATGTTAAATCCTACAATTCCCCTATCACTCGACATTTTGAATTTAGTTTCATGATGACTCCAAGAATGTTTGAGTTGAAATCAACCAAATCTGCAACGTAAATAAGATGGAAACATGGGGAATCAAATATATCAATATAATCTTCTATTTCATGATTCAGATATGTGTAAGATACACTTCATTAGAATTTATATATGTTTACACAATCAGATATGTGAACCAAATTAGCTATGTGGGAACTCACCTACATAACCCAATTGATTATATGAACGGAATCAGATTCATGGATAAGCAACTACAATGTCAAAATTACCTACATGGGGAAAAATATTTGTAACCAATTTGATTATGTTTTTGAAAAAATTTACATGGACCAAATTGGATACATTAAAACAAACTGTATACTTCGTTATTACAAGTGGAATTCATATATGATAGAATCTATAATTTAAACCATTTGAACATGATTGTTGCTTCCAATAGAATGTTCATTTCATTTTATAATTTTACCTCTAAAACAGAGGATCTTAGTATGTGTACTTATTCCAGCGAGAAGGTGTTGTTAGAGAGTGGGTATGAATTATTTATATTCGGATTTGATAACGTGGATGAGATAGATGGATGATTGGGGGAGAATCAAAGTGTTTGAAAAAATGAACACACCATGTGTTTATGGGAGTTGGACCACATGGATATTTGAGTATTCATTTTCAAATCGTGTTCCAGGGGATTCTTTTCTTAATGTTTCCTTTTATTACTCTATATCTAAATAAATTATTCATATTAAGTTATTGGTTTATGATGTTTGTATAAACATGAATTGGTTAATGAGGATAAGTTGTTAGGTACATTTCTCTCACACATGCATTGGTATTTACTATACTCTACCCTTTCCCACTGAACAAGTAATTTTTTACCATATTTTGTCTCAACTTGGTGATATTTGCTTCACTAATTGAATTGGTTTTTATATTGTAATGTGAAATTCAATATGATATGATTGATGATCATGCAGTATTATGCCACCTAGTTTCTTTAATTAGTGGGTGAACAAGATCCATGTTCAAGAAACTAAAGGCTCACTTCACCTACATGTTGATCATTGGAGAGAACTAGTAGCCACGTTCTACAGATCCTATAGCATCTCACCTTGAGTAAATAAAAAAACATATTAAAAACATATATCACAATAATCTATCTAGCTAACCAGTTTCTTATGTTTCATCCATTTAATTCCATTAGTTTTATCAATTTTTATCTCCCTCAGTGCTCAACCTTTTATTGTCTCATGGCCTCAGCTTCAATCCCATCAACTTTTTTTCCACCATTTCACTCACCATTACATCCTTTGTTATTTTTTATTCCATTTTTAGTATATTCTCTCCTTAAAAATGTTTCACACAACACAACATCCATAGAATTCCTTCCTTGAGGAACAACCCTTACTCACCACTATACTATTATTAATTATGTTTCATAAATTATTAATTTTTTTGGGCCTAGTGCGTAACTATTCATAATGGTAATATTTTTGTTTTGATTTCATGGAAGGGAATGTGAGATAAAATAAAAATGATAAAAATGACATAATTTTTGTATTTTTAAAAAGGGAGTGAATTAAATGTTTTCATAATATGAAAACCTAGATAAATTAATCACTAGAATAAACACATGTCTGAGTTACATGACAATTATAATAAATCATTTTTGGAAAATCCTACCAAAAACCTACTTAGTCAAATGAATTAAAATTTCAACCATGATGAAAAATTTCTACGCTATAATAATTCAAAATTCAATAATAGATAGATAGAGGCTTAGGGAGTTTTAGGTGCTTATGGTGTCAAATAATATGTCATGGATTAGGAAAACTTTCATGAACTAGGTCAGGTTGTCATCTGACCCGGCGCCCTACCTGGTCCGCAATAAGGCCCAAAGGGATTTCCCAATCTCCATTGGTAGGCACAAGTGCCCGGGTATCAAAAATAAAACTTGGAAATAATTTACCTAAATAAATAAATATAAAACAAACAACAAGCTGAATAAAATGAATCTAAAATCAGACAACCAAACAGACCCTTATTCAATGTTTAGATTTAATGTTGACAACTTGAACTAAAAACTCAAAAGAGACTATATCAAGGGTAAACCAAAACTCCAACACAAAACTCTATGCGACATGAGGAGTCAAATCCCCAAGCCATCGCCACCAAACTAACATGAGGATGCCATTGAAAACCCAAACCACTAATTCTATGCTTGATGCCTAAACTTGGAGTGTAGAAGAAACATGATCTACATACACTCAATGGTTTATGTAGGGTGTGAGAAAAAATACCAGTATGATGCCACCAAGAAAAGGTTCCACACATGATTATTAAATGACTAATATATTTTCAATTTAACAGAAAAAAATAAATAAGTGCTTAAAAATTTTTAATGAAAACACTTTTTAAGGAAAACTACTCTAAAACAACATTAATTAACACACAAACACACCAACACACACACTTTCCTGGTAATATCAACATCACACTGTGTGCCAATGGAGAGTGCAAAGAAAAAGGGGAGAACAATACATAGGACAGGCCCTAAAGATACTACCGAGAAGTGGGACCCTATAACATCACATCTTAGTGAACAACGGTTTATGAACACAACAATATACGTTTTTGTGCACGAGCCACTAGTAAGTAAACACATCCATAACCTTGTGGTCACCAACATCATACAAAAGTTTAGTTTGAGTTGTAGTCATCAATACATCTAAGTAAAACCTGGCTGATGCCACTTCTGTGTCACTAGCACACTAGTCTGAGTCCGCCCAACTAGTACCTAGGCTTACTGTTTGTGTTCAAGTAGTTTAGAGTTCAAGTCTTATGTTATAATCACATACTCAAACCAAACAAGACATTGTGCATTCCAAAACGAACATTTTCACACACAAAGCAATTTGAAATAAGATACATGCTAAAAATATCCCAAAACCAAATACACATCACTTACATAACCAAATAAAATAATTGCAAAGTAAATGAACCCACTTTCAGCATCAAACACACCATTAAAAGAATTTATTAAAAACTTTCCACATGTGTCACATGACTTTACGCTCCAAAAACATTTTCAAAATTTATCGCAAACAATTTTTCATCATTAATAATTATTTAATAAAACAATTCAAATTTTTTTTAAAAAAATTAAAAGATAAAAACACCACTTAACACTCTAGACTGGCACAAACCCTCTTACATGACCACACGCACACAACCCCACCTCCGGAAAACAATCTTCATCATGCACGCGATTAAAGGAACCACTCACACAGTTTAAAAGATGATTTCTTTAATTTAATAAACTGTCATAAAAATTTCCTAACAATTTAAAAATATTTCACACAACATTAAATGCCAAAATCACTTCAAAATGTAATTTCATACTGAACGCGAATAGAGGAAACACTAAAACAACATTTTCACCCATTGCACTCCCTAACAAAATAAACTACAAAACCTATGATATGCTTGCATGTAGTTTGACAAAGGTTTTTAAAGCAACAACACACTCATTTAATATTAACACACTAATAAAAACATTAAAACATTATAAACCTCAAGTAAAAATTAAATGTGCATCAAACAAACTAATTAGTAAACATAGTAAGTTAATTAATTAAGCAAATGAACTTAACAAATTAATACGCATACACGGAACCACTTATCTCATTGTAGACCGACTTTGCATATTTGTGTCAAACTCCTACTGCATGCCAAATGCACCATAATCAAACACAACAATATCCTAAAAACCAGAATTTGAACTGAAAACATCAAAACCTCGACAAATTTGACACTAAACCCTAACGCGGTATACTACCAACAGATGAACGAACCGACTGAAGTAAAACGCGGCTGGAGAAAGGGTCTGGGAAGCTGACCAATCACGGCAGTGAGGTTTTAAAGGTGTGATGCACAATCGGGACGTCGCCGAAGGGTCTGGTTGTGAAAGTGGGGTGTGGCTAAGGTTGCCCGACGAGGAGGGAGGGAAGTTCCGGTTCGCCAGAGAGGGAGAAAGGGGGCATGACTCATGGGGGTTCAAGAGGAGGGTTTCGAAAAACCTATTCGGAAAGCGGCATGACCATGGGAGTAGGGGACGGGGAAAGGAGGAGGTGGTTCTGGTGACTGGGTGTGCACAAGGCAAGCCAGGGTGGTGGGATATGATATGGGGGCAATGAAGCACGAGGTGGTCTAAGATCCAGAGGTGGATAGACGGGGAGGCTGACGGGGCAGCACTGGATGGGAGCAGGAATGGTAGGTCATGCTGCTTCGGTTCACCAGAAAGGGAGATGAGGGTGGATGTGCGGCGCGCACAGCAGGTCCAAGGAGGAATAGGAGCTGGCCGGCCTTGCTGGAATAGTGTCTGCAACCAAGGAGCAGGGTGAAGAAGGGGAAGCACGCAGTGAGGAGGCTGGTGAGGAGACCCAGTCCGGAGCAGGAGGGAGTGGCCAAGCAGGGCTATGCGGAGGACTAGGGTTGCAAGGAAAAAACTGGGATATGTGCGAGGGGAGAGGAGGAAGATAGTGGGGGAAAGGTGAAGGAAAAATAAAAAAAAAGGAAATAAAATAAAAAGTAAATGATGAAAATAGAAAGAGAATAAAAAGAAATTGAAAACAAAATAAAACCCAAAAAGATACATAACCCATTTAAAAATAATAATAATAATAATAATAATAATAATAGTAAGTCAATAATTCTATAATTATAACAATAATTTACATCCAAGAAAAAATTAAAATATTAATAGAAATAATAATAATCTGAACAATAAAAATATTATTATTATTATTATTATTATTAAGTCAAATCTTAAATAATCTTATTTTTTTGTTCCTTATTTCATTTTATGAACACTTTAATGTTTACCTCAATGAATAATTAATTAACCACGTATCGGGTGGGGCGTATGGTGCTTTAATAAAGTGATGTGGCTTAAACCAAGATCTATCCAAGTTTCAGACGCTGCTAAGCCAAACATTTGTTTATCATCAGGATGCAAAAACTCATGTTAGACTTAGCACCACACCTCTGCAAAACAATTAAATAAAATAAAATAATCAGATAAAGGTAAAAATTAATAATCATTACTGACATGTGAAGTTGGGGTGTGACACAAACTCTGAGATTTTTGAAGAATGAGATTAAGAGATCTCATTTCTCTATTCTACCATCCAATCATGGATTACACAGTGTTGATTCACTAAATTTCATCATGGAATTCTATGGAATAGTGAATCATTTTTCACTTAGAGGATTGAGTGATGAGAAATTGAAATTATGTGTTTTTCCATTTTCATGAATTGTATTCCAAAAATTTTAGTTCCAATAAAATAATTAATAAATCTAGATACATGTGGTCAACTAGATAATTCATTTTTCATGATGGTCTACTTGAGGAGAATGGTTTTTCAAATTTTTCATATAATCACTAACTTCATACAGGGTTAAAGTGAATTGTTCCATAAATCTTGGGGTATGTTCAAAAGGATAAATATATAATGTCCCATACCAACCATTAATATACACCTAGATATTTCATAAATAACTTTTATAATAGTCTAAAACTATACCATGAAACCATATTTGACTATTCTTCTTGTAGAAATTTCTTTAATAAATCAACTGAAGATCTCAAACAGATTTTTAACAATTTGGAATATAGTTCCCAACACAAATTTTGTATAAGTTGGACCATTGTTAGGAAGGAAACCACAACACCACCCCATACTAAAGTTAAATATTCTTATTCTTACAATTAAATAGAACCAAAAACTCTTTGGGAGTAGTGTCTTCAATGCATGATACTTTTCCATTAATAGTCATATTTCATATATTTTGATATACCATCCCAAGTCACTAAAAATGCTATCATTGATGGGTATTTTCTTAGGTCGCATCAGAGAGATGATCCATTTTCAAATAAATATATGAAATGTTATCAAAACCATCCCAAAATATCTTATAGGGAACAGGATGTACTGAGAGCTATTATTCATTATCTTTTCAAAAAAATAAACAACAATTCCAACCTTAACCAAGGGCTGAGCCAGCAAGTTCACAAGAATAATTCAAAGGAATGTTCCAATAGCTTATCTGTAGTTATGATGAGGAAAAGGAGAAGATTTATTAAGATAAGGAAGAAGACGAATCGACGTTTAAAAATATATAGTTTCAAGTACATTAGGTAATTTGGAATTCAGGTGTTAGAGATAAGGGGAAGATTCATATCATCACTAAGACAACTTTTAAAGAGAATTCTATGGTATTAACCACTAGTATTAGTCTCCAAACTCATGTGGAAGTCAAAATAGACCATAAATACAACCCCAAAAAATTTTAATTGAACCTGTTGAGTACACTTTAGAATCTAACCAATTTAGAAATTCATACAGTCGTACCAAAATTCAATCATTGCATATTCTACATTCTAAAAAATTACTCCATAAAGACATGAAAAATTAGGGTAATAAATGGATTAAAAATATTATAGAGGAAGAATAAGGGGTTACATCAACCACTGATGAATCGTTCCCCATCCATTTCTTTCACTCAAATGATTAAGAATAAATATCCAAATTTTTTACTATTATTTTTTAATGAAATTTAATATTGATATTCCTTTTGTTGAGTTCCTAATTCAAAACCCTTTATATCAGAATTCTCTCCAAGAACTTGGTTCAAATAAACAAACCTTTGAATATTTTACAACCAATAACCTCATAGGGGAGTGTATTGTAGTTATGTAGAATATAATACCAATAAAACGTTAGGATCAAGTGAGGTTATTCATTTCATTGTATTTTGGTGATAGGGTCACCTAATTTAATTTCTTATGTCATCTATGTGTAATTTAAAATTTTATGTCATTATCATTAATCCATTGATGTATACTAGAAGTCCCATAATCCACTATAGTTGTTTTGTAGCTTTCTAATCGATCCATTACCTGCCTAATAGGTAGGGTATATGACTTGCTAGTTGGAGCCAGTAAGCAATTTTTTCTCATTATTTTTCTCATTTTTTATTTTTAATGTGACTAAGGGGCCATTATTTTTCATATAATTCCCTTTATTTCCACTTGGGGTTCTATCAAAGATGTACCAAAAGGAAAAATTAATTTCTTCCTTGGTGAAAAGAAGGAAGAATTCATTGTTTTCAAAAATATTAAATAACCGCCCTAAATCCTTATCATTCTAAGAGATATGAATTTTCATACTGATATATTTTTATATGAAGATTAATAATAGGATTTAAGGAAGTTTTAATAAATAAATGATACTCTAAATTTACATACTGAAACCTATATGGGGATTGGTTTGGCTAAAAAAAATGAATCCCTTGGATGAATTTAAAAGAAAAATTTATTAATCACATAGATTAATATTCGATAAAATATATTTTGACCTCACTTGAGGATCCTATGTATGTAGATTACTTGTATGAAACCAATAGTGATGAATAATAAGAATTATATACATAATTTTCTAAGAGAAAATATGAGGACCTTACATCCCACAAACCCAAGTGTCTTCCCAACAGTCCACCTCCTCCAACCACATATCTCAAGACTCTTACATTTCATGGGATGTATACTTTTCTGGGAGAAAATCAATTTTACTTATCATATGTTCTTCTAAGTTAGAGTTATTTCAATATGATAAATTTTTTGATCTTCTGAGAAATTTAAAATCTATTATTGGATGGTTTATTGTTGATATTAAAGATATAAGTTCCTAATTCTACATGTACAAATTTACCAGGGAATTTAACTATCTACCAAGGGTTGGAGATCAAAGAATAATCAACCCCAAGATAAAATAGATAGTTTGGGAAGAATTGATACAACTCCTTAATGTTGTTATAATATTTCCAATTTCAGATTACCAAGGTTTTTCCTTGTACGATTGGTCCCTAAGAAAAATAGATTCATAGAGATCTCTTATGAGATTAATGAACATATTCAAATTTTAATGGTAAAAAATGGAGGGTCTTCATAGACTATAAAAAACATAAATATGATATTATAAAATATAATTTTTCAATATTATTTTTAGACTAAATGTTTGATAGATTAGATGGGAATCATTTTTTGGGTGCTTTTTATAGTTACAATCATATTACTATGTCTTCTAAGGATCAATGGAATCTGACTTTCACCTGAACATTTAGAACATATTCTTACAAATGACTACCTTTTGGTTTTTTGGTTGATTCAGATACTTTTAATCATTTCTAAATGGCCATTTTTTCAAATATGTTTAAGAGATATATTGAAGTGTTTATGGTAGATTCTCTATTTTGGGTTCTGATATGGAAATTTTTTTGAAACATTTAGAATCCACTCAGGAAATATGTAAAGAGACAAACCTTATATTGAATTGGGATGAATGTGAATACAAGGAAACTGATGGAATTCTGTTGGGTCCCAAGTTTTCTATGAATGGACAAGATATTTATAATGACCAAATTTGAAACATTCAAAAGCTTACCCAACCTAAAAATTTCAAGGGTATTAAATTTTTATAAGAAATATTTAATTTTTCAAGAAATTCATCAAATAATTATCTATAATAAGTAAACCACATTGTTCTCGTATTATTAATGACATGACATTTTTTAGATGATAAGTTTTTGGATTCATTTAATTTTCATAAGTAAAATCTTACATCTTCACCCATTATCATTGCTCAGACTGGGATATCCCTTTTGAAACAATGTGTGATTCTAGTTCTATAATTGTGTCATCTATTTAAGGCTAAAGGAAAAAAAGAAGAATTTTTTTGTATATAATATTATAGAAGACTATTTAATGAGGCTCAAAGGTGTTATAGCACAACAGAGAATGATCTTTTTCGATTTTTTTTTGTTTGGATGAGATTTGGAAGTATCTAATTGGGTCCAAATTCATTGTTTTCATAGATAATTAATCCCTTCGGTATATAATATATAAAAAATAAACTAAACCTTGGCTAATGAGATGCGTTTTAATGCTTCAATAATTTGACATAATATTAAACAATAATAATGGGGATGAAAATGTTGTGGATAATCATTTTTCGGGGCTTCACAATACCTAAAATGAAGACAAAATGGGGATGAAATCAACTTTTCTATATGAAATAATTTACTTGTTTTTTAAATATTGATCTTCTTGGATTTATAACGTTTTTAACATTCATGATTTTGGACTTATACGTTCATTCATATCACACAACTAGAAAAAATAAGTTTATCTTAGAGACTATATACCTTTTTTAGGATGCTCGTCTATTATTTAAAAGGTTCTATGATGGAATAGTGTGAATATTTGTTCTAGGGAATGAAATAATACCAATTTTCTGGTGTTTTCATACATGATTATGGGTAAGACATCATGTTTGTGAGATAACTACTCAAAATGACATACAATTTGATTTCTAATGGCCTACAATTTTTAAAGGAAACTAAAATCTTGTAGTTATATGTGGTAAAAGACAACAACATTCAAACATGAGCAGTAAGTAAGAGAACCCATATAAGGTAATTTTAAAATTAAAAAACATTTAATTTTTGGGAATGAAATTCATGGTACCTTTTCTAATCTCCTATATAAATAAATACATTTTACTTACAGTTTATTACAATTCTAGGTGGGTTGAGACAATTTCACATTCAAATAACCAACCTAGTAGTGTGATCAAGGTAGTCAATAAGAACTTGTATTATATTATTGCTATTCTAAAGGCTTTCAATACTAATAGAACATCTCACTTTAAGAAATAAAATATCAAAGAATTGTTAGATAACTATGTATGTGAACAGATAATGATTACTCACAACCAACCAAAATCGAGTGGATGAAATGAATTCACTAACATATAGGTGAAATAAATTCAATATAATACTATCAATATCTCAAGGAAGCATTTTTCATTAATTTTAGATGATTAATTGTGGAATTATCATGCTAACTTTATAAATACAATTATTATTTATCCATACCAACTTCTATTTGGTAAGGATTTCCACATGACTATGGAGGTTAAACACAAATATTTTTTGGAAATTAAATACTTGAATATTGATTTCAAATATGCCAAATAAAGCTGAATACTTGAATTGATTGATTTGGATAAGATCAGGAGAGAATATTAATATAATGTCAAGATCTATAAGGAATGGAAAAAATATTTTCATGATTCTCTAATTTAGAATAGTCACTTTAAGGTATGAAAAAATTTCCTTATCTTCAATTCATCGAAGAGTCTATTCACTTGTAATATTTGATGGAAGTGTTAAATTCAATTCACAATTTTTAGTGCAATAGTAAATGAGGTAATGGAATTAGTTGCAAAATATAACCCAACATTTTTTCAATGACAAAAGAGTGAAGCATTGCATTGAGGAAAATACAAAGGGTGTGGATGTTATTCTATTCCTTAAACAATGAGTCATTTTTTACATCTAACCAATGAATCAAAACTCATTGATTCATGGGAGACATCCTAGTGTTCATTATTAATTTTTTATATTTTCCCTTTATTTTTTTCTCATTCTGACTACTGAATCTTGATATTTTGTGTCCCCCATATTTACATAAGTCAATATTTCATCAATAGGATTCTATATCTCAATGAGGTTAGATACATTCAATGAATGAGATTATAAAATCCTTCTTTTACTTTAGGGGAGATTTAGTTTAAATTCTATCAATATTTTTTTAATGCTTATGTGTGGGAGAATACCCTTTATTTTTCATTTTCAACACTGGAAAAAAAATTATGGTATTGGTGATTTTCCTTTTATTGATAAGTGAAATGGAACTTAGTTTAATCATACATTTTTAAACCTGCTCGTACTTATATATTATTTTTTATCATGATTTGTTTTGAATTAATATTTATTATTCTTTATTTATTCTTTAAAAAATTAATTAACATAAATTCACAACAACGAAACATCAATTTTATTGGTTTCAAATGGAATTTCGAAAACTATGATGTATTAAACATCATGTAACCCCCCAAAATAATATATTAAAAGTTTTACTAAAGATTCCATTTGTAATTTAATTTTTTTTCCACCATCAAATTAAACATTAGTTACAATGTTGGCTTTTATGTGTAGGGGAGGTATAACTTTATTGTTATAGATATTATTAAATTATTATCTATCAATATTCCTCCTTATCATATTCAAAATGAATACATTTTGAGGAATTTAAATAGTTTTTTCTCTATTTAAATAGAACTTACATGTATCTATTGGTTTGAAAAGTAAGAACTCAATGTGTCTATCCTCAAAACATGCATGACTTGATTGGGGTATTTCATTAAACCTATAGTTTTTAAGAATGATTGATAATTTATTGTTGTTTCGACATTATTTATGGAGATATTTCTTGAAGACTATGTATTAGATATTTTATAGGTTATTCTATTGTTGAATTGGAACTATTACCTGGGTAATCTGGTACTCAGACATGAACTTAGCTACTTAGCCTTGATATCATGTAACGGCTTAGGGAGCCAACACATTTGATAAGTATTATGGATCCTTTCATTATATAGTCAAATTAGAAATTGTAATACCATGATTACTATCAAGGACAAACATAATAGATGAATTTTTATATATAAATTCATATGAATAAGTTCTATACATAGATCTATGCCCACATTCATTCCTAGGAAAAATTTATGAAATGTGTCCTGGTTAAAAATGAGCTCATGAAAGTCTGGGGAATATTTAACACAATTTAATAGGGAGAGAATTTATTTGTAAAAATTCATCTAATTTTTATCAATAATACGGTAAGTTTATTCTTGTTTTGAGGAACTTGGGGAGATTTGTAGTTTTTTTAGTTTTTTATAGAGTTAATCACACTTGGATCTCTATGTCCTATATTCTGTGAGATAGAACATGTGTTTTTATTGAAGTGAATATTTGTAATGTCATCACATAAGATGATAGAAAATTTCTTACAAAAAATGATTTAATTATTTTACTTGACATGTATTTAGGTTATTTAACTTAGGTAGGATGATATTATTAACCCTGAATCCTTTGTTAATTAACCATTTAAATGACTTAATTTCTCAGTAATTAAATTGATTTATTAAGGGGGAGGTTGATGTGTCACAAATTTTCATACATTAATAAATATCATTTGATTAATTAAATTATTTCTTAAGGATTAATTAATATTATAATGGAGATTAATTTATTCAAGAACAAATTAGGTGAGCTTGATTGAGAGTTTTAAAATTTTCAAATCTTTATTTCTCATGTACTAAAATTATGAAATTATAGAATCACATGTCTAGTAACCTAAAAAAAGAAAAATAATCAAACTTCCTTGTTTACATATGATAATCATAATGCAATCCACACTAATATAGTCACTAATTTTGTGGAAACATTCATTACTAAAGATTGTGAATTAATTCAAAACCCAAGATTTGTGAGTATCCCCATCTGAAAAGGGCTTAAAATAGAGTCATGGAGAGTGGAAGATATTACCATCCTCAATAACTAAATCCTTTACAATTGTCACATATTTTGAATTTTTATGTGTCTTGAAAAATTTACCAAAACCCAAGCTTATCTACTACCAAATAATCTACCTCCATATCTATTGATGAAGCTTGATGGTTCTCCTCCCATTTCTATAGAGTACCATGTTATTGAATATTTAATGGTGGTGGTATTATAATAGATCATGAAAAATTTTATTTCTAATTATTAGGTGATTAGAAGTATACAAGAGGTCATCTTGCACAGATTAGTAGTTCCTTTGTCCCTCAACATTTCCATTTCTATAGTGGGATGAGGTTGTTTATGTTTGAGTTGACATCTACCAATCAGTTATGTGAATGAGAATCATATATGGTGAATCATTTACCTTATCATAATCAGATACATGATGGTTCAAATATATTGAATACACACCTATATTAGGATTTAGATACATTAATACTATCTAATAAAAAAACAAAATCACTTTCATAAGAAATTGTGTATGTATACCAATTTCATAAATAAAGTTAATCTTCTATGTGGATAAGCAGCTATGTCAACCACTCGGATATATTAACTAAAATTTTTATTTGGAAACTTTCATACATGGTAAACTCACCAACATTATTCTGAATTACTTCATCAATCAAGTAGGCTAGATGAGACAACATTAGACACACTTATATTCCATGTTAGAGTCTTGTATGCTAGAAAGATGAAATTTATACCATTTTAACATGATCGTAGTCACTATCAAGAGGGTCATGTAGGATTATAATTTTGTGACAAAAAGAGAGAAAAGTAGGCTTACTTCTTCCAATGAGAAAGGTTTACCATAGAGTTCATAGGAATGATTTATATTGAGTTATAAGGGAGAGGATGAGGCCTATGTACGGCTAGGTGTAATTGGTGGGTGATAAAACATGAACACAAAATAACTAGAGGATGTAGAACACCTAGTGATTTGAGAGAAAAATTTTATATCATTTTATTAGTGGTTTTTCCTTTTTTGTGTTTCCTTTTGTTATGTTGTTTCAGAAAAGCATTAGTTTCAGTAAAATTTTCTATTATAATGGTTGTATAAACTTGAATTGGGGAATTAGTATGATTTACTATTCCTTTTTTATCTAACTCATGTGTTAGAAGATTCTAGATCTTATCATAATCTCATCGAATGAGTGATTTCTAACCTTTGAATGTCTAAACTCAATGAGAGATATTTTAGTTCTTATTGTTAGTTTTGAATTTTCATATAAATGTCCATATAATATATGAATAGGTCAGGAAATGGTAGACCACATACTTTATTCAAGTATTGGGTGAATGATTACTATTTTTGAGAAACATGAGTCTCCTTTTACCTACATGTTTAGATTCGAGGGAAATGGACAACCACATTATCTAGGTCCTCTTGTGTCTAACCCAGAGTAAAGAAAAAAATAAATATAAAAAAACACATATTAGAATAATCACTCTAGAAAAAAATAGCTTCACATGTTACATCTTTTGAATTCCACTAGTATTTATGATTTTATTCCCCCTAAATGCTCAACATTTTTCAGTCTCTTAGACTCAGCCTCCATCACATCAACTTCTTCCTTACCATTGCACTCACCCTTCATTACATTGTTATTTTTTTTTGGTTTTTTTATATTTTACTGGGTTGCATTCAATAAACATTATATTGAATTCCATCCCTATGTATCGACCCAAACTCACCACTACACTAGTATTAATTAGGGTTTATATACAACAAATATGACTAGGAATAGTGAAAACCTTGGCCTCATTACTAACTCATGAAGTGTGAGATTCCATGTGTGTCATATAGTCCTACAATCAGAGATCACTTATCTAAATACTATACTGTTAGACTTATTCAATACATTTAAATCATTATAAAAAGATCATGTGACTGCCTAAGGACAATATAGTATGTTCACCAAGCACACACAGTATATCTCTATTATAACTACCTGTCATCCTCGACTCTTTGTTTGAGATTGAAATTGAAAATGTGAGTAGTCCTTTATAAGAATAATTCCATGTGTTATGTGATGGTGCAATTTGATTTGATATACATGATTCAACCTGAATGGGGAATGAATGTCTCTATATTTATTTATGGTTAACTGATGGTGGGGTGTAATAATAATCATTGGAGTAGTTCTGGGATCTTTACTTCCATGACCGTGGGATTGGTTTCGACATGGGTCCCCCATATCCAAAATTCTAGTACATTTGATACTCCCATACACTCATCTGGGTTTCAAGTACTTTATTGAAGTACTTTTAAACCCCCAATCTAGAGCTCCAACGATGTGAAGTTCCCCCACTTGTCTCGTAATCTCTCAAATGATTTTTCCGTAATCAATGCATGGGATAATCTCAACATATTGGATTAGGATACAAATGGTAGTAGTTAATTTTTAAAAATTAAGGTTTATATTGATACATTATTGTTGGAAATAATCCCTCATCAGATGAGTATACGTTAGGGATTTGTGAGATACACATTTTAGTTTATCATGAAAACCTGACTATTTAATGTCTGAGCTGTATATGATTATATGATACTTTTGATTCCTCAGAATCAATTGGGTTTTATTTGATATGTGAGGTTATATATGAACATCAATTTCAGGATTTGTGGACTCTTTTGTGTACTGATCAACTCAAATTTATTGTACAATGTGGTTTTCTAGGATCAAATATTAAATGATTGAGAAAACTTTCCATCTTCAAGTTCTCTAGTATTTGATAATATATGTACTATTATATCATAACATTCATCATGTTACTCTTTATAATCTAGAGCATTGACCTTACTTAGTGTTCTATATTTTCACTTTGTCTTCCTTTAAGTCGTCTCTCATGCCCAGAGTTGTGATTAAATATTCCATTGTCATTTTTTGTAGATTTTTTGACGTCCTAATGTTCATTCTTTAACTATACCCACCAGAATTACTCGTAAAAAACATGTGTTATCGATGAGAAGACACATAGTTTCAATGATTATCAAGGTGGATGTGGAGAAGGCATGGATTGTTTAGTGTTGTTGCCTAGTGATGCCTCTAGACACACAATGAATCATGGAGGCTCATAGTGGAGGTGGTGGACACTTTATAAAATGAGTAATCCAAGATTACATATATTGATGTGGAGTTTCCTAAAATATTAAATTTTAGTGTCTTGGAAGATGGTTTTAATTTTACTTGATTAATCACATATGGTGTTATAGAACTTTTTTCATGCAATGAATTTGTTGGAGTTTAGTTGAATATTTGTATATGTCTTTTATGTATTCAATATTGTATTATATATTTGGGACATATTTTTATTAATGGTTCATATTGGATAAGACCTCATGTATTGTGTAATTTTCCAACTCAATTCTAGTCACTATCCCCGACACTTTTAGAAATGGGCTTGGGCTGGAACCCTAAAGTTATTACCAGTTTGGGTAGGACCTTGATGGGTTTTTTAATGTCTGGGTGTTTTTAAGTTGTGTATTTCCTTGGGATATTATTTTGAGTCTATATTCATTCTAATACTTGTTTAGTTAAAATAACGAAATTATATTGAGGGGATATTGTGGCAGTTAAATTACCATAGGACTACCATAGTTGTGCAAACTAACACATCCTTTCTATAGAAAACTTATAACATGTTACTCAACCAAGATCTAAAATACTTTTTTTAGGGAACAAATAAGATTTTTGCATGCACAAAATAGCTATTTGTTGTGATTTCATGATTTATTTGAGTCTACATATACATATAATATCAAACCCTTTTACGTTCACCCTATAAACTGAAGGGTTTCATCCATTGATATCTAAATTTTATGTTGAGGCATGATTGTGATGATTACATGCCTATATTTGTTTCACACAAAACTAGTAAATGAACAATAAGGACGTTGTTTAGTCTTGGTTGGGAGGTGTTCTCAACTAATTATCAAATGTAGTTTATCTCTTTTTTCACCTTATATTAATCATTCTCAAAGAGAATATGGAAGTCCCTTCTTTGTCTAATGAGACTACCATGTGACCTGTTACACTAAATTAGTTTGATGTGGTGACTTTTGATATTGATAGGGGATCCAAATCCATTATTAATAAGTTTATCATCTTGATTTTTGGTCAAACTTTATCACATAGTATTGATTTTTAACATCTAAAATGTTGATTCGTCTAAATTAATTCCCTACATGGCATCATGAGGCATTAAGGGATTCTAGTTCTTTTCATGAACTCATAATGAGAATTCCCTATAAGGGATATATTTTGGGATCAATTATGGATTGTATTTTTCAATGAATGATGTTGAACCTTTCATTATGTGTTGATTATGTTCTTTAAGGTCTCATTGAAACATTAGGTGTTTCAAGGTTTTTTTAAATATGTTATGTGGAATAGTCTATTGAGCTCAGTGGTTTGAGAATAGATTTTAAATTTAGAGGTTTTCATATGTGGTTGTGATTCCATAATGTATGACCAAATTTGGAACCTTGATCCTATTTCGACAATGATTTCTTATACAATTTCATCTCTATTATGGGGGGTAGGTGAGTTTTTCAACGAATTTTAATTGGAGAAGTTCTGATAATGGGTCTATACAATATGTATTTTTGAAGGGGCCAAATACTCCCTTCAGTTAGATGTCATTAATTAATATGATTATTATGTAGAAGGCTGAGTGGTGTGAGAGAATTTAGAGTTAGAAAATTCATGGATAAACTTTACCGAACACCACCTAAGAGTAATACTCATCATATTTTTATTTATTACAATAATAACTATAGGATAGTTTTAGGAATTAATTTTTATGGCCTGATTTCAACATGTCAAATTAGGTTATGATTTATATATTTTTATTCACGTACCCTCTTACTCGTAGACACCATTATATTATTTGCATCATTCATTGTATGTTTGGGAGATGCATTTTAAATGAAACTATGTACCTAGACATTTATCATCTAATGAATTTATACTATTTTTGAATCTTATTCAGTCGCCACTTTGGATAGAGTTATTCAATCATTCCTAGAGGAATATTTCATTTTTGGGATCCCTCATGTTAGATTAGTTGTACTAGTACCCAACTCACACGTGGATTTATTATCTATTTAATAATTCACTAGTTAATAGGATCTAGATTAAGCGGGTGATACATTTCATCATTATTGGGTGAGACCGCTCCATTGGAGGTGATTAATCCCTACCCAATAGACATTAATATTGAAAAATGAGTGTTTTTTATTTGGGATTGGTACGCTATATGTTTTATTTTGTATTCACCATTCATACATTTATAGAATTTTAAATATACTTTAATGATAACCCCATTGTTTAACCTTGTTGAAAAAATTATATATGAATTATCATTCTTTTTGATTATGTTGATCAGATTTTACAAAGTGGGATGGCGATCCCCATGTAGTGGTGGTTCATTGGATAGATTGAGTCTTTCATTATACCAACTAATGAAGGATTTAATAAGGTTTTTAAAGGATTGTTTGTATCCTTAACATGATATTTTTTATGTTTTATTAAACTCTCAAGGAGTGTAACATGAATTCATGGGCTAAGTTTGTTCATAGTGATGTTGAACTAGTGGTAGTTGAAGGGATAAAGGTATCATAGTAGGGACCTGGTGATAAATTATTATATATGATGAATCTATGTCTGGTTGTTGGAAGATGAATTTGAGTAGATTATTTTGGAGTTGTTTTGTTTAGTGTAGAAAGGTTTCCATTTGCACACCTTAAAACCATGATGATGGCCCTTCACTTTTACATTGTTCGAGCGAGGTTCATAGTGTAAAAGTCATCTTAGTATTCTAGTGGTACTGAAAATTCTCACTTAATGTTTCAAAATATATTTATTGAAATTGATGACCATGATAAAAACATTCCCTGGTGGAAATTATGTCTACCTCTATTGTTTATTCATAGTTTTCTGATGTAAATCTTGAGTGGGGACCATCCTTGAAGATCCCAAACCATAGTGTGTTGCATTTGGATGATTTATTTGGTGTACCCATCCTATAGAAACTAAATCTATACTTTGTAATAGATGTATAATTATCAACATATTATTCATCACAGTCACTTAAGTAGGTGTTATATTGAGTTATGGAGAAAACATTGTAGGGACATCTAATCTATCATGATTATTTTCATGTGTCTATTTTGGACTGGGACACATGAAAGGAAATAATGTGAATTTGAATGGTTGAGAGATATTTATATTTTTCCAATGTTTATTACCAAAATATTTTATGAAACACAAATGAAAACACAAACATTATATCCTCAATATAGTTTGTTAGACTTTAAATATATATTAGTGTAGACAATGGTTTTCTACAGTTGTTTATGAAGAGGTTTGGGAGTAAGGTTTTTCTTTCTCTTGTTGTATTATCTAGTGAAAATGGTGTCGTTTACCACATGGGTATAAGATAATGTAGAAAAAAACATGATTCTAGGAATTCTTTCAAAACTTGTTGGGTTTTAGTGATGGATTCTTTATGAAACACTCATTATTATACTATGGTGTAGATTGGTTTCTCTCATCTGATGACCATATAGAATATACATTAAATGTTGAGTGTAGAGAAATACAACTAGTTGTAAACTTGATGTTGGTACATTTATTAGGATGTGTATTGATTGATCATGGTATCATTTTATCCAATTTGGTGAATGATTTTTTAATAAGAATAGATTATGGGTGTTGAGTCAGGGAAACAATCACTTACTGCTGATGCGTCTATCCATTTAGATCATTTTGTAAGGGAGACTACAACATGTATCATCATTAATGAAGGGTTTTATTTATTTCCATTATAGTTTTTTGTTCAATTCTCTTCGAGTTCATACCATTAGAAATGATGGAATTTCATTCAATGGTGGGGTGCCTCTACTTATGAATTCTTTTATTGATTTTTTTAGATGGACCTTAATTTTTATTCCTTTTCATTGATGAAATTTTGTAAGCTGAGTATGATATAGTAACTCGAGGTTTTATTATATTATTCTTAGATCAATTTTATGTTTTAAATGTCTCCAGACCTCCATAGTTGTAAAATGATAATTTAACCCTAAAAGGTGACATCAAAAAAATTATGAAGGTTATTTCAGTTACAAATCATGATTCTTACCCCTAAATAAAATATTATTTTTAGTTCTAACGTGAGTATTTTTTATGAGAGTGTTATATCTATTATATGGAGTGTCTTATAGGGAAAAATATTATTTAAGTTATATATGGAATGTATTTTACCATAGTTCTTAAATAATTGTGGTTTCTAATAATTTTCATTGATATTAATGGTCATGAGTGGATAAATTAAAAATATAATAATTCAATTTATTTTATTTTAAATAGAGAAACCCCTAAATTTCATAATTTATAATTATTATTAAATCATCCACGGTTAGTCCTTCTATGAAATCATTATCTTTATAGCTAAATGATGAGGAAATAGAGTTGAGGCTTTGTGGTGATGATCCATTGGAGGAGGGAGATAATATATATTGTGAAATCCGTGAAAAAACCATGGCTGTATAGAGGAATCATTATCTTTAGGTATTGTACAGACATGTAATCTTATTATTTTTTGTTTATATTTTTTTTATGGATAGTTTATGCTAGAACTATTGGTTAGATCATTGTTTCATCAGGTTCCTCTACTGTTTATGAGAGTTGACCATGTGGGTATCCTTTTAAATCAAATTTTTTCTTTTTTTTCATTTATCCCATCATTATTTACATTTCCATCATTATCCCTTGATTTTTTTTCTTGGTTTACAACCATTTCTACAAACTGATTTTACTGAAAATTTGTAATCAGTTATATACATTGATGATTTTAATTCAACATAGAGGATTATAGAATGGTATTGGGGTATTCAGTGATAAAATATTATTGTATGATGATAATATATCATTGATGGAATTTGATATAAAGGTTAAATTTGAACAACTGAGTAGATTAATGTTTGGTTGATCAGAACTAATGAAAATTTAAGGGAATGAAATTATCTAAGGAAGGGTGGACAAGATCATGGATCTGAAATGTAATCAACCTCAAACAATCTATTTTGAGATAATTTTAGTATTATTTATCCAAAATTTAGTATACATGATAATTATTTGTATGAAATAATGTTTCTATGAAAATATTTGATTTTACTATGTGTGATTTGGAAGAGCACACGTTGTGTACTCTAGGTGCTTTGATGATTATAATTCAGGCATGAAAAAATATCCTAGACCGTGTACCCTATCCCAAAAATTGTGTGAACATATTATAAATTTCTATAATTTATAGGATTTACATTATGAGTTACATGATTGGATTTATAGGCCATGTGCATCATAACCACACATCATGTGTTGACAATAGGATACAACTTGAGATGTGTGTGACAAAAATTGTTCTCCATCTAATCCAAAATTTTATGTACACCTCGACAAATTCAAGAAAGTTATACATATATATTCTAAGTAAGGTGATATTTCATGGTAAGGTGATAGATTGAGGACCATATTATGTTTACCCCCGGCACACACTGACATCCTCTATATGAACTATCTATTGGCTTCGACTATTCACTCAATCTTGAATTTAGGAATGTGAATAGTCCATTATGAGTATAATTCCTTGTATAACATGATGTTTTACTTTATTTGAAATCATAGATATATATAAATTTTGTGTTAGTGGGATTCTTTGATTAATGATGGTTATTCAATAGAGGGTTTACATCTGGATCATCACAGTAGTGATAGGGTAATTAGTACACTTATAGCGGGCCTGGCCAGGGAATGAGCCCCCATATCCTTTATTTTGGTAGAGTAAGTACTCTATCCACACTCATTAGTGCCAAGATTTTATTATCTAGAGAGTTGGTAATCTCCCATATGGATTTTTGATGCGGTGCAGGTCCCCACTAGGGTTGGAACTCCTTCTATTGAGTTATCCCCCATCGAGGCATGGGATCCCCACTATAGATATGTTGAGGGTACATAGGTACATAGAATAGTTTATTAATGGTGGTTCAGTATTTATATCCAATAGTTTGTTTTTCTCCTTCATCAGATGGGAATTATTCATCGATGTGTGGGCTCACTATTATTGTTTTTGATAGTGTTGTTAGTGTTTCAAGTCCATTCAATATCGACTTCTATGAAAATTTCCATTCATATTCACCTTTTGGATTTTCAATGTGTTGTGATGTTGCTCAAAGTTATCAAATTTTAGATTTTTCAGCTATTTTATGTTTTAGAACATCAAGTCACTCATGAAATATTGATTTTGAGGAATGGATATGAGAAATCTAGTACTACTCTATATTCCAGATACTTATCGTTTTTTAGAAAATTTGGAATACTCTTTCTTGAATTTTTTCTAGAAAATTTTCAGTATTTGGAGATTTTAGATAACTTAGTGTTTTTCCACTTTATCATCCACCTAGGAGCCTCTTATTTCAATAGTTTAGTTGACCTATACCTTTTTACTTTTAGTATATTTTTTTGGGTAACCTACGAAATATTTCTATAGACACTCATGCATGTTCCATAAGTGAAAACATGTCGTTATAATATGAATTATTCTCATGGATAAAGATATTATAGGTGTAAATGAATATGGTGTGTCATTTTTTGTATGGAACACCCTTTAATTCATCGTGACACATTATAGATCATGGTGGATTATGATAGAGATTATAGACACTATATTAAGTCAATGATCGTTGAGTTTATATATCCAAGAGGATCTTCCTTTATTTAGTTTGTTTAGATGATGAAAAATTTTATTTAGTTTACCTTTTTTATCTTTTGATATGTTTTAATACTTCTTCTACTTTGAATTTCATCATATATAGTTTAGTTGAGTTCTTATATATGTTCTGTTTGTATCTGAGATCATTATATTACTTATAGATTTGTTTTTATTATAATTATTTTATAGTATAAACCCTCTCATATTTTATATTTTCTTACGTGTGGATTTTCACTAGCCCTGACCTTTTGGAAGTGAGATTTGGGTGGCACTATCTTCAAACTAGTTGCTTGGACAGAGGTCCAATAGGTCAGGTTGTATCATTAATAAAAAAATTCTTTATTTCACCTCATCAACACCAAGGAAATATTTTTTATACATTGATAACAAATCATAAAAAATATATAAAGGATATATATACTTATTTCTATAATCCTCTCAAATATGTATTAGAATGTGTCCATTATACACCTATGAATGTTCTAAGATCTGTATATACACTAAAAAGAGTCCTTATTTAATAAAATTGTCCAAATATTCATGTGAATGTAGTCATATCCTGATCATCTTGAGTAATTCATTTATATTCTTATCTTTAATATCTTTAAAAAATAAAAATAATGTAGGGATATAAATTTTTTATATAATTTTATCAATAAAACTAGAGTAAATGATCATTCCTAGAAGCATAATTCAACTTCTTATAGTGAATTCAACCCCCAATCTTATCAGAAAATATTTTATAATAAAATATTTCTTTAATTTTTTTATTACAATGATCCATATATTCTTTATTTCAATATTAATTAGGATCACCTAAGAACTATCTAATATAGAGGGTACACTTCCCACCTCAAATAATTTAATTACTCTAACATTATTTACTTACATTAGATTATGACTAAATTGACTTTTACATTTTTTATAATTTGTTATCATAGTGTTCCATAATATTCTTTTACATGTAAACCTCTATATGGATTCCCATAATGATAATAGAAGTTGAATATAATATTGATATTGATGTCCCTATATGGTCTAATTTTGATGATGTTGTATTTTTTCAATATATTATTAATATTATTAAAAAGGAAACTCAATGTATGTTGTAGTATTGGTTGACAGAGGAATAATCCACTCTATAAAAAATAGTAAAGTTATATCCTTTGGAATACCTAACCATATAAATTCAATGCTGCAACTATTAAATCTTATGATTGCTGATATATTTTTTAATGATTTATGAAAAGTGATAATGTATGTTGGATACACATATACAAAATTTTCTTTCTGTGTTGAATGATGATTATGTAAATTGATGTTGAATAACTTATAATTTTTTTTGATTCCACAAGTTCCTAAAATAATTTAGATATTTTAAGAAGTGTTATATAGAATTTTGGACAAACCACATAGGTTTAATTGAACACAAATATTTTTTATTTTTAGTGATAAATATAACATGGATGAATAATAGAGTGATTGACTATGTTGATGGAATATTTCGGTAGAATTAATATTTAGATATAGCCAGAATTGATTATGTAAATCCTAAAAAATATATTGGAAATATGACAAAGTGGTTTGGAATTATTTTAATCATTACCATATTTACTTTAATCTACATTAATGTGATTTAAGGAGATTAATATGGACCTAAATTTATTTAAAGATCTTCTAAACTGATTAGATGAAATAATGATATTCTATATTAAGGATGGAGAATTTCAAAATCCAGAGATGTTTATAATATTTATTTTTATACTCTATAAGTTTCACCTTATAATTCATAATGTTTAATTATATGTGAACAATGGAAAAGAAAATGTATATATGGTTCATTTATAAACTTCTTAATATTAAGTCGAGGCTTCAAAAGGTTGCGTTAGAAATTGAAAAATTGTTATGTATAAACATTGTAATATAAATTCATGGATTTTTTAATATTATAAATTGATTGTTGTAAGGATTTTTTGACAATACATGAAGAAATTAGTAAAGGAAGTAACATGATAATGTTTTATTCAATACATTTTAAAGACTATAATGAACTTCATAAGGTTCATTATAGATACAAATAAATCTTCTTGATGTTGGATTCCAATATTTTTATGGTACCTACATTTTATTAAAAATGATTAGAGAAATTTATATATGTTATGAAAATAATATGATTTATTTTTGTAATGTTAATGATCGAATGGTTTACTGGGGGCATTACAAGGTTCAATATTCTATGAAATTTTTGAATATAGATATTTTAAAAATATTAAATATTTGAAAGAGTGAAAATAAAACTAATGATTCTTGGGTAGATAAATATTAATTCAGACATCATAAAGAGATTTTGATTTATCAGAATATATGTGAACAAATAATCATGAGTATAGATAAGAAGTTCAATGTAGGAAGAAAATTGAAATAATATTAAAATATTAAATGGTGAAATTCTACAATATATGATTCTAAAAATCAAATTTGATAATGGATTAATTATTCTATCAAGTGTTTTAAATATAAAAAATGAACTTGTAAATAAAGATGTATAAAATGGAAGAGGATCATAAAAATGTTATATAGATGATAATGCTGAGTTACTATCTAATAACTAGGGATTCAACTAGAATAATGTATTATAATTTTAAATGAACTCTTATTTTGTATGAAATAAACACAATAAAATTATTTTTATATTGTATCATTTTAATATAGAAATAAGATTGATTATTTTTAGAGTCTTGTGGAAATTTTTTTAGAAGAATATTCTCAATAATTCTCATTGAATTTACATAAGGATTATTAAGAATGTTATCAGGAGGAAAAAATAAAATAATGGTATTATTGGAAATATACTAGTTATAAATAGGTTATGAAAAGAAATAATAACTATGACCATGGGGACAAACCCATGTGAAAAAATTATGGAAAAAATAGAGATCATTGTGTAAATATTGTAAAATATTTTCAATATTAAAAAAATAGAAAAAAATCTATAATATTAGAATATAAAATCCATGAAAAAATAAATAGAAATAAAAATGAGAATAGGAACTCTTGAGATAACTTGTAGATTTCTCTAATACAAGAAGGTGGGAGAACCTAATACTCTGATTAATAAAAAGTGAAATTCTATATATTGATAGAAAAAAGTTGTTTTTAACCAATTGAGGTTGATCACAACTATTTAGTAAATTAAAATGTAGTATTATAAGAAGTACTTTGAAAATTCTTATTGAAGGTATCCAAAATAATTATTGAGAATTCTAGACATACAACAACTTTTGTATAATTTTTATTATATTCAAAGACCATCGATTTTGAGTCAATAAAATCTAGTTAAAATTTTATAAAATAATCTATAGATAATTTCTATTTAACCGATACTGAGTTATGTGCTAATATTCTTCAATATCAATAATAATTATAATAATATATTAGTATTGAGTTCAATTTACGTTGATATGGTGACATCATATATAGATTAATTATCAACAAAAAACTATTGTAGGATTTTTTATTTTTATGTTTGAAGTACTGAATCAAGTGGGAATACTGGATATATATGGACTCTTAAATACCCAAAAGCTTATTTTTGTATGTAAACACTACAACTTGAATATTATTTAATTTTACATGGACTAAAACGAATTTATTCATGATTGTAATTAAATGTTAAATTAAAAAATTATAGAAATTATATTTTTGGAAAAGGATTTCATATTGGGATTATTCATTTTAATTATTTTTGACTGTGTATACCTTGGGATTTTTCTCAATTTGATTATTTTTATGTGAAATGTTGAAAATCATTTTTTTAACAAAATGGTACATTTATATAAGAATGATCAAGAATTTTATAATATTATTTAATTAATGATGTTGTATGAAGTAAATATATATATTTAATAAAATATGATGATTTTAGAAAACCTATGATTAACATTTTAATGATATTAGTAATATTTTACAATAAAAATAGATTTGGAATCTTATTTTAATTAAATTAAATTTTGGAATAAACAATTTATTTCTTTGAATAGAACATAAAAATTATTTTGATTATCATAAATAAATTTACATCATTAAAACTAAATTAAGTCTTTTTTTACTCTACAAATGAATTTTCATATTAAAAATACACTTTTTATATATGGAGGTTTCTACACATTACATGTACTAAAAGTAAAATTATATTTTTTATAAAAAAAATTAAATTAAATATAATATAATGACTTCCATAATCTTAATCATAATTTTCAAATTTTTTATATATGAAATTTCGTTTGATGGCATAAAATGAAGTGATTATGGTATATATTTGGTGGCACTATAAAATTGTTATCTTTCAATGAATATCAATTTATTAAAGATAGTTTATTTTTTAATGGATATATTTTGAATTTTTAAATCTAATATGATGATTAGATCTATATAGAAATAAATTAAAACAATTTTTTATTTATTATTAATTTTAAATAATATTATAAAAAAATAAAAAACTATAATGGTTTCTTTTTAAAAAAATATTTTTTCTACACATAATGTGTTTTAATTTAAAATTCTATTTTTTCATAAGTATATATATAAAAGAACAAAATTTTGAAATAGAGGACCGAAATTTGGATTCAACATTTCAAAATTTGGTAATAAGTATCATTATTTAGAGATAAAATAATAATAATGTTTAACACTTAAATAAAATTAATATGCTTAGAAATGGAAAATTTAATGTGGTACCAATATTTGTATATAAATTTGACACATAGACCTTATAGAATACATTTTCTATGTTGGTAATACTTATATACATGTCTCTAAAACATTTCCCCACCTAACTCACCAAAATAATCAAAAAACCAAACTCCGATGTGATGTCATTCTTACCTCTTATCTAACAATAGTTTCCATTTAAAATGTATTTTTTTCACAAATAAAAATATCTCAACACCACCCAATATCTCCTCACTCTCAGCATAAAATTCATTGGTCATAATTTTCCCCTCACTCTTCCTCATTAAATCCATCATAATGAGATACTATGGTTTTATATATTCCTCCCATGGTTTAAATGATACTTAAAAAGGTAAGGATTCTAAATCCTTATCTTTCCATTATAATTGAAATTATTTTGGTATAATACCATTTATACATATTTACATAAATTAATTTTATGGGATTATCCCTAATTTTTTATTTTATTAATGATATTCCACTTATTCTATTTCATTGTATCATGTTTCATATAGTGATATTATGCTCTCATAAGGGTTATAATTCCACCCATTCAACTTTTAATTACAAAACATTATTGTAATTTCATCATGTTTGTAATTATATATAATTACCCCCCACTAGATAAATTGAAAATTTGTTTTACTCTCATTAATTCCATTTCCTAATATGTAAAACATTCAAAACATCATAAAATTGTTAATGTAAAGAGTGTGTGATTTTACTAGAAATGAAAACCCTATATGGGTACTTGAAATTGGAATCTATTGTGGTACATATGTTCCTAAGTTTAATCACCACAAAAAAGTCTAGTTGACCATAAACTAAATCATCACTCCAGTGCATGATGAGTGGGATTAAAAATACCTAACTAGCTACAAACCCCATGGGGATATACTCTCAATAATTCTTATTCCCTTTACAAACCATAATGAAATATTTTCCTACCATTGGTATGGTCTCCTTTATGTATAAATTCTTAAACTCAATTACTATATTCTATTGATAAACCAACACCTTGAATGTACCCTTCAACATTGCCTTATCTTTATTATATTGATAAGGGCAGTATCTTTTATATTGTGAAGTCTCCATCATTTCAATATTATAGAGATATATACACTTCCAAATTTTAATTCACCCTTTATTCCCTATATGAGCTCTTATCTTATAACAAAAAAATTTCATTGGAAGCTTGGTTTTATCCTTGTACCAATTTAATATCAAATATTACTTCATTAGACCAAAATCCATGTAAAGGGAGATAATCATTTCTCAAAATCAAATAAAATTTCACTAAAGGATGAAAATAATATTTTCATAGGGATCATTCATAACAAATAAAACATTAAATTATCAACTAATGATGGTGGGATAATATACCCTAATCATCATGATTCACTTTAACTATTATCATTGAAAAAGATTTTCATTTTTACTCTGTCTTTAGAGGTTTTTTGGTTTCTCATCATCATTAGATTTTTGGATTGTGGAATTTGATTATATAATTCTAAAACACCTTTCACTTTAACCACTGGAGTGTGCTTAGTGAATTCTATTAATATCACCCTCTATTAATTTAATAGTATTACCTCTTCAAATTACTTCTACATTATTTTCTCAATGTCCAAGGCTCCCAAACTTCTAAAACCTACTCGTTCCACTTAAAAATTCACTTAATATCTTCATCTAGGATTTTTGGGAAGTAGCTGACTGAATTTGCCTTCCACCATGTCAATTATTTGACTTCTCATGAGACTTGAACTTCTTTTTATTATCAGGACCACTGAAATTTCCAAAATATCCAATCATCATTTTTACCTTCACAACATGTCAAATAAATTCTTCTTATCTACTAAAGTCTCCTATAAACAATTCCTTTTGATGACATCATTTTAAGACACCAAAAATAGATAAATTTTTATTTCTAGAGTAATAACTAAACGAGAAGTGTGAAATTCTAGTCTTTTAGAATTATCTTCATAAGTATCAATAGATACACCATCCTTCTATTTGAGATTGAGAAATTACTTCGTCGTCCTTTTTCATATAATATAATGGATGTAATTACTAAAATTTATCCTCTTAAAATCATCCCATTATAGGGAGTCAATTACATATTCTTTATTAGTATTTTTAATAAGGTTCTTTCCTTGATCTTCTTCACCTTCCAAACGATAGGAAACCAAAAAGGATTTTTCATGCTACGAACACTAGATAATAGAAAATATATTTTTAGGGATACTAATCCATTTTTCAGTAAATTGTTTGATTATTGCACCCCCTAAAATAGGATGGATGTTGCCTCATAAAGTCCACAATAGGATATTATTCCCTCCTTTTCTCATTTAAACGATCATCAGGATTCATTGGTTTATATAGTTTTCTGAGCATTACAATAATGTTTTGGATTCTATCTCCCAAAAATATTAGTTTCTCGGGAGGACATTCATTTCATTTTACATTTCCTTCAAAATTAATGTGGTTATATCAGGGTCTGGCCATTGACTAAAATAAAAAAGAAGAGTATGAGAATTACTACTTGTATTAAAAACCCATACAATCATCAAAAATAATTTATATTATTTCTATATCATGACATAATATTTTTATTCTATGACACCATAGGCATAACTTATGACATTAATGATCGTTATTTAAATCTTTCTTAATGGTTTTGAAGAAGTTTAAGAATCCCCAAATTAATTCCCATGGGAGTTTCAAACCAGGTGTGTAGTAAGAAATTTTATTTTCATGCACCTGGTGATGATCGATTCCAACTCAATGCATCCTTTTCAAAGTTATAAAACCTAGGTACTTCTGTGTCAAAGTTACATTCACTTATAGTATGAAGATGTGGATGTAATTTCTTAGAGACCAGACACCCTATCCATTACTAGAATTTAAATGTAATTTAATATAATTTGACTCAACCATATAATTATATTTAGAAATAACCCTATACATATACCTATAAATATCCCTAGAGATATCAGTAATGTTTTCTCATCATATTTTACATGGGTTCACTAATCCTTTCTATAATTCCAACTATAAAGACATGAACACCTCATATAAATATTATATCTTAATAAATTAATATTCAATACATAAAATAATGGTCTGTGATAAAATAACTTAGGTTGAGTTCATTTTGAAATATGGAAACCTAAAAAATTATTCATATGTGATTTGTGCCATATCCCTCAATGTTCGTCATAAAGATAACCCTTATAAGACAAACCATACATAATAGCTTTCATTATAATCCAAGGAAAGTAAACATAAGAAATGGTGGGCTAATATTCTCATTAAAAGAAAATAATGGAGCTATTAACATATAATGGGAATAAAGGTATGAGAATATGAGAATGACATTTGAATACCACACCCTGCATATCAAAAACATAAGACACGGTTCATGTAATAAGGCTTTATGATTTATTAGACATGAATAATAAATAAATCAAAAAATATGATCTTTGAGATCATAACATTGGAATAAGACCTATATTTTTGGAATATCTATATGAATATAAAAAATATTTTATTTTCAAGGCTAATTGACAAAAAATATCATAAATGATGGGTTTACTCGCCCAACCATCATGGTAGTCAAAGCTCACTCCAAAGATTATCATAGAGAAAAATGTACCTTGTTGAACTAGATTCACAACCAATTCTAGTCATTTTTATCTCATGATATACCAATATTTTCCCAATTCATAGGAGGGTTACATAGTTCCCACTATTCATTGGTTATAATGTGACTAGAATCCATGGATATAACATAATCATAATCACATAATAAAAAAAAATTTAGAAAGGTGTTCCACAAGATTATAAAAAACACAACATATTGGCGCCCAAGAAAAGAAATGAGTTTCACAAACATTACATCATAAGAAAACCTATTGAAAATAAATAATTTTCATAATCATTTCATTATAGAATGACCAATAAGAAAAGAATTTGGTTTCATAAACATTATATGATGTTATAATCTATGGAATAGAAAGAAGTATTATAAAAATATTTTTATCATAAACATAAAATATTCAGAGAAATAATAATAGTGGTGTCCTTAGAATATATCACCAATAAAGAATAGATGACATCAAAGGTTGAAATTTTAGATGTAAAATTATTTTTAATGATCACATGGAATATTTATTAATGAAAATAGATTTTCAACATTGAAAACTATTTTTAAAACATAAAACCTTTTCAAAAACAACTTCATTAAAAATAACATTTTAAACTTATAAAGGAATATTTAAAGATCATTTAAAACATGTCATGATTAATATATCCTTTCCAATTTCAAATTCATTTCTTAAAAAAACATAAAACATTTTTGAAATAATTTTAAATTATTATAACATTTGAAAATATATAATGGATTCTTTAAAAAATTATTAAAAATATTTATTTTAAAATTTATCCCTTTCACATTAAAGAAAAATTAAAAAAAATTCTTTTCCAAATTCTTTTCTATGAAAATGAATTTTTAAAAATTCTAAAAGATGGTTCAGTGAAAGTAATGGTTATTATGGTGGGATATTTTGATCTTGTAAAACACATTAAAACCAATATTTCATTCACATTTTTAGTAAAATACAAATGGTCCTTCTTGGGAAACAACATAATTATTACTTTAAGAAAATTTTTAAAATATGAATCAATGGTAAGAATTAATTTAGAAAATCATTGAGAAACATGAAAACATACTTTGACAACATTTACATGGATGAGAAAGGGTTTTTAACATAAGATAGAAATTTACTCGATTTTATTTAAGAACGTTATTTTGAAATATTGAGTGTATGAAGAGAGTAAAATAAATATAATTTTCTTAACAAATAACCATTAAAAAAATAAATGATTTTCATGAGATACATATCATTATATATCATCATTGGAAGCATGATCATAAATAATCCTAATAAAGGATGAGATTGTTTCATAAAACCCATAAAATATTGGTAACATTGAATTTTAAGACTCATAAATGAGAGATCAAAAAAAGTAAATTTAAATATCTATAATTTTTAAATTAATAATAAAATAATTTATTCATGTTAATTAGATACATCACATTAAATAAATAATAAGTGGATATTTTATTTATCTCATAATAAATAAAAGTGAGAAAAAATACCTTATTATAATTCTTGACTTCTACTGAACATGTTGAAATCTCTTATATAGTAGATATTTATTTATTATACATATAATACTAAATTATAATTATATATATCATGCCATAAATGATTTAATTCTATAATGTTTTTATATTTACCAATAATTCTGGGATAAAATAGCATTTTGGGAAATTACGTCTTTGTTTTTCATGTATGTTTTGATTTTTTATTTTGTATCCTTTTTCTTTGATCATGGCCCCATAAATAACATTATTTTAACTAAGATACAAATACCAATTATATTCATTATTTATTAATTTATATTAATCCATAATTTTTTGAAATAGAAAGTGAAATACACTATTCATAGAGATAGTAGGATGTATCTATTAATTAAAGATGTTCCTATTTTCTTGAAGGATTAAATGAAAGAATGGGAAATATATTATTTCCATAACTAAATTATTTTTATTTAAAATATAATATATATGTTTTTAAACCTATAATTTTATCCTTCTTTTTAAATTGAAAAAGAATAGCGATTCACATCACTTCGTGAGGTCGTAGTCCACCGTACACCCGAAAGACCTTATCGTATTCCCATAGAATGGAAAATAAGAAGGTGTATGTCATATCATGATTAATGAATAATATTAATATCATAATAACCCATATATATATATATATATATAATTCTATAATTATATCCATCTATAATAGGTGGTGGTGGAAAATAAATAACATCTGTTCACGAGGTGGTAATTCTCTATACACATGAATGATGAATTTATGAAACATTAGATGTCATAGGATATTAATATAGATAATACCATTATCATAAGAAAATACATGTATATAGAATATATGTAGCATATTATATCATCACAATTTAGTAATAAATGAAGTAGGAGGAGGATGAAATAAAATAAAATGATCGGTTTGGGACATTACCTCTTCTCTAGAAAACTTCTTTTTGTTTGGACCAAAACATTAATAGGTTATATTTATGACAATATGAGGCTTATAATATTAGATTATGGATGTAATTAATTTATTTTGTTATTTATTTTTATGACTATGGGTGTTTTATGTGACAATATGATATGAGAGGGGTGTCTTTTTATATGTTTGGAAAATGGAGAACTTGTAATTTTTTAATACAAAATGATGTACCAATATTTTTCACATGTAAAAATAATTTTAAATATGTCATGATCAAAACTAGAGGACATAAAGTCCAAATATGGACATAAAAAAGGGTATTTAACATCATTTTGGGTCATTTTTAAACATTATATCTTTTGTTTAACACCTATTAAGTTCGTTTTTATCTTAACCATGGTAAATAATTTTTACTATTTTACCATTTCATTATAGTCAAAAATTATGTTGAAATTATTATATAATATAAATTATGATGATTAAAAATATAAAATCCTTTCTTCCAAATTATATTCACAAATTAGAAAATTTTAATTTCACCATAATCTCACAAAAGTGATGAGAAAGATTATTTTCAATCAAAAAATGTTCAAAATTTTAACAAGTTTTTATATCAAAATTCAATACCATAATTGAATTAAAATATTTCAAATTGAACTATTTTTAATTTTAAATCCATATTGAAACAATTATTATTTCTTTATTATCATTTAAAAAATTAAATTTCTAAATAAAAACCAGTATTTTTCACTAATCACTAAACAAATTTATCCTTTTAGAAAATTAACAATAATTAAATCCAACATATTTTTAACATGTATATTTAAAAAAAATTATTTATTCAAATAAATTTCATAAAAGGGGTAAAAAAAATTTATATTTGTTCATAAAATTCAATAAAAATGTTTTTAGAGAAAATAGTGTTTTCAAAACATATAAATGCATTTTTAGAAAATAAGTAAATTTTTTATAAACATTTTTTCTTTATGTAAAACCACTATAATTCATATTTAAAATATATTATTACTATTTATATTTGTAAATTTAATGGCTATTTTAAAATGATTTTTTTAAAATAAAAATATTAATAATATGTGGTGGTTTGTTATAACTAAGTGTCATGTGTAACACAAAATAAACTCATTGTTTTATATGACACAAGCTTAACTCGGTGTTGTATGTGACGAAAAATATAAATAAGATTAAATTTATTTGAAAAAAATTATTTCTCTAAATCTAAGGGTGTTACATTTTCAATGGTTTTAAAAAGAAATAAAAATTAATAAAAAATTTATTTTAAATGTTTCATTTCTATGATTCATATACTCTTTAAAATAATAAATTTTCCTACAAAATATAATTTTTGGATGGTCATCTCTCATCTCATGGAAAATAACAATCTTTCAAAACGTTCACTTTCTTGCGATCATTGGAAATTATATCTCCATTAAATTTCTTATTAAATTTATCATTTATATGCTTATTTAATAAACTATATACCATTACTACAAATTGTGTTTTAATATTAAGTGTATTTGATTGACAAGGGAATTATTGATAATCAATATTATTTACCTGATACAATAAAAAATGATGAGGCATATTTTTCATGAATTAAATTAATTATTTGTTATATGAGGAATGTATTAGACATATAGTGATGACTGGGGAAATAATTATATATCGCCTTGATACATAGATAGTTCTCATGATGAAAATAAGTTCTCAAAATTAAATGGGTCTTTAACCAATGTTTTAAACATTCTAAGTATAAGGTCTTAATGGAAGTGATATCATGGTGTATAAAATCATGATGTCTAATAGTATGAACTTAAATAATTGAGAATTAAGTTCTTATTATCCATGATATTGAATCATTTATATTATCCATTGATTATTTTTTACTCATATTATAGATTAAATTGAATGTGTTTTCAGTTATTTACATTTTATATTGATTATTCCTATTTACTAATGATAGATTCTGTTATAGTTAATATTTACTAAGAATTTGAGATCACCCATATTGTATTTCCAATATTCATGTTAGGAATGTTAAATATTTATATTCTTTTTAAGGATTCAGTATGATTACTTGTTCTGTGTTTTATATTTAATTTTCAATGTAAAATGGGAAGAATGTATGTATTTGGTTCTTCAAGGATTCAAAACTATTAAGTCCTTTGGAATGTGATCTATAATATATTATTCCAATGTAATATTTTATACAACAACTCTAGGATATTGGAGTTGGGATTACAATAATTTAATATTTCAAGAGTTATTATATGCACAAAATAAATGAAAATAGGTAAATCAATCAAAACAAGTCTCTTAGAAAGATGTTTGAGATAAGAAACCATTTTAATTTGGGTAATCCATGAATAAAAATACATTGAATGAATAAATATAGTAGGATTATATAAAACACATAATTTAAATGATTGAATATGTTAAAACACATTAATTAAGAATTTTTAACAGCATATAAAATATATCATGGTTCATAATATGAATTATTTCTCAATGAATTTAAATTCAGGCCATAAATACTGTTGAAAGTTTTATAACATTTTAGTCAATATATCATGAAAGAGAGATATATAATGTAAAATTAACAATCATTTCAAAATATTTACTCATCATATAATATCTCAATAGTTATTGTATACACCTTATAACATGATATAGGTTCATAACATGAATCATATATCAACAAAAAAATGAGATGATTAACCCTAATAAGAATCTTATCGTCGAATTAATAATTTTTTCAATTATTTTCCTATGTGTAAAAAATGTAAATCCAAATAAACAAGTAGAAATAAAACACTGAATAGACATAGTTTATTCACACACAAACATAGAATAATATAGTTAATAAAGTAGTAGTATAACTTAGTGAATATAAATTGAGTAATGAAACCCCTTACCACTTCGGTAACTTTAAAATCAAACCCCCATGTATGAAGTGACATGAATTGTTACAGAAAAACAATTAATTATGAATTATTAAAAATATAACATGAAAAAACTCATTATGTACACCATATAAAAAATTTATTTGTATAACATTAAAATATTCCTCAGTGAAGGGAAATAAAGACAAAATACCATACCTTAAGTCTGGAATTTATATATATACCATTAAATAATATATAATAAACATATATCCATTTTTAATGTTTTTTTAATAAACATTTACTATTTTTTAACATTATATTTCAACCATGTGTTTTATTTATTTCGGTGACATATGTAATTACTTAATTAGTTATGTAGAAGTTCGTAGTTTAAGGTCATTTGGTTCATAATTTCAAAACACTTTAGTTATATTGACTATAGTAAAAATGGTCATTGTTATATCATATCCATAATAATTATCATGAAATAATTATCACTTATAAATATTATTTATACTTTTAGAACTAAATATGTAAGAAGACTACAAAAAATGAATTTCCTTACAATCATAGAGATGGTAAGTCATAAATAATCATGAGTAATGTTTCCAATTTTCAAAAAACATGAGGAAAAGAATATAAGTATATTTTTATCATTAGATATTGATTAATATATCATAAATATAATATAATATATTTAAATAAACACATATATACCATCCATGTGAGGTAGTGATGAATAATGAATCACATCACTTTGTAAATGTGGATATCTACATATACGCTCCAATGATGTTATAATTTTTCAAATGATAGAATAGTAAGAAAAAATATGGAATAGTATGTTACATAAATTTTAAATATTTCATGAATATTATATATATGTATATATATATATATACTTGAATCCACTTTAATAACCAACTATGAAAAGAAGAGTTAAAAATGAATTATATTAGTTCGTGCTGCAGAAAATTATGAAAGAGGTGGATTAATGTTATAAAGAAAAATAACAATATATAAGAACATGGGATATAATTCTGAGATTACATCACAATGGTAAGTTATTTTTTGAAGGAATTATAAGAATAAATATACTTGAAGCACTCGGTTAAAGAAAATACATCTTATTCAGAAAACACCCTTTTCTCTACAACTTATACCTGCAATAGTTGGTATTATGCCAAAAATAATACCTTTAGGAAGTCAGATGGTATTTAAGTAGGTATTCTCCTGACCAAATGGATATCAATGTGTACAGAGGAGAGGATTGGTGTTATCTTTTTTAACAAAGGTGGGGGTCACTCTTCTAATTTTTTAAAATAGTAAAATATTATAACATTATATTTATAGACTTGTAGTTTGAAATTTTCTTAATTTCAATGTCATAATGATATTGGATTGAGATAAATTCATCCAATTAGGTTTATACATATTTTTAGGTAATTTTGACAATCATTAATTTATTTTAACCATTTTTAACAATTTTTTTCCTTAATCGAACTAATTCATTTTTCAATAATTAAGGTTTATAAATTTACTTTTAAAGAAATATTTGTTTCAAAAATGAACCATGGATGACATTATATACCATTTCATATTCCACTTGTCCTCTAAAAAGTTTTAATTTCTTTTTAAATGATTTTATAAAATATTATATAACATATAATATCATTAATGTTATTTTAATAACTATTTAAATATTTAACATTAGAAACATCAATACATGTATTTACTTTGAATATAAATTATTTAACCAAAAATTTTATATTAATATTAACCATAAAATTAATTTTACACCTTATTTCATTCAAAATATTTTATTTTTAATTTTATTCAAATCATTTACTTTAATTTTGTAATTCTTACATTAGCACAATCTTAGCAATGAATAATCATTGAAGGAAATTATAAAATTAGTAAAAATTAAAATAAATAACTATCATAAAAATATGTAAATTATTCTAAAAAAACTTTCATATTCATTCAAAACATATTTTTATCACTATGGGAACATATAATATACATTTAAAAGAAATATATTCACATTTTTTCATTACTTAAAATAATATATATGTCATTTCCATATAAAAATGGCACAAAATATCATTAAAATCGCATAATTGTCTAGGATGGTGAATCCACACGCATAAAATAGATTAATAAAATGTTTTATAATAATATTTAGGCCTTATCACATTATTCTTGACGTTAATAAACTGATTTACCCTTACCAAGGGGATAATTATTTAAAACAATAACTACACATAATGGTCAAAAATAAAAATGCTTATTTTATGAAAAATAATCATTTGATTCCAAATATGGGATCAATTTTTTAGTATTAAATTTCAATAAGTGTTAGAAATCAATATATATTATTGTGTGTGTGTGAATGTAAAACAATATGAAAAATAGTTTTTAGATAATGTGTTTTAAGTCAAAAATCAATTTATAAAAAAATCAAGTTTATTATTGATTCCCATATAATTAATTATAATATATTTAATTAAAGAATAATTATGATAAATGAAGACAAAATTAAATTCATAATTGGAGTTTTTAATAAAATGAAATTATATTTTTATGAATATCAGTACTTTTCACAATTTACTAAAAAATCATTCTTTTAATAAACATAAAAAAAATATCCCTAAGGTAATTTGGATATTATGAATTAAGAAATGATATTTTTGTTTTCAGATAAATTATCTAAAAGTTTTTTATATGTTTTAAACTACTTTATCACAAAAATAAAGAACATTTTTGAAAAAAGTTACATTTTTGAAGAATTAAATGACTTTTCTGAAAACTAAGTGATTATTTCCTAAAAATTAATCAATAAATATTTATTGAGTAGGGGATTTACACACACACACACACATATATATATATATATATATCATAATTTGGTTATGCTTATTTATATCTTCTAATTAAATGGATAGGTTATATCAGGCAATTTTAAACAATAATAATTTGTGGTTTGGTTTAAGATTGAGTTATGTGTTTTATATGATATCCAAAATACTATTATTTTAAATTATTAGGGTATTAAAAGAATAGTTACACTATTTTTTCGATATGTAGGTCACTCTATATGGGAGAGAGTATTTTTCATAGCTGGGGAAAATAACCTTAATATGGTCACGAAATGATTTCCCTCAACTCTAGAATCATTAACTTTTCCAAGGGGAATATCCCTATATTGAGTATGTTGTTGATGTGGTTCTCATTCCTCGTATTAGTTTCAATCATTCTAAAATGGGATTTTTAACACTTATTTTTGTTACGTGAGAATGAGAATTTTAAAAGGGGAATTACTCAAGAAAAATTGAAGTGAGTAATAACAAGGATCACACACTTCACCTAAGTATTACCATGAATGGCCTAATAAGTGGAATCACACAAGGCTAGTCAATGTGCCAGCATCACCATACAGGTACCACAAGTGCAGTATCATCACTATACAGGCTGATTATGCATTCTAGAGTCACCACATAGGCCCCATAAAGGCATGTCAATGAGAATCGTGTTGGGTAAACCTACATGATGACTGGTGTGGCATACCTATATGAGAAACCACCTTCACCTTGGGTTCCAATAATTCCTATAATTTGGACCGTGAGGATCCTCACTTGTTCGACTAAAAAAACCCAGGGAAGCCTCAAAGATCTATTCTACTAAGTCCTTCGCCCAGGACCTCAGAACCATTCAAGTAGATTTAAAAGCCTCAAAGGAAGAGGAAATTAATATGGTTTGTAAGATTAATATTATATTGATGTTTCCAAAATAATACCACTTATGTTATACACCTTCTTTAATTCAAGAAAACTAAGACGGAGCCCCTTTCTTGAGCCATGAAGCATAGTTCCATTCATCCCAAGAAACTTAAAAGAGACCCTTGGATCCTAGATCAAAGCCACACCCATGTTTTTTCACCCATGTTTCCCATCATATAAGTATCTCTTCATCACACCCAGGTATACCCTGTGAAAAAACCCCCTTTATTTCATTTGGTCTTCACCTTTCTGATCACCCTTCACCATGCCTTGAATTAACCTTTTTGAGATTTATTTATCTCACCTAGCCATTTCTGTGATAGTATCCTTTGGAAACCTTTGTCTTTCCATAAATGAAAGGTAACCCCTTCCCTTATGACTCTCATCCAAGAGAGACAAAATCAAATACACTGCCGAATCCTCCATAGTTTCATGATCATGGTGAAAGACACACTAGCGTGTCTCCCTAGCAGTTGTGCCTTCCTTTAACAAGATTAGTCCCACAATTTTCCTCCCTAGTGAGTAGGGTCCACAATTTGGGTCAAGTTTTACATCCCTTTAGTAATGATGAACTCAAACCTTATGGTAGCCTATGGAACTCCTAGCTCTAGACACAATTCCTAGGTCTGTGTCATTCCCTCAACATCATTGAGACTAGGGACCTCCCATTTTAGATGTTTTGGGGGAAATTTCTTTTCACTTTGATGAGAGTTAATGCATTATGCTCCTCTACTCACTAAAACTGGGAATATTTCATCCCTCCTATAGTAAGCCCTTGGTCTTTCTTATAGGAGTTCACACCACTCATGTCCTCCATCCTCCAGGTTATGAAAATAAAATAGGAGAAGGGAACAGAAACACAATTTCTCCCACCCGTATAGAATTCCTTGTACACCAGTTGACAAATGATATAAGCTAGTTTGTCAGATATCCCACATCCCCTTGTTTATCACACCAAGCATGACTCTCATTATCTTAGTGTTTAGTGATGATCATGACACCTTCACGATTAGATGAATGTCTCGGTAAAGAATCATTCTCTAGATCTTTATCTCACCTTCCTTTAGAGTCCCTCCATAGACATGGGACCTATAAACCTTGCATCAATATCATAGTTTAACATTCTGTATGAGACACCAAAGGGGCCTCTTATTTGGTACAAGACCCAAATGTACCCATTCAAATGTGAATCATATTAGATATAAGTCTGGGAACTGCATCACAATATCCTCAAAGGGACACATTCTTTTGAACAAAAACCTTCATAAGACATCCACAGGTGTGGGTACTTAACAAAATTTAACTACATGGTATTTTATTCCCACCCAAATGGGATACATAGAAAGCCACATTAAAGACCAAACCCATCACCCCAAATCCACCCAAATTCTCTATGGGTCACATTCCTAGTGGGGTCATATCTAACCTAAGAGGATATATAACTTACAGGATCTCTAGGATACATTATCGTACATTCCACAACATCCCTTGGAAAGAAACATTTCACCTAGAGGTCCTTGTCACATGAATTTTACTGCACAGTTTGGTCCTCATAACATTACCTTAAAAGATATGATGTATCCCATTAAGTGGAACTGAACTACATGGGTTATGATTCCATTGAGAACGATATTTAGGAAACACATTTGATTGGTATGATCCCAACATCAACATAACCCCTTTCTATGTGGATCAAGAAAAATTCAAGAGTTCCCCACTGTGTCGCTTAAAAGTGGAAACATAATAATTAACAACATAAAAATACCTAATCTGTTTAAAAAGGGTAACATTGATAGAGAACCTATGATATATATAGATGTCTCCATCAATGTAGTCTGGGGATATATACATATGATAATAAATTTCATACATGCTAAAAATTAATTTTTAATTTAAGTACAACTAGTGACATGTTTTGGATTTAATAAAGGATTCAAGAACATATCATAAATTTGTAAGAGATTCATGGAGTAGGATATAATTCCATAAAATTGTGGGATGATCCTAACCACCCATCAACTAGAATAATGTGAGTCCTTATGGGTCATTGGAGCTATTTACCAATGAAGAGATACATTTGTAAAGATGTTTTATAAAACAAATAGGAAAAGGAAACTGTTTTGTGTTTCTAAATCCACAAACAAAACCCATTAGAAGTCATTCAAAACTAGTGAACCTGATGAGAATCATTATACAACAATTCAAACACCCATAATCATACCATCACATGTATGAAACACATTTTCATTTAAAACAAAAATGGTGAACACGAAATGAATTATTATTAAACTATTCAAACTCCAATAATCATAACATCGCATGTACAACACACATTTTCATTGATAACAAAAATGGTGAACCCAATGTGAATCCTTAACCAAAATGACTATGTCTCCCTCAATCTAGGATCATTTTCACAGAATATTAAATATTGACAAACATGAATTCAAAAAAAATATTATGCATGTGTTAATTTCATGACATGCTTCTTTTATGGGGTGTTATTTTTTGTGTTTTTCGCATTTATTTCAGGAACTTTCAACTAGATCTCTCTTCAATCCAAATTGAGTCGTACCAGTTCTTATAGACATATGTTTCATCCAATGTATAAATTGGGTCCTTGACTAAATAGAGGACACCCTTGTTGACCAAACAAGTTTAACTGGGGGTCTTAAATGCAGTGGTTCAGGATTACTACCTAAATGGTACTTTCCAATCCCTAGAGTTCACTTGAAAATCACTACATCTCATGAAGCCTCTCCAATTGTCCAGTTAGTGAAATATATAGCCTAAACAAAGACAACACTAGTCTCTATCTCTGGAAAGTTTAGGAGTCTTTCCCCATAATGAAACAATTAGATCCTACATTATCATACAGATGGAGATCAGGAGGCCATTGGGAACCTCATCAAGATGATGTAGGGTTCCCTTCAAAGGGAAACAGAAAGAAGTTGTCAATGCAACCAATGTTTCAAAGTGAAAAATCATCAACATGATGGATGTGTTTCCCATGGGAGTCCATCCCAAGTCACCCCGACCTGGGTATGAAAGATATCCCAATTAAGACAGTAACCAGACGACTAGGAAAAGGGATGCACCTCATCCCCATTCAATAAATACTTCTAGTAAAATTCGATGGCAGACCACGAAAAGGCATAAATACTTTCCCACATAAACTAAGAATGGATGTATAATATGGAAACACCTAGAAAATCCCCTATAAAAATACAGTGGTAAACCGAGATCATTCAAAATCACATTCCCACATCAATTATTCCCTCAAATAAAATATGGTATCAAATCATGACCAGACAAACAAACCTACCCACATCTATCAATCATGCCTACCTAATATTGAAGCATTAATAGAAACCTGTTGGAATGTCCCAAAAACACAATGTAGGTAGACCCATATCTCTAACCCCAAATGTAAGTAATTTTGATACAAGTAAATGAGAAATTGACAAGATGAGTAGGAACACACCCCTACCCTATCCATAGAATGCGAATATATCTCTTTTCCATCCACATAATTTACCCAACACATCTGGAAAATGGTGAATGAGAAGACAAAAATTCATTCACAATTCCTATAAAACACCTTTCATAGAATATTGCGAATAGAAGTGGTAGAGGGTTGAATAAACACCGTCATCTTCACAATTGGGGTAAATCCAAATCACAAAGTGAGTGTCATTATGGAGCAAAAACATGTCTCTCCTCTCATCCAGGTGGGTTGTGGGCCAAATTTACCCATGATATAGATACAACCAAATCAAACACACATTCACATTCCATCTGGATGTAATTTTCCTATTCCAATGGACACTCAATTGAAGGAAGAAAACCCTACCTATATTCTAGAAACCATTCTCTATATTATAGTAGCAACATGAGATCTAATCATACATGATTCCATATATAGAAATTTCTTACCGGAGAAAAGGTTTCCCTAGTTTCTTGTAATTAGGAATACAAAAATAATACTCAAATAAGGTGACTATAAAATAGAGATATGATATATGATCCCTCTACATTTAATGATAGTGTTATTGAATCCCACATATGTTTTTTTATAGTGGATCTAGATCATGTTCTTTAATTACCAATTTATAGGAATAATAGCAACATTTATGGATATCTTCCTCAGATATCTTACCATTAAGGCTTATTGTGTTTCTAGTATTTTATCGATCTCGAGAGCCTATCTTAGGATGTGTTCCATGGAATCCCTCTGTGTGGCTAGATGATCAAGTATATATGAATACCTCTCCATGATATTTTAAATCCTAAAGGTCCACCCCAGGGTCTTTATTATAGAAATTTTACTTTTAGTACGATTTCAAGACTTTATCGTAGTCCTCCCTATTACTAATGCCATTGCAAAGCCCCCCCCCCCCCCCATAGTAAAATTTCACTTCAACAAGAAGGTTATCCCATGACTGACTTAATTATGACGAATCCATACTATCATCAGAAACATAGGAAAATGAGTATAGTCATGGTTGATGATTAATCATTGAAAAGTGATGTCCTTTCTCAACCAGAATATAGACCAATGAAATGGTCATTATATAAACCACCCTTGAATCACCTGCATTTTAAAATGAATGATGAAATCCCTGCCGACCTAGCTATTTACAATAATGTATAGAAGATTCCACTTTGTTCAAACCAGGTGGAGGAGCCTATGTAAAAATACATAGAATACAAGTTGAACATGAATATAGAGTTGGAAAAGGAAAATATGCTAGTCATATTCTAGCATATATCCATTCCCGAATACATCATTATAGAGGTGTTTTCAGAGGATTTTCTCCATGACATCCTCTTAAATGTATGGAACGCTCTTAATCACTTAAAATAAAAGGCATTATCTTTCACTAAATATATAATCCATGTTAGGGTATTACAATGGATACATTATAAAATTGACTTGGTGGATCTCCTAACTAAATGAAACCCTAAATTTTGAAAACATAAAATATCCCTTCAATGCACATGTCTTGAAAAACTAAAAGAGATGTTTCAGTTGATAATTGATACCCCATATGGTATTCATATCAAAAAATGGGGAAAACACATGTTATTTAATTTCACTCCACTCCCCAATTATTAATGTCCACCACAGTTGACATACTTCAATTTCATAGCCTCAAGTTAGCTTCAAGAAATGAGATTTATTTAAAAAATATGGTATTCTTAGAAAAAATAGTCCACGACTGACTCTCAAAAATGACAGGCTAGAAGATTAAAATCCTTCAAAAAACTCTTGCATCATGCATTTGAAAATATTGAACTATCCTTACACATATGGGAGGTAAATCCTAAAGCATCACCAATATATTTAGAATTTTGTGGCATAGGTGGAAACCATATAATGCACCCAACCGATGTTTGAACACGGATCCAGAAATTCAAGAAAGAAGTTGTGCTGCCAACTACTTTGGAAATATAGGTGAAACCTAAGCCCACTGTGATGGGGTATTTTTTAGCACAAACTTTGAGTTTGATAAACCAAACTCGAATGTTTGTGGGAAGGGATTGGGAAAAACCTCATTTCACATGGATGGGGTCTTTTTTACCTCAAAAACATCCACATAAATGGAAGTTAGTCTTATTTATTGGGGATATTTCCACAAAATAGATCTTACTATATCATCTTATCAAATGACCCAGTTTCCTTACTTGAAACAAACACATCAAAATTGTGTGGTGATTTACTTAGGATCATCATTCCTAAAATTATTCTAAAATAACCATTAAAGGGGAGGATGAGGCATCATCGTGTTCACAATAAAAATAAATCACTGAAGGAGGCTAATGAAAATTATTCAATAACTTAAAAATAGATGGACATCATTATCACTACCTATATAGATGATACATTACATGAGACTGGCATAGTGGAACTTCTGGTTGAAGTTTATATTCATACTATGGTTCTCACTTAAATGAAAGAAGGAGGTGATTATACCTGAAAATAGAGGATTTGAATGAATTTTTGGGTTCTTTAAACTTCTCCACTACATCCTACTCAATGATCATCCACCAAAGAAAAGGATAAAAGAAATTATGTGGACCATTTACCCCCCAAAGAGATTGAAATCCTAACACTTGAAGAAATATTCACACATCTACAGGAAAAATAAAGGTGTTGAGAAGGCACAACATATAAATACTCGTAGGTAACATACCTACTGATTATATTCTGCAAGAATATACTAATCTAGTGCTCCTAGATGATACACATTACTAAAGAGGGTTCATCCCTGTGGTTAAAATAGAGCCAAAACATTCACTCAATATAGGGTGATGATAACTAATATACATTGACACCATTATAAAATGATATTTGGAGTTCCCTACCTTGGGTGCACAACCAGGTCTGGGTAAAACACATCCTCATGAAGTATCCCCTGTGTCCTACCCCTATGGGTACAAACAGATCCACCATAGTTATCCCCCCAATTGTTTCCCCTTATCAGGGTCCTATTCAACCAGATATCCATCAAGGGATTATAAACACTATTAAGTCATTGGAATCATGATTGGAAGTAATATAAGAATCACATGTACTAGTATTATTCGAAAGGAAACCTTAACTTGAATGGGTTGATCCAACCCCTACCCTGTGAATTTTTTGGAACCCTACATTTCTAATTTTTAATTTCTTGGGGGTCCTGAAGCATCATTTGATGAATTTTGTGCATTTTCGTGATCAAATAATGGGGACCCCTTTACAACAATAATTAGTGAAACTTTGGTGCATTGTAAAAAAATTTCAAGGGCCAAATTTCATTTGTTATACTGGATTTCCTACTTCGAAAATCACGGGATGGGAAGATCTCCATCGAACTTTTTCAATTAAATTTAGCTAAATGATATGGAAGAAGATGGTCATTGACCTCTCAAACTAAAAAATATGATATAATGAAATAATATAGGAATTCATTGCTCAGGAAAAGGGGATGATCTACTCACTAAAAATAAAACTTCCCCAAGAATATCTTTTCCCATCTTCATAGATAATCTTCAAGACAAGTAGTGCACACTGTTAATACCTATAAAATATAAATATGTTTTTCAAGAACATTCCATGGATTGTCAAAAATTATAAGATTATATATTGTGAACCTATTTAATTTCCTGAGTAATTATATTAGCCCAAGGGATGTGAATAGGAAATGAATAGGCTTCATTAGTTACACTTAAGCCAGCCCCTGCACATGCTCCAGCACCGAAGCTCACACCATGTCATGTGACACCTCCTCTTAAAATTCATCAACAATGCCTACCTTTAAATGAATATAAAATAGATTCGTGGTGAAATCAGTTTGATTTACTCAAAAAAATTCCTTGATAATTATGCACCTTGCTACTTCATCAAAACTTCAGAGAAGAACTTGATCAAGTTTACAAATCCCAAGAGGCTCGGTCAGGAGGGTCTCAAAGATATATAAATTAATTTCCCCCATTAATTGAATGTTTTTTCATGCCATATATAAATTATTTGTTTTTAAATACATCCAATAAAAAATGGTGGACTTTGGGAAAGTGACACTAGGAAAATCCCTAGCTCAAGTGGCATGTGTTTCCACTACGATCCCAAGGGAAGTGGCTGAATGGAAATAACTTAATAATAAGAGCTCGCATAAGAAATGTGATTGGATTTCTAGATATAAATTCAAGCAGACTCATGAAACTATCTCATTAAAGTTGAAGCAACAAACTATGTCCCCAGCTACTTGTGATGGGTCACAACAGAATCCATTAGCACTGTAGTCCTCCAAAATAAATTCTTATAAAAAATGGAAAAATTTGTTGGAAAAGAACATAGGAAGAGGAATTTATGCAGAGGAAAAAATTTGGTGTAGAATATCATATAACTAATGCCTTTCATCTCCAAAGCATGGGTTTTCCCCTCCAAATAGTACCCCAAGAGTTAACCCATGAAACGGAGTTATCACCAGACAAAGAATAGATCTTGGGATTCATTAATTTCATTCACTTAATGGATCCTTTATCTGATGATGAATATGATCCTGAACCCATGTTCCTTTCATCTATTTAGGGAATCAAGGGAAGAGGCCACATGGGATGAGGTTACAGGGGAAAACACAATTGCAGCAGAAATCAATACTCTATCAATAACCCTACTCAGACCATCTATGCTGTTAAAACTCATGAGAGAGCCCTCTAGTGGTCCCAGTAGGAGTAGTAAAGTTCCCCCACATATGATAGGGATTCACCTATCATAATCTTCATGAATGGGGTTCCCCTGGACAATTCATATTGAAATACTGATTATAGGGTGTTCCATCATCAAATCAACCTTGGCATGTAGGTCGATCTAGTCCACCTAACCAACCTCATATAGGATATCCATAGAATTATGTTCCAATGGTTTCTCTACCTTTATTAGGCAGTTCATATCCTAAAACATATACAAAATAACTTCCCCATATGGGGAATCACAAAACTCTAGCCCAAAAGTATCACATTATAAGTTCATTATCCCTAGTTCTGGGCAAGTTAACCATTTTGAATACTCTAACTCTTTCAAAAGACCGTAGGGAGTCACTCATTATGGATTTTATAATCCCACAAAAGTTTGAATCTAATGTTTCCACTACTAAGATTTATTGTGTAGAGATCAATCCCACTAAAAGTCACATGATCATCTCTTTCACGAAACAAGATAGTTATGTCATTATATTGGGATACATCATACCTCTGTATGTGTCTCTCAAGGTAAATTATGTTGATATTTTTTGGTATTTCATTGACAATGGCTTAGTACAAAACTTCATTCCAATCTGGACACTTCATTGGAATGTTTAAAGAGATGACCAATTTTCCCCTTCTGATGTGACACAACAATGAAATGATAAGAGTGTGAAAATGATTCTAAGTAGAATCAAGCTCAAGTTTTAGTTTGGGGACCTCATTTCTGAATTATAATTACTATTTTCTTGTCAACTCGCAACTTTAAATGTTTTTCTAGAAATCCCTTTTTTATCAGCATGCGACAATACCCTCTTTGTACCTCCAATTCCTTAAATATTGCATTAATAGTCAAATTGGGATGTTTTATGGTGAAAAATACCGATTAAAATCATAATAAATTGAGTATATTGACTTTTTACTGTATTATATGGAATGGAAAAAACCCATGATCGATGATGTTACTCAGGTCACATTCCCAAAGGATCAAGAAATGAACCGGTCCAAACCCATCAAAAAGATTAGTGGAGAATATAAATTTACCAGGCATTAGATTGAAGACAAGGACACAAATTTAGTGACATATTCTATATCCTTAATGATATCTGTCATGAAAACTAATACTTATAGTGATAAAAAGGTCACTAACTCTCCAAACATGTGAAGACCCGAGCCTGAACTAGAAGAAGAAACCCTTGAAAATGTTTTGTTTTTTTTATAAAAAGAAACTTAATAATAAAAAACACTCAATTTTCATATAAGGATATTTTACTGGGCCATGTTTTGCAGAATTATGATCCAAAAATAAATTCAAAAAAAATTACAAAACTCGGAAATCATTAAACAACAAATCATCAGTACACTTCCCCCACATTAGAAATTTATTATAGCACAACCACTAAACCTTTAGGAAACATTTTAATACATGGGTTAAACACAAAAAATGCATAGTAATGGGTATTTCAAAACAAATAAAAATTTATTTTACAACATCACATGAAATACTTACAATTATACTTAAAATAGTAGTTCAAAAATATATTTATAAATACATTACTACACTAAAATAATGAAAACTAAATATTTTGTTGGGGATTCCACCAAGAAAATTTTAATTTTATGTGGTTAATTAAAGCTACTTGGTAGACCATGTCTAAAATCCATACATAAGGCCACCAATCAATTCATAGAACTACGGGTTCACTCCCCACACGATCAATTATTTCACCAGTGCCAAATTTTTCAAAAACATTTTCCCATTTCCGGTATTTCTCATCTCTATCCCTAAACATTTTTAAAGTACCCACAAAGTACTAAATTTATTTTATAGGAATAAAAAACCTCCCATTTCACCCACATACTCTCAAAGATTATAAATTCATTTAATAGAGAATCCCATTCTTGAACAACATTTATTAATTAAGAACTTTAATTTCTAGATACATGGTTTAAATGTGTGCATATCCTCGTAAATAAGATATGGTCATGTATGAACTAGATAGTTTTTATGCCTATCCATCATTGACTTTTTAGATGATTTAGATGCATGTACTCACATGAAATGATACCTTGTTTCATAATTTCATAAAAAATGATAATATTTATCTCATGCAGTTGATCAAACAAAGCATATAAAAGAGTTTAGATTCACTATGATTTATTTTAGAGGTTGATAAATACGATTTCTAAATAATAGCTAAATAAAATCTATACTTAAGTTGTTTATACATAAATTATTATATATATATTTATTTATTTATTTATATTTATATAAGTTTATGTGGTTTGTATCCCTAAAACACATTCAAAATTTTAAAACAAGAACCCTCCCATAAGAACACAAACCAAGAAAATGTTGATAAATAAATTTAAATATTCTTACTTGCATGTAAGATTACACACATTCTCACATATATGTATATCACCCTTATTAAAAAAATTGAATACTAAGTTAATTCATATGTTTTTAGATATAAGGATCATGGAAAATAAACTCTTAACATATATACATATATATTTTGAAAATGTTAATCTATATATGTGTATATATGCATATATATACACATATATATGTACTTTTTGGTTAAAGAACATAATTTGGAAATAATATTTCATTCTTAAAACTATAATTCTGAAGATATAGATCATTAAAATTGAGAAACAAAATTCATATATATAATTTTGGTTAAGAGGATATGGTATAAGCACATATAATAGAAACATATGTATATATATATATATACATATATTAGTATACATAATAATAATAATAATATCCCCTTACATGATTCAGGTCAGGAGAGGGATGAGGTTTCTGGAGCTGAGAGAGAGGGAGAGAACTTAATAGAGGACGTTTTTGATTGGTACTTGGGTGTAAAAAAGTGAGGTTTATAAAAAAAATAATGTTTCAAATATTGATCTGAAATACATTAACGCTAACAAAACAAAATTGATGTTCAAAAAAAATCAATTGTCAACATGGTTAATTGACACCTTGAAAATATAAAAATGAAACCATGAGGGGGATCTGAGTTAGGGATGGTGATTGTTTTCTTAAAATAATAACCCTCTTTGGAAAAAATTTAAGAGGTCACAATGAGGGTGGAAAAGATGGCGTCATGGGAAAGAAGGGCTAAAGAGGGGTCAGTGGCTACAACATAGGATGGGGACTAGTTTAGCTCAATTAGGAATAATGGAGAAACAATGGATGGTTTGGATTTAGTATAATCTCATCCAAGGGTTAAAATTAACCATAAAAATTTTCAATAAATGGATTCATGCGGCAAAGGAACGGATGTCTAGGATGAAATTGTGGGTCTAATCAGATGACTCTGGTTGATATGGGCATTTTAAATGGGACTAATGAATGAGATTAGATCAGGGGAGATCAGAAGGCTATAGACATACACACGATTTTAAATAGGATGAATGGTCCAGATTAGGTGTAGCCAGATTGAACAGCCGACAAAAACACAGGGTGAAAAAATGTGGTGCAAAACCACACCACTAGGACTCAAACGAGTTATCAGTGTAGACAATGTAGATCTCGCATGGCGAGATCGGTTGAATGAGAATTCATACCCTGGAATAAACACTTCCAACATCAAAAAGTTTCAAATATTGAGAATTCTTAATAAGGATTAGTGTGTGGTTCCATATCTTGATGACAAGAATGCACACATAAGGGGTCCTTATACATGGGACCATGCCATGGGCGCTTATCCCACCCTATACTCACACTTGAATAGGACCCCAATTATGATTTCATACAAAACTAACCATGTCCATGTAATCACAGTTCAGCTTCTACTCAATCCTCCTTAGGTACGGGTAGATGCCTCCTTGCTGGGGGTTGACCCCTTGAGGGTCCTCCAGCAAAGTTGAGTTGTACACATTGACTAGGGATGCATCTATTTTTTATTCATAAAATTAATTAAAACACTAATTTAGACCATTCATAAATTGTTTTTCCCTCATTGTCTAGTTCCCTTTTAACTTCTTTGATTCACTAACTTCCACAACACACAAAATTACATAAAAACTAGATTTAAAATTATTTCATTTTAATTTGAAAACATTTACACATTAATACAAATAAAATACTAATGTTTAATACTGATGTTATCAATTTAAAACCATAATTCCATTTAACCAAAAGTATTATTAAAAAAAATTTATTCATTACCAATGGATACAAAACCCAGCAGTCAATTTAAAACCTCAGCAGCAACTTATAACCGTAATTTTAAGTCGTATGAATACTCGTTCATGGTATTCAAGGATCATTTCCTATTTCAATAGAATGGTTCTTTATGTCCCTTTGACACTCATTATTTTTTCAATTCTTCTCACTATTTAATTTTTTATTATGGTGTATTCAAGGGATTAGGGCTACAAAATTGGTCTTATCGAGATGTATGGTGGTCTTTTGTTTATCTTACCGGGTCTTGTGGTGAGTTTTCTTGAGTAGTTGTAATTTCTTGTATTAATATATGATTTCAGTGTTTGAATAAAATGTTTCTCATTTTATTTTGTACATCTGAAGTAAATAACACCAATATTCATAAAAACAATGATAATAATAAAAATATAAAAATATTATTATTACAGTTATAATTATGTTCGGTGCAATGAATTCCCCCCTAATTGAATTGTGCCCTCATAATTCTATTGTATTCATACACTCCCTCTAGCACCATTCTTATTACATCATCCTCGATGTCCCTATAATAAATTTATTATTATTATTAATTAAAAAAATTTTATGAAAAACATTTAATTTATACCTTCACCAGGTTTACCACCATGGATAGTTAGCTGATGACCTCAAATTATTTCCAAGAGTAGTTTTAAGTTCTTTGATTTCTTGAACCCAGATATATCTCGAGCAGCATGGATGAGACTCGTGAAAAAAATAATTGGGTTTCCAGAGAGAGGCATAAAGGTCATATAGCTCGGAGATATCATAGCAGACTCAATCCCTATAAACTATTCAGACTATCTCTTTATTAAAAGGTCTAATATCAGAAATTATCCCAGACCCTAGGAACATGAAAGAAAATGTTTTCATAGAGGACACTCATTTTTACTGCTTCTAAGAATTTTCCCAAAACCATATAATTCTTAGATAGGTAGGAACACAGGAGGATAAATTCATAGCACTTCCCTTGGTTCCTATAGTATGCATGTTGTGAATATGACATAAAGTGTTAGACGTGTTTAGGTCCTTGGTAGTATCGAAGGATGTTAGGGTTTCTTGACACCTTGTAGTAGTGTTTATAGGATAGACATGGGTTTGAAAAAGTCCGATAAGAATTTGAAGATGATTTTACAATTATAGTATCGAGTATCTCAATTGGAATTTACAAGAGGTTAGTTGGTGAACCCTAACCTTACATCAAAAATTATAATAAATGGATTTTACTAAAGATAACATACTTAAATTAGTTGTTTCATTCTAATTTTCCAATGTTCACTAGGTCGTTGCTCTGATACCAAATGTGAAGAACCGTGCCCGAGCTATCAGACTCATCCCTTGAAAATGATATGAATTTTAATTACAAGAAACATAACTAATACATAACATTAAATTTTCATATTAGTATCTTTTACAGGTAAAATTTTTTCTGAATTAGGATACAAAAATAAATTCAAAAACAATTGTAATAAACTTGGAAATAATTAAACAAAAAATCATTTCTGCACCACCCCACTTTATAAATTTAACTTAGCACAACAACTAAACCTTTAAAATCATTTTAATACATTGGATGAGTACAAAATTCCTATTATGGTGTTTTTTGAAACAAAAAATAATATTCTTTTAGGTTATCACTTGAAAATTTTACAAATATACTTAAAATAGTAGTTCACAAATATATTTAAAAAACCATTACTATACTTTAAAAATGAAAACTAAATATTTTTTGGGGATCCCCTATAAAAAGAATAATTTTCTATGGGTCAATAATGGTACTTATCATACTATATCTAAAATCCATATATAAGGACACATTTACCATGGCTTCCTTCTTTGTCTTACACGTCCTTATTACCTTTGAAAGCCATTTAAAAACATGTGATGAGCACAAAAAATCCCAGTAATGCGGTTTTTTGAAAAAAAATAATAAAATTATTTTTTGAAATAAATTGGAAATTTTACAAATATACTTAAAATAGTAATTCATTAATATGTTTTGTAAACCATTACTACACAAAAATAATGGAAACTAAATATTTTGTTGAGGATCCCACTATGAAAAGTTTAATTTTTTGTGGTTCATTAACAATACTTAGAATACCATGTCTAAAATCCATACATAATGCCACCATTAAATACTTATACTTATGGGTTCACTCTCTACAACATCCCTTATTTTCCCAATGCCGAATTTTTTTAAAACATTTTCACATGGCCTGCCTTTCTCATCTGTATCCCAAAACATTTCTAAAGTACCTACATAGTAGTAAATTTATTTTAAAGGAATAAAAACAATCCCATGTCACCCACATACTCTCAAATATTATAAATACATTTAAGAGAGAATATCATGATTCAAAACTATTTAATAATTAAGAACCATTATTTTAAGAAACATGGATTAAATTCATGCATAACCTCATAATGTTGATATTTTCATGTATGAACTAGGTGATAGCCATTCCTATCAATGCATGAATAGGAAGATGATAAAGATGAAAATACAGACATGAAATGATACCATGTTTCATACTTTTACATAAAATGGTAATATTTGTCTCATGTAGTTGAGAAAAAAAGTATTTATAAGAGTTTAAAATCACTAAGAATTAGTTTGGAGGTCGATAAATACCATTTCTAAATAATAAAGTATATCTATACTTAAGTTGTTTATACATAAATTATTATATATATATATATATAACTATAAATATATACTTATATAAGTGTATATGGATTGTATCCATAAAACTCATTCGATGTTTTAAAACAAGAACCCTCCCATAAGAACACACGCCAATAAAAAGTTAATAAATAAATGTAAATGTATATACTTACATGTACGATTACACACATGCTCACATATATGTATATCAAACTTATAAAAATAAAATTTGAAAACTAAGTTAATATATAATTTTTTTGATATAAAATTCATGGAAAAGAATCCCATAACATATGTACATATATATTGTAAAAATATTAATCTATATATGTGTTTATATGCACGTACATACACATATATATGTAATTTTTTGTAAAATAAAATAATTCAGAAATAATATTTCATTCTTCCAACCATAATAATTTACATATAAATCTTCTAAATCCAGAAAAATATTTCATATATACCATTCTGTTTAAGAGGATATGGTATACACATATATATAGATACATATGTATATATATGTTCATATATTAGTATACATGAAAAAAACCGCTTACATGATTCATACGAGGAGAGGGATGAGGTTTCTAAAACTGAGACAAAGAGAGAGAAAGATCTTGATAGAGAAAATTTTCATGTGGCACTTCGTTGTGAAAAATTGAGGTTTATAAAAAACATTGTTTTGAATGTTGATCCGAAATAGATTAAAACTAATCAAACAAAAAATTTGATCTATGAAAATCACTGCGAAACAGAGTTAATTGAAACCCTAAATATATAAAAATAAATCCATGAGGGAGATCTAAGTTAGGGATGGTGATTTTTGGATTAATGTAATTACCCACCTTGGAAATAATTGAACAGATCACAATGAGGGTGGAAAAGATGGTGTCACAGGAAATAAGGGTTGAAGAGGGGTTGGCGGCTACATGGTTGGATGTAGACTAGTTTAGATCAATAAAGAATAAGAAGGGCCAAATAATGGATGGCTCAGATTTTTTCTGATCTGATCCATGGGATAAAATTAACCCTAAAAATTTTCAACAAAGGGATTCATGTGACAAAGGAATGGATGTCTAGGATACAGCTGCAGATCTGATTGGATGACTCATGTTTATCCACACATTTTAAATGGGAAGAATAGCTAATATTGGATTGGGTGAGATTAAAAAGATACAGGAATATGAGCGATTTAAAATAGGTTTAACGGTCCAGATCAGGTGGAAACAGATCGTACATTACGTTAAAGCGCACTGTGATAAATCATGGTGCTGGGACCTGAATGGGATATCATTGAGGATGGCTTGGATCTTGCAAGGCGATATCAGACGGTTGAGATCTCGTACCCCAAAAGAAGAAAAAAATTCTTTCCACATTGAAACGATGCAGCGTTTGGGGCTTCAGTACAAGGTTCACCTTGAGGTTCTATATCGTGATAAATAAATATCACACACATAAGGCGTCCTTATCCATAAGACCCCACTTTGGGCACTCATCCCACCCCTTTCTCATGCATGAATAGGAACCTAAATGAGGTCTATGTGCCTCATACCATTGTCATGCCTGACTATTTTTCCTGTTTCTCAGGCCTCCTTGGTTATGGGAAGATTACTCCTTGCTAGGGGTTGACCCCTTAAGGGTCCTCCAATATAGTTGAGATGTCTCTATTGCCTAGGTATTATTCTAATTTTTTTATACTTAAAATAAATTAAAATAAAAAAAAATTAACAATGCATAAATTGTTTTTGTCTTATTGTTTAGTTCCCTTTTAACATCTTTGATTCACTAACTGTCACAACATAAAAAATTACTTAAAAATATCTTTAAAACCATACCATTTTAATTTGAAAACATTAACAAACGAATACACATATAATACTAATTTTTAATACCCATGCTTTTAATCTAAAAATATAATTCCATTTAACCAAAAATATTATTTAAAATTATTTAAACACACCCAATAGATATAAAACCCAAATTTTACTTTAATACCTCAACGGCTACTTATAACAGTAATTTTATGCCATATAAATACCCATTTAAGATATTCAAGAATCATTTTCAGTTTCAACAGAATTTTTCTTTATATCCTTTTGACTCTCAATATTTTTACTATTCATATCACTATTTCATTTTTTATTGTGGTGGATTCAAGGAATGAGGTCTACTTAATTGTTCTTATCATGATGTTGGGTGGTATTCTATTTATCTTATTAGTCCTTGTGATGATTTTTCTTGAGTAGTTATAATTTCCTGCATTAATGTGTTATTTTATTGTTTGAATATATTTTTTCTCATTTTATATTGGACATCCGAATTAAATAACACAAATTTGAATAAAAAATGATAATAATAACACCTAAAAATATTATTATTACAGTTATAATTATGTATAGGGATTAAAAAACAATAGTATAATACTTGATGAAAATTCTCTAATTCCATCCCCTATGCTTCAACATATTCATGCCTCATTAGTGAAGTAAGAAGGGGGTGATATATCACCAAGAGAGGATAAATATTTTCCTTCATTATCCCTCACTCCATCAGCTACAGAACTTTAAAGATACCTCACATCATAAATTCAGTCTCAGGAAGCTACTTCACCTTCTGAATATGAAAATGTCGACTCCTCTCCAAACTCTGAGAAATTTCCTTCACCACCTACTCCCCATAATAGTAACAAAGAAGAAGAAAAGGTAGAGGAAGATAAATGTGAATAAAAAGAGGAAGAGTAAGAGGAAAAGGAAGAGCATAAGGACCTTAGGGATTCCCATCATGGATTTGAGTAAGGTCACTCTGTCACCATTTATGAACACTAACAAAAACAATTAGGGACAAAGGTGGACCCACAATCATCTTTGATCAGCATGGGCATCTTTTCTACATAAAAAGAGGTGTGTAGCTACTTTCTAAAGAAACATCAGGAAATTTTCACTTTGAATTACATAGAAATTCTAGGAATCGGTCTTATGGTATCCATTCACCAATTAGGCTTTCTATAAAACCATCGATGATAAAAACTGGTAGCTAGAGGGACACTCCAGACTCACACCATATAAATTAAGTCTAAAATTGACAATATTATTTAATACCATATCATTAGGTATTTCCATTATCCAATATTTATAGATATAATATTCCTGGTAAATAATATGAACAGGGAGATCAGGGTCCACATCAACTTTATAAAACTCGACTGATATTATCTGAAAGGTAATTTTAATGTTCTAATAATAGACCTGTTGATTAATATTATGGATGAATTTCAAGACATCATATTCTTGTATGGATATTAATTATATAATAAAATCATAATATACCAATATGATAAATAATCCACTACCTTCGTACCCCCCAGGGAGTATTCTACTACCAGGTGATTCCCTTTGGTTTGAAGAATGTCAGTGGAACATATCAATATTCCCTACGTCGCATCATCAGACCCCTTTTGGGAAGGTTTTTAGAATGCCATGTTGAAGATATGGTGATTAATTTTTAATAATTTTATGACCTATTGGATATTCTTGATACCATTTTCCACAAACTATGACATTTTATCCTAAATATGAACCCCCTGAAATGTTTATTCAGGGTTACCCTAGTGAAATTTATCAGATTCATTGTATGCCACTATAGAATCAAAGTCGATCATAAAAAGACAATGGCTATCCTCAATATGTGACCTCCTAGGAACTTAAAAATGTTAAAGAGTATACAAGGACACATTTCCTAATTTTGGGTCTTTATATAAAATCTAACCGGAGAGTGATTTCCCTTCACTAGGATAATAATTAAGGGGGTCACATATCATTGGACCAATGAATATGAGTAATAATTTGATAACCTTGATAAATATATCCTGAGTACACTAATGTTAATAACAAATAGTGAGGGAAAAGTTCTTATTTTATACATGACATACCTAGAATGATCATTGGGTCATTTCCACTCAATAAGGAATGAAACTGGAAATGAAAACAGCCCTTATTATATTAATTGAACCATGTTTGAAACTGAGACTCATTATTCTTTTTATCGAGAAGCAATTTTTGGTATCAATCTTTTTGGTTCAAAAAATGAGGCACTACATGAATCGGCATGAGTTCCATTTGTTCTCTCATAGAAAACCTCTCGAATACACCATCATATGACCTATGTTGAATAGATTTTTTGCACAGTGGTTGTTTATCCTCTAGAAGTTACACATTCAGTTTCTGCCTCAAAAAGAAGTAAAATTATAGGATCTGGATGATTTCCTATCAGAATATCCATCTATAGAAACAAAAATATTCAATACTGAATTTTCTTGTAAAGATATCCCCTCAATTAAATAAAACTCAAATACATGGGAAATGTATTTTTGAAATGCATACAAAATACCAATAGGGAAGATAATGGAAGACACAGTACTCAAAAAACGGAGGTTGAGATTCATGCTCATATCTCTAAAAAAGATAGTATTGACATACTCTTTACTGTTTTCCTAAAGCTATATATAAAATGAGGTAAAATATCTGACCATCATTATAGGGTGTTAACTGGAACAACAAATGATAGATTTCTATATAAAGGTGGAATTTTATTCAGAGTTCGAAATCAAGGAAATAAATAGGGATTATTTTATAGAAAAGAAGGATCTAAACCCCCAACTTGATAGTGTCAAGGGACTATTGGAAGAATTATCCTTTGATCCAACATTGACTCACATCGCTTGATTGAAGAATGAATAGATTGCTGCATTAGAGAATGCATCTACCATATTGGAAAATCCAGACCAAGATTAAATGGTAATCAACATTGCACACCACGAAATGGTCTCACCTTTTGTTTTTTTGGCATGGAAGAAATCAATGAGGTTAATTCCATCCCCAAACTAGACTATCCTAAAACTGGTTGATTGATACCCAATATGTAATAACTTCAAAATAGAGTGATCTCATTAGACAAATCTAGAAAAAAGAAAAGTTGATGATGACCAACAAATTTTACTCTTTATAATGGAAAAAATCACCAAAAATGATTTTATAAAATATGTTTCTATGGAGTACTTATAAGCTGCATTGATAGAGAAGAGACCCCTGCTATCATGAAAAAAGTACGTAGAGGATCATGTGGTTCCCACATGTTAGGGATTAGGGTTTCTAATCAAATCTAACGACTTGGATATTTCTGGCATTCAATGATGCAGGAGTGTAAAAAAATCACCAATAAGTTTCTTTCTTAAAAACTATATTATAAAATCACCCAGAAACCCCTAGAGTTGATCCATATAGCCAAATACTCCATGAAAATTTCTATATTGGGAATAGTTTTTATAGGTACTCATCCTCCAGTTACGGAAAAGAAGACCAAATACATCCTAAATGATATCGAATTATTCTCTAAATGGTATTAAGAAATACCCCTCAAAATATTTGGGGAAAAAAGAATTTTCATCTTAGTGAAACCTTCCATCATTACCATATTTTGTGCCCCTGATACAATATTCATGTACAAAGAAACCAATTTCGTTTTTTCTGAGTTGGATAAGTTATATCAAGAGTATAATATCAAATAGAACTATTTATATTTCTATCATGTAGTGGCTAATGGATAGATAGATGCCTTTAAAAACACCTAATCAAACAAACTCTAGAATAAAGGGGATAAATATAAAAATTCTTGGCTTGATAAGATCTTTCACTCCTTATGTGCTTACTAAACTACAACTTACACAGCTATGCGGACAAATCCGTATTCACTTGTATAGTAGAGAGACGCAGTCCTGCCCATTGAGGTCCAATTTCCCTCACTCTAAATTTCCATATGTGTTCAAGTATCCATATATGATCAATCCAAAAATGGTTGGATGAGTTGAAGCAACATGATGATAAAATATTGTGTACAATTCATCACTTGGAGGTCCATAAAAATTATATATCATAGGAATTTAAAATAGAATTTTGCATCCACATGTTCTGTCAAGGAGAGCATGTTCAAGCCCTTAAGACACTAATGATAGTAGGTAAGAAACAACAAAGCCAAATCCAAAGTGGTAAGAACTTCATTTGATACACAATGCCCCCTATAAGAGATCTTATTCACTAATTTCAATGGAATGATATCTTGTTAATACCCCTACCAATATAGTATTCTTCATTAAATACTTCATGTGATTAAGATACCATGTCATACACTTGCAATAGGATAACCTACAAGACACATCTATCTAGGATTTATCATGTTAAACTGTATGGTTTCCTCATCTTTGTTACACGACATTAAACTGCATAGCTTCATAGTTCTGTATGAATCACCTTAAATGATACAACATATGGTCCTAGTCATATGACTAAAACTATATGAAACCATAGTCCAAGTTCTAAGCCTTTAGAATATATAGACTAAAATCCTAGTCCCAATACATTAAAATTTATAGGAATGCCCTCATTGTACTATGTAAAACTACATAACAATTTGACCAGTGATTGAGAATATCAGGATTCTTGGTGTTTGTCTCCCACCAAACCACCACTCAAGAACTACATGTGGCATGATTCCTTCAATCATAATAAAGGTAGTGATGTCTAGATCTCCAATCATGAGTCCCGCAAAAACATAAAAATGTCTTCCTCCATGTATATGAGTCATACCTGGAAAGATATCCTTAATACAATAACTAGGTGTATCATGATTCTCTACTAAAATGGTATATATAATCGCAACTAAAACCTATATACAAGTCTTAGCCACAAATTGAAGAAAATATCCCATCTCCTGGATAATAACTAAGACCTATGTAGGGGTATTCACACTCCATGGAAAATGCTAGTCAAAATTATCCATTTATGCTCAAACATATTCCTTCCATGCATCATAAATCTTGTCTTTGGAAAATTTGGATCTCCATAAGATTTCATCATCTATCGGTAATATAATTTCGTATTCCTAATGACATGATTGTTTTTTATCATTCATTTATACACCCTAGTCTATATTTTCATTAGTCTCCCAGTATAAGAGATTTTCGACGAGTGTCACATTAATCTATAGGAGATACATGTTCTATCTCTATAGGCCCCAAAAACATCATCCTAGAAGCCTCTTTTCAAAAATTGTTCATGGTTATTCCATACATTTTAGTTCCATCTCACTTATCCTGGTCTAATAACCCCCTAGATCATGATTTACAATTTCCTTCTTTACGTATGATGTATTCTAAAATATCCTTGGAATGATAAGACATATTTCACTCATAATTTCCATTAAATATGGTCCTAGACATATATCCTAAAAATAGAGGACACCATTTTATCCTAGACACATGATGTTAAACTTTACGAAAACGTCTTCAGTGCATGATGTTAAAATTTTGTCTTACCATGTGTACACAAAATAGGTTTCCCTCAACAACCAATTCAGGAATACTCATGTCACAAACATGATATGACTCTCATAAGTTAATTTCCCAAATTCCTGGATAGTATTTATGGGGCTTCAAGCCTTCATTTCCACATCAATTAACCTTTTCCCTTAATGAGTGACACTAAAAGGAATAGTTAATGCCCTTATTGTTTGGGGATAAAATCTGAGAACTATATATGGATTGATTCTCATTCCAATGAGATATATAGAAAATATCAATTCCTATAAACTGGTTTAGCCACAACAAGGTCAAAAGTAACATGTAAATCTTTTCAATTTCCTTTTCATAGTGAAAGAAACCTTTTCATCTTCTAGTTTCTCACAATGACAATAGATCATGTGGAATTATGAGTTTTCTTAAAGGATTTCCTACATGATTAATGCATATCAGTTCATGTCAAGGTTAACATGGTCCTAGTTTCAATACCTTAAAATGAATAGAAAACATCCTTACCACATGATGTTAAACTATATATTTTTTCTCAAGAACTATGTGTGTCTTGACTCTTGCATTGAATATATAGGTAGTGATTCCCGAATCCAAAGTCTTGGGCCCAGACACACCAAAACAAATGTCCCCTCTCTCTTATATATGAGAAATATCAATATACTAGGGTCCAATATGGGTTCACACCCAACCTATTATCTCATATAAAAGAAGCAAAATCCCCCTTTCTCAGCATAATAATTTCATTAGTGCAGTGAATATTTGCAAAAAGCACAGGTGGTTTTATTCTCACTTTGATGAGATATGTAACAAGGCTCAGATCGTATGTATTGGGCTCAAACTCCATATAAAAATTCATTGTTCTTGTGTATTGGTCAAAAATGTGTAGGGAAACATTCTCCCCATTCATATGTAATTTTTTTATGAAATTATCCTTCCATATTTAGGAACATTCATTCCACAAACCAAACTCTATGTCTGAGAAAACTGGATATCTAAAAACATTATCTGGCCATAGGAAATAGAATTTTAGATTCTTGGGGATTCCTTTTTTTTACTATGAATTGATATTACATGGTTGGCTTTTTTTAAGTCTCCCACTAAAAGGACTTGTCAACTAGTGGAGGCCATTTTATGGATATGAATTGATACACCACATTTGGATTTTCATAAGTCACACACAAATAGAGAATGTTATCAAGAGGCTCATTCTTCCATAGGAGAGACCTCCTCTATATACATAATCCCCAAAAACATTATGCTAGAAACCTATTTTTGAATATGGTCTATGTTCATTCCTCATATACTTTTCCCATATCACATCTCAGATTCAGAATCCCTAGATTACATCATAAAACCATCCCCCTTCATTCGTGAAGATGATAGAATATTCTTGAATAGATTACCATTAATGGAAATATTGTTAATCTATTGTTCAAATCTAAAGAACCGTAAATTGTATCCGTTGTTAAAATTTCTGTAAGATGTTAAATTGGATGGTTTGTGTCCTGGTCACAAGAAATTAAACTACATGATGCTTCTACCCTTTTCAAGGAGGTTCATTTACTTCCAAGGTTGTTCATCCACCACATCACTCCAACGAACTATGTACAACTTGAGGCTGATTCCATAAAGACATGTAGTGATGACTAGATCCTCAATTCTAGGCCTAGAATTCATACTAGTGAAAACATGTGTGTTTCTCTATTCGTAGACACAACCATAACCTAGAGAGGGAGTTTTAGATTTCTCACAAGACCCCTCCTTTGTCATATAATGGTCAAAATGGAATTCCGCCTCATTTACACATGATAAAAACTTATGTAAGAGCGGTTTTCCATTCATGAAAAGTTTCATCATAGATGTTACCTTCATTCATAGATACATTCCATTCAAAAACCGCTCTTCATGTTATTGGGAAATTTTTATCTTTTTAATCTTTCTATCCATCGATAATAGAATTTCAAATTCTTGAGGATGCCTTTAGTTTGACTATGCATTCATAATCCCTAGTATAGACATTCATAAATCACCCAAAAAATGACATATCAAGAAATAGATCATTTTTCCTTAGAAGAGACCTATTTTATCTATGTAATCAGTGGAAACACTAGGCCGGGAACTTCTTTTTGTGCATTTTCTATGTCCATTCCTCTCATATTTGTCTCATGACATGTTTTAGATTGAAAATTTTAAGATCATCACACATGACTTCTTTTTTTACGTGTCTAAAGAATTATAAAACATTCTCAGTCATTAAAACCTTCTTTGTTCATTATTCCATGACTCATGGTCAAATTTTTTTAACCTAAAACACCAGTTGCATTAGTTAATATTGCAAGACTCTAAACATCCCACAAAAGGAGACATAGAACTCTAAATGTTGAAAACCTAAAAATGGTCACCTTGGGTGAAAATAAATATTAATAAAATATGTCAGGTTGAAATCCCATGACGGGTGGCCTAAGAAAAATACAAGTCTCACTTTCTATGTATTATTCATATTTTACATGGAAAAAATTTTGGATGATGACACAAAAGACACAAAGTTTGTAGGGTCTAACATGTTACTATAGAAATAGTAGAACTACAATATCTATGTCCAAATATCTAGGTAGAAATTATAGTACATCCCCATCCCTATTAATTTGATTACAACTCATTGATGTGAGGATGTTTAGCTAAATGAACAATCTTTAATGTTGTGTTATAATTATAGTGGAAAACAAGGATGAAGATATTGATGATTTAGAAACAAAATCCTTTTTATTTATGTAGAAATAATTATAAGATCATAAAAAAATTATATTCTCTCTATCATATTCTACAAAATGATGTCAACATCACTATTTAGTTTTTGGAGGGCATCACGGGCCCCATAAATTTCTAGTAAAATCTCAGTTATTTAAGCTACCCAACATCCTCATCTAAGGTGAGTTCCTCTGTCATAGCCATAATTCCACTTTCCCCTTCAGCTTAAACCCCTTCTAGAAGATGATTAAGTTGTAAAAATTCCCTTTGGGAGGCATCTATCTCTTGTTCTATTAATGATATTTGAGTTTATTTCTCATCACCTTCTACTTTCACCCCCATAAATTTCATATAATGATTGAGCTCTGACATAGATAGTGATACTTAAAGATCAATCATATTGATGAGAATTGTTTCCTTGATAAGGCATTGTTGTGACCCATTCTCTTACTCCCATCATTGAATGATCTTATTAATGGTATCACAAACCATGTGATATTCAAATCTACCATATCCGAGTGTGAAGAACATGTTACATAACTAAGGGATTCACAAATGTAAATCTTCCAAGGGTTTCTCTAAGGGTAACTTCTAGATGTCCATTCATATGAACCAAAAAAGTTCCCATAAAGTATCCTGAGATTCTTGGATCATTATGGAGATAGTCATCAAGGGAGCGGTGTAATCTAAAATTAGTTTTATTAGGTAAGTGACCTGAATTTTCCTTCTTGGCGTGATGTCATCATATCCTTGTGTAGTCGATTGAGTTGGGGAGAAGGAATCCCATTTGGTTTTAATCTCTGCAACCACAAGCACGAATGATGAATGATATAATTCAACAACATTCCAAGATATAAAATAGAAAGTAAATAAAATTAGTTGATGTAAATCACTAGTCAGTGGATTTTTTAATTGCTGATATTCTTCCCTATAAACCTTTGTCCCTAAATATTGAACTGAGATTTTAAATAGAGGACCATCCCCCTGAGGTTTTTCAAGTACCATGATGGATGTCTCTAGAGAATATCCCACTTCAAGGCCAATAGTTTTTTATCCCCCAAAAATGGGATTAGTATTGACTTATATGCCTAGTTTACGAATCGACATTGAAATGTTTCCTCTGGAAAAGTCTAAAAAATTAAATGTCTAGCGTAAGTCATCAAATATAACGAGGTTGACAATTTTTTGAAACCTAAGAATAATAAATATCACATCGATACAATTCAATATCAAAGTCCTTGAATTAACTAAAGATGATGAATTATTAATTTTTTTAACATATCATATAGTTATATTATTTTATTATTTAAGGCCTCATATATCTAAGAATTCTCACTAGTAGGGGAATCTGAGAAGAATTCAATAGGACTCAAATTTTCTCTTCCATCATTTTTTTCTATTGGGTACTTTATAGGAAAAACTTTTTTGAGCCCTGTGGAGTTAGGAGCAGCATACGAACCTTTATCGGAATGTTCATGTCACAATACATTGAAAGTCACACATTACCTATGAGAAAAAAAATCAATGGATCTCCGTAAACATGGGTTCTTAACTTAACCCAACTACATGGGATTTGATTCCCATCCAAATGGGATATATAATAAGCCTCTTTGAGATCCCAACCTAGAACCCCAAATCATCCCTAATTCACTTTGGTTCACATCCTAGTAGGGTAATATCTACCCTAAGAGGACATATCCCTTCCAAGTTCTCTTAGCCCCATTAGTGTAAGTCCCACACCAACCCTTTTCTAGAAACATTTCCCTTAGATATCCTTTCAACATGAGATTAAACTATATGGTTTAGTCCTTGTTACATGACCTTAGGAGTTATTATGTGTCCCCTTTAGTGTAATATAACTATTTGAATTCCAATTTCCTTTTCAAGGATACAGAGGATTACTATTTAATGGGTTTGATCCTGACATCTAAAAAACACCCCTCTCCTTAGAAAATGATAAATTCCAGATCATCAAAATATGTGGATTAAAACCAACATTATAATAATAAATGACATAAGAATATCTAATCCATTTACAAAAGGTAACAATCGATGGATAACCTCATATACATATAGATTTCGATGTCAATAAAGATCCTCTTATGCATAAAGATAATTCTGAAGTTCATATATGTTAATAACTGATTGTTAATTTCACAAATACATGTTCCGTGATTGGAATTAAATTATGTATTCCTGAATATATATTAAATATATAAGATAGTATTGAAGTATGATGTAATTACCCCCAAAATCGTTTCATGAGCCGGACCTCCCAACCTATCGACCAATGTGAGTCCCTAAGCATCCTTAGATACATTTCCCAATGTCTTCCTTCCTTTAGAAATTAGGTTCATGAAACATCTGATTAATGTAATTGTTATTTATTTTCAGCTTCACAGACAAAACATGTTGAAAATTCAAAAATGGTGAACTTTATGTGAATGACTATGAAAAAATTAAAAACCCCACCGTCATACCATCTAGTGTATGACACACATTTTTTCAGAAATAGGGATACTTGAAATTAGATCATGATATTAAATTATAAAATAAAATTCTTATTTATTTTACTAGTGTGTTCCCCTAAAATATGGTCTGTAACAACTAGTCCCCATATATACCCTAGTTTCCCAGCATACAGATGTTTCCCCCTCCCTAGGGCCCACCAATATGCTCAAATGGGCCATTAGACTAATGATTATACCCATAGGACAAGACATGTTCTTTTAGTATGATTTTTCTTCACTGACTCACACCACAAGAAAAATTCCTGGAGAACACCCATCCTAATCAATAATCTAGTTACATAACTCTTAATATTGGAGTTTTAATAGGTAGGATTTTAAAAATAAATTTCAACCTAAGTGACATGCATAGTAACATTTAGCATTTTAAACCTTTAACATCCTGGGTCATTAAATTAACCCCCCCCCCCCAGAGCATAATTTCTTCATTATGGACCAAAAATATCAATTTATTCAGTTAAACCTTACTTCTAGTAAGGTTTTTACACTGATACCAATGTCAAAAAGCAGGCCTGATAGGCACCCCAGTTTCCCAACAAACATATGTTTTCCCCTCCCTAGTTCCCACCAACATTCCTGAATGGGTAATCAAAATAATTATTGACCCCATAGGCCAAAAAATATTCTTTCAGTGCTATTTTTTCTCGTTCACACACACCTCTAAAGACTTCCCTAGATGCCACCCATCCAAATAACAACTCTAGTCCATTCACACGTAACTTGTAATTCTAATCTAGTAGGTTTTCTAAATGAAAGGTGCGACTTGTTAACATGTGCAATGACATTTTTCTTTTAAACAATTTAACATTATAGGATGTTACATTGAGGTTTCTTTATAGAAATTCTATTATCAAACTATCGTCCTCTAACTAAATTCCCCAATCTTCCAACTAAACATCCACTAACACCAATTTTATCATATAAATCTCCAAAAACCTTTAAATATATGTTATATAGCACTATTGGTACAGAACGAAAGAGTTCCCAAAGGATCCAATAGCATAGTATTCTTGAATTTATAGATCCATAAATACATTATATTTGAAATTATAATATACCAACGGAACACATTATGACAACATAATTATCTCTTCAATATTATCCTTGAAAACATAAGCATAATTATGCTCTAGGTTTCCTATAGAAGGGAAATCAAATAGTTGTCAGCTCAAATTCATAATAAGAAATACAATACTGTGAAAGCTATCATGATAGAAATATGACATAAAAAATATAGTGGTAATAAATTATACAACATAAATTCATAATCCACTAAAAATGAGCACATTCTATATCCATGAAAATAAATAGAAATATGGATGACATTAATGATCTTATTCTATTGGAATGTATAATGATAGACTTCTAAACACACTATAAAGGTCTGGTTCCAAGACATTATCCTATTATAGGAAATGAATACACAAAAACCCAATTTTTTGTCTCAAGAAACTTTTTTATTCATTTTGGGGATATATAATTATGTCATCATCCATCATATGATTATTTTCAATTCATTTACCTTATTATTCAATTTTATTATCATACCCTTCCCTATGTAACTCATTTCTCAATAAATATTAGTATATCCTTATAATAAAACATGAATAACTCAAATACTTCCCATATCAAATATAATAATTTGGAATTTATAGGATAAAATACCTTAATAAAATTGAAATACATTGGGTATTGTAAATGTAACATGAAGTTTCCCTATTAATGAAATATAGTTGTGGTAGTAATTTCAATGTGCCTGGTTATCTATTGAATATTATAATTATATTAAACAGTATGTATTGGTAAGAAACCAACAAAATGGTAGAAAAATTAATTCATCCTGGTTTATAATATGTGTTTCAATATTCCAAATCATATCTTCCAAGAGTGTATGGATGGGTGTTTATAAATAAGTTCACTGGTCTTGCATCGGGTCAATTATTATGTTAATGGTCAAAAAACCCTTTTCAATGTGATTAACCCTCTGTGTATATATTTTAAAACCTTAACCACTTTCTAGTATCCAAATAGGGATGTATTGTTTTTTAAAATATATAAACTTTTACTTTACCAAAACATAAGTTCATTTTTTCACCATGAAAAAAAAATTGAGTTTTAAAATAGTTAAGTTGACTTGACACAATCAATTTTTATACATATTTTTTAAAAAAATAAATGGTTTTAATTGTAATTTATGATCTATATTTACTTGATTTTAAATATTTAAATGAAATTATTGGTAGTTAGAATTATCTAATTGAAATGGTATAAAAATTAATAAATTGTTAAGGAGTTGAAATTGGGAATTATTTTCATATTTAGATATAATTTTATTGAGTGTTTATATTTTTCAGGGGTAAAAAAAAGGCCCATTAGTTGGCTCACAACTAAAAGAGCACCAAAATCCTCCAATCCAACCTTAGTGGGTTGGCCGACCATATAAAACCCTAGGAAAGATTTTCCAAGGTCATGATGGAACATGTGTATAAGGCTCATGAAATTGTGGCCCATGGGAGATCAATCTCATGGGAGAATAGTGGGAACTAAGGACCACATGGTCTAGGCAGTTCAACATGGACCATATGGGTGTGTGGGTGTGTATGGGGGTGCTCTTCTCCACCACAGGAATCTGAGCCTTTCACTGTAGTGATTTAATTATAAACCATCATCACGGTTCTTCTCAATTTCAAAGACGACATGGTTTATTTAGATATTATTTTTTACTTGATGAAACATAGTCATCATCCTCCAACTTCACTTGCCCAGCCTCAAAGACACTGGTCCACCCTCCTCTATCATGGTACTTCCACTTTTACTCATCGGCTGCCACTGTAACGCACTAGAACCACCATGGCTGACATCTTCAATGCTTGACATCGATCTCAATCTTTATGCCAAGGACTAAAGTCACATGGGATTATCTTTTACACCTCATATGAATCTATAAATATCATTTCTATCCCCCTTCAGCTGATGTGAAGGCAGGAGGGATTTAGGGACCATCAACCTCTACTGCCAAACATGCTCACATTTTCAACCATTCTTCAACCGCCACACTAATGGAAGGACATCGTTGGTCGACTACCCTAATATCGTTTAGAGGAACCACCACTGGATAAGCCAATTGTGACTCATGATTAATTGTTTATCCAAAAGTTACTCATGTTCCATTGGTGTACTGATGGTCACTCAGATCTAACATTTATAAAATGATGACTCATGAGACACTATTGACATGATGGTTACTTGTGAGCCACCCTTGATCAATTTCCATTACTAGATTCTTCCATTTTTCACTATTGTTAATATCTAGAGGATCTCTATATTAGAACCAATGTACCATACTTTAGTTGATCAATACTTTTAAATCATTTTACTGTCATGAAGAAGTTTTCAACTTATCCATCCACTTTCAATTATAAAAGAGGTTTTGATGAAATCCTTGGCTACTCAACACTTCCCCCACCTGGGACCTCTTTGGATCACCTTTTCACACTCATACGACCTACATGAGGTTTATTTCGACACATTCATCCCCAATGATGGTCGGGGAGGATGTTTCCAAACCTTCCATATCCATGAACACTAAGTGACACAACCCCTACTACTGATTCCATGTGGATTATCATATACCTCCAGCCAAGAAAATCATATGAAACCCTTTAAGCGATTTAATATTCAACACCCGAATGATTTGGGGGTTTCCAAAACTCAGCCTGAAATTATTGACAGATTTTAAATTAAAATAGATACATGGGTATCTTTCTGAACTAGGGTAGATTTGAAAAAGACTGAAGGCAGTCTTTAATACCTATAAAAGGAGGAGGTAGCCCACTGTTGAAGGGAATCAATCACATAAAGGAGAGAACACCCACTATGTTTTTGGACACCATTTTTTCACTACTTTAAATTTAATTTTACTTTTATTATGTATTCTACCTCATCTACCTTCATTATTTCCTTATTAATGGAGGGGTATCCCCCTTTTGTGATTCAGAGAATAGGAGGTGACCTAATGTAATATGAAAGTCCTTGTTTTATCAAATTCTTCTATCTCTTTTTGTTTATTGAATAGTTTTCAATTTATGATTTCAAAATTTTAATGGGATAGTGCTGTATTTTTATTTCAAATATGAACATTATAAATTTTTTTTGATTAAGATGATTATTCTCCCTCTTCTTGGTATTGGATCACATCAGTTCAGTGATCTAGTATCCATATTAGCATTTTTCAGTGATTTAAAATGCATGGGGATGTCATAGAGGGATAATCTAAGCACTTAGGGTACTCAATTCCTCAATTGAAATTGATTTGGTGATTCAAGAGTGCACCATTATTCCTTTCTCAATTTGGAAGAGAATAGCCCAACTATGGAAATTTGGGGGATTATACTCACTATCAATTTATTTTCATAAAGGTTGAAAAATGATAAATTATTGTAAATCCAATAATTAAACTAATTTATCAAAATGAATGATCCAATATCAAATGTTCCATGATAGAATTACAAAATGGAATCCAAACGGAAAACCCAATCACTTTTCTCCAATATGATTTTCACAAACCAATTTCTATCTTGCCTAGTAATTTAATTATTGTTATTTAATTTACATTCCCATTCATGACATTTTATTTAAAAACACTACTCATAGGAAAAAATTTATTTACTACTAATATACCCTTAGGTGGAAACAATTTGATTTTACAGGACCCCCAGAGTGGGTGGTAATAAAACTTGGTGTCTTTATCATGGAGTGGGTGTTATGTCAATCACAAAAATTGCATTAATAGAACCTATAATAAGGATATCTTAGATGTTAACCCTAAAATAGAGAGGGATTTTTTTGGATAGGATTAGGAATCTTAACACTAAAAACCACTTTGAACAAATCAAGTTAGAACACTCAAGGGAAACATCATGTGCTCACTCTAATCCAACATACATGGAAATTAACCTACAACTAACCTTAATGGGCCTTTGTTAACCACAATTTTCTAATCAGAATAATCAATTGACCATGCCTATATGACTAAATTATATCGAATTGAGAGTCAATATGATTCATATGTTACCAAATTTTCATATTCATGCAAGAGAAGAGCCGAACCAGCACATGAAGGAGTTCATCTATGTTTTTTTTCAAGCTTCTGGCCAAGGAAAATGGTGAAGGAACAAGTCAAGTGGATGGAATTCCCCTTTTAATAAGATGGGTATAACAAAGAATTTTTGTATATCCTACAACCTGGATAGATTCATGATTGGGATGACCTCTAAAGAAGTTTCATGTAGAGATTATTCTCAGCCACCAAAATCAAAAAAAAAGAACGATATATATTTCATCCAAAAAGATATTTGAGAGAAAAATATGTTTATTGGGAATGACTTAAAAATTTATGTTCAAGATATCCTCACATAGTTGTGAAATATCATTATATCCAAGTCTTCTTCTACCAAGGGTTCTTAGAAAATGATATAAACCTCTTAGATGCATCATCTAGAGGCTCCTTTATTGCTAAATCACCTGAATAATCTGGGATCCAAATTTTGAAGAGTTATCATAATTCCCAAAAATTTGGAATAATACATATAAGAACAAGAGGTATCTATGTGTTAAAATCTTCTGAATCATCAGTATTAATTCAAACCAAACTAGAAGAATTAAAAACCCTTGTAAGACATATGGTAGTAATGTAACTAAATTAGTAACCTACCTCTCTTTGGGTATGATGTTTTTGTTTATCACCCCATCACTTCATTAATCAGTGTACAGAGCTACAGGGTAAGGAGAGATGTGAAATTATATTCCAAAAAATAAAATTCCAATAGAACAAACCATGGAGGTATGTTTATGCCCTGCATGGTTTTAGAAGTCAATAAATTCAGAATAGGACCCATTTCTAGTATAAATTCTAGAATCTACCCCTTTCCCAAAACCATATAGGTAGCAATACCAACACCAATCCTACCAACAAAAAACTTTTAAAAAATACCTTATAAATCCCTCTTATAATCCACCACTAGTTGAATAAATCTAAGAAACAATGTTGTAAAAATGTAAGAATATACTAAAATATTTGTTTCATGCATTTGAGAAAATCATGAGCCCGATATACAAAACCCAAGGAAAACTCCCATATTAGAATATATCATTTCTAAATTAAAGTCTGAGAATGATTGTTACATGGAATGGAAAGGATATCTAAGCACCTGAACCTATGTAAGCCTAAGATGATGAAGAACAAAATGAATATGGAAATTCTACAAATTTTGGACAGATTCAAAAAGAGAAACCCACTCCACATTCATAAGAGTAAAATTTGGTAGAGGATGAACCCAAGACAATATATATGAAATAAATAATAGGAACTCCATTAAATACAAGAAAGGATTAATAAATGCATTCCCCTTCATTTCCCTTCATTTTTTATAGAATCCAAGAATATTGAGGAAGAAAAAATTCAAAAGGAGATCCATGAGACAATTCAAAAGGATGAAATTCATATACCCATCTTGGAAGTCATAACTAAAATTACCAAATACCCCAAATTATTCAATGATATTTGCACCAATAGAAATAAGTTGGATGGGAATTAATGAATCACCCTTGGGATAAGAGTTTATCCATGATCACACCACCATTACCCAAAAAATGTCAAGATCCATGGACATTCTCTATTCCCAGCACCATTGGTTATTTAAAATTTGTTTATGCCTTATGTGATATTTGTGATTCCATTAATTTCATGTCTATATATTTCTTTTTATCCATTTAAATAGGTAAACTAATTCTCATAAGAGAGGTTTTCTAATTGGAAAATATATCCCCTATCTTTCCAAAAGGAGTTTTAGAGGATGTGTTAGTGGGAGAGGAAAGACTGGGTTTTTAGAAGATTTCTAGGTGCTAATAATGGATTAAGGTAAAGCATCGATGAATTAACCCATCATTTTTGTAATACCATTCCTAAAGATAACCAGTATAACCATTTATTTACATGTAGTAACCCTTACAATAGTTATCTAAGATAGTGAGGAGTACATTAATGTTCCTATCTCCAAGAGAAAATCTTCAAACAATCAGTCACTCATTGTAGTTATTCATGTATAAGGTATTAATCCCATGTAAGACTGAGGTATTCTTTAATAAATTACCCTGATGAGATAATTGTTTGATGAAAATTCTAAGTAACAAGTGAATAATCTAAAATCATGAAGTTATGCTCAACAAGAAATAACATCTAAATTTTTTGATAATTTTCTAGAGGAACCTAATGTGGTACCCTTTTCTATGGAAATGTAATCTTTTGAAGTTAGAAATTTGAATTCAATATCATCTATAGAACAACCACCAATCATAGAACAAAATCCTTTCCATTGTGACTTAAAATATGTGTACATTATTAAAGGATAAAATTTTTAGTGATCATTGCTAGAAACCTATCCAAAGAAAAAGATAACACGATAATTCACCATTCAAAAAAAATCAATCTATATTGTAGAGCCGTGAATAGATCCCAATAATCAACCCTAAGGTTTGTTCCAAAGTAAGTTTACAAGAATGAGACTCTATAATTATTAGAAAATACCATAGGGGACTTAACCCAACTGTTATGAAAGTTGTTAAAAAGTGTTTGAAAAAATGTTGGACTCCGACATAATATACCCAATTACTGACTCACAATGGGTTATCCCAATTCATGTTGTTCCAAAGAAAATGGGTTCAAAAATAGTGTAAAAATTCAATGATGAATTAATCCCTTTGAGAGTCCAAAACAGTTTGAGGGTACGTATTGAAAATATAAAACTGAATCAATTCCCCTAATAAATTACTTACCCATTGCATTCATAGAACAAATGATAGAAAGGTTAGTATACAATACACATTACTATTTCTTGGATGTATTATATTGTTATTTTGAGGTCTCCATTTCTGTATAAGACAAAGATAATACAAAATTCACCTTCCCTTTCAAGACCATTTCTTATAAGAGTTTTCCTTTCGGATTTTGAAACGCTCCAGGTGCATTATAGTGTTGTATGTTAAGTATTTTCTCAGATCAGATGGAGGACTTACTTGATGTATTATTAGTTGACATTACTATTTTTGTAAACTCATTTGATCATTTATTAAGGAACTTGGATAGAAATTTAAAACATTCCGAGAGAAATATATTCTATTGAATATTGAGAAGTGCCACTTTATTGTTGAAAAAGGGATAGTTTTGGGTCATATAATTTTACAAAAAGGAATTGTGATGGATAATTTAAAAGTTAAAGCAACTAATTATTTGTAATATCCCACCTCTGTTAGACATATTAGATCTTTTTTTTAAATGTGGGTCTTTATAGAGGATTCATTAAGAACATTATTGTGATTTCTCTACCACTTTTAATATTAATTTTAAAAGAATCTAACAATTTTTTTATGCAGATTATAGGGATTCAATTGATGAGATGAAGGAAAAGTTTATTAACCCACCTATTATAAAACTCCCAGTCTAGGAGCACCTAGTTGAGTTTCTTTTTAATACATCAAACCAAGATGTTGGAGTAGTAATCTCTAAAAGAATTAAAGAAATACCACAAGTCATAACATATTCCTTGAGAACATTTGATGTGATTCATCACAATTTAACAACTAATGAAAAATAATTAATTGTTGTTGTATTTTTATTGAATGAATTTAGATCTTATTTATCGAGTACTATTGTGATTGTATTTTATAATCATGTAGCACTTGGGTACTTGCTAGAGAAGAAGGGTTCCAAACCAAGGCTGGTGAGTTGGATAATACTTTTGGAAGAATTCAACCTAGAGATCAACGAAAATAAGGGAGTTAAAAACCAAGAAGCAGATCACATAAATAGACTTTCAAACACTTCTAAAATAGACATCATAATACTGATCCCTGTATATGATTACCTACATAGAGAAAAACTCTACACATTGGAAGGTGAAGTACCATGTAATGCTGAAATTTTGAATTATTTAACCACCTATCAGGTACCGTATCACCTTAAATATTATAAAAAGAAAAAACTCAAGGATGAATACATACTCTATATTTGGGAATATCCTTTTCTATGGAAAATCCCTAATGACTATATCATAATGAGGTTCTTACTAGAAAGTTAAATAGATTCTGTATATTTATTTTTTCAAAATATTTTTTATGGAGGCCACATGAGATCTCATATAATTCCAAGAAAATTGTTGGAATATAGAATATATTGTGAAAACATATTTAATATTGCCTATTAATTTTGTAAAATAAATTATAAGTGTCAATATTTTGAAAATATTTTGAAAAGAGATGTGATGCCTCAAACCCCGATCATTTTTTTTGAAATCATTGAAGTATAGGGAATTGATTTTATTGGAACCATTCACATGTATTTTGGGAATTATTATATTTTAGTTGTTGTGGATTATGTCCCTAAATGGGTGGAATCTATAGCCACCAAGACTAATGACACCAAGGTTTAATGTGATCTTTTGACGATTAACATATTTTGTAGGTTTGTAGTACCGAGATCTTCCATTAGTGATGAAGGGGAACATATTTCAATTAAAATATGGAATTTGTGCTTAAAAATAATGTGGTTCACCACACAACATATACACCTTATTATCCTCAAATAAATGGCCAATATGAAGTGTCTAATAGAGAGATTAAAGTTATTTTAGTTAAATGGTTAAACCTAACTAGGAGGATTTGATCTATGACTTGAGAAAAACTTATAGGAGTCTTGGACATATTATAAGAAACAAATAGGGATGATCCCCTAGATGATGGTTTATGGAAAGAGTTATCATCAGTTAGTGGAATTATAGAACCAAACCAATTAGGTTATTTAATAGATGAATTTGGATTCGGTGAAAGATAGGAAAGAGATAAATCTCTAGCTATAAGAACTGAAGGAAATAAAAATAGAGGATTTTGAAAACTCAATAATTTTAAAGGATAGAAACAATGTGGAACATGACAACATGATCTAGAAAAAGACCTTACAACATGAATATTATGTCCTAGTGTACAATTCCAAACTAAATTTAATGCCCGATAATCATCATTCTAGGTGGGAAGGACCATTAATAGTTGTTAATTTCTATCCTTTTTGTGCAATTCAGATTAATAGAGAAGATGAAATTAACACATACCACTTCAATGGGTAGGGGATGAAATATTTCCCTAGGAATATACCTCAAAAATTGGTGGAGGATCTCAGACTCTTCCAAACCATATATTAATTTTTCACATGAGGTTAAGTTGATCCAATGACATTATCAAAAGTATCCTTGGAGATTCAACCTGAGTTTTAATATTTTCCTTTTATTTAGTATTTGGTCACCTCTCCCTATCTTCTCTTATGATTTAAGGGAATGGTTCCTACACTAATATGAGTTTTTATATAGGAAAACCATGAAGGAACTCAACAATCGACCCCATAAACTGATAATTAAGTGGAGAAAAAAACCTAACATGGGAATATGAAGTTTATTATATATTTCATTATGCTTATAAATTCCTTAATGTTTTTGAAAATATGTTATGAATTGTATAATACAGTATCTTTTTTAAACTAGAAATTATATGCCCACACTAGAATATATGATTTATTTCACTTATCTAGGAGACATGAGTTACTAATTAATAATATAATTCCATGTTTTAGATTTCAATAATAGTGAAATTGAATGTGTAAAATGGATAATTGAATAATTGAACTGAATATTGGATATTAAAATTAAGAATAGTGATTTGAGTGAATTAATTGCTTTATGTAAATGAAATTTTCCAAATATATTCACACTTTGAATTTTTGGAATTCAAGGGAATTGGTTTTTTATTATTAGTCATGCGTTAAGTGATTTTCTAAATATCAAATTTCCATTTGTAATAAGATTACTGTACCAAGTACTACCTATTATTCTTGAGCATATTTCTTGATTAATGTTGTGACATGTCGCCTACTAGAACTTAAATTCAATCTTTTAATGTATCTGAATGTGAAAAAATATTTATTATTTGTATCTTTTGAAAATCCCTTATCCTTGTATATTGCATTTACATAAATCATTTTTTATCCCATAGAGACCATGAGTGAACTTGTTAGGGATGATCCATGTTTCAAGCCTTTTTTATCCATTCATACCTTCCTCGTAGTATTTTCATAATATTTTTGTGTTGGGGTTGGGAAACACATGGGAAAAGGGTTGAAATGAATTATATGGAAAACATTTTTTCATGTAATTTCTTTTTTATTAAAAGGTTATTTATCCAATCATGGAAATTCACAATTTTACATTTTTAAAAATAAAAAAATAAAAATAAATTTGGGATGTGACTGGGAGGGATCAAAAATAACCAATACTATACTGATTATTTTTATCATATGTAGTTAAGTGGTTGATTTGAGGTTTATTCCAAACACAAATTTTGAAAAAGTAAAAAAAATTAAAACGTACTTTGAATAAAAAATCAAGAAGGTTAAAATCATTCATTATTCTTTCATTATTCATAACATTACTTTGAGTTTTGAAAGTGGGAGTTATAATTTGATTGTGATTTTACTTTTGATATCATGCATTGTACATTAGAAGATAAAACTCTTCCTTGAACATTGGTTTTTAAACATTATTTCTTATCTACCTTAATCCATAGAGTCATATGAACTATGATTTCAAATTACATAGGATTTTATGAGCCATTCATCTTTACAAAGGGTAGAAAACAGTTCCTTTACAAGACTATGAATAAAGAGTATGTTATCATGATATAAGTATAACTCTATTTTCATTGTATCGTGAGTGATAAGAGAAAATATTGAAATAGAGTTAGATCATGATTTATAATGTTTAATAATAATAAATTAAGGATCTTGAATATATGAAAGAAAAATTTTCATCATTTTTAGAAGGGGAAGAGTAAAATACTTGAGTATATTTTTTCTTTTAAAATTGAGAAATTGAGATGGTATTTTATAGGGAATTTGAATGTTTTATTTAACATTGATCTTCCTTTTGTTTTATCACAATGAAATTTAAATATTGGTAACATTGATACCCTTGAATTTTCAATACTGATATTTTATTCTTGAGGATAAGTGTGGTTTAACTGTGCATGTATTTGACACAGTCAATTCTCATGAATATTATTAGAAAATTTCAATGGTTTTAAATGGATTTATGATTTAATTAAACATTATGTTAAATTTTTTATTTAAAATATGGGTAATTTGATATGTGAAATTAAAATGGTCTAAAAAGAATAAAATGATAAGGAGTTGAAATTGGGGATTTATTTCTACATTCTGATGAATTTTTTCTGAGTTTTTTTATATTTTTTTGTGTAAAAAAATGGGCCCATCAATTATCCCTCAAACTAAAGATCCCCACCAGAAGCCTGGCTAGCTCGAGTGGTTCAACCAACTTTGAAGATTTGCATGGAAGACATGTGAAGGGGGAATCATGCCCATGTATAGGTGGCCCATGTTGTATCAATCCATTGGGGATCATAGTGGCCCCTAAGGCCTACACGGGATAGGCAGTGTGACCTGGCCCATGTGGGTGTATGAGTGTGTATGTGGGAGCCTATCCACACTATAGGAATTTGAGAGATTCACCTTAGTGGTTTCATTATAATCAATTTCTACAGTGCTTCTTATTTTTGATGTGGGATCAAGTTTATATGGATATTGTTCATCACTTGAAAAATTTTCATTTTCCTTCTCCAACTTCACTCACTCAGCCATAGACACACTTCACTTCCCTCAAAATCTATTTGTCCACAACTTTTCGTCTCTTTACACCACTTATACACACTAGAACCATCATGGGAAATGTCCTCAAAGCTCGAACTCGAGATCAAGCACCATATAGAGGCTTGAAATCACTAATTATCATCACCTGAAACTTGGATGAATCCATTAAGAGGATTTTGATCCCCCTCAAACCATTTTCAATGATAAAGGAGTTGAGGTACCACTGACATCCACTTCCATTCACACTCACATTCACTTATGTTCTTCAACTTCCATTCCAATGGTAGCACACCACCCCTCAACTCCACTGATCCAATTCAGATCCACCATCGTCATCCAAGCCCACAGTGACTCCAGATCCACTTTTGAGCTAATGGAGACTCTCTAGCTACCATTTATACAACAGTGACTCATGATCCACCTTTGATCCAATGGTAACTCTTGATACACCGTTGAGACAATAGTTAATAATGAGCCACCATTGAGTTTATGGTGATTGGTGATCCATAATTAAGTCTATGGGCACTCATTAGACACCATTGAGTGGTTTCCACCACACTGGACATCAGAATCTACCACCACATATAATATCTGTATGATCAACATGTTAGACACTAATCATCCTTACTTGAGTCGATCGACTCTGCAAAAATCTTCCACCACCATGAAGAAGATCTCAACTCCTCCGTCCATTATGAAGTCCAGATGAGGTTTTGATGAATTTCATGATTATCACCACTATCACCACCTAGGACCATCGTACATAACCTATTATCTTTCAAAAGACCTCCAAGATATTTATTTCGACTCATCCAGCTACTGTGAAGGCTGAATAATATTAGGTTGTTGTTGGACCTTCCACATTCATGACCACAAAGTGCCACTATCACCACTTTTTCTTCCACATGGAGTTCCAAATCCCTCTAGACCATCAATTAACATGAAACCTATGAATAGATACTATATTAAATATTTTTTTTTTAAACTCAAAGAATGGGTAACATGGGATTTTAAATAAAAATATATAGATGCACATCATGTTGATCCAGGGAGAGATTTGAAGAAGACTAAAGGCATTACCCACAACATATAAGAGGAAGAGGCATCCCATAGATTAAGGGATTCAATAACCCAAATGATAAACCACCAACTATAATTAAAGACACCATTTTTTCCTTAATTTAAATCTATTTCTACATTTATTGTGACTTCTACTTCGTCTACCCCCATTATTTCATTTTTAAGGGGGTAGACCCTTTATTTTATTTGGTGATTGGAAGGTGACCTGATGTAAAGTTGGAGTCCTTATTTTATCAAATTATTATGAATTTTTTGGTTTGATAAATTCTTTACAATTTATGATTTCATAATTTTAATAGGATTGAATTTTTTTATTTCAAATATGAACACTCTAAAATTACTTTAATAAAGAAAATTATTATCCCACAAATTTTTATTGGATCACACCGATTGGGTGAACTAGTGTCAGGAAGAGATGTTTGTAGTGATTACTAAACACAAGGGGAAACCAAATTGGGATAATCTGAGAAATTAGGGTACTCGCTTCCAGCTTTGGAATTTCCTAGGGGATTCTAGTGTGAACAACTTTTCCTCTCACACAATGGAAGGAGAATAATATAACTGTAAAATTGGGTGGATTATTATCAATTTAAATCAATTTTAATATAGGTTGTAGAAGGATTAGTTATTTTTAATTCGTTCATTAAAAAATATAAAAAAATAAAATATTTCATTTCAAAAGGTCCATGATAGATTTACCAAAAGAAATCCGATTTAAAAACCAAGTCCCTTTTTTCTAATCAGTTTTTCACAAACCCATTTTTTTGAAACCTGGTAATTTAATTATTGTTATTTAATTTACTTTATCATTTTTGAAATCTTTATTCAAAATAAAAATCTTTGGAAATGACTTAATTATTTACCACTACTACACCCTTAGGGAGAAAAAAATAGCTTTTTCAACACCAAAAAACTGGTGGTTCCATAACTCTTGTATCAATAACATTTGTGGGAAATATAATAATATAGACAAGTAAATCCTATAAATTCCATTATTAATATGGTAAATATATTCTATGTATGTGTATGCATCAAAAAAAAGTTAATTGGTTATTATAACATGAGTCTCACGGAATGAAAATTGAGAGCTAATAACTACACATATATCTTGGTTAACAATTAAATAAAACCTATGGGAGTTAAATTGATCATTAAATTAAATGATTAAATTATTTTCATGGTATATAATCTCAAATAGGTATTACATACACCAAAAAAAGTAAATTAAGTTCATAACACAAAAATGTCTCATAGAGAAAAATTTGAGACGGAAAAACCTTACCTCTAAACCTAACCTCCATGAATGTACATTAACCTCATATATAAAAAACATATCTATAATAATAACATAATTTATAAACTTTATAATGTACATTTTCATTATTCTCTTCATAAATATCTAGTCACTATATGAATTCTACATATTTTACCCAATGAGAGTTTTTAGTTTTGATCGTTTGAACTCATTTTATAATAGTGGTGTATGTATTGATTATAAATATAATTATCATCATTAATATTTCATTAAAGTTAAATTTATGGAAGTTTTATAATTATTTATGATGTTTATAATTCATTTCATGATCATTTTAATTTTTATCCATGAAGAGAAATTTTATGGCAAGCAAGTATTGGTGATTCTTGAGGATCAAAGTGTTTTTTTTTTAATGATGAATTAAATATTGATATAAACTCTCTAAAATGAAAAAATGATTATTTAAAAATTTATATTATATTATAAATTTAAATTTTTTCACCATATACATTAATTATATAAATTCATAATATTTTCCAATCATGTGGTTAATGTGAGCCAAACATGAACAAACCCTAATTTAGTGAACGATTTTGAGGTTGTTTTGTTATAATATCATTATAATAGAGTCATAATGATGTTATTAGTGATTAATAGTGTTATATATCATAATTATAAATGATGTAGAATAATAATTAATGGATATAAAAATATTATATAATTTGAATAAAATGCATTCCCCTTAACATGCTTGTTTTAATCAATTGAATTAATGATGATCATTTATTGAACATATCATTAATAAGTTATAAAAAAATTCAAACAAAAACCTTAATGATATCATAAAAATAATATTTCCTCATTAAATTCATTCATGAAATCATCAACGATGAGTGGTGATGAAAAAATGGATTATGTTGCTCATGGTGGTGGTGGTATGCACATACGCACAAGCAGTGACTTTTTTTTATTAAAAGGATGACATATATGAATATAAAAGGAAAATAAAATTAATATATTAAAATTAAATAAATTAAATGAGATAGATATCATAATATTATTGTGAATAGAATAAAATTTCATGAACATTATTAAGGTGAATAGACAAGTTATTCATAATACTCATGTCGGGGACTCGAATTTTATAGGGCAGTATCCTTGTAGATAAAGGACTTATGATAACTATTGGGGACTATATGATTTCAAATTTGGGTTAGGTTTTTAGGGGGTTCAATTTGAATAATAATCAATATTAAAATAAAATGGTAGGTTATAATAGATTTTTTGGTAGTGTTATACTTATATAAGTGAGAATAAGTGTAGTTCTAGGATTAACCCTTACATTTTCAATAATATAAATTTACTATTCAAGGATAAATGGAAATTAAAGGGGAAATATTAGGAGATATTGATTTTAGTTCAAAACTATCCTCAACCACTACCATTATCGACATCATTGAGTGTTTTGGGGATTTTTTTTATCTTTCGAAATTTTTCTCTATTTTAGTTTTCACTTGGTAATTAATTCTTAATCATATTAATAAAATTAAATGAAAAATATTAATATTTCCCATTTTACCATATTTTTTTATTTTTCAATACAATTTGAGGATTATTTTATCAAATATAATAAAAAATGTTTTAATGGTGGTTTTATGATAAACAAACCTCATCACTTAAAAGCATCTTTTTAAAAAAAATTAAAGCATTGTATTTCTATATAAGATAAAATAATATTAAATTTTTTTTAAGAAAAAAATTTATTTATTATAAAATATATATATATATATATATATATATATATATTTAATGATTATTTCCATGAAATCAAAAATAAAATAACCCTGAAAAATAATTTATTTAATTAAAAGAAAAAAATATTTATTTATTAAAGAAACGTTTTAATTAGTTATAAAAATATTAATAATAAGATTTACAAGATAAAAGGATATTTTTTAATTCTTATATTTATCCCATATATTCATATTTTATTATTTTATTCATTTCTTTGTTTCATGGTAATTCATATATATTGATAAATCCATACAAATTACAAATTTCATGAAAAAAATATTTTTCAACTAAATTCGGACCATAGGTATTACTCTTTGTTCAAGAAGTGACTTATGCCATCAACATTGGGATCATGTGGATCATCTCTTCCTTTCCAAAAATCACTATTGAATCATTATAGAATTCCTTGTTCGATATGTTTGAACTGACTTCCCTACACTTGAACAGAATTGACAGTTTTTTGCATGAGATTTAAAATATTCATATGTACAATAAAATATAATATAATTTCATAGTTTCTTGTGCAGAAATGATACATGCCATTTGGTATGGGGTGAATAAATATTCCCATGATAATTATCCATTTTTTCTACAATCATCTTTCACGGACATCATTAGGGTGATTAAGAACACAAAACAACTCTAAAATGGGACTTCAATGACATTTTTCATGAATTTATTGTGTTTTTATGAATAAATATTCCATGTTTATTCTCCCCCTCATATTTTCTCAAGGTGTTCTGGTCCACTTAGTTTTTTGGATGGTTAAAATGTAACATAGAAGAGGATTTTAAAGGGAATCTTGGGCCAGTGGGCTTAAGGGTTGTAACTAGGTACTACAAAGGTGATATCGTCGACTATATTTATGGGCCTTGTAGACATTTCTCAATCCCAGGAAGCTGAAATTATTTCATTCATAAATTATGTACATGTGTCTAGGTAAATTAATTGCAATGCGGTTTCATTAGAATGTGACTCGATTACTATTGTGCAAGTGGTAAGGCTTGGAAACATCCATATCTCATGGAAGCGCACTACAAGATGGTCCAATTTCATGAACAAGCTATCCATAATGAACTATATCATCACCCATTTTTTCAGGATTCTAATTCATTGGTTGATTCTCTTTAAAACAAATTAATTGTTGAGGATGCATGTATTCATGCTGATACATTACCCCTTGATATTCTACAAATTCAAAAAAAAGACATTAGAAAAATACCTCATTTTTATTCATTATAACCATATATTTATTTAATAATAAGTTCTTTTGTGCACATTTTTCTCGAAAAAAACCATTTATTTTGAGTTGAAGGAAGTTATGGAATAGATTTTGAATATGATATTTAGTTCATGGTTTTTTAAACGAGACGGAGTTGTATATTGATATTCTCTGTGATATAAATTTATTGAATACTCTTAATTTAAATATATATGTTCATGTTGATATAGTGACATCTAATATATATTTTATATCTACTTGAAAAGGCTGGAAGGGTTTTCTTTATCTCATAGTATGGTGTTGTGAATCTAGTGGGATACAAGATTTGTATGGAAGTATTGTGGGATGTTGTGTAAATATAGGATGCACTGTCGGTTCAAGATAAATCATACCGAATATATTTTTAATTAATCCAAATATTAAAGTGGATAATTTATGACTTGGACATCGTAATCACAATTATGAGTATTTTTCAAGTGATGGTGCTAGATAATGTAAAAATGCAGTGTCTATCTTTAAATTATATTTTACATTACATATGGTTATTGCATGTTGGGTAAGAGATAGATAGATTAATTTATACCCACATATGTAAATAAGGATTTTATATTGAAATTACATTAAAAGGGTAAATTTTTAATACATTTTGAATCTGGTAAAAATTAGTCACACCTGTTTCACCCCCCCCCCCTTAGGTGACGACATTATCCTGTAAGAATATTTGTTCTGTACGTATTTTATACTTCCATAAAAGTATATTATTTTTATTATTAGTATTTTATGAATTAAAAACTATAAGTTTATTCTCATTTATTACAAATAAATACATTAAAATATAGGATAGTTTTTTCTACCTTAAAATAGTCCATTATTTAATTATGGGCTTTAAAGGATCCATTTTTTGCTCCAAATCATTCATAAATTTCTTGAATGAGATCACATGAAAACCATATTCCACCTTGAAATATTTCCCTTCACTTTTCAATAATTTAAACTTTGGAATGTGAAATAAATATCCTTCAAGTGGGTTTATGTTAAATTAATAGTCTTACCATAAAATTTAACTTTATGTAGAATTTAAAATATGAAACAAGCTTCTAAAAATTGATGTTTATTATTTATAAAAAATATAATTATATACACATTATCCTATACCACAATAAATGTGAGCCTTTTTTCTATAACAAAATCCAGTTTACACATATTGAGAAAAATGGACACCCTATAATAATTTGAACAAATATATCTATTTCTATATAAAAAAAATATTCAGGAATTATCTTCTTCTCTATTCTAACCAAATACCATTAAATTATTTTTTTGGGTATCTTGTCGATATATAATCCAATTTAAGTGTAATAATTAGGCTTTTAACCCACTTATAATGAAAAAAATAGAAAACTATATTTAGTAATGGATTGATGTATATTTTTAAATCAATAAAGAATGTTTATGAATTATTTCATTTAAATCCACAAATTATTATCAAACATTCTGGGTTATTCCACTTTTTAAGAATCCAAATTTTAATGAATGTCCTAGATTCCTTTTTTAGGAGAATATATGAAAGCCTATATTTATTACACTTTATTACATGATTATTTACATAAAATTAGACATAGTAAAACCCAGAATATTGTGAGTCTTGGTGTCTTTGGAAAATTATGTATATATTGTAACAATGTTCTGTAGAAGTAAAATAAAATAATTTTAGAATTCCATAAAATGATCTTAAAATTCAATCATTCTTCTGAAAGTACATATGATAAATTGGGGATGTACATAATAATGGGGTGAGATATAAAACCCAGCAATGGAATAAAAACACATAGAATAAAGAGAAACATTATGTGTGAGACAAGAGGTATATCATCGAAACGTAATTTAGGTGGGAATAATAATCATGAAGAATGAGGCATGATATAACATGATAGTTTAAGGGAAACGTGGGAATGTTTCAATAACATAAAAAAGGACATCAAAAACATAAGTTAAGGATTGCCTCCAAGAAAACATAACATGGTGTAGATAAGATATCCTCTCATGAACCATACATTGAATATCATGATATTAAAAAATCATCCAATGCATTATAGTTCTATATAATTCTAATCCCACCGGTCACATTCGTATATTGTACATGAACAAGTTTACCAGAAAGGTCATTAAACATTGGATAATATTTCATCACATTTAATCACATGATTAAGGGGTTTGAGATATAGAAATGGAATTTCAAAATACATTAACTATTGGTAAATATAATTGAAAACCCTTGAGTGGAATTGGGGAGTAGTATTCACAACATAAATTCATAACATGGAATATCACATGATATTTTCCGAAGAATAACATGGGTACATAATAGTCATGGGTGGAATTAATTAGTGTGAAAGTATAATATCATAAATCAGAAATAATAATGTTAGAAAGATAGATGTGTTGAAACATATCCAAACATGGAAATATATAAGAAAGGAATATTAAAAATGAGTTTATTGAATAAATGGGAGAATGAGAGAATCCCTTACCTTGAGAGGGTGCTTCTAAAAGCTTCAAAGGAGCATCTTGAGAGCTTAGGGGTACCTTGGGAGAACTCTAAAGAATGAAGGTAAAAGTAATGAAACGATCAAAGAGTTTTTTTTGAAGGTACATATGAGGATGGGTGGTATTATATTGAAAAAGATAGAATACCTCTTTATTAATTTTTAAACATAAGTTTTTTACTCTGTATGAGAGAGTAATAAAAAACAAAAAACAACCTTTGGATTTTTTAAATTTTTCTTCCGAAGTGACGTGGGATTCATTATATTATATAGATAGGAACCGGGAATATAAAAATAAATACCATGGTGATCTTGAACTTTTTCATTATTATAAAGAATTGATTTTAAAACCAAAAAATATAAAATAAGGTTTAGTGGATTTATTTACAGTTTATAAAATGAAAAAATAATCATCAAATACACATAAATTTAATGGTAAAAAAATTTGGTCCAAGATAATAATTATAGTATTTTTTACATCAATTTTAGGAATTTATGATTTCATAATACACACTATATTTATAATATATTTTATTTTGACCTGAAAATTCGACTATCTATGAAAATTGTAAAAAAACAAAATTATATAATATCATAATGATTATTTCAAAAAATAATTTTAATCTTATCAAAATAACTCTATAATTACGATAATTTACACTTTTAAATCAAAAATAACCATTTATTGAAAATATAGATTTTTTGACAATAACAGTTTTCTAAACATTATAAAAATTATTTTTGCCTTCATAAAAGTAAATTATCATTCATATTTAAAATAAATATTATTTAATTAATATAATTTGTTGAAATATAATTTATTTCATAAATTCAAGAAATCAAAAAAATAGAGTGTCTTGATTGGAGCTATATGTTTCCTTGAGAAATATATTTTTTTTCATCATATTGAAATCTATTTTTTGTCAAACAAATTAATTAATCATTTTAATAAGTAATATTAAATAGAATATATATTATTATTTTTTATTAATGATAAAATATAAAAATTCATACTTTTATGTTCTAGATATATACCACTCTATTACACCAATGAATTCCCTAAGGGTAATGTTTTTTATGGTGAGGTTTTCATGAGGTGGTTCAGAGAACATGTTTATAGCCATAATATCTATGAGTTTTAACTTCTCTTATAAATGGTATCTCTTACATTAGTTGTTTATTTTAATCTTGGACATGGTTAAGGGAAAATTATCATTATGGAATCTCTCATCTTAGCTCTTATTAATGTGATTTATAAGGTAAAATCTTATTTGACAATGTCATAACTTTATTCATCTGTGTCAATTTTAATTTTTCAAAACCCTTTATATGTACTAGTAATAAAATCACTATTAAAATAATATATAATAAATTATTATGATTCATAATGGTCATTCAAATTCAAAACTATATGGCCTTCCGAAATAACCAATGTAGGGTATGTTCTTTCTGTTAATTTATCTCGAAATATATAATTTACTCATATAAAAGGGTATATCATTTATAAAAGTTTGGTTTTTTACATTATTCCACCATTACAAAAAATTTACCTCAAAATAATTATTTCATAAACTAAAATAGGTAAGGGTAACTCCCTTTAAATGACTATTCTAGATCCAAGGTCACTTCCTCAAACTTTTGGTTCCTCCATAACACCTAGAGTATGTGAGTTGTATTATTTCATAGAAGTTTGTCTCTAAGATGTAAAATCTTTTCTGGTTTCTCCTCACATAAAATGTTATTCTACAATGGGAACCTCTATGAATTCATTATTTGTGAGGATTTTGGTATGTACTTATCAAAGTGTTATTCATGGAACATATCATATACTTGAGGTAGGTTGAATGGGGGTGCTCGAAAATAGTCTACTACTCCAATTTGGAAATGTATCTTAAAGGGGTTTATGCATTGAGTAATAAGATTTACCTTCTTCCCAATCCACATTACCTTCATCCATGGTCATACATAAAAGAACTATTTATCTCTAACCTAAAACTATAACTTTGGTTGACCATTGTATGTGTATATTTTCATTTGAATTTGTACGGATTTCATATGAAATTCAATGGTTTGATCATTTTGTTTAATATTTTGGGTAAGATAATATCCCATTAACATCCACACTCTAAATCTTTCCTAACATGTTGGAGTATAAAACCTCTTCCCATAATCATATCCCATTAATGTGTTATTTGAATTCTATATTGGAACCTGTTTTTATATGATTACCTCAATAGGGGAATTTTATGATCCCAAAATCCTATAAAATACATTAAAAATGATCCCAAATTATTCAATAGAGTTTTAATATTCGATTTAGATTGACCATATGTTTGAGTGTGACAAGCAGTTCTAAATCTCAATTTTGTATCCAACCCTTGCTAAAGGCTTCTAGAAAACCTCAATGTACACCATTGATCTCGTTCATATATAATATAGAGTGTAACCCCATGTAGTCTTTCCACTTCCCTTATGTTTATCTTGGTGAGTTAGTCAAGAGATAAATATACCTTGATAGAAATGAAATGTTCCAGTTTCTTATATAGATTAAATACTACCCTACTATAGTTATTACCTTTAGATGTCCTGGGGAGTCTTATGATGAAATCCATGGTCATGTTTTTCCATTTCTATACTGAAAAGGTAAATGGTTTCATCGTACCGTTATAAATTTTCCATCTAGACAAATTTTAAACTCTGTAATATTTTCTATCTTCTTATATAGAAACTCATCACCTTTCTAATCCTCTTTGATCCTCTCGAGAGTAGATTATTGAGAAGCTATTTGAGAAACATGTGATTAATATCCTTTTATTATTAACATTTATATCCTCTATATGTCTATGAATATTGGATCCCGTGAAATACTCATCATGCATAGTGTTGTAGGATTCATTCTTCTAAGAGAATTTGGCACATTGTCTGCCTTTAAAATATGGTAATGGATTGAACAACAATAATCTTTGATATTATATAACCACCTTCATTGGGGAATATTGATATCCTTTTGTGTATATATATATATATAGTGATGATGATTTTATGATATTTATATATGTATATATATTTTATGCTTCCCCCTAGAGAGATAACTTGGCCAAATCATCAATGTGAAGATCAATTTTTTCTATTCTTGGCCATGTGATTGGTGGTTCTACACAGATATTTAATTGGTGGGATGCATAGGCTATCCCTTTTTCATATTGGATGAGTGAAATACCCATTTCCTTTTATAGATGCATCACTGTAGATCAAAAATCCTTCTCCACTGGTGGGTAATGTTAGCATAGTTGTAGTGATTATCCTCTTCTTCATCTCTTTAAATCATTCTTTATATTCCATAGTCCAAATAAACATAAATTACTTTAACTTATTTATAGTTATCGAGCTCTATAATATTGATAAATTTTTCAAAAATAAATGATAATTTTCAAGAAAAAATCAAAGGACTCTATGGATTTCCATCTCGAATGTCGGTCTTGGGAAACCCTCAATTTTCAATATTTTTTACGGATCCAAAGATATCCCTTTTTTAGGTAATATCATTCCCCAAGAGATTTAATTGATCCAAAGAAACAAATTTATTATACTTTTTTTATAGTCCTGTGTTTCTTAACCGGGTTAAAATAGGAAGGTTTCCAAAAAAATCGGATTATCAATGGGTCCTTTTTTTAACTAATCTCTGGAATTTTAGATCAAGTGTTGGAACACTTACGGTGTAGTTTTCGGACTTGATTAATTACATTATAATTTTAGTGGTTTCCCGGATGAGTCTTGGGAGCACCATATCCTAAAAAGTCTACTTTAATGGATCTGTGTGAGAAGCGTACGGTTCCAGTCCAACCTGTGAAGTTTACCCTAGATAATTTATTATTTACTTTAATTAAATAAGATTATATGATAGATTGTGATTAATTAAAATAAGGTTTTAATAATAATAATTACGTTATTATTATTATTGTGGTTGTTTAATTAAATTAATGATAAATATTTAATTAAATAACTGTTGAATAAATTAATGTGAATTTTGGGTTTATCGAAGAATGGTTTTAATTAAATGAAGAGTTTCATAATTATTAAAGGACCATTTTTATTAAATAGTGGTTATGAGTTGGAGTTTTTATCATTAATTATGTTAAAATAAATTGGGAGTTATGGTCTTAATAGATGAAGGTTAATGGAAATAATTGTAATGATATTATTATTATTATTATTATTCATATTATTATCATTATATTTATTATTATTACTAACTTATTAAGGTTTTCTTATAATTAAAAATAATAATATATTTTGGGGGTTTGGGTTTTAAATAAATAAATGTTCGAATAATAATAAAATGATGTTATTATTGTTGTGTTTATTTAATTAAATAAATGTTAAAAGAGTTTAATTACATCACTAATTGGATTTTCATAATTTATTATGAATATTTTATTAAAAGAATAATGAATCGAGATGCGTTTTTAATTAAATGGGGAGTTTTTTGCTTATTAGATAAGTGTTAAAAGTGTATTATAATAATAATAAAATGTGTATTATTATTATTATAAATACAATCAATTAATTATTGTTAATTTAGGGTTTTATTTTTATGTTTCAAAAGAGTAAAACCAAAGGAAGGAGATCTCTACCCCTTCCTCCATGCGCAGGAGGCACTACCCCTCCTAGGCACGATACACCAGTAGGGAGACCCTTGCACAACAAGCCTTGTACTTTGTGTTTCATTCTCCCTTCCTCCTCTGTGGCCAGATCTTCCTCAGTTGAATAACCTCCTTCCTATGGCGCGACCTGCAGCAGACCGTGACTCCCATGGTGCGGCCTAGTTGCACGTGACCCACCCCAGACGACCCCTGACAGCATGGCGTGACCCTTGTGGCACGACCCCTTCTTCATCCATGGTGTTTCTCTTTCAATATTTCTATGAGTTTGGTCTGATTATTCAAGGTAGGATCTTTTATAAGGTTCTTATTCATTGCTTTGGAAATTTGGTGTGTTTTCAACAGCTCATTTGGTTAGTTCGATTTTAGGGTTTGACCGAAATACCCTATTTTGATGTTATTCTTTTATTAAGGTGTGAAAATGGTGTTTTGGGGTCTTTTGTTCCATAATCCAACATATACTGCCAAGGGAGAGGTGGATGGTCTTTTATTATTTCACTTCATTTGGATTGGGTAAGCTTATAAACCTCCTGTTTGGTTTTTCACTGGTTAAATTAAGGTCTGTTGATTTTTTATGAGTCTCAGGTCCCATGTTAGAGGTGCGTGGATCATTACTGCTTTGATTTTGGGTACTGGTTTAATATATTGATTTTTTTATCAATGTAGACAATGCATATATGTATATATATAATTGTGTGCATGTGTAACTATAGACTAGTTATGGATTGGCTTCTGACATGTGATGAAGTGTGGCATATTTCAGTTCCACCTAAGGTAGGGTTCCAAATCTTTATCTCTTTATTTAATAATGCCTATTAGATTCTTTAAATAAATTTAGAATATGAGTTTCCTTGATTATAAAACTGCTAAGGTTTCTTGAAATACTGATTAATGATAAACCACTTGTTTGTAGTAATGTCATATCATTCTTGTTGTAGTTTGGATTTTTCATATTTCTTCTTACTGGTAATGATATATGATTTATCGATACATGACACTTTTGATGTTATTAAATAATGTCTCCCATGTGAGATAAATTTGGACTTGATTATGTGTTGGTTTTAACAATGTATTTCTAACTTGGTTAAAATGATATGATTAAATAATTAAATGATTTAAATGTATCTGGTTGAGTTATTGGTTAATTAATTGAAGAATTAATTATCTAGTCCTGAGTTGAAAAATGTTGTGACATTTATTCAATATTGATAATATTGAATATTTTGACATGTTTGAAATATAAATTAGAAACTCGTAATAATTATTGTATGGATTAATTATTACATGATAAATGATCAACTGTTAATTAATTTATGAAATGGTTAAAGAGGTATGATTCAATTAATTAATTTTTGAACTAATTAATTTTCAATCATTAATTTAAGATTGTGAATCGATTGGATTGTTATGATTGTTGTCCAATAATACCTCTAGTTGTGTGTTTATAATCCATACCACAAGCCATTTAGGATGTATTTGTTTAAAAATAAGATATTCATTGTGAGATTTTTGTTAAATATGTGGTCCTTGTTTAGCATGTTTGACTTGACATGTTTACGACGTGTGTGTTAATTTTTACAGTCCTAGAAGAAACACTTTTTCAGTGGACGGGATCAGACTTGTTAATGATTTAATATATTTAATTGAAAATAATTAAGTGATATTCAATTATTAACTATTGTGATGTTGAATGGTTAATGATTGTATAATTATTTGACGGCATTTTATGTTGTTAATTAGTTGTCGAATTAATCAACAGATTAGATTAATTAATTTATGAATTAATTAATGGATGGTTTTGGGGTGTTATACATGGAATTATACACTAATGATAAATATTGTGTATGGTTGATAAACGGGTTGTGAGATAGAAACTGATTCTCCAAATACTCATGGGGTGCTAGACATGGCTTTCTACACCCATCTTGCATGAAATCATTATTTTATGGGATAGGGACTGATGCTCCAAACAAACATGGGTTGGGAGACAAGGATTGATGCTCCAAATACTCATGAGGGTGCTAGATATGATGTTCTACACCCATTAATTAACATTAGACTATGGTTCCAAATGGTCGTACAGAAAATGAATTAACTGGTTAATGAAAACTATTATGACATAATGATTTTTGATTCGAATATGAGAATGGGTTCAGACTTATTAATGAATTGGGTGAGTAACTATTATTGGACGGACCTAGGAGCGAATCAAAATTTTTAGTGGATGGGATTAGACATGGTATATGAAATACTAAATTGAATATCTTATGACACGTTATACAAGACAAGGAAAATGCTTGGATTTAGTCTTTTCATTGTTTACTCATATGGTCTTTAGAGACATATGTGGTGAGTGAATTTTAAGGGGGGTGTCAGGCTTATATAGAATCATGAGAATTATGTAATTTATCAAGGTTTGAATAAATGATAAATGAAAATTAATGTGTGATAACTATTGGGTATGCAGGACAAATGTATAATGTAGGTTCAAACATCAGCTGAGAGATGAAGCGGGTACTTTGGTGTATAGTTACATTGTACTACTTACTTTAAGTATTCATTCTTTCATACCATTCAAATTATTAATTGAATGTCTGGATATAGGGTAAACACTGGTGGTCCCAACCTATTGAGATTTATATCTCACACCCTACTCGGGCTGCCATTGCACTGGGGTAACTGAGTAGATTATATTTGGTTGTAGGATTTTTTTTGTTAGAAAATAATTGGGAGATTGCAGGAGAGGACCCTGTAGGAGTTCGAGATTCTCGAGTTGAAATCATGTAGGGATTGGTTGTATTTTATTTGTATTTAACATTATGTATAAAAAATTTTGTATTATTTATTGTGTTAAATTATGTATCAATAACATGTCATGCATTAATCTGTTGTATAATTGGTGTTGTCTACTTTTATAAAATGGGTTCTATTTGTATTTCATTGTTTTTTCAATTATGTATTATTACATCTTATATTGATTTTCATTTACTCTGATATACCATTATGTAACTCTTATAAGATGGTACAGTCTCCCCACTAACTATCCTTAGACTCTCGTTGCTAGTCGGCAACCTCTATCGTGTGGGGAGATGCACTTTAGGTCATGTGGTGACAGGTCCGGTCACTGGTTCAGGGGTAAGACTGGTCGGGTCATTACAAAGTTGTATCAAATGCATGTCCTTTTACATTTTTCTTTATATTTTGGTTTGGTAGAAAGGATACTAGGAAAGTGTCAGGGCTTGGGTTAATAGTTGTTCTTGGGACTGATCACCCCATGTACAGGAAATGGCCAAGTGGCCATGGACTGGAATTGATGTTTGTAGTATATGAGGTTACAATTGATATGATTTCACCTTCAGTTATTGGTGTATTTTACGCTGCTTATATATTTTGATAATTTTGAAAAAAAATGTCTTGTCCTGATAGGGAAAAAAAATTTCATACATGAATCATTATAGTCACGTAGAGATTCACATTCCATGCATGTCGTGTAGTTTCATTATTAGGATTCCTGCTAATTTGAATTATGTTCCCTGGGTGCAATTCTATGTTTTGATCTGTTTTAGCATGCCTCTTTAGATATCATATTTTGTTGATAAATTTAACATGCTTGATTGATTATATTCCATATTGTCTCAATTATTAGCATGTTTTTTTGTTGTGACATGCTTCTATGTTATAGTATGTTGTTGTGTTACTGTTTATGATAAAAATCTAGATTTGTTCTGATATATTATAAGGTTTCTAAATTTAAAATGTTAAATGAATGTTTCTGTGATAAATGGGATCCAAATTATAGAAATTAATTGTATAGGAGCCTTATCGATTGGTCGATGGCCACCCTTTTGTTTGAACCTTATATAGACAGAGTATGTCTTTAAATGGTTATAAATGTAAAACTAATCAGTTTTGATTGAAATGAAATGTTTTTTGGTTGATTTTTGAAGAACCCTAATTGAATAGATGGAACCTCAGAGGACTCCTTCTTGGTAAAAGTAATTTAGATTCTAAATTGCCTGTTTAAATTTGAATAACACTGAATGTTAAATGATTAAAGGGGATGTTTGTGATAGCATTCCTATTTTTTCATTAGGGTGTTGTTTTGAAAACCAAGTGACTTGTTATGAAAAAAGTACTTGTGTTTTTTAAATTCATTCAAATATTGAAAGGTTGAAATGAATTAATTAAAATGGAAAAATGAAAAAGGGGATTCGTAATCTCTTGATTTCGGTTTTGTGTGACCATGAGAGAGGGTCAAGTTTTATGTTACATAAGGGGACAACCCATAGTAGGTAGTACACTTATAATTTTCTAGGTCATTGAAGTAAGTTTGTCCCACTTCTCGGGAGGACTTTGTGGGACTCGGCTATTATGGAACGTCGATTGGTTTATGTTACGTCTTTTGTGATCAATTTTTGACATTGTGATCATTATTTGAAGAACGTGGCATGCATGTGTTAATGTGTTCTAAAATAGTTCACTAGTGAACGGATGATCTTTTCTTGTGATGTCATGGACAATACTAAGGTGGGTAGTGTTGCATCGTTTTTGGTAAACGTGTCAGCAGGAGATAATGATCTTTTAGAATAGAGTTTTCTGGTAGTATTTCAACAGATCTTCTTAATGACCTTGGTTTTTATCATAGTGCACTCCTATGAATACGAAGTGAATGTCCCATATCTTGACATCATCATGGATACACTAAGATATAGTTGTTTTTATGAACCACTACAGTTTAAATGTTGTTGGGATTGATGAGTGGTTGTTATCTGGGTAGTACGCAGGATGTGTGGTTTCATTGGGATACTCATTTATTCGTGTTGGGGAACGGTTTTTTTTAATATATCATGGAGATTCCTTGGCTTGGAAATTTCACTAGAGGTTAGGTAAATACTTCCTTATACATACGGATGGTGTTATAATTGTTTTAAAGGCACGTCATCAGATAAAGGGTGAATGTGGGTTTTGGGTCTGCAACGTCTTTCGATGGAAGCATGTGCAACCTGTTCTGTTGGTTGATCGAGATTCAACCATTTTCATTGACGAGGTCCCTTTAATGGCCTAGGATATATGTTATGTTTTGATGTCTAATCTATAAAGTGATACTTGGCTCTAGTTTTAAATGAATAGCCATTTGGCTTTTAAGGGGTTAAAAGTGTTTTGGTGTTGGGAATGCAACATGTCAATTCTAACGAGATTAAATGACCTTGGTAGGTCAGTTTTTTTAGTAGTGGTTATATATGGCTTCTTGGGGATGATAAGTTTTTATGGTGGGTAGATTTTAAAGTCCCGTGTGTTTTCAATCGGGTTAAAATACGAAGGTTTTTTATTTTTTTGGGTCTATCAACAGGTCTGTTTTTTTTAACATCGCTCTAAAATTTTATTCCGAGTGTTGGAATACCTAAAGGTTTCACTTTAGGACTTTCCTGAATACCTTATATTATTAACAGGTGTCCTGAGGAGTCTTGGGGGCACCGGATCTGGAAAATTCCACCATAATGGATCTACACGGGCAGCATACGGTTGCGGTCTAACCCGTGTAGTTTATCCTATTTCATAAATTTTATAATTTAATAACATAAGATTATATGAGAGATTGTGATTAATTAAAATAATTTTTTAATAATAATAATAATGAAGTTATTATTATTATTGTTATAATTGTGTTTCTTTAATTTAATGAATGATAAAGAATTAATTAAATGATGGTTGAAAAAATTAATGTGTATTTTGGGTTTATTGAAGAACCATTTTAATTAAATGAAGAGTTTCAAAATTATTAAAGAATCATTTTTATTAAATAGAGGTTAAGAGTTAGATTTTTTATCATTAATTATGTTATAATAAATTGGGAGTTATGGTCTTAATAAATGAAGGTTAATGGAAATGACAATAATCATATTATTATTATTATGCATATTATTATGGTTTTATTTATTATTATTATTAACTTATTACAGATGTTTTATAATAAATAATATCAATATTTCTTGGGGGTTTGGGTTATAAATAAATTAATGTTGTAATAATAATAATAATTTTATTATAATTACTTTTTTTATTTAATAAAATAAATGTTAAAATAATTTAATTGAATTATTAATAGGGTGTTTCATAATTTATTATGAAACATTTATTAACAGAATAATAAATGAAAATGCATTTTTAATTTAATGTAGATTTTTTCACTTATTAGATAAGTGTTAAATGTGTATTATAATAATAATAAAATGTGTTTAATTATTATAATAATTAAATTCAATTAATTAAAGTTAATTTAGGGTTTTATTTTTAGGTTTTAAAAGGGAAAACCAAAGGAAGGAGATCTCTACCCCCTCCTCCATGCAGAGGAGGCGCGACCCCTCCCAGGAACGACGCACCAGCAGGTAGCTCCCTTGCACATTGAGCCTCCTCCTTTGCGATTCCTTCTCCCTTCCTCCTCTATGTTCAGATCTCCTTCAGTCGAAACACCTCCTCCCTTAGGCATGAATTTTAGCAGCGGGCGACTCCCGTGGTGTGACCTAACACCACACGACCCACACTGGATGACCCGCGGTAGCAGCGTGCGACCCCTGGGGTGAAACCCCTTCTTCGTCTGCGATATTTTTCTTCTGATATTTCTGTGAGTTTATTCTGATTAATCAAAGTAGGATCTTCTATAAAGCCACCCCCTTTATCAGTTCTTTTTTAACGCTGCTAAAGGGGACCTCTTTATCAGCACTTTTTTAAGTAACACTGATAAAGGGGGGGATTTATCGGCACTTTTTCCTTACGCTGATAATTTTTATATTTCAAAATAATAATGAAAAATAATATATAGATTTATAAGTATATTTCAATTGATATAAATATAATATATATTTTTTAAATTTTCTTTACATAATTATAAATAGACTATTACATTTAATATATAAACATTTAGTGAAAATGGATTTAAAATATTTGAAAAAATATTATTGATTAATAATTTTTTAATTATCACTGACGAATATTCATTTAATAACAATTTAAAGACACAAAAAATCAAAAAATAAAAAAAAAAGATCTAAAATAAGTTAAAAATGCAACTCAAACTTCAAACAGCCAAAACTTATGATCTGGGTTCCCATTTGAGCTCTACAGCATATCAAATCAAAGCTTGCGACAATATCTATAAACTAAAATATGAGGATAACCTTCTTTCACATTTTTCGAGGCCAAAAAAGGATCAGAATGCCTCTAAAAATGATTTTTTAGTTGGGATACCCCTATTTTTTAACATTCAAACAACTATAAATTCGGATCCAATTGTCCATTAGGCATGTACCACATATAATATCAAATATAATTTCATGTTCTTCTATTTGGATTTTTTTGGTATTGAAATATACTTCTTCTATTATAAGTTATTGTCATTTTAACATTCTATGCTTTTCAAATACACATATATATGTATTTATTGGTAAAGTTATAAATATATATATACATCTGTGTGTGTGTGTGTCTATGTGTGTGTGTGTGTGTGTTTTATAAATGTATGTATGTATGTATGTATTTATTTATTTATAAAAACACATTAAAAACATATTTTATAAATCTATTTAAAACTAATCGTAAAAATATATATTAATATACTAATAAATATACAGATAAAAAATTATAAATATATATATATATATATATATTAATATAAATATATATATATATATGAATTAATATATATGAATTAATATAACTAAATCTATTTATATTAATATGAATCTATATTAATATATGAATAAATATAACTATATACATATTAATAAATAGATATATCATTAAATGTATAAAAATACTAAATGGAATATTGTTAAAGGTGTAGGTGTGCAAGGGGGGTATCAGGTTTGAGTTCTGGTGGAAGTAAGGGTGTGTAGGAAAGAGGGAGGGGGTTGCGTGTAGCAAGGGCAGCGTGTAGTGAGAGGGAGGGGGCTCCACCTAGCACTGATAAGGGGGAGGTAAAGGACTATTAAAAGCCCCCCCCCCCCCCCCACACACACACACATTATAATTTTTTTTAATTTTTTTTACTTTTATCAGCACTTAATAAAAGAACTGATAAAAGACACCTTTTATCAGTGTTGTTTTTATCATGGATAAAAGGGGAATTTATCAATGCTTTTCAGAGCTCTGATAAAAGGGACCCCCTTTTATCTTCGCCTCAATTAATAGTAGTTTTATAGGGTTGTTAATTACCTTTTATATCATTTATAAAGGCCATATTTGTAGTAGTGTTTGGCGATTTGTTGTGTTCTCCGTCCTGATTTGGTTTGGCCAATTTTAGGGTTTTACGGAAATTCCCTATTTTGTTGTTCTTCCTTTATTAATGTGTGAAAAAAAAATTTGGGGTCATTTGTTCCATAATCCGTCATCCGCCTCCAAGAGCAAGGTGGATGGTCTCTAATTGTTTCACCGCCTTTGGTTTGCGTAAGCTTCTAAACTCGCTATTTGGTTTTTCCCTAAATAAATTAAGGATTGTTAATTTTTTTATGAGTCCCTGTTACCAAGTTAGTGGTGCGTGGATCATTACTAAATTTATTCTAGGTACTGGTTTAATATATTGTTTTTTGATCAATGTCAACAACATGCATATATATATATATGAAGGTTTACGAGTGTGTGACTGTGGGCCAGTTCTGGATTGGTTGCTGACATGTGATGACGTGCGGCATGTTTCTATTCCACTCGAGCTAGGGTTCCAAATCATTATCTATTAGGTTAACAATTCCAATTAGCTTATTTAAATAAATTAAGAATGTGAGTTTCCTTGATTATGGAACTACTATGTTTTCTTGAAATGTTGATTAAGGATAAACTAGTGGTTAGTAGAAATTTCATTTCATGCTTTCTATGTTTTGGGTTATCATATGTTTTCTTGCTTGTGCTGATATTTGATATATTGATACATGACACTTTTGATGTTATTATAATTTTTCTCCAACGTGAGATAAATAAGGATTTTATTATGTGTTGGTTTTAATCATGTATAGCTAATTTAGTTAAAGTGATATGATTAAATAGTAAAATTATTTGAATGGATATGGTTGAGTGATTTGGTAATTAATGGAAGAATTAATTATCTGCTCATGAGTTGAAAAAAATTGTTGTATTTACTAAATACTGAGAATATTAAATATTTTGACATGTTTGGAATATAAATTGGAAACTCGTAATAATTAATGTATAGACTAATTATTACATGATAAATGATCAATGGTTTATTAGTTGATGAACTAGTTAAGTAGATTTGATTTAATTAATTAATTATTAAATTAATTAATTTTCATGCATTAATTTAAGATTTTGAATTGATTGGATTGTTATGATTGTTGGCCAACAATAACTTTGGTTTCTTGTTTATTATCAATCATATAATTTGTTTAGGATTGAGTTGTTTAAAAATAATATATTCTATGTGAGATTCTTACTAAACATGTGGGCCTTGTTTAGAAAGTTTGACATTAGATGTTTACGACGTTGTTGTTAATTGTTACATTCTTGGAAAAAACACTGTTTAAATGGACTTGTTCATACATGTTAATGATTTATGATATTCAATTTAGAATAATTAATTGATAATTAATTATTAACTATTGTGATGTTGAATTGTTAAATGATTGTAGAATTATTTTATGGGACATTTATATTGTTAATTAGTTGTTGAATAAATTAACATATTTGATTAATTAATTTATGATTTAATTAATGGATGGTTTTGGGTGTTATAAATAGTGTTCTACACCAATAATAAATATTATGTATGATTGATAAACATGTTTTGAGATAAGGAATGATTCTCTAAATACTCATGGGGTGCTAAACATGGAATTCTTCACCCATCTTGCATGAAAACATTCTTTTATGGGATATGGACTAATGAACCAAACACCCATGGGTTTTGAGACAAGGCCTGATGCTACAAATACTCATGAGGATGCTATAGGTGATGTTCTACACCAATTAATTGATATTAAACTTTGGGTCCAAATGGTCGTACATAAAATGAATTAATTGGATAATGAAAACTATTGTGACATAAGGATTTCTGAATTGAATATGAGAAAGGGTTCAGACTTATCAATAAATTGGTTGAATCACTGTTAATGGAAGTACCCAAGAGCGAATCACTATTTTTAGTGGATGGTCTTGGGCATAGTATATGAAATATTAAATTGAATATATTATGATGTGTTATCCAATCCAAATCACAAGCTTGGATTCAGTCTTTTCTTTGTTTACGTATATGGTATTTAGAGACATCTATGGTGAGTGATTTATATGGGGGATGTTAGTCTTAGTCCGGATCATGAGAATTATGTAATTTATCATGGTTTGAATAAATGATAAATAAAAATTAAAGTGTGATGACTATTGGGAATAAAAGACAAATGTATAATGGTGGTTCAGACTCTAAGAGAGAGCTGGAGAAGGTACTTGGGTATACAGTTACATTTCACTACTTACTTTAATTATGCATGCTTCTACACCATCTATATTATTTAAATAAATTATGGATGTGTGGTAGACACTGATGGTCCCGGCCTACTGATATTTATGTCTCACACCCTACTTGGGGCGCTATTGCACTGGGGTACTCTGGTATATTCTATTTGGTTGAAGGATTTTGTTGTTAGCAAATACATGGGATATTGGAGCATATGACCGAGCGGGAGCCTGGGATGCTTGAGTTTAAAGCCCATAGGGCTTGGTTGTCATTTATTTGTATTGTACATGATGTGTAATGCATGATGTCATGTTTATTTCATTCAATTATGTATCCATAACATGTCATTCATTCATCTAATATATAATTTTCAGTGGCCACTTTTATAAAATGAGTACTATTTTCTTCCATTGTTTTGTCAATTATGTGTGACTACATCTGTTATTGTTTTTTATTTACTCTGATATACTATTTTGAAACTCATACAAGAGTGTATAGTCTCCCCACTACATATACCTTATACTCTATCTTCTAGTTAGAAGCCCCTGGCTTATGGGGAGACGCATTTGAGGTCATGTGGTGATCGGTTCGGCCCCTGATTTAGGGATGAGCCGGGTCAGGATGTTACACTTTTCATATAATTTTTCCTTCCTCAAGGACTTCTATACTGTATTTAAATATTCTTCTTGTTCCACCTTGATTCTAGAGTAGTTAATAATATCATCTATAGAGATTAGAACATATTTTTTTGGTAATCCATAAGAACTCTATTTACTATGTCCATGATGATTTTTAGATAATTATTGATCCAAAATGTCATCACATTGATCCCATAGTTCCCATACCTTGTTCCAAATTATATCTTAGGTATATCCTCCTTATTCACGTTTACTTGATAATTTCCTAAATGAGGACACGCCTTAGGGGAAAAATAGACTCCACATATAAGAATGATTAATTCATCAATATTTAGAAAAGGATACTTTTTTATTATGATCTTATTGAGATCATGATAATCGATGTAAAGGAATATTAACCCATAATTTTTCTTAATCAAGAGGACTATTCTATACTGTGGTGACACAATTCATTATATAAACACTTTATTCAGATTCCCTGGTAATTATTTCATCAGATCCAAAAGTTTAAAACTGGCCATTCTATATGGAGACTTGAATATTGGAAAAGTTTCATGTATGAGCTCATTTGAGAACATAACCTCACGGTTAGTAGGAAAATTGGGAAATTATTTAGGAAACCCATCATAAAATTCAATTTCAATGGGCATGTTATCAAGGATGACCATTTGTTTTGTCTCAATAATTTTAGATATATTTTCCTTCTTAAAATTCAATAAATCCAAGCTTGAGATGTTTAAACAAAATAATATTCATCCTCCTCCTTAAAATTGTATTGAATGGTAGGGTGTTTTTTGATACGGATGGTGATTTGATTCTCTCGGAAATTTAGGTTCGCTCTATAAATTAAATCCAATTTCTTCCCAAAATATAATGGTATTCCACTAAGGGATGTGTCACAAGGTTAACTAATAAATTATTCCAACAAATTTATAAATGGAATGAATTTTATTCCTGGGATGAAACACATAACAATTTACCATATTTTCTGATAACTCTAGTTCAATAATTTGAGGTGGTATTTTAATAGTTCTGCAAAACTTTTTTGATATGAATTAATGTGTAGAAAACATATTGATGAGTAAATTTAATGTTCATCATAAGACTTCATTTCTTTATTTGATTCTGGTTATAATCATTTCAATAAACAAAAATAGACTAAGGGATCAAAATTTTCAAAAAAAATAAACACATAAAAGGTAAAATATGACCATTAAATGGATAACTCATAAATGACCTATATATGATAACCAATAAATTTATATAATTCAATTTATGTTATCCATAATCAATTTCATAAAATAAGATCGTGTAGTGTTGGTTTTTCCTTCATAATGGTTTGTATGGAACTTGTGAATTTACCAAATAATATCCTTCGAGAGTATCGAACCAATTGGATTGTAAGGCTCATTATTGTGAACCGGGTAGTGACTAAGGTTAGATCATTATTCCCTTTTTGGATTTATTTCCCATTGGTAAGAATTTCCCATAGACACATCGAATTGAAGTATCCTTACAAGGATTTAATTTCTTAGAAACAAAATAAAATATAATTTACCAAAATATAGGGATATTTTCATTTTTTGGTCTTATCCCAATGTCTTTAATTAGTGTTTTGTAACCCCAATATCATAAAGAAACTATACCATCCTCTAATAGAAACTATTATAACCCATATTTAGTACACATAATTTCATGATTTTTTACAAAAAATCCAACATATAACACCCTATAAAATCGTGATTTTTAGTTTATTTTGGAAATTAAGAAAAATAATAACATCTAGAAACATACGTACAATGTCATTGTTAGGTACACTAAACTATATACTCTAAGAGGGGTGATTTAGGGTATTACAGATTAATACAACTACCCCTTTTGATCTTGTTTTTATATTAGAAAAAACTCTCATCTCTCTCCTTCCCATTGAAGAGTTTGAATAAACCTTAAAGAATTCATAGGACACAGCAATTTTTACTTGGTTCACCCTCACTGAGCTACGTCCAAGAAGCATAGAACGATAGTGTGTCAATGTACCAATTCCACTATAAGTGCACTACTATTTACAAGGTTCGAAGAGGACTCACTATCCCTCCTGGTTTATAACCACTCACAATATGAAAGATCACTACTCTATCAATTGAAGTGTGCTCACTGCTTCTTCAGAAGATCCACCCACAGTTTAAAGACAGGTAGGACACTTCATAATCAAAAATAAATGAATCTTCCACTATATGTAGATGATCTATTGAAGTTCTACATTCACCCACTGAGGAATATAACATTACCACACATGTAATGGTAAAAATTCCAACTTTCTGCACAACCTTAAAATGACTGATGTGATTCTCTAAGTTTGGAATTCTTCTCTAATACTTGGCATGATTCTTTAATCCTGGCACGCAAGTGTCACCAAACTACTTGCGTGACACCCCCTTATTCATCTCTGAACATGGGAGACTCAAACCCTTTTACGCCCAAACCAATATTGGTTTACAACTATCAATTGGTGCGCAACTTCTGAGTTTCTTTATACTTATGAGACCAAACCACCACTTTCATGACCGAAACACATACGCGACTAAAGCTCTAATTTTATCTTAGTGTTGAACTCCCCCAAAAATGAGGAGGGTTATCCCTCTATTTATAGGAATTTTGGGTACCCTGATCACCGGCGTGCAGGTCTCCTCTTGGCACGCAAGTCCAGCCGCCCAAGTCCTTGTCACCCTAGCCACTTATGCGCCCAAACAAAAACTTGGGTGCCCCGGTTTCCATTGCCATATTTTGATGTTCTGGTGTAGAATAACAAATGGTGCACAATTTTACAAGTTTCCAAGACACCAATGCACAGGTCCTTTTTCCAAAAACAAGTTTCTCCATTTGTCGATTTTTAGGCCAAAAAATTTGGAAAAAACTGGAAACCAGCACTACCTTGTATCTATTCTTTTTGTACCACCCCCAAATCATCCATTCCTATTTCTAGGTTCTTCAATCAATCGTTAATTCTTGAAAACATCCCTTGAACTCAACAAGTCATCATGTAAGCCTCGTTTTTCAATAAAATTAACATCGTGGTCAGCTCTATCAACAAACACAACATGGAGGTTCGCTTTTTCAACAAACACAATCACCTCAAAAATGCTGCAATGATACATTGAGGGATTTTCTTCCAAGATTAGTTGTTGAAAACTTCAATAACATGCTCTTCCAATTCAACTATTCTTATAAAAATCCACGGGATAACCTGGGGAAAAAATAAGAAAGGGGTGAGCTATAAAGACTAGTAAAGGAATAAAAAACCCATAAAATAAGGTCAATAAGTACATGTAATCCAAGAGGAATATCTTACTATAAAAAGAGGGGTGAAAATCATAATCTTTAATAATGATACATGAAATAACATTATAGTTTAAAGGCAATATGGTAATGTGTGAACAACAAAAAACAAGACATCATAAACATATTTCAAAGATAAATGTCAAGAAAATGTAATATAGTGTGATTAGGATAACCATATGATCACCATACATGAAATATCAATAGATTAAAACATTACCTAATTCATTTTATAGATGTATAAATTCAATCCCACCTATCACATTCATATCATGTACATGCATAAGTGTGAAACATAGATAATTCTACAATAGATCATATTTCTTGAAAATTAATCCCACTATTAAGGAGTTTCAGATAAGTAAATTGATTTAATAAATTAACAAATGATAGGTATATCAAGTTTAATAACCCTGATTTGAAATGGATATGAGTATTCATAATAAAAATTCTAGACAAAGAGAAATTTCTGATGATTTAGGTACTATAAAGAGTGTACTTAATGATTTATGGAGTGTTAATAGGAGTGATATGGGGCTCTCCTAACATAAAATTTGTAAGGGAAGTAATAGGGATGTGTGAAAACATATCACAACAAGAAAAAGTGGTAAAGGGGGTTAATATAAATGAGGTTCATGAATAAATAATAGTCGTATATGATCCCTTATAATGAGATAGTTCTTCTAAAAGATGGGGAGGAGAATATTAAAAGATTATTGGATTCTTAAGAGAGCTCTACAGAGGTAATTTAAGAGTAATATTTTTCTCCAATTGTTTTTGGTGAATTTAAATGGGTAGTTCGGTGGGTTTATATAGAAAAAGAGAGTAGAGTTCTTTATTAATTTAAAATTTTCGATGTGGGCTATATATGATAATGTAATAAAAAACACAAACCTTTAATTGTTTTTTTGACCATGGATTATTTTAAGGGGGACTTGTTTATTTATTTTATAAGGATGTGATCTGATATCATTAAAATAATTCTCTTGTTAATGTGGACATGAGTCAGGTTTTTAAATAATTTATTTTAAGACCTTAAAATATAATATATTTTTGAACGATTTATTAAGGGAATATAAAATTAATAAAATATCATAAAAATATATATTTTTTAAAGGTAAAACGAAATTTTTTTCTTGGATACTGTTTATACTATTTAATATGTCCCTTGGTATCTTATATGATTACTAAATACATATATTATATTTATACCACAGTTAATATTGGCCTGAAAATTTGACTGTCTCTAAAAATTATAATAAAATAATTTTTGTCTGATTTCAAAATTATGATTTCCAAAATAATATTTATTTTTTCCATATAATTCACTATGTATGAGAATTTTTACATTATATCAAAAATAAATACTTAATGATAAAATATTTTTTTACCCATAATAGTTTTATGACCCTTATAGAAATTATTTTTGAGTTTGTAAAAGTAAATCATCATTTAAAATTAATAAATATTATTTAATAACTATATTTTATAAAAATATAACTTATATAAAAAAATAAATTTGTTCATTAATATAGAGAGTCTGGACTGAAACAAATATATTTCCAAGAAAAAAAATAAAATTTGCATTCTCTTATATCAAAATATAATTTTTATCAAACTCATTATTCAATCATTTTAAAAAGTAGTATTAACAATTGATAAATATAATTAGAGTTTTATTAAAAATAATATATATATATATATATCCATACTAATATCATATAGATACATATATCTTTATTACACTATCGAATTCTTGAAAGGTAAGGTGTGAAATGGTGAGATTTTAATGGGGTGGTTCGGTGATTATGCTTTGAGTCGTTATCATGGTGAGCTTAAACTTCTCCAATAAATAGTTTTTATCTTACTTTAGTTATTGAATTTCATCTTAGGTTTGGTCAAGGGTAAATTCCAGTGATGTTATCTAACCATGAAGCTCTGATAAATGGGATTCATATGGTATGGTCTTATTTTTTGAGGTCATCACTTTTTTCATCTCTATCAATTAGACTTTATGATAACCCTCTGTATTTACTAGTAATACAATCATGGTTCAATAACTATATTATTATAAATTATTATTCTAAATGGTATTTTGAATCCAAAACTATGTATCATTCCAAAATATCTAATATATTGTATTTGTTTTTTGTATCATTAATTATTAATAATGTATTTACTCATTTAAGAGTAGAATTTCATTTATAAAAATTCAATTCATTAGAGTATAGTGTCATGATCATCCTGTAACTTCTTATTTGGAATAATTTTATTCAAATACTAAATGTAAGAAATTTTTTTTACCAAAACATATTTAAATATGTTAGTAATTTTAATTTATAAGTTGATAATAATAATCTATTGATATTATTATCCTGATTAGATATATTTTTTGTATCTTTGTGAAAATGGAATAAGAGATTTTTATTTTGCCAGCTATAAATCAATGAATTTTAGCCTGTTTATTCATATTTTTTCTTTTATTAGTGGATTATTCTCTTTAGCATGTCCTGCTATAGTATGTTTTTGTTCCTTGAGGGATAATGTATATTTTTCAAAATTCTTTAGTTATTTATCAATAAATATTTAGTTTCTTTATCAAATAATCTTGCAAATTTATCGATTGATATCCATTACACCTTCATTAAAAATATCTTTAAGAGTGTTGAGAAGTATTTTTTTATCCCACATACTATTTTATTTTACAAGTTTTTGGACATGAACATCAATATTATAGACACATTCATGGGACTATCCCAAAATTGAATAACTATTATAGTAAATAAAGAATTATTAGATTGAGATATTTGTAAAAATATCCTTCAACCCCACAAAACGTTTCTCAATCATATATAATATTTCAAAGATTATATCAATAATTAGTTATTCCATATTGATCTTGAATACAATTTCCCTTAATTAAATTATAGATTAATTCCTTGATACACAGATAGATGTTTCCCATTAAATTTATAAGGTCCAATTTTAATGTTTATTTCCTCAATTGAATAAAAATTTAGATGGTTGTTATAGAAAAAATTATATGAATTAGGACTTAATCCTATTTTTATGTGATTTTTTTCACTAAAATTAACAATATTTTCAATGAATTATATATTTTATTATAAATGGGTTGATAGGATATAAATTTTCAAATAATTAATTTCACCATTCTTTAACATCCCTTAAAAATAACACTGCTCTATGTTTCTTAGTGCTCTTAACATCAAATTTGAAATCTTTTTTAGAGACCTTTTAGTTGTGAGTGTAAACCATTAGGGATATTTAAATTATTTACTATAAATATCACTTATATATATTCAATCTACTATCAATATGTAGCTATAATGTTAAACATATGATTCAATTTTTAATCTATTTTATCTTTATAGAGGGTTCAAGTAGTTAAACATACCATGGATATCCCCATAGAATTAAACCATTCATTTCATATTTACACTAAAAGGGATAGAGGAAAGTAGTGATGTGGTAATTTTGTAAATAATATTTCAATACTTCCTATGACCCCTAAAAAGGATCATGGTATTTCTTCATCAAAAAAATTATCATAAAGTGCATTGTTCTATGTTTATGATAGAGTCTTTAGATAAATAAATGGAAAATCACCTGTTAAATATTTTTAATATCTACTATTTTAATAAATAAATTCCGAGATTTTTCATTGATATTTTTTGGGAAGCACCTCAATATAATCTCATCCCAAGAAACTCTATGCTATATTACATATTGTATAGTTGTTATGAAATACTTAATAATTAACTTTGAATCCTAAAAGGGAATGTAATTAATTTTAAGTAAATATTTAAAAAAATGTTTTAATTAATAATCTCATTCATTGGTTTTCAATATGATGGAAAATAGGTATTTAAGGACCCTTTGAAAATATAAAACCCACAAACTTAGAGATAACTACTCATTTTTCACTATAACATCCAAGAAATATGGAATTCCAATTTTTTTACATTACAATCATGGGATTGTTCCCTTTTATAATCTCTATTGTACTAAATAATCTTTGGTAAAATAACATATATATATCTAGTTTTATGGAATTTAGTATACACTCAAGGATATCCTTTTACACAAGTATTTTTACTAAAGTGTAAATAATAATATTTTACTAACAAGTTATTTTAATTTACCCAAATAATTGATTTATTTATGAAGTAATACTTATATTTTTGTAATTTTAAAATTTTATGAACTAATATGAGTGATTTAACATTGTCTATCCTATAATTTTTTCATAAAAAATTTTATAGTAGATAAGGTATTCACATTATTCATTATTTCATTGATCTAATCTTTAATCCCAACTTACTGATTTTTTATTTATTAGATAAAACATTATTTAACAAGGTTGAGAGGGAACAATTTCATATCTTATAAGCCATTAGTACATGTATTGAATGACTATTATACCTGAGGATATATATATTTTTGTAATATAGAAACAAATCACCCAACACCCTTTTAAATATCAACTATAGTTTTTCAACAAATGATTAATTATTCATTTTCATACCCCATATAGTAGTGCACTAGGACGTCTCTAGTGTATATATGCCTCATCCCTCCATATTTTCATCAATAATTTCATCTTTTATAACCACCACTCTGTCTAAATCCACCTTAATAATTTTTCTACTAACCAAAATTATATTATAGGATGGCTTGGATGCCTAGTGTCTTAATCTACCGTGATTACTCGATTGAAAAGTGGTCAGAAATCTCAAATATATGGCCTGAAATTCAAAAAAAATTGACTCTGACTTTTTTTAAATCACCAATATAAAGTACATGCTACAATATCTACACTAATAAATAGCTATAATACTGTTATAGTTCCACATAAATGGTTCCATTCCATGATTTGAACATTGGATTTTAAGGTAGTATTGTAATGGTTTTACCACTTGGGTGATTCCACAATTTCAATAAGTTGGTCTATCAATATACGTTGAGTGATATAGATATTACATTCTTTGTAAACTATAATTATTGGAGGTCATTCATGGATAATGTTATATGGAATTTTGTAGAGAACCCACCTCTTGTACTCTAGATTTGGTGTCAACATTATTACATTCAAACAAGATAAAATCAATTACATCACCAAGTATCAATCAGTTTCATTTCCTTGAAGAACAAAATACATAAAATTTTCTCATATTACATTGTAAATATAAATTAAATAGTATTAGAACCATTCTTCCATCCTTGATATTATTCATGATATTCTTATTCATTTCCTAGGGAAAGGAAAGGGACAACTCAAAATATTGGTATGTTTTAAGTAAAGTGGTTGATATTATTAATAAATAAATAATAATAAATATGGAAGGGTATGTAACTTGAAACACATTCAATTTAATCAATAATATATTCATGAAATGTATCCATGGATAATATCTATGTAGTAATATAATGAATAATTATAACTGAATTCTCAATGAAAGAAATGCTTAATATTGGACATCATGATATCAGACATTATGATATGTTTACCGAAAAGTCCCTCTTCTAATATAACATAATATATGGGAAAGGATATACTAAAACCCCATTTAATATGTTTTTCAAACTGGTTTGTCTCATGAAGCATGTCGATGAATCAACAGGCTATCAATAATTCAACCCCACCCAATACTTCAAGACCGATGAATTCAATATATATTTAATGATCAATTTAATTCATAACCGATCTTCCATATTGAGAAATTTATTTATTAAGTAATTAATACATAATATTAATATATCCCAAATTAAACAAAAAAATTAAAGTGAAACAATTTCTATTAGAATGGTTTATAGTTTAATAAATAATCATATCCTTCACATATAGAATATAATTATTTTATAGAAGAATTATGTCTAATGATCAAAAGACAGTTAATGTTTCAAGAGAAATTTAATGACCACAAATTAATAAGAGATAAAAATGATCGTCCAGTCATCAGAAATATTGGTTTTATAAAAGATTATTCCCTTTGGATAAATAATGAAAAAGGAAGGGAAATATTAAAATAAGAATTTAATAAAAAGTATTCTTTTTAACAACAAAAAAAAATTTATAATAAGTCAAATAACCTAATATGTATATATCATAGGGAACATTTGTTAACATTGTACATGTTAAAAATAAACATTCTTTTTGACATTTTATAAAATAATTTATAAATGATCATTTAAAAAATAAAATAATGATTCCATTTAAATATTGTAAAAATTAAATTATAACCTAAAACATCATTAATAAATAATTTGAGTTAATAAGAATGGTATTTTATAAAAAAATTGAAATATATATATATGGAATAAAAATATACTTGATCAATAAGTGGAATAAGATCAATTTTACCTCGAATAATTCCATTCCTTGAATCAAGTAAAAATAGAGGAAAAAATTATGGAGTATATTTAAACTTATAAAATATCCAATGGGTTAGAAAATATATTAAGTTTATAACATATATTTTGTAAAATTGCTCTAATTAAAATGTGACCAATCCCAAAAAAAATGAGATTGAAAATTAAATTCTTACCTCTTCGTTAACTTTTACATTATAGACCCGTGAAATAATAATAATAAATTGAAACATTAATCATAATGAATAAATTCATAATCATGATAAATATATCATAGGTTCAATATATACGCCTCGTAAATTTAAATAGTTTCATAATAACAAATATGCCTCAATGGAGTGGAAATTGATATAAAATCCCTTACCGCATGTTCTAGCTTCTTCATAGGTGTTTCTAACCTCATGTATTATAAATATAGATTCATTAAAATTATTTACCAGAACCAAATACATAACTATAATATTATCTATTACCTATTTATAACATTTCACATCCATTTATTAATAATTCAATATTAAAATCATTGTTTATGGATGTTAGTTATTTTGTTCTTCCTATGAATTTTGGTCTGATGGTTCTGGTCCTTGTTTTTTGATTATGGATCCAACACCTAAATATATTTAATCATAAAATAATTATAATATATATAGATTATATATTTAATTATCCAAAAATATTATATATGGATAAATGAATTATATTCTTCGTGGTGATGGGAGGTTGTATATATGAATAAACTATGTTATCGCCTTGAAAGAAAGGTAAATAATAAGTCCACTATATAGAATCATTATTATATAACATATATCATATATATTCATTAAATATATCCTTATTACAATCCATGTGATTCAAAAATGTAAACTGATTTTCATCACTTATTGGTGGTGTTGTTCCACATGTACGTACATGAGAAGTTATTGTTTTCCAATGGATTGGAATGTTAGATTGTAGATATAATATTATTATTATTGAAGATTAATTATTTCAAAAAATATAATATATATATATATATATGTTTACTATTCCCATCTATAAAATATGCTATGTGATGTGGTAATGGAAAAAATACATCGGTTAACGAGGTGGTAGTTCTCCACACACAAGAAAGTGTTTCATTTCCCAATTTATTATGAAGTAAATGTTTAAATATTATAAAATGAAAATAATAAAATCTAATTATATTAGATATTCAAGTTTTATTATCTTTGAATAGATAGTAAATAATTTATGGTTTTAAAAATTAATAAAAATTACATGTTTCAGTGAAGATGATTACCTTGCTTTGAAAAAGATCATTTAGATATCATATTAAGGACCTAGGGTTGGTAGTTTTTGAGGAAATTATCCTAAAAACATTGTATAATTATTTTTAGAGGATTATTTAGTTTGTTTCAGTTGAGTTATATTGATAAAAATGGTGTAAAAATATATAATTGTTGTCCATTTATAAGTGAGGGGAGGGTCACTCTTGTATTTTTCTAAAATATTAATACATAATAAAGTAATATTCATGGGAAAGTCATTCATAAATTATATATATATATGATTATAAGGATAATATGGTCCCAATATAAACAAAAATCAACTTTATATAGGTTTAGACAACATTTTAAATGTTATCTTTTTTATAAACACCTTTATTAACTATTTTAGCATTAACCATGGTAACAACTATTTCAATATTAAATGGTTATAATTTTACTTATAAGATGATTATTATATCATGAATAGATATTGGGTGAAATTAAATACCCAATATTATTCAAATTTTACATGTTAATTTTTTTTATTTTTAAATATTTTAATACAATATTATTTTAATAATATTTCATTATTATCATTTTTACACTATTCAGTTTATTTTATTTTAAAAACATAAAGTAAAATATGGAATTATAATTTAAACCTATCACACATTCCAAAAAAATTATGTTTAAAAATAATATTTTTAGGAAATTATAACTCACAAAAAATATTATTAGAGATCTTAAATTTATTTGCATAATTTTTCAATTGTTATCAAAAGAACTCAGTCGACATTATGTAAAGATATAAGGTAATTATAAATTCACTAGGAAATTAAATTAAATTACCATGATAAAAGAATAAATAATCATTGAAATAAAACATTACAACTGAAAATAGATTGTTTTCTCACTGTCATAATGTATTATAGATATTAAAATAATGAAAGTTACATTTTCGACTCAAATCACTAGCCACCTCATTTTCCTTCCCAGGGAGGTAATATGTTGATCATTTATAATCATTTATCAAATAAAACCATATTTTATTGTGAATATTGAACACTTTATGTGTAAAAATAAAATCCATGTTTTTATGATCAATATATAAATATCACACCTTTAACCATATTTCAAATGCATCTATATTTTGAAGGGAGAATATTACTACTTAAAATTCCAAATCATGATTTGGGTAATTTTTCTCATGAATTTTCAATAGGAGAGAGATGTGTAATCTACCACCATATCATCTTGAATGAGGATTCATCCCAATACCTACATTTATTTATCACTATATGTCACAAACACTTCTCCACTACAGGGTAGTGTAAGAACAAGTTCACCAACTAACCTTCTCATCAATTCCTTGAATCTCCCCAAAGAATAATCTATCCATAAGAAAATAGATCCCTTCTGGGTAAAAATTGTATGTAGAATAGATAATAATGATAAATATCTCACAAAGTATCATTGGTGTTTATAATAACCAAAAAATCTATTGATTTTGGTAACTGGGAATGGTATAAGACATTTCTCAATAACATACAGATTTGAAGGGTCCAAAAATATGCCATATCTTGAAATAATATAACCCAGAAATGAGACTTTTTATTTAGAAAGTTCACAATTAAAATTTTTCACATAACTACTCATTCCTTAGATTCATCTACAAAATCGTCAATTATTCTATAGGCCCTTCCTTCCTATTTTTATGTATAAGAATATATTCTTTAAATAGTACCATAAAATTGAGTAGGGTAATATCTATAAAATCTATTCATTTAATCTATGACTACAAAAGGGGAATTTTTAAGTCAAAAAGGGAATACTATAAATTCTTATTTACCATTACTCATAATAAAGGTCTTCTTGGAAATATCCACCTTGTTGACCCTTATCTGATGATATCATGATTAAAGGTTAGTCTTGGAAAAATAATGACCACCTATTAATTGAAGAGATGTATAATTTCTATGGGGTAGTGAATACCTTTTCAATATAGTTATTTTTTTTAATATCTGAATATCCAATGAAAAGATGAATTTAATAATATTTGTTCTTAACAAAATGAAGGGGTTCACCAAATGGTGAATCACATGGCTGAATGAATTAATTATTGAGATCCTCTAAGAGTTGATTCTTCAATTACTATAACACAATTGTGGGCCTTCTATATGGACTCTTGTAAATTGGTGTATCTCAATGTGTGATTTCTATTGAAAATTCAAATTCATGATTCAAGGGAAGAATATGAAAATATTCTTAAAATACATTAACAAACTTGGTTAAAATATATACATATCGTCAATGTTGAGTTTCTACTCAACCATATGAGTTGGGTTTCTATCTTGAATATGTAGTTAAACCTATATAATAGAATTAATATTATATTAAAAGTTTAGTTTAATCCTCACACTGATATAAAATTGTAGTTTGTTTCATAATATGGAATATAGCATACATTCCTCAACAATATATATGGGATCTACACACAAAGAGTAATTTTATGCCCCAAATTACCTCTAATTAAAATAGATGAAGAATAAAAAAATTTATAGAAAGAAGATTTCAACAAAATGTTTTTGGATAGTAGTAACATACGATATACGTGATAATCATACCATTAAAAGTTTTCCATGAAAACACACAATCTAAACATTTTGGTGGTGACAAGATATCCTTGAATCCTATTTAGATATAAATGAGTTGGTTAATCCTTAATCAAATAAAACATTTTCACATCTTGTGGGGATGATAAGTGTACCATTCACCACATCATTAGATTATTGAACTTCATATGTAATAATTCCATATTCTTATACTTCCCACATTTTCTTCCTCTATGGTAAGTTCTATTGAAACTTGGGGAACTCGTTTGAATAATGAATCATCTCTTTATGGTTGAAGTAGTTTATAGCAGTGGTTTATTTCCTTTACTTATATCCATCATCCATATTCCTTTTATCTTCACACTTATAACAAACACTCGTTCCTTTGAAGAATTTTTTAGGTTGTTTCCTTCTATAATTTCTACATAATATAAATTTATTAATTCCCTAATTATTCCTTGATTAGTCCTCTTTTTCTTGGTTCTTATCCATCCACTTCTTCTCATTATTTCCCTTGATGAAAAAATATCTAGCAATTTATTTATCTACCTTAATAGAACATGTTATTGTATCCATATATGTTGAAAAAATTTAAGAGACTAGTTCCCTCATAAGACATAGCATAAGACCATCAATGAAATTGTTAATAATGATTTGTGTGTTACATATATAGTCCAAATCATTCCTAAATAATATTTTAATGTTAGACTCATACAATAATATACTTTCTTATTTCCTCTTATTTAATGTGAGGAACATCCTCTCTATTTCCACTCACTATTCTCAAGGTAATTATTACATGAATAATAGAACTTTAAAATTTCTTCATTCTATGCATTGTATATATTTATCCACTAGAGAATTATGGATCAATGAATACATTTAAGCAACATCTTTTTTGAAAAAATAAACTTCCAAAATAACCTTTTCACTTACCTAACATCCCAAAATTAGGAATATATTTTTGAGTGATTTAATCCATTGATCATCTAAAAATAGATAAATAGTTCTATTAAAAATTGGGGAATTATATCACACAAAGTGATCCAATATAGTTGAATCATGCTATGGAACAAGAGGTTTCTCTATACTGGAAATTATTTCTTCAAATCATTATTCTGTTACACCAATAAAGTCATGATCTTATCAGTTCCAATAGTTTTTTTAATTTCTTCCTCTTTAGGGAAATATCTACATTAACTACAGTTGTTTATTCCCTTTTATCATTTAATAACCATCCCTAAACAATGGTACACGCTGAGTTAAGTCATAATCATTAATAATATTGATCCATAAAATAAAAAATACCTCCTATATAAAAAGTTTTCAATTACTATAATGGTTTATCATAATTGTCATTTTAGTTATATCCATTTAAAATTTAGTTCCAAAGGTTTCTACAATAATTTATCAAATAAACATTATAACAACCCAAATAAAAGTAACCTAGAGTTGGTGTCGACTTTATTATATTAGAATAAGATACAAGGGATCAAATCATTGAGGATCAATCAGTTTAGTGCTCTTAAAGAACTAGATACATACATGATTCTAATTTTACATTGGAAATATAAAACGCATACCATAAGAAACATTATTGCATACATGATACTATTAAGAATATCTATAACAAACTCAACACCAGTAACTCGGTTACAATGGTCATTTTATTAAAATGGAATAGATATAAGAGATTTCATCATAAGGGATAGATCAGTTTTTCAGTCTTGGAGAACTTGATATTTATATGATTCCCTTATTACATTAGTAATTAAATATAGAACATAATAAAAGAAAATAAATTGATTCTTTCCACTAATTAAAATATTTAAACCTCAAAACTTGAGAGAGGAAAACAAAGAAAAAGGTAAGATCAATCACTCATTAATTTTTATATAAAACACTGATAATTAACGAAAAGTAAATAAGGCATAGTCAGTAAAGAAAGGTAAATAATTCGAAAAACATGTGCCATTAATAAACTGAGAATAAAAATGCGTCCATAGATTCTTTTTCATATCGAAAATTTAGGGGAAAATGGTAACTAAATATTGAATGAAGAAAATGAACATTTATTAGATGTCATGTATCAAGACATGAACCAATACACTATGAAGACGGTATAAATCTATAGGTAAAAACTTTTCTTATTATTCTTGGAAACAAAAACTAAATATTTGTCACAAATTTTTGTCTCATGAGACCTGTCAATGTAACGAGAGGATATCTATAATAGAGAACCACCCATCACTGTACGTTCAAATCAATTTTCATATATATATTCAATTTAGAAACAATACTACTTATCAAAATATAATAATTTAGTAGAGGATACAAATTCATCAATATTTCCCAAAATTAAAAGAAATTAAAATAAAACATCATATGTAAAAAAAATGGTACATAGATAAGGAAATAATAATATCCATAATACAAAAAATATGGATATTTAATTAAATATTCAATGAATTATTATCATATATGAAATGAAAGTATAAAAACACCCCACATAAGAAATAAGCGGCCAATAAGGTATAACATAATGGAATATCATAATGGATTCGATGAAAGCATGGATTTAAATAATAATTGAATGTTCATAATGGAAAATAGGCATATATAGTGAAAAATTAAATCCAACTAATGTGGAAACATATAAAAGGAGTGTTAAAGAAACTTTAGAATTTAGCCTCTTTAGTTCTGCTTAAGGGAAAATACGTAAGAGACTTTGAAAGGAAAAAATTCATAATTTTTTATATAAAACCATACATAAAAAACATATTGTTTTTCATGATAGAAATACTGATTTCAGGAAATATTATTGTCCTATAGAATATTATGTATGGAACTTAAAAATGGGGAAAATTGGGATGTTTCCTTTAATTATGTTTTCTTATCATGGGGAATTGAAAAGTGACCCTTAAAACATGTATTTCACCATCTAAGAAATATAAACTGTAACCCCCGAAAATTTCATAGTACGTTATCTCATTAAATTAATTCAATATCTTGTACTACATGGAAAACCGAGTTCAAGCATACCATAACTTACCAAACTAGCCGTTCAAAAAAATTATTATGAATAGTATTAACTGCATTTTAAAATCTTATATAGTCTATATAATTTTAACATTCATATTTTTTTTTTCTTAGACATCTTATAAGGACAAATTTAATTTTCAGATAAAAGAAGTATTTTTCAAAAAATTCAATTTTACGGCCTATTTAATGGAGAATCATTTTTAAAACATATATTTGAAAATTTTATATATTATTTTAATGAAATTAAATTCTTCATTAGAATCAGGACATAAAATTTTAGTTTGGATAAATTTTTTGTATTTTTCTGATAACTTTCATATTTTGATGAATAGTGAAAATTACTATGTTTTAATTGAAAACAAATTTTTTAATCGAAATAATTTATAGTGTCAAATTATAAATTTTATTGGTTTTTAAGTATAATTAGATTATACTTTTATCATTTAATACAATTTATGTCATTATAAGTAATTTCATATTTAAATTTGACATAAACACATGTCAATCTTTTGATAGTTTTAACTTTTTAAAAACCCACTTATTGGTTTAGACCACATGAATTAATTATAAATTAATAAATGAAACTTTTGTGTTTTGAATTTATCAAAATGGACTTCATTTTTGAATTTTTAATATCAAAATTTTCTTCTGGTAAATTTTTGGTATTTTTCTGAAAACATTCAATTTTTTATGAATACTGAAAAACACTACGTTATTATATAAAAACGAATTTTGATTTATATAATTATTTATTTTATATATATTTATTTTAAGTCAAAATATATATATATTACCTATAAAAGTTCAATGTATTTCATTGTATTCATTTTATAATAAAATTAGATGAATAAAATTATATTGAACTTTTTAATGTTTTTTTCCAACCTTCTAGGAGGATTTGAAAATTTGCATAAAAAATAATTTTACCGTTTCTATGTGTTTAATTTAAAAATTCCGGGAGACATGGTTGAAATAAGTAGGTAAAATTTGGTTCAGTAAGATGAAAATAATTTTTGGTGAAATAGTAACTTTGTACTTTTATTTTCCACGATTAAAAGTAAATTGGGTAATTAAGGGTAAAAATGATATCGTAATTACCCTAAAACATGTCCAAATTCTATTGGATAAGAGTAATTAGAAAAAAAAACCTTAGTAATAACATATGATCCTTTTGCTCAACTTTTGTAAGATTAGGACATTTATTATTATTTTATTTTAAGAAGAGTTAAAAGAGTTAAATTCAATGTTTAATAACTAAACCATTTTAAATATAGGGTTAGAAAAAATATAAATTCGACTACAAATATTAATTAGAAAGATGATAAAATTGAATACGTAATGGTAATTTAATTATAATTTTTAGACATTAAATAATTTAATTTATTTATGACGCAATGATGATGCAGTAATTACATTATTAATGAATGAATCAAATAATTGGTATAATAAATATAAACATAAATATAATTTCAACGTTTTTATCACATACACTAATTTTATAGGTGTATATGGAATTTTAGGGTTGATTAAATGTATCTTTTTTGATGTAATCAATTTTTTATGACCACTACAAAAACAATACCAAATAGTGTCAAAATTGACATAAATTATTTTTTAAAACAAATACTATATTATTGGTTGATATAATATTCCTAAAAATATATGATTATGCCAAAGGGATTAAATAATGTTATATATGTCCTTAATGAACCACTTTATGTTCTCTTGGATGTTTATAGTATTTTTATTAACCATATATTGTAAGAATAAAAGAAGACACGGTAAAAGTTAAACTATTTAACTAAGAGTTAAATCAAAATGATAAGATTAAAATGATAACTTGAACCTGTATAAAACCAATTGGTTGAACGTATTTTGACCCATAAACACCTAAGGATATAAATAAATTAATATTGAGCCATTATAAACCGAAAATGATTTTATTATAAAATAATATTTCAAGCTTTTCCTAAAGTGACCCTCACCTCTCTTATAAAAGGGAACTTCCCTTTCTCTTAATTTCACATATCCAAAGCCATTTGGATCAGACAAAACCCACCCAAATATCCTCCCAACTTCCATAAAATCAAACTAGAGTCATTACTTTGTTCATAAATCCATCCTATGTACCCCTTTTCATCAACTCAAAAGGAAGAACCCGAAGAAGAGTTAAATATTTCATCACAACTTTCAAGTTCTTTTTTTCTTCCACTTCCTCATTATTTGTTTTTTCCATTATAAAATAATAACTCAAGAATATTCTATATACAATGATGTTATTATAAAAATGTTATAACTATATTCATTATTCTAATCATCATATGAATGACAAAGTCACCATATGTGTATACGTACGACTTATCGTCTCCATGTCGTGGTGTAGTTTGTTATTCAAACACTTCATTATTTGGATGGGTATAATAATGAATATAACTATTGTAAATAATAAATATAACATTTTAATGATTTTTTATATATGATATATCATCCAATTACATACAGTTTCACCATAAATATAATGATATTGTCGCTCATACGTACGTATGGATTACCGTCTCCACAGCGCGATGAGATTCATTCTCATGTTCAAAATTCAACGATGATTATAAAAATATATATTATTAATAAGTATGTAATATAAAACATAATAATTCTACTATAGATATGTATTTATATATTTATTCACTTAAATATATCTTATTCAATTACTTCTGTTCAATTCGATCTGAAAACGGAAATAGTGTTTATGCGTATGTACGGCCTACCGTCTCCATAAACGGTGCCATCCATTTCAAATATATATCTATTATAAATAATTATATTCTAAATATAACTGATATATAAATGAATTATTTCATTATGGAAGTATTTAAATCATTATATAAATGATATGATTAAGAATAAAAAGTTAAAACACGTAAGATAAGGAAAGTGATTATTACCAAAAATGTTAATTCAACATGGAAATCATTATTAAATGGGAATTATAATGTCCTAAATGAATCATGTATGATATAATAAATATTAATATGGTTCTTTTATAATTTATTATCATACTTTGGTCATTATATCGAAGGTTAAACGTACCCTCAAACCAAAGAATGTGCAAGGTAAGGGTTAATTTCACAATCTCTTAATTATCCAAGGTTGTTTTTATGTAAGTATCTACTGGGAAATATTTATTATCCATGTACTTGTTTCATAAAATAGTTTTCAAAGGTATTTATTAAGGGAATTTTTTACTAAAACATCATTTTAAATGTTTTAAAGATTTATTCTTCGAAACCTTTCTCATTAATGTTCATGTTTTCAAAATGATTTTAAGGACTTATTTATATGGGCATGAATATTTTTAAAATGTTAATTACATTAAAAAGTTTCAAATTTGTATGGGACACCTTGATTCAAAAATTTATTTAAGTGTCTTCCTTCTAAACTGTGTGACTTTTAAATGTTTTCATGAAAAAAGAATATTTCTCTCAAAGAGTTTTACAGATCATTTTCATTTATTTAAACATACTTTCATGGATTTTAAAATTGTTTTAAGTTGATTTATTATGATACAAATACTCCATATTGTATTGAAGGTTTTGTGATAAGTTTGATTGTGGATGTTTTATATTTAGACCATTCATGGTTTATGGAAAAAGTATTGACATTTCATATTCTAGTTTTAATATGAATGTTTATGTTATATTTCAACCTTTTCATATGAGGAATGTATTAGACATTGTAAGTGATGGGTGGAGCGCGCTATAGCTCCTCGATGCATAGATAGGTCTCATGAGACAATTAGATATAGAATTGGTAGAGGAATTTCCCAATTTGATATATGGTTTTGGACAAGGATTTAATCATTTTTATATGTCTTGATGTAGGCCTTGAAAAATTGTTTCAGAATGTCTTGCATTATACACTCCCTAATTATGAAAATAATATTGATAGTTCATGTGGTTATTCTACTAGTAGAATACCCATGACTATGTTTTATTATGGAATTTTTTACTCATCTCATATTTCTCCAATAAAGTGTTCATGTTTATTATTTGTAAAGGCATTTGTTTTCAATTATTCACCATGCCTATTGTTTATGTTATCTTTCGCTGAATTGTTTACCATTACTGATCATCTCAGGTCAACCCTTTCTTATGTTTTATTCACCCAAGATTTCTAATAAGTGTATTATGACTGACCTTTGGGGATTGTCTAAGGGATATGAATGTGGTCAATGGAGACAGTGTTGTTGTTGTTTTTCATTTTATAATAAAATTTAATGTTCATGTATGTGATCTATTTCCAAGACTCCTAAACTGATCGGTCTTTCGGGACATGATTTCCTTGTATCATGCCAATGTATTAAAATAATGCACAGAATATGGGTAACTGTGGTCCGGGTGTTACAGTCGGTATCATAGGATGATTACAAACAACCTAAGAAATAGATTTAGATAAATTTTGATTAGAGAACATTACCTTAAGATATACTTTGAGTATTAGTAGAGAGGAACATCGTAGAATTTTGGTAATGTAGATATTTTGTGTATTTTCTAAGAAATATATCCTTGTCTAGATACGAGTAGGTAGAGGCAGCTCTAGCACAGATGCATCTAGGAGTGAAAACTCCGACGAGGAGTTTCAGGCTTGACCCAAGGTATCCCGGTACACAACAGCTGGCCTTACAGCACTCTTGTTTATGAAACTCCCAGGGGATATCATTAGGATAATTCAAATTTTCATTTCAATACATTGTGAAGGATTTACGAGTAAATAATTTCTCAAAGAAAATTTTTTATGATTATAGATTATATGTATAATCTTTTAAATTTATGTTAGGTATTTTACAAGTTTGTAATTATGAATTGCGATTCATAAACTATCCAAGTGTATGAAATTGTTAAGAAATTGCGCCTAGTAAAAGTAATGAGAATTCCAGCAATACGCATGATCGAAAGATTATGAAGGATCATATATTTCATTTTTTTAAGAAACTATTTAATAGGGAACTAATATCCCATGTATTCTCATCATATGAAGAAATAGTAACATGTGTTAATAAGATAAGTATATAATTCTCTGAGTTATATGGCTTTGAAGGGAAGCAAGAGAATAAATGGATGGTGGAGAGAAAGATGGATAAATGGAATAAGGGAAAGAAAGATTTTCCCATATGTGATAACTGTGGAAAAATAACCTTAGTAAATGTTTGAAGGGAATGAGAGTTTGTTATAAGTGAGCAGAAAAAGGATATCTAGTACATCATTGCAAGGGTAAGAAAAAGGTTTCAAATGTACAATGCTTCATCTGCAAGATGTTGGCACACTATGCGAATCACCGTCCAAATCATTAGAGTATACCCCAAATGGTTCTGTTGGATAATAATCAAGTTATGATAATATGGAAGATGAAGAATAATGATTAATAGTTTTTATGTTGTTATTAAATTATTTTTTTCAATTGAAAATTGTATTAACTGTGTACATGATATAATAATTATAGAGTATATAAGGATTGTACTTTGGTACTATTTCATTTAGGACTTCAGATTATGTGGAACCAATAAAAGTAACTCAATATCAGGTTAAATTTTTTGGAAGATATATGGTTGAGGGAAAGATAAACCTTAACATGGTTTTGATACTAAGGTAGTGATTTTGGAATAAGATATGATTGATTTGGATAAATTATATCGGATATTATCGACTACCTTGAAACTGATTAGTGATTTGTATATTCCATCATTGTTGCAGTATACAACATTTTTGGATATAAGGTTTATATTAAATATTCTTTAAGTAATAAGGGAGAATGAATGTAATAAATAAAGTTTTATGGTAATTCAGGGTGTTACCATTTTTTAAAAGAATACATGATGATATTATTGACATGTTATTATGTGGAAAAAGTGATCTTTATTTTGTTTACCTTCCTTATAAATTTTGGACTGTGAGTTTGGACATAAGTATTTTGGATAAGTCTAAAGGTTGGAAAGGATAATGCTAAAAAATGGATACTATTGTTTACGGTAAATACACTTCTTATGATTATTTTTGGATTTTTATAAAAAGTACAACCTAGAGGTCAGGCAACAACTCGTCGTGTCCAGTACGGCCACGGGACATGAACCCACAACCAAAGGGTGACAAGGGTACATCAACTACTACTGGCCTATATGATATCCTGGTTTGTATAATGTAGTTTTTTTAAATAGTTTGACATATGAATTATAAATTCATTATTTTTGGAACCCCATATTATTAGAATAAATAGAATAATTTTAAAATTTATTTTCTTTTAGAGTGAAAGAAGAGTTTGTGGTATGAATTAGTTGAAGGATGAAACTCTACTTTTCAAGTATATTTGTTTCTCTTATTCTATGAATAAATTAATTCTTAAACTTTAGGGAAGGGAGCTTATAACCAAAAATGTGTTATCCAAATACCTTAGTTTTTGTTAAACTAATGAAATTTTAAATCATCTTAGATTGATGGCTTTGAGACCCTCAATTTTAAACTTGTTTTTGATTGATGATCTTAATCACTCCCTATTAATATTTACATTTTTCCTCCAATTATGTGTCCCTAATTTACACCAATGTTTTCCAAATCAAGATAATAATTTGGTGGTGACTTTTTATTTTCCCTTTCCCTCTTATTAAGACTAAATTTTATTAACCCAAATTAAGATGTGGGTTTTCCAAAAAGGAATTTCTCTATTTTTAACCTCTTATTTTGGAAGAAAAATTTTAAATTGCAAGGAAGAAATTTACTGAAGGATGGGAGAATTTAACACCACAAGATTTCATAGTACGTTATCTCAATAAAGTAATTTAATATCTTGTGTTATATGCAATATCGAGTTCAAGCGCACCACATCTTACCAAACTAGATGTTCAAAAAATGATTATTAATAGTATTAACTTCATTTTGAAAAATTATATATTCTATATAATTTTAAAATTCATATTTTGTGTTTCTTTGACATAATATAAGGAAATATTCAATTTTCAGATAAAAGAAGTATTTTTCAAAAAAAATGCAGTTTTACTGCCTATTTAATGAAGAATCCTTTTTAAAAGAAACATTTTACACTTTTAAATATTCTATGTAATAAAATTAAATTATTCTATTGAATCAGGATATAAAAAATTATTATTGATAAATTTTTTGTGCTTTTCGGATAAATTTCATATTTTGATGAATATTGAAAAATACTATGTTTTAATAGAAAAAAAACTTTTTTAATCAAAATAATTTATAGTGTTAAATTATGAATTTGAATGGTTTTGAAGTGTAATTAGATAATATTTTTATCATTTAATACAATATATGTCATTATAAGTAATTTCACATTTAAATTTGACATAAACACGTGTCAATATTTTGATAGTTTTTACTTCTTAAAAACCCACTTATTGGTTTTGACCGCGGGAATGAATTTTAAATTTATAAATGAAACATTTCTATTTTTAATTTTGACAAATGGACTTCATTTTTGAATTTAGAATATCAAAATTATATTATGGAAAATTTTTAGTATTTTTCTAAAAAAGTTTCAATTTTTTATGAATAGTGAAAAACAAATCATTATTATTTAAAACTGACTTTTTATTTAAATAATTATATATTTTATTGAAATTTATTTTAAGTCAAAATAGATATATAATACCTATATATGTTCAATGTAATTTATTGGAGTCATTTTATAATAAAATTATATGTATCAAATTTTATTGAACATTTTGACTTTTTTTACCCACCTTCTAGGAGAATTTGCAAATTTGCATAAAACATAATTTTACTGCTTCAGTGTGTTTAATTTCAAAAATATGAGAGACAAAATTAACATCAGTAAGTAAAATAAGGTTCAATAATATGAAAATAATTTTTTGTGAATAGTAACTTTTGACATTTATTTACCACAGTTAAAAGTAAATAGGGTGACTAAGGGTAAAAATGACATTATAATTACCCTAACACATATCATAATTCTATTGTATAAGTTTAATTCGGCCAAAAAAACCTTAGGAATAAAATATGATCCTTTGGTCCAGTGGTATTAGATTAGGACATTTATTATTATTTTATTTAAAGAAGAGTTAAAAGAGTTAAATCCATTGTTTAATAACTAAATCATTTTTAATAGAGGGTTACACACAATATAAATTAGACTATAAATATTAATTAGACATTAAATAATCGTATTTTCTTTATAATTTTTAGACATTAAATAATTTAATTTATTTTTTACACAATGATGATGCAGCAATTACCTTATTAATGAAAGAATCCAATAAATGATATTATAAATTTTAAAATAAATATAATTTCAAAGTTTTTATCACATCTCCTAATTTTCTAGGTGAATATGAAATGTTATGTTTGATCCAATGTATCTTTCTTTATGTAATCAATTTGTGATGTCTTTCACAAAAAAACAAATACCAAATAGTGTCAAAATTGACATAAATTAGTTTTTAAAACAAATACTATATTATTGGTGGAAATAATATTACTAAATATATAAGAGTCAGAAAAAGGTATTAAACAATATTATATATTTCATTAATTAACCACCTTATTTTCTCTTGGAATTTTTTAGTATGTTTATTAACCATATAGTGTATGAATACAAGAAGACACGGTAAAAGTTAATTTATTTAACAAAGAGTAAAATCTAAAAGACAAGGTTAAAATGGTAACCTAAACATGTCTAAAACCTATTGGATGAGAGGATGTAGACCCATAACCACCTAATACTCAAATTAAATTCATTTGGATCCATTATAAACCGAAAATGAATTTATTATAAAATAATATTTCAATCTTTTCCTAAAGTGACCCTCACCTCTCTTATAAAAAGGAACTTTTTCTTCTCTAACATTCACACCTCTAAATCCATTTGTCTTGGCCAAACCCTACCCAAATATCCTCCTAACATCCCTCACATCAACCTATAATCCTTAATTTGATCATAAATCCAGCCTAGGGAGCCTTTTGATCAACTCAAAAGGAAGAACCCAAAGAAGAGGTAAATATTTCATCACCTCTTTCAAGTTCTTTTCTTCTTCCAATTCCACTTTCTTTGTTGTTTCCATTCTAAAATAATAACTCCAGTATAATCTATATACTATGATGTTATTATAGAAATGGTAACCACATATTAATTATTCTATCAGTCATATGAATGACAAAGTCACCATACGTGCGTACGTATGGATTACCGTCTCCAGGACATCGTGTAGTTTGTTATTCAAACACTTCATTTTTTGGATGGGAATAATAATGAGTATAACTGATGTAAATAATAAATATAACATGTTAATGATTATTTATATATGATATACCATCCAATTACACACTATTTCATCATCAATATATTTACTACATAATGGTATTTTATTTATAATTTTTAGACATTAAATAATTTAATTTATTTGTGACACAATGATGATGCAGTAATAACCTTATTAATGAAAGAATCAAATAAATGGTATTATAAATATTAAAATAAAAATAATTTCTATGTTTTTATCGCATCCACAAGTTTTATAGGTTAATATGTCATGTTAGTGTTAATTCAATGTAACTTTTTTATGTAATCAATTTGTGATGAATTTCACAAAAAATACCAAATAGTGTCAAAATTGATATAAATTAGTTTTTAAAAAAAATACTATATTATTGGTTTATATAAAATTTATAAATATATAAGATTCGACAAAAAGGCTTAAATAATATTATATATGTCATTAATGAACCACTTTTTGTTCTGTTGGATGTTTAGAGTAATTTTATTACCCATATAGTGTAAGAATATAAGAAGAAACGGTAACAGTTAAACTATTTAACTAAGAGTTAAATATAAATGATAAGGTTAAAATGGTAACCTATAATTGTATAAAACCAATTTGTTGGAAGGATTTAAATACATAAACATCTAAGTCTAGATAAAAATTCATTTGGATCCATTAGAAACTGAAAATGATTTTATTATAAAATAATATTTCATGTGTTTCCTAAAGTGACCCTCGCCTCTTTTATAAAAGGGTAACTCCCCTTATCTTACTTTGACACATCCAAATCCCTTTAGATCCCCCAAAACCAGCCCAAATATTCTCCAAACATCCCTAAAATCATCCTAGAGTCCTTAAATTGATTATAAAGCCAATATAAGGAGCCCTTTTGATCAACTCAAAAGGAAGAACCCGAAGAAGAGGTAAATATTTCATCACCTCTTTCAAGTTCTTTTCTTCTTCCACTTCCTCTTTCATTGTTGTTTCCATTATAAAATAATAAATCCATTATCTTCTATATACATTGATGTTATTATAAAAATGGTAGAACCATATTCTTTATTCTATCCATCATATGAATGACAAATTCGCCATACGTGTGTACGTACGGCTTACCGTCTCCCCGTCATCATGTAGTTTGTTATTCAAACACTTCATTATTTGGATGGGTATAATAATGATTATAACTGATGTAAATAATAAATATAACATGTTTATGATTCTGTATATATGATACAACATCCAATTACATACTATTTAACCATCAATATAATGATATTGTCGCTCATGTGAACGTACAAAGTACCGTCTCCACGACGCGATGAGATTAATTCCCACATTCACCATTAAACATTGATTATAAAAATATATATTTTTAATAAGTATGTAATATATGACATTATAATGCTTCAGAAGGTATATATTTATATTTTTATGTACTTACATATATCTTATTCACTTACTTCTGTTCAATACGATATAAAAACGTAAATAGTGTTTATGCATACGTACGGCCTACCATCTCCATAAACGGTGTCTTCCATTTCATATATCTATCTATTATAAATATTTATATTCTAAATATATATGATATATAAATATATTTTTATATTCCAGAAGTATTTAAATCATGATCTAAATGATATGATCAGTAATAACAAGTTAAAACACGTACAATAAAGAAAGTGATTATTACCGAAAATGATAATTTTACATGGAAATCGTTTTTAAATGAGTAGTATAAAGTAATAAACGAATCATGTATGATATAATAAATATTAATATGGTTTTGGTATAATTTAATAACATACTATGGTCAATATATAGGATGTTAAACGTACCCTTGACCAACTAAAAGTGCAAGGTAAGGGTTAATTTCACAATCTCTTTATTATCTGTGGTTGTTTTTACATAAGTATCTATAGGGAAATATTTATTATCCATGTGCATGTTTCATAAAATAGTTTTAAAATGGATTATTTTTTAGGGAAATCATTACTAAAACATCATTTTAAATGTTTTAATGATTTATTCTTTGAAACCTTTCTCATTAATGTCCGGTTTTCAAAATGGTTTTAAGGATTTATTTATATGGAAATGAATGTTTTTAAAATGTTAATTTCATTAAAAGGATTCAAAGTGGTATGGGAAACATTGATTTAAAAATGTATTTAAATTTCTTCCTTCTAAATTGTGTGACTTTTAAATGTTTACATGAAAAAGGGATATTTCTCTCAAAGAGTTTTACAAATCATTTTCATCTATGTCAACATTATTTGATGGATTTGAAACTTGTTTAAAGTGGATTTATTATGATATAAATCATCCATATTGTATTGAAGGGTTTTTTATATGTTTGACCGTGGATGTGTTATTTTTATTCCATTTTTGATTTATGGATAAACTATTGACATTTTGTATGCTAGTTTTAATATGAATTTTTATGTTATGCTTCAACCTTTTCGTATTAGGTATGTATTGGACATAGTAAGTGACAGGTGGATCCCCCTATAGCTCCCTGATGCATCGGTAGGTCTCATGAGACAATTAGATGTGGAATTGGACGAGGCCCTTCCCAACTTTATATATATTTTTGGCTCAGGACTTAATCATTTTTAGATGAATAGGTCAAGGCCTTGATAAAATGCTTCAAATTGTCTGGAATTATACATTACCTCATTATGAAAATAGTATTGAGGGTTCATGTAGTTATTCAACTAGTAGAATACCCATGACTATGTTTTATTATGTAATTATTTAATCAACTCATATTTTTTCCATAAAGTGTTCATGTTTATTATTTGTAAAGGAATGTGTTTTCAATTATTCACCATGCCTATTTTTTATGTTATCTTCTTATTAATTTTTTACCCTTACAGAGCATCTGAGCTCACCCATTTCTTATGTTTTATTTTCTCAGGATTTACAAGAATTGAATTATGACTGACCTACAGGGATAGTCTAAGGGATATGAATGTGTTCAGTGGAGACAATGTTGTTTTTGTTTTTCATTTTATAATGCAATGTAATTCTCATGTATATAATTTATTTCCAAGATTTCTAAACTGATCGGTCTTTCGATACATGATTATCTTGTATCATGCCAATGTATTAAAATAATGCACTGACTCAGGGATATTGGGTTTGGGATATTACATAAACTAATATGGATACATGATTTTTTAATGTATACATAAAATTTATAAAAATATATAAAAATAAATAAGAATTTCATTGGGGTAAATATATAGAAAGTGTAACTTGATGGAAAAATTGAGATTTGGGTAGAATCCCTTACCTTATGTTGGAAAGTGTTCTACACTTGTACTTAATATCATGTATAATGAAATTAGATTCATTAATAATTTAATTTAAAACCCATATAACATTTATTTGATTTATTATAATTTTATTAAGTTCATTTATGTTTTATTGATGAGTTGTAAGATTCAATTGTGTCATTCGAGCGTCTTTGTTTCCTTAGTTTTCATTATTGGTTCACTTGTATACTTTTATGAAAGATAATGTAAAATGGGTATATTAATAAAAATTGAAATTATATGTTATTAGTGAACTTACAGAATATTAAATGGTCATATATCTCATTTTTCATATATAAGGACGATTCATTAGATAAACATTAATAATAAACATTTAGATTATTTTGGGGGTTTTCGATCATTGCACACTTGTTTTGTTTTGTTAATTAATATTATGTATATATATTGGTCCAAGACCATTATATAACATATAATATTTATAATAAAATATTAATTAACCATAATAATGTTTGTGTGCCTATCCTTGAATGCATTAATGTAAAATTAAAAAACACCATCGGTGGTAAATCGACACATCACGGACAATTTTTTCAATTTTAGAATAAATGGGAGAGGAGAATGGGGTTGATGATGGATATTCCATTTCCATAATAAAATTATAGTAAATATAATATTATATAGTTATCATGCATGTTTTTATATAGAAAATAATTATAAGATCATAAAATAAATTAAATTAAATGAATAATAAATGAAAAGGAAAGAGGATTTTACCTCTTGAATTCCTCTCCTTGAGAACCTCCTTAAGAAAAATTGAAATTGTATTTTGGGTTCGATGAGAAAGACAAGAACTTGGGGGATATTTTTGGGATAGTGATTTTTTACAAATGGAAAAATCATCAAGGCTTTGGTGGTGGGAGGAGAAGAGGTGTTGAGGGGTGTAATTTATATTGGAGGAGAGGGGTGCTTTTTGATTATTTTAATCATTGTTTTATTATTTTTGATCAAGAATATGCATACTGTTGATTATTATGACTAAATAAAGTATTCAATTCATGTTAATTTAAACCAATGGTGCTTAAATTGTCCATAAATTATCCATTACTCAATAACTCATGTATATACTGTAAATTATTCTATTTCACTATTTACCAAATAATCAACTATTTTAGAAAAATCCAAAAACTTAACCCTCACCATTTATAAACATGTCGAATTCAAAAATGGAGTCAACTTCTTGAAAACAATTTTATAAATATTATCAATTTAATTTTTATTCAAAGTATAAATTTACTCAAAGAATACCAATTTTAAAATTATTGTTGATTTTATGACACTTTGAAAATAATTAATGTCTCATGAAATTATCTTATAATCATAATACAACATAATATTAATTTATGAATATATTATATGAAAATAATTAATATTAAAAATTATTATATTAATTATAAAATTGTAAATTTATATGTATATTTCATAAAAATACCAAAACATGATTTATCATTTTTAATACATTTATTTACTTATTCCATGAAATAAATATATCATATTTTCATTCATAAGATACCTTAATTTTAGTTATACTTTCATATGTAAGATTACTATTGTATTAGTCGGATTACTATTCCTAATGTTCACAATATTATTCCTACTGTCAAATTACTATTTAATTGTATATCAAAGTTCATTTGTGCAATGTAAACTATCGAATAAATTTAATTTATTTTTGGAAGATATATATCATAAAATATTAGGGTTTCATAATATCTTTCTTTATAACCTAGGGAATGGAAAAAATGGTGGTCTGAAATTCTAAATAAAGGAATCATACAATGGCAGTTATCAAGAGTAAATAAGGAAAAAATCAATATAGAATGTTAAGTAAGTGAACAAACATTAAATTTAATCAATAAAATGATCATGAAATAAATTTATGGATAATATCAATGAAATAATATCATTGATAATAATAACTAAACTCTAAATAAAATAAATTATTTACACTAGACATCATGATCTCACACATCATGATATCTATATCAATAAGGCCTTCAACAAAGATATTTTAATTTATGGGTAGGTATAGACCATAAACTCATTTAATATGACTGACCAATTGGTTTTCCTAATTTTAATTATCAATGCATAGAGGGACTATATGTAATTGTTCTCCACCTACCACTACGTGTCTAACACATTCCTCAAATATTGAAAGGTTAATTCAACTCATAAACATTATTTTTTAACAATAAATTTCTATACTGAGTAAAGAATATTAAATATAAATATTTCATTTATAAGTAAAATATATTTGAAAGTAAAAAAACTATAAGTTTAAATTGTATAGATTTTATAAAAAACATATCCATGAAACAATCAATAGGGATATGTTATATAAATTCAATGTCCAATGATCAAAAGAAAGTGACCGACTCAAGAGATATTTAATGACCAAAATAAAAATAAGAGATATAATATTACCATCTATTAACAATAAATAGATATTTTGAAATAAAATAATATATTAGTATCCTTATATTTTAAAAAAATTATGAAATCATATACAACACACAACACTGATCTTAAATGAACCATGAAATATTATTATTTACATATGATTGTTATAACTTAGCCATTGAATTGGTGGGTATGAATAGTAATAAACACATTATGAAATTTATATATAAATGTTATATTGAATACATAGTTATAAATTCATCAAAGATAAACACTTAATTGTTTTAAATCAATTTAATCATTAAAAAATACACCATCTTCAAAAAAGATTTTTACTGGTTTTTTTGGTAAAATAATATAATTAATTTTTTCCAAATATAGAATATTTATTTATTAAATTAACTAAATTTTTTATATCATCATTTAAAAAATTTATTAGGGGCGTTTTTTGGATTTTTATGAAATATTTTAATTTTAATGAATTGTAAAAAATTAACTTTTACTGAAAATTATCTTTTCATTTCAGGAATTTACAAAGTCGCATTTTTTTTTGAAATGGTTTCAAAAAAAATTATTAAATTATGTTATTAATTATTTATTTATTTGGTTTTAAATGAATTTTATAGATTAATTTGTTTTAAAACATTTTTAAACATTGAAATACATTTTTCTAAGAAACTTTTTTCATCTAATTTTATTGAATTCACATTAAATTATATTCTTCCAATTTTGAAAAATAGATTTTATAAAATTTATTTCATGTTTAAAATAAAAATATTCAAATTTTATAAGATTTTATTTTCAATTTTTTTATAATTTAAGGTAAAAACAGTAAAATGGTATCACAATAGTTAAGGTTAAACCAGGTAAACTGGGGGAAAACTAAAGAGATAAGGGTTAAAATGACCTAAAAACTTTTCTAATTTATATTGGTTGTCAATATTTATACTATATGGAACGTAAAATTTTAAAATGTTCCATAATGGTTCCATTTTTATTGATTAATACATTAATATATTTTATTATTCTTGAATATTCCTAGTGTGCCCTCTCTCTGACTTATTAAAGGACACCCCCTCCCCTCTCTACTTCCACCACATTAAGATATATATCTCCAAAAAACACTTAAAAAATATAATCCCAACATTCTAATACATGTTATAGAGCTACTCATATTACACAAATAAAAACCCCTATGGCCCTTAACAAGAGATACAAATGAAGTATCTCTAAGAGAAGGTAATCATCTCAAGGAAGCTACTTTTTTACTTATTTGTTTTACAACTTAAATTTTGTATTAAAAATAAAAATATAATAAAATAAAAATATTACATATATTTATAGTTTATTATTTTTAGGGTATAATATTTATCCTTCTCCTTCTTAATAGAATTTAAAAAAACCATCACTTGTGTGTACGGTGGACTACCTCCTTGCGAACCGGTGTAGTTTGTTTACCATCATCGAATCGCAAAGATAGTTATAATGATGGACATAAATAATATATATGATACATAAAAATGATATTAATTCTTTTAAATAATTATATGATCTAATTTATTATCCATTCAACCATTGGGGAAATTATATCATCGCTCGTATGTATATACATCCTACCATCTCCATGAAGAGAGGTGTTTCATTTTCCATGTACAACATTCAAGAAATATTATAAAAATGTATATAATGAGTAAATATTATATTTATAACATTAAAATAATTCTTAATATTGTGTAACTATATCTTATTGATAATAATGGAAACTTCTATGAAAAAACATGCATAAAAAATAGTTAACACCTGAAACAATGGAAATAATGAAATATTATTGATGATTAGTTGGCAAGATGGTTTAATAATATCAAATATTTTATTTTAAATATCAATATAGTTCTAGTATAAATTATAACATGTTTAAAATAATTTAATTAGAGGTTAAATCATTTTTAACTAAACTAAAGAATGGGGTATAGGATTTCGTCTCAGTTTTCACTTCATTGAGAAATATTTTTTATTATAAACATATCCAAATTTATGTGATGCATATAATTCTGATTTTATGTGTTTTAAATTAATAACTATTTATCCATGATGATTAATTTTACAATTAACATATATTATTTTAAAATCTTTCAATTTAAAGTTACCAAAGAGGTAAGTATCTATTTTACAATTCCACATTCTTTTGTGATTGCATTTATTCTCATTGAATGAATCCAATCACTTATCCTTTATAAGAACCAATTATCTTATTATCCATTGGAAATTTAAGAAGATTATATATTTTCTTCCAAAATTTCCACTCTTTTTATTTGAATCAAGAAAATAAATTTTTAAAATAAAAAAAATATTTCTCTTTTAATTGAATGAATTTTTCTTTCATGTCCATGTTTTCCAAAAAAACTTCAAAATTCCTTTCATTTACTCAAATAATTTATTAAGGTAATTTTAATTTGTCCTTAAATTTTTAATAAAGGGTTTTAAGGAATATATATATTGGATTCAAAAATATATTATTACAATTTTCATTATAAAAAGTCAAAAGGAATTTTTTTTAATGTATATTGTGATAATGCACTTCCCCACCACCATAACTGTTTTATAAAATTTATCTTATTCTAAATTTTTTCAATGGTTCTTTAGAGAAATAAATTTTATAAATGATAATTTAAATGTTTGACTTTCATTACCTTTAATATTCTAATGAACATGATTTTATTACAAAACATATATTGATGATGAATCTATGGTCATCTCTTATCTCTTATTAATTTTGTGGTCATTAAGATTAGATTTAAATATTCACTTTATTGTGATCATTTTACATTAAGTATCCCTTAATATCCTTTTTCTTTATCATATATATTCATATTTATTAAAACATATATCATTTATACATATGGTGTTTACGTTGATAGTTATTTTATTGACTTGCGAAACATTGATACCTCATATAATTTATTCAACATAGTCATTTTATATAAGGAATATTTTTCATAAATTTAATTGATCATTAAATATATAAGGAATTATTTGTAAATTTTGTGATTAGTGGGGTTCAATTATTTATATCTCACCAATGCATTGATGAGTATCATGAGACAAATTAGTTAGCAAAATTAACTGAGTTTTCAGTGTATAATAACCCATGTTTTTAAACAATCTTAGACCAATTTATTCATGGTATAGATATCAAGATTTTTGAGATCATGAAATCAAATATTAAGTATTTTATTCATTTAGTGTTAAAATATTATTATACATGTAATTTTTATTTGATATTATACATGGATACATTTCTTTCTCAAGTTATTGATTAAATATAATTTGTTTTCAGTTATCTCATTCATATATATATAATTCATTTTCTAATCACGATATCTTCTAACTAACATAACCCTTGATATGAATTATATCCCATCGTTATTTTTTCCCTTTCCCTAGTATATGAAGAATAATTCATTAGTTGAGTTCAAGGATACTAATTGTTTTCCATTTCGTTGTTTTATATTTTATCCAAAATGTATAATGGGAATCATGCATGTATCATTCTATACAATACTAATAAATTGATTGGTACATAGGTATTTGACCCCTTGTGTCTATGCCAATGTAATAAATTAAGAACCATCCACTCCTAGTAAAATGATCTATAGCCACACCTATAAAGCCACAAATTAACAAATTTGTGGCTACACCCCCATAGTTAGCCACAGCTTTGTGGATGAATACCCCGACCCATTCATTTCTTCTTCCTTCTACTCGATCCATCCTCCACGAATCCCCTCAACAGTCTGACACCCTCCTTGACATCTCCTCTACATGACCCTCATCATTTTGATAAGTTTCTCCAAGCGGAATCCCCACCTACTTTCTTCCATCCCGACGCCTCCCCGATGTGTCCTCCCTAACACCTCCTCGCCAACAGCCCTCAATATCCATGACGCCTCCTCTCTGGGACCCTCCTCCCCATGATCTTCATCCTCCAGCGAAGCTGCTCTGTGCGGCCTTCCCCACCTCCTCCCTTCCTTCCCAATGGATCTCCCACAAAACCCACAACACTCCAGACGATAAGGTCAACAACCCCCGCGCCCTATCATCAAGGTATTTGAAAATTTATTTGATTTCATCTATTATTTCTTGAATCTGAAACTAATACATGATTTGAAGTTAAATACAAAGCTATGGTAGATGGTCCTGTTCTTTTTCAACTAATGACTTGATTTTATACTATGTTCTGTCATTCTAAACACCATAATTTCCATGAGATGCAACCAAAATTCCAAAATAATCAAATGAATTGTAATCACCTTGATTAAGGTAGTCCTAGAAACCTAAATATTTCATCATAAACTATTTAAATCTATTTGTTCCACCCCTTAGGGTAAATCACATTTAATTTCCAATAAGACATATAATTTTATTTAAATTGAACCTCCAATTCTGCTCTTCTGAGTTTGCCCCGATTATTGAATTGTAGTGTGAATATAAAAAAGGTATAATGGTAAGCCTATATTCATAGTCCCTTGTTAATTTTTTTATAGAATTAATTTTCATTATAAATTAAATCCCTAAATAGAATCAAGTGAATTTTAAAATAGTATGGGTTACACTATCCATGACCATCCAGCATGACATGGAAAGGCTGATACAAGTGTTTTTACAGGAAAAACCATGTATACAATCATTGATCTTTTCAAATAAAATGAATTATAAATGGAATGTCATTACGTTGTATGTGAAATATGGATTCATAGGTATAATTAATTAGATGATATCACAAGGAGGGTGTTCTTAAATTATGCCACCCATGACCCTTGGGTTACCTATATGGAATATCGCGGATGGTCTCAGAGGTAAGTGTGTTAAATTATGCATTGAGTGGAATTTGGGTTCTTTATATGGACTACCAAAGACAGGCGTAGGATGTGATGAAATTATACCATACATTAAAGATACTTGAATTCCTATTAGGATTAAAATAGATGGACTTGTTGGGGTATGGGATTATAGTTCACTAAATAAATATTTCGGTTACCTAAGTTAAATTCCTTGGATTGGAAAAAATTTAAAATTAAATTAATTTGACAACGTGTATTCTAGTTTCAATAACACACTTGGATTTAGTCAATGATTCACATTCATGGAGAACATTCTTATTTCCTTAATTCAGTTCTAAATTCCATTGGTGTTATTCATCCATTATATAATTATTACAATATATGAGACTAGTTTCTGAGACAATATTACATTTTTATAATAATTAATAAATGTTCATACATATTCCGGTATAGGCTGAAGTGGGTTTTTTTAGATGCATTTTCTATGGGTGATCATTAATGACATGGTTTATTTATTTATCTCCTTTATCATTTTAATTTTACACCACTCATTTTATATTCAGAGATTATATTTTTCTAGACATCGTTATTAGGCTAGTCTTTTATGGATCATTAGTTCCCCACAAATGAGTTAATCAAGGTTTGGTGATTGGTGTTCTATTTTTTAATTGGAGAATATTGTGGTCCTCAAGTTCTGGTAGGATACCTGTTACCAATCTCCAGGTTTGAAGTGAAAGTGTGAAATTTTCATGATTTAATCCATTGGGTAATAGTGTAATTAACTTAATGAAGACAAGAACATGGGAATCTGAAGGTAGAATGAAGTTGTTGTTTAGGCACGTAATCACTTTTAGTTTTATACCTGTTAATGACTTTTGTTTTTCTATGAAAGCGTGTTATCTTTTTTTTATAGCAGTTGTTGTGTTAGCCTATTTGTTTTTCTATAAATTTGATAAACAATTTATGTTTGGAAATGTTCATCACATTATTAAATAAATAGGCATGTACTATCATATCTTCCCTTCTTTATTTCTCATATAATATGAAATTCATGTTAAACACTAGTTTAAGTTATTTCAAATCTATTAATAGATGATAAGTTATATGTTACCTATTTCTAAAATTTTGTGCATAATAAATTTTCTAATTCAATATTGGAATTAAAATATTTTCCTGCAAGATATAAATACATTGGGGAGGATCAATCCCATTACTATATATAAAAAGTTTGTATATATCATTTATTTTCTCAATATATTCTTATAGGTGGTTTCTTATGATGAGGCTGGTATTATCCACCACCATCAAAGACAGTGAGCTCAACATCAGATTTGGGTATGGTTTATTTCATTTTTATACTTTAGACCAATTTTAATTAGGGATTTTTTTTTATTTTTGGGTTCTTTATATTTTTTTAGTTCATTTGGGATTTCATTGATGTGGATTCGAGTCACCGTTGTTAAAGGATTATATGTGCATGCATAGGTAGGAATATACATATATAATTCCCCCTATATATAAATTCACTCATGGGAGTATGAATATATATATTGTGGCTAGGTGTGCTTGTATATAGATATGAAAAAATGCGTACAAGTGTAAGTGTAAAGGGGTATATGCAAGTATAAACATATATCTAAGGACTGCCTTCTGCATATTTTTTCATGAAAATATGTACATAGAGGCTAGGTTTCCTTATATTTATGTGAAGTTGCATATGTGTGAAATTGAAAAAAAAGGAATATTTGATTTTTCATCATCAAAAGCAACACGTCTTGAGGTTGAGGTAGGATCCCTCTTCCTAAACCATTAATTCGAATTCTATAAGTTCCTGATTGTTTTAAAAACTTGTTTCCATAATTTCTTTATTATTTTAATAAATGGTTTTCTAATAACCACTAGCTTTTTCAAGGAAGAATATGAATATATCCATTGATAATGTGCACATATATGTTGTAGGGAACCTAAAATTAATTATTAATAAATTTATTATACTTATATTAATGATTCATAGGATTATACTGATAAATATTTGAGAACCAAGGAGCACTCCCCCTCATAGTTAGATCCCTTCAAGATTAAAATATTTTAATTTTGAATAGAATGTTTTTTGAGTATGAATATGAATCAATGAAGTGTGAATACCCATGTTTTAGGAATCTGATTATTTGGTTAAAACATGAGAAATAATTCTCTTGAAGTCATGGGAATCCATTTTACTGGTGATGTGATCTTATACTTATAGAGATGTCGGCACATGCATTATTGAAAATTATAAGATTTATTATGTGATAAGAATAGGAGGATTCACCTTTCTTAATTCATAATAATCCAATCCTTCCTCATTATATGAGCATGGAATTCCATAGGTGATGAGCCTCGAGTTCATTAGGTAATGGGCCTAAAATACCTCAGGTGACTAGCCTATACAGAATGAGTATCATTGGGCATCAACTTCAGGGATTGGTGAACACATTGATAATTATTTATCCTTAAAAAATGATATAATGAGTAACATAGGGCATATTAGTCATCATAATCATAAAAAAAATACTCAAATTTTGATTCAAATTATCTTATGGAATTCCAAGAAATAGATTTGATCGGTGAGGTTCCCCAACAATTGCTAATAGGTGTAGGGGTAGAATAAGTTCCCATGATTCTACTAAAATACATGATCATCCAAACATGGAAATTTCATACCTCTATTCTGATGAAATTACTACTATCTCCCTCACCTACTTTTCATGGTGAAGATCATGCAGTGGAGGGTTATCAATACATTGGTCAACCACTATGAGTAGAAAGAAATCATACCCACCTAGAAAATGGCCAGGGATGATCTAGAATCTATGGTTCCCCATTAAAACAGCCTATAAAAAAGACCCTACATGGGGGGACTAGAAGGGGTAAGGGGGTGTCCAGGAGGGTCTGTAGTGGGGGGAAAGGGGGTCTCCAGGGGGGTTGTGCAGGGGGGAGGGGAAGGGGTTCTGAGTTGGATAAATCCTCATGTGGTTGTTAAGCCTCCTTCAACTTCTTCCTACAAATCAATTTCACAGCCTCCCTAGCCTCCAAAAAAAATAGATGTTCACTATATAAGGGAGATCAGAGTCCCCTGCCAGTGCCAAACCTGCTCTCCCCCTCAACAACAACATGCCTAATGAATTAATAGATTCCCTTATGGTACACCCATGAATCCATTTTTTTATGCTTATTGAATTTTCACCTTATATACTGAATACTTTTAGACATTTTTTGCACCTATTATTTTCAGGTATTCGATGATGCCTATAAGTCACAAGTAATTTTCAAAATCCATGATGACATTGAGAGGTAATTACAATCAATTTCAATTCAATACTACGTTTGGTCCTTTCGTTTGATAACCACTATGTTGTTATTTTTAGTAGAGGCTTTTGTAGTACATTGCCATTGGACCTCATTATTCCAATATTATTTCTCAAATGATGATGTTCCTTTTGAAATGGCTTCCTCCCCAGGCATTCTTCTCATCCCTTTTATTAGTATAACTCATTCCAAATATATCGTTATGAGGTTTTATTTGCCTCAATGTATTCACAAGAATTTAATTTCGTGTGTGTATGATTTCACATGATAGGTTGTGTCTTTGGATATGGATGCATGATATGCAGAGAACCAGCAACAAAACATAGCCCATTCTTATGCATTTGAGCATATATATAATGATCCTCTTGTGTGTTGCTTGACACCTTTGAGGTAGAGTCCTCTCCCAGCCTCTTTAATTCATGAATTTTTTATATTGCATTTATATGCCTTCTTGGTTCCTGCTTATTTATATTAAATTGCAATTCTTGATCAACTGTTAGATAAAATAATTGTTTTGTTTTATAAACAAGTCATGGTTTTGTAATAAAACCCCTCCAATGGAGGTGTGCTATCTATGAAAACTCACAGTGGTGGTTTATGATTATATATCTTGTTTCACATTATTTCATTTATGATTTCCATTTTAATCCTTACTCCTATCATTTGAGACACCATGGGAATCTCCAAAGATTTTTTTGACTCACAGGGGGTGTGAAAACTAGGGGTTGTTGCTGGCTTGGGCGGTAGCGCAGGGGGGGATGGTGCTGGCTAGGGGGATGGGGGTACAGGGGGGTGCAGGGTGGGCTGTGAAGGCTAGGGGGCTGGGTGGAGGGGTCGGGGGGTAGGGGCAGGGGGCAGGGGGCAGGGGAGGGGGTAGGGGTGGGGTGGAGGGGCAGGGGATAGGGGCAGGGGGTAGGGGGCATGGTGGAGGGGGGAAGGGGGCAGGGGTAGGTGTAAAGACCCGTAAAATTCAAGGGAAATTTTTTCTTAATTTTCTTTGGTATTTTACAAGAACGCAATTTCTGATGGCACTTGATCTCGAGGCCTAGTGTGCCCGGAATTTCTATCTGAAGTTTTGTTTGGGTACGTTCAGTGAACGAACGAGTGGGAATTCCTAACTTTTGAACCGGTGTACGAAATCAAATTCTGAAGGCACCGATGGAACCGTAGCGCCGGATTTTGCTTAGGAACACCTTTTTCGGAGTTGTGATTTCACGGGTGAAGTTGTTAAAATTTGTGGAAGTTAGAATAAAATTTAAATGAAAAATTTTATTTATCTTCCTAAGTGTTTAACCTTTGGGTGGAAGTTGGGTAACCACCCAACTTCCCATGAGAGGTTATGAGGCCAGTGGGGCCCACAGGAACCCCACTCCTTCATATTCTCTAACCCCCCCTCAAATCACCATTAATTTTTGACAACTTATGTTAATTAATTAAGTGAGTTAAATATGAATGTTTGAAATTCAAATGCTTAGGTTATGTTAATAAAATAAGTGCTGAACTTATTTTATTTTGTTGGAATTCTGGTTGTAGGAGCCTTTGGGAGAAAAAGAGAGGTCTTGAGGATTCTTCATTCTTCGACGATGAACGCAAAGAACGCACCGCCGCCGATGAAGAACGCCGACCTCCGACGGCGGACGATGGTGAGATACACCTTCCTCGGAGATCATGTAACGCCAGCGATGGTCCTTCCGTGACGCTTTCTTCCACGAAGATTCCCTTTTTCCTCAATGGTTAATTCTGTGAAGAACTCTCGTTCGACGACAACGTTGAGGTAGGGGTTTATGTGTTTTTATTTGTGAAATCTTCTGTCATCTATCCTCGTTCATTTGGACCGCTTGATATCGTTTAACGGGAGGGGGGTGGACCACACAAACATGGCCGACCCTCCTCCCTTATTATTATTTGTAGTTGCGGTTCAAAGGAAAGTGACGTGGTGTCATCACACCGCGCGGGAATGAGTGGCAAGGATGTGCGGCGCCGTTGCGCCGCGCATTTGAAATTTGAACAATGATGCAGCGCCATCACGCCGTGCCAGAAAAACCCAAAGACACCGTGGCCGGAGCGGGACCGCAGTGGAGTCCTAGTTTTGCTATAGTGGTGGATCAGTATGCGTACGTTTTCCCCGATGACGTTCCAGGACTACCTCCTCGCAGAGAGGTAGAATTTTATATTTACCTATACCCCGGGACAGCCCCAATATCCACTCCAGCATATCGTATGGCCTAGTGTTTCACCCTGGGCTTCCCGATATTATTTTCCAAGAAGGAGGACGTGAACTTGAGACATTGTGTCGACTAACGTCGCCAGAACCAGGTGAAAGTGAGGAACAAGTATCCACTACCGAGGATTTATGACCTCTTCGATCAGCTCATGGGAGCACGGTGGTTCTCGAAGATAGACCTCAGGTCAGGCTATCATCATCTCAGAGTTCAGGACGAGGATGTGCAGAAGATGGCCTTCAGATGTCCGTATGGACACTATGAGTTCTTGGTTATTCCATTCGGCATAACCAATGCTTCAGAATTGTTGATGGCCCTCATGAAGGGGATATTTCAGCCATACCACTATCGATTTGTCGTGGTCTTCATCGAAGACATTTTGATATACTCGATGACTGAGGAGGAGCACGCCTACCACTTGCGGGTTATACTAGACACACTCTGAGACCACCAGATTTAAGGAATGCTCTCAAAGTTTCAGTTCTAGATACGTGAGGTCCACTTCTTGGGACATGTCATATCTGAGGTGGTAGTTGCGGTGGTTCCTACGAAGATCGAGGCAGTACTAGCATGGGAGCCACCCAGGAGCGTGACTGAGGTGCGGAGTTTCTTGGGACTAGCTGGATACTATCAGAGATTTGTTCCAGACTTCTCCAGAGTTGTGGCACCACTCTCAGCTTTGACGAAGAATGGGAAACCCTTTGTGTGGTCAGACAGATGTCAGCAGAGCTTCCAAGAGCTAAGACAGATATTGAACAGCGCGACTATCTTGAGGATTCCGGAGGAGGGATTTGGGTACGTAGTTTACTGTGATGCATCAGGGACCGGACTCAGATGTGTCCTAATGCAGGAATGGGCTATGATTGCCTATGGATCATGTTAGTAGAGGAAGAATGAGCAGAACTACGCTACCCATGACCTGGAGTTAGCAGCAGTGGTCTTTTCTCTGAAGATGTGGCGACACTATCTGATGGGTGAGCACTATACAGTCTATTCTGACCACCAGAGTCTCAGGTACATCTTCTCACAGAAGGACCTAAACCTGAAACAGCGACGATGGCTCGAGTTCCTCCAGGACTATGACTTTGAGATATTCTTTACTCCTGGGAAGGGAAACGTAGTAGCTGATGCTCTCAGCAGGAGGACAGGCATTCAGCTACTTGGGGAGGCGACAGAGCAGCTAGCCTCTTCGCAGATATCCTTCTTGGATAGAGATGGAACAGCCTTACTTCAGTCACTCACAGTCACTCCTCCACTACTACAGCGGGTCAGAGAGGCACAACGTGGGGACGCCGACTGTGAGACGCGGCATGCACAGATATCCTTAGGACATGAACCTGATGGATTCTCCGTGGGAGGAGATCACGATGTCCTTTTCAGAGGATGTACCTTGGTACCAGTTGCTTTATGGGATGAGGTGCTGAGAGAGTTTCACACTTCTCCTTTGGCGGTACATCCAGTAGTGGCGAAGATGTACCAGGATCTCAGACGATAGAACTGGTGGCCGGGCATGAAGAAGGTTGTGGCAGAGTTTGTTTCTCGATGCCTCACCTTCTAGCAGGTGAAGGCAGAGCACAAAATACCAGCAGGCTTGGTACAGCCCTTGGAGATCCCTGAGTGGAAGTGGGACAGGATATCTATGGACTTCATGATTGGACTTCCATGCACTTCCAGAGGTCACGACTCCATTTGGGTGATTGTTGACCGACTCACAAAGTTGGCACACTTCTTACCCATCAGAGAACAGGGATCAGTGGAGATCTTGGGACGTCGCTACGTTCAGGAGATTGTACGGCCTCATGGTGTGCCATCATCTATCATCTCCGATTGAGATACTCACTTTACATCACGACATTGGAAGGGGTTTCAGGAGTCATTCGGGATGCAGCTACGTCTGAGTACCACCTTTCACCCTCAGACAGATGGTCATACGGAGAGGACCATTCAGACTCTCGAGGACATGCTCCGCGCATGTGTCCTCAACTTTGGTCGCAGCTGGGAGGACCACCTACCCTTGGTGGAGTTTGCGTACAACAACATCTACTACTCCCCCATCGGGATGGAACCATACAAGGCGTTGTACGGCCAACCTTGCAGGTCACCTCTATGCTGGACAGACCCTGGGGAGTCAGCACTTGTGGGACCAGAGATGGTCCAGGCCACGACGGAGAAGGTCCAGGTCATCTAGAAGTGGATGAGGACAGCTCAGAGCCGACAGAAGTCTTATGCTCACAGGAGGCAGAGAACACTAGAGTTCGAGGATGGCGACCACGTCTTCTTGCGGGTCTCACCTCGACGTGGTATACGGAGATTTGGCCGAGGCGGCAAGTTGTCTCCACGCTTCATCGGACCATTCCAGGTCCTCAGCAGGATTGGAGAGGTGGCTTATCTCCTGGCTCTACCACCTTAGTTGCACCGAGTGCACGACGTCTTCCACGTATCTTAGTTGAGGAGATACGTGCATGACCCGATGCATATCATTGACCATGGGGAGCTAGACATTGATGATGGGGTGACTTTTGTGGAGGTCCCAGTGGATATCGAGGATCGACAGGACCGGGTCCTACGTGGTCATTCGATTCCTCAAGTGCGCATCAGATGGCAGCACGGTAACCTCCAGGAGAGCACTTGGGAGCGGGAGGCTCAGATGAGTGCTCAGTACCCACATTTGTTCCCCTAGTTTTGATGTATCTTTATGGGGATGTAAATCACTGAGGTGGGAGTAATGTAAAGACTCATAAAATTCAAGGAAAATTCTTTCTTAATTTTCTTTTTGATTTTACAAGAACGTTGTTTCTGATGGCACTTGATTCTGAGGCCCGGTGTGCCTGGAATTTCTATCCGAAGTTTAGCTTGGGTGGGTTCAGTGAACGAACGAGCGGGAATTCCTAACTTTGGAACTGGTGCTCGGAATTGAATTCCGAAGGCACTGATTGAACCGCAGCGCCGGATTTTTCTTAGGAACACCTTTTTCGGAGTTGCGTTTTCACGGGTGAAGTTGTTAAAATTTGTGGAAGTTAAAATAAAATTTAAACGACAAATTTTATTTATCTCCCTAAGTGTTTAACCTTTGGGTGGAAGTTGGGTAACCACTCAACTTCCCATGAGAGGTTATGAGGCTGGTGGGGCCCACACGAACCCCACCCCTTCATATTCTCTAACCCCCTCAACTCACCATTAATTTTTGAAAACTTATGTTAATTAATTAAGTGAGATAAATGTGAATGTTTGAAATTAAAATGATTAGGTTATTTTAATAAAATAAGTGTTGAACTTATTTTATTTTGTTGGAATTCTGGTTGTGGGAGCCTTTGGGAGAAAAAGAGAGGTCTTGAGGATTCTTCATTCTTCGATGAAGAACGCGAAGAACACATCGGAGATCACCTAACGCCAGCGACGTTCCTTCTGTGACGCTTTCTTCCATGACGATCCCCTTTTTCTGCGACGGTTAATTCTGCGATGAACTCTCGTTCGACGACAACATTGAGGTAGGGGTTTATGTGTTTTTATTTGTGAAATATTCCGTCATCTATCCTAGTTCATTTGGACCGTTTGATATCATTTAACGGGAGGGGGTCGGACCGCACAAACATGGCCGACCCTCCTCCCTTATTATTATTTGTTGTTGCGGTTCAAAGGAAAGTGATGCGGTGCCGTCGCACCGCGTGGGAACGAGCGGTAATGATGTGTGGCACCGTCATGTCGCGCATTTGAAATTTGAACCAAGTCGCGGCACCATCACGCCACACCGGAAAAACCCGAAGACATCGCGGCCGGAGCACGGTCGCGGCGGAGGGGCACCATGCCGGACGGACCGAGCCCGCGGCAGAGCAGGGGAACCGGCGGCCAGAATCGGGCCGCCGAAATCGGAGCAGGGGGGACCGGCCTTGCCGTTCCCATGGCGGTAGAAGCCGGCCAGCTGGAGAGGGCCGGCCGGACAGGGAGGTGCCAGGGGTTCAAAACCCCCAACTGGCCAGATGTGAGTGGCCCCATTATGGGGCCATGGTTACTACAAGTGAGGGGAAGCGCCCCCCCCCCCCCTGCATTCCGAACGGCTCGGTCATTCGGCCAAGCCACCTGGCCAGCGTGCCGGGCCGGGCCACACTCAAATGGGCCAGACCCAGATCTGGTTCGGGTTGACCCGGTTCGGGCCAACCCTGGGGGTATCGGGCCGGGTCGGACCAGGCCTGAACCCCCTTTTACCGAACCTCTTTCGGTCTGTTCCTCATAACTTGAGCTGCGGACCTCCGATTGACGCACTGTCAGCTACGATGAGATCCTTGGATCGAGACAGTAATTTCAGTATTTTACAATCAAGGTTTCGAAAACCTTTCGGTTCGGCCAGGTTCGTTCGTACAGAAACCAACCGGGCCCTCAGAGCGGAAACGCTTATAACTTGAGTTTCGTACGTCCGATTGACATTCTGTCAACTTTGTTGGATTCCTATAAGTGAGATGGACCTTTTGGATTACTCCTCTCAAGGATTGGATGCCGTTGGAGTATGGTCAGGTTGGTTTTGACTTAAAAACCAACTGGGCCCCTGGGACGAAAAAGCCAATAACTCTGAGACCGTGCATCCGATTGACGCGTCGTCTGTGATGTAGAGTTCATGTTGATGATACGTAACTTTTGCATACATCAACTCTGTACTATGTGTCAGTTGACGTATCAGCCCTTCGGCTTGTGGAGAGGACCCTCCCGAACGAGCTTGCTGTGTGCGGGAACCCTAGAGCTGGTTGCGACTGTGATGATGATGATGATTGTACAAAAATACTCCATGGATTCGACGGCGACGACTACAACACTCAGCGATCCTACATGGATCAGTGCTACTGATCCTATGTGGGTCTGATCCTGTGTGGTTCAGCACTATGCGGTCCTGTGTGGGCCAGCGCCTACAGATCCTATGTGGGTCCAATCCTATGCGGGTCATTACGGGGGTTAGTTACCTATCGATCCTTGGTGAGTCATTGTGGGGGTTAGTTACCTATCGATCCTGTGTGGGTCCGACGTATTAGATGAATCAGTGGAAGTATCTGATCATCGCTATCGTCTTACGAAGAAGTATACCTGTGTGATCTGAATCATGACTTTCAATCCTTATCTTCGATAAGATTGACTTGATATCTTGTGTGGATTACGTTATGCTTTCCTATGTGTAATGGGTTGTGTTTTCCTGTGTGGACTGGGTTTTACTTGGGCTCAGATGTTGGAGTCGAACGAGAATTGATGAATTAGGTATATGTATGGGCATATACCTAAGAAGTTCCAGATGTTACTTCACATTTGTATCTTTCCTTTGTGGATTATACTTTGTGGATTCTAGGAGACCTTCAGGAGTCTCGGGGTTCCTACTGAGTAGCTTATACTCACCCCTGCACAGGCTATGCCCGTACTACGCTATGTTGGTTGCAGACGACGGACAGCACTGATCATGGTTGAGGCACGAGGGGCAGGTCGGTACCCGGAGGTGGATCACTGGGCAGGGTGTACTAGGAGAGGAATACAGGACCCGAGGATCTGTGGAGGCTATCTGTACCCACCCTTCAGGTGGGACTTCCAGTGGACGGCTCGAGGCTACGGCTTTACTTTCAGTTGTTGTTTTCCCTTTCCAGTTGTACTTTACTTTCAATTTGGGTTTGTATTCTGGCCCACTTACTTTTCTGCACTTACTGTTGTACCCAGTTTTTACTTAGTGTTTACTTCTGCTTTCTTTCTCTATGGTGTTTGTTTACTTTACAAAGGTAATTCCTTCCCTTTTTACCGGGAATTACGCCTTGGTGCTAGTCCCCAGCCCCTGGCCTATGGAAGGCGGGCTTGGGGTAGTCACGGCACGGGCCCCGAGGATGGGTCGTGATAGCAGGGGTCATGGGCAGGTCTGCAGGGCAGGGGGCAGGGTGTAGGAGGAGGGGGGTAGGGGGCAGGGTGGAGAGGGCAGGGGCCAGGGGCAGGGGCAGGGGGCGGGGGCGGGGGCAGGGGGCAGGGTGGAGGGGGCAGGGGGGATGTCTGTAGGGCAGGGGGAGGGGAGAGGGACGCCTGCAGGGTAGGGATGTAGGGGAGGTCTGCAGGGTAGGGGGGATGGGGCACGGGGTGGGTGGAGGGGGCATGGTGGAATGGGGTGGTCTTCAGGGTAGGGACAGGGGTGGTATGCAGGGGGGTATGCAGGCCAGGGGGAGGGGGAGGGGTGAAAGGGGGTGGGGCAAGGGGGTGGGGAAAGGGGGTGTAGTTAGTCTCTATAGGTTTCTTTAATCTTGGATAAAGTTGAATAACCATTTCATTCCATATCTAACTCACCTATTTCTTCATGATTAAGTTTCTCTAAATATTACCTCCTATTTACAATAGATTACTTTCACTAAATCATGGCTTGATATTAGTTGCAAAAAATCAGATTTTGTATGATACCACTAGTTGTTATTGGTATGGATTTAACACCATTTCTTTTAAAAATCCAGGCCATTATGTCCACTTTTTTTTAATTATAGATAATAAAGATAGATTTGGATCCTGCAATCTATCCTCCTTTTTATGGGTTCATTCCACAACCACATTACAAGAATTTACCTGTACATAGCTTGATTCAATATGATATTTTAAATTACATTAGATATATCCAAATACACCAAATTTCATGAAGACTCTGTAAATAGATATTGATTTTTTCTACATTTAGGTAAACTTTGAACAATAAATAACCACTTTTTTTATTCTTATTTTACTAAAAAAACACGATGTCATGTTTTCAATGTAGGAAAAACTTTCAAGAGAGAATATTGATCAAGAAAAGCATGTCACATATTACTATATCTTTCAACATTCAATGTTCCTAATTTCTTTTGTTATATAAGAACTTTAATTAACTTTCATATTTATGTTGTTGGTGTACTATATGGTTGTCGATGTATCAACCAGGTCTTTTGTGCTAGGCAGGGATAACAGGGGGTGGCTAGCAGGGGTGGTGTGAAAGGGGGGGTCTGCATGGGGAGGGGGTCACGGGGGAGGTAAGGGTTGCAAGGGGGTCCATTAGGGGGTGTCTAGTAGGGGTGGTGAAAGGTGGGTGTCCAGTAGGGGTGGTGCAAGGGGTTCCAACAGGGGGCAAGGGGTGTGCAAGGGATGTGTAAGGGGGGCTGTTGTCCAGTAGGGGGGCTGTCCAGGGGGTTCTACCAGGGGGGCTTCTGTCCAGGGGTTTCATTAGGGGGGCTTCTTTCCAGAGGGATGGGGCTGGTGTCCAAGGGGTCCAATAGTGGGGGGTGGGGGGGCTTCTGTCCAGGGGAGTCTAGCATGGGCAAGGGGTTTGTAAGGGGCAAGGGGGTGTATGCAAGGGGTCCCAGGGATGTGGGGGGTGGATGTTGTCTAGGGTGTGCAAGGGGGGATGTCCATCAAGGGTGGTGCAAGGGGGGTCCAGCAGGGGGGCTGCTGTCCAGGGGGTCCAGCAGGGGGGGCTGCTGGCCAGGGGGGTATGTTGTCTAGGGGGGTCCAGCAGGGGGGTTATTGCCCAGGGGGTCCAACAGGGGGCTATTGTAGTCCAAAGGATCCAGCGGGGGGGCTGGTGTCCATGGGGGTCCAGCAGGGGCGCTGATGTCCAGGGGGTCCAGCAAGGGGGCTGCTATCCAGGGGGTCCAACAGGGGGGCTGGGGTAGCTGTCCAGGGGGGTCCAGTAGGGGTTGTTGTCCAAGTGGGTCTAGTAAGGGGGAAAGGGGTGTGCAATGGGGTGTTTTCAAGGGGTGTAAGGCGTGGGGGTGGCTTATGTCCAGGGGGCTAGTTTTTTATGAAATGTGAAGGGTTTTAGCCACGGTTTTAAATCATGGCTAAAACCCTATACCCACAGTTCATTGAACTTTGGTTTGTATTATCGTGGCTATAGAGCCAAACATATAGAAATTGTATGAAATTGTGGTTATAGGTCTGACCCTATATCCAAGGTAATACCAGCGACTGTTCAATGAACTGTGGCTATAACCTATAGCCATGGTTTTTTAACTTATATCCACGGTTCTAAACCATGGTTATAGCCTAATTTTCTAGTAGTGAACTCTTGGTTATTGTAGTTAAGGTTTTTATTCTTTTCTTATTGAGAAATAATGAAAATGGAAATGAAATATTACAATATAATTTTATTAAATAGTTATCTTCATAAAATCATTGAAATAATTTATAAGAATCTATATATCATAAAACATATAAGGCGGAGGGAAAATATATTAACACTTTGTTTGTTAAAAATAATTATTCCTGCTTAATTTTGGTATATGAAATTCAAAAATGACCCTTTTAAAAAAAATAATAAAGACCAATTTTAAAAATCTATAAAATTTTATTATAACATAAAAAGATATTAATTATGAATTTTAATAAATTAAAAGTACTTTTTTAAAAAAATTCAAAAATATGGATAATAAAGAAAAATGTAACCAATAAAAGTGTAATAATATCTGTTTTTATTTAAAAAAAATCTTAATTTAATTGAAAAATAGAGGAATCTGTGGAAGAGAATATGGAGACATCATAAATATCTGTAGTATAATAATTTATATTAATTTTATGAATGATATATTATAATATTACTTTAATTAAAATAAGGGCAATCCAAAAATAATAATGATATTCTCGAATAAATCATATCTTTGGTAACAATTAAATTGTATCCCATTGAAAGAATAAACATTAATTGAAACAATAATCCTCATGAATGAATATATATTCACGTTATATAAATCAATGTTCCATTTTATACACCAAATAAAACAAAATACGTGCATAGTACAAAATATGCAGCAATGTTGTGGAAATTCAGACGAAATCTCTTACCTCAAGTTTAACTTGACTAATAAGTGTTTTAAACATCCTGTATAAAAACGTTAGATTTATTATATTAAAATAAATGAACAAATTACATAACTATAATATCATATATGATATATTTTTATCATTTCATAATAATTTATTAATAATTCATTATTAAGAGTTACATTTTTATGTGTTAGTTGTTTCATTATTCCTAAGAATTTCAGTTATATAGTTATAGTCAATATATATTTATTATGATTAAATAATCGCCCAAATTTCTATCAATATATAAATATAATATATATGAATTTTATATATCTAGATTCATCTGAAAAGGAATCAATAGAAAAATATATTACATTGTCCATGGAGACGGTAAGTCGTATGTATGCATGAATGTTGTTTTCACTTTTTGAAAAAATTAAAAATTTAAAGATAAATAATAATTAATATTTGTAGAATTATTATTATATCTTATATATTTCTTATATATTTACTTATTACCATTCTTGTAACTATGAAATGATAAAAGAATCATGTCGTTATGTGGAGGTTGTAATACACACCTATGTATGAGTGACATTTCTGTTTTTCAGTGGATTAGACGGTAAAAATGTAGATATGATATTAAAATTATAGAATAATTTTAATTTATTAATAAAATTATATTCATTATTTATATCTTTATAAAAATCCATTTTAGTCAGTAATGGAAAAAAATTACATTGTTTTGTGAGCCGATAGTCCGACGTACATACGAGTTATGGTTTTATTTTCCATTTTATTAAGAATGAGTTGGATAAATATTATTCTATAAAAAAATAAAATCATTTTATATGAGTGATACTATTTTTAGTATATTTTAATGGGAATTAAATTATTTAAGGCAGTTAAATTAGTATAAAAATTAATGTTATGGGTGAATATGATTACTTATTCTTTGATATAGGTCCATCAGATCTTCTGTAAGTGGACCCAAGGTTGGTGTTTTGGGAAGAGTCGAAAATCCAAAACATGGATGAGGATGTTTATAAGAGTAATTTTTAGGTATTTCTTGAGTTACATTTCTCAAATTGGTGTAACTAGAATAGAAATTTGGTGTCATTTTAAAAGTGGGGGGAGGTGTACACTAGTAATTTTAAAAAAACTAAAAATATAATAAAGTCACATTCATGGAAAAGTGGTTAAAAAATTTTATGAATTTTAATATAAGGATTATATTATCAAAATATAACATGAAATTAATATTTATATTGATTTATTCATTATTTAATGCCTTATAGTATTTTTTGACCCCTTCATCAACCATTTTTAACCTTACGCATGGTAATAACTATTTCAATATTAAAGAGTTATAATTATAATTATAAAGTATAAATAAGCTCAAAAATATCCAATAGATAAAATATTAAACCATTTATAATCCCCATTAGCATATTTAAATATTTTTATGATTTTTAAATAATTTAGTAAAATGTTATTTTCATAAACTATCATTAATTTCATTTTTTGCACTATTCATTTAATTTTAATTTTAATATATTTGTTGAAATATATAATTAAAATATAAACCTCCCACATATACATAATATGAAATATTTATAATTAAAAATATTTTTCAACTATAACCCACCCATGAAATAATAGTTTTTAGGGTTTTTAATAGGATTTACATGATTTTTCTACTACTTGCTAGAGCACTGAGTTGACATTGTGGTAGCATTTTAAATTCTTATTTCCTCAGTAAAAATTAAAAATAAATTACAATGATAAAAAATAATTCAAACTTCAAATAAAATAAACTTAACCATACATAATTTTTGTTGATCCCTATAAGTAAATATTATAGATACTAAAATAATGAGACATTTTTTACTTTATCATTTACTTAAATATTATACAGGTAAAAATAAAATTTAAATGACAAAAAAATGTCAAAATTTAAAATTTAAGATAATTATGGAATAAATAAACTCATTCAAGGAAATAATGTAATGTTTTTTATTTAATTCTATATAGTATAACATTAATTTTTAACCTTACCCAATTTACCCTTTACCATGGTGATAAATTTTATGACTCTTACTATTCAAAATTTCTAAAATTAAAAGAGACCTATTTACAAAATTTAAACATCCTAATTTTAAATAAGGAATACATTTTATCATTTTAAAATACTATATTATTTATTAATTAATTTAAATATAAATCGGCATAATGTAATAAAAACTGATTTTCTGAAGAAGAAAAAATGTGTTTTAATCCTAAAAAATGATTTCTATCAAAATAATATAAAATCATGATCCAAATAGATATAATTAAATTATTTTTTAAAAAAACAGAACTTATATAAAATTAATTCCAAATTGTAATTGTAGTTTTATGTTACTTAAAATAATGAAAAGAAATGATAGTTTTAAAAAATGGAATTTTTCACAGTTTATTAGAAAATAAATCTTTTTAGAAAAAATACATATAAACTTATATAATAAATTACTAAAGTAATGATTCAAAAATGATAAAACACTATCATTATAATATTTAAATATATTTTCATTATTATTTTAAACTTAGTGTTGAGTTTAAAGTAATATATCAAATAAACTAAATTATTTGTAAAGAAATATATAAAAAATATCAGTGTGTTGCAATTCTAAGCATCCTCAATTTATAATTCGAATCATTATATGAATATATTGAATCCAGTGGTATCCATACCCTCGTGAAAGGGACTATATACCATATAGTTATAAGGTAGAGGAGGATTAGTCTGAAAAATTTTCAAAGAGGAAGTTCCCCCTCCACTATTACCCTTAAAAAGAATCATCAAATTCAATAATTAGAAACAAAACCACTGGCGAGGTTTGGACCCTTGTATCATCATCCATCAGCCACCTGTCACAGGTGTGAAGTCTCCAATGGAACCCAATTATAGCTATAGGTATCCAGTTGTAAGGGATTGTATACCACCCATTACTAACATAGTTTTAGATGATTCTAAAATAATAGTTTCTTTACTAGGTAATTAGAATGTTGTTCCCCCTCCATTGTTACCTCCACACGCCCCTCAACTTCCAATCCAAGGTTTTTAATTTTTATCAACATTCCATTTGTAATTATTCCTTTTCTAGAGGTATAAGTTTTCTTTGTTTCTAATATGTATAGGATTTCCAATTCTTTAAATTGTGTGGACATCCCAGAAGATATAGAATTCTACACTTCTAATAATGATTACATATCTAAAATAAATAATATTAAGAGTAAAATGGTTGAATAGGTGTATAAAATGGAGGAGTTACTTTCTTCATCACATATTCATCAGTATTCCCCAAGAGAAGCACCAACCTAATGGATATAATTGTGGATATTCTTATTGCTAGAGTAATAAATCTCTTTCCACTTTCAAATAAGATGGGTAATAGTTTTTTGTCTTAGCTCTGACAAGTATAACAACCAAGATGCCTTTAAATTAATGTAAGTAATCCAGAAAAAATAAATCCATAAGAATTAAAAGGATTGAAAACCCCAAATCAAAATCTATTTCAAAATTAATATCCTTTTCTAAAAATTCCATATAGTGGTAAACTTTGAAACAACCAAATCTCTTCATAAGTATATTAAAAATCACAAAACCAATCTCCCAAGAATTTGATAACCAAATTATCAATTCTCTCTTGGTATTTTTGGGTTCGATAAAATCATTTTCTAAATAGTACATATTAATAGTTGTACAACCCTAGTGGAAACCCTCATGGTCTTTGATCATTCCCTTATGGATAATGTGTCTACCAACGGTATTGAAGATTATATGGTCACTTTTCATGTTCAACTTTCTAATTTTATTAAATTATAAACTTATTTTTATTCAATGAATAGGTATCTAGATATAATAGGATTATGGTATAAAATTTATAATCTCGTTAGAACCATTATTAACCCATGTATTGTTCTTGGGGATTTTAACACCATTCCCTCCACAGTTAAAGAAATGAATCTATTCATTTCTTTGTCTCTCTTAGGGAGTTTTGGGCCGTCATAGAGGTATATGAGCTCAGGGAGATAAAGTTAGAGGTTTATATATATATATATGGTAATGGAGGAACCTCAACAAAATAGTTTCAAGAAATCTGGGAGAATATTTCACTAATTAAATAAATTCCAATAAGTGGGACTCTATTTCCAAAATTACCCTTCCCAAGCTCAATTATAATAATCATCCAATTTTTTTATCCTTAGGTCTATAGATGTGATGCTACATCTTCATTTTATATTCAATAACACATGGGAATACCACATCAATTATAACAATCTAATACAAGTGTTATAGAATTAAAAGTATTGTGGAAATGATGATTTTTCTCATGCCTTGAAAATATAAATATTAAAGTACTAGATAAAATTCTATAGTAAAGATAGATTCAACTGTATTGAAATAGAAATTTTCTCTCTTGATGAATACCTTAAATAATTACATGAGGTTATTATCAATTTTTATTCCATTCCTAATATCTCTTAATAGATAATAATCTCCTCCAAGGTGAATTATAACCTCTCTAAGGATGAAAACGTTCAAAGGGAAGCCATACAAATTAAATGGCTCAAAATCATGATTGGAAGTCAAATTTATGTAACACCCTTTGGAAGAGTTGGAAAACTTATAGGGATCTTTCGTTATTGAATGTTAACAGTGATATCAATCATATTAAAAAAATACTGACCAACCACATTGTTTCCTACTATTACAACTCTTTCAATGGGCATGAAATTTAGTGGAAAATTATTGAAATAATTATTACCAAATTTTTTAACTCTAAGAGAAACACTATTGTCATCGGTTTTCCTTAAGAATTTGAAATAAATGATATAAATTTCATCCTTAATCCAATAAAATATCCTCTCCCTGAAGGATTCTCTAATTTTTTTCTTTCAATTTTTTTTGATGTTATACTTGTTTTTATCTTAAATTTGGTGGATTAATTCTTTATTAATGGATCCATTGCATAAGTAATAAATGATCAATTTATCACACTTATTATAATTAATGATAATGAATTTTAAATTCATCCATTCAGAACTAATTATTTCATTTATAACATCAAAAATATTATTAGTAAGATTATTGAAAATAAGTATTATTTTTTGATAATTTCATCTCATGGAAATAGTTTAGAATTTTTTTAAAAATAATTTGATTTCATGACTACATTGGAACTACTTTAGAGTGTGTTAATCCACTAAAAAAGTAAAACATATATGGTCGTATTACTCTTATTCTTGATATAAAGAAAACCATTAACACTATAGAATGGAAATTAATTTATAATGTGTTGTAATTTTTTGTCTTCAATAGAACTTTTTTAGATGGATAATGTCTCTTTTTGGATCATCCCACATTTCAGTTCTCATAAATGGTTCTCATAAGGGTTATATTAATTTCTCTCAAGGGTTAAGGCATGGTGACTCTCTCTTATATCTCTTATTATCTTTTTTCTAAGATTACCTCATTAGACTCCTTACTAAATGGTTTATTAAGGAAATATAAATACTATCCAAGAATACATAAGCCACATTATTCGGACTCATATTATTTATACATATGGAATTATTATTTTTATACAAAGTACCAAGAGGAACATTCGTAGCCTCACAAACATTCCTCGTCTTTATGAAAGTATCTCAGGGAAGACCATAAACTAGGACAATTCCTTTATTTATATTGAAAAAAGGTCCTCTTCTATAATAAAACATGGTTTCTAGATATAAATGTGAATCAGAGTGGGGTACATACCCTTCACTTATCATAGTGTTACATTATTATGGGGGAGACTAAATGTGTGATACTTCCCCAATATTAATGTCCAAATTAAAACACAAATATCAAATTGAGAGGGAAATGATCTCTCAATATAAGGTAGAATTTATATGTTCAAGTACACTATTATTTTATAATTGGTTCATTACATCATGATTTATGAACGGATCTTGAGTCAGATCAAAAGTCTCAACACCTATATAAAGATATATTTTGGAGTGGTAGTATTCTTGAGAGAAAGATGATCACATTCTCATGGAAAACATATTGTAAACCTCTCACCAGTGGTGTCCTATGTATTAATAAAATCAAATATATTAATTAATCCTACTGTATTGGTTCACATGGAATCATTTAAGTAGAAAATTGGTAGCCTACGCAAGATGGATTTATAGTAGGAACTTGTCTCTCAAATTATTCCTCGAAAATTAGATTAGGGAACCATTTATTTGTATCTTTAATTCACTATATTAATATTCATATTATTATATCTCTATTAAATATTTCTTTGATGGTAATCTAAATCAAATTCTTTATGAGGTTAAATAAATCATTAATGATTACACCTTTTCTCTTCATAAAGATGTTCTAATCTGGGAACCTTCTATAAACGTAATTAATAATATTCACTTATATTATCACTTCTACGTTATGTACTCCAACAAATATTTTTATTTTATTATAAAATTCATAAATTCATATATAAGATTCTCATTAATCACTCATATCTGGGGATTATCATATAATAATTTTCCATTGGATAGTTGATTACAATTATTTGGTGTTTCTCTTTTTTCATAGTGTGTATTATATAACTAGAATAGGGTGAAATCAATCATCTATTTCTCTATTGTTCCATATCTTTTACATTATAGAATTTGGTTTTTGATTTGTTTGAAATTCCTCACCTGATTGTGGTCTCTCTTGGGTCACTACTTTATCATGGCATGAGATCTTTTTCTCCATAGATCACAAATCTTTTTCATATTGTACTAGCAGAGTTGTTGCATATTATATGGTTTGGATGTGATGATATGATTCAAAATATCACTTAATTCTAACTACAATGTACCATTACACTATTTTTTACTCAATAAATGAATTAAATACACTTAAAAGTGATAAGTATGCTAATAGTGGTAATGATTTCACTGTTTTGAAAATATGGGGGATTGTTAATAATTCTAATATACCGACCAAAACCATGGAACTGTTTTAATAAAGTATTTTTTAAAATTGGATCAAATTTAATACTTATGGTTACTCAAAATGGAATCTTGGTCCCTTAGGTTGTGGCTCTATCTATCGAGATCACATTGGCAGAGTTTTTAGATTCTTATATAGCTCATGCAGATTTTTTATATCTCTGGATAATGAAATTATTGAATTCATAAATGTAGTATCCTTTATAAGATCCAAATATTTTAATAATTTATTGATTGAAAGTTATTCCAAGACTATTATTCAATAGATATTAAATTGTATGTTTCATCTTGTATAGATACTTACTTCTCAATGGATTGAGTTTATGAAATTTTCCTCTATAATCAATTTCATTTTCACACATTCATACCATGAGGATAATAATGAAGAATATGGTCTCAAAAAAATGTAATTGACACTGACTCACTTCGATGTATGATCTTACTTCTAAATTTATTTCCCATTATTAAGGATATTTTTATAATATCCCATTCTACATACTTATATAACACTTTGGTTTTTAATAAGTTTTCCTTGGACACTTTGGACAAGGAAATATCAAAAAACTAATTAATTACTAATAATTTTTTATCCCCCATTACTAATTGTTTATTTATTAAATTAAATGTTCATTATTCCACTATACCTCTATCACCCACTAACATTGATTATTTAACTAGTGATTAATTTGTTAATCATTATAAAAATAATAATATACATGACAAAACTATGATTCATTAAATAAAATAATAAATATATCTATATCAACTTCATCCTAACTCATGGAGTTAACCTATCATGCTAAATAATTAATAATTAATAAAAAACCATTATTAGTTTGTATTGTGTTTCTAAAAACTCACATCTCTCCAAAAAATTTATCTATAACTATACAGAATCTGAATAACTATATAGATATGAATTCCATTTTATTTATCCTCCATCATCTTTTATATTCTTAATGAATTCACTAATTAAAAAAAATTAACATAAAAATTGTGTCTCGCTCTCTAAACTAGAAATTTTGAATAAACTGAGAATGGGAACCACTCCAAATAAACAATTTAGGTCCAAGGAACCAATTGAGAGAAATTATTAACTATTGTACACAAATATGGGGTTTTCATGCAAAGTACATGTGAAAAAAAGGTGATGTGGAGTTCCTCTGATACTACCAAGGAAAAAATAATATCCAAGGCACATGTTCTATAAAAGAAATGCTTGTGTGGAATATCTCCAATTTCACAACCAAATAGTTGCGTGAAAAATATGATGTCATCTCCCACTAGTTGTGTGGGAATGCTCCCATCACCCAAGGAAAGTGTATGTAAGAAAGGATCATGGTGGGAAAACTCATCATGAAAAAATCTAGGTTTATAAAAAAGGTGACATTTTACTGATGATTTTTCATAGCCAAAACCCAACTCCAAAGTATAGGGAAGTACACAACCTTGTTATACATCACAGTAAGTTTCACAGAATTATCCAACAATTTGAGAAATAAATAAAACCATTCCCCAGAAATAAGAGGAGTATCCTCAGAAAACATTTCAATTCTCTCGTGCATGAAAATACATCTATTTCACAACATTATTCATCACCAAAAACAATGGACCCATAATGGTATATGATTTTCATCAAAGATCTCCCATGGTCACCAACTTGACTTGGACTACAGTTGAGAGATCCTCAAACAACACCTCCTAAGGTTTGTTGGGTTCACAATAGAGAATCATCCTTCAAACCAACTTTATCTACATGAAACTCCAAATATTATAGACAAATATTCAATTATAATACAAGTGTTTTACTTGTGCTATATTCCCTGGTCACACAACTCTATTTTTTAAAAATATAAAAATGTTGCACCCAATAAGTTTCTGGTCTTGGACTTGATGTCCCCTATTCCTCAAGGGTAGCCATTACCCTACCATTTTCTCCTAAACATAGGTATCCTAATGACTTTTTCTCCTACGAATAGGTTCCATATATTCATGCCTCTGTATTTCCACTCCTTCATGGTAGTTTCTACGCCATCTCCCACCCAAAGGAAAGTGAGGGATAAACATGTAAGCCCTAAAGGTAATGATTTTAAGGTAAACTATGTACCTATCTTAGTGGGGATTACTTATGAGAAACCATCCTCCTGCCATGACACAGTCCCCCTCAAGCTGTAATCCCAATCCATGACTGAGTTACAGGATGTAAAGCTGCCTAACTCCACATCCAAGTTGTACGATGTAAAATTGCATGACAACATCCTTAGCACATGATGTAAAACTATAACCTTACCGTGTGAGATGAACATAGGATGAACCATGTATGATCATCATGGGATTCCACCCTCTTCCCCACTGTGGAGTGATCCTCTTATAGTGGGTATCTTCCTTGTTTAAAAACCATGCCATATATCGTAGAGTGATCTTCTTTCATTAAGAATATTTCATGCGTAAGACCCAAACCACCCATCATCGGCACTCCTTCTATGACATGATCATCCATAAAATACGAAGTTAAACTACATAGACCAGTCCTATCACAAGAATTAAAAACTATAACATTAAACTATATGGGTTTTGATCCTAAAAACATAAGAAATGTATGTAGGATGCATCCCTAAGGATAAATTATGACAACATATTAGTGTGAATTTATCCCCCATGGGGGGTACATACTCTGTCATCTCAATGTGAAATTATCCCCCATAGGGGGGACACACTCCATCATTCCATGTGTGAAACTATCCCCCTTGGTAGGACACACTCCATATTTAAACTATGAAACTATACCCCTTGTTGGGACACACACCATCTCCCAAGTGTGAAATCTACCCCACTCCTTATGGATACACCTAACCGTCCATTTATCCCCATGATATGTTAAACGTGAACCTGTCTTCACAAGTTTTTAAAATCATGACATATATGTCCCTGAAAGACATTAAAACTATTCCCATATCCACTCCTCCAATCCATTTTTTTCAAAAACCACATTTTGTATAAGTGTGAACCTTTAAAACCACAGATCCATTCATACCACAAAAACAATTCAAATTTCAAATATCAAAATTCAAAAATAAACATTCAAACTGCCCTGAACATCACCATCTCAGGACACCACCAACCTTGTGATGCTTACCCTAACACACATCAACTATCATTACACTAGATATCCATTGAGGAAGACCACTGGAGTCCATCTTCATAGTCGTTGAAGTATCATCGCAACCGTTGAATAAACACCCTTGGGTTCTACACCTAAGATGTCTCACACATGTGATTCCCTTTAACGATGAAAACATTATAGGTGCCCAATATACCCAACATCCAAAAATTCCCGAGGTTACCAATGATTCGACCTCATATGATTGAATGATTTTTATCTATTTATATAGAAAGTGTTTATTAACTCGTGTCCACATAAAGATGGTGTTGGGAATAAGTTTCAAAACATGAATTAAATCTATGGCAGGGACCCAAACTAGGTAACAATATCAAAGGAGGAATCTATGGAAGAGGGAATCAATATCAAATAATCCTATTTCAATCAAGGAGTAGTTATCACCGATGAAAGTGATGGAAGTTTCCCACCATTATAAATTAGGAATTCAGGGAAATGGGAAGTGTGTGTGATGCACTAGCACCTCGATGAAAGCATCAGAAATATAAATGGTCAACCTAATGTGAATTTCTTCTCCTCAACCATGGGTACTTGTATCATTTGCGGCACACATGGATTTTTATGTAATGGGATATAGATACTCAGTACTAGATCCCACCCAGAAAACATTGGGTCGAGCATGAAACTCGCATGTGGATTGGGGAAATGAAGTTTTGAATTCATGGTCAATAATAGTGTTAGTGAGGGGGTATCCTCTTCTTATGAAAGAATGGATGATATTGAGGAATTGAAAATCAACATTACTATACATGTACTAAAATCTAAATACATATTCATTACATGACTCAATCTAATTGAGATTATATACCTTGAACCAATATGTTTAGTGGTTGGGGGAATGCTAATTTTGAAATCCTACAGAATTACACCCCCACGATGACTTCCACCATTAATTCGGCTACTGGGAAACCATGCCCCATATCACCCTCTAAAATAATCTTGATTTGGGTTTTATAAACCCTTATATTCTTGTACAAGGAGGAAAGGGACATTTCCATAAAGATATATCCTACCATGACCTAGTAGAACTAATTCCATGTCGACACCACCACCCATGAGGGTCATGTAGGTGAAAACCCCCCTTCTATGATAGACAACCACTTTATGGTTCTTTACCTGGAGGGATTTCACATACCACTCCCTTGTACTAAGAAGTTGTAGGATGTGTGAGCCATTCTTATAGAGGAAATCGCTCCGGAGCGGCCTGGGAGGGCTCCCACTAGGCCTCATCAGTTCCTTCACCGACCAATCTCACTGGATGATGAATGGGATTATTTCATCCTCGCAATAGTAGTCTCAGTATAGAATAACCATTTCAAATGCCAAAGTTAAGCTAGAGATGTTTCTTGACAAGGGGCATATTCTATAGCTCATATGGCCCCAACCACCACTCGCGTATCCCACCATATCCCAATAAAAGGGGAATGAGGATCCATATTTTTCTACCCGGGATTAAGACCATATCCACCTATTAGAAAGGTTGGGTTGATTCTCAAAGTTGTTGGCCCCATCAAAAGTAATTATGGGACATCCCGTGATGATTAAAACCAATGTAGAGTTCCTCCCCATATATTCATAAAACAATATGGAGGTCCTCTTCATTCTTACTCTTATCAACATGGAGGACCTCTCCATCATCCAACTAATCAACATGGATGTCCTCCCCACATTCCACCAAATCAAATCATATTTCCTCCCTACACCACCATCAACCAAAGTGGAGGTCATCCCCTCCTCATCGATATCCATTACGGAGGCCCTCCCCATGCTACCACCACTAATAAATATTGAGGTCCTTCCCATTCTAATACTAACTTAACTAGAGGTCCTCCTCATGCTACAGATATAGCCCTCTCTAAATAAACATCCTAGGGAAGGAGGGAGAACACCCTCTACGGGGTCCATTCCCTTGGACACATCCCATAATGGGGGAAACTAAGTGACTATCAGTAATAATCACTTAGACAAGTGGAATGACATCCAAGGAAGAACCTTGGGAAGAATCATGTTGTAATTGAACTCTAAAATTACAAATAAATAGGTGAATCAATGAAAGAATATTAATCCTAACTTTCAGAGTCTATATAGAAACCTATAATTAACATTTTTAGACATTAAATATTTTTTTTCAAAATACTTAATACATTACAAAAAACAAATGCACAATGATCGTATTATTCTAATGCCTTTGGAAACATGGAAACATAAACACCGGTATATATGTTAGCTGCATAATCTCCCACTAGGTTATTTATGACTAGTTCAACTCTTAGACAAATTATACATAATACATATCCACAAATCATGGATAAATGAAACTTAAAATGGGGTGAGCACAAATGATCAGTAAGGGTAGACAAGGGAGATATGTAAGCATAATAATGAGTGTAAGGGTATGAGAACAAGATCAAAAAAATATAATATCGTACTATTTATATCAGAGATCACAAATATGAATCACAGAATAAATATTTAATGTTTTTAAGACATGAATCATAAGGTAATAATGAGAATAATATATGAAATCGTAAGATATGAATAAAACATGGAATTGTTCAGATACATAAGCATATAATATGATTTCACTGTTAGTTAAGGCATCACTATCAAGTCCATCCTAGTGGTATGGGTTCACTCTCCATACCATCTTGGAATTCATGATTCACTCCTATGGACATCATAGTAGTATGAGTTCACTCACCATGCTATCTTGGTAGTCTTGGTTTACTCCCATGGCCATCTTGGTAGTCTTGGTTCACTCCCATGACCATATTAGTCTATCCCGTGATATATAAATATTTAACCAATGAATTGGAGAGAGATATGGGTCTCACCCATCTCATACTGAAATCGTACATATGTGTTCCACAATATCATAAAAATTAATCATAATATAACCCATGAAGTAACATCGGTATCATAATCATGTAATCATATTCTAACCCATGGAAAATATATAGGTTTCATAATAATTTCATCAAATTAAAAACTATGAAATGAAATGAGTTTCATAGACATATAACATTTGAAATAGAAATTGATTTCATAAACATAGAACCCATGAAAGATAAAAATATTTCATAAACATATAACCCATGAAAGAGAAACATATTTTATAAACATAAAACCCTTGAAAGAGAAATATATTTCATTAACATATAACACATGAAATAGAAATTGGTTTCATAAATATATAACTTATTAAATAGAAAAAATATTTCGTAAAAATATAAACTATTAAAGATAAATGGATTTTATAAACATATAACTCGTGAAATAGAAACGGGTGGCATAAGTATCATTCCATCAAAACATGAAGCATTCAAGAAAAAATATGGATAGAAATTTTGAATCATTTCTGTGGAAAGGCATGAGAAACACCAATAGATTCCATCTTATATGTTAAATAATTTTGAAATATCTTTTAAAACATTTCTTGAAGAAAATATCCTTTCTTTATTGAATTTTTTTTAAAACATAAGATATTATTGAAAATATTATTCTTGGAGAAAAACATTGAAAACATATAAATGAAGATTTAAAAATAATAAAACATTTAAAAAATAATGTTTTCTTGAAAATGATATTCAAATATCATTTGAAAACATTTTTTAAGACATTTTTCAAAACATTTTTTAAAACATTGTTTTTTTAATGAAATAGATTTCTGACCGAAGAGAGAAATATGGTTTGATTCTTCTTAAAAAATATCTGATTTGATTAAGTACCAAATATTGGAAAAATGGTACCAATATATTGAAATATCTTGAATAAATAGAGGATGGGAAAACTTAGGTGTGTTCTTGAGATATAGAAGATAATATTTCATCAATGGAATCATAATCATAAATAATCCTAATAAATGATGAGATTATTTCAATAAACTATTACCACAAGATTACATGGCATCATACTCTAAATTTCATAAAATTAAATTAAATAAATATGAAAATATAGTTAAAATAATTATATTCATGATATAACATGTCAAAGGTAGTATATACTCATTAAAAAAATATAGGTGTATAAAATGGCATGTGTCTCAAAGAAGTTAAATTGAGACAAAATTATTTTTATGATTTGTTAACTTTTGAAACATAAACCCCCAAAAAGGAAGATCCTAAAATGGATATTTAAATATAAATAAATTTAAGTATATAAATAATATAATAAACCCAATGGCAGTATAGACCCCACACAAAGGAAATTAGTGGTGAATATTATATGTATCTTATGGAAATAAAAAGTGAGATGAAATTATTATACCTTATGTCTTGACTCTCTTCGTACTCGTACAAAACTCCTTTATAACAAATATAAGTTTATTATATATATTTTAAATAACCATATTATTATTCATAATACCATATATGGTTTTATTATAACTTTTTATTACCTGTTTATTAATGATTCCAAGTTAAGGTTTCGCTTCAGGAAATATCCGCTTTGTTTTTTTCATGTGTCTAAATTTGTTATGTTTTTAGTCCTCATACTTATATCATTATTTACAAAATCTAAAGAATTAAATAAATATAATTTATATTCATTATCTATTTTTTTTATAATAATATATAGTATATATAATTATTAAATGGAATACACCATTCATTGAGATGGTAGTTCATACATACGCATTAACATTGTTTCTATTTTTCTTTGTAATATTGAACGAAAGTAAGTAAATGAAATATATTTTTATATATATAATTTCAATATAGAATCATTATTATTTCATATATATAATATCATGTCACTAAACCCATCCTTAATATGTTCCATGTAGTGTGTGAAAAAATAATATCACTTTAAAGAGGCGGTAGTCCAAACTTCCCCAAACGAAATTATCATATTTATACAAAATATAAAAATAAAGGTAGGATTTATATAATAACTCAATAAATATAAATAAATAATATATATCATATAAATTATATAAAAACAAATTTTGAATCATAATTCCCAGCCATGAGTGGTGGTAAAGGTAAAATGAACAATATCATTTCTTGAGGCAGTAGTTCCCCTTACAAAAGAACGGTAAGTTCATTACCCATTAAATTGAAGTGAGTGTAAGTGTAGATAAAAAATAGAGTAACAAAATATTAGTTTTTGAGAATAATTTTTTTATTATATTATCATGGAATAATAATAATTTAGGTGGTGGAGAAAGAAAATAAAATAAATGATTTTGAGAAAAGATGTTATCTCTTCTTTGGATAACTCCATTTGGTTTGCACCAAAGGGAATCCTTTTATAGATTTATTCCAAGATGTAGGATTCATGAGTAAGTGAGATTTTATGAATGATATTGGATCATGTTTTTACTGAGGAAAATTTCTTGATATATGTGATGATGTGGGAGTGGTTACTTCCTTTTTATAGTTGATGAAAAGTGGCATTCTTGTGAATTTTGAAAAGATAATTCCACCCAACTTTTTTCAAAGTAAAGTGGCTCAAATAATGATCCAAATTATATAAAATTTTTTATAGGGTATAATTATGTTCATAAAATGTATTTTTTACAATTTTATAGGTTATTATTCCCTTACGTTTAAGGTTTAGTCCCTTGTTAAGGTAATTTTTACCTTAATCATTGTAATAATGTTTAACTGAATTCAATAATTTTTTGGTCAAAAATATAAGTTGATATTATTTGAAATTAAAAATTATTATTATTCAATATATGGAATCAATTTTTCTGAATTAAAATCACATAAGTGTTAGAAATTAATTTAAAATTATTCCAGAAGATGGGGTGACACTATAGATTTTTTAAAGTAAAAATGATCAAATGTTTGCTAATTTTTTATCTCCAATTTCAATTTTAAACTATTTAAAACTAACTAAATTAGATTAATTTAACTATTTTTTATCGAATTATACTTTAAAAAATTAAAATATAATTTTACTATATAGATAAATTAGATAAAAAGTAGTCTTGAATTAAAATTCGGTATTTTTCACTATTCATCCAAAAATAAAGTTTCCTAGAAAAATCCCAAAAAGTCACCTTAAGATAATTTTGAAATTATAATTCCTAAGTTAATTTTATTTTATAAAATTAAATTTCAAAATGTTTCAAAAATTTATAGCCAAGCATTCTTTTTACGCATATCATTACATGATTTTAAAAATAATTAACTATAAAATTACAAGCCAAGGATTGTAAAGTATAGTGTCTTGGAAGGCTAGGTACCTAAAATTGAAACCATGGAACTAAAAAACATTTCTTTATTTTTAGTCCATTATTTTCTCCTAAATTATTTTGATCCCTTACATCTTTATAGGATAACCTGAGGACAACATAAACAAAGGGATGATCTAAAAGCTCAATAAGGGATTAAACATAAGAATAATGCTTAGCACATGGGTTATAAGGAATAAAATAATGATAAAAAAGGTATACAAGATGATAAAACATAATTAATCATAAAATATAGACCATGGGATCATATAATCATGGTATTGTGGAAGAAAAATAATACATGAATTTAGTATGAGTCATGGCTCGTTGCACAAGAAGAGCACAAACAAAGGATAATCACAAAGACCATTGCACATGGATTATGAGCCAAGGCTATCCACCAAGACCATTTCACATAATGTCTCATGAGACTAAACATTACCTAATTCATTAAAGCACTATCTGTTTTTACCCATCATAACATGTTCAGGAATATGTTTTCCTCATAAATAATCATACATAATCAATCAATCATAAATAGAAGGGTTACCCATGGAAAGAATTGGTTATCATAATCATATTATAAAGCATAATAAATGGACATAACATAGAAGTTTCCATTAAAGAAAGTAATTAAAATATACATGTACATTCATAGAGGAAAATAGTCATAAATCATGACTATATATTTCAAACTGAAGTTATAACATGTAAAAAGAGTATTTAAGAATATTTAGAATTAAAACATTTTAGTGCGGTTTAAGGAAAATATTTAAGAGAATTTAAAGTAAAAAATGGGATAATATTTTATATAAAACCATAAGTAACCATAAATTTTTTTAATAATAAAATGAGTTATTTTAAAAAAACAACTATGGCATAAAACAACTTATATAGTGCACTTGAAATTGGGTAAGAATTCAAGAAGTTACCTTAAATCGGTCTTGCTTATTGGGAAGAATTGAGTAGGGAACCTTTTAAAAACATATATATCCCAGAAAAATAAGGATAAATGGATATTGATTAATGATTTTCAAATATATACACATAATTTATAATTTTTACATAAAAATAAAAGATAATTTTATTTGGGTAAAAAGAGAGAAAGAGTACCGTGAAATAATAATGGAGGTTTGGGTAGAATTCCTTACCTTAAGTTCAAAAGTGTTCTTCATTTGATCATAATAACTATGATAATAAAATTTGATTCATTAATTAAAAATTTTGGAACTATTTATATATTTTTTTGATTTACCATAACTATATTAAGTTCATTAATGGCCTTTTTAGTGGGTTAAGAGGTTCAATTTCATCGTTTAGGAGCGTTGGTTTCCATGGTTTTCTGGATCGGTTTACTTGTATACATGTATGAAAGATCATATTAAGTTGGTATAATTATCTATAATTGAACTTATATGGTATTAATGTTCTACCAAAGGTGACATTGGTCTTATATATCATTTATTTTTATGGAATGAAGATGAATCATTAGATAAATAGTTAATGATAATTGTATGTATTTATTTTGGTGGTTTCAATCACAATAAACTCATTTTGTTTATTAAATTAATATCATGTGTAAAAAATTATTCTAGGAAATTAAATAAGATATAATTCATAAATTATAATCTGGTTCAATCATGAATATGGTTTGATTACTGGTCTTGAAGGTTTAATTGAGAAATTAAAGCACGTCATCCACAAAGGTGGTTAATCGGCACCTCACAGATGATGTTTTAATTATTAATGTAAAAGAGAGTGGAGAATATATTTGATGATTATTTATTCCATAAACATGAAAATATTACATTATATGTACTATAATAGAGTTTTCATGCCACTTGGACAAGGGGAAGTGTCGATAATATAAGATAAGATAAGAACTTGAGAAGAAATTGAAAGAAAACGGAAGGGTTTTATCTCTTGATTTTTTAATCTTGAGAACCTATATAAAGGATTGGTTTTGGTATTTTGTTGAGAAAAAATGATTCTGTACATGGTGGAGGTTCTTGGGAGGAGATTTGAGTATAATTTTGAAAAAGCTCAAGGCATGAGAGACGTGAGGAGAAGAGGTGGTGAGGTGGTATTTATAGTGGCACAGAGGGGTGTTTTCTCATTACTCAATTCATTAGTTTATTATTTTTCTCAAGACAAGCAATATTTCTGATTATTGAGACTAAATAAAGTAATTAAATCAGGTGAGTTGTAACCAATGGTTCTTCTATGAGTTATGAAACAAGAAATAGTGTATTTAATTAGTAATGTATATATATTGTAAATTACCGTATTTCAATATTCACTAAAAATTCAATTATTTTATAAATATCTAAAAAAATTCAACCTAACTATTTTTAAATGTGTATAATTAAAAAAATATTTCCATTTTATTGATATAATTCTCTAAATTTGAGATATTTAATTTTTTAGGAAAAACATCATTTACATGGAAAATACAAATTTTAAAATTATAACTCCTTTTATATCACATTAAAAAATTAAGTAAGGTCTCATAAAATTATTATATAATCATAAGACATCAAAATAGTAAATTAGGAATACATTTTATGAAAATAAATTTTATTATAATTTATTAAATTAGTCATAAATTTGTAATTAAATATTTATGACATATAAAAATACCAACACTTAATTTATAATTTCTAAAATATTTATTTACTTATACTATGATATAATTATATCATATTATCACTTATAAGATGGATAAATTTTATTTATACTACCATTGGTGAGGTTACTATTCAATTGGATGGTTTACTATTCCTAAAGGTAAAATTAATATTCTAAATGTCAAGTTACTATTTCATTGGTATATATTCCTTAACTTATAGAAATAGTTCTTATTTCATTCATTCTTCGTTTATAATGTTTTCATTATGTTCTCAATGTGATTTTATGTGGTTTGTAGTTTGTTACATATATATTATGAATGAAATTTTCAATAGATAAATTTTTCGGTTGTTACATTCTTCCCCCCTTATGAAATTTCTCCCTTGAAATTTCATTTTACATTATTAGTTGAAAACAAGTGTGGGTACTTCTCCATTATTTTTTCCTCAGCTTCACATGATTCCTCTTCATAATTATGGTTCAACCAAATTACATTGACTAGGTGAGTTTTCTTTTTGTCTAGAAAATATCTATGATCCAAGACCATCACTAGATTCTCCTCATATGAGAGATCACATTCCAATTGTACCTCAACTAAATTAAGTACATGTGAAAGTTATAATATCTACTTACTCAACAGGGATATGTGGAATACATTTTTTAGTTGAGACATAGTTTGTGGAAGTGCTAGTCGATAGGTCATAGCTATAGAATGGTCAAATATCTCAGAAGGGCTGATGTTCCTAGGACATAGCTTCTCTTTCTTTAGAAATCTCATGATCCTCTTCCATGGAGATATGTAGAGGAATACCATGGCTCAAACCATAAACTATAGGTTCCATCAACAATTGTGTATAAATCAGTTTTTGACTTTGGGTTGCCTTGATGTGATGCTAAATGTTTTTCACCTTATCTACTATTTATTCATCCATTTTAGGTCATAACAGCATACATTCATTGCCTTAATCCCAACATTCTAGTGTTCTGTACCTTTTTTCAAAAATGGCATCATATAGATCCATTTGGATGTTGGAGTGGAAACTATCGTTGTAAAAGAACTCAACCAAAGGCATATGTAGATAAAATACTCCATTGAAGTATACAAAACAAGCTCTCAATATGTCTTCTTCTGTCTGGATAGTCTGCTCATATTGAACATCTGTATGTGGATGATAGGACTTACAAAATTTTAGTTCGGTTCTTAGGGCATATTGGAGACTTTTCCCAAACATTGAGGTAAATCTGGGATCCTGATCGGATACAATCAATAATGTTACTTCATGAAGCCTTACAAATTATCTAATATATATATATATATAATTTTATCTAGTGAGAAGTCTTATAAAATTGTGATAAAGTTAGATGTATTTGTAAGATGGTCCACAATGATTAAAATATCATTGTTTACTCTCGATGTTCATTGGATTCCCATGACAAAGGCCGTATTTATTTTGTCCCATTACCATGTTGGTATGGTTAATGGTTGAATCAACCCTTTAGAATTTTTCATTTTATCCATAAATTACCGACATACTAGGCACTTTGATGTTTATTCAACGATCTCCTTTTCATATTGTCCCACCTAATGTTCTCCTGGATATCTCAATAAATCTTTGTACTCCATAGGTGAATAGATAAAGTCAATCTTTTTTTATCATTCGGAATCTCTTTCGTTATCCCTGCATTGGAGGTACAAATAGTTGTGACAAAAATCTTATGACTCCATCATCATCGATCGTGAACTCGGAGGATTTCCCATTCTTGATATCATCCACCTTTTTTTAATTTTTTCATCATTTCTTTGATAATAATTTTTTATCCATAATGTATGGTTCTGTAATCATTTGAGAAAGGATTGATGATGTTCATCCGTTAATTATTCCCAAGTCCATACTCTATAAGTTTAAGAATAATGGATCTGTCTCAATTCTCATCACTGATAAAGACGTCGGATCCTTTCTACTTAGATCATTCTCCACTATATTTTCTTTACCATGGGGGTAGTTGATTGAGTAGTCATAATCTTTAATGAGATCCAATAATATTCACTGCCACATATTGAGCTCCTTCTATGTGAATATATAATTGAGAATTTGGTGATAAGTATATATCTCACACTTCTCCCTCTAGAGATAATGCCACTAGAATTTCAATGTGAAGATCACAACCACCAACTCCAGATCATGTATAGGATAGTTTTACTCAAGAATTTTAAATAGCCTTGAGGTGTATCCTATCCATTTATTATTCTTCCTCAGCACACAACTTATTCTTTTCCTCTATGCATCTATGTACCCCAAAAAGAGTTCTCAACTTATCGGTAGTGTGAGTACCAGCGTAGTGATAGGCCTCTTTTTGAGATCCTTAAAGATTTCTTCACATTCTTGTGTACAAAAAAACTTCACTCCCTTATATGTCATCTTGGTTATTAGGTTTGAAAATAATGACAATTTATTTATAAATAATCATTTATACAAATCAATTCCATGAAAAATAAGGATCTCTATTATATTTGTTGGTATAGGAAACACTTTGACTGCCTTTGTCCTCTAAGGGTCCACAGATATCCCTTTGTTGGTAATAACATGCCCTTAGAATGATACTTACTCATATAGATCTCAAATTTCCCATTAAATTCATAGAGTTTCTTCCTTCATAAATTCTATAATATAGTATTCAAATTCTCTTCATGTTCCTCCTTTCTCCTGAGGTATATCATAATATTATTGATAAAGACTACAAAAAAATTTTCAAGGAAATATCTAAATAATCTATCCATTAATCATATGAATATAATAGGAGCATTAGTGAATTAAAAGGGCATCACTATTAATTCATATTTTCCATAACTTGTTTAAAAGTTTTTCTTGGGAATATCTTCCTTCCTCACCTTTAATTGGTAATATCCGGACTGATATCACACCTTTGATAAATAAATGGCCACACATATCTGATTGAACAAGTCATCTATTCATGGAAGGGGGATACTTGTTCTTTATCATTATTTTATTGAGCTCATGATAATCAATACAGAGGTGCATTGATCAATCCTTCCTCTTGATAAATGGGACTGGTGCACCCCATGGTGAAACACCTGGTCATATAAAAACCTTGTTTAGATTATTCTATAACTGCATCTTCAATTATTATAGCTCAATGGTGGCAATTATATAAGGTTTCTTTGATATAGACAAGGATCTAAGAATAAGTTCAATTGAGAACTCAAACTATCGATCACACGGAACACCAAGAAATTCTTCAGGGAATACATGACTATAATCCTTTATTATGGGCATGTCTTATAGCATGATAATCTCCATTTTCTCAATTATTTGAGTGAGATATGATTTCTCATAAGGCATTAATATCCACACTTGAGATGATGTTTCCAAAGGATATTCATCTTCCTCCTTATAATTGTAAAGAATTGGAAGATGCTTTGGGATGTGAAGAGTGATCTCCCTTTCTTGATAGTTGATGTTCGCTTTGTGTAAATATAGTCATTCCATACCCAAAATGGCATCAAAATTCACAAAGTAAGATAATATTTTCAGGGAGGTTCAGTACACAAACATTAATTAGGGAAGAGTTATGTACTTTAGATGAAATAATTTCCCCATTAGTTGTTCTCACCGATAACACAACCTCCAAATTTTGAGGTAGTGTTTGAATAGTTATGATAAACTTTAAAGATATTAAATATTACATAAAACTAGAATCAAATAGTAAATTATCTATTCTTTAATGAATAACCACTGTACTTGTCACTACATCATTGTTCGTCTCCACCTCAACAGTAATGATATAATAATACCTTATTTGTTGCCTTAGATGTGTATAATGATTACCTCCATCAACCCTAGGCTTAGGGAATTGGTTTTAAACATTCCCATGTTCATAGAATCTGAAACACTTCACTATAGGTTTATTGTAAATATAAACCTTCCTTTATTCTTCCAAATTAGTGTAATTATTAATGTCCCTTTGGTAGTTATTATCTAGAATCCCCATTCATCAAAAATTAAATTATTTTTTAGAACCCTTAAAATAGTTCCAAGTATGTTTCTTCCCACAATTTTGACACCTGGGATATTTATTCTTCTATCCATCATGGGATTAACTTGCTGATCCACCCATATTAGACTTCATTTTCCATTTTTTTCCACTCATCCCATGAGACCATTTAGAGTCTTAAATCTCCATTTCAACCTTGATGTCATAATAGACAATCTCCTCATAACAATCGAATTCTTATATTTCCAACGCTTTTCATAGAGTCGAATTTAGTTATCTAAGGAATTGATACACCTTTCTTTTCATGTTCACGAAAAAAGCTATAGGTGTATCTTGCAATCCTTGTAATGTTTTCTCTATATATTTTTATAGACTCATCTTCATTTTTCTTAAGTCTGAGGAACTCTCTTTCAATATTGAGACAAAGGGTTTAGGGAAAATATTTATTTTTTTCCTCCCAATCCATAGAATTAATTTCTTCATTGGACTTCATATTTTATATTAGTGTCCACCACTAATCAGATTCCTCATCAAAATGATATACCTCCAGTACAAATTTTTATTCTTCTGAGAACTGGAGGACAAAGAATATATTTTAAATGGATTTAATCCACTCTTACATTAGAAGGGTTTTGGATGATCCACTAAAGAATTTAGTCCATTTTCACATAAATGATTTGATGTAATCTTTATCTTTCCTTGGAGAAGGAGATAATTACACACAATTCAAGTTATTATTCATAACTTGAGCCAGCAGATAAAGTATTGTCATAAAGTTTTGTGCAACCATTCCCATCATATTAGGAATATTATTAGAACAATCATCCCATTTCCTATCATATATATTGTTGCCACATGTTTTTATATTCCATGCTATTAACTAATAAAAGTAAAGCACAATTAGGGGGCCTCAATACATAGCTAACAAGAATTTAAAAAAGAAACTTTAAACATAAAAAGGATAGATTGTTAAAATAAAATGATATCCTAACTTGTGATTCATATGTTTCAATCTAAGTTGTCCAAGTTTTATTTCCTAACATATACTCTTATGGTATTTTTTATCCCTTAATAAGTATTAATAATGAGCTTATGAATTTACCAGAGCATATCCCATGGGATTTTTAATCAAATCGTGAAGTAAGGCCCATTTTGGTGTACTATATTACCCTGAGCCAGGCCCATAACACCTTATCGGAGTTGTTTCTCCTAGGTACATATGTTCCAAAACCACTTCCACTTGTAGTATCCAGATAAGGATTTATTTTCTTTATAAACCACTTACCCTATATTTACCAAAATTTAGGGATGTTTTCTTAGACATAGTCTTATACCTAAGGTTATTACTAAATTTATATATTCTTAATCTCTAAAAATAACTAAAAATTTTATTTAATACAAAATATAGAGAATAATGTTTTTTAAAAATATTATTACATGATTTTAAACATAATTAACTATGAAATTATAAGCCAAGTATTGTGAATTCTAGTTTCATGGAAGACTAAGTACATAAAACATAAAATGTGCTACTAAAAAGATTTATTTATTTATCATCCATTGTGTGATCCTAACTTCCTTTGAGACCTTGAATATGTATAGGATAAAATAGGGATAAAATGAAAAAATTGATCATCTAAAAAACCAATAAGGGAATAAACATAAGAACAAATCTTATCGCATGGGTTTGAAGGCATAACATAATGATATAAAAAGTCATGAAATGTTAACAAACGTAATGAATAATAACATATAGAACATGGTATCATATAATAATGTAATCATAGTAATGTGGAAGAAACATAAAACATGACTTTATCATGATTCAAGGATCATTACACATAGATAAATAAGAGTCAAGGGTAACCACCAAGACTGTTTCACCAGGAGAACGAGTCAAGGCTAACCACCAAGACCATTGCGCATAACATTTCATGAGACCAAACATTACCCAATGCATTGGAGAGCTATTTAGGTGCACCCATCATATAATGTTCATGAAAATATTTTCCATATAAATAATCATACATAATCAATCAAAAATAAACAAAAGGGTAACCCATGGAAAGAATTGGGAATCATAATCATGTCATAAAGCATAATAAATGGGCGTATCATAGAAGTGTCCATGAAAGAAATAAATGTGATCATTCATGGAAATTAATAAAGTAAAATATGAATATATCATGATTAGTGAGGTCATACTAAAGTGATAACATGTAAATCAAAATATTTAAGTAACTTTAAAACTAAAACATTTTAGTGTGGTTTAAGGAAAATATTAAAGATCATTTAAGGTAGAAAATATAATAATATTTTATATATAACCAGTTGTGAAAAAAGAAATATTTCATAATAAATTGAATGATTTTAGAAAAATAATAGTGTCTTAAAATGTATTATATAGTGCACTGGAAATTTGGTAAGAATTTGGGAAGTTCTCTTAAATCCAGATTGCTTATCAAGAAGAAATGAGTAGGGAACCTTTAAAAACATGTATATCCCCAAAAACTAAGGATGAATGGATAATTATATATGATTTTGTAACATATAAATAGAAATTATAATATTTAAATAAAAATAAAAGATAATTTCATTTTTTTTTAAAGAGAAAGAGTAACTTGAAGGAATAATGGAGGTTCGAGTAAAATCCCTTACCTTAAGTCCAAAGGTGTTCTTCACATGATCTTCATGTTCTGGATAATCAAATTAGATTCATTAATTAATAATTTCATAACCGTTTATATATTTATTAGATTTATTATAACTTTATTAAGTTCATTTATCCTCTTTTTATGGGTTAAGAGGTTCAATTTCATAATTTAGGAATGTTGGTTTCCATGGTTTTCAGTATTTGTTTACTTGTATACATGTATGAAAGGTTGTATAAAGTAGAGGTAATTACCTAGAATTGAACTTCTATGTTATTAATTATCATAAATATGTTAATTTTTTATTAAATATCATTTATTTTTTTGTCATTAGGATTAATCATATTACTTATAGTTAATGATAATCGTTTGGGTTTATTATGGCGGTTTTCTATCAAAACGAACTCATTTTGTTTTATAAATTAACGACGTGTGTAAAAAAATGATTACAGAACATTAAATAAGATATAATACATATATTATAATATTTTTCAGCCGTAAAAATGGTTTTATGACCAATTTTTAAGGTGTATTTAAAATATGAATGCATGTTATCCATGAAGGTGCAAAATCGACACCTTACAGACGATATTTTCATGCTTAATGTTAAAGAGAGTGGAGAAAAGATTTGATGAATAGTTTTTCATAAAAAAGATAAAATCATAGTATTTGTAAGATAATAGAGTTTTCATTCCACTTGGAAAAGGTGATGTTAGAAAAAGATAATAAAATAAAATTACATGACCATAACTTGAAAGAAAACGGAAGAGGGTTTTACCTCTTAATTCCTTCTTCTTGAGAACCTCCACAGGGGATTAGGTTTGGTATTCTGTTAATACCAGAAGATCCTAGATGTGTGGGAGGGTATTGAGAGTATATTCGATCAGAATTTAGGCAATTATCAAGAATTTAGAGGTGTGAGGAGAAGAGGTGGTGAGGGGTGGTATTTATAGTGGAGGAGAGTGATGTTTTCTCATTATTTAATTCATTTGTTTATTATTTTGTTCAAGGAAAAAAATATTATTGATTATTGACACTAAATATAGTAATTATATCATTTTATTTCAAACCAATTATTATTACATCATTTATGACTCAAGTAATAGTGTATTTAACTTATAATGTATATATGCCGTAAATTACGGTATTTCACTATTCACCAAAAATTCAAGTATTTTAGAAAAATCCCAAAAAATCACCCTAACCACATTTTGATGTGTAGAATTCGGAAATGAACTCCATTTTATGAATATAATTTTAAAAATACAAGAAATTTATTTTTTTATTAAAATCATCATTTACTTGCAAAATACAAATTTTGAAATTATAACTGCTTTTATATCACTTTAAAAAATTAACCAAGGTCTCTTAAAATTATCTTATTATAATAATACTTAAAAATACTATTTTATGAATACATTTTATGAAAATAAATTTTCTTATAAATTATTAAATTAGTCATAAAATTATAATTAAATATTAAAGAATTACAAAAATACCAACACTGAATTAATAATTTTTAAAATATTTATTTTCTTATAGTATGATATAATAATATCATATTTTCACTTATATGATGGATAAATTCTATTTATACTATCATTGGTGAGGTTACTATTCAATTGGTTGGTTTACTGTTCATAAGGATCACATTACAATTCCAAAGGTCAAGTTACTATTTCATCGATATATGTTCCTTAACTTCTGAAAATAATTATTATTTCATTCATTCATCATTTATAATGTTTTTATTGTGTTATAAAATTATTTTATGTCATTTGTAGTATTTTTCATATATATAAGTATGGAATTTTCAATTGATAAATTTTTTGTTTGTTACAAAATTAATTTTATTGTTTTTTATAGGACATGAATAGGAGTTCATTTGGGAAAATACAATTTTTAAAGTCTATACCAAAATTTATATTTTTCATAATCAATAATATTTATTTATATAAAACAATTATGAAAAAAATATGTGAAAAGTAGTCATTACAATTTATGTTACTAATTTTAATAGCTATGTTATAAATATCTCATTTAAATACTTATAATAATAAAATGGTGTTTCGTAGAAACTTTGTGTTTCATGTAACGTGCACCAAGTTGGTCCTGCATGTAGCGAAGCAAAGGCAGTGATGTGTGTAAGTAAGTTTTTACTTACTGAAACGAAATACATCAATGAAAACTAATTTATTCAAAAAAAGTTAATAAAAACTCAGGTTGTTGCATTTTACCCCCTTAAAATTATTTTTTCCATCAAAATTCAGCATTCTCATACAAAAAAATGAGGATACTTCTGCTTTATCATATCCTCAAGTTCCCACATAGCTTCCTCTAACTAGTGATTTCTCCACAAAACATTGACCAGATGAGTGATCTTGTTTCATATTACTTTCTCTGTATTATCCATAATTTCAACTGGTTGTTTCTCGTAAGAAAGATCCTACACCAGCAGTATGACCTCTGAGTTTTGTACTTGTGAAGGGTTAGTTATGTACTTCCACAATAGAGATACATGGAACAAATAATGGACTTAAGAGAGGATTTGAGTAAGTTCCAAGTGATACGCTATCATACCGATGCAATCAATATTTCCAAATGGTCTGATATACCTAGGGATTAGTTTCCATTTCTTTGTGATCCTCAAAACCTTCTCCTAGGGGGAGATTCATAGAAACACCTTCTAACCAAGCTTAAATTTTAGATCATTCCATCAGTTATCAGCATAATGTTTCAACTAAATTTGAGCTTCCTTGATATGCTATTGAATTGTTCTATCCTTCTTGACCATTTCTTCAATGATCTCAAGTCCTAATTTATTTCTTTATACAACTTCATCCTAGCACATAGGATCTCTTCATTTCTTCTCATATATGGCTTCATAAGGTGTCATCTAAATTTTTTTATGAGATATATTGTTTTAGAAAACCTAACTAGAGGAATTTATTGATCCCAACCACCTTTTAAATCTAGATAAAAGGATATCAACATATCCTCTAGAGTTTGAATTGTTCTTTTAGACTGATCACCTGTCTAGGGATGATAAGAAGTGTTGAAAGTCAATTTCATATCATGTTTTTTCTAAATAATTCTCTATATGTTTTAGGTAAACCTCAGATCCTAATCAGATACAATAGAATGTGGTACTCTATGAAACCTTACCAATTTTTTATTTTATATCATAGAAAGCAGATCTAGAGAGAAGTATTCTTTAATAGCGATGAAGTGAGATGACTTAGTAAGGCTATCAACTACCACCCATATAGCATTAAACCATTTATAGGTTTTGGTTATTCCAAAGAAAAAATACATATTGATGTTTTCCATTTCAATCATGGTATGAGAAATTGATGAAATATCCCCTTATACTTTTTTATTTCATCCTTTACTTATTGGCATAACAAACATAGAGATACAAACTATGAGATATCCCTCTTCATTCCAACCCACTAGAAGTATTCTTTCAAGTACCTATGCATATTATTACTTCAATGATTAATAGATAATGAAGAACTCGGATCTTCCTCTAATATATCCTTCTTAAAATATGGAATGGAAGGAACAGACACACAATTTATGAACCATATTATTTCATCATGATCACGGCTAAAATCAAACACATTTCTAACCTTATTTTGTAGTTCTATGTATTCCTTCTAAGCCTCATTAATCTTCACTTATATAGAGGTTTGAACATTCAATTAATAAATAAATTATTTCTTCCCCTCATTCAGGATTTATAGATCCATAATTTTCAAATCCATAAATATTGTTTCTTTTTTTATCCTTATCATATATAAGATAGCATGATCCCTTCAACTCAAAGCATTGTCCGTGTTGTTCAATTTCTTAGGGAGGTAATGTATTGAGTAGTCATAATCTTTTATCATCTATAACCATATTCTTTTACACATATTCAACTCCTTCTGTGCGAATATTTATTTTATACTTTTATGAACGGTATATATATCACGCTTTTCCCAATAAAGATAATTCCTCCATAAATTTAATGAAAAAATTACCATTGCTAACTCTGAATCATGAGTTGGGTAATTGTAATCATGAATATTCATCTATTGTGAGGAATATGTGATAACAATATTATCCTGTAAAATATCACATCATAATCCCTTCTTGGATTCATCAATATAGATTACAAACCCCACTCCAATACAGGGTAATGTAATAATAGGTGAGCTGACTGTCCTTCTCTTCAGTTCCTTGAAATTTTACTCACATTCATCTATCCAAAGGAACTTGGAACCCTTTTTAGTTAATATGGTTACAGGATTAGATAGATGTGATAAATTCTCAATAACCCATCAATAATATATATCTAAATGAATAAATATATGGATCTAAATCATTATGGTTGGTCTAGGCCATCATTCAATAGCTTCTATCTCTAATGGATCTGCTGTTATACCATCTCTAGAGATCATGTAACCCAAATATGAAACCTTTTTCATTCAAAATTCACACTATGTAAATTTTTCAAAAGGGTTCTCCTTCCTAAGGGTCTTTAGTAAAATTATCAATTGGTCTTTAGGCTCTTCCTTTATGTTTGAATATATAACAATATTATCTATAAATACAACCCCAAACTAATAGAGGTACTCTCTCTAAGGACTCTTCATCAAATCCTTGAAGATAACAGGGGAATTATTAAGACCGAAAGGCATCAATTTATATTCATTGTTTCCATATCTTGTACGGAATGTCATATTGAGTATATCCTACTTTTTGACCCCCAATTAATGATATCTAGAATCACTACGGGAAAAATGGGTATTTGCGACAGGTTATTTGCGATGGGAATAAATCCCGTCGCAAATAGTCCCGTTAAAAACTTATTTGCGACGGGGGTATTTACCCGTCGCAAATAAATAGGCTTTTGCGACGGGATTGCTTTCCCCGTCGCAAATAGTTTTCCCGCGATGCGCGCCAAATCGCGGGAAAACTATTTGCGACGGGAAAATTTTCCCGTCGCAAATAATCGGCGGCGGTAAAAGGTATTTGTGACGGGAAAGTATTCCCGTCGCTAATAGTATGTTATTTGCGACGGGACCCGTCGCAAATAACTATTTACTCGTTGACCGTAATTAATGCGGGCTAATGTATTTGCGACGGTACCCGTCGCAAATAAACCCGTCGCAAATAATCTAACCTATAAATACCCCCATCCGTTTTTTTCAAATCATTCTCATTCTCTACCATCTCCTGCTCTCAAACTTCTGTTTCTAAACTTGAGTTTTTTTTCAGTTTAATTTTTTTCTTCGGAGCTGATATTAAAGTTTTGAAGAACGATCAGAGCAGATCAATTTTCAAGGTATTTATGTTCATTTTAATTTAATATTTATTTTTAATTTTTTATTAGTTTCAATTATTCTTAATTAGTTGTAATTTAATTATGTTTACATTGTTTTCTTACTTAATAAATTTAAATTATTAGTATTGATCATAGTTAATGGTAATTAGGAATAATTAGTAATAATTTTTAATAATTAAGAATAAATATTAATAATTAGTAATAAATACCAATAATTAGGAATAATAACATTATTACATTATTAGTATATTTTATTATTATTATTAAAATAATATAATTTTTTATATATATACAATTCTCTTTTCATCTGTGTGTTTACTGTCTTCACATGTATTATTTGTATGTGGAGATAGAAAACGCACAGATGAAAGTAGAATTGTATATAAATCAGAAAATTATATTATTTTAATATTAATAATAAAATATACTAATAATGTTATTATTTGTAATTATTGGTAATTATTCCTAATTATTGGTAATTATTCATTTAATTACTAATAATTAGGAACAATTATCAATAATTATCAATAATTAAGAATATTTAGTAATAATTAGTAATAATTACCAATAATTAGTAATAATTAGTAATAATTACCAATAATTAGTAATAATTAGTAATAATTAGTAATAATTACCAATAAGTAGTAATAATTATCTATAATTTGGAATAATTAACAATAATTAACAATAATTAGTAATAATTAGTAATAATTACCAATAATTACCAATAATTAGTAATAATTAGTAATAATTGCCAATAATTGCCAATAATTACCAATAATTACAAATAATTAGGAATAATTAGGAATAATTAGAAATAATTAGGAATAATTAGGAATAATTAGGAATAATTACCAATAATTAGGAATAATTAGGAATAATTACCAATAATTAGGAATAATTAGGAATAATTAGGAATAATTAGGAATAATTAGGAATAATTACCAATAATTACCAATAATTAGGAATAATTACCAATAATTACCAATAATTACCAATAATTACCAATAATTACCAATAATTACCAATAATTACCAATAATTACCAATAATTACCAATAATTATCAATAATTACCAATAATTACCAATAATTACCAATAATTAGTAATAAATACCTAAAATTAGGAAAAATTAAGAAAAATTAGGAAAAATTAGGAAAAATTCTCAATAATTAGTAATAATTACCAATAATTAGTATTAATTACCAATAATTAGTAATAATTACCTATAATTAGTATTAATTACCAATAATTAGTATTAATTACCAATAATTAGTAATAATTAGGAATAATTACCAATAATTAGTAATAATTACCAATAATTAACAATAATTAGTAATAATTAACAATAATTAGTAATAATTAACAATAATTAGTAATAATTACCAATAATTACCAATATTTAGTAATAATTGCCAATAATTACCAATAATTGCCAATAATTACCAATAATTAGTAATAATTACAAATAATTAGTAATAATTCCGAATAATTACGAATAATTAGTAATAATTACGAATAATTACGAATAATTAGAAATAATTACGAATAATTTGTAATAATTACCAATAATTAGTAATAATTACCAATAATTAGTAATAATTACCAATAATTAGTAATAATTACCAATAATTATCAATAATTACTAATAATTATCAATAATTACTAATAATTATCACTAATTACTAATAATTAGTAATAATTAATAATAATTAGCAATAATTCGTAATAATTAGCAATAATTACTAATAATTAGCAATAATTACTAATAATTAGTAATAATTAGGAATAATTAGTAATAATTAGGGATAATTAGTAATAATTAACAATAATTAGTATTAATTACCAATAATTGCCAATAATTACCAATAATTACAAATAATTAGGAATAATTAGGAATAATTAGAAATAATTAGGAATAATTAGGAATAATTATGAATAATTACCAATAATTAAGAATAATTAGGAATAATTACCAATAATTAGGAATAATTAGGAATAATTAGGAATAATTAGGAATAATTAGGAATAATTACCAATAATTACCAATAATTAGGAATAATTACCAATAATTACCAATAATTACCAATAATTACCAATAATTACCAATAATTACCAATAATTACCAATAATTACCAATAATTACCAATAATTATCAATAATTACCAATAATTACCAATAATTACCAATAATTAGTAATAAATACCTAAAATTAGGAAAAATTAGGAAAAATTAGGAAAAATTAGGAAAAATTCTCAGTAATTAGTAATAATTACCAATAATTAGTATTAATTACCAATAATTAGTAATAATTACCTATAATTAGTATTAATTACCAATAATTAGAATTAATTACCAATAATTAGTAATAATTAGGAATAATTACCAATAATTAGTAATAATTACCAATAATTAACAATAATTAGTAATAATTAACAATAATTAGTAATAATTAACAATAATTAGTAATAATTACCAATAATTACCAATATTTAGTAATAATTGCCAATAATTACCAATAATTGCCAATAATTACCAATAATTGCCAATAATTACGAATAATTAGTAATAATTACCAATAATTAGTAATAATTACGAATAATTAGTAATAATTCCGAATAATTACGAATAATTAGTAATAATTACGAATAATTACGAATAATTAGAAATAATTACGAATAATTAGTAATAATTATCAATAATTAGTAATAATTGCCAATAATTAGTAATAATTACCAATAATTAGTAATAATTACCAATAATTATCAATAATTACTAATAATTATCAATAATTACTAATAATTATCACTAATTACTCATAATTAGTAATAATTAATAATAATTAGCAATAATTCGTAATAATTAGCAATAATTACTAATAATTAGCAATAATTACTAATAATTAGTAATAATTAGGAATAATTAGTAATAATTAGGAATAATTAGTAATAATTAACAATAATTAGTAATAATTAGTATTAATTAGGAATAATTAGTATTAATTAGGAATAATTAGTATTAATTAGGAATAATTAGTAATAATTAGGAATAATTAGTAATAATTACCAATAATTAGTAATAATTATTATTAATTACCAATAATTAGTATTAATTACCAATAATTAGTATTAATTACCAATAATTAGTATTAATTACCAATAATTAGTAATAATTACCAATAATTAGTAATAATTACCAATAATTAGTAATAATTAGTATTAATTACCAATAATTAGTATTAATTACCTATAATTAGTATTAATTACCAATAATTAGTAATAATTACCTATAATTAGTAATAATTACCAATAATTACCAATATTTACTAATAATTAGTAATAATTAGTAATAATTAGCAATAATTAGTAATAATTAGCAATAATTACTAATAATTAGCAATAATTACTAATAATTAGTAATAATTAGTAATAATTAGGAATAATTTGGAATAATTAGGAATAATTAGGAATAATTAGTAATAATTTGGAATAATTAGTAATAATTACCAATAATTAGTAATAATTATTATTAATTACCAATAATTATTATTAATTACCAATAATTAGTATTAATTACCAATAATTAGTATTAATTACCAATAATTAGTATTAATTACCAATAATTAGTATTAATTACCAATAATTAGTATTAATTACCAATAATTAGTATTAATTACCAATAATTAGTATTAATTACCAATAATTAGTATTAATTACCAATAATTAGTATTAATTACCAATAATTAGTATTAATTACCAATAATCACCGATAATTACCAATAATCACCGATAATTACCAATAATCATTGATAATTACCAATAATCACCAATAATTACCAATAATCACCAATAATTACCAATAATCACCAATATTTTCCAATATTTTCCAATAATTACCAATAATTACCAATATTTTCCAATAATTACCAATATTTACCAATAATTACCAATATTTACCAATAATTACCAATATTTACCAATAATTAGGAATAACTACCAATAATTTGGAATAATTACCAATAATTTGGAATAATTACCAATAATTTGGAATAATTACCAATAATTTGAAATAATTACCAATAATTAGGAATAATTACCTTATTACATTATTTTTATATTTTATTATTAATATTAAAATAATATAATTTTCTATATTATATACAATTATCTTTTCTTCTGTGTTTTTTCTGTCTCCACATGTAATATTGGCATTCTTTTTCAAAATTATCAACCTACTCGCCAATGGAGAGGTGAAAGTGAATGCCAATATTACATGTGGAGACAGAATGTGAAACACACAGATGAAAGGAGAATTGTATATAATATAGAAAATTATATTATTTTAATATTAATAATAAAATATACTAATAATGTAATGATGTTATTATTATATAATTAATATTTATGAAAAAATTATATTAGTATTATTAAAAAAAATAAAAAATCAATATAATATTAAAATTATCAATATTTGTAACAGGTTTTGCTTTATTCTCAATATATTCAATCCTTGCTTGTGTTTTTTCTAACAAATTATTCAAAACCAGTAATGCTTTTATATTTTATAGAAAAATATGGAACAACGAGGTCGTCAACAGTCATTATTAGATGACCGCATATGGATAAATCAACGTAGAAATCCAAATGGTTCTGGTTTAAATCCAGTATATATAGAGGGTGTGGAGATTTTTTTATCATTTGCGGCATCAAATCCAGAATTTGTTTCAGAAGGAAAGATAAAATTCCCTTGTAGAAAATGTGCATTGAGAACGTTTGACACGTTTGACAAAGTGGGGGAACATCTCTTGCGTTTTGGTTTTCAAGTAGATTATGTTTTTTGGTATCAACACGATGAACGCAGTTCCAGAGCAGGTGATACCAACTTGATTCCGGATCCATCCCAGTTTCAAGATTTAGTACATGATGTTGCAGGTTCATCTGTTCAACATACAGAAACTCCGGCTGATATAGCTTCAAATCCTGAGTTGGGACCGTCTGAATTTTATGAGTTGTTGAAGTCTGCTGAGGATGCATTATATCCTGGCTGCAAGATGAGCAAATTAGAAGCAGTTGCAAAATTTATGGCTATCAAATCAGATAACGGAATGTCAAACACCTGTTTTGACCAGATATTTTCTTTGCTGAAAACACTGTTACCCGAAGGAAATGTTTTACCTGCAAATTACTATGAAAGTAAGAGGTTGGTTCGAAATTTGGGACTTACTTGTCAGAAGATTCATGCATGTTCAAATGACTGCATTTTATATTCTGGGGAAAATGAGTCGTTGGATAGTTGTCCCACATGTGGGCAACTGAGATATAAAGAAGGACAACACGGGAAGTCTAGTTTGATTCCTGTAAAACAGTTGAGATATTTTCCGCTTACATCCAGACTTCAGCGTTTATTCATGTCTAAGAATACAGCGACAATGATGTCATGGCATAAAGAGAATATTTCAACAGATAAAAGCTTTAATCATCCATCCGATGGTGATTCATGGAAACATTTTGATAGAGTGCATCCATCCTTTACTTTAGAAGCTAGAAATGTTCGATTGGGCCTTTCCACTGAGGGTTTCTGTCCGTTTGGATCTTATGGTAGTCAATATTCATGTTGGCCTGTTTTTTTAACTCCGTACAATTTACCTCCATGGATGTTAATGAAGGAGCCATATATCTTTTTGACTTTACTAATTCCAGGACATCCGAAGAAAAATATTGATGTTTATTTGAAGCCATTGATTGATGAATTAAATTTATTGTGGAGTACTGGTGTCAGTACATATGATGTTGCAACGAAACAGAATTTCATACTGAGAGCAGCATTGATGTGGACAATAAGTGACTTCCCGGATTATGGGATGTTATCTGGCTGGAGTACACATGGTCAGAAATCATGTCCTTACTGTATGGGAGAGAACAAAGCATTTATGCTCATTCATGGAAAGAAACCTTGTTATTTTGACTGTCATCGCAGATTTCTTCCAGCTGATCATCCTTTTCGCAGAAACAGATCTCATTTCAGAAAAGGAACAGCTGAAAGGGATGGACCTCCAAAAATGATATCAGGTTCGGAGTTAAAATTAGTTGTATTTTCATTACCTCCCATCACTTTTGGTCCCACAATAAACCAACAAAAAATTTCTGGTTTTGGGAAAGAACACAATTGGATTAAACGTAGCATATTTTGGGATTTTCCATATTGGTCTGATTTGTTGGTCCGACACATGTTAGATGTCATGCATATTGACAAGAACTGTTTTGATAATTTGTTTCATACAGTTTTGGATACGCCAGGAAAGAGCAAAGACAGTGTAAATGCACATTTAGATCTTGCCCAAATTTGCAGGCGTCCAGAATTGGAACTATTTGAGAATGTCAGAACAGAAAGGTTACTGAAACCAAAAGCAGCTTATACACTGTCTAAAGAAAACTGTTTATTATTTTGTCAGTGGATTGCAGATTTGAGACTTCCAGATGGTTGTGATTCCAATTTGGGTAGATGTGTAAAGAATGGTCATATTACTAGATTAAAAAGTCATGATGGTCATGTTATAATGGAGAGACTTCTACCCATTGGATTAAGAGGTCTGTTGAATTCTGTGATTTGGGATTCCATAACAGACATGTCTCATTTTTTTCGGGAAATTTGTGCGGCTACGGCCGATTATGATGCTCTAGGCAAACTTGAAAAATATGTTGTTGTAATTATATGTAAACTGGAAAAAATATTTCCGCCGTCTTTCTTCGACTCAATGGAACATTTGATGTTACATTTTCCATATGAAGCCAAATGTGGAGGTCCGGTACAGTTTCGATGGATGTACCCATTTGAAAGATGCATGCAAAAATTGAAAAGAAAAGTACGCAACAAAGCATCTGTTGAAGGATCTATTGCAGAAGATTATTTGCAAGAGGAAATATCTTTTTTCTGCTCCCATTATTTTGAATCTGAGTATCCTTCAAAACACAACCGAATGGGACGGAATGAGAGGAATATTGATGAAATCGACAATCAATTATCTGTTTTCAACCAGTCAGAGCTTGGTTTTGGTGGAGTTTCTGAACGCTTGCTTTCAGATGATGAACATCATAGAGCTCATACGTATGTTCTGCTCAACTGTGAAGAGATGAAATCAGTTGTACTGTAAGTGTTTATATCACTTATTCTATCATTTATGTTATAGTAAATAACTTTGGTTTTTATAGGTTGTATGATAATCATATCAAGAAACAAATTCCACAAATTACAGCAGCTGCTCTCGAAGAACGTCGACTGAAAAATTTCTCTCAGTGGTTTCAAAAACTGGTAACATAAATTCTTTATCTTTTAGCAACTCATTCAATGTATAGTTTACTATATTGATAATTATTTCACAAATTTTCAGGTGTCTCGACATGCTGATAAAATTGACAAATGGCTATGTGTATTGAGTAACCCACCTTCCAAACTTGTTAAAACTTATAATGCATATGTGGTGAATGGATTTCGATTCCACACACATGCATATGGGGAATCGAAAAAAACAATGAACAGTGGAGTTAGCTTGAGAGGATCTCATCATCAAGAAAATGAAGTTGACTTTTATGGCATACTTGATGAAATCATTGAACTCTGTTATCTTGGACAACATTACATAACCATGTTCAAATGTCGGTGGTTGGATACAGAGAGAGGCGTGCGTGTTCATCCGACTCATGGAATCATCGATATTAAATGTAAAAGTGTTCTCGCAGTAAATGAACCATTCTTATTGGCTCAACAGGCATATCAAGTATATTATGCAAAGTACTGTGCAACATCAAGAGAGTTGACTGATTGGTGGAGTGTAATAAAAATCAAAATTCGAGATAATCAGTTTAGTCAAAGTGAATGTGCTTTCACTGATGTGCAAAGAATTGAAGTTTTTCAAGAGAGTACTCAAAATAAATCTTTTTTACAAAGAGACATGAGTATCGATGACGACACCCCACATTTAAGAGTCGGTGATGACGATGATGTTAATGATGTCACACATGAATTTGAAATGGTAAGAGATGAAGCAACTGCAACTCGAATGGATATCGATGATGTTGAGGAGGAATATGAAGATGACATTGACATATATGAAGATGATGATGAAGATGAACACTTATAGAATTCCATGGTATTTATATACAATCATAATATGTATATATGTATATATAATAGTAATTATCAATTATTTGCTAACATTAACATTTTCTGTTTCAGATGGACGAGGCCACATTTTGTGAGTTGGCGGAGGCTGACCTGCCTTTCGATGCGGATGAGTTGCTGGCAGATGACCCTCAGCCTGCAGGCACTCCAGGGAATACGCGGAGGGGGCGCGGTCTTGCACGATTGATGATTCCTGACCCCGTCCCCAAGCGACGTCCACGTCATGGGTTTGATCCGCGCACCCGGAGGTGTGATAACCTGTGTGATAACCTGTGGATTTGACTAAGATTTCATTAATTTATTCACATAATAAATGTTTATTATTTTTTTCAGTTTTCTGCATATAGCAGTCGGACAGGGCAGCGCTATTTTTGCGCAACTATTTCTCTCAGTCGTGGACCACATGGGAGCAGATTCCCATTGATGTGCAGTAGTCCATGTTCGGCCATTGGTTGGTACGTACGTAAATAAATAATTTTTATTTTGAAAATTATTTCATTTCTAACTTGATATTTTGATTTATTTGTAGGGTTTATGGTATCCGATCGAGGATACCATGCGTGACGCCATCCACGAGGCATGGGAGGTGGCCATGCGTGATCGCCTTTGTCAGTTTTTGCACAATTTAAGAAAAGCTGCGATGAAGAAAGCAGGAGTGTCAGATTTTGAGGAGTCATGTAGAGCACACCGACCAGAGTATATTTCATCCCATGTATGGGATGGATTATGTGCGCACTGGTTGAGTGGTTCCTTTCAGAGGAGATCATCGGTGGGGAGGCAGAATCGGGGGAGACAGGAGGTGACTCATCGAGCTGGGAGTCGTTCTTTCAGTACTCATAGACAGCATCTGGTACGTACATTATTTATAAATATTTTATATAACTATAAATATTAACAGTTTATTTTTTATTCTTATAGGCTGTCGAGCACCCCGATATTACAGAGTACGACGTATATCGGAGGATGTATAGTGATCCTGCTACTGGGGAGCTCAGAGGTGATCGTCAGCATCACATCGTGGTCAGTATTATTTGTTTTCAAGTTTAAAAATTAACTGCATATAATATAATCACAATTTTAATTTTAAATTCCAACTATAGGAGTCATATGAGGCCGCAGCGTCACAGGCCCAACCTGAGAGTTAGGCCGAGTCATCAGATCAGACCACTGCCCGTCAGTTTGATGAGGCGGCATGGATGCAGGCCACCCAGTATGCCTTCAAGAAGGGCCGGGTAGTTGGTATCGGCTCTCGACTGACTCCCGTAGATTATTATGGCAGTGCTGCGATGTCGGCGTCCAGCTCGAGAGGAGCTCGTGCATCTTCTTCTACACAGTATGAGGATCAGTTGCGATCTCAGACTGCATAGATAGAGAGTCTCCGACAGGAGCAGGAGCAGATGCGTCAGCAGCATGAGGAGGAGCGTCGACGCCAGCAGCAGCTGTACGAGGAGCAGGCGAGTCGGTGGTAGCAGCAGCATCAGGAGCAGATGGAGTACATGCGCCGACTCACTCATGCTTTAGGGATGGAGTTTCCTCCACCACCATCTGCAGATCCCCCACCTCCCCCCCCCCCCCTCCTTCAGATTAGAGTTTGTATTTCTGTTATAAAATTTGTGAAATCAAAATATTTTTTTTTTCTATTCGTATTTTCTGTCTCATTATAAAATATTAATAATATTATATTTTTAAAAAACAATATTAATATGAATAATAATATTATTTATATTTTATAATATTAAATTTTATATATATATTAAAATTTTATAATATTATAATTTAATTATATTTTTTGTAATACTTGAATTATTTTAATATTTGAATATGTAAAATAATTCTATTATTTTTATATTAATTAAAATAACTTATTAATATTTTTTTTATTTATGAATTATAATTGTAATATTATTATATTAATTAAATTATTTATTAATATTCTATTATTTTTTATTTTTGAATTATAATTATACTATTATTATAGTAATTAAAATAATTTGTTATTTTCATTTGTAAATTATAATTCTATTATTATATTAATTAAAATAATTTATTAATAATTTTTTTTTAGTATTTGCGACGGGATACTATACCCGTCGCAAATACTAGTATTATTAATAGTTTTTTATTTTTTTTAAAAATCGTTTTTGCGACGGTACCGTCACAAAAGGTATTTGCGACGGGCCCCGTCGCAAAAGGTATTTGCGACGGGTCCCGTCGCAAAAACTATTTTAAAAGTTTTTTACAAAAATACGGAATACTATTTGCGACAGGGAGAATGACCGTCACAAAAAAAGGCTTTAGCGACGGGCCTGTCGCAAATAAGTGTAGTTGCGACGGCGTTTTCAGCAACGGGCTATTTGCAACGAGCCCCCGTCGTAAAAAGCCAGTTGCGACGGGATCCCGTCGCAAATACCTGTTTTTCTAGTAGTGAATGAAGTTCAATCTTGTAAAGGTATTGACCTCAATGTAGTTGATCAAACAAGTCATAAATATTGAGAATATGGTACCTATTACTGATTTTGATCTTGTTTAAATCTCGATAATCAATGCAGGGTCGCATTGAACCATCTTTATTTTCAAAAAAAACAATAGGTGCGCCCCATGGGGACACACTTGGCCGAATTAATCCCTTATCAAGGATTTATTAGAGTCTTTTCTTTAATTCCTGTAACCCAATCAGGTTCATTCAATAGGGATTCATTAAAATTTGTGAGGAACTAGGTGTGAGTTTTTTGAGAAATAAACTCCATGTTTTTGTGGAAGTCTAGGAAACTATTCAAAAAATTCATCAACAAATTCTTGAATAATAGGTATATCATTGATTTTAATTTTCTCCCCAACCATTTTACATAAATAGCCCTACTGAATGGGAATTAAGACCCATACAGTGGACGTAATCACTATAAGAAGTTCATAGTTATCATCACATTGATGTACAATCATAGGAGGGTTTCAAATAACAAAAATTAACTTCCCTTCCTCGATAACTTATGTGGGATTTATGCAGATAAATCCAATCCATGCCTAAGATAACATCAAATTAAACCAAAATAAGAATGATAAGATTTTTTGGAACTACATTCCCACCAGCGTCAATCGCATAGGAATCATAGACTTGGGGTGCAATCATCATACCATAAAAGTTTACACTGCTAATTCTACATCATATCATTTTAGTGAAATCTAAACACCCTTAGGAAATTCTTTATATATGAAAGAGTAGGTAGATATATAATAAAATAAGATATCGGTAGTTTTAGAGTGGATTGTAAGTGTACCATTCACCACAATATTATTGCACCCATCATTAGAAATAGTGATTGCCTGAGATTTTCCCTTGTCCCTTAGCTAAAATAATTCTAACATTGTTCATCATCACCATACCTTGGGTTTCAAAACTAGTAAGAATAATTTCTATTCTACATACACTTTTAGCACTGAAGCATGGGAGGTTCATTTTGTGACACATTTTCTCCTTTTAACTATTAACTCACTCTTTCCCATGACTTCGGTAATCAAATGCCCAATATCCTTCTCTTCTAAACTTAAAACAATTATTAGACCCTTGAAGACAATTTCCTACATGATTCTTCCCACAATTATAGTATAAAAGAAATCTCTTTATCTTCACTTAATGGTTTTCATATTTCCCATTAAACTTCATCTTCCTTTTATTTTCATAACCATGAGATTGGTACATGACTCCAACCTCTATTTAAACCATCATTTCAAAATGAAAAATCTATTTGTAGCTACAAAATATTCTTATGGAAAACTCCATTCGGAGACTTGGTTTTAATCCACTGAAGAATCTATCAACTTTACTTTTTGGTTGGATGATAATTCATGAAGTGTACCTCACAAGTCTCATGAAATTATCCTCGTAGATACCAATATAATCATTATCCATTTACTTAAACTCATAGAACTATTTCCATATCTTGGTATGAAGAATCTATGGAAAGTGATTAATGAAAAATAAGTTCTTTTACTCATCCAAATCAATGGATTCAATTTCAACATGATTCCTTGTATTCTTAATTAGAATCCACCACTAGTATACTTATCCTTATAAATAATAAATAGTCATAATGAATTTCTCAACATCCAAAAAATGGACAGAAGATAATATCTTTTCATTAGTACTGATCCATTATTCATAAACAAGTATATCAGAACCCACTGAAAGAAGGAAGATGTTATTTCATGAAATACTAAACAAAATATTAATCACTCCTTTACTCATTAGGAAGTCCACCATGATTCATAGCTTGAGAAACATTTGTGATCATCGAAAAAATATATTTCATTACATCTCCAATAGAATTCAGTTTCATATGTGGAATATCGTTGCATTGTCTGTCGCAATCACCATTAACCTGGTTACTTTGGGTTCCAGCAATTAATTAAAACCAAAATCATAGAGTGAGAAACAATTATCATAATTAGGAACCACATAATTATGAAAATTAATTACTTATACGATGTCTAAATCATGAAACATTAATCTATGACACTACAGGTTTATATTAGGTTATTCATAACCAACTTATTTTTTAATTATTCATGATGTATCATGAAGAGTTTTTTAATTAAAAAAACATAAACCCTATAGTGTCAAACCAGGTGTGAAATAAGGCACGTTATTATGTACCAAGTTCTTTTGAGTCAGGACTAATGCACCTTTTCAGAGTCGTTACTCCGAGGTACATCTATGCCAGATCCACATGCACTTGTAGTATCCAGAAATGGATATATTTCTAAGAAACCACTCCCTCAATCCTTTACCAAAATTCTAGATCCTTAGAATTGTCCTCATACATGTCCTTAAGGTTCTCACTAAGTATTCCTCATACTAGTTTCCAAATGTTAACTAAACATATTCTATGATACCAACTATAGCAACCCAATAACAAATTTCATAGAAATTACATCACTTTTGGGGAATACTTAATATATTACACAGACAAACACCCAAATACCATAATATGGTAGTGCATTTAAAAATAGGGAAACATAAACATTGGTGCATAAGTGAGTTACATAATCTCCCACTAGGTTCTTCATTAGTAGCACCCTTCTTAGACACATAATACATAATACATATCCTCAAAATATAGAGAATGGAAACATAAAAATGGGTGATATTAGATGCTCAGTAAGGGTAAAAAGGGAGATATGAAAGAATAATCATCATCATAATGGTATGAGAACATGATCGTGAAAATATGATATCATACCCTACATATCAAAGATTACAAATAAGAATAATGGAATAAATATTGAAAGTTTGTAAGAAATGAATCATAATGGTTTCCTATTTGGTGATTCTTGTTTCTGTCTCACACCTCGGGGGTTTTCTTGTTTAGTTATTCCTCTCCGATTTTGCTGCACTTTATTTCCTCCCGGTCTCGTTTTTTTTTGGTTGTGATGGGTTGTTTGTTGTGGAATTTTTTTGTTTTTATTCATTCATGGAAGTCTTGTTCTCTATGGTGATGATTTTTGTTGGTCTGAAAATTTTTTTCTTGGTGTTTTGTCCTCAACTAAAACGGGTGCTCGGCTTGTAGTAGTGTGAGGATTCTTGGTGGTGTTACTGAAGGAAGTAGACGGAGGTCCTTTCAATTATTTACTCCCATGCCATGTTATCTTGGTGCAATGTTTTTTGTTTATGTTTTCGGAGTTGATGTTTGAATGGCTAACAGTGGTCCAGTGGATGTGACTAGTGCAGACTTCCCTCCTAATGGGGCACTATTGAAGTTATTCCCTCTTATTCACAGTGTTCATTCTAGTCCAATTGTAATGTATTTTTCAGATGTTCTATTTTTTGGTTTGGGGAAGATGCTCGTTTCACTCCAATCGATGATAATTAAGACCTTAGGTTTCACCCCATACATTTCAAAGGTTTTCAGGTTTCTATATTTTCTTGTACACTGATCTGGCTTCTAGTTTCATTGCCCCTTTCTAGGTCGGTTGGGTGAGATGGATTCAGTGGAGGTTTTGGGATGAGTTCGTGCAAGCGGTGGGTGTTCTAGGTGGCACATCTACAGTTATCTTCTCCCTTCTTGAGTCCCTTCAGTGCTCACAACTAGAAATATGGGATATTTCCATGGTTCAAAACTGTGGCAATAGGGCTGAAAAAAGTGGCCATAACCTATGGCCATGATTTTGCCCAATGGTGGGCATTATTGCCATGGCAGTAGGGTATGTCCTATGGCCATGGTTTTAACCGTAGAAATAGGTGGCCTATTGCTACAATTTTGAAAACTATGGCCATAGGTGTCTCTATCATCAAGTGTGGCAGTTAAACTATGGCCATGGTTTTAACTGTGGTAATAGGTGGCCTAGTGCCACAGTTTTAACCATGGAAATAGGTAGCCTAGTGCCATGGTTTTAACCATGGATATAGCTATAAAAACCTGTGGCAATAGGTGGCCTACTACCACGGTTAAAACTGTGGCTATAACCTTATAAAAAAGTGGCAATAGCATAAAAATAATGTGTTTCTGGCCATATTTGATCCTATAACCTTCCTTTCATGTTCCAGTGACCTAACCACCACACCACCAAGTATTTTGTGTATATACATATATAATATGTTATATATATTATTAAAAACTATGGATGTATCCTAAAAATTATTTCAATAGTTCTTCCCACCATTTTTTTGGAAGGAAAGTTTTTCTCCCGTTCAAGGGTGGGAGACCTATAGCCATAGTTTTCAAAACTGTGGCAGTAGCACTTCAAAAAAAGGCATATGGCCTCGGTTTTGAAAATCGTGTCCATATGTTTGGGTTACAACCACAGTTATGAAAACCATAGGTATAGGCCATAAAAAAGACATATATTTGTGGTTTTAAAACTGTGTCTATAGGCCACATAACCATGGTTGTAGCCACCTACATCCACGATTTTAAAAATGTGGCTATAGTTTCTTGGTTGAAACCTATTTTTCTAGTAGTGGATTTTTCTATTTTTTTCTTCTATGCAAGGAGATTTCGGTTCTTCATTGGTAATGACAAAGTGATTTTTTTCCAGAGTTCCTGATGATGGTCAGCATTTTTGCTAGTAACTATGTGGAGGTAGTGATGAGAGGGGCATTCTGGTTCATGGATCGAGGTTCCTACTACTCACGTGGTTTGAGATGTTTTACTTACTAAGTTTTTGTGATAGTGACCTGTTTTAATATTGATTAAAGTTGAATTCTGAATTTTGAATCTTTAATGGTGGTTCTGGGTTTGATGATTTTCACTTTGATTTTATAGTGGTATCAAGGAGATTACACGTTGCATTTTCCCTTTATTGTCAATTATGTTACTTTGTAATCTATTTTTCACTTTAATCTTCATTTCTAATGGTTTTGGTATGTATTAATTTGATTGTGAGGTTCCCACTCCTCCATAAAGTGGTTTATTTAGAAAAAGAAAAAAGTGATTTAGAGGAAGGCACATAAGCATATAAAATTATTTCCATAGTAGTAAAGGCATCACATCCAAGTTCAACCTAGTATTATGCGTTCACTCCCCATACCATCTTAGTTGTCATGGTTCACTCCCATTTCCAACTTAGTAGTATAAGTACACACCCTATACCATCTTAGTAGTCATGGATCACTCCCATGTCCATCTTAGTATTCAAGGTTCACTCCCACGACCATCATAGTCTATCTCATGACATATAAAGCATTACCTAATAGAATAGAGGGATATATAGCTCTCAACCATCTTATAATGAAATCATAAACATTAATCATAACATTAACCCTGAAATGAAATGGGTATCATAAACATGTAATATTATAATCATCTCTAGAAAAGAGATCGTTTTAATAATAATTTCATCAAAGAATAACCCCAGAAATTAAATGGGTTTCATAGATTTATAACCTATTAAAGAGAAACATATTTTATAAACATAGAACGTGTTAAAGAAAATATGATTTCATAAAAATATAACCTGTCAACTAGAAATGGATTTAATAAACATATAACCCATTAAATTGAATTGTATTTCATAAACATATAACCCATGAAATATAACAGTATTTCATAAACATATTACCCATGAAATAGAAATGAATTTCATAAACACTCGTGAAAGAGAAACGAGTGGTGTAAGCCTCATTCCATCAAAACATAAACAATTAAAAAAATATGAATGGAAAAATTGAATCATTTCCCTATAAAGTGATTATTAAAACCAACATATGTCATCTTATTTTGTAAATATTTTCAAAATATCTTTTAAAAACATTTCTTGAGTAAAATATCATTTCTTCATTGAAAAAATCTTCTTAAAATATAATATATTTTTTAAAATATTTTTCTTAGAGAAAATTTTGAAACCTTATAAAGGATGCTTTGAAAACCATAAAATAATTAAAATAATTTTTCCTTGAAAATTATCTTCAAATATCATTAGAAAAAAATGAATACATTTTTAAAAACATGGTTTTTCAAAAACAATATTTCATACTTGAGAGAGAATTATGGGCAGATTTTTCTTTAAAAAATTATTATTTATACAAAGTACCAAAGAGTGGAAAATGGTACTAATACAAGGATATATTTTTAATAAACATATTATAAGGAAACTTAGGAGTTTTCTTGAGATATGGATAATATTATTTCATAAATGGAAGCATAATCATAAACAATCACAATAAACTATGAGATTGTTACAATAAACGCTTACCAAATAGTAACTTCGGATCACAATATTTATGTAATAAAATAAAATTAAATGAATCTTAAAAATATCATTAAAATAATTATATTCATTGTATAACATGTTAAAGTAATTATATAAAACTCGTGTAAAAATATTGGTGTATAACATGGCATGTGTATCAAATAAGGCAAATTGATACAAAATTACTTTACTAATTTGGTAACTTTGGAAAAAAAATACCCATTAAAGTAATATCATCAAATGGATATTTAAATAACCATAAATTTAATGATAAGAATCATATAATACATCTATTGTCATTACGCACACAACACTGAAGAAATTAGTGGTGAATAGAACATGTATCTCATGGAAATGAAAATTGAGATGAAATCCTCTTACCATGTGTCTTGACTCTCCATGTAATCATAGAAAAATCATATATAATATTTATAAATTTATTATAAATAATTTAAATAACCATATTACTATTTATAATACCATATATGGTTTTATTGGGACTTTATATTACCCACTTAATAATGATTCCCAATTAAGGTTTTGCTTTGGGTAATATGAACTTTGTTTTTCATATGTGTTTTAATTTGTTATTTTTTAGTCCTCATGATTATATAATGATTTCTATAATGCTAACCATGATATATGTATAATTCATATTTGTTATATATATTTTTATAATAATATATATTAAATATAAATATTAAATGGAATACACTGTTCATTGAGACAAGAGACCATACGTATGCATGAACATTCTTTCCATATTCCATTGTAATATTAAAAAAATAAAGTAAAGTAAATATATGTATACATATATAATAACATTAAATTATAATTATTATGACATATATATCATATAATTTCTCTAAAATTGTCCTTAATATGTTCCATGTTGTTCTTGAATGAATTACATTGCTTTGAGGAGGCGGTAATCCACACATCCCCCAAAGAAATTGTTATATTTACAAAAAATGGAAATAATGAATGTATGATTTATATAATAACTAAATAAGTACAAATAAATCATAAATATCATATATATGATATAAAAATATTTTTTTCATCATAATTCCCAACCATATGAGGTGGTAAATTTAAAAAGAACAACGTCATTTCGTGAGGCAGTAGTTCGCCATACACAAGAATGGTAAGTTCATTACGCATTATATGGAAGTGTGTGTAAGTATAGATTAAACACTTAAAATTGAAATATCTAATTACATTTAGAATATTGTTTTTTAATATGATAATGTATTAAGAATAATTTATGTGGTTTAGAATGAAAATAAATATAATGATCTTGAGGAAGGATGTAACCTCTTCTTTGGGTAACTTCTTTTGGTTTACACCAAAGGGATTCCTTAGATAGATTTATGCCCAAAGGGATGCTTTAAAGAGTAAGAAAGGGTTTTGGGAGGATATTTTAGAAGATTTTGTTCGATCCAAATAAATTTAGATGTGTGATTAAGTGGTTTGTGAGTGATGTTTTATAGTGAAGGATGATTGGAATTCTTGTAAATTTTTTAAAAGAGAATTCCACCAATATTTTTCTCATGTCAAGTTTCTCCAATAATGTGCTGAATTATATCCAATGTTTTATAGGGTATAAATATTTCAATAAAATTAATTTTTTAAGAGTTTATAGGTTTTTTCCACTTATGTTTTAGTCTTAGTACATTGTTAATCATAATTTTACATTAGTTGTTGTGATTAATTTTAACTACATTCACTAATATTGTTGTAGAAAAAATTTATATTATTATAAATTATAAATTATTATTATTAAAAATGTTGAATACATTTTTATCAAATTCAAATACCATAATTTATAGAAATCAATTTAAAATTATTCCTGCATACAGGATGACACTGCGGGTTTTTTAAAGTAAAAAAGGCCAAAAAATCAATGTTTTTACATCCAATTTCAATGTGAAATTGGTTCTAATGACTTAAATTGGATTAATTTATTCTAAGGTCATAGTTCTAGAAGCCTCCCAAAGGTTCCCCATGCCTGTTTAGTCACATGGCCTCAAGAGCATTTCCCCAAACACAAGAGGCAACCGACTAGTAGCGATGGCCTTAGGTGTGATGGTGGGGAATCTGTGACATCATTGGCAGAGTAACACAGCAGAAGTAAAATAGATAACAATAGTGGAAGCAGTAATAATATCATACAACAGAAAATAGCAGAATACTATAAGTAATAACAACTTAGAACATATATATATATATAATGCATGATGCATATGTCTATGAAATCAGCCAAACCAGTCACAATACTGGAATACAATACTAAAGCAAAGTACAATGAAAAGAAAGTAAATAACTTTATAGCATCGCAGGCCCCAACTTGGTCTCATTCTCTCCAACTCTAAAGTAGTCAAGTACCTGAAATAGAAGGGCACTTTCCCTTATCTAGACCTGCAACAATATAATCTATTTAGGCCCAAAAAATAACCCAAACAGGGTGTGAGATGAATCCCAGTTGGCAACCACCCAAATATCTTTGTTTAACACTAAGTGAATATATATGGAAGGAAATAAGCAAAGAGAATCATTATATGAGGAAGTACTCAAAAGTAGAAAATCCTACAGTTCAATTGCATTTAGTTTTCAAGTATCAAGTAAGCAGCTAATCACAAACAGGTAACCCTCTAGGAAGTACTCACAGCCTAACCCCTCTGGTAAAACCAAACAACACAATCAACCCTCTAGGAAGTACCCACAGATTATACCCTTTAATTAAACTTTAATAAAGACTCTCTGAAGAAACAATCACCGTCAATTCCCCATGTAGTCTCATATCGGTAACTATAGACACTCTGAGGATTCACTCAACATCTAATTCCCCCTATAGTCTCACAATGTGGAACTGTAGACACTTTTAGGGAGCACTTATATCCATCCCCACTATGGTCTTGAAACATAAAAGTAAACAGACACTCTGGAGAATCCATCAATGTCCATTCTCCCTATAGTCTACTACACCAGAATCCCACATCCCTATATAATTTAATCATGCACAACGATATAAAGGAAGCCAATGTAATCCTCAAGAACTACTTGGTTAAACAATCTATGGCATATCATAGAATGTTAGATAAATTCACTCCATCCTAACAATACTAGGCATGGAAAGAAAAGAATCTAAACAAGAAAGATAGAACAAACAGAAAAAACAAGATAACATGGGAAAAACATCCACAACATGGTAAAGTTAACCCTATTCATAAAACATTAAACCCTATCTAAACAAAAAAGGCAAGAAAGCAATAACAGGGCTAAAAACCATAAACATGCAATACCCCTAACATGTTATTGGGCACTTTTTCACATATAACTCAAAGAATATCTGCAGAAAGGCACAGACCACTTACCTAAGAATTATACAGAAGATATATGTGAACATAAGGCCTTGAATAGCCCTAGAATGTCATAGATCTATAAAAATGATAAAAACATTCAACCAATAATATCTTTTGAAAGAGGAGAAATCAAGAGGCGATGTTATAGAATAAGGAAGAACTCACTGATGCAATTCCAACACAACCGATAGAGTTCAAATCGGAGAACGGATGGAGAGTCTAGGGCTCGATGAAGATCAGGTGGTCTCATTCTCTCCCGAACGAGATAGGTAGAGAAGAAGATGTTTCTGTCCATTATATGCAACCCCATTCCATTTAATGAAATAAAAATAAATTACATGGGGATTATTTAAAAGTACATGATGTTTACTTTCCTTATTCGGCCTCCTCTTTAGGTTCTATCTAGGTTACCACACACAGCCCTGTACTCAGCCATTACACAGCCAACACATGGCTACCCGTGATAACCCAGTAAACAGTGTGTACATATAAGTAAATGGAATGTAATCTTGAAATTTCTAGAAACTCCTATTTTTCTAAAAAACAACCAAAAATGAAATATGTACCTGAAAATAAGATCCATGCTCTTACAAACTCCCCTCCCCTAAAGAAATTTTTCCCCAAATTTCCCTATCAAGGCGGTATAAAATAATAATCCTCGAACAACTCTAGTCACTATGATCGTACGTCAGCTTCTGTCTCCCAGGTCTCATCCTGCACTCCCACATGCTTCCATAGCACTCGTACCAGAGGAACAGACAAGACACATAGAACCCTCTCAATCCTATCAACAATCTAGATAAGACGCTCCTAGAGTGAGGCATCCACCTCGTGCACAAACTCCTCGGGTTAAAAAACATGAGACGGGTCTAAGAAGTAACGCCGAATATGAGAAATGTGAAAACATCATGTGTAGCCCAGTACCTCTGAGGTAACAGCAATTGATAGGAAACCGGCCCGACTCTCCCCAACACCTCAAACGGCCCAATGTATCTTGGAGAAAGATTACACTATCTTTTAATCCTCTTGTGTCCCAACCTCAGTGTGACACGTAGAAAAACATGATCTCTGACCGTGAACTCCAGAGGTCATCTCTGTCGATCATCATAAGACTTTTGTCATGACTCTGTCGTATCCATCCTCTTTCGAATCAACTCTATATGTTATGTGGTCTCCTAGACAAGACAATGTCATAGCATAGCTACCTCTCCTGCCTCCAGCCAGCATAAGGGTGATCAGCATGGTCAACCATGAAAATCCTCATAAGGTTCCATATGAATAGTTTCATAAAAACTATTATTGTAGAAAAAATCCACAAGACGTATGTGTTTCTCCCAAGAAACTCCCAAGTCTATAATGCATTCTCAAAGCATGTCCTCTAGCACCTGAATAGTATGCTCAGACTGGAAAATCTATCTGAGGATGGTAATCTATACTCAAAAGTACAATTATACCCAAATCCTTATGTAATCCCTTCCAGAAACAAGAATTAAAACAAGAATCCCTTTTTGAAACAATGAAGTATCGAACTACATGTAAACACACAATCTCTCAGATGTAAAACCTCACAATATCATCAACATTGAAGGTCTTCGTGAATGGAAATAAGTGGGAAACATTTGTGAGTCTGTAAAATACAACATAATCTACATCATTCCCTTGAGGAGACCTTGGTAAAACTATCATGAAGTCCATCACGACATCATTACTCTTCCACAAGGGAATGGGTATCTTCTACAAAATCATTGCAGGTTTCTGATGCTTCTCCTTCACCTGTTGATAGGTTTAAAATCTCATAAAAAACCAGCAACAACTCCCTTCTTACTTGGCCACAAATACTGAAAACGCAGATTTCAATACATCTTGGTGACACCATGATGAACTACCCAAACTGATGAATGAAATTCACACATCATCTCCTCGCGTATGTCTGCTAGAACCCACACATGACCAAGAAAATGCAAGATCGCATCCTCACCTACTGCCCATCCAGGAATAGGGTCCTCTCCTAATGGACTCTCTCGTAAGACTAGGCCTTCAGAATCTGACAGCTCCCTCATTCACACTTGATCAAGTAGAGTAGAGGTAATATCTATATAAGATAGAAATTTTTTCCCCTATATCGTGAACCTCCAAATGCATCTCATAGAATAGATCCTAATCTACAACTCATTGCTGGCCTCCTAAACTACCTATATTTGAGTCCTCTTTCTTAGCGCATCAGCCACTGTGTTGCCTTTCCTAGGCATATAGGTAATTTCGAAGTCAAAGGACAAAATGTACTCAAACCACCTTCACAGTCTCACATTCATATCACGTTGAGTGATGATATACTTGAGACTTTTCTGGTCAGTGAAAATCAAAAAATTCTCTCCCATAAAGTAGTGTCTCCAACAGCGTAAAGCATGATGAACTGCAACCAACTTGAAATCATGCATTGGGTAGTTCCTATCATGTTCCCTCAACTGCTGAGACCCGTACGTGATGACTCTTTCCCCCTACGTAAGAACTACTCCTAGTTCAATAACTGATGCATCATTGTAAATGGTATATCTCTTTCCTGGCTCTGGAAATACTAGTATCGATGCTGAAGTATACCTCCCTTTCATCTCCTTAAAGTTTTAATCCCAAGAATCTGACCACAAGTACTTAGCACCCCTCTTAGTCAGACCCATCACTGGTGCTGATAAGAAAGAAAATTTCTATATGAAATGTCTATAGTATCTAGCCAGCCCTAGAAAACTCTACACCTCAAATACATTATTTGGATTCTCCCAAGAAACTACTACTCTCACTTTCCTTGGGTCTATTGATACTCCTATCTTTGAGATAAAATGACCCAAGAAGTGAATCTGGTCCATCCAAAAGTGTTATTTTGATAGATTAGCATATAATTCATGCTCTCTCAGTGTACTAAAAACAATCTCAAGATGTGTGGCATGGTCGTGTCGAGTGTAATGGTACAATAAGATATCGTCCACAAAGACCACCATGAAAGAATCTATGTATGGATAGAACACTCAGTTCATCAGCGCCATGAAGATTGCAGTTGCATGAGTGAGACCGAACAAGATAACCACATACTGGTATAGACCATATCTACTCTGAAAGAATGTAAACCAGTTGGTCTAACATACAAATGACGGTATCCGGATCTCATGTAAATCTTCTTGAACAATCGGAATCCTCTAAGATGATCAAAGAGATCATGAATTAGCATCAAGGGATATCGTTTCTTGATTGTAAACTAGTTCTACTTCTGAAAATCCACACAATGTCTGAGGGTACCATTTTCCTTCATCGCAAACAAGACAGTCGAACCCCAAGGATAAGTACCGGGTCAGATTCAAACCTTTTCATGTAACTCCTCTAATTGCTTCTTGAGCTTCTACAACTCTAGTGTAGCCATCCTATATGGAGGAATGGACACCAGTGTTGTACCTAGCACAAGATCAATAGGAAAGTCTACCACTTGCTCTAGAGGAAAACCTGAAAATTCCTCTGGAAAGACATACCTAAAACAATCCACCACAGGGGAAAGTTGAACTGTGAACTCCCCTGGTCATCCATATATAGACTACCAATATAGGCTATAACTCCTACCAACCCATAATGCTTGGGTCCTACTCTGCTCACCTGGACATCCCACTCGCCTTTATAGAGAAATGATCCACCCTTTGGTGATGTGAAACTCACCCAAAGACAATTGCAGTCAATAATATCCTCGAAGAGAACTAAATAGTCTATTCCAAGAATGACATCATAGCCTGTCATCTATAAGACATAGTGGTCCCAGAAGAAGTGACACCCACCAACCTCAAGAGGGAACTCCTTGCACTGACGTACACTAGTTGTTCTTGTCCCCAACTGAGTGTCCAGTGTCAAGAAATTATCAAAAGTAAGGATTCATAGCCCAAGGATCTCTGCAATAGAAATAGATATAAAAATATGGGAATCCCTTATATCGAAAAGAGAAGAAGCTAAAACTGAGGCATCTAGAACTGTACCTTGAACTGTAGAGGGTCTGGGATCATTGTTATTCTGGGTCTGCTCCAATGAAAAATCCTAGCATGTAACATGGTCTTGTGACCCTGCCTAACCACCATGATCTTATCCACCCTGTTGTAATTGAAATCCTGCTGACTGGCTACCACATCCATGACCCCCACCTTAGCCTGAACGACCGGAAGAACTCCAGTTCCCTGACTGGTGAGAAACTAGTGGTACTTCTCATGAATGCAAAGTCATAGAAGAACCACTTTAACCAACTTATGGTGAGAAACAATGATAAAAACTCTGAATGTGTCCCATATTGTCACAAGATCGGCACTCTACTAGGAATCTCAGGCAATGTGGCCACATATGCCCACTTTTCCCACACTGGTAGCACAGCACCTAGCTACCATATGTTATTTCTCGCCTTCTTGGATCTCCACGCGTAGACTCCCTGTGGCGCATCCTGCAGTCAGTAGAAGTGATACCAACCTCGAACGTCAAGATGTCCTAGGTCACAACTCAAGAATACCTCAGATTGTGCTCTGTGATCAACGCCTGGATGACTATGGAAGTGATGGAAGTCAACCTGAAGAAGTTTACCCGAGATCGGATGTCGTTCCTTTGACCGTCCTAAAACATCCCCACCAGAAATAACTCATCACCTCATGGGATGGGCGTAAAGCACTACATCATTGTGAAGTAAGAAGAATAATCCATAACTAAAAAAGTGCCCTGCTCTAGACTCATGAACTCTCGAGCTCAATCGGCCCTCAAAGTCTCTGGGTAAATGTAGTCAATGAAGGCATGCTAAAATTCATCCAAAGCCATACCCTGCTGGAATCCTACCTATGAGATCACATCCCACCATCTCTTGGCGGAGTCTGATAGCATGTATGCATAAAGATTCACCCTCCTCTCTGGAGGCATCTCCAGATTCCCAAAGATAGATAGCATGGATTCTAACCATGACATTGTAGCCTAAGTTCCTTCGTCCCCTATGAATGTGGGAGGATGCTACTGCTAGAAAACTTGTGTTAACTCTTCCCTATATGGGGAAGGATGTGGTGCTCCCTGGAAGGTCTTCATAAATCTCATAAAGCCCTCTCGGAACTATGCATCAGCACCTATGTCTTGAATGACGACTGGTGCCAAAGACTGGTATTATAGGAGGATCTGCTGGTATTCCCCGATTAGCCATATCCAGTGTTTGATCACTACCCTGTAACTAGCATACAACCAGAGGACATCTCAGTGGAAATACTCTTCAAGTTCAATCCCACATCTTAGATAAATTTTATCAAGGTCTAAAACTTAGAAGAGTATGAATGGAATAGGAGAAAGAAAGCATTCATGTTTTTTTTAAACATGGATACATGGTGTGTATGACCACTACACGGCATGTTCCTTAATGCCTTCACATGGGCTGTACTTTTTCCAACACAGGTCATGTAACACCCCATACACATAGCGTGTTATCCTAACACACGGCATGTGCTTTAATCCTCTTCCCCTGCCCATGTTCCCCTACACGGATAAGCCACACAGTTCTCATATAACAAGACTACATGGTGTGTTAAAGCCAGACATGGTGTGTAATAGAAGAACATCACCAGCCCATGTTGTTAGTCACATGGCTGGTTACACGGCTCACTCTACACAACATGTTCCATATTGACACGACATATAATTTAAGGATTTCCACTGCCCCGTGTTGTTCGTTACACGGTCAGATACAAGGTTCATAATACAAAGTGTGTTCAAGCTTGACACGGTGTGTATAACCTATGTTTTATATTTATGTTATGTTAGTCACATGGGTGTACACATGGTCTACACAACACAACATGTACATCTGGTACACGGCGTGTCTCACCAAGAATTTCACAACCCCGTGTCTCTTCCCACACATCCAGTTACACAGTTAGAGACTACACAACTTGTATAAATAGTACACGGAATGTACTTAATAAAAATAGTTCCTTCCTGAACAGAAGGACACATGGCATGTATTCATTATTAAATGGTTTGTATTCTATATTTTTATGGACAATAAGACTCATAAACAACTCTGGAACTCTATAAAAACACTGAAACAACATTAAAGTTCCCATATTCCCCGCAAATCAAATATTGGTATCTTATACATGTCATATACAGGGAATAACAAGGCAATAACCCACCAAATTCTGATCCATGAGGGCCCATAACACCTTAAGAACTAATGTCTGGCGTTAATTTAAACGAAACCTTACACAATTCAATACCCTATAAAAATACAGGTATTCTATCAAGACATCTTTCACAATAGTATACATATCTGACACAACATATATCACAACAACATGCAGTCACTAATGCGCCCTAAATGGAATGTAAATAACACATGACATGTGATCTCTAGAAAGTTCCTATATGATGCATGAGATGGAATACCCTCATCTCATTGGGTTGCAACAGAAATAGAACCCCAATAACATCAATGATAAACGCACAAAACATGTGAATCACCCAATAGTGAAAATCAAATCAACTATAAAATTGAAAAAACAAGAAGAATCATAATATTCGAGGTAAATTGGCTTTTCCCTGTACATGGGTTAGCTACTTTCGGGCACAACTTAATACCAACTACCTATTCCTTCATATCCTTGTCTATAGGCTTCAAATAGTAAGTCAATAAGAAAATAGTACCTCTAATACAACTTTGTAACATCCTGGATCCGGAAGCCGCAAAAAGGTGCCCCCTACCCGGTTGGTCTCATGGCCTCAAGCGCATTTCCCCAAACACCAAAGGCTACCGACTAGTAGTGATGGCCTTGGGTGTAATTGTGGGGAAACTATTACCTCAATAGCAGATTAACACAGTGGAAGTAAAAAAAGACAATAATAGCGGAAGCAGTAATAATACCATACAATTGTAATCATTGGAAGACTCTAAGTAATAAAAAATGAGCACATATATATATGATGCACGAAACATATGTCTATAAAAGAATCCAAACAAGTCAAAATGCTGGAATACAATACTAAACCAAAGTACAAGGAAAATTAAGTAAACAACTTCACTACATCGCAAGATTCAACTTGGTCCCATTCTCTCTAACTCTGAAGCAATCACATACCTGAAGCAGATGGGAACTTGCTCTTATCTAGAACATCAACAATATAATATTTTTATGCCAAAAATCATGACCTAAAGAGGCTGTGAGATGAATCCCAATAGGAAACCACCCAAATATCTGTTCCTAACAGTCAGTGAATATATATGGTAGGCAATAAGAAAAAAGAAGCAGTAAACAAGGAATTACTCAAAAGTAAACAATCCTACAGTTCAATTGCATTCAGCATTCAAGTATCAAGTAAGCAGTTGTAACCCTATGGGAAGTACTCATAGCCTAGCCCATATGGTTCAACCAAACAACACAAGCATCCCTCTAGGAAGTACACACAGTCTAACCCCTCTGGTTCTGCTTTATCAATGACTCTCTGAGGAATCACTCACTGTCAATTCCCCACGTAATCTCATATCATTAAACAAAGATACTCTAAGGAATAAATCAGAATCCAATTCCCCATGTGGTCTTAAAATGTGGAACAAAAAACACTCTAAGGGAGCACTTACATCAATCCCTATAATGGTCTCACAACGTAAAAGTAAACAAACACTCTGGAGAAGCCCTTAACATCTATTCTTCTTATGGTCTACGACACATGGTTCCCACAGCCCTGTGTAAGTCAATCATGAACAATGATATAAAGGCATCCAAATTAATCTTCAAGAAATACTTGCCTAAACAGTCTATATCATATCACATCATGTCAGATAAAGTCACTCCATCCTAACAATACTAGCCAGGGAAAGCAAAGCAGCCTAAGAGGCAAGCTAGACCAATCGGTCAAAACAAGAAAACAAGGGAAAACATCCACATCATGGAAAAGTTAACACTATTCATAAACAATTAACCTCTATCCAAAAAAAGGCATAGTAGGCAATAATAGGGCTAAAAACCATAAACATGCAATACCCCGAAGAAGGTATTGGGTAATTTTGTACATATAACTCAAAGAATTACTACGGAAAGTCACAAACCACCTACCTTGACATTTTACGAATTATATACGTGAACCTCTATCCTTGAATCTCCATATAATTCCGTAGATCTACAAATATTCTAAAAACGTTCAACCAAAAATATCTCGTGAAAGAGGAGAAATCAAGAGATGTGGTTCTAGAAGAAGAGAGAACTCCCCGATGTGATTCCAACGCAATTGATGGAGTTCGAATCAGAGAACGGACTGCTAGTAAGGGTCTAAGTGAAGATCTAGAAGTCTCCTTTACTCCAAGAAGAGATAGGTTAAGAAGAAGATGGTTCTGTCCATCAGATGTGACCCTGGTTCGTTTAATGAAATAAAAAGAAAGTACATGGTCTCTTCTTTAAAAGTAAAGGGCTTGTACTTGCCTTATCTAGCCTTCGCTTTAGGCAGTTTCTAGGTCACCACAGACAACCATATTCTCATCCATTACACAGCTAGCACATGGAAACCCGCGGTGACCTAGTACATGGCATGTACATATAAGTACACAGTGTGTACTCCTGAAATATCCAGAAACTCCTCTTTTTCTCAAAAACAACCAGAAATGAAAGACATACCTAAAAAAAGTTCTGAGTTATTACATTTATGTATATTTTATCTAATTATACGTTAAATCCAAATTAAAATATAATTTAACTATATAAATAAATTATATGAAATATCATTTTTGAATTATAATTCTGTATTTTTTACTATTCATTCAAAAATGACGTTTCTCAGAAAAATCCCAAAAATTCACCCTAAGATAATTTCAACATTGTAAATTAAAAAATTATGTTTACTTTATAAAATTAAATTTCAAAATGTGTATGAAATTTATTTTATTTTTTTCATAGAAGAGCGTGAATAGAAGTTCATTTCAGAAAATAGTACTTTAAAAGACTTTACCAAAAAAAAATATGTTTCATTATCAATTTGTTTTATTTATATAAAACCATTATAAAAAATATTTTAAAAGTAGTTAATAATATTCATATTATTATGTTTAGTGGCTAGTTTATAACTATATCATTTAAATTTTAACACCCTTAAATTCTAAAGTACAACTTTGTATTCAATAGTGTTTATCGCACGCTACACCAAGTGTAAAAATGGAATATATTAACACGATACACTAAAATCATAAATAAATATAATATATTATATATCATTTAATTTATGAAATACTAATTAATATTTCATCTATATTAGACCAACCTACCTTGATAGATTTCATTACACACAAGTGTGACCTTCCTCGATAGCTTGCATTACACACAAGATCGAGTTTCACCAAATAACAATGTATTACTATAATATTTTTATTTAAAATGGTATTATATAACCCTACTGTTATGTTAGATTTTATTAAAATTATTAACTAACTTATGAAAATTTATGGTCTATATAAATATAAAATTAATTCATTGGTTACCAATTGATGATAAATGAAAATAAGAACGAAATGGATATAAAAAAGAAATATTTTTATTTTTATGCTTCCAAAGGAGTTTACCCTAATAAACATAATTAATTACAATTATTTAATGATTTTAATGAAATATATATGTTATATATTAAATCCAATATTTTTGAAATTCATCTATTATCTTTGATAGGTATAAGAAAACAACAAACCCAATTTCACACATAAAAACCTATATTTTTATAAAGGTCATCTTAAGATCTTTTAATAGAGAACCCATTTTAAATATGAATTTTTAAACTTTAATTGATTTAATATGTCAATAATAACTTAATATTTTAACTAAAAACATAAAAATTAGGTTAGGGTAAATTTTTTATATTTTTCGGAAACATATCAGTTTTTAATGAATATAGAAAAATACTGGATTTTAGTTCAAAACTACTATTTCCTCTAATTTATTAATAATGTTATATTATACTTTTAATTTTTTTTAAAGTTTAATTGGATCATATTTTTATCAATTAATACAATTTATGTCATTGTAATCAATTTTTTTGAAATTTATTATTAAAACATACAAAACTTTCTGATGATTTTGCTTTAAAACCCTGCATTGTCTTCACGTCTACAGGATTAAATTTTTATTAATTTCGTCCACTTATATTATTAGAATTCTAAAAAATGGAATAAATATTTTTAATAATAAAAATTTATAATATATAATAACACTAAATTTCTTCGGACCAAAAATATGATTGAAAGTGATTAAAATTAATTACAACAATTAAGGTTAAATTTAGAATAATAAGGGACTAAACCTTAACCTTAAGGTCCAAAACGACCTATAAATTTATCCAAGATATATTTTATTTCCATATATAAACACTATAATATATTTTTCATAAGTTTTAAAATTATTGGATCAACTTTCAACATGAAAAACATGGTAATAATTCCTTAGTCAAAATATTATAAGAGTGTCACTCCTTCTCCACTATAAAAGGCCTCATTTCCTCCCACTTACTCGCACATCTCAAGACACATAGGTTAAACCAAAATATAACCAAATAGATTTCCAAAATACCTCCCCTATACCTTGAATCCTCTCTTTGTACATAAATCCTTCCAAGGAATCCCTTTGGTATAAACCAAGAGAAGTTACCCGATTTTTAATGTAACTTTTTCCAAGGATCTTTTTTCTTTCATTTACTCCCCCACCCCTTAATTTATTTTTAAATAATACCTATATTATGTGAAAATTATCATAAATATACTGTATGATTCTTTATTACGGTTTCAACCTACACTATTGCACGCTTCCATCTAATGGGTAATTAATATATTGTTTATATGTACGATGAACTACCATCTCAAGAAACGATGATTGTTCATTTTTTCTATTACCTCCTCTCATGTTGGACATTATTATAGAAACTATGTTTATATATGTTATATATGATATTTAATATGTCTTCCTTAATCTATAATTATTTTCTACTAAATACCCTTATACTTTCTATTTTGTATAAATAAAATAACATTGTTTGTGGAAGTGTGGACTACAACCTCCTCAAAGCGATGTGATTCGTTCACACTATACATGGAACATATAAATGATTGTATTAATTAAACATATGTGACATAAAAACAATATTTTATATTAATTACATAAGTACCTTTCTTAAAATATAATATAAATCATTTTCTTTATTACTTTTTCACACACACATAAAAAGTGAAAACGTCATTCATGGACATGTGGACTACCACCTCCTCAACATTATTTGTTTCCTTTTACATCAAAAAAATCATATGAATAATTATATATGATTAAATAATATTTTATTTATGATATAATGATAATTATAGAAGCATATTACTATAATTATCTTCTTTCCATAATGACCATTGAAAAATGAGAACGTGACTCATGCATATGTACAGCCTACCATCTCCATGATTGTAACATTGATTAATATTTCACAACCATATTTAATTATTGATTTTAATGTATAATTTATGTATAAATATGATAATTATTTCATTATTTTTATTATAAAGATGTTATATAATGACCCGTTTGACCATATTTGACCAACCAAGTTGTTTTTGACACATAAACCGAATTTGGTCAAAACAATAGATGTAAACATAATTGTTTAGGTAATTTTATACAACATTGTAATAAGTGACATAAAAGTAATTATAAAAAAGAAAAAAAATCAAGAAGGTAAATAATTAACATAATTTTATTATATAGTATGTTAAATTACATTCACCTGAAAGGAAACGCAATGTAAGGGATTTTTTCTCAATTTATATTCTATTGAGGCTTAATTATTGTTATTCACCTAGTTTATTTTATATGGTATATATACTACCATTTTAAATGATATATCATGAATATAATTTCTCTTGTTACATTATAAATTTCATTTATTTTTATTCCTTCATGATTTTTATGATTTAAAATGTTTCAAAGTTGTATGGGACACTTTGGAATACTTAAATACTATTTTCCTCAACAATAACTTTAATGATCTATCTTTGGTATTACTATTCAAGGAAATTATATGACCCTTGTTCAATAAACCCTTTAATTTTCCTCTCTGTCTAGTAATTCATAAACTTTTTTCATGTATTTGTACCATTTATCTACTCTTTGGTACTCAAGGTGTTTTATAAAATGTTTTTAAGAAAACTCTACTTCATTTTTATCTTTAGTTGGAGAACCTATTTTATTATAAAAACCATGTGTTATTATAATGTTTTCAAAAATTGTTTTTTAAATGATTTTGTAATGAAATTTTTACCATTTTTTATTCTACCCATGTTTTCAATGGGATATTCTTATCCCTTTTCAAAAAATCCATCATTATAACCTTTTTACAATATAAAGGGACTGTTATTTTTAACTTGTATGACATGTACATATTTACTCATAGTCATTCCTTATGTTATTATTCATCCATGAGATTTTGAATAAAAATATATATGTATACATTTAATTTTTAATTCATTTATTAAATGGAATTTTTTTAGTTTCATACCATTCCATATTTTTTCCCCTGTCAGGTTATTTTAATGGAATTTTTTTCAGTTATTACCTTACCATATTGTTTATTCTCTTCCATCAATATTTTTTCATACAATGGTATGTTTTTTAGCTTATTTACAAAGATATAATTATTATTCTCATTTAATCATTATTTATTATTCGATATTTTTTCTTTACTAATAATTTTATGTTACCCTTATTATGTTTCCTTTCCCCATTTTATAAAGAATAAATATTTGAATAAGTGTTAAAGGATGTAATTTATTTCATTTTTATACATCTTTTTTTTATTTTCTATTTCCTAAATGTATTATCGGTATCATGTATGTAATCTAGATTTCCAAGACTTCTAAACTGATCAGTCCTTCCTTGTAATCATGGAAATTTAATAATATAACACATCGGCTCTGGGCTTCAACAATTGGGGCGTTACATTTAGTATCAAAGAAAGTTTATTAGAAACTTTGGGAACTAGATTTAGAGAACCTATATTAGATAACATATATGTAAGGTATAATTTAAAGATAAATATAAAAGAGTGTCTTAAATATTCTATTAGATAAATATTATATATTTTTCCTCATAATTAATCTTTAACTGGATAGTACAAGTGGGTGTGGTTCGGGCACAGACGTACCAAGGTGTGAAAACTCCAATAAGGTGTGACAGGATTGACTTAATGTAACCCGGTACATGATAATGAGCCTTCTTTCACACCTAGTTTGACACTTTTTCATATATTAGTTGGATAAATCATATTTTCATTACAAAACAATATGAAGGATTTTGACAATTAATGGCCTATATTAAACCTAGGGTGTTTTAGATTAAAGATAAGGTGTCAGGGTTTAGAAATCCTAGAAATGATATTATAGAAAAACATTATACCAGTGAAGGAAATGTGTCAAAATAAAATCAATGAAGTATTTATGTTTTGAGTTTGTATTGAGAACTGTATTTAAAAGGATCTTTAGTGATAAACCGAATTTCAAGGATTTCCATCATATTTATTTTTAAAATTATACTAAAATGGTTCTAGAAAAGGAAATCTTGCATGTTGGGTGACAACCAATAAAATCAGAAAAGGATTTGGGACTTAAACTTGTGACCAAGGGATGATTAGGGTTTCTTTTCAACCACTAACCTATACAATTTCTTGGTTAAATTTTCATTTTTTTAGGTAAACAATTTTATGAATAAATGCTAATGTTGAACCAGTAATATCACTCTTAAGGATTAGAGAGTAATATATTAACCATGTTAGTTTGGGAAGATAGTTAAATAAAAATAGTTATAGTTTTTACTCTTTTATTGTGCTTATGATTTTTTAGAAGTTTCTTTTATTACTTCAGGCATAAAAATTCATTATTGGTAATTAATTTTGGGGAGTAAAGGGATGAATTAGAATTTTATCGAATCACAACCAAAAGATAAAATTTTTCACATGAAATTAAAATGTATCATATAAGTAAATTTCCTAATATTCTTTGGTAGTAAGAGAATTACTCAACGTTAGGAAAATAACTTAGAAATAAAATTTTGTCCAAATTCCTTATTATTTTTTTGAACTAATGGTGTTTAAATCATCAAATATTTAGGGATTTGAAGCCTTAAAATTTCTATTGATCATTCACTTGGTTTTTATTGATGACCTAAACCACTCCCAATAAATATTTACACTTTCCCTCCAAGTATATATTTTTACTTTCCACAAATGTTCTAATACTTAGAGACCTAGTTGCATTATAGTCCATGTGACCTTTCTAATTCCCATTCTCTCTTTTCTAGAGGAAGTTTTACGAACCCTTATCACGATGTGTTATTTCAATATAGGAAATATCAAATGATATATTACCAAGATTGAGTTTAAATTATGAGGAAATAGTTTAATTAAGGTGGGGAGAATGTAACACTCCAAAATTCTAAAGCACAACTTTATATTCAAAACTGTTTATGGCATGCAACACCACGTGTAAAAAGGGAATATATTAATCTGATACATTACAATATTAAATAAATATAATATATTATATGTATTTTAATGCATGAGACACTTTGTTAGCTTTCATCTCACACGAGAGTGACCTTCCATGATATCTTGCATTACACGCAAGACTGAGTTTCACCAAATAACAATGTATTATTAAAATATTTCTATTTAAAATGATATGATATAACCTAGATATTATTTTAGTGGTTATAAATATTATTAAATAACTTATAAAAATTTATGGTCCATATAAACATAAAATTATTTCATTGGTTACCAATTAATGAGAAATGAAAAAAATTACCAATTGGATAAAAAATATATATTTTTATTTTTATGCTTCCAAAAGAGCTTTGTATTAATAAACATAATTAATTAAAATTAGTTAATGATTTTAGTGAAATATTTATTTTATATATTCAATAATAAAAATTTATATTCATCCATTAATTGTTATATGCATAAGATAAGATCATCCCCAATTTTACATATAAAACCCAATATTTTTATAAAGGCAATTTTCCCACCTCTTATTGGCGAACCCATTATAAATATGAATTTGGAAACTATATTTGATTTAATATGAAAAAATAAAATTAATATTTTAAATTGACATATAAAAAAAGTTAAGGTTAATATTTTATATTTTTTGGAAACATATCATTTTTAATGAATAGTTAAAAATACTGAATTTTAGTTCAAAAATGATTTTTAAAATAATTTATTTATAAGGATAAATTATAATTATAATTGGTTTTAAATTTTAATTAGATAATATTTTTATAAATTAATACAATTTAATCCATTTTAATCAATTTCATTTTTAAAATGACTATAAAAACATTACAAACTTTCAGATGTTTTTGCTTAAAACCTTGCATTATCATCCCGTCTGCGGGATTAACATTAAATTAATTTCTTCCAATTATGTGATTACAATTTGAAAAATAGGTTATATATTTTTAATCAGAATAATTTAAAATTTTTAATAATAGAAACTTTTTTTTGACCCAAATTATTTTTGAAAGTGATTAAAATTAATTACAATAATTAATGTTTAATTAAGAATTATAAGGGACTAACCCATAACCTTAATGCCCAAAAATACGTATACACTTGTAAAATCGCTATTGGATGACAATATATAACCCCTATACTCTATTGTATCTAAATATGACCATTTTGGGATCCACTTGCAACATGAAAAATGTTGGAAGAATTCCTTTGTCAAAATATTACAATAGTGTCACTCCTCCTCCACTATAAAAGGTCTCATTTCCTCACACTTCCTAACACCTCTCAATACACTTAGTTTCATCCAAGATACATCCAAATAGCTTAAATAAAAACAACCCCTTTTCCTTTAATCCTCCCTTTGTACATAAATCCTTCAAATTAATCCCTTTATTATAAACCAAATTGAGTTACCTAATTTTTAAGGTAATGTTTTTCAATGATCTATTTTCCTTCATTTACTCTTCCACCCATTCAATTTTTTTTAATTAATAATTAAATTATGATAAAATTATTATAAATATATTGTGATGTTTTTTATTAATGGTTAAACCTACACTAATAAACACTTCCCTCTAATGGGTAACGAACATATTATTTAAGTGTATGGTGAACTACCGCCTCATGAAATAATGATTGTTCATTTTTCCTATTACTGACTCTCATTTTGGAAATTATGATGGACACTATATTTATATATGTTATATATTAAATTTATTATGTCTTTATTCTTATTTAATTATTTTATAACATATACCCTCATACTTTCTATTTTCAATAAATATGATAACATCGTTTAGGGAAGTGTGGACTACCTCGTCCTCAAAACGATGTGATTTGTCCACACTATACATGGGACGTATAAAGGGTGGTTTTAATTAAACATATGTGACATAAAAACCCTCTATATTATATTCATTTAACATTTACCCTTTTATAAAAATAATATATATCTTTTTCTTTATTACTTTTTCACACACATTTAAAAAGTGATGATATCGTTTGTTGATGTGTAGACTACCGCCTCCACGACATGATGTGATTCCATTTAAATCACAATAATTATATATATATAATTATTTATGATTAAATAACACGGTATTTTTTATATAATTATCATTATGTAAATATATTATTCTTCATGCCTTCTTTCCATAATGATCACTGAAAAACAAGAACGTTACTCATTTGTTTGTATGGCCTACCATCTCCATGATTGTAACATTGATTCATTTTTTCATAACAATATTAAATTATTGTTTTTAAAATTTAATTTATTTGTAAATATTATAATTATTTCATTATTATTATTCTTTAGATGTTATATAATGACCCCTTTGACCATAGTTGACAAACCAAAGTTGTTTTTGACACATAAACTAAATTTGGTCAAAACAACCGATGTAAACATAATTATTTAAGTAATTGAATATAAAATAAAATTAATGAAATAAAATTAATGATAAAAATGAAAAATATTCTCAATCAAGTAAATAATTAACATAATTTTATTATACATTATGTCTAAGGACGTTCACCTGAAAAGAAATTAAAGATAAGGTATTTCGTCTAAAGTTACATTCCATTGAGACTTATTTATCCGTATGCACATAGTTTATTTTATATGATATATATACTGACATTTTAAATTATGTATAATGAATATAATTACTCTCATGATATTATAAATTTCTTTTAATTTTATTCCTTCATGAGGATTATGATTTAAAATGTTTCAAAGTGGTATGAGACACTTTGTAATGTTTAATGATTATTTTCCTTAACAATAACTTTAAAGGTATTTCAATGATATTTTTATTTGAGGATATTATATGATCATAATTAAAAAAAACCCCTTTAATATTTCTCTCTTATAGTAATTCATGGCCTTCTTCAAGTATTAGTACTATTTTTTAGGCTTCGGTACTCATGGTGTTTTATAACTTTTTTTTAAGAAAACTTGACTTTATTTCTCTCTTTTGTCAGAGAACCGATTCTTTTATAAAAAACATATTTTATTAGAAATATTAAAAAATAATTTTTTTCAAATTATTTTATAAATACATTTTAATTATTTTTTGTCTTTTACCAATGTTTTCAATGGAATCTTCTTGTCTCTTTCCGAATAATAATTTTTTAACCTTTTTAATGTGAAAAATAAATGTTCTTTTTACCATGTATGACATGTATGGATTTACACACCATCATTCCTCTGAATATTTTTTTACATGTTTAAAATTTTAATTTTTATAGAAAATGTTTTTAGAATAGTTTTTTAAAGAAAATTCTTTTCAAAAGGTTTCTTAAAAAAAGGCATATTTTCCTAAAAAATTAGAAGATTTTTTATAATATTTATATTAATAAATAAAAAAATCCTCAATTCTACACCAATTAGGTTATGTTGTATTGATACCATGCTTAATATTATTATGTATGCTTTTTGATTGATTTGGACAAGTATAGAATTCACATTCACTTCCTTGATTTCTTTTTTCCCCTTCAAATATTCAATTTCATATGATCATTGAACATTTAATTTATCCAATTTTACCATATCATTTATTATGGATATGTTCATTGCCTAACATGTATATCATTTTTAAATTATTTTCACTTTGAATTTTGTTTTATTTTTTGGTTAATTATTAATCAACTTGTATCTCTTGATCCATATGGATATTTGATTAGGCACATTGTTAAATTGACTATTTGATATATGATAAATGTTTTGGGCTGGTATGACATGGGTGGGGCCTAGTTGTAGATATCTCCCTGATGCATTATTAGTTTCATGTAATGATTCATTGGCCTAGCTACCTTAGATTATTTCTTACCTGATATATTGTAAATTTTCTTGTGAAAGGTCTTTACATTAAAGGTGCCATGTACCTAAGAAACATGGCATCCAATAATCAAGAATTTCCCCCATTCAGTTTCAGTTATTATTCATCCATGATATTTTACATCAACAAATCTATGGATAGATTTAATTTTCCATTCACTGATTAAATATAATCTGTCTTAGTTTAATAACTTTTCATATTTATTTTTTCCTTATCTAGTTATTTTAATGGCATGTGCTTCTGGTTATTAATTATCTATATTTTTTATACACTTCCTTCTGTGTTTTTTGATTTCATGGTATGTGTGTTCCAGTTATTTATTGTGCCATAATAATTATTATTATAGAATAATTATTGTTTCAACTATATTTTTTCCTTACTAACCCTTTGAGGTCACCCTTATTATGTTTACTTTCCCCATGAATCCAAGAAACATACTATTAAAGATATACAGGGACATGCTATATGGAATAAAGTAACCCTTTAAGTTATTATCATCAAAGTTATTTATTTAGAAATATGGGAAAACAATATTTTGTAATTAGGGTATTAATTTTTAATAGAAGAATCATGTATGTATCTATTTTACCAATACTACTAAACTCCCTATCCATTGGGATTTGATTAATTGTAATCATACTAATTTAATTGATAGTAAAATTTGGTTCTGAGCATTCTAGGTTTGGGTTTCTACATTAATAATTATAACAATAAAATCATATTTTATAGAAACTATGTGTTGTAAGGAATTTATGCCAAGTCTGTATTGAATGTATCACAATACAAGTCAGTGATGTGTATAAGGAATGATTGACATGGTGAAATGAAAGACATCAATGAAAAAAAATATTCTGAAAAAAGAGATCATAAAAACTCAAGGGGTTAGAGTCTATGGAAGAAGCCTGAAAATTTTTTCTTATTACCCTAGAAATTTAGTTCCAAAAGATCCCGAGATCCTTCCATAGGTACCTACAGGTAGAAGAAGTGTTGGCCATAATCCAGGTGAAGGTATCGGGCATAGCGGAAGCTTGTGATGGGTCACTCACAACATTTATTTTTTCTTGGTCAATGATCAATCCAAGATTTACATGATGACAAATGTATTGATCAATATAATTTAATCAAATAATATAGATAGTGGATAAAACACTTGATCCAAAATTTAGGATCATTACATATTACTTATAATTAATTTAAGCAAATAAAGAATTACCTTGTGAGAAATTATCTCTTTATTGATGAATCTAAGAATAGATCTATGTTTAACCATCATTGTGTCATATTAATCAAGGGAATAATCTCACTATTATTGATCCACAAGTATTCCACTAATATAAAAATGTCTTTGTTTGAATCTTTGGGTACTAGTATGGTAGATTCTGATGCTTGCACAGTTAATCTTTGATAACCTTGAGAATTGATTCCAAGAGATTTTCCTTGATCTATCTATACTCGAGGGTAGATGGAGGATAAATATCATTATTCATTCTTGGAAGTGTTCTTGGAGAAGTGATCTATTTTGGTTTTTGATAGTATTCTTCTAATTATTTATCACGACCCATCCTAGATGGGCCCATGTTGTGAATACGCCCAAGCCAGTCTCCAATAGGATAGGGGTCGATGACTAGCACCTACTAGTCATATACCACAAATGGGAATCATTTTCCTATGTACCTGTACACACACATACATCTCCAGGAACAAAAGGATGAAATGTAAAAACACTAGGAAAAAAATGCATGCATACACCATGATACCAACCAAAACATATGATAGTAGAAAATGGGAAGGTAAAGAGTGCCAGGATACAAGTTCACTAAAAGAAAGAGTCTGTAAAAGTGAATGCACAAGTTATAAAACTCATTTGTAGAAAACTATACCTAAATGTAAAGGTAATATAGAGATATATGAATATGTAGGATCACACATCGACTTTATGGTCTCTATAAACACCACCTAGTCTTGGTTCACCTTGGACTCCGTCAAAGAGTTGATCGTCTGCACAAGAAATGACACATGCGGGAAAACCCTGTGCAGGGGTGAGTAAAACAATACTCAGAAGCACACCTCAAAACCAAAAAGTAATACCACTAATAAATACATGAATTAAACCATAAAGAATTGAATTAATTATACCACATAGTAATATATGAAGTACCCTACAAATAAATAGTATATTCAGCTCACACAGGTATAAATATATAGTACACAAAATAATATTATCATACATAATCCAAAAAACACCCAGTATTGATAAGACACATAGTCCTGATGATACACTCAGTCTCGATAAGACACTTAGTCTCAGTAATACATGTAGTATCAGTATGAAACTTAGTCTCAGTAAGTTGTGCAATCTCATAAAGTCGCGTAGGCTCAAAGTCATAGCTAGCCACATGATTCCTCTCATAGAATGCTCATTTTGGTAGAACCCACCCCACACTCCATTTCGTTGTATAAAATATTCCACAAAATCACACTTATTATATCTCTAAAGTACCATGTCTTCTCAAGAGTCCCAACTCCACAAATGGATACTCAATTGGACACACGGTTTGAATATGGTTGTTTTCATAAAAAGTTCTGACTCGAGTGCGGTATGGGTCTGATCTGACCTGTTGGACCCAGCCCGTCCAGGATTGGATCCTCTAGTCCTTCCCACACAAACACGAGCTATTTTGGTCTACTAAATGTGATCTGTCCCAACCCCATTCCCCTCTACTCCATGTGGTGCTGCACTGCATCTGACGAAGTCGACCCGCCATGTATGTCTACCCCACTTCCTCACTGTCGTTGCGGGCTCCACGAGGCTTCCCCACCATATACACAGATGCCTCACCTCATTCCCCTCACAGCCCCACTTTATCCCTCGATCGGCTCTTCCTTGTTGGGTGGCGCCACCGCCACAACAAGCAGCCACTACCGCGGTAACTGCATGTTGCACCAATGTATGGAATCTACACCGCATACCACCTCCCGCATGCGGCCAACGCTTCGATGGTCTTTCTGTCGACCATCGAGGCTCCTCTGATTCCAGAAAATTTTTTTGATCATTCATATGGGTTCCTCATGACTTTATCTACCATGATACATCCTCGATGATCAATTTTCCTCTAATATGGGGTCTGATCATATTCGCAACCTCCAGGAAAGTCGAGATGTGACCACTAGGGTTCAACGGTGACGAATTCCAAGCAAAGGTGTAAGAAAAGCACAAATAAGTCCCTGAGGAACAAATCTCAGCCTTTTTTCCTATCAGTCTCAATCTGTTCCAATTAGAATGATGAACGAAGAAACAAGGATAAATAATACATCCCCCAATTATTTGTTGCAAATATGCTCATCCTGCAAGAATAATCGAACTGTGGGTCAAAATTTTCAATGGTTGATCTGTGTGCATCATTGATTCTAGAAATAGGGGAAGAATATCAAGGAACAATGACCTACCTCTATGTTGGATCATTCAATGAAGAGAATAAATCAACACGTCACCATTATTGGTGAGATCCATCAAAAACAACATCTGCTGATCTTTGATCTGAAATCCTGTCATTTTTCACCATCAAGAAAGTTCTATAAGTTCTCTCCAGATCCTACAGGAAATTATAGGGTTCTATTCTTAACCCTAGATCCATGTCTCTAAGGATTTTTCAAAAACATTGTCGCTTCATCGGTGAAACATTCAAAATAAAATAAATTCACCATTTATTTTATTTATTAAAATGCCAAAAGCATCATTCTACAGATGACCTACGCCTATCAATATTAGGCCCCACCTAAAGTAAATTCACTGATCTAAATGCAATAGTGCCCTCATATTTTTAAATCGGGCACCCATTTAGAAATTATTCCACATTTTCAGGAAAACTGTGTTCAAGTTATATTTAATAATATAATCTTTTTCAAGAAATTGTTTCGGGAACACCGGTCCACAAAATGACATGTCGTCTCAACACCTAATCTCGAAATAATTTTATAAAATATCCAAAAATAATACATGGAATATGTGGGACATTACATTATTTTTTCACAAAAAAGAAAATGAATTGACTCTCTTGAAAATTAAAATAATTGGGTTTATATACTACTGGGGTTAGAGATAAATAATTTCTTAAGTGACAATTAGTGTTTATTTAACCCCTATAGAACCCTGTGTCTATAATAATGATATTATTATTATTATTATTTCATAACATGCTCTAAAATCATGAATTAAAATAAATAATTTTTAATCAAATAATATTTAATATATATTATTTATCACCGGACCATCAAACTTGGTCTACCATTCTTCCAAAATATTTATCAGGACTTGAATAATGGCTATTTATTTAATAAATAAATATCACGACATTATTATCTAATAAATAAAAAAGTATTTTGTTTACTATATAAAAAATAAATATTTATTAAGTATTTCACTCACATAATATTTTCTCGAATAAATGGTGATGAAATAAATGTGATCTAGAAGATATGAATAATTTTTAAACCATGTATGGGAATAATATTTATTCCACTTGTTAAATAAAAAATAAGTGTGAATCTCAATGCCACTTCCTCAGTGGCATTAGGCGAAGAAAGATAAAGTCCAATGTTAGCATATAGAAACACACCATGGCACCCATAGAGAAATATGTTAACATCACAATGACATAATACATCATACGGATGATCACTTTATAATATAATCCATTTATAATGACAAATCTAATCAAGCATGTTTTATGCTGGTAGCATCAACTTATATGCTCAATGTCTCTTTCTTTGAATTTACGAAAATAAAATATTCTTACAGAACAACATGGCTATAGACTTATTTAGTATATATAATTTCCATCAAATGTCCTAAGATATAAACTTCCATTAAAGAAACTGAGGTAAAAATCAATTCTCACATTATTCATTAATGAAATATTACTCGTGATGCACCCAATGTATCCTACCTCACTGGGAATATATGTCTTCGTGGTTTTTTTCAATACATCAAAGTACATGACTCAAAATACTAATTTATAATAATCTTTAAGTACAAGGAATAATACACATGTCTGTATATAGGAACATCCAATGAAAAATATAAATGGGGATTTTATACTGGTGGGTATCATTTTAATAATATCATATACTGGATATTACTAAGGGAATACAACATGAGAAGGTGTTTCAAAGTCCTATGAGTCTCCACCCCTGATAGTCTAAATAATTTTTGTCCCACAAATGATTTCATCTAACTATAGAACATATATTTAATAATATCATCATGTAACATATGTTTTTTCATCATAATAAAGAACCATAATGACCTTTCAGTGTGAAATATACCCATAAGATGTTATCACATACTATTCCATGAAGAAGAACCATCATGATGTGATAAATATTTTATTACTATTAAAAACAATGAATACAGGAAATCATAAAGCACATAGAAGTGGAACCCCATGTTTATAATAATATTATTATTATTATTATTATTTATTTACATACACTAAACATGAAAAATAAATTTTATTTTATTTAACCAAATAATATTCAATATATATTATTTCTCAGCAGACCATTAAACATAGTCTAATATTCATTAAAAATATATATTAATCCTTGAATAATGATAATTTATTTGATAAATAAATATTTCTGCATTATTTTCGAATAAATAAATATTATTTTCACTAATAGAAAATTAATATTTATTAAATATTCTGCTCAAATAATATTCTCTTGAATAACTAGTGACGAAATATAAATGATCAGGAAAACAATAATAATTATTAAACAAAAAGCAGTAATAATATTAATTCATCTTGTTAAATAATAAATAAATAATATATTATTTAACGATGATTATGGATACACTTAGTCTATGACCCTCTAGGGCTCATTCTCAGTAGAATTAGACGAACAACTTATTGCCCAAGGCTAGCATCAAGTAACACACCAAGGAACCCAAAAGGAAATAATTTAATGTTGCAATGAAATAATACCTCATACAGATCATCACTGTATAATATAATCCCTTTATCATGATATCTCTAATCCTGTAGTTTGCATGCTGGTTCTGTCAACCAATATACTCAGTGTATCTTTCTTGGAATTTCTAGAAATTGAACTACCCTATAGAACATCATGGCCATAGATTTATTTAAGAAATAACATTTACAACAAATATCCTAAGATATAAACTTCTATTAATAATAGAAGTGGAAAACCCTTTCTCACATTATTTATTAATGCAATATTTCTTATGGCGCACCCAATGTATCTTACCTCACCACAAACATATATTTTCACAGTTTTCATCAATACATCAATGTACATTAATCTCAATACACATTAATAATAATCTTAAATTCTAAGGATGAATACACATGTTCATAGATAGGAACACCAAAAGAGATATATAAATATTGATTTCTTATTGGCGAGTATCATTCTAATAATATCCTACACTAGATATTACCAAGGGTTTGCACCATGAGAAGGTGACTCAACGTACTGTGAGTCTCTAAACATGATAACCTATATCATTTTTCTCCTTCAAATAATTTAACATGGTTATGGAACATATAGTTATGAAACTCATCATGGCATTTCTGTGTTCTCATCATTGTAGGGAACTGTTAGGACCTTTTAGTATGACATCTACCCTTATAAAATTATCACATACTATGTCATGGAAAAGTTAAAATCATGATGTGATAAAGATATTATTAATATTAAAAACAAATAGGTTATCATAAATTACATATAATTTAGTTTTAGAGCACCAACTCCAACACTAGTGACTCAGAGTGGAACCATTTCCATAACTTCCAGTTTCCCTCTTCTCTAGCTTCCTATAAGAAGTTGGAGAGATGTAACGGTCTAGGTTGAAACGCTCAGATGATGTTGAGTACTCTATTGATACTCAAATGGATGATTCTAACCCAATATATGATGTAGTGGTCAAAACACCATAATACATGAACATGATCTTGAATTTGGATATTCCTTCAAGAGATGTCCTAGCATATAGAGAATATCTAACTTGTGTGGTGTCCCCCCTCAAAATAGAGTAGCTAAAAAGTATATATATGTTAGTATAGATACACTTAACTCATCATATTCCAATCATGGCTGAGTTTGACCAAGTGCAAGACCCTTCATCTAAGAAATAAGGCCATTTGGATGATCTTCACATCGACCAACTGTCCATTCAGTTCTAGCCACCTGTAGCAACAGACATTGTCATCCCAGTGTCACACACCAATGACCTGGTAGTGTGTTTCATATATATCATCTATGTGATGTATCACCACCTCCATGATTAGTAGTTGTATTACCTAGGGAGCCTTGAGAACCTCTATTCCATCAACCAGCAAAATAGGATGGTTGACATCGGTTCTCTCTCAGTGTCACAACATCCTAATTCATATAGATTCCACCAGACCCTCTAGAAAACCAATATTAAAATCCTTACATTGTTTTGATGAGTTATAGAAGTGGTGTCTCTATTTTTGATGATCAGATTTTAGGGGTAGTATTCCATCCTACATTTCATCCACAACTTGTGATAGTAATAGAAATAAAATTATGGTCTATCCATCAATGAAGAAGCTTTCCCTCTGACTAAATCCATAGTAAATATGTTCATCACCAACCATCCATGTGATTAGAGTAATTGGTCCACTGACACAAGGAATGATAGGGAAGAACAACCTCAAGTGGAGGATCATTATCATATAGACTCACTAACTAGTGTCCTAAATTATTAGTATAGATAAGAATAGGGTCTCAACCCCCCCACCCTCCCCCCTCCAATTTGACTTTTCTACCTATACATTGGTACAGTGATAAAGGGAAGGTATATTCTCATCCCTATGAACCATATGAGATTGCACCGAATTTTGATCCAGAACCCACAATATCCTTCTTCTACTAGAAACTCAAGGAATACCAAATTATTACCACTTATCTCATTACTGAGCATTTCCCATATCCTAGAAATTCATTATGGGACCTCATCTCCTCTCCAGAGGGGAACCTGATCTTCCTCAATCTAATTCCCCAATTTTAACTTGGTGGTACCACACATCAATTTAGGGAAGATTCTAGATGTTATGGAATTTGATAAAGGTATATGTTTCCAAACCCACCTAAGTAGCATTATTCCCATACTCAAGATAAAGGTCGTGATGACCTCTATGATGGTGATATTTTAAATCTATTTGGGGCCAGATATCCCCACTAATATGGCATGATTTTAACTCTCATTACTCACCTCAAGCCTCTAGAAATATAAAAGGTGATGATCCCACCAGATGGAAAGTCATTCCCAGCATGGGTGTACTGTAACGACCCAAAGTTTCATTAATGGAAAATCCATCTTGATCTTATTAAATGTCTCTTTACATAAAATGTTTTTATAAGATTTCAACTTATTTGGTTTTATGTTAGGATTTTTTACCATTGTTAATATAGTCGTTGAAGATTGATCACATGATTAGTATAAATATAGGACCTTAACAAATCCAATTTACTCAGACAAAAGAAGTGATGGCCTCATCCAGTAGAATTGCCCCATACGAAGCCCATTTGTCGGAGCTTGGAAAAGAGGTGGCATCCTTGGGCTTCACCCTTGACCAAGCCCTAGCTGAGATTCACCATGTCTAGCTCGAACGGTACCGTCTATGGGAAAAGTGGAAGTTGATAGAGATTACCACTCGAGCGATGTTATCCGAGCCACCCCAAGAGTCTGTCACCATCGCACACCTTACCCTTAGGTCTTATGCGGCTATTTTAAGGGTTTATGTAACAAATAAGTAGTACTATGTTCATGCACATTATTTTTGTATATAATAATGAATATAATTTCTAGTCATTTTTTATACATTGTAAATAGTTTTTAAAGTACAAATGGTGTTTTTAGTTATTATTTAATTAAGAAATATATTTTATTAAATTAAGTAATTTTTGAATTAAATAATACTGTAATAAAATAATATTATTATTATTAAATTAATTTTTATAAAATATAAATGATCTTATAATTTTATGAATGCAATTAAAATTTCTATTAAGGTTTGAAAGCCATTTCTGTCAAAACCCGTGAATTTTCAATAAATGTCAGTTTTTATTTTAAAAGTTAAAATTCACATATACAAAAAATTATTCAGATAAAATAAATGTTATTTTTTGAATCAGGACATCGAAATTATCCAACGGTGATTTTTTCATAATTTTTTGAGACAATCAAATTTTTGGGTAAAAATTAAATATCGTTTAAATATATAATGTGTTTTATGACATCATAATGACCCAATAGTGATGTAATAAAATACTATAATCTTTATTTTCGGAAAATATATGTTTTAAAATTAAAATAATGTGATTTTGGGTTTGTTTTACTTACTTTTCAAAGCATTAATGGACCCCTCAAGACATATTCAACACTTTGCCTTTTTAAATTAATTTCTAGGGGAGTGTGACTCACCTCCACATAAGAAACCTTATTATTTTAATAATTTAGGACTTGGGCCATATAAAATATTGTTTTCCACTTCCCTTTTCCAAAAAACATGGGCAAAAACCATTGGTATGGTTTGTGGTTTGGATTAATTTAATGTAAGGGGACCCAAACCTAAATAATAAAGAATTTTCTCACCTTTCTTATATAAACCCACCCAAGATCCCACTTCCTCCTCACTAAAATCCCTTGGAGTTCCTCCAACCTCTGACCTACTATCTCTAGAATCCTCCCAAGGTTACCCAAGCTCCCAAGAAGCCTCTCACAAGCCTCTCTCTAGCCTTTGGAAGCACACTTCCAAGTAAGGGTTCTTTCTTCCTTTCTCATTTTTTTCAATTTTCTTTAAGTTGGATTGCCCTTTTAATTTCAATTATGAATGTTAGGGTATGGTTTTTCACCTCCCCCATACTTACCTATTATTTTTTTAATGATGGGAGACCCCTTTCTCTCTCATTAAATTCCTCCCATGTACACCCGTTACTATGCCAAAATTCGGAAAGGAACTTCTCTCTCTTCTTTTACATTCAAGTAATAATTTTGTATCATGAATCTAAATTCCATTACAGTTGTTGGGACATGTATCTATATGACCTCATTACTTTCCATTACATTTAAATATGATTAGGAACCCCTTTCTCTCTCATCAACCATTTTTTATGAATTCTTATGTTACGCCGTTACGCTGCCGAAATCGCACCGATTTTCTAAGCCAATGCCATTGTGTAGTAGATACCATAACCATTTCTCCATCAAGGGTATCCAACTTTATGCACCTTTACTTATTGATTACAACGTTTCATGTATTAATTCCACATTCCTTTATCGTGGAATAAATTGTTATGTTTTATGAATCCATGTTTTATGATCCATGTGGCACACTTATGCATGAAATGAAATGTTTAAGAAGGGTGCGCCCTTATAGTGCTCCAATGCATTGGGTAAAGTATAGTATCATGATACGTCATGTGAAAGGAGTGTTGAATCATACTAATTCAAGTACAATGATGGTTTACTCATGCTTTATGTGCAATTAGGATTTACTCATGCTCTATATGCAATGAGCCTTGGCTCATGATAATCCCATGTTAAGTGTTGTTTCCACATTTCCATGTTATGATTATCATGCTTTATCATGTCTTTATTTTTATGTTTCTTTTAAGATATATTGATATTCCTATTGTATAACATTTATTTTAATCCTCATGTTATTCCATGTGTACTCCCTTACTGGGCTTTATAGCTCACCCTTTTCTTATGCATGTCCTCGGGTTATCCCATGCAATGCTAAGTACGAGGAAATGTAGTGGTCATGTAAAGGAAGTTTTCAATAAAGATTTTGTATTTCATGTTTCAAGTTTTTGTGTAATGATCCTAAGCCCCAAAGAAACTAATACTGTAACGCCCCGACCCCAGTTACCCAGAGTCGGTGCATTATTACATAACATTGGCATGATCACAAGAAGATCAAATCTCGAAAGACCGATTGGTTTAGTAGCCTTGGAAAATGCCAGATATATTCATAAGTTTTACATTACATTATAAAATGAAAAACTACTACAACAACATAATGTCTCAATAGACCACACTATTATCCCCTCATAAAATCCCTGAAGGTCATTCATAATTTACTTCTTCACTTCCTGGGAAAAATAAAATATAGAAAAGGGGTGAGCTCAAATGCCCAGTAAGGATAAAAATATAGCGGAAACTTTCATAAATAAGAATAAACATTTAAGGCAATGTATAACTAAAACAAAAGCCTTTTAAATATGAACTTTCAACATGGTATGGCATAAATAAAATGAAATAGTGCCATTTACTTATTCACATGGATATTCTACAAATCGAATAATCACATGCAAAAATCAATAACCACTTTCATAATGTTGGAATGCATAATGCCAGACTATCATAACCACATAGCCAAGGCCTCGTGCCAAGACTACAAATATGATTTTGTCAAGGCCTTGTGCCAAGACACTAGTTTGTCTCATGAGACCTACCGATGCATCGAGGAGCTATAGCGGGCTCCACCCGTCACTTATTAAGTCCAATGCATTCCCATATGAAAAGGTTTAAACATAACATAAACATTCGTATTAAAACTAGCATACGAAATGTCAATACTTTCACCATAAACTATGAATGGTATAAAAATAGCACATCCACAGTCAAACATATCACAAAACCTCATTTCAATATGGAAGTTTTATATCATAATAAATCAACTTCAAATAATCTTAAAATCCATCAAAGGATGTTGACATAGATGAAATCAATATTCTTTTTAAACAAATATCTCCTTTTATTTTGAAATCATTTAAGATCCATATAAAATAAAACATTTTCTTTGAAAATATTCTTATAAGCTTGTAAGTAAAGCTTTGAAGATTTTATAACGGCGTAAAATAACCGCACCCGCCGTATAAGTTAAAAAAAACATTCTTACCTCAATTCTGTCGAAAAGGTTAAAAAGGACCTTGTTTTGAAAACGACGGAAAGATTCCTTTATAAACATCTTATAAAAATTCAAACAAGGGTATAAATGACTTTAACCCATATTCTTGTAAATAGTAAAAATGTTTTGAAATACATTTTTAAGAAACATGGATGTGGATGATAAAGAGATCCCAGTAGATTATTACGTATAAACAACCTCGGATAATGAAGAGATTGTGAAATAACCCTTACCTTGTACTTTTCCTTGGTTGGGGTAGGTTAACCTCCTGTATAATGGTGAAATAATTGTTATTAAATTATACAAGAATCATATATATTAATATGATATCATATATGATCTTTTAACATTGATTTATTAATAATATCTTAGAATTATCATCGTTTCGGGTGTTAACTTACTCATTTTCTTTTATATGTTTTGTTACATAAGCCATGTTTGTTGTATCTTATTCATATCCAGAATGATATCAAGTCCTTAAACATCATTTTTAAATCATAAAATGATAATTATACTTGAATGGATACGATGGAGAATGAATCTCATCGCGTTCGTGGAGACGGTAGTCCGTACGTACGCACGAGCGACAATATCATTCTTTTGATATTAAAATAATATATAAATGAATGGTATATCATATATACAGAATCATTAACATGTTATATTTATTATTTACATGAGTTACACATCATTATTATACCCATCCAAATAATATTATATTGAATAACAATTACACCACGACGTGGAGACGGTAAGCCGTACGTACGCACGTATGGTGACATGTTATTCAAAGGGTGGATAGAATACTGAATATGGTTGTACCATACTTATAATAACATCACAGTATATGTGAGATACTGGAGTTATTATTTTAGAATGGTAAGAACAAAGGAAGAAGAAGTGGAAGAAGAAATGAACTTAGAAAAGGGTGGTGAAATCATTACCTCTTCTTCGGGTTCTTCCTTTTGATTTGATCAAAAGGGCTCCTTAGGTTGGCTTTCTGATCAAACTAAGGCCTCTAGGTTGTAGTGAGGGATGTTGGGAGATTATTTGGGCAGAGTTTGGCCGAACCAAAAGGCTTTGAAGGTGTGAAGAAATGAGAAGGAGGAGTGCCCTTTTATAAGAGGGGTGAGGGGCACCTTTGGAAAAGCTAGAAATATTAATTTATAATAAATTCATATTCGGTTTCTAAAGGCTCCAAAGTTGACTATTCAAAGGATGAGGTGGGGATAGGTCGAAAACAACTCATCCAATAGAATTTAGACAGGTTTGGGTACTTATATTAACCTTATCTTTAAGTATTAACTCTAAGTTAATTAGTTTCACTTTTACAATGTCTCTTTGTATTTTTATATATTATGGTTAATAAACTTACTATATACATCCAAGCGACCCCCAAGTGGTCCATTAATGATTAACCTATCATAATATAAGTCTCTTGGCCGAACCTTAGATTTTTAGGAATTTAATATCAATTAATAATATAATATTTGTTTTAAGAACTCTTTTATGTCAATTTTGACACTATTCTATAGTTGATTTTTGTGAAACTCATAACAGATTGATTACTTCGAACAAAGTAAATTAAATCAATCCTAATATATCATATTATCCTAGAAAATTAGTTTAATTCATTAAAAGTTTCATATTATATTTATTTGGGTATTTATAATATCAATTATTTTAATTTTTCACTATTATAGTAATTACTGCATCATCATTGTGTCATAAATAAAATAACTTATTTAATGTCTAAAAATTATAAATAAAATATCATTATGTAGGAAATCTTTTTATCTTTCTAATGAATATTTATAATCTAAAATCCAACATATATAACCCTATGTAAAAATTGTTGTTCTAAAAGATATATGCTTGTGTCATTTTTGTATTCATTTTAACTAAATTAAAATAAAGTGTCATTATCACTTACAAGTGGATCCATGGGGTCCCAAAATTGACACAAAGATGCCCATGGTCGACCATCTATCAACCAATAGGGTTAAGACACGTTTTTAGGGTAATTTAGTATTATTATAATATTATTATTTTAACCCTTATTTACCGGATTTACCCTTAACCATGGTAAATAAAATATTTACCGCAGTAATTATTCAAAATGTCTAAAAATAAAAGTTACCTATTTACACAATTTGAACATCCTGATTCCAAATATGGAATCCATTTTCCTAAATTCAAAACACAGAAGTGTCAGAAATTAATTTAAAATTAATTCCCGCTGTCAAAACAAAAAGCGTGTTTTTAAGAGATAATAACTATCAAAAGATTGACACTTGTTTATGTTCAGTTTAATTGTAAAATTATGTCCAATGACCAACATTATATTAAATGGTAAAAATATATTCTAAATATACTTTAAAACTACTAAAATTCATAATTTATCACTATTAATTATTTTGATTAAAAAAGTTGTTTTTAATTAAAATTTAGTAATTTTCACTATTCATCAAAATATGAAAGTTATCTGAAAAGTACCAAAATTTCACCTTAGGCTAAATTCGATATTCCGAGTCCAAAAATGAAGTCCATTTTCAAATATAAAATATATATAATTTCAAAAATTAGGTATTACTATTCACAACGGCTAGTTTAATTAGTTGTGGTGTGTGTTAGAACTCGAGGTTGCGTACAACACACGCTATCACATTATTCAAAGGGAAACGTACCGTAGAAGCTTGGGGTGTTACATTCTCCCCTCCTTCAAATAATTGCGTCCTCGCAATTTCTAGGGTATTACTGCATAAAAAGACTCGGGTGGTTCTTCATCATAAGTTCCTCGGGTTCCCACGTTGCCTCTTCCATCTTATGATTTCTCCACAAAACTTTTACCAGACGCGTCGTCCGGTTTCTCAGTACTTGTTCTCTTGTATCAAGAATCCTGACGGGCTCTTCACAATAGGAAAGATCGGGTTCCAGTTCTAATTCCTCATAGGTGAGTACATGCGTTGGGTCAGGCATGTATTTCCTCAACAGAGATACGTGGAACACATCGTGAACTTTGGAGAGACTTGGCGGCATTGCCAATCGGTAAGCTACAACCCCAATTCGTTCTAGAATTTCGAAAGGTCCGATGTACCTGGGACTCAATTTACCTTTCTTACCAAAACGTATGACTCCCTTCCACGGAGATACCTTCAGGAAAACATGATCACCGACTTGAAATTCCAAATCCTTCCTTCGATTATCGGCATAGCTCTTCTGCCTACTTTGAGCTACTTTAATGTGATTTTGGATTACCTTCACCTTTTCCACCGTTTCCTCCACCAGTTCTGGGCCTACAAGTTTTCTTTCACCAACGTCATCCCAACAGGTTGGTGTACGACATCTCTTTCCGTATAACGCTTCATATGGTGCCATCTGAATACTCGAATGGAAGCTATTGTTATAGGAAAATTCTACTAGTGGTAAATATTGATCCCACATACCCTGAAAATCAAGTGAGCAAGATCTCAACATGTCTTCTAAGGTCTGAATAGTCAGTTCTGATTGTCCGTCTGTCTGAGGGTGGTAAGCAGTGCTCAAATGAAGTTCAGTATCCAGGGATTTCTGAAGACTTTTCCAAAATCTTGAAGTAAAACGGGGATCACGATCAGAAACAATCGATAGGGGTACTCCATGAAGTCTCACAACTTCATTAATGTATAGTCTTGCTAGACGTTCCAGGGGTAGATCTTCTCTTATAGCAAGAAAATGTGCTGACTTGGTAAGACGATCAACAATAACCCATATTGCATCGTTCCTTCTAGGAGTCTTTGGTAGCCCCATGACAAAGTCCATTGTAATATTGTCCCATTTCCACTCCGGTATGGGAAGAGGTTGCATGACTCCTCCAGTCTGTTGCCTTCCAGCTTTCACTTGTTGACAAACCATACATCTTGACACAAAATCAGAAATCTCCCTCTTCATGTTGTCCCACCAAAAATGTTCCTTCAAATCTCTATACATTTTGGTGCTCCCAGGGTGTATAGAGAAATTGGAACTATGAGAATCATCCAGCAATTCCCTTTTTAGATCAGGTATATTGGGAACACAAAGTCTCTTCCCGAATTTCAAAATTCCATCTTCATACACAAAGTCTCTCAATCTCCCATCATTCACAGCTTTAATCTTCTTCTGAAATTCTTCATCATCGGTCTGAGAAATCTTAATCCTTTCTAGTAAAGATGGTTTGGCAACCATTTGAAAAAGCATTGATGTTTCACCTTCCCTGGTTATTCCCATGTCCATCTTCACTAGATCCATGAAAATTGGATCCCTTTCAATTCTCATCATGTTCAGAACTCCATGGTCTTTTCTGCTCAAAGCATCTGCTACTTTGTTTGCTTTCCCCGGGTGGTAGTGTATCGTGCAATCATAATCCTTGAGTAATTCAAGCCATCTCCTTTGCCTCATGTTGAGTTCTTTTTGTGAGAAAATATACTTCAAACTCTTGTGATCAGTATAAATCTCACATTTTTCACCATAGAGGTAGTGCCTCCATATCTTCAAAGCAAAGATCACAGCTGCTAACTCGAGATCATGAGTAGGATAGTTTTGTTCATGAATTTTCAACTGTCGTGATGCATAGGCAATAACTCTATCATTCTGCATAAGGACACAACCAAGTCCTTTCTTTGATGCATCACTATAAATAACGAACCCATCATTCCCCGATGGTAGAGTCAATATAGGAGCATTGACTAATCTTCTCTTCAGTTCTTCGAAACATTCTTCACACTCTTTTGTCCAAACAAATTTAACCCCTTTACGTGTGAGCTTCGTTAATGGGTTAGCCAATCGGGCAAAATTCTGGACGAAACGTCGATAATAACCTGCCAAACCAATAAAACTACGTACCTCAATTATACTCGTAGGTGCTGGCCATTCTTGGATTGCCTTGGTCTTAGAAGGATCAACAGAGATTCCATCTTTAGAGACAATATGGCCAAGAAAAGAAATCTCCTGAAGCCAGAATTCACATTTGCTAAACTTCCCATATAATTCATGCCTCCTCAGAGTCTTCAAGATAATGCGCAAGTGATTTTCATGATCTTTGTAGGTTTTGGAGTATACCAAGATATCATCAATAAATACCACCACAAATTCATCGAGATACTCCTTGAAAACTCTATTCATCAGATCCATGAATACAGAGGGTGCATTAGTCAATCCAAACGGCATTACAGTAAACTCGTAATGCCCGTACCTGGTTCGAAATGCTGTCTTCGGAATGTCTTCCTTCTTCACACACAACTGATGGTATCCAGATCGAAGGTCAATCTTTGAAAAGTATTGAGCTCCATGCAGTTGGTCAAATAAATCATCAATACGAGGTAGGGGATACTTGTTCTTTATCGTTATAGCATTGATCTCCCTGTAGTCGATACATAACCTCATAGATCCATCTTTCTTTTTAACAAAAAGAACAGGGGCTCCCCATGGAGAAACACTAGGGCGAATAAATCCCTTATTACTCAATTCCTCTAGTTGTTTCTTTAGTTCGACTAGCTCTACAGTGGCCATTCTATAAGGAGTCTTCGATATAGGCCTTGATCCAGGAATCAAATCAATGGAAAACTCAACTTCTCGTTCTGGAGGATGTCCAGGTAAATCTTCCGGAAATACATCTACAAATTCTTTCACAACAGGTACATCCTCTATTTGAACATTCCTTTCCTCACCGACAGTTATTTCATTCTCTTCCTCCCCAATAATTGAATTAAGTTGAGCTACTGGGGGTGGATCTAAATAAGAATTAGGTGGTGACGATTCTGCTCTAAAAATAAGGTGCTCCTTATCATTATCATCAAGAATCGTAACCTCTTTCTTCTTACAATAAATCTTCGCATCATAGTCCGAAAGCCAGTCCATACCGAGGATTATATCAAACTCAATCATAGGTATGACGATGAGATCAGCGGATAAAGAAAATTTATGTGCTCTAATGGGGACTGATTCGCAAAACTTTGTTGCAACGATACTTCCCTTAGGAGTTTTAACTGACAACTCCCTTATTAAATCAAATTGGAAATATCTAATTTTCTTAGCAAACTGGGAAGATATGAAACAATGCGATGATCCAGAATCAAATAATGCATTTGCTAAACTTGAGGAAACCATTAAATTACCTGCCACCACGTCTTTCGGAGTTTCTACCTCAGCAGTAGTGATAGCATAAGCCTGGCCTTGATCCCTTGGCCTTTTCTGAGGTAAGTTCTCCTGACGCTTAGGACATGCATTTGCATAATGCCCCATCTCCCTGCAATTGTAGCACTGAACGTTGGTATCTTCCTTCTTCCCCTTGCAATCATGGGCTTGGTGGCCTTTTTCACCACACTTGTAACAGACTCCCATTCCCTTCAGGCAAGCACCGGGGTGTTTCTTCCCGCACTTACCACAAGATGGATATTCAACCTTTCCCTTATTCCCCTTATTTCCATTCCCAGATTGATCAGCAGGTCTCTTCTTCTCTTGCTTTGCTTTAAAGTCATAAGACTTAGAGAATTCCTTTTCGGTCTTGATAGCACATGAGACAATGTCTTCGTACGATGAAAAGGATTGTGAGACTAATGCTCGACGGAGAAATGGTTTTAACCCATCAAAGAAACGATCAATCTTACTTCTTGGGTTGCGAATATAATCACCAGCGTACCTCGCTAACCTTGTAAAGTTAGCCTCATACTTTGTGACATTCTCATCCTCCTTTTGTCTCAGACTCAGAAATTGTCTTTCCATATCTGCTCGATGGTCGCGAGGAAAGTATTTTTCTAAAAACAGATCTTTGAACTCCCTCCACTCCATATTTGACACTTCATCATCTTCTTTCGTATTTTGAATCAATGACCACCATTGATCAGCATCTCCAGTGAGGCGGTAAACTGCCATGATAACTTTTTCCCTTTCACTGCTCCCCAAAGCCTGAAATATTTTCTCTAGGGAAAATATCCATTGCTCAGCTACTAAGGGATTTGTATTCCCATTGAACGTTGGTGGTTGTTGCCTCATGAATCGATCTAACATTGATCCTCCACGCTGCGGATCAGGGTGCTCCATACGGGTAAGGTTATTATTCATAACCTGAGTAAGTTGTCCCAGTATGGTGATTAGTTGATCAGCACCAGTTGCATCACCAGCCCCACTATAATTATCTTGAGCAGGAGGGCAATCCCTACATGGAGTGCGCGCATTGATACGGTTTCCATTTCTTCCACTAGGCGCCATTTCTAAACAATGGCATAAACTAGATCAGTTTATGAATCAAAATACATAATCCCATACTTATAAAACACTTAACATAAATTGAACTATTTATGGATATAATCCATAATCATAAAAATGTTTTTCTTTGAGGAAGTATATACTCATAAACCCTTCATAATGATTTGTAAAGATAGTGAGAGTTATCCTAAGCATATCCCCCGGGAGTGTCGTAACCAAGAGTGCAGCAAGGCCCGTTGTCGTGCACCAGTTCCCGTTCGAGTCTAGCTCAAAGCGGTGTTTTCGGGTTTTACCCCTAGGTACATCTGTGCCAGAGCCGCCTCTACCTGCTCGTATCCAGACAGGGATGTATTGCTCGGAAAACTCACAAAATCTCTACAATACCAAAATTCTAGGAAGTTCTTCTATACTAATCCTCAAAGTTCATCTTAGGTCTACGTGCTCTAATCAGAGTTTATCTAAATCTAGTTTCCAAGGTTTGTACTAAACTTCCTCTGATACCAACTGTAACGCCCCGACCCCAGCTACCCAGAGTCGGTGCATTATTACATAACATTGGCATGATCACAAGAAGATCAAATCTCGAAAGACCGATTGGTTTAGTAGCCTTGGAAAATGCCAGATATATTCATAAGTTTTACATTACATTATAAAATGAAAAACTACTACAACAACATAATGTCTCAATAGACCACACTATTATCCCCTCATAAAATCCCTGCAGGTCATTCATAATTTACTTCTTCACTTCCTGGGAAAAATAAAATATAGAAAAGGGGTGAGCTCAAATGCCCAGTAAGGATAACAATATAGCGGAAACTTTCATAAATAAGAATAAACATTTAAGGCAATGTATAACTAAAACAAAAGCCTTTTAAATATGAACTTTCAACATGGTATGGCATAAATAAAATGAAATAGTGCCATTTACTTATTCACATGGATATTCTATAAATCGAATAATCACATGCAAAAATCAATAACCACTTTCATAATGTTGGAATGCATAATGCCAGACTATCATAACCACATAGCCAAGGCCTCGTGCCAAGACTACAAATATGATTTTGTCAAGGCCTTGTGCCAAGACACTAGTTTGTCTCATGAGACCTACCGATGCATCGAGGAGCTATAGCGGGCTCCACCCGTCACTTATTAAGTCCAATGCATTCCCATATGAAAAGGTTTAAACATAACATAAACATTCGTATTAAAACTAGCATACGAAATGTCAATACTTTCACCATAAACTATGAATGGTATAAAAATAGCACATCCACAGTCAAACATATCACAAAACCTCATTTCAATATGGAAGTTTTATATCATAATAAATCAACTTCAAATAATCTTAAAATCCATCAAAGGATGTTGACATAGATGAAATCAATATTCTTTTTAAACAAATATCTCCTTTTATTTTGAAATCATTTAAGATCCATATAAAATAAAACATTTTCTTTGAAAATATTCTTATAAGCTTGTAAGTAAAGCTTTGAAGATTTTATAACGGCGTAAAATAACCGCACCCGCCGTATAAGTTAAAAAAAACATTCTTACCTCAATTCTGTCGAAAAGGTTAAAAAGGACCTTGTTTTGAAAACGACGGAAAGATTCCTTTATAAACCTCTTATAAAAATTCAAACAAGGGTATAAATGACTTTAACCCATATTCTTGTAAATAGTAAAAATGTTTTGAAATACATTTTTAAGAAACATGGATGTGGATGATAAAGAGATCCCAGTAGATTATTACGTATAAACAACCTCGGATAATGAAGAGATTGTGAAATAACCCTTACCTTGTACTTTTCCTTGGTTGGGGTAGGTTAACCTCCTGTATAATGGTGAAATAATTGTTATTAAATTATACAAGAATCATATATATTAATATGATATCATATATGATCTTTTAACATTGATTTATTAATAATATCTTAGAATTATCATCGTTTCGGGTGTTAACTTACTCATTTTCTTTTATATGTTTTGTTACATAAGCCATGTTTGTTGTATATTATTCATATCCAGAATGATATCAAGTCCTTAAACATCATTTTTAAATCATAAAATGATAATTATACTTGAATGGATACGATGGAGAATGAATCTCATCGCGTTCGTGGAGACGGTAGTCCGTACGTACGCACGAGCGACAATATCATTCTTTTGATATTAAAATAATATATAAATGAATGGTATATCATATATACAGAATCATTAACATGTTATATTTATTATTTACATGAGTTACACATCATTATTATACCCATCCAAATAATATTATATTGAATAACAATTACACCACGACGTGGAGACGGTAAGCCGTACGTACGCACGTATGGTGACATGTTATTCAAAGGGTGGATAGAATACTGAATATGGTTGTACCATACTTATAATAACATCACAGTATATGTGAGATACTGGAGTTATTATTTTAGAATGGTAAGAACAAAGGAAGAAGAAGTGGAAGAAGAAATGAACTTAGAAAAGGGTGGTGAAATCATTACCTCTTCTTCGGGTTCTTCCTTTTGATTTGATCAAAAGGGCTCCTTAGGTTGGCTTTCTGATCAAACTAAGGCCTCTAGGTTGTAGTGAGGGATGTTGGGAGATTATTTGGGCAGAGTTTGGCCGAACCAAAAGGCTTTGAAGGTGTGAAGAAATGATAAGGAGGAGTGCCCTTTTATAAGAGGGGTGAGGGGCACCTTTGGAAAAGCTAGAAATATTAATTTATAATAAATTCATATTCGGTTTATAAAGGCTCCAAAGTTGAATATTCAAAGGATGAGGTGGGGATAGGTCGAAAACAACTCATCCAATAGAATTTAGACAGGTTTGGGTACTTATATTAACCTTATCTTTAAGTATTAACTCTAAGTTAATTAGTTTCACTTTTACAATGTCTCTTTGTATTTTTATATATTATGGTTAATAAACTTACTATATACATCCAAGCGACCCCCAAGTGGTCCATTAATGATTAACCTATCATAATATAAGTCTCTTGGCCGAACCTTAGATTTTTAGGAATTTAATATCAATTAATAATATAATATTTGTTTTAAGAACTCTTTTATGTCAATTTTGACACTATTCAATAGTTGATTTTTGTGAAACTCATAACAGATTGATTACTTCGAAAAAAGTAAATTAAATCAATCCTAATATATCATATTATCCTAGAAAATTAGTTTAATTCATTAAAAGTTTCATATTATATTTATTTGGGTATTTATAATATCAATTATTTTAATTTTTCACTATTATAGTAATTACTGCATCATCATTGTGTCATAAATAAAATAACTTATTTAATGTCTAAAAATTATAAATAAAATATCATTATGTAGGAAATCTTTTTATCTTTCTAATGAATATTTATAATCTAAAATCCAACATATATAACCCTATGTAAAAATTGTTGTTCTAAAAGATATATGCTTGTGTCATTTTTGTATTCATTTTAACTAAATTAAAATAAAGTGTCATTATCACTTACAAGTGGATCCATGGGGTCCCAAAATTGACACAAAGATGCCCATGGTCGACCATCTATCAACCAATAGGGTTAAGACACGTTTTTAGGGTAATTTAGTATTATTATAATATTATTATTTTAACCCTTATTTACCGGATTTACCCTTAACCATGGTAAATAAAATATTTACCGCAGTAATTATTCAAAATGTCTAAAAATAAAAGTTACCTATTTACACAATTTGAACATCCTGATTCCAAATATGGAATCCATTTTCCTAAATTCAAAACACAGAAGTGGCAGAAATTAATTTAAAATTAATTCCCGCTGTCAAAACAAAAAGCGTGTTTTTAAGAGATAATAACTATCAAAAGATTGACACTTGTTTATGTTCAGTTTAATTGTAAAATTATGTCCAATGACCAACATTATATTAAATGGTAAAAATATATTCTAAATATACTTTAAAACTACTAAAATTCATAATTTATCACTATTAATTATTTTGATTAAAAAAGTTGTTTTTAATTAAAATTTAGTAATTTTCACTATTCATCAAAATATGAAAGTTATCCGAAAAGTACCAAAATTTCACCTTAGGCTAAATTCGATATTCCGAGTCCAAAAATGAAGTCCATTTTCAAATATAAAATATATATAATTTCAAAAATTAGGTATTACTATTCACAACGGCTAGTTTAATTAGTTGTGGTGTGTGTTAGAACTCGAGGTTGCGTACAACACACGCTATCACATTATTCAAAGGGAAACGTACCATAGAAGCTTGGGGTGTTACAAATACTTTCCATATTCTTTGTTGTATCAAGTGATGTTTTATGTAATAAATCATGTTTAAGTTGTAATAAAAAGCAGGGTTGTCATAGTTGGTATCTGAGGATAGGTTCCGTTATTTTTGGGATTAGGAAACCCTAGTAAAGCCTTAGATACAAGACTAAGTATAATAAAAAAATCCCTATGTTTTGGTAAATACTAAGTGGTTTATCAAACAAATACATCTCTGTCTGGATACGAGCAGGTAGAGGCGGCTCTAGCACTGATGTATCCTAGGGGTAAAACCCGAAAACACCGCATTGAGCTAGACTCGAACGGTAACTGGTGAACGACAACGGGCCTTTCTGCACTCTTGGTTAAGACACTCCCAGGGGATATGTTTTGATAAATTCAAAAGCTTAGTATGAACCCTTATTAAGGGAAATAAAAAAATTCCCCTAAGAATATATGTTAGAAAGTAGATCATGAAAAGCCTAGATTGAAGCCTATAGACTCATGAGTTAAGGAAATGAAAGTTTATTTATAAGTCATCAAATTTTGTCTTTGGATTACCCATTATGTGTTACCCCTAACTTTCCTTTTATTCCAGCCAATGGCCGGTAATAGGAGGACTCGTGCTAACAACCGTTGTGAAGATCAGTGTGATGACTGTACTAATGAGATGTCGAATCCAATGGGAGCGGGAATCGCAAACTTTGTCATGCTTCTCTCTCATCTAACTCAAGTTTTTAATAGAAACATGGGTCAAGAGGAACGTTCAACCCCCCCCCCCCCCTAAGAAAGAACAAGTCGCTATTGAGAGCTTCATGAGACAAAGGATTCCTACTTTTAGTGGATCATCTGATCCCAAAATCGCTGAACAATGGATCAACTCCATTGAAAAGATATTCTCCATACTCCAATGTTCTGAACAAGAGAATGTTCTCCTGGCGGCTTATCGTATGGAGGGTGAAGCTGATAAAGGGTGGACATTTATCAAAAATACAATGCTTGAGGAGGAGATCGAGGCATTGGAATGGAAGGATTTCCGGAAGATGTTTTTCGATAAATATTTTCCATGCACCCTCCGGCTTAAGATGGAAAGGTACTTCCTTTCCCTCAAGAAAAAAGATGAAGAATCTTTTGGAACGTATGAGGAAAACTTCACAAGGCTTGCACGATACACTTCAATATTTTTCTTTACCCCCTAATGCAAGGTTGACCGCTTCTTTGGTGAGCTGAATCCTAGCTTGCGGAAAGCATTTTCAATCCGTGACTTCGACAGCTATGAGAAAATTGTCCGATGTGCCCTCAAGGTTGAAATGGAGATCGGGGAATCACAGGGGTATCATGGGGACAAGAAGCGTAAGGTAGACTTCAATTCTGGTGGTCCGATGGATAAATCCAATGGTGCTAAGAAGATCCAGCACCCCACTTGTCAAAAGTGTGGAAAGAAGCACCCTGGAAATTGCCTTAAGGGACAAGAAAATGTTGCAGGTGTGGAAGAGAAGGGCACCTAGCTATTAATTGTTGGCAAAAAGAACCCGCGACTACGACAGAGGAGAGGAACGCTCTGTTCAAACCTCAATCCATTTTTCAATGCTACAAATGCAATGAACCGGGTCATTTTTCAAATCAGTTCCCTAATACAAGGGTTTTTCGGAGGCAACCAACAACCTCCAAGATAGCAAGGAAGAGATTTTTCCATCACTTCTGTCGAAGTGAACCCCGACAATGAAGTGGTAACAGGTATGCTAGTTATTCATTCAAGAATAGCGAACATACTTTTTGATTTAGGTTCTACGCATTATTTTATATCTCGAAAGTTTAGTAGAGCAATCCCAGCACCACCACAAATCATGGAAGTAAAGATGTCGGTGAGTACGAAAAATGGGGCAATCATTGCATCCCATGAGTATAAGTCCTCCCCTGTTATAATATGTGGATTGAATTTCCCAGAAAACCTTTTCATACTCCCTCTGGTGGAATTTGATGCAATTCTTGGCATGGATTGTCTTTCCTTATATAGATCCAACATAAATTGTCGGGAGAGGGAAATCACACTCCATATGGAGAATCGACCCCCGATTCTTTACAAGTGTCAGGAGGAAGATGAATCTCCTTTAGCTCCATCATCTCAAGCAAGGATATTACTGCCTTATGAGCATGCATATCTGGCTCAGATGATTGATTCCAAGGAAGAAATCATCCTTGAAGAAATTCCTATTGTGAGGGAATTCGCTGAAGTGTTTCCCGAGGAACTGCCTGGTCTTCCTCCTAGAAGAGATGTTGAGTTATCAATTGAACTTATACCTAGGTCGTTACCAATATCCAAGAATCTATATAGAATGGTTGCTGTAGAGCTTGAAGAGCTAAAGAAACAACTACAGGAGAATCTGGATAAAGGGTTTATATGCCCAAGTGCTTCATCATGGGGTGCACCAGTCCTCTTAGTCAAGAAGAAGGATGGGTCAATGCGGCTCTGCATCGATTATCGTGAACATAACAAAATCACGATAAAGAACAAGTATCATCTCCCACGAATCGATGAATTGTTTGATCAGATGCGTGGAGAACAATACTTCTCCAAGGTGGACTTGCGGTCGGGATATTATCAAGTAAGGGTGAAGAAGGAAGATGTCCCCAAGACTGCTTTTCGTACAAGATACGGGCACTATGAATTCATAGTAATGGCTTTCGGACTCACCAATGCTCCAGCAATATTCATGGACTTGATGAATAGAGTCTTTAGAGATTACCTTGACAAATCTTTGGTATTCTTTATAGATGATATTATAATATACTCCAAAACCAAGGAGGATCATGAGGAGCATTTAAAAACTGTACTAGAGACTTTGCGCAAGGAGAAGCTCTATGCAAAGTACAGCAAGTGTGAGTTCTAGTTGAAGGAGGTCTCATTCTTGGGACCTATCATCATAAGCAATGGGATATCTGTGGACCCCTCCAAAAGAGATGCAATTGAGAGATGGATGAGGCCATCATCGGTAACGGATATCCGTAGCTTCTTGGGGTTAGCTGGATGTTATCGACAATTTGTGAGAAATGTTTCACGATTGACCAACCCTCTTACCAAGATAACTCAAAAGGGATTAAAGTTTTCTTGGAGTGATGAATGTGAAGAAAGCTTTAAGGATTTGAAAAAGAGGATTATCATTGCACCCGTGCTCACATTACTCACAGGTGGGGAACTTTTTGTGGTATTCAGTGATGCTTCAAAGAAGGGCTTAGGTTGTGTGCTGATGTAGAATGATAAAGTGATATCCTATGCCTCAAGTCAGTTGAAAATCCATGAGTGAAACTATCCAACACATGATCTAGAGTTGGCGGCTGTGATCCTTTCCTTGAAAATCTGGCGGCATTATCTCTATGGAGAGAAATGTGAGATATATACTGACCACAAGAGTCTTAAATATATATTCACACAGAAAGAGCTTAATATGCGCCAGAGAAGATGGATAGAGCTCATTAAGGATTATGAATTTTCAATACATTACCACCCTGGGAAAGTGAACAAGGTGGCAGATGCCCTAAGTAGAAACGATCCAGCGATTCTATCAATGATGAGAATTGAGAAGGATCCAATCTTTTTAGACTTGATGAAGATGGACATGGGAATCATAAAGAAGGGAACATCATAAATCCTTTCACAAATGATTTCTCAACCATCTATTTTGGAAAGGTTAAAGGATGCTAAAAAGGATGATGTGGGAATTCAGGAAAAAGTGGAAGCTATCAAAAAAGGGAAATCCTCAGAATTTAATGTTAATGAAGAAGGAATTGTGCGGTTTGGGAAAAGACTATGTGTTCCATAAAGTCCGGAGCTGAAGAAGGAACTTTTAGATGATTCACATAGTTCAGATTTATCTATTCACCCAAGGAGCACAAAGATGTATCGAGATCTCTGAGAAAATTTTTGGTGGGATAATATGAAGAAGGAGATCACTGAATATACATCAAAGTGCCTGGTGTGTCAGCAAATAAAGGCAGAGAGGCAGAAGTCTAAGTTGATGATGCAACCATTGCCCATACCAGAATGGAAATGGGAGAAAATCACCATGGACTTTATCACCGGACTTCCAAGGACATCCAAAGGCAATAATGAAATCTGGGTTGTTGTGGATCATCTTACAAAGACTGCACACTTCATTGCTATTCGGGATGATTTATCTTTGGATAAACTGACATGGATATATATCAGGGAAGTGGTAAGGTTGCATGGAGTACCACTATCTATTGTGTCTGGCCGAGATCCAAGATTCACCTCTATGTTTTTAAAGCGTCTTCAACATTCTCTTAATACTGAACTGAACTTCAGTACGGCCTACCATCCTCAAAATGATGGCCAATCCGAGCGGACTATCCAAACACTTGAGGATATGTTGAGAGCATCCTAAATGGACTTTAAAGGAGGATAGGATCAACATATTCCTCTGGTTGAGTTCTCTTATAATAACAGTTTCCACTCAAGCATCCAAATGGCACCATATGAATCCCTGTATGGGAAAAGGTGCAGAACACTAGAATGTTGGGATGAGGTCGGTGAACATAAGCTGCATGGACCAGAAATGGTCGAAGAAATGGTGGAGAAGGTGAAAACCATTCAGTATCATATCAAGGCAGCCCAGAGTCGACAGAAGAGTTATGCATATAATCATCGATGAGACCTTTAGTTTAAAGCTGGAGACATGGTGTTTCTACGCATATCTTCGTGGAAAAAGGTCATGAGGTTTGTAAAGAAAGGTATGTTAAGTCCAAGGTACATCGGCCCCTTCGAGATTCTTGATCGTGTAGGGGTTGTGGCCTATCGACTAGAACTTCCACCTACCATGGACAAGGTGCATGATGTCTTTCATGTATCCCTATTAAGAAAGTACATACCAGACCCTTCACATGTACTCTCTTCCGAGGTGGTACAATTGGAAGATGATCTTTCTTATGAGGAGCAACCAGTGAAGATCTTAGATCATAGAGAAAACATTCTATGAAATAAGACAATGCCCCTCATCAAGGTGTTGTGGAGAAACCACAAGTTTGAAGAAGCGACTTGGGAATCGGAGTAAAAGATGAAGCTGAGTTACCCACATCTTTTTTAGTGTGGGAAAAAGAAAATTTCGAGGGCGAAATTTCTTAAGAGGGGAATATTGTAACGACCCAAAGTTTCATTAATAGAAAATCCCTCTTGATCTTATTATATGTCTCTTTACATTAAATGTTTTTATAAGATGTCAACTTCTTTGGTTTTATGTTAGGATTTTTGACTGTTGTTAATATAGCCGTTGAACAGTGATCACATGATTAGTATAAATATAGGACCTTAAACAATCCAATTTACTCAGACAAAAGAAGTGATGGCCTCATCCAGTAGAATTGCCCCATACGAAGCCCATTTATCGAAGCTCGGAAAAGAGGTGGCATCCTTGGGCTTCGCCCTTGACCAAGCCCAAGCTGAGCTTCACCATGTCAAGCTTGAACGGGACCGTCTACGGGAAAATTGGAAGTTGATAGAGATTACCACTCAAGCGATGTTATTCGAGCCACCCCAAGAGTCTGTCACCATCGTACACCTTACCCTTAGGTATTATGCGACTGTTTTAAGGGGTTATGTAAAAAATAAGTAGTACTATTTTCATGTACATTATTTTTGTATATAATAATGAATATAATTTCTAGTCATTTTTTATACATTGTAAATAGTTTTTAAAGTACAAATGGTGTTTTTAGTAATTATTTAATTAAGAAATAAATTTTATTAAATTAAGTGATTTTTGAATTAAATAATATTTTAATAAAATAATATTATTATTATTAAATTAATTTTTATAAAATATAAATGATCTTATAATTTTATGAATGCAATTAAATTTTTTATTAAGGTTTGAAATCCATTTCTGTCAAAACCCTTTAATTTTCAATAAATGTCGGTTTTTATTTTAAAAGTGAAAATTCACATATATATAAAATTATTTAGATAAAATAAATGTTATTTTTGGAATCAGGACGTCGAAATTATCCAACGGTGAATTTTTCATAATTTTCTGAGTCTGTCAAATTTTTGGGAAAAAATTAAATACCGTTTAAATATATAATGTGTTTTATGACATCATAATGACACAATAGTGTTGTAATAAAATACTATAATCTTTATTTTCTGCCAATATATGTTTTAACATTAAAATAATGTGATTTTGGGTTTGTTTTAATTACTTTTCAAAGCATTAATGGACCCCTCAAGACATATTCAACACTTTGCCTTTTTAAATTAATTTCCACGGGAGTGTGACTCACCTCCACATAAGCAACCTTATTATTTTAAGAAGTTTGGACTTGGTCCATATAAAATATTTTTTTATTCTTCCCTTTGCCAAAAACCATGGTCAAAAACCATGTGATGGTTTGTGGTTTGGATTAATTTAATGTAAGGGGACCCAAACCTAAATAGTAAAGAATTCCCTCACCTTTCCTATATAAACCCACCCAAGATCCCACATCCTCCTCACTAAAATCCCTTGGAGTTCATCCAACCTCTGCCCTACTCTCTCTAGAATCCTCCCAAGGTGACCCAAGCTCCCAATAAGCCTCTCACAAGCCTGTCTCTAGCCTTTGGAAGCACACTTCCAAGTAAGGGTTTTTTCTTCCTTTCTCATTTTTCTCAATTTTCTTTAAGTTGTATTGACCTTTTAATTTCAATTATGAATGTTGGGGTATGGTTCCACACCTCCCCCATACTGCGCTTTTATTGTTTTAATGATGGGATAACCCTTTCTCTCTCATTAAATTCCTCCCATGTACACCCATTACTATGCCGAAATTCTGAAAGGAACTTCTCTCTCTTCTTTTACATTCAAGAAATAATTTTGTATCATGAATCTAAATTCCATTAAAATTGTTGGGACATGTATCTATATGACCTCCTTATTTTCCATTATATGTAAATATTATGAGGAACCCATTTCTCTCTCATCAACCATTTTTTATGAATTCTTATGTCACGCCGTTACGCTGCCGAAATCGCACCGATTTTCTAAGCCAGTGCCATTGTGTAGTGGATACCATGCCCATTTCTCCATCAAGGGTATCCACCTTTATGCACCTTTAATTACTGATTACAAAGTTTCATGTATGAATTCCACATTCCTTTATCGTGGAATAAATGTTTATGTTTTATGAATCCATGTTTTATGATCTATGTGGCACACTTATGCATGAAATGAAATGTTTAAGAAGGGTGCGCCCTTATAGTGCTCCAATGCATTGGGTAAAGTATAGTATCATGATACATCATGTGCAATGAGTGTTGAATCATTATAATTCAAGTGCAATTAGGGTTTACTTGTGCTTTATGTGCAATGAGTATTTACTCATGCTCCATGTGCAATGAGCCTTGGATCATGATAATTCCATGTTAAGTGTTGTTGTCACATTTCCATGTTATGATTATCATGCTTTATCATGCCTTTATGTTCATGTTTCTTTTAAGATCTATTGATATGCCTATTGTCTAACATGTATTTCACTCCTCATGTTATTCCATGTGTACTCCCTTACTGGGATTTATAGCTCACCCTTTTCTTATGCATGTCCTCAGGTTATTCCATGCAATGACAAGTATGAGGGAATGTAGTGGTCATGTAAAGGAATTTTCCAATAAAGATGTTGTATTTCATGTTTCATGTTTTTTGTAATGATACTAACCCCAAAAGACACTAAACCTCTCAATCTTCTTTGTTGTATAAAGTGATGTTTTATGTAATAAATCATTTTTAAGTTGTAATAAAAAGAAGGGTTGTCATATGGACCATGTCTGAGTGCCCCCCCAGAGTTTGGTAACACCATCTTCACCCCATTTAATGGGATGGGATACCTTCCAGAATATATGTTCAACTTAACCTCAAGGTACACCCCAATGTTGGGGACTTCCGAACAACAGGAGTCTACCAAGACCAAATTCTTTATTTAGACCCTAGAAGGTCCTAAGTTGTTTTTGTTATATCTAGCTACCCATATGGTACATTGCTACTTGGGAGGATCTTCAACGATATTTCCTCTACCATTTCATCTCCACCAATCACAAGATAAGCATCATCAGCCTCTTTAAATCAAAGTATAGGCTTGATTATCAAGTTACCAACTTTTTCACCTTGTGTAAAGGTCTCACGTACTCACTCAATATACTAGTGTCCCATGAACTGATACTCAAGATGTGTGTGGAAAATTTTTGGAATTATTTGGCCACCACACTTATCTCCTTGAACTATCCTTGTGAATTTTAGTAATTATATAAAAATGATCAGCGTCTAGAAGAATCCTTGTATAAGACTAGACAACTAACATGCCCATTACCCCTTCCATATCCCATTATAATTCCAATGAAATTAGAGACAGTCGATGTTATGTATACAAAGTTTCTTGAGTTGTTGCACCTACTTACCCATTTTCTAGATGATCCTCTCTAAGTGAAGACCTTCCAAGCACAACCTATCTCAATACAGCCCCTCTAGGAATATTTTTTCCGAGCGTAGCCACCAGAATGAGAAAACATGGATCCAACCCCTCCATCATTTCTAATCACCTAGGGATAATTTTCTATATATAAGAAACATGACCTCCTCCTTTATGTATTCATAGGTCCCATGGTATCTTATTTGTGCCTTGAAGAAGGAGATACTAAAATTTCTAATGTGCAAGAGACCCTAGGCTGTCAGACTCACTAGTCACACTGACCATTTTCCATACCAAAGGATACTTGGAAACACCATCAATGAATGGTTCATATTCAAATATTGGATCTAGGACCATGTGTATCATTTCTTATTCAATTTTGGTGATGTTCTATAACAATTTAATCATGTATCCAATAACCCTGATAGTGAAAGTGAGGACTTTGGTGAGTGGAAATAGGTTTTGAGGCATGGTAATTAGATGTATGATGATTGGTTGATTCATAAGTAATCCACTCACATTCATGGTATCAGTTGGGCCCTCTTGAGCAAGCCAAAACCTTCATCAATAGAAACACTTCTTTTGACTGCAACCTCTGCATCTATGCCATATCCTTCCTAGTCTAGAAATAAAATACATTTATGGTGCAAGGGAGATCAAGGTCCTCTACCAGTGCTGAATCCATCCTATAATCTTGGAAACTTCATTCCTCATATGTTATGAGATAAGAACATGGTCTATCTAGCCATGGACTATTACACTAATTTTGAGAAGGAGTACGTCTCTATAAATGTCATTAATTTATGGGTCATCTCTATAATATCCTTTTTCTAGAAGTTTCCCAGAGGTACCCCATACCTGGTTGGTCACAGGGCCTCAAGCGCATTTCCACGAACGCCAGAGGCTGCAAACTAGAAGTGAGGGCCTTGGGTGAAATAGTGGGGAAACAATGCCCTCATTGGCAGAGTAATATAGTGGAAAAAAATAGATATATAGTATCAGAAGTAGTAATAACACTATATAGTAGTATACATCAGAATACTGAAAGTATGAAACAACAGATGCTCACATATAAATTATGCATGATACATGAGTCTAGGAAAGCATCCAAACACTTCACAATGATGAAATACAATACAAAAACAAAGTAAAAAAGAAAGAAGATAAAAATCATCAGAATCACAAGCCTCGGCTTTGTCCCATGCTCTGCAACTCCACAACAGTCAAGTACCTGAAGTAGAAGGGCACTTTCCCTAATCTATACATGTAGCAACATAATCTTTTTAGGCCTAAAATCATGACCCAAACAGGGTGTGAGAATAATCCCAGTAGTCAACCACCAAAATATTTGGGCCTAACAATTATTCAATATATATAGCAGGCAATAAGAAAAGAGATATAGTAAACAAGTAAGTACTCAAAAGTAAACAATCCTACAGTTTCAATGCATTCATTTTCATATATCAAGTAAGAAGAAAATCACAAATAGGTAACCCTCTGGGAAGTACTCACAACCTAACCCCTCTGGTTCAACCAAACAAGAACAAGAAACCCTCTAGGAAGATCACACAGTCTAACCCCTCAGGTTCATCTTAATTATAGACTCTCTAAGGAATCATTAACCGTCAATTCCCCCTATTGTCTCGTATCGGTAACTAAAAGTCACTCTATGGAAGTACTTATATCACAATCCCCATGTGGCCTACGTCAAGGAACTACAGACACTCTGAAGAAGCACTTATGTCAATTCTCCCTATGGTCTCGAATAATAAAAGTAAAAAATAGACACTCTAAAGAAGCCCTTACGTCCATTCTCCCTATGGTCTACCACACCAGGTTCTCAGGGCCCTTTGTAAGTCAATTGAGAACAGAAATTCAATGCGGCCAAAGTAAACCTCAAGAACTACTTGGCTAACAGTCTACAACATAACAGCATGTCAGATAAACAAAAACTCCATCCTAGAATACTAGGCATGGTGAAAAACAAGGCAGCCTAACAGGCTAAGTATGACAAAATGGTCACAAACAAACATTCATGGGAAAACACATCCAAAACATATCAATTTACCTTATTCCCATTCAATTATCCTTTATTCCATCATATAAGCATAGAAAGAAATTAACAGGGCTAAAACAGTAAATGTGCAGTACCCTGTTCAAGGGTATTGGGAAATTTTGCAAATATAACTCAAATAATTTCTACAAAAAGGCACAAACAACCTACCTCGGTGTTGTAGGATCATTATAAATTAACCTCAAGACTTGAATCACCCAATAAAACCATAGATCTGTAAAAACTTCTAAAACATTCATCTGAGGATAACTATTGAAAGAGGAGGAATTAGGAAACAAAGATCTAGAATAAGGAAGAGCTTATCGAGCTGATCCCAACACAATCGATGATAGTCGATTCAGAGAATGGATTCTCTATTGGGGGATCAGGGAATAATCGTAGTTGTACGGATGCTATCATAAGAACTAGGTCGAGAAGGAGGTGTTTCTGTCTGTCAGATTCAACCCTAGTACATTTAATGAAAAAAAGTACAAGGTGTGTACTTTTGAGGTACACGACGTGTACTTTCCCTTACTGAGCCATGATTTAGGTGGCCTCCATGTCACTACACACGGTCTTGTACACAGCCATTACACATCCAGCACATGGCTATCTACGATAATCGATTACACGGCATGTACTTCAAAAAATTTCCAAAAACACCTCTTTTCCTCAAAAATAAAAGAAAAAGGAAAACATACCTGAAAAGAAGATCTAGGTTCTTAAATTCTTCATAGTTCCTAATAGTGATAAATATCATGTCAACCCATGGGGTGCCTCTAGATGACGTCATCAAAGGAGATTTAAAGGACATGAGATCTGCTAGAATTCTCAAACTAGTGCCTTAAAACATTCTGTTCATGCTACTAAGACCAAAAAAAGGGCTTTGTGCATATATCAACATGAACAGACCTTCTGATATGTTTTGATATGTTTTAATATACAAATAACAATTTTATTTGTCTATACAACTCAGTAGTGACCACGCCATGATCAGATATTTCTAGCTAGAGATCGACTTCAGCCGACTGATAGTCATTAGGTTATTTCTCATAGTAGTCCATCTAAGCAATATGAGAATATTTACTATACTATTCAGGCCCCTCAATTCATCCAATGACATATAATGATATCTATTCCAAAAATAAATCCTCAAGAGGTAATAATATACCCCTCACATATATGTATGTTGTGGTAAAGAACCTTTCTAGGAAACTCGTGAGGCTTTCTCTCCTTGAGGCTCTTTTCTTATCAAAGGAAATGAGTGATTCCCTTACTAAATCTTTAAAAATACAACTCCATCTCCAAGATATGGTAGATGCATCTGAAGAATACTATGAATAAGAAGCGAAGAAAGAGGAATGTCGAGCCATAATCTCATTTTCTAGGGAATATTAGGGTGTTTTCATGTATGGGGATATATGCCTACTATATATCATAGGTTAGTTAAATGGTGTGGAACCTCTCCAAATCCTAGTGGATACTAGCTCTAAGATCAACCTCATCTCAACCTAGATGCTAAATAAACTATCACTAATGGAAGTATATATATATCCTTCCAATCTGACGATTCAAGTGTACGATAAGAGTGATCAAAAAACACATGGAAATTTTTTTATAAATAATCAGTTTTATGGCCCTATATCATGCACTGAATTCATGGAAGTCTCACAAGACATTTCCATCAATGTGATTCTTGGAAGACCCTTGCTTTATTTTCATGAATTAGTCCTCTCCTCATTCCACAGTTTCCTAAAATACTCTATCAATGGTCGAGTAAGGGTACTCTGGGGTGATGTGAACCCCATATACTCCTGTGAGGCCTATTATCTGGATGTAGGGCACTAAAAATTTTGGGGGAAGTACTAATAATTTATCCCTATATCCACTGATCCTTGATATTCCCACATGTTCCAAAAAGTAGGGCACATTCGATGAAGTTCAACTCATCACAATAACTTTTATATTAAGGGTAGACCTCATAGTATAAAACAAGGAAGAATTGTCACAACTTATTATTTCACAATTTTATTAGAATAATATGAACCCTTCATTGAGGATTCTGTATCAATCAATGTAGATACTAGTGATTCCCTTGGATCAAATTTCCTAAAAGATTTTATTATTTACTCTTATTCTCCGATATCATAGGATGAATATGATTTTGAGGAATCCCCTTCTATATTCGAAGAGTGTGTTTCTGCCTCTATTTACAATTTTCCCTATGTGAACCTTATCACCGACGAGGATTAAAGGTTGATAGTATTCAATGAATCCATGTATGTAAATGAAAAGCATTATAATGTTTCCTTCCTAAAACAACACCATAATGTTTTCACTCAGATCTCTGAGTAGATTCTAGGGATGGACCCCAAGGTTATTGGTCACCATCTTGGCCTCCTAGGGGTTTATCGTGGGTTCAAACAGACAACTAGAATGATGCACCCATATAATGGTACTATGATCAAGGACAAAGTATAAAATCTTATAAAAGATAAATTTTTAAATTAATTCCAATACCTCATATGGATTTCCAACATCGTTTTAAATAGGAAGAATAATGGGTAGTTCAGAGTCTATATCGAATTTCCAGACCTCAACCTCCATTTTCTAATAGATGATTTTACCCTTCTAATGAAAGAGATGTTTATCAATGATATAGAATTGTTATAGGCCCTCTCTTTCATGGATGGATACTCTGGAAAAAATAATATCAGGACAACCAACATAGATGAGTATTCTAAATCCTTTAAGGTGTTATAAGGGACTTTATGCTATTAGGTGATTCCTTTTGGATTCAAAAATGTTGGAGCCACTTATAAATATTCCATGAACCATATCTTTAATCCAATTATTTAGATAATAGTGGAATTTTATATGGATGACCTGGTGGCCAAATCTCACCAGTGTTAGGACCATATCCGGGATATTGAAAAAGTGTTCAGCTTCCTCCACTCCCGATATTTGAAGATGAACCCCTTGAAGTGTGCATTTGGGGTTTCCACTAAGATATTTCATGGATTAATCATAACATATATAGGCATCTAGATTTACCAGGAGAGGATCAAGGTCATGATCTAGATTCCTCCCATGAACAACCTTTAGGAATTTTGGGGCCTCCAAGAACACTTAGTCTACATACACTGATTTATCACAAATTTGGATGGAATGTGTAAGACCTTCTCAAGTATTATAGAGAAATGAACCATATAGAAGTGGGACAAGGAGTACCATACCTCGTTTTAGGATATAAAGTAGTTCTTTCTTTATCCTCTGGTTATGATTCCACTTATCTAAATAAATCCTTTGTTCCTCTATGTGATCTCTTAGGAATATCCCCTTGATGCCCTCTTATACCAAAAAAACAACGAGGGTAGTGAAAACAACATACACTATCTTAGTCACATGATCCTCAAAACAAACACCAGATAATCCCTCGTAGAAAATATTTATGTCGTAATAACTTTTTTAGTGAAAATTTTGTGACACTATTTGCAGCATCATGAGATATAGTCAGTGTCCCAAGTAGACCCACTAAAGTATATCCTTAGTCACCCCATGATCAAGGGATGATTGGAATTCTAGGTAGTGATACTCTAGCAGTTTGAAATTTGAATTTTCCTACAAAAGGCCATAAGAGGCTAGTTATTGGCTGACTTCTGGGCCACACATCCTAACCCTGAATAATTTTTCCTAAATATTTATTTCCCAGATGAAGCTATTATTTCAGTGGATTGGGATATATTTTTCTAAAAGATGAATTTTAATGGTGACACTAAGATCCTAACTAGTAAAATTATCAATAACCCCATGCTCAATATGGTAGTAATGGGGATTATATTCATCACTCTATCATAAGCTGTCATTATTTACTCATTCTTATTGTCATAAGGATTCACTAATAATGAGGTTGAGTATCATTGCTTTATTACTAGTCATGAGTTGTCTCTTGATATTTATGTCCCCCTTTTACATTAGAAGGGAGTCTTTGAATTGGTTTTCAAGAAGATCAAGGTTGATTATGTCATCAAAAAGCAAGAGATAGTTCCCCTACAAGAATTCTCCCATCAGCTAATATCCTGGTACCCTTCCCATACATAGGTGACTTGTATTCTCTAGTCATAGAATGGTTGAGCCAATACATTTTTAGGTCTAGCCTCATCTCTTACAGATCTTAACCAGGATGACTTGGACATTCATGCAGTGCACCGGAGGGTCATTACCCCCATCACTATAGATTATAGAAACCAATATTTATATCAGCTAGTAGTCGATACATTTGTGAAAAGACCATCAGGTCCCCCATTGTTGATAAAATTTTATATTAGACTACTACCTTCATCATGTATCTTAATCATGGAATTATCTAGCAAAAATGAGTCGAGCGTGATCGAATACCCTAATGTATAGTGAAGTTCACCATCCTGAGTGTTCTGAACCTAGAAAAAACCCTATTTTGACTTGGGTTCAAAGGAATTATCTTATGTTTCATCTAAATCGATGAGATACCTACAATTAAAAAATAGATCCATTTTAGGTCTTGGGGTCCTCATTAGGTAGGATTTAATCACCACCATTGAATTCAAAGGTTGGGTTACTATCGGCCCTCTATGGTCTATGACTAAATTTTTTTATCCAAGAGGTTTCATGCATGTCAGATCCATGCTAAAAAAAATTCAAAGTCCACTTGAGCTTATACATGACAATAAATATTCTTGGACCTATGTAGTATAGGGAATCAACGTTGTGGTTCCATACCCTTCAGCGACATCTTGACAGTGCATGTTCAACTTCACAACAAAAAACTTCTTATCCAAATGGATAGAAGTAGTTCCACTCAAAGAATTAAAAAACCTAATATATAATTGGATTCTTGATCTTCTATATCATCTATAAATTTTGAGTTCCTCACATTATTATCATAGAAAATGACGCTAACTTTTAGGATATAGAGTTGAAGAAGTTTTATGCCAAGAACAACATCTTATCCAACCATAAATCATAAAACCATACATGGTAAAATGGAATGTTTTAGGCATTAAACAAGACCCTCTCTAACATTTGGAAAAAAATGGAAATCTATAACAAAAAGAGTTGGCATAAAAATCTCTCCAACACCATCTGGTCCTATCATATGATAACTTTAAATTCCACCTAGGAAACCTCATACTCCCTAGAATATGGTACAGAGGTAGTATTATCCATTGTGGTTTAGTTTTCATCACTATTAATGGATATTTATTAATAGAAGATGCTAGACTGAATAGAAGAAGTCTGTCTAAATGAGTAAGAATACCTTAAGAAAAACAAGCTTCAATATTTTCATAAAATGGAAAGGCACTAGAATACTATGGAGAGAGAGTTTAGAAACAAGGTTTTCCTCCACTCCTTCCTCCATGGTAAAATGGAACAATATCTCAAAACATAAATGATACCTAGAAAAAAATCACCTTATTTGGATCCCAAATGGTAAGGAACTTACTTTATCCGTAAGTTCTATTCCAATGAAGCATACTCTTTGATCACTATGGATGGAGAGCATATCACACCTCCAACTAATTTCAAGTTTCTTATGTAATATTTTGTGAAAATTTGGGGTATGATCTCTATGAACTTAAACTAACAACATCCCCAAGGTCCAATAATTTTGAGCTTAAACTATTTGTTTCCCCTACAGTCCATGCTCTATGACTTTATACTAGAAGTAAATTTTGTCTGAGTTATATGAATTTAAATTTAAAATACCAATGTCTTCAATGAGAAAAAAAATTATGATCGTACCCCATATGAAAATTTGATGCCTCATATAAAATATATGAGATGACCAAGAACCAACATACATAGTGCGTGGTGTTAAACTGTGATCTTACCCTTTGTAATGCACACTTGATGCCTCATAAAACATGCCTGGGATGGAAAAAAATGTGAAATTCCTCTCCATGTGATGTTAAACTACTACATTACTTCAGGTCATAAGCACAGAATTCCCAATGAAAACTATGGGATTCCTCAAATCCCTTGTCAAATAGGGTTTCCTCTACTTTCGATGTTCGACTCCTAATTTTCCGCCTCTTAGAACTATGTGTGGGTTGATTCTATTTCCCATGAAATGTGTAGTGACGAATAAACCCCTCCCCTCATCCCCTTTCTTTGGGGATATCTATAAATTTACCAACCCTTTATCCTCTTATACCCATTTATAGTCTAATCATTAGAAACTTTAACTATGTACAATTCTTAACAATGTATTTATGTGGTATGCAGGACTGCATACCCTCATTTCACTTCGAGTCTTACCTCTTCCATGCCACATAGATACCCTTGAAACAAACATCTTCATAGTTCAAGCACCTGGACTTCAAACTATTTTCCTAATTTCCCCTGGTCCAATCATTGTGACCATAAGATATGTGTAGTTTATTTCATGTTATTTATGTGGTATATGGCCCTACATTCACTTCTTTTCATGTCAGGTTCTACCTCTTTTGTGCCATGCAAAAACCCAAAAAATAAATACCCCCTTAGTCCTAGTATTAAGACTCTAAAAAAATTTATAATAGTATGAGCATCATGACATTAAAATATTTTCCATGGTCAAATATTTACAACCAAAAACTATGTGAAACTAGATTCATGGTTGATTTTTGTGTAAAAAACACTCCTTGACTCCTTTCACATAAGTTTTTAACTCTTTTCTACCACACAAAAATCCCCCAAGAACCCACCCCAATACTCCAATCTTGATTACCCTAAACTGGGATCCAAGGTCCAAGAATAATGACCCTAAACTATGTGAATTCACTCCTTATTTTTATGATGTACTTCATCCCTGGTGTATCTGCAAGCCTATGCCTCCACTGATTTTAAGAACTATGTTGGGCTTGATTATCATTCCCTTGAGATATGTAGTGACGCCTATTACTTCTTTCACCTGGCCCAGCCAAAAAGTAACCACAAAACCATCTATTACCTATGGTTATATTTCCCCAAAATTTTCACAATGGCCTCCTCTCCAAGTATAATCCCCATTCATACTCCTTGTCCCATTAGTGGAATGAGATACCTCCATGACCCAACATGAAGCAAGAAAGAAAATGAGGCTCAATGTGTAATCCCCACAAACATCCTAAGGACAGGACATTAATCTATTCCCTTACCCTTCATAAATTCAATATGTGCCATGTCCTAATATGAGATGATTCATTATCCTCATTTAAGAGGATAGATCCTTACTAGCATCAGTCTCCAAACACACCACTTTCTAGAACTTTGTAAAACATAATTCCCATCCTCATGAGATACATATTGACACTCGGATATCTCATCCCGGTCCCATACCCCTTCATTTACGATTTACAAGGTTCTTTCCTTCCCTATTTACATTATTTTTACCTCGAGAATGGTTTTTAAAGTATTGTGCGATAAAGGATCTCTTTGACCATCCTTTCATGTTGTATGATCACTCTTTCCTACCATTAATGTCTTCTTAGTACACCCATTCCCCTTTTTGGTCAAAGATATGTGACCTTAAACCATTAAATTATATTATAGTCTGATCTCTATAATTTTAAACTAGTAGTAACCATTGTCCTTATTGTACGACATTAAAAAAAAGTTTGATATCCCCAGTGCATGATGTTAAATTGTGATCTTACCCTGTACCAAACTAGGATTCCTCATAGGATAAGTATAGGATTAAAAAAACACATGCACTTATGAAGTATGGATTCTTTATATGAATAATATCGGATGATAAAAAACCAACAACCTCATCACACGATGATAAAATATAGCCTTTACCTATATAAAACTAGGATTCCTCTTCATGTGAGGTGATTTGATATCCTCTCCAAAGAGGAATTCACCCCTCCGGTGTTGGTCTCCTTCCACATCATATCCTATAACTATGTGTGGATTTATTCCCATCCTCATGGGATATAGAATGATTCCTGGATATTTAATCTTGGTTACATACCTTCCATCAGTCATTTCAGAATCTTTACCCTAGTCGAGAGGCTTGATTCTCTCCTATGAGCATGTTAATATAATGTATTTGAGTGCATGATGGAACAATACCCAGGCCACTCAATATTCCCTCAAGGACATTCCCCATTTCCACTTTTGTGGTTCATAATTTCTCCAACTTGGATAATCATTATCCTATAAATATAAACAAAATTCCTAATGATGATGGTCTTATGCCACACTGGCTCACCTACTATTCAAAGATCATGCCTCAAATGATCTTTGGTAACAAATAGCAGATCCCATGTTTCAAACTTGTCCAATAGTAGATTATTCTTTTGTTCACCCCATCCTTAATTGACATGGATATAGAACATGTGATTAAAACACTGTCAATAGTTATTCCCCACTCATCGGTTATTTCCCATTTACAATCCAAGTCTCGAAGGTCAATATTTTCCTTTGTGGTATTTTTTATCAATTCCACCCCTCATTTTGTTCCCGCTTAAAAAGAACAGGAACTAGATTCTAATCTCAGTTTCTCACATCTAACATGGATTATATGGGTTTAGAAGTTGGGAGGAAGTTTTCTTCAAGATGATTTGATATGCATGATTTCCCCATTGGTCCAAGAATCATGACTTTAATTTGTGAGCAAGTTTACATAGGGTTATTTAATGTGACATTAGGTAAAATCCGAAGCCCCTCCTTTCACTTTAGGTAACCTTTATTTAATTTCACACCAATTCATTTGAAACTTATATCCCATGGTCTAAAAATTAAAAACTTAAACAATATTAAATCATTCATGACTCTAAAAACATAAAATAAGATATTAAGTCCAAGAATCATGACTTTAAACTATGGGAAAGTCATACTGGGAATGTTTCATGTGATTCCAAGCCTCCTTATCCCACAATTCACATCAGGTCATCTTCATTACATACAATGCACACTCTTTTGAGATAAGTTCCCCCTTAGTCCAAGAATTATGATATTAAAACTATTTTATCCCTTCTAGTATGAACTCTATGACCTTACACTAAGATCACAAGTCAAAGCATCAGGACTTTAAACTAAAAAATTATCCCTAAGAATGTGTTGTGTGGAATTTGTCCTTTTTAGACCTCAATTAACATCAGGTTTTCACTCATTTTTGCTAAAAATCTTTTTGGGATACTCACTCTATGGTCCAAGATCTATGACCTTAAAAAACGAGTCACGGACTGAATGGAATGTCCTAAAACTACTAAAGACCTGTCCTGGTCACAACAAGTTAAATTATATAACTCAACATCCAAATCATAATATGTTAAAAATTTTGATACACTATCATCACCATATGACATTAATCTTAATGTCAACCATCCTCACTGAATGACCATAGTTATCTTGGCACTGGACTATATGAGATACCACATCCACTACCGTATCTTTGACCATAGTTATCTGATCCTTCAATAGACTGGTGATATCTTCTTAGGAATTGGTGATAGTAGCATGCTATTTCACCTTATTCTCCAGATATTTATGTTATTGATCAGACTCCTAGAGCATCCTCATGCCATATTATTTCTCTTTGTTCTAGGAGACATAAAATTAATGACTTTCCACATGAACCTGCTAAGAAAGGTAGTTGTGGACCAGTACATGGAGGGAATGATATTCCACCACTCTATTGACCATGTTTCATAGCCAGTGTCAGACAGACCCCATTCAAATTACCAGGTATGGCTCTAGAGTGTGGGTAAAGAAGTTCTGTATGCTCCTCCAATTCCTTCATTAGACCTTTTAATCCTCTTCAGAGACATAAAACCTAGAATATTTTTGTTCCTTGGGTGGAAAGGTCTAATATTCAGAGAGGAATATAAGGACAATAGTGGAAATTTCCTCCTATAGTATCCACATGGATGGGTCAGGATCCATGTCGGGAGGGGGGCATCTTCAATCAAATCTTTGTTGGTGATTCCATTTCTTCCATCCTTGATCTTTTCCCCTTTATAGTAATCACCTTTATCCATGATAGGATTCCCTACTCTGATCAAGGTTGGATCACCTTGGATGACTGGCTCCCCAAGAGTTAGAATATTCATTAGAGAAGACCCCTGAGGTTCCCCATCCATATCCATTTTCAAGAGCGCACCCTCTAGAGCACTATTTTAAAACAATATCATGTTATTTAGACTAACCAGTGATGAAAAATCAGGTAAAATTGGATCACATAAGGATGAATGTCTTAAAAAAGGAAAGTGTTTGAGTGAAATCTGGTCATAGTGTTTTGTAATGGAACTCCACCATATGAGATCCCTTGACAGTGATTGGTACTCCAATGGCCAGCATCGATCACCTTTGTGCGGGTTAGATGGAATTTGTAGAAAAACAAATAGGTTGATGTATTAATATCAATGTATCTATGAAATTTTGATAAGATCTAGGTTAGATGAGATTCACTCTAACCTCACAACATGGGGATCTTGATGATTAGTCACGTCAGACAATCACCATTTCCAGTGGTGGACACTGCCATTGGTATACCATGGAAAAATCCCCCATATATGACTGGGAGGATTGGGGGTTCTAAGATGACAACTTCTAACTCCTCATATGACCCTCTGGTTTCAGTGGTTTTGGGAATATATTTCATGGCATGCCCATAGATATCTATTGGGGTACCCTCTTCCCCTATGATTGTGATTCCTTGTTCACCATCATCTTTCTCCTGCATAAGTTAAAACCCAATTAAATCCTATAAACAAAATATATGTGGAAGGACCAAAAAAATTTAAATTAACAAACTAAGCATACCATATAGAACAAAAATTCAGTCAGCTCATCATCCATAGGTGTTAACCTTCCACTCTTATGGGAATTCACCTAACCAGCAGTCGACCCTAAGGATTCTTTGTCACTAGAACCTTGTGTATCTCCACCATATAAAACCACCTATACAGATTCTTAGATATAGTTTGTCTTCCTAAGATCAGAATCCCCACCAAACATCATGTGCATTAGGTCAGAGGGAAGAACAATTCCCCCCCCCCCATTGGCGTGAAAATTAATCCCCTTGAAGTGATCCTAGCGAGCCATACCTTCGGCACATCAATCCCTTCTGAATATAGCTTCCACCATAGATGTTTTCTCATCAGGTTAATCCATAGTATTCCCCATTCTTCCAATATTATGGGCTAGGAAGAATCATTGATCAGATATAGTAGATGTCACAACATCTTTATAAGATCCTCCCATTATCTACTGGTTCTGTCCTAAGAGCCCTTTACCTGCTCCCACAATCATATATGAGAGAGGATTGGTGAAATAGAACCTTCATATTCCCCGTTTTAGCCTTAGTTTGATCCCGTGATGTTTGTAAATCCCCTCAAAGAGTATCCCATCTACCACCCTTTCGTACTTGTGCTTCACTTTATGGAATTATTACTCTTATATGTTGACACAGTTTCATGCATTGGTATTTCGCAAACAAATTTATGGTTTAGATCTGAGAGAGGCAAACTTTTACATTGGTAGGGGAATCATGATGATCCCCCTATCTTTACCCTTAAACGTCTATAATAGTTGAAGAAGGATATAGGGATGCATGTCCTCATGGATCCCCATATAGAATCACTTTGTCGGCAGTTGGATACATCTAAACTACTAAGAAAACTAATATGAAGTATATAGATCACTATAAGTGTTTCTATCTTTTAGGGTGACTAGTAATATACCATATAACATCTACAGATACTCTCACTACTCTAGAATCCCCTCCATATTGTCCACCATCTCACTAAATGGGGTTAATAACGGATGGAAGATGAAGTTCTCAGATTTGATGATGTTGATCTTTACCCCAACTTCATTGAGCATCATCAGCCGAACCATGAAAATGTTGATCATCAAAGGCCTCATACCATAATTTAGAGGAGTGATAGAATTATATAATTCATGTCCTGCAAAGAGTGATGTGATCCACCAATGTAAGAATTGTAATACCTTATAGATTCACTTGGGCATGCTATCATTAGCAACATGGACCAACTAGAAGTCGATCTAGGCTAGCACTGGTACCCCAAGTTTACCCAGTTTTTGAATGCCATAATAGCCTTTGTCACAAGAACATGCATGATAGGTTCTCAGAAACTACCCTTATTGCCTAATGAATTTCTAGGTTCCCCGTCATATCATCACTCCAAGTGGCAGCAGAAGCATCGATCTCATCTTGGTTGGTAGGATTGAAAATTTCTTGTATATTTTTAGTCTCTAATCCTAGAGTTTTCAAGTCATAACTATGGTTTGACAGTGTTTCAATGTCGCACAAATTTGGATATGGTCATGAAAAAGTTTTTCTGAGACATGAATTTTATTTTGATAATCCAGGATTTGACCTAAATTTATGTCTGAATCTCAGGATTTTGTGAAAATGGGTGAGTTCCACACACACGGGAGACTTCTTATCACACATAGAAGTTAGATTTTCGTATGTAAGTCCCATACCCTATTTATAGGATCAGGACCACATTCTTTTGTGAATCACACAACATATCTATGAGAATTGAGATAAAATCTACACAAACACACAAAAATTGGTCATCTTCTTCAGTGTTTCCATCAGAACCTGACCTTTGGGTCCAATTTTAGCTCCAATTATGAGGTATGAATTTATTGGTTCTAAAAACATGTCTCTCCCCCTAAAAATCTAGTTTTGGATTAACCTAGAAAACAACCCACCCTGAATGAACATTACGAGGATGAGGAGAAGGTTGTGTGAAAGTTTCAATGGAAGCGTGTAAATATGGGGGTTCATGTGCAATGGACTTGTATGCCAAAGGAGATGCTGAGTTATGTGGATGCTATTGAGGTTGAAATAATAACCAAGGAACATACACAAAAAAATGAAGGTTTTCAAAGAATATTTTTAGTTGCACAACCAAACAGTTTCACCTGAAATGTGATGTTGAATCCCATAATTTTCATGGGGAATCCCCTAGCACACAATTCATATGCATGCAAGAAATGAGAATTGTGTGAAAACTCATCATGCAACCATCTAGTTGTGAGACAATGGAAATATCAGTTCTAGGATGTTGTGTGGCCAAGACTTAGTGTCAAAGGACCATGGATCATGGAACCATGTTCCACACCACAGTTAGTTTCACACCATTATCGAATAATTTTGGATATAAATATAACCTCACCCCATAGACGGGAGGAGGATCTCTGGAAGACAATGTGATACTCTATTGCATAAAAATACCTCTATTATGCAACATCACGCAACACCAAAAACAATGGACCCTCAAAGGTAGGGTATTTTTGGAACATATTACTAGAAATTAGAGCTACACTAATGGACCTATACCAATGGTTTGGATAAAACCATTGGAATAGGTATCTTAAAGAGACCCTGTACAAATGATTTTGGCCAAACTATTGGTATTGCTCCCATGGAGAGACCATATATCAACGGTTTGGTCAAAACCATTTCTATATGTACCATTTAGAGACCATGTTCCAACAGTTCTATCCAAAACCATTGGTATAGGTCCCATGGGAGCCTATACGAATGGTTTTGTCCAAAACATTGGTATAGTCCCAAAACTTAGGTCAGTAATACCAATGGTTCTCAAAACTGTTGTTATAGATATATACCAATGTTTTTTAAAAACATTGGTATAGGTACTAGGATTTTTATAGATTCTTTTTTCAAATAACATTAAATACATAAAAAATTAAATTACTTATATATATATATATCAAATTATGTTCACAAAAGTAATTATAGATAAGTTTCTAGGTCATTGGAATATAAATGGGAGGTGTTGTGATCAAAATCTAGCTGGATTTTATTTTTACATTACCTATACCAATGGTTTTTTTAAATTGTTTTTATAGGTTTTTCATATAACCTATACCAATAGTTTTCCCAAAACCTTATGTACTGGCATATATCAATAACAAACTATCTGAAGGGCCTCCAAACTATTGGTATAGGATAGCCAAAAAGTTTGGATTTCTATATAAAATGCTCCAAACTATTAGTATATAATTTTTTTCTAGTATTGGTAGACCTCCAGAGTCCCTAAATTAGAATTTCCATGTGGTTAAGAGATCCTTGTGCACCACCTCCTAAGGCTACTTAGGTTCACACAAGAGAATCACCCTTCATGAAACAATAATCTTCTTGAAACTTTAAAACATGAATGCAAATATACCTTAAGAATCTATGTTTTTTATATGTGTTATATCCCATTTGTTTCACAACTCTATATGTGTGAAATGCAATAAAGTTCTGCGCAAGAAGTTTCTAGTCCTGGACCCAATGTTCTCTATGCCTCTTGTTCATCTATTACCTTAATTGTTTCTATTAATAATAGGTAACCTAATGCCTTTTTCTCCAAAAAATAGGTACCCTAATGTTAGGCCTTCTGATTTCCGCTGCTCCGTGTTAATTCTTATCCCATGTCCTACACATAGGCACATGAGCGATGGAAATGTAAGTCCCAAAGGTGGAACCTATGAGAGAAAATGTGTAACAATATTAATGGGGATTCCTTATGAAAAATCTTCATCCCAACTTGACACGGTCCACCTTGAGGTGTAATCCCTATCCATTTCTGAGCAGAAAGACATAAAACTACATAGCTCCACATCCCATTTGTATGAAGTTAAACTATACAATAACATTCTCAGCACATGATGTAAAACTATAGAATTTCCCTATGTGACGAACATAGGATACCTCATATATTATCATCATGGGATGCCACCCTATTCCCCATCATGAAGTGATCTTCTTGTAGCAGTCATCTTCCACACATAAGCCCAAAACTATCTCCTGTATAGTGTTATTTTTGCTTCAGGTGGCTTCTATGAATAATCCTCACACCATACCTCAATGACTCTCATTCCATGACACACACGTCTTTACTTTATGATGCTAAACTACAAGGACTGGTCTTTTCATATGGCCTTTAACTGTGGCATTGAACTATGTGGGTTTTGATCCCTATATCATAATTAGGGTATGTAGGATGCCTCCTCATGGTTCAATACCAACAATATCTCATTTTGAAATTATCCCCTTTGGTGGAAACACTCCATAATATCAGTGTGGAATTGTCACCTTTAGGGTGACACACTATATATTTCCCAATGGGAAACTATCCCCCTTATTCAAAAACAATCCATCATTCAAGTGTGGAACTCCCCCCCTTGGGGGATGCACTCCAGCATCATAGTCCCAAATCTCCAACCATCCCCTTGGGGATACACTTGACCATCCATCTATCCCTAGAAGATTATAAAACTGCACCCTTCTCTACAAGATATCAAACTTGTGACATATTTGTCCCCATAAAATGATAAAACTGCACTCATCTCTATAATATGTTAAACTTATGACTTAATCCATAGTCCCTACCCCATGTTACAAACATGGGATTCCTGAGGTAAATGGCCTCCAGAGACTTACAACCCTTTCATAAATTGCCTCATGATATACATTGGATTCCTTGGGTACCACACGTAATATGACTCACAGATGAGATTCCCTCCAAAGATAAAGACTTAATAGGTTCTCAACCTACCCAACATCCAAACATGCCCAATGTTACAAAGGATAAATCCTTGGAAGGAGGAATATATATAAGGAGGAATCCATATAAAGAAGAATCAACATCTCATAATCTGGTTTCAATCAAGTAGTATATATTACCAATGAATCTGATAGAAGTCTCCCTCTATTGAAAAGTAGGGATGTGGGGAAACATAAAGTGCATGTGATGCGTAGACACCCCAAAAAAATCATCAAAAAATGTATTATTTAATTTGTGAATTTATACACTTAAACTTAACTTTCCCATATATCATTGATCACTTTCTCCGTATACCTATATTATATGAAATTTTACACTCATATATAAATCATATACCATCTATACAATTTGTTAAGGGGTTATAAAAAATGGTCAGAATTTATGTACAACATATTACCTCCCTCTGAATGTCTTTCATATGTCTCTGTTAATTCATCAATTTATTTTATTTCATTTATTCCACTATATTCCTTATAGTATATATATCCTCATACTTTGATAGTTTTTGAGAAATATTATTACCATTGGTTGAGTGATTTCATGAAACTATAAAATGAGTTATATTCCCACACATATAATTATGATGTATAGGTATCATAGAATTTGATGTTATTTTTTCATATTAGAGATAATTATTTCATCATTTAAAAATTAGTTATACAGTATTTTTAATAAATTAAATTAATTATATAACCATATCATAGTGATGGAATCCTTTCAAGATATGATATCAAAAATTCATATAGCATTATAAGAAACTTTTCCTTTATAAAAATTTATATAATTTTCAATTAAAACCTATGATATGAAGTAATAAGAGGTGGTATTCATTTTCCCTAAATCATTTCTAGTTATATTATCAAGAAACAATTCTTGAAAGATTGAGAAAATAAGGGAAATTTTAATTTTCTATATTGGGTGGTTTTTTAGGGTAAAATGGTAATTTCTACTGATAGTGGATTTTGAATAATTTTTCTAAAAACCCCATTGGCCCTCGGAATCGGGTGTTTACCCTTGGAAAAAAATTTGGTGAAATTACAAGTCATTTGAATTTTTCATAAATATTTAATATTCTACAAATTATCTTATTTATTTTCTAAAAAGTGCAGGTCTTTAAACATAAGGTAAGGAACAAAATAAAGAAGTTTAAAATACAACCAGAAATTTGTAGAGGCCAAAAATAGTGCAGGCCAAGTGTGTTTCCTCTTACAAGGTTCACCTCCTCAGTTATTGGATAACTCATACTCAAAAATAATGTAATCCTTGAAGCTTAATAATTCATAGATTCGATATAGTTCGTAACTTTTTTACCCTCACTCAATGTATGGAAGACCCTCATTTGGTTATTAATATAACTCTTTCACTGATGAATAAAATAATAAATTGACCAATGAATTATACCACAACCAAGGATAAAATTATACAGCATTAGGGAGTCCTTCACAACCACTTCCAAGATGATATTCATCTCCCTACATAACTGAAGGCATGTTTCCATTTCAATTGCATTATCACAAAGAGAATTCCCACTACCATAGAACATTATGAACACAAAAATAACATCACTACAAGGGTCCCAAACCACACCAACACCTATCATTACTTCCATACATTATGATCCATCCATGTTGATCATAATATTGGGGTAATGGGGGTACCATCAAACCCAAATTCCGTACATGACTCTCACAGATGAGTTAATAGAGGATATTTCAACTAAGAGAGGTGTAGGGGTAGGAACTTATTTCCAATTCATGAAGATATGGGTAATATAAACCATGATACTTCTAGTTCTAGAGACAATATCTCTCCCCATGAAAAAGTTATCATCCACCTTAGCAGAGTTTTGTGCCTTCCAGATGCACCAGTAGCCTATAATAAGGACCAGAGTAAGTGCCTTCCTCTCCGAACCAACAGTCCTCGCACGCTAGAACTAAACATCAAGGAACATGCATCCTTTTACAATCTGGGTAGGAATAGTGGTGAAATCATCAAATTACATCCACACTACATAATCCCACACACTATCCAAAAAAGGTGAAGCAAACTCTCCTCCCGATGGTCCCAAAAATAACGACACTGGGGGAGACAAGATTAATTACCATGAATTTAACATTATCATCACTGGGAAACAATTGGTTCCTAATTCTCCATAAAAAATATTATATTCATGCATATTCATTTGATTATATATTCTATCTGTAGTGTATGGTCAGAATTACAAATTCATGGTTGAGTACTAAATGTTTCTTTTTTATATATGGGGATCAACTTTTCATCCTATGCTGAGGCAAGGTTGGGCCCCTTCTCTTCTCTTTCTTCCTTTTGCATTTCTTTTTCTTTTCCTTCCTTTTTTATTTTTCCCCTTTTCTTTTCACTTTTACCCATTCTTTTTCATGTACTCTGAAGGACCTTTACATTTGGTGTCTTTATCTGAGATAGGTTGAGGGATAGAATAGGAAGTGGGAGAGGGGATATTTCATCGTAGAGCCACTATGCATATAGATCAGGGATCAGTTGTCATATGGTGTAGATTCGGTATTGAATCTTAATTGATTTCCACATGGAGGTAGGATGTTTTTAATTTTCTCACTATAATTCCCCATCTGTTATATTGTTTATGTTTTAATATTTATCTGGTTCTTGGGGATCCATTGTAACAGCCCGAAATTTTATGAAAAATATTCGTTTTAATTTAATTAATGTCTTGTGTTCTACGCTACACCAAAAGGAGCTTGCACAAAACACATCATTGACTTGCCTTGCATTACATGCAATCGCGACCTTCCTCGATAGCGTGTGTAGTACGCAATACCGAGTTACACTAAACAACGATATGCTATTAAAATATTATTAAAACTAGCCATTATGAATAGTAATAACCACTTTTTGAAATTTTGTAATTTTAATTTTTCAAAATTGACTTTATTTTTGGATTTGGAATATCAAAATTAGCTTAGGGTGAAATTTTGGTACTTTTCGGATAACTTTCATTTTCTGATGAATAGTGAAAATTACTAAATTTTAATTAAAAACAACTTTTTTAATCGAAATAATTAATAGTGATAAATTATTAATTTTAGTGGTTTTAAAGTATATTTAGAATAAATTTTTACAATTTAATACAATTTTGGTCATTGGATGTAATTTCACATTTAAACCAGTTATAAACAAGTGCCAATCTTTTGATAGTTATTATCTCATAAAAACACGCTATTTGTTTTGACGACGGGAATTAATTTTTAAATTAGTTAATGTAGCTCATATGTTTTTAATTTGATAAAATATACATCATTTTTAAATTCATAATATCAAATATAGCTTAGGTCTAATTTTTGGTATTTTTCTGGAAACTTCCATTTTTTGATGAATAGTGAAACCACTAAGTGGTAGTTAAAAAAACTGAATTTTTCATAAAACATAATTTTACCGCTTCTGTGAGTGGAATTTCAAAAATTCGAAAGACACGGTTTATGTCAGTAAGTAAAATTTGGTTCAATGAGATTGAAATAATTTTTGGTGAATAGTAACTTTTTACTTTTTTCCACGGTTAAAAGTAAATAGGGTAATTAAGGGTAAAATTGTTATTATTATTACCCTAACACGTGTCCTAATTCTATTGGACAAGTGTAATTCGACAAAAAACAACCTTAGGAATAAAATATGACCATTTAGGCCCACTTGTATTAGACTATGACATTTATTATTAATTTATTTAAAGAAGGGTTAAAATAGTTAAAATCAAAGTTTAATAAGTAAATCATTTTTAATATGGGGTAATACATAAGATAAATTCAAATATAAATATTCATTAGAAAGCTAAAAAGATTTCCGACATAATGGTAGTTTATTTGTAATTTTTAGATATTAAATAATTTAATTTATTTATTAAACAAAGATGATGTAGTAATTATCTTATTAATGAAATATTGACATAGTTGATGTTATAAATACCCAAATAAATATAATTTGAGACTTTTTATGAACTAAACTAATTTTCTAGGTTAATATGCCATGTTATTATTGATATAATTAACTTTTTTCAAAGTAATCATTCTGTTATGAGTTTCAAAAAAATCAACTATTGAATAGTGTCAAAATTGACATAAAATAGTTTTTAAAACAAATATTATATTATTAATTGTTATTTTATTCCTAAAAATCTAAGGTTCGGCCAAATGACTTAGATAAGGTTATATATATTAATAAAACACAACTTGGGGGTCACTTGGATGCATATGGTAAGTTTATTAACTATATAATATAAAAATACAAAGTGACATGGTAAATGTCAATCTAATTAACTAAGAGTTAAAACTAAAAGATAAGGTTAATATAATGACCTAAACATGTCTAAATTCTATCGGATGAGAGGAATTCGACTCATCCCCAACTTATCTTCAAAATAACTCAATTTCGAGCTATTTAAAACCGAACTTGACTTTATAATAAAATAATATTTTTAGTTATTCCGAAGGTGCCCCTCTCCTCCCTTATAAAAGGGCACCTCCTCCCCCTCTTCCTCACACCACTTTGAGCCTTCAAGATCGGCCAACCCCTGCCAATTTCTCCTCTCCACTTCCCTAGAAACATCCTAGAGGTTCTGGTCTTCTTCAAAGACCTATTTTAGTGCCCTAAAAGGAGGTCTCAAAGAAGCACTTCAAAGAAGAGGTAATGTCCATTACCAATTCTTTCATCTTTATTTCTTCTTCCACTTCTTCTTCTTTAGTTGTTCCATTATGAAGTAATAACATAAGTATCACTCATATACTGATATGTTATTATAAGTATGAAACAACCCTATTTCACCATCTATCCATCCTACGGAAAAAGAAATCATTGCGCGTGCGTATGTACGGAATACCGTCTCCACGTCGTGGTGTAATCTATTTTCCACCACCACCTTACTTGTATGGGTATAATGGTGTAAATAATGACTATATAAGAATATTATAAAGTGAAAATTATTCTGAATTATTATAAATAAACTCCAATACAATTTCACGATCACGGGAATGATATCATCGCTCGTGCGTACGTACGGACTACCGTCTCCACGAACGTGATGAGATTCATTTTCCATGATTAACCATTCAAGAATGATTATAAAGTATATATAATGAATAATAATGAAATATATGGAATAATAATGCTACTGGATTTATGTATATATATATATGTCATCTATTTAATTTCATTCAACTCAATAAGGAAACGAAAACATCGTTCATGCGTACGTACGACCTACCGTCTCCATGAACGGTGTATTTCTTTCCATTTATAGATCTATTATATATATGTATATTATGAATACATATTATATATAAATCATGTTTTATATTCTGGAATTCAGTAATCATGATCTAAGTAATCATATTAAAAATTACAAGTCAAAACATGGATGACAAATGAAACGATTTTACCCAAAACACTCTTTCAGATGGAATTTAAAAAAGAACAGGTAATATAAAGTCATAAGTGAACCATATATGATATCATAACAATGAGTATGATTCTATAATAAGTTAATGACACTATTTAAATCATTACACAGGAGGTTCGGACACTTACGAAGCAAATCGGACCTAAGGTAAGGGAAAATATCACAATCTCCTTTTTATCCGATATTGTTTATACTTTGGTATTTACTGGGGTGTATTTTTTCATCCACATCCATGTTTCCTCAATATGTAATATTATTTACATCCTCCTACAATTGTTTAAAACCAATTTTACCCTTCGGTGAGTTTTTAGTAAAAGATATGAAAGGAATCTTTTGTTGTTTTTCGTACGAGGTACTTTTTGACTTTTCTGACAAAAGTACGAAGAATGTTTTTTTTTACTTATAAGACATGAATGGATTTTAAAACATTATTTCAAAGAAGAAAACTTTACAAGTTTTCATGTTTATTTTTAATCAACTTCTTTTAGTTTAAAATTATATGACATGTTAAGAAAGGAAAAATGTTTTTGAAGTAGAAAGGATATTTTCCATAAGAATAGAGTTCAAGTGTTTTATCAAAATTATTTTCCATATAAGATAATATAGGGTTCTATTTCTATCAATATTGTTACATTGATTTAATTATGTTGTGATGGAATTATTTTTATTAATTCCTTTATCTTATATGAATTGTTTTATGATGTCATGATGTTTAAGATTCCCATTTTTATTACATGGGTTATGTAATGATGTATGATTAATGATTTTGTGGCACACATAAGAATGGTATCATTATGAGATGGGTGGGACCTATATCTCCCTCCAATGCATTGGGTAAAGATTTTATATCTCATGAGATAGACATGGCTGGAACAGTAGGTTATACCGGTTCAGTGAAACAGGACTGAAACTAGGGTGACTCGGTTCAGAAATGGACTGTGTCCATTAAGATAGTCTTGGAAATGAGTCTTGACTAATAAGATATGATTCTCTATGATTATGTGTGTATACCACAAAGTTTCATGTTTTAAGTTATGATTATTGGGATTTCATTTCACTACTATGATTTATCCCATGTTATGAAATTATGCTCTCTTTTTCAGGTTAAGATTTCCAAAATGTTATGTTCTTATGAAAATGATGTGATTGATATTTCTTTTGTTTACCCTTACTGAGCATTTGAGCTCACCCTTTTATGTTTTCTTTTCCACAGGAGATAAAGAAAGGTTTTAGGTAAAAAAAGGATGTTCTTTATGGGAGATGTTGAAGATATTTCACCACGATTAGAAGATTATATTCCGAGATTCCAAAGACACTAAACTATTACGATCCTTGTGTGTGTGTTTTTATTATGTACTAAGTATTCCGCAAAAGTAATGGAATGCCCATGTACGTCAAGCTTCGTGTCTCTACAGTTGGTATCAGAGGAAAAGTTTAGTCAACCTTTGGAAACTAGGATGCGAAAACGTTAGTGAGATCTCTAGAGATATTTCTATGGTATGTCTAGGGATGTCCCTAAGGTTATGTGTAAGTATAGGTTATAGTACTATAATTACGGTAACCCAAGATTTTAGATATTTAAGTTACTCGCCCTTTATTATATTGTTTTCCCTAGCATGATTTTTTCCTCTCACACTATTCTTTTTGGGTTTTAGACGATGGATGGAACCCGAAGGAACCGTGTTGATCAATGTAATGGAAAATGCAATCCTGAACAAACAAATGTTATGGGAGATGGAGTGCAAAATCTTATTGCAATACTTACACAAGATATGAATCATTCTGGACTTCCAAATGATCAGAGAAGGGAACAATATTCTATTGAGTCCTTCATGAGGAAATGTCCACCTTCTTTCAGTGGGTATTCTGATCCACTTGTTGCTGAACAATGGATCAGTACCACTAAAAAGATATTTTCAGTTCTTCAATGTTATGAACATGATAAAGTAATCTTAGCAGTATATAATTTGGAAGGTGAAGCTGATCAATGGTGGAATCTTTTCAAGAATATGAGGCCAAGAGATGAAATTGAGTCCATGGAATGGGAAGAGTTCAAGAACTTATTTTTCAATAAGTACTTCCCTCATATTCTTCGAACAAAGATGGAGAAGGAGTTTCTTGAACTAAAGCAAAAGGATGATGAATCTGTTGGTATATATGAAGCGAATTTTACAAGGCTTGCAAGGTATGCATCTGGATTTATCATCCAACCTGAAAGTAAAGTTGATCGATTCTTCAGTGGCTTAAAACCAAATCTTCGAAGGGGATTAGCTATAAGAGACTTTAGTAGCTATGAAGAAATTTTGTGTTGTGCTATCAAGGTAGAAATGGAAGTTGGTGTTACTTATCCATCTCATAGTTTTGACAAGAAATGAAAGATGGAGTTCAAGGAGAAATCTTAGAATAATGGTGAAAAGAAGATGAATGTTTTCTTATGCTCAAAGTGTGGAAAGAAGCATGGTGGAGATTGTCTTAAAGGGACTAGAAAATGTTTTAAGTGTGGAAAAGAAGGTCATCGAGCAGCTGAGTGTCGAAGTAATGGAAAAAGGGTTTCTAATGATGTGAATAAAGAAAAGACTATAGAGAACGCACCAACAACACTTCAATGCTTCAAGTGCAAGGAAATGGGGCGTTATGCTAATAAATTCCCCAATACAAGGGTTAGTGATGATCGACATGAGCAACCACTTAAGGCAAAGGACAATGGGAAGTCAAATGCGATCACTATTGGTGATGTGGAATATGACAATAATGTGGTGGAATGATTAACTGTTTATGTAATGGGATTCCAAAATAATGTTGTATATAGTATCGTGGAATATTGGAATATTTATGTATTTGTCTATTGTGGTGTTCAATAGTACCGGTAACCATAGAATGTGATTGAGATATTTTTGAAAAAAAAAAGATGATATGCTCATAATGAAAGGAAAACGAGAAAATGAAATGTTTGACCGTATTCATGAGCTCATGACTGATATAAGGAGAAGGTTATATCATGGTTTGAGTATATATAATTTTTGGATTTTGGTATGTGGAAAGAGTTAACTTTTGACTGCATTCATGTTTTCACTAAGGTTCAATGGGTATTCATTCTTCGAGAGAATAAATGATTAAGGTACTCACATGTTTGTAATTTGATTAACAAGATATATCTTATGATATATGGGGGATAAATGATGGCATTCACGTGATTGTTATGTAGTCATTTTCTTTATACTATGAGATTGGACCGAAGTATTTTAGATAAGCATTAAGATTGGAATGGATTATGTTGGACATAAGTTAGTATTGTTTAAGGATAAAACTTTTTTTCGATATTATGGATGGAATGATATAGTAATGTAGTTTTAGAAAAAGGACAACCTGCAGGACGGGCGACAGCCCATCGCGTCGGACAAGGCTGTGGGAATCGAACCCACAACCGAAGTGCGACTATCCTTTATCGCCTACCACTGGCCTACAGGAAGTCCCTGTTTAGTAGAAACTAGTTTTATTATATTAAGCAGTATGATATATGAAGTATAAGTCCATTTTAGGAACCATATATTATTAATCTCACTATAGATTGACTTATATATTTTTTGATAACTTTTCTATCCTTTTGTTTGAGACAGATGGAATGACCCATCATTCTATCACATGATCTGCTAACACATCACGAATGACAAATTCAACTTCATTTATTTAAGAGATGAAGTGGAAATTGTCCAACGAACGACCAACGATGAGACTATACCAAAATCACGAAAGTATTTCTTCTAATTCCAATTTCATCAACTTTAGGGAAATGATCTTGAAAACCAAAAATGTTGTCCTAGTGATCTTATATCTGATGAATCAGATGGTACCTTAAATCGTCACAAATTTATGGCTTTGTGATTGCTTGCTTTTCCATAGCCATGTTCTCTACCACTCTCCATCAGAACATGGTGGTTAGATTTCTCTTCTATATCCATATTTTCACCTATGTGGAAACCCAGTGATTAGTTTATTTGTGTAACCATTATGTTTCATACTTTTGTTTTTAAAGATTGGTTGTGGTATTCCTTTTTACGATGTGGGTTTCTATTAAAGAAACTTTCGAATAGTATACCATTTATAAACCCGACGAATTTCGAGGGAGAAATTCATTTTAAGGGGGGTAGAATGTAACAGCCTGAGATTTTATGAAAAATATTCTTTTTAATTTAATTAATGTCTTGTGTTGTATGCTACACCAAAATGAGCTTGCACAAAACGCATCCTTGACTTTCCTTTCATTACACGAAATCGCGACCTTCCTCGATAGCGTGTGTAGTACGCAATACCGAGTTTCACTAAACAATGATATGCTATTAAAATATTATTAAAACTAGCCATTATGAATAGTAATAACCACTTTTTGAAATTTTGTAAATTTTATTTTTCAAAATTGACTTTATTTTTGGATTTGTAATATCAAAATTAGCTTAGGGTGAAATTTTGGTACTTTTCGGATAACTTTCATTTTTTGATGAATAGTGAAAATTACTAAATTTTAATTAAAAACAACTTTTTTAATCGAAATAATTAATAGTGTTAAATTATTAATTTGAGTGGTTTTAAAGTATATTTAGAATAAATTTTGACAATTTAATACAATGTTGGTCATTGGATGTAATTTCACATTTAAACCAGTTATAAACAAGTGTCAATCTTTTGATAGTTATTATCTCATAAAAACACGATATTTGTTTTGACGACGGAAATTAATTTTTAAATTAGTTAATGTAGCTCATATGTTTTGAATTTGATAAAATAGACATCATTTTTGAATTCATAATATCAAATATAGCTTAGGTCTAATTTTTGGTATTTTTCTGGAAACTTCCATTTTTTGATGAATAATGAAACCACTAAGTGGTAGTTAAAAAAACTGAATTTTTCATAAAACATAATTTTACCGCTTCTGTGAGTGGAATTTCAAAAATCCGGGAGACACGGTTGATGTCAGTAAGTAAAATTTGGTTCAATGAGATTGAAATAATTTTTGCTGAATAGTAACTTTTTACTTTTTTTACCACGGTTAAAAGTAAATATGGTAATTAAGGGTAAAAATGTTATTATTATTACCCTAACACATGTCCTAATTCTATTAGACAAGTTTAGTTCGACCAAAAAACAACATTAGGAATACACTATGACCATTTAGGACCACTTGGATTAGATTAGGACATTTATTATTAATTTATTTAAAGAAGGGTTAAAATAGTTAAAATCAAAGTTTAATAAGTAAATCATTTTTAATATGGGGTTATACATAAGATAAATTCGATCATAAATATTAATTAGAAATATAAAAATATTTCCTACATAATGGTAGTTTATTTGTAATTTTTAGACATTAAATAATTTAATTTATTTATGACACAAAGATGATGCAGTAATTATCTTATTAATGAAATATTGACATAATTGATGTTATAAATACCCAAATAAATATAATTTGAGCCTTTTTATGAACTAAAATAATTTTCTAGGTTAATATGACATGTTAGGATTGATATAATTAACTTTGGTCGAAGTAATCATTCTGTTATGAGTTTCAAAAAAATCAACTATTGAATAGTGTCAAAATTGACATAAAATAGTTTTTAAAACAAATATTATATTATTAATTGTTATTTTATTCCTAAAAATCTAAGGTTCGGCCAAATGACTTAGATAAGGTTATATATATTAATAAAACACAACTTGGGGGTCTCTTGGATGTATATGGTAAGTTTATTAACTATATAATATAAAAATACAAAGTGACATGGTAAATGTCAATCTAATTAACTAAGAGTTAAAACTAAAAGATAAGGTTAATATAATGACCTTAACTTGTCTAAATTCTATCGGATGAGAGGAATTTGACTCATCCCCACCTTATCTTCAAAATAACTCAATTTTGAGCTATTTAAAACCGAACTTGACTTTATAATAAAATAATATTTTTAGTTATTCCGAAGGTGCCCCTCTCCTCCCTTATAAAAGGGAACCTCCTCCCCCTCTTCCTCACACCACTTTGAGCCTTCAAGCTCGGACAAACCCTGTCAATTTCTCCTCTCCACTTCCCTAGAAACATCCTAGAGGTTCTGGTATTCTTCAAAGACCTATTTTAGTGCCCTAAAAGGAGGTCTCAAAGAAGCACTTCAAAGAAGAGGTAATGTCCATTACCAATTCTTTCATCTTTATTTCTTCTTCCACTTCTTCTTATTTAGTTGTTTCATTATGAAGTAATAACATAAGTATCACTAATATACTGATATGTTATTATAAGTATGAAACAACCCTATTTCACCATCTATCCATCCTACGGAAAAAGAAATCACTGTGCGTGCGTACGTACGGAATACCGTCTCCACGCCGTGGTGTAATCTATTTTCCACCACCACCTTACTTGGATGGGTATAATGGTGTAAATAATGACTATATATGAATATTATAAAGTTAAAATTATTATTAAATATCATAAATACACTACAATACAATTTCACGATCACGGGAATGATATCATCGCTCGTGCGTACGTACGGACTACCGTCTCCACGAACGCGATGAGATTCATTTTCCATGATTAACCATTCAAGAGTGATTATAAAGTATATATAATGAATAATAATTAAATATATGGAATAATAATGCTACTGGATTTATGTATATATATATGTCATCTATTTAATTTCATTCAACTCAACAAGGAAACGAAAACATCGTTCATGCGTACGTACGGCCTACCGTCTCCATGAACGGTGTATTTCTTTCCATTTATAGATCTATTATATATATGTATATTATGAATATATATTATATATAAATCATGTTTTATATTCTGGAATTCAGTAATCATGATCTAAGTAATCATATTAATAATTACAAGTCAAAACATGGATGACAAATGAAACGATTTTACCCAAAACACTCTTTAACATGGAATTTACAAAAGAACAGGTAATATAAAGTCATAAGTGAACCATATATGATATCATAACAATTAGTATGATTCTGGAATAAGTTAATGACACTATTTAAATCATTACACAGGAGGTTTGGACACTTACGAAGCAAATCGGACCTAAGGTAAGGGAAAATATCACAATCTCCTTTTTATCCGAGATTGTTTATACTTTGGTATTTACTGGGGTGTATTTTTTCATCCACATCCATGTTTCCTCAATATGTAATATTATTTACATCCACCTACAATTGTTTAAAACCAATTTTACCCTTCGGTGAGTTTTTAGTAAAAGATATGAAAGGAATCTTTTGTCGTTTTTCGTACGAGGTACTTTTTGACTTTTCCGACAAAAGTACGAAGAATGTTTTTTTTACTTATAAGACATGAATGGATTTTAAAACATTATTTCAAAGAAGCTTCCTTTACAAGTTTTCATGTTTATTTTTAATCAACTTCTTTTAGTTTAAAATTGTATGACATGTTAAGAAAGAAAAAATGTTTTTGAAGTAGAAAGGATATTTTCCTTAAGAATGGAGTTCAAGTGTTTTATCAAAATTATTTTCCATATAAGATAATATAGGGTTATGTTTCTATCAATATTGTTACATTGATTTGATTATGTTGTGATGGAATTATTTTTATTAATTCCTTTATCTTATATGAATTTTTTTATGATGTCAGGATATTTAAGATTCCCATTTTTATTACATGGGTTATGTAATGATGTATGATTAATGATTGTGTGGCACACATAAGAATGGTATCATTATAAGATGGGTGGGACCTATATCTCCCTCCAATGCATTGGGTAAAGATTTTATATCTCATGAGATAGACATGGCTGGAACGGTAGGTTATACCGGTTCAGTGAAACAGGACTGAAACAAGGGTGACTCGGTTCAGAAATGGACTGTGTCCACTAAGATAGTCTTGGCAATGAGTCTTGACTAATAAAATATGATTCTCTATGATTATGTGTGTATACCACAAAGTTTCATGTATTATGTTATGATTATTAGGATTTCATTTCACTACTATTATTTATCCCATGTTATGAAATTATGCTCTCTTTTGCAGGTTAAGATTTCCAAAATGTTATGTTCTTATGAAAATGATGTGATTGATATTTCTTTTGTTTACCCTTACTGAGCATTTGAGATCACCCTTTTATGTTTTCTTTTCCCCAGGAGATAAAGAAAGGTTTTAGGTTAAAAAAGGGAAGATCTTTATGGGAGATATTGAAGATCTTTCACCAAGATTAGAAGATTATATTCCGAGATTCCAAAGACACTAAACTATTATGATCCTTGTGTGTGTGTTTTTTTTATGTACTAAGTATTCCGAAAAAGTAATGGAATGCCCATGTACGTCAAGCTTCATGTCTCTATAGTTTGTATTAGAGGAAAATTTTAGTCAACCTTTGGAAACTAGGATGCGAAAACGTTAGTGAGATCCCTAGAGATATTTCTATGGTATGTCTAGGGATGTCCCTAAGGTTATGTGTAAGTATAGGTTATAGTACTAGAATTACGGTAACCCAAGATGTTAGATATTGAAGTTACTCCCCCTTTATTATATTGTTTTCCCTAGCGTGATTTTTGCCTCTCACACTATTCTTTTTGGGTTTTAGACGATGGCTGGAACCCGTAGAAACCGTGTTGATCAATGTAATGGACAATGCAATGATTGTCCTCCTGAACAAACAAATGTTATGGGAGATGGAGTGAAAAATCTTATTGCAATACTTACACAAGCTATGAATCATTCTGGACTTCCAAATGAGCAGAAAAGGGAACAATATTCTATTGAGTCCTTCATGAGGAAACATCCACCTTCTTTCAGTGGGTCTTCTGATCCATTTGTTGCTGAATAATGGATTAGTACCACTAAAAAGATATTTTCAGTTCTTCAATGTTATGAACATGATAAAGTAATCTTAGCAGTATATCATTTGTAAGGTGAAGCTGATCAATGGTGTAATCTTATCAAGAATACGAGGCCAATAGATGAAATTGAGTCCATGGAATGGGAAGAGTTCAAGAACTTATTTTTCAATAAGTACTTCCCTTGTATTCTTCGAACAAAGATGGAGAAGGAGTTTCTTGAACTAAAGCAAAAGGATGATGAATCTGTTGGTATATACGAAGCGAATTTTACAAGGCTTGCAAGGTATGCATCTGGATTTATCATCCAACCTGAAAGTAAAGTTGATCGATTCTTCAGTGGCTTAAAACCAAATCTTTTAAGGGCATTAGCTATAAGAGACTTCAGTAGCTATGAAGAAATTTTGCGTTGTGCTATCAAGGTAGAAATGGAAGTTGGTGTTACTTATCCATCTCATAGTTTTGAAAAGAAAAAAAATATGGAGTTCAAGGAGAAACCTCAGAATAATGGTGAAAAGAAGATGAATGTTTCCTTATGCTCAAAGTGTGGAAAGAAGAATGGTGGAGATTGTCTTAAAGGGACTATAAAATGTTTTAAGTGTGGAAAAGAAGGTCATCGAGCAGCTGAGTGTCGAAGTAATGGAAAAAGGGTTTCTAATGATGTGAATAAAGAAAAGACTGTAGAGAACACACCAACAACACTTCAATGCTTCAAGTGCAAGGAAATGGGGAAATATGCTAATAAATGCCCCAATCCAAGGGTTAGTGATGATCGACATGAGCAACCACTTAAGGCAAAGGACAATGGGAAGTCACATGCAATCACTATTGGCGATGTTGAATATGACAATAATGTGGTGGAATGATTAAGTGTTTATGTAATGGGATTCCAAAATAATGTTGTATATAGTATCGTGGAATATTGGAATATTTATGTATTTGTCTATTGTGGTGTTCAATGGTACTGGTAACCATAGAATGTGATTGAGATATTTTTTTTAAAAAAAGATAATATGCTCATAATGAAAGGAAAACGAGAAATGAAATGTTTGACCGTATTCATGAGCTCATGACTGATATAAGGAGAAGGTTATATCATGGTTTGAGTATATAGAATTTTTGGATTTTGGTATGTGGAAAGAGTTAACTTTTGACTGCATTCATGTTTTCACTAAGGTTCAATGGGTATTCATTCTTCAAGAGAATAAATGATTAAGGTACTCACATGTTTGTAATTTGACCAACAAGATATATCTTATGATATATGGGGGATAAATGATGGCATTCACATAATTGTTATGTAGTCATTTTCTTTATACTATGAGATTGGACCGAAGTATTTTAGATAAGCCTAAAGATTGGAATGGATTATGTTGGACATAAGTTAGTATTGTTTAAGGATAAAACATTTTTTCGATATTATGGATGGGATGATATAGTAATGTAGTTTTAGAAAAATGACAACCTGCAGGACGGGCGACAGCCCATTGCGTCGGACAAGGCCGTGGGAATCGAACCAACAACCGAAGTGCGACTGGCCTTTATCACCTACCACTGGCCTAAAGGAAGTCCCTGTTTAGTAGAAACTAGTTTTATTATATTAATCAGTATGATATATGAAGTATAAGTTCTTTTTAGGAACCATATATGATTAATCTCACTATAGATGAACTTATGTATTTTTTGATAACTTTTCTATCCTTTTGTTTGAGACAGATGGAATGACCCATCATTCTATCACATGATCTGCTAACACATCACGAATGACAAATTCAACTTCATTTATTTAAGAGATGAAGTGGAAATTGTCCAAAGAACGACCAACGATGAGACTATACCAAAATCACGAAATTATTTCTTCTAATTCCAATTACATCAACTTTAGGGAAATGATCTTGAAAACCAAAAATGTTGTCCTAGTGATCATATATCTGATGAATCAGATGGTACCATAGATCGTCACAAATTTATGGCTTTGTGATTGCTTGCTTTTTCATAGCCATGTTCTCTACCACTCTCCATCAGAACATGGTGGTTAGATTTCTCTTCTATATCCATATTTTCACCTATGTGGAAACCCAGTGATTAGTTTATTTGGGTAACCGTTATGTTTCATACTTTTGTTTTTAAAGATTGGTTTTGGTATTCCTTTTTATGATGTGGGTTTCTATTAAAGAAACTTTCGAATAGTAAACCATTTATAACCCCGACGAATTTCGAGGGAGAAATTCATTTTTAAGGGGGGTAGAATGTAACAGCCCGAGATTTTATGAAATATATTCTTTTTAATTTCATTAATATCTTGTGTTGTACGCTACACCAAAAGGAGCTTGCACAAAACGCATCCTTGACTTGCCTTGCATTACACGCAATCGCGACCTTCCTCGATAGCGTGTGTAGCACGTAATACCGAGTTTCACTAAACAACGATATGCTATTAAAATATTTTTAAAACTAGCCATTATGAATAGTAATAACCACTTTTTGAAATTTTTTAAATTTTATTTTTCAAAATGGACTTTATTTTTGGATTCGGAATATCGAAATTGGCTTAGGGTGAAATTTTGGTACTTTTCGGATAACTTTCATTTTCTGATGAATAGTGAAAATTACTAAATTTTAATTAAAAACAACTTTTTTAATCAAAATAATTATTAGTGATAAATTATTAATTTGAGTGGTTTTAAATTATATTTACAATATATTTTTACAATTTAATACAATGTTGGTCATTGGATGTAATTTCACATTTAAACCAGTTATAAACAAGTGTCAATCTTTTGATAGTTATTATCTCTTAAAAACACGCTATTTGTTTTGACGACGGGAATTAATTTTTAAATTTGTTAATATAGCTGATATGTTTTGAATTTGATAAAATATACATCATTTTTGAATTCATAATATCAAATATAGCTTAGGTCTAATTTTTGGTATTTTTCGGGAAACGTTCATTTTTTATGAATAGTGAAACCACTAAGTGGTAGTTAAAAAAACTGAATTTTTCATAAAACTTAATTTTACCACTTCTGTGAGTGGAATTTCAAAAATCTGAGAGACAGGGTTGATGTCAGTAAGTAAAATGTGGTTCAATGAGATGAAAATAATTTTTGGTGAATAGTAACTTTTTACTTTTTTTTACCACGGTTAAAAGTAAATAGGGTAATTAAGGGTTAAAATGTTATTATTATTACCCTAACACATGTCCTAATTTTATTGGACAAGTGTAATTCTACCAAAAACCACCTTAGTAATAAAATATGGCCATTTAGTCCCACTTGGATTAGATTAGGACATTTATTATTAATTTATTTAAAGAAGGGTTAAAGTAGTCAAAATCAAAGTTTAATAAGTAAATCATTTTTAATATGGGGTTATACATAAGATAAATTCGACTATAAATATTCATTAGAAATCGAACAAGATTTCCTACATAATGGTAGTTTATTTTTAATTTTTAGGCATTAAAGTATTTAATTTATTTATGACACAACGATGATGTAGTAATTATATTATTAATGTAATATTGACATAATTGATGTTATAAATACACAAATAAATATAATTTGAGACTTTTTATGAACTAAACCAATTTTATAGGTTAATATGACATGTTAGGATTGATTTAATTAACTTTGGTCGAAGTAATCATTCTATTATGAGTTTCAAAAAAATTAACTATTGAATAGTGTCAAAATTGACATAAAATAGTTTTTAAAAAATATATTATATTATTAATTTTTATTTTATTCCTAAAAATCTAAGGTTTGGCCAAATGACTTAGATAAGGTTATATATATTAATAAAACACAACTTGGGGGTCTCTTGGATGTATATGGTAAGTTTATTAACTATATAATATAAAAATACAAAGTGACATGGTAAATGTCAATCTAATTAACTAAGAGTTTAAAATGAAAGATAAGGTTAATATAATGATCTAAACTTGTCTAAATTCTATCATATGAGAGGAATTAGACCCATCCCCACCTTATCTTCGAAATAACTCAATTTGGAGCTATTTAAAACTGAACTTGACTTTATAATAAAATAATATTTTTAGTTATTCCAAAGGTGCCCCTCTCCTCCCTTATAAAAGGGCACCTCCTACCCCTCTTCCTAACACCACTTTAAGCCTTCAAGATCGTCCAACCCCTTCAAATTTCTCCTCTCCACTTCCCTAGAAACATCCTAGAGGTTCTGGTCTTCTTCAAAGACCTTTTTTAGTTCCCTAAAAGGAGGTCTCAAAGAAGCACCTCAAAGAAGAGGTAATGTCCATTACCAATTCTTTCATTTTTATTTCTTATTCCACTTATTCTTCATTAGTTGTTTAATTATGAAGTAATAACATCAGTATCACTCATATACGGATATGTTATTATATGTATCAAACAACCCTATTTCACCATCTATCCATCCTACGGAAAAAGAAATCACCGCGCGTGCGTACGTACGGAATACCGTCTTCACGCCGTACTGTAATCTATTTTCCACCACCACCTTACTTGGATGGGTATAATGGTGTAAATAATGACTATATATGAATATTATTAAGTTAAAATGATTATTAAATAATATAAATACACTCCAATACAATTCCACGATCACGGGAATGATATCATCGCTCGTGCGTACGTACGGACTACCGTCTCCATGAACGCGATGAGATTCATTTTCCATGATTAACCATTCAAGAATGATTATAAAGTATATATAATGAATAATAATGAAATATATGGAATAATAATGCTACTGGATTTATGTGTATATATATATATATATGTCATCTATTTAATTTCATTCAACTCAATAAGGAAACGAAAACAGCGTTCATGCGTACGTACGGCCTACCGTCTCCACGAACGGTGTATTTCATTCCATTTATCAATCTATTATATATATGTATATTATGAATATATATTATATATAAATCATTTTTTATATTCTGGAATTAATTAATCATGATCTAAGTAATCATATTAATAATTACAAGTCAAAACATGGATGACAAATGAAACGATTTTACCCAAAACACTCTTTAACATGGAATTTACAAAAGAACAGGTAATATAAATTCATAAGTGAACCATATATGATATAATAACAATGATTATGATTCTGGAATAAGTCAATGACACTATTTAAATCATTACACAGGAGGTTCGGACACTTACGAAGCAAATCGGACCTAAGGTAAGGGAAAATATCACAATCTCCTTTTTATCCGAGATTGTTTATACTTTGGTATTTACTGGGGTGTATTTTATCATCCACATCCATGTTTCCTCAATATGTAATATTATTTACATCCACCTACAATTGTTTAAACCCAATTTTACCCTTCAGTGAGTTTTTAGTAAAAGATATGAAAGGAATCTTTTGTCGTTTTTCGTACGAGGTACTTTTTGACTTTTCTGATAAAAGTACGAAGAATGTTTTTTTTACTTATAAGACATGAATGGATTTTAAAACATTATTTAAAAGAATATTACTTTACAAGTTTTCATGTTTATTTTTAATCAACTTCTTTTAGTTTAAAATTGTATGACATGTTAAGAAAGGAAAAATGTTTTTGAAGTAGAAAAGATATTTTCCTTAAGAATGGAGTTCAAGTGTTTTATCAAAATTATTTTCCATATAAGATAATATAGGGTTCTGTTTCTATCCCTATTGTTACATTGATTTGATTATGTTGTGATGGAATTATTTTTATGAATTCCTTTATCTTATATGAATTGTTTTATGATGTCATGATGTTTAAGATTCCCATTTTTATTACATGGGTTATGTAATGATGTATGATTTATGATTTTGTGGCACACATAATAATGGTATCATTTTGAGATGGGTTGGACCTATATATCCCTTCAATTCATTGGGTAAATATTTTATATCTCATGAGATAGAAATGGCTGGAATGGTAGGTTATACCGGTTCAGTGAAACAGGACTAAAATGAGGGTGACTCGATTCAGAAATGGACTTTGTCCACTAAGATAGTCTTGGAAATGAGTCTTGACTAATAAGATATGATTCTCTATGATTATGTGTGTATGCCACAAAGTTTCATGTTTTAAGTTATGATTATTGGGATTTCATTTCACTACTATGATTTATCCCATGTTATGAAATTATTCTCTCTTTTGCAGGTTAAGATTTCCAAAATGTTATGTTCTTATGAAAATGATGTGATTGGTATTTCTTTTGTTTACCCTTACTGAGTATTTGAGCTCACCCTTTTATGTTTTCTTTTCCCCAGGAGATAAGGAAAGGTTTTAGGTAAAAAAAAGGAAGATATTTATGGGAGATGTTGAAGATCTTTCACCACGATTAGAAGATTATATTCTGAGTTTCCAAAGACACTAAACTATTACGATCCTTGTGTGTGTGTTTTTATTATGTACTAAGTATTCTGAAAAAGTAATGTAATGCCCATGTACGTCAAGGTTCGGGTCTCTACATCCATGGAAGTTGATCTAGAGTGTTTTTGTGGGGAATCATGTGTTTTAGATGGTTCATATGGGGTTTACCATATGGAAATTTTGGCCACATAGTGTATGGTTTGATGAAAACATTTAATTTTTTTCCTATTTAGGGAAGATGATGTCTTTAGAAGTACATTATATGAACTATTAGTAAACACCATGTATTAGTAATTATCCATGGGGATGAGTACTTGGGCATGTGGAGTATTAGGGACTACAAATTATGCACCCAGGGTACACCTTCTATTTTGGTACATGGCCATGAAACAATGTATATGAGAAGTTGGGTATTTTCAAAATAAAAATTGTGTAATCGATAGTATACATCATGTAGTAGTATATGAACAAGTGTTTGGGTACTTGGGAAGATGACTTATGTGAGGGGGTCTTGGTCATATAATAGTATATGAGAAGACCCCATGTGATCCTTATTCATGTACTAGTACATGGGAAGATCTTTTTGGTGTCGATAACAAGTGTAATTAACGGTTCAGGTTCACCTTTTAGAGTACATGTCATGTAATCATAAGTACACAATGTGTGATTTTTCCAACAAGGGTATTTGGTTGTCATTATTCCTCAAATTCATAATTTAATGTGCGAGTATACCATTAAAATCATTTTTTTCATATAAATCATTATGGTGAAATTATATTATCGTTTAGAGGCTTTTCATGTGGTATTTCAGACTAAAAGAGTTTGAATGGATGATACCTTTTAGGTTTATGTAATAGGATCATCTCATGGATTGGGTTGTTAGTTTTGTGTCTTGGGTAAGGGTGTGAACGTATTGATAACTTTGGTTGAGGATTCCAAGTGATTTTATTATAAGTTCTTTTTACATATCCTGAGAAGTGGTATAGATTGATTTCTTATAAAATCTTTTCTAGTTTATTTCTTGAGTTTGGTCTATTAGGATGATTTGGGTGCGAATTATAGAATGGGATGTAGAAAATGGTTCGGTTTAGTTAATATTTGTTTAATATAGTTCATAGGGACTTATTAGGGGATTTCCATTAGGGGTGATGTATTTCGTGAGGTTTCCCTTTTGGTTAGGTGTTAGTTGTGGTTTCCCTTCTGGGCATGTTTATCTTTCGGATATGAACTATGGGACCAGATATGGTTCATTTTAGATGGATTATCCTAATATTTGGTTTTTCTAAAGGATTATTTTATATGGTTCCATACCTGAGTTGAGGTTTTCAGTGCCCATGGAGGGTTTCCTATACCTGTTGGCCTTTGAGGTGGTTGATTCCTTTCTTGAAAGATCTAGTTAGAGGTTCTGAGTGTTAACCAACCCAGTTGATTGAGCTTTTGGTATTAGAGGATTGAAGTTATACATTTTAAGGATTATATAATATTAACTCTGTTTATCTCCTTTATTGGATAGTTATTAAGAGGTGGGGCTAGTGAGATAATGGAATGTTAGGATAAGTGTAGAAAACCTAGTACATATGATCATCCTTGCTAGGGTTAGTGGAATTTTTCATCTATTCCACCCTCAAGGCCCATTATTTTTATTTAAGACTCATTAGGAAGCCCAGCAATGTGCTTCTAGGTTTATTATCACCCAATTGGTTCTATAAGACTTTTGGGACATGGTAGTATCCTATTATGGTTGATAGGGAGTCCTTGCAATGGATTCAGATCATCCCATTTGAGTCCTAGATCTCGATATATGTGCCTTATTAATTTATATTCCTATAATGAGATACTAGTGTCCATATTTTGTTTCCATCCTTGCACTAGACTTTAGAGCTCCCTCTTGATTAGGTGGTTGTACTTAATAGTGTGGATTTTTGATTCATGTTTTTTCAATTCCTCTAGTAAGGTCCAATGTGTAGGTATACTTACCTTAGGGTATCAGGATAGAGCATAGGGTTTTCTATTTTCCTTTATTTTATCCCATTTTTTACTTTCCTATCTAATGTTCCATTTTATTTCCAGTAGTCTTCATTCGACTAGGCTAGGTAAATTAAGTGTTTCATGCACATATTATGACAATATAAGTTAGGACCATCATTAGGGTAGACCTAATGAGATTTTTTACTCACCCCATTTACAGGAACCCCAGTGTATATAAAACCCTTATATATTCTTTTAGGTTGAGAACAAGATGTTATGGATTGGGAACACGCTTATTATTTTATGGTCAAGTGGGATGGATCCTTTCAAGTCTGAGGTTTATGTTGGAGATGTGCAGTACCTATGAAGACCAAGTATGTGGTTTGTATTGGATTTGTAGTAGATCATTTTATGTTTTTTTTTATTATATTTAGTTGGACTAGTGGGTGACTAATGACTATATGTTTTTCCTTGATTCAATAAGATTCATTTCATTTACTGCAGTTTATTCCAGTTATTTATTTATTTATTTATGTTCACACTAATTTTCATGGTTGTGTATATTGGTTTTTTATTTAAAAAGTTATTTCACTCTGATATAAGGGAATAGATTCCCCATTATATCCTTTTAGGCCCTCTCAATTAGTTAGTAGCCTCTATCTTACAAGCAGTCTTTCTTGAGGCCCTCTCCACTAGTTGGGTAATTTTGTTCACGATCCTTCAATTTTTATGAGTAACAAGCTATAACCATATCATTTTTCAGGAATACACATCATAATATATTCTTAAATGCATTATTATATATTACAGAACCTCCTCCACTATAGCGTAATTTTAGAATAGTTTCACAAATTAGAATTCTCTTTTATTTCTTGACACACTCCTCACATACAATTATCCAATGGAACTTGTCTCTCTTATATGTTAACTGGGTGAGGGGATTGGATAACCATGAAAAAATCTCTAAAACCATAGATAATACCCATATAAATAAATAAAACTACAGATATCAATAATTATGGTTAGTTTAGTCCAATGTTCAATATCTTCTATCTTGGATGGATCCAAATATATTCCCTTACTTGAGACTATACGAACCAAAAATGAATATTTATATAGCCAAAATCCATGCATTGTAAATTTTCGAAACATCTTATGCTTCTATTGGGTCTTCAATAAAACCCTAAAGTGAACTTCATGCACTTCCTTTCTCTTTGAATATATAATAATATCATCTATAAAGACTATCACAAAATAATCAAGAAAATATCTAAAGACAATATTCATTAAATCAATAAAGATAGTGGGGGAATTAGTATGAACATGAAGCATTACTATATATTTATAGTGTCTATACAATGTTTTTATTATTGTTTTGGGTATATCATCCTTCCTATCCCTCATTTTATGTTATCCAAAATGAAGGTCAATCTTGGAAATGTGTTGAGCTTTGTTTAGTTTATCAAACAAGTCATCAATATATGTTAAGGATAATTGTTCTTGATAGTGATATTTTTATATTCCCAGTAATCAATGATAAGTCATATTGATCTATAATTCATCTTAAAAAATTAATTGGTAAACCCCAAGGTGAAACACATGAAAAAATGAATCCTTTTTCAAGATTCTCCTAGAGTTTCATTTTCAATTACTAAAAATTTAGGAGGTATATTCTATATTTATTCTATGAAATAGAAGTATAACCAAGAAATATATATACAGAAAACTCAACATTATGATTCAGTGGATGGCTGGGAAACTCTTCCAGAAATACATTAACATAAATCCTACACAATATTCATATCATCAATGTTGATTTTCTCCCCAATCATTTGAGATAAACACCCATTTTGGATAGGACTCAAGACCCATATTTTGGATTTGATTTATATAAAAATCACATATCTATCATCACACTGATATATGTTCATACTTTGGTTTATAATGTCAAATTTTTCTTCCCTTCCTTGGAAATTTATGTTGGGTTTATATAAATAAATTCAGTAAATGTAATGATGAACTCAACCAGAGGGAGGATAATATTGTTTGTTGGAAGGAAATTCTAAAAAATCATACGAAGGACAATCATAAGCTTCAGATGAAATCATTTTAGTATTATGTTTTTCACTACTAATTCAAAGTATAATAATTGAGGTGGTACTATAATACCCACATAAAATTACTCAAAAATAAATAAGTTTGTAGTTCAATAATTAAATAAGAAAATTAAAGTTATATAGTGGATGATAAGTGTACCTTTCATCATATTTTCATAAAACCCATAATCTAAAAGAGTGAACGTATAAAATTTCCCTTGGTATCTAGGATTAAGTGGTTGTGGATGATGATCATCATCATTAAAATTTTAATTTGGGTACTGATGAACATAATTACCATACTCATGTAATTTGAGACACTAAATAGTGGGTGTTGCATTATGTGGAGATTTACCTTTATTCAAATCCTTAGATAACTTGTTCCCATTACTTCAGAATTAAGTTGCTCGATGGCCTTATTTTACATACATAAAACATTTATTAGTCTCTATAAGAAACTTTACTCTATATTTCCTTCCACAAATTGGGTATAATGGAAGTTTTATAATCTTATCTCAATTTTTTTTAAAATTTCATTTTAGTTCCATCATTATTTTCTTGTGAAAACCATGATATTGATGGATAAATCCAATCTACGTTTCCACCATGATTTCACATTGAATTATTTTTTCATAGATACTAAAGTATCTCATTTAGAACATCCTTATGGGATTTAGTTTTAATCTACTAAAGAATCGATCAAATTGATAATGCTATAATTATACCTCACATGTTTTGTAAAAATTGTCTCAATGGTGCTAATGCATTCATAATCCTTGTGATTTAACAAAAGGAATTAATTATACATTTTTATTTGAAGAATACATGGAAATAACTAATTAAAAAATAGACTATTACATTTATCTCACTTCATATAGTAAATATCATCTTGTTCCCCCATGTTCATGATAAAATTTCAGCATTGATTTGCTTCACCTTCCAAATGATAAACATCCAAAATAATTTTATCCTGATCCAAAAACCTGAGAAAATAAAATATTTTTTTTGGGTACTGACGCATTTCTCAAAAATTAGTTGTTCAGTGTACCCCTTAAAAGAATGTGGTTTTTTCCTCATGAGCTACTCAATATAATATTGTCCCATCCTTTGATTTTTTGGAATCTTAGTGTGATTTATATCTTGACAAAATTGTGTGATCATATAGATGATATTTTACAGTACAACTCCTATAAAATTTTTTTTCTCAAGAGAAAAATGATTGCATTGTACATGGAATTCAGTATTAACATGATTCCTTTGGGTTATATCATCTAATAAAACCAAAAAGGATTATGTGATCAACATTAATCAATTAAGGAAGTCACATAATCATGAAAAAATTATTTATAGGAAATCTAAATCATGAAAGAATCTTATATATTTATGAAATCTTAGGTTTTTCCTTGGTAATTAAAGATCATTACCAAAAAAATTAGATTTTATCCTATAATTAGACTTATCCTTAGGGTTCTCACTAATTTTTTCTCATCCTAGTTTCTAATGGCTAATTAATCCTTGCTTTGATACCAACTATAGTGACCCTTACATTTCATACATAAATATCGCATCTTATTAGATGAATATTCATTACATAGAATAAGGATCCACACTAGAATCAAATATATATAGTGCCTTTAGATGCATGGACATGTAAAAACTAGTGAATAATTAAACAAAATTAACTCCCACAAAATTCATTAATACTATCACCCTTCTTAAACATATCATACTTAGTATCTTAATTCATAACCGAGGGAAAGGAAACATAATAAAGAGTGATATATAATTATCAATATGGGTAAAACGGGAGATATATAAGATCACACATGTGGAACATGAGCATAAGTGTATGAAAACATTATTCTAACATTGAAAATGCATTCTATGCATATCATATGTCATAATGTTGAGTCATGGGATAAAGCATTGCATATCATAATACATGAATCATAAAGGAATTAAATAACATGATCCATGATAGCATAAAATTTTCATAAGAAATTGAATTTTATAATAAACATAATAATGAAAAATATTATGTAAAGTATATCCACCAAGACAATCATAACATTTTATTCTTTGGATAACTATATGTGTCCCTACTTCAGGCTTGGGATAACCTTTTGTGTACCCTCTTTTCTCCATGGTATAATCTACCATGTACCCTTTGAGATTATAGTACATTAGTCATTAAACAAATGAATTTTAGGGAGATATAGGTCCCACCAATCATGTAATTAAAATCATATATGTGCGCCAAAAGATCATAAAATATTCTCCATATCAAAACTGATGAAAAGAAATGGTTTTCATAATCATTTCATAATAGCATAACCTGCGGAAATGAATTTATTTTATAAAAATATTCTCATGAAAAAAAATGAATCATCTAGGGATTGAATAACAATGGTATGATTGGATAATAATCAATTTAAGTCTTAATAAAAACTAAGGTATGTCATCTTATATGAAAAATGATTTTGAAATATTACATGGAATATTTCTTGATGAAAATAACCACTCCAATTTAAAATCAATTATTTAAAATCAAAAAAAATTATAGAAATAATTTTATTTGAAAAGTAACTAAAAAACATTTAATGGAGGATTAAAATAATATATAATTCATTTTTTAATGAAAATAATTTAATTCTATATAAGTTAAAAAAACATTACTTTCACATAGTTGTAAAAATGTTAAAATGCAATTCATTCAAAAATGCTAATAATAGTAATTTTAAACCATTTTATAAAATATAAAAAATGGGTAGAATTTAATTTAAAAAATAATAGTTTAATATAAAAAATCATATTTAAATTTTTTTTGAAAAAAATTGATATAGAAGAAAATGTTTTTTTTTACCATAAAGAGAAATAAAGTCAACTTTACATTAATATATTTGTTCAGTATCCTAAGAACTTAATGTGAGAAGAATTAAACGAAACAAATTATTGAAATAAATAAATAAAATGAGTAAAAATTAATATGTTTCATTAGAGTTAATCATAATATTTTATCATTTAAAACTTAATCATAAATAATCTTGAATATTGATGAGATTGTGAAATAAACTCTTACAAATTTTGTATCTATCAAATAAAAACCACAAGAAAGAGGTAACCATATCTATATATGTAAATCCCAATAATTTTCATTAGAATAATCCTAAAATAAATTCATGGTAAATATATACACCACATAAAATAATCAAGTGGTAATATGGCATGTATCTCCCAAAAGTAAATGTGAGGCGAAAATCCCTAACCTTCAGTTCCACTTGATTTGAAAGTGTTCTAACCTTCTCTATAATAAATTAAAAATTATAAAACATATATACCATAATTACAAAAAATCTTATTATATCATATATATTATTTATATGGATATATTTATATTCATCCATAATGGTAGAGATCGAAAATGAATTACATCGTTTGGGGAGATGGTAGGTCGCACATATGCATGTACGTTGTTTTTCATTTTTCAATTGTTTGAATGAGATAGAGGTAAATAATAATTAACCATTAAAGAATAATTATTATATCATAAAAAAAAATATTAATTATATCCATCCTCGTTCACATCCAAGTAAAATTGAAATGAAATATGAATCTCATCGCTACATAGAGGATGTAGTCCACACATACGCACAAGTGACATTATCATTTTCCACAAGTTTTGAAGGTAAGATTATAGATATGATATTGTGATTAGAAAATAAAATTTAATTCATCAATAACATATTTAAACATTAAACCCATCATAATAATCATCCATAAAATATGGTGATGAAAAATGAATTGTGCCTTTATGTGGAGATAATAAGTCTTATATACGCACGAGCAATACATTCAATTCCCATTTGACGGAAAGATGGTGGATAATGGTATTTTAATCATAATAATAACATTTTAGAATAATTATGATAATAAATTTATTATTTTATTAAAAATAATAAATATTCATAAGATGTAGAAGAAGAAATAAATTGATAGAGGTTGGGTAATAAAACTACCTCACTTTTAGGAGTCCTCCTTTAGATCCTTTCTTAAGGAACATATGTTTTGTAATTTTGGGAGACCAAAACATAAATAACATATATATGGATTTTTAGAAGACAATTTTTCATGGTATGTTTGGCCTTTATGGGTTAAATTTGTGTGAAGATTAGAACTAAATGATGTCCTTTTATAAGGGAGGGAGAGGACACACTTGGAATTTTATTAAAGATTAAATTATAATAAAGTTATTCTCAATAAAAATGGTTCCAAATGGATTAAAAATTGAAGGGGATGATGTTTTACAGTGTTTATTATCCCCCTTTTCCCATTTTAATATTATTAATATTTTTATGTTATTTAATAAATTATAATTTTTATAAATTATAATTAATATCAATTTTGACACTATTCATTTAATTTGACTCAAAAGACATAAATAAAATTTTTGAAATCAAATATAATTTTTTAACATTAATATAATATATAATATGCATCTAAACAAATTTTAGAACATGATAAATCACTTAAATTATATTACTTTTAATTTTATAAAAATAATTTATAATCTTTTTTATTAATTAGGGAAATAATGCATTAGTGTTACATAAAAATTTATCATCATTATATAATTACTAAAAATTAGGAATAAAAATATATCTTGAAAATAATTTCATTAAGATCAAAATTTCTTTCAATATTCATTCATAACTAGTTTTTTCCCTATGTGAATACATAAATGATATTAAAAACTAAAAGAGGGACACTTTGGAACATTCTTCATTTTAAATATTATAAATGTCATTTTCATAAATAATTGTACATTAAAAATATATTTAAGGCCTAAGGTGATAGAGTTTTAATTTATTTCATCCAATGATAAATAATATTAATAATTATGTTCTTATCACTTATTTTAACCTATATTATCCATATTTACCCCTTACCAATGTGAAAAAATTTACCATGGATGATATTTAAATTGACTAAAAATAATAGGAAACTATTTAAAAAACTTACCTCTTGATTATAAGTATGTAATTAATTTTACAAAAATCAATAACACTAAGTTTATGGTGTTTATTTTAATTTAAGTGAGCAGAACACAACAAAAACCATTTTTTAGAAAAAAAATAGTCTTTAAGCATAAAAACGGATTAATTTTTATCTAATGCTTATTAAAATGTTAAATTATTGTTAAAACATTGTATTGAATTTATTATATATATATATATATTATTAAGATAATTCAAAAATAGTGATAGATTAAATTTATTGGTTTAAAAATTCACTTTTCATATAAAAATATTTTTTTTGAAAAAAACATCTCCTTTATTTTCAAATGATTTTTATTTTCATTTATAATTAATTTATAACCATTTAATAAATTGTATAAATGCGTAATACATATATTTTAGTAATTTATTTTTCTCTATCCATACATTTTAATCCAATGTATATGTGATAATAAAAATATTCTAATTGTATATCACGATTCTTTTAAACATTTTTTTGTGTGTAACACAAGCTATTGAAGAAATAAATTTAGTTATGAAAATCTATTTCATAAAATTTTGGGTTGTTACAATACTCACCCCAGATTTTCGGTGCAACACCCAAGATTCCATTATAATAAGTTAACCTTTAATTCTAAACAAACTATATAATAATGAACATATCTTTTTTTATGAATGTTATTTGAATCTATATTCAAAAATATCATATATAAAATTTTATGAAATGGTTATATTTTTCTAATTCAGAATTAAAAAATTATCCTAGTATTAATTTTTTAAATTTATTAAAAATAATGGATTTTTAGGTGATCATTAAAAAAATTTGATTTTAGAAATACTGAAAATTTTATGAAATTTTCAAGATATAAGAATGCATAAAATTTTTATGAAAAAATTTTTATATGAAAAATACAAATTTAAGAAGTTATATAATTATTTTAAAAATATAAATGTTAAACATATAAATTTAAGCCTAATATTTTGGAAATCTATTCAATGTTTTTAATCAAATAAAAACTATTCATATTTCTTCTATTATAATCAATAATGTACAAGGTTACTTTTATTTTTTATTTGGAAGACAAATAAATTTATTTAAATTTAATATTACCAAATTAATTATATTTTAATAAGCATTATATTTATTTTTATACAAAATGTTTTTTATTCTTAAGTGAGAATTTTTCTAAAAAACATTTTCCAGTTTAATTTGAAAAATTATACTAAAATAAATTTTTATCACACACAAAAATTTAATAATATCAATTGGATACTCTATTTGGAATAAGAATAGTTAATATTAAGTAATATTGTTAAATTAATTTTTTCAAAATGAATAGTAACCATGGTAAATATTCATCAACTAGGTTATAGGTAAAACGAATTAAAAGATAAAATAAATTGATAAGGATTCAATATAACATTAAAAAAATCTTAAATATCATTGGTTTTTTTGTATTTTTACTTTATATTTCTATTATTCGATGATATGATAATTTGGAGCCACTTGGATTTAGTAATATATATATTATTTGATAAATATTCAATTATTTACAAGTTTTCAACTGACATAATTTATTAAATGGATCCTCATATCCTCTATTATATACTCTTAATGGGTGACTTAGAATCATCTAATACATACCAAAAATACAATTAATACATTATTTTTCTCATCCTTGAGGACCTGGTCTCAAAAAAATACCACTTTAAGAAGGGTTAATGTGTAAGTCAAAGGATATTACGAATCGATGTAGTATATGTTCTCTATAATATCTTTCATGTTCCTTATATCTTTAACCTCATCAAAATATTCAATAACCATGTAGAAATAGTTATATTGGTAAATTTAATATCAATAGATTTCTTATATTAATTATACATTCAATTTCTATATCCATTCTATCTAAATAAAATTGTATCACCACTCATTCATATGTATGGATTATTTTCACCAAGTAGATATGAAAATTGGTTTTCATCATCACCTCACATGACCGGTTATAAAGATGAATTTAAGGGATATATCTGATATTCATTGAAAAATTATAATCTAGTAAATATAAAATATCATATATCTCCTTATCCTTCCATCCTATGGAAAATGATAATGTCTCTCATGAATTTGTGTAGGCTAACACCTCCAAAAAGTGAAATGATTCATTTTTTTATCACCACCTTCCATTGATTATTATATAAATTAATATGATAAATAAAAAATGATATTAATTATTTTTTTAATAGTCTATATATAATGGAACCATTTCATAAAACCTTAATCATTCGTCAATATACTAATGTAATTTTGGATAAAATTATTGAACAACATTAAAATATCAATATAAATAATAAATATTTTGTAAATTGATATAAAATTATTAAAAAAATACCTTGAAATATGAAATATATATGAAAAAGGTTCTTAGGAAAGTATTTATTAAATTTAAATAGATTATTCAACTAGATATAATGTTTTTTACTAAGTAGGAGTCCAAGGTAAGATTCTTTTATCTCAATTGTACTCTAATGAGAAATATTTTCTATTATAAACCATGATTATTTTATATGATCTATGTAATTTTCATTTCATATATTATATCATGAATTCAACTTTTTAAATTATATTTAACGTTTCAATTATTATTTCTCTCTTTGAAGGTTTTTTCATCCATAATTTATTAACGACATAAAAGACTATTTTATAATCTCACTCTTATTTAGATTTTTTAGGATTCAATTTATATTGGAAGAATTGTATACTATATATTCTTAAAAACATCATTTTTATTATACTCTTGTAATTTTAATGGTTTTTATGTTTTTCATCTAACATTTCGTCTCTTTTATACTCAACGACTAAAATAATATTTTTACTCATATCCATCATATTTATCCTTTTAATTCTAGAATCATTCCTTTCCACATCCATATTCTTCATTTTTCCTTCTAGAATACTTTATCTAATTTTAAATAATTTTTTAATTCCTTTTTCTAATAAATTTTTAATTTTTTACAAATTTTTAAATGGATTTTTTTTATAATTTTAATAACAATACATTTTTTATATTTTATAAAAGTATGAAATGGATGTTCATTTCAACAAATATAGAATAAGTGGATTTTCCCACCACCATAACCATTATTAATTTTTTATCTTCCTCAATAATTTTTTATGTTATTTGAAAGAAAATTCCATTACTGTTTGATTTTTAATTTAAAAAGTTAAAATAAAAAATAAGTAATTTCTAAACAATTGAAAAGTATTTTGGAAGTGATTTAAAAATTTATTTTTACAAAAAAGTTAAAAAGGATTTTATAAAATTTATTTTTAAATGTCATCTTCCATTTTTATCTATTTTAATAAAATACAATTTCTATATTTCAGACATTAAGATCTAATTAATTGATTTTATTCTATCATCGTTTATATATTTTTTTATTTTAACTTATTTTGAGATCATTAACTTTTTATGATCATGTTCTCTATGAGTCTCCATTATTTATTAGGATTTATTTTCCTATGTCATCTTCATATTCATAATATTATATATATATATATATATTCATAATAAATAATACTACATTTATATTTTCTTAGCCATATACAATTTCAATATGCATTTTTTAGATGAAGGAAGCTTACAAAAAATGTTATTTCATTTACTGGATAAATATTGATGTTCGGTATTCTAGATTTAAAATTAATATTTATTTACTGATAAATAATAATAATTATGTGTTTTATTTTTTTCCATATATGAGGAATTAGTTTGACATGTGTAAGTTATGGGTGGGGTCTAATTATAGAAATCTCCTCGATGCATAGAAAGGTATCATGAGATAAAAAATCGGCAAAATTAGTTATGTATTTTGTGTATATCTACCCATTGATTAAAATTTTTTAGAACGAGGCCATTATGGTCTTTCTATGGGGACTTGATTGTAAGATCATGACATCTTATACTATTTATTCTCATCATTATGATTTCATTTATTATGGACCATAGGATTTTCTTATTGATATTTTCCAAATATAAATTTTGAATCTCAAGTTAGTGATTAAATAGCTTATGTATTGAATATCAACTTTAGCACATTATAAATTAATTTTCTACTCATGATAGCTTAAATTATATTAAACCCTTTATAATAATTTAACCTCACCATTTAATATGTTTTCTTTTCCCTAGGATATGAATAAGGAATCATTGTGTGGATTTCTAGGATCTGAAAATGTTTTTAATTATAGGTTTTATTTTACCAGTATAATATTGAAATAATAAATATGTATAATATCCCAAGACTCAAAAAATAATTGAACATTTATATTTTCTATCTTTTATATTATACCAATTTAATAATATTAACAACATATTAGAGTTACTGGAGTCTAGTTTTTTAAAATAAGAATCAACAGATGACTAAGAGGACACTTGACAACAATATTCTATAAGAACACAATTAGAATGAGTTTTTAGATAAACCCCTATATTTTTTAATAATATTTGTCAATTTTTATGTTATGGATAAATATTAATTATTTTATGAGTTAATTATATATTTTATATTTTTTATATATGGTACCAAGAGTAAGATAGTGATTTCAGATTCACACCCATAGTCAATTTATGGATCGCTCTTATGAGAATTTCAACACAACTGGTGTTGGAGTTGTGAATATCATAGATAATTGGGGAAACTAAACCAAATTGTGACAAATAACCATCCCCATATGGATAATCCTACAACTCTGTATTATGATACTACTATATTTTATCACCTTATATGAGATAATATTTAATTATTTAATAGAACAACTAATCTATTGGTGGATAAGAAATGGATCAATTCAATTGAAAAGATATTCCCATGATTGGAAAGTAATAAAAGGGAAATGTTTATTCTAGAAGAATATTTATTAAATGGAGATATTTATCATTAGTTTTCATTGATCCAAAATACTAAAGAAGATGATAAAATATATATATCTTGGAATTGGAAAATTTTAAAATTACATTCTTTATGAAATATTTTTCTCAATATTAAATATTGTTAATATAGATAATGATCCAAAACCAGTAGAATAATGAAGGGGGAAAGTATTGTAAAGTGTGATGATATCTTCACCAGTTTACCAAGGCATAGAATGAACTAAAAATATAATCTTGAAAATAATATTGACCATTTTTTGGTTCAAATTTAGACTAACATTTAAAGGGAATGAATCATCCAAATGTTTTCATAATATAATGATATAATATAATTTTATATCAAGATAGAGAATGAACTTTCTTGGACTTATATATTCATGGAAAATCTAGAAAATAAGTGGTCAGTTGGGAACTAAGGAAAAATAATTGTATCGAATAATACGCAAGGAATGTTTGTATTTTTATAATGCGATTATTATGGAAAGAAACATCTTGGTAAATGTTCAAAGGTAATGGGGGTGTGTTATATATGTATATATAAGGAATATCTATATCATGTGTTCAATATAAAGAAAGAAACCACTACTATTAAATAATTCAACTATACAAAGAAGGATATTTATTCAAACAAATTCATTAATAATCAAGGGATGCTACCATAGAAGATTTCATGTGGGGAAGGATAATCTTATTTGATAACAATAGATAAATATGAATACCCTAAAGATTTAGTGGTATGTATTTTGATTGTGAAATCAAATTTAGATAATGATTTTTTGATTCTGGGTCTTCACACACTTTTATATCTTTAATGGTTTCTAAGAACATTATATCATTACTTAAAACCTTATAAAAAGTGTTTTGAATCAATGTTTTGAGTGGAATATTATTGTGAAAAAAATATATTATAGATTCATAATTATGATTCACAGACATACCCTATTTTAAAACATGGTTGTTATACATATGGGTGACATTGTTATAATACATTGTATGTATTTTATTTTAAATATTAATATGAAAATTATTACCAAGAGAAGGATATTACTATTCATGATAGAGATCTATAATCCCTTGTCTTTAGAGTAGAGAATACATAAAAAATCATGTTTGGATCCAACTTTAGTATCTCACCATTATAAAATTTTGGTACGAAAAGACAAGATGAAACATATGGATAAGAATTTTAACCATAACATAGAAGATATACCAATTTTGTAGGAATACATTGATATGTTTTCTGAAGAGTTACTTAGAGGTCCACCCAAGCATGTAGTTGAGTTTTCCATTGAACTCATCCTTGGTTAAAAACTTGTATCTATGACTCCAGACACAATTTCCATGGTGGAATTAGCAATACTGAAGAAGAAAATATAGTATTTTATTTAATTAGTAATTCATTCAACATTGTGTTTAACTATTGGGATCCCTTGATCTTTCTATTAATAATATGGATGGGTCAATAAGGTTGTGAATTTATTATAATAAAATCAATATACTTACTTTATATAATGAGTATTCTCAACCTCAAATTGATAAATTTTTTGATCAACTAAATGTGCCCCCATATTTTTCAATGATTTATAAATGTTTTAAGTATCATCACTTATGAGTAAGAAAGGATAATATTATAAATATAATATTTTTCAAAAGTTATAGACATTATGATCTTATATTAATTCCCTTAGTATTGGATAATACAACCTGTGTTTTAATATATTTGATTAATTGAGTATTCAAAGATTATAATGATAATTTCATTATGGAATTTATCAGTGATATATTTGTACATTTTAAAATCTATGTAGTGTATGAATTTCATTCTAGAATCATTCTTACTACTTTATTATAAAAGAAGATTTATGGTAAATTTAGTAAGTATTAATATTATTATTATGATATTTATTTTTTTGTCAATATTCTATCCATGGAGAAAATATTAAATGTTCTTTTAAAGATAATTATAGTTTGATAATGGCATACACGGTTGAATATAACTAAGGTATACAAAATCATTGGACTTGAAAGTTAATATCAGTGCATTATTCAAAATATTTCCTAATTAGATAACCCTTTAACAAAGTTGACATGTATATAGGTTGTGTTCATATGGTTAGATGAATTTAAATAATTTTTTAAATAACTAAATAGGATATTGGTCAATGTAATGATATTGAAATTACAATCTCTAAGTGATGGATTAGTGATATATAATGATTTATCAAATCAATGGAATTTGATGTGTCCTTATGATGAGTGATTGTATTAATTATTATGCATAGAGACATTTAAGTTTCTATGAACAATATTATCCAACCCATGACCTTGAGTCGGTAGTCATAATCTCTCCCTTAATGAAATAGAAAAATTATCTAAATGGTGAAATATATGAGATATATCAAGATCAAAAATTTATGAAATATATATTTTAACAAAAAGATATCAATATGAGACAAAGGGGGTAAAAATATCTAAATATAGATTATAATATATCAATATAAAACCACCTTGAGAAGGAAAATAAGTTGAAAGTTACATTGAGTTGGAAAGGTCATGTTGTTACAATTATAATGAAGATTAACATAGATCCTATATTCTAGGATTGGGTAAATTTGTATATGGGTATCATTATATAATAAGAAACTTCACTCCTTTTATTAATTATTTCCAATCCATCTTTATGCGAGAAGATAAAAAGGTACCAACTTGATGATAAGTATTTTGATAAGAAAAATATTTCCTTGAATTAAGGGAATATAGAAGACATCATTGATGAAGATGGTGTGATTAAATTTGGAAATATTCTATGTGTTACATTAGTATATAAGAAAAATAGGGAATTATAGTATGAATCACGTAGATCAAATTTTTATTTACACACATATAGCAATAATATGTATATAGATTTTAGAGAAATTTTTTTGGAATAATATGACATGGGAAATTTATTACTCATGATTCATAGTTTTTCAACAAGTAAAGGAAGAAATGTATCATGAAAATGGAGTTATGTAGGCTCTCTATATTTCCATGTTGAAGTGGGATTGTCACAAACCAACTTGGGTCAACCCTGAACTGTCACCCGAGCCGATCTAGGCCAAGGACCGAGAGGCATTCCCAATCCTCCCAGGCTGGCAACAGGCACCAAGGGAATCAAAAGAGTACTACATGGGAATGATTTTTCCCAATAATGAAATATATATACCAATATTAGATGAAGCACAAGTGGTTCAATATATATATAAAACTGAACTGAATCTATTTTATACACTTTCTAAAAAATTAAAAAAGACAGTACAACTAGACCAATCAAATCTGACGACCACACTATCTTATCTTAACCTGTAGGTTACTCTCCAACACAAGATCAACAATCAAAGGAGGTGACCGAACCCAAGCTGAAACCTTCCCAAGTGCTATAAATAGAAAACAACTATAGGTGTCAGTATTAATACTCAGTAGGCAATATCAATAATCTATTCCCATTGAACTACCTTTAAAATAAAAGAAGCAACAATTTCAAGTTTGAACTATAATTTATAAAAGTTTTCTTTTCAACACATTTTACTAAAAAAAGTATGGCCCATTTCCCTTCTTTAGTTCAAAAAAAGGTTTGTTCCATAATTGTTTCCAACCCCATTCAAGGGGAAAGTGAATCTTACATTTTTAACTTGCACAAAAAAGGATAAATCACTTTTTATTAAATTTATTTTTCACAAACCGATTTGAAAACCACACCACACTTTCAATGAAAAACACTACTCAAGAAGGAACTACAATGGTTACACAACAAGGGAAATGGAAATAAACATACAAATATCATATTCATTATTGAAATCAACTAAGATCCAATAGACATAGGTTAACCAAGGAGATCGAGAATAATCTATAAGATACTAATACAAGAGACTCAATCCCCAGTAGCATGCCACACATGATGAAATAAAAATTGCTCCATGCGCTCAGCCACCCTAACTTAGGACAGACTTGGGGAAAATATCATAGCAATAAACCCAAATATATCCACCTACTATTGGCCACTGGTCAGTATATTAACTACCAGTGCAGTAATCATTCTTAGAAAATACTCTCAACATGTCAGGTTCACATGTCTCATGTATATAACGAGGGCGAGCCAGACGATGTTAGCCAAGAATCCAATCACATGTATATATAATAATAAATCAACAATATTCATCACCTATTTCCACTCCAAGGATAGATTCACATTCTATATAATAAATAGAACAAAATTATTCCATACTGAGGACCTCCAATAATGTGTTACGAGGATTCCACAACAATTTCACAAAGTTGTCGAACAGGCCTTTAAGCTTCACATAAAACAAACATTTATCAACATAAAATATCCACTTTTTATAAAGGGTCATAAAAAGACCATTTTTAACATGAAAACATTTATATAACCTTCTTGAAACATTCAGGTTATGCACTCAAGGTACTAACCATTTTATTTATAAAAATTACAAAACCAACTAAAACCCAATACACATTTTTTATAAAAATAAAAACACTTGGGAAACCATATAAGGAACCCAAAATATTTTTTATCATGCTTCCAATATATTAATAAATCCAAAAAATCATTTTATATCAATTTAAATCATAAAATTCAACCACACATTTAACTGTAGATAAGGCAGGTGATATTTAATAAAAAAATTCAATTTAACATCCAAAAAGGAATAAAACAACAATTTCATTCCATAATTTCATTAAATATAGTAAAACATTTTCTAAATAACAAAAACTATGTGTGAAAGCTAGCGGGGCAATTTATAAAACAAGTGGTGTACACATTTTTAACAAAACAAGACTGTTTACCACAAAACAATGAATAAACTTCCATTTTTCACACCAAATATTTTATATAGGTATCTTATATCAATATCTATTAATAGAATAAGGTTTTGAAAGAATGAAATTAATTATTATAAAATTTAAAAGGAAATTACATGGGAAAAACAACCTTGGTTCCATGGAGTGATGACAACTCATACCCCGAATCACTCCACATGGGTTCTAAAACCCTAGATATACCAATCGACACCCTTAATGAGAAAAACCCCCTAATAAAATCGAAGGGAAAAAAATCCTAGATCTCCATGACAATAATAGATAATAAAATCAGTAATAAAAGAGAGTATAAGGAAAGAAGGAATACTAGAGGGGGAAAGTTGTTCCGAAAAGGGGCGGTGCACTGGTTAGATGTCGCGTTGGTAGGGGTGGCACCAGAGGGGAGTCAGCCAAGGGGGGTCGTGCTGGAGAAGAAGGGAGGGAGGCTAGTCACACCAACTGGGTTACACACCAGCTAGATGAGGGGGTGCTAGTGATCCATGCTAGTAGGGATAGGAGGTTTCTGTAGAGGATGCGCAGCAGAGGGTCGTGCATCGCACATAGAGGGGGTAGGTGGGGGTTGTGTGGGAGAGAAAGGGGATGGGAGATAAATTCCCAAAAAAATAAAATAAAAGTAACTAAAAATAATAATTGTAATCCTAATAACTTAATAATAATAATTTTAATCTATAATAATAATAATAATACCTTAATGATAATAATAATATAAATATTTATTTCCTTTTTAATAATATTGATATTAATAAAAAAAATTAATAATACTAATGATAATAATAATATTAATAATTATAATAAAAATATTCCCAAATAATATTAACATTATTATTATTATTATTAAAACAAAACTTTTAATTTTATTTTACTTTTTATTATTTTATTTTAACCTTCGTTTAACGTCATTTTATTATTCATTTAATTTTTAATTTATTTTAAACATTAGGAAGGTCACACAGTGACTAGGGCATAGTCACATGGTCTCCAAATCTTGCTCTACCCGTACACCAGATTCCACTAAGCCCAAAACACTCATCTTTGAATAAAAACTCAAAAATAAAGACTATAAATTTTTAAAATAGTTAGAAGAATTTAAATACCTATTTGTGTGTGAAAATTCTCCCCACCATTAATGCTTCCTACCCCCTAGAAATGCACCACACTTTCCCTATGATTGATTAATGTCTAAGAATTCCACATTAACATGATTCAACCTCTTAATCCAAGGACATTTCAATGACCATCAATAGAACTCAACCTAATTTCCCGAAATGAAAGAACAACGCACAACATATTCTTGTGAATAATGAAAATAATCAAACCACCACATCTATAACCAATCCAAAACTAGATAGTTGGGCCTTCTCCCAAGAAACCCCACATGAAAAATAGGTCACCGACAGAGGGGAGCCCCGAACAGACTTCCCACCATTAGAATTCAACTATCATATGATAACATCTTTATAGAAAACTAAATAAGACCCGTGGTGGGCCTCCCTTCCATTAAGAACCAAAAATGAATGAAAAAAAAATTCAACACGAACCAGAAATAGTCCTCCCCCACATGAGCCAAAAACCTTCACCACACGGGCCGGGAGGGAAGGGATCAAATGAATGGACCACTAAACCAAAACCATCAACTCCCAACACTCGGCAATCACTTGACTCACATTGGTGTTCCAAAAAAAACATTTATTGGGAAATCACATACTAGAAGTCACATTATAGATATAAAATGATGGATAGGTCCATCATGATCTTGAAACTAGAAAGAATTCTTAGCGATAGGGAAACCATAATAGAAACACTGGAACTGCCTCGCTGCAATGGTGGAGGCACAAACTTAACAATACTCCACAATCCCCCAGGGTTTTTGAATATATTCTAGATTCAATCCGAAACCTATGGCTAGAGATCTGATGTATGAATCATCTACTACCTCACAGACAAGATCTTATAATCATTAACTGGTATATGAATCACCTGATTATATAAAAATAAAAACCCATAATTTTGGAAATGAAACCACACTTTCATTGGAAATGGGAATTCATAATGAGACTCACAAAATCAATTACATTTAAACCAAAATACCATCAGCACAACCACCATGAAAAAATATCCCTTACACTAGAAGGAACCCCACAATAAAAATCTTTAAAAAAAATTCCAACATCACATCACTTATAAGGATTTCCTCTACGATTCTTTTTAGCAACACCCCGACTGAATCACAACAAGTGACCCAAGAATCCACAAGACTATTAGAGATTTGGAGCATTTGAACATGATGGATTTTTTTTGATGGTCTTTCCACACTGATAAAAAATGATAATCTCTCACTCTAAGAGGATGATGAAATATCCCAAGACTTTTTGATTCCATGACCCACTCCATCAAATTTTAATATCTTCCAAAACCTTCTGCACTACACCTAGGGATTGAATGAGGTAGGACTACCTCGTGTACTCCCACTATCATGGTTTTAACAATAAAATATCTCCTCACCACATCATAAAATTAAATTACATATAGTTCATACATCTTTGATTGCTGGTCGGGATGAATCCCAACCTCAAAACATCAAGCCTTCCTGGAATAATTTGATGCATACCATGGATCATAAGGGATTAGATCTAAAAATTTATGGAAATAATTCAACACTGATCCATCACCCTACTATAAAAAACTCATCTCCATCCCCTTTCTCACCTTTTCTTTCTCAGAGAAATGCTGATGAATGAACAAAGATCTGAAAAACTCCAAAGTAAGATATTCACGAGGCTTGTTCTAAGACATTGACTTACACCACATACATGGTTAACTTTCAAGCATGAAAGTTGCAAACATAACCTTCAATGAATCAGTAAAATCAATGTGGATAAAGTCCCTTTAGATATTTCACATCCACTCCTCCACTATGGGAGGATCTTCTTGACCATAAAAGATAGGTGGATCCAGTTTCTATAACTCAAGAAAAAAATCCTTAGGTTGATCAACTAAAAATCATGCTAAAGGGAAATCACTGGAAACCACACTATGATCACACATAGAATCTCCATGCGGACAACCATTGTACAAGAAAAAGTCAAGAACCAAATCGAGGCCAACTTAACAATTAAAGTTCTCAAGATCAAACACTGCATAGGTGAAAAGATTTGAACATAAAAAACAACCTATTATGGCATCAAAACTTTTCTTCTGAAAACATATTTAATTTTAAACAAACTTGGTGGGTTGAACACTCGCCACTGTAATTCCTTACAGTCTCACTCACATGCATGTTACTGTGCCACCCTAGGCACCCATCCACTATTCTATACTATACATCCATTCACATTCCCTATACCACCATGCATGTAAGCACTCATAAGAACACCAAGGCTAAAATAAAACATCCTCATTTTCCAAACCAAATCATTCATCCAATTTCAAAAAACATATACCATGGAAAATAACACTAAACACCAAGTAAAAATCATTTTTATATTCCCACACATCAAACCATCTCATCATGCTTGAAAAAGAAATCCCATCAATTTCCATCAAAAACTCATTTTTTTTATCAAAAAAAATCTGAAAATTCAACAACCCACACTCCACTAAAAACCATTTGATTAAAAACACACTCTTCACATTTAAAACAACTTAAAAAACAAACATCCAATTTATATATACTCTATGTTTTGATTGATAAATCCCAATTCTATTAAACCATTTTAATTTTTTACCCCCAAGAGGTAACTTTAAAAAAAACCATTTTTCTAAATCCTTTTACAAAATTAATTCTGAAAATAATCTTTCCTACTTTCCCAAAATCTATCCATTACCACTAAAACCCCATTCTTCTCAAATCCTAGACAAGGGTTTTGGAAAAAAATCATAATTCAAAGGATATCCAAAACAACTCAAGAAGGGAACTTGTTTAAATGGGTGACTTGACCATATGGTTGGCGACCATATGCCAAACACACCAACAACATAAAGAGCCTTTCAAGACTATTCCCATAGCATCACATGGCTTTCCAGACCCTACGAGCTCATGGGGACTATTAGTTCAACTCCCCTTGTCATAACCCAATCACAAAACATTCCCTAAATACCAATAAGACTTAAAAAATAAGACATCTCATAGAATCCCAAGGATCAGAATGAGAAAGAGTTCTCAATGCTCTTCCCACACCTACCCTCAGAGTCCTGAACATCCTACTCCACCTACCTCAACATACCCAGGTAACGAAGGGAGCTATGAAAAGAAAGGTCTGCTAAGACATGACCTCCTCGGATACCATTTTTTCACGAACCAACGTTGGTCAACCCAGAACCGGTCACCCGAGCTAAACTATGGGAAGGCCCAAGAGGCATTCTTAATCCTCCTAGGCTGGTGAAAAGAACCAAGGGCATAAATAGAGTACAACAAGGTAATAATTTCTCCTAATAATTAAATAAATAAAATAACAATAGAAGAAGTATAAGTGGTTCAATATATATATAATTGAACTGGACATATTTTATACACAATCTGAAATTTACAATAAGACTAAAACAATAGACCAATCGAAACTGACAACAACACTATCTCCATGTGACCTCGCAGGTCACTCTCCAACATAAGATCAACCATAACCCAAGGAGATTGGAGTCAAGCTGAAACATACACAAGGTCCAAAAACAAAAAATAACTATAGGTGTGAGTATTAAAACTCAGTGGGCTGGCCTGATAAGCTATTACCAATTAACTTCGTTTAAAATAAAATTTACTTTAATTTCAAGTTTGAACTATAATTTAGAAAAGTATGCCTTTATATAAATTTTACTAAAAAAAGTACAAACCATTTCCCTTCTTCATTTCAAAACTAGGTTCCTTCCATTAGTGTTTTCAAAATATTTCTAGTGGAATGTTAAGCTTACATTTTTAACATTCATAGAATAAGATAAAACATTTTTCTTTAAATTTATATTTCACAAACCATTTTAAAAACCACATCTCACTTTCCATGAAAAACACTACAAAATAAGGCATAAAATTATTACACAACAAGTTCAATGGTAATAAACATACCAATATCACATTAATTATTATAATAAACTTATAGAACATAGGAACAGGTGAACCCAATAGATCAAGAATAATCTAGAAGATACTAATACATGAGACCCCATCCCTAGTATCATGAAAGATATGATGAAATCAAAAAAAATCTCTATACGCTCATCCACACTAACTCATGAAATAATGGGGGGAAATATTATGGCAATAAACCCAAATATATACACTAACTATGGACCACAGGTCAATACGTCAACCAGCAGTGTAGTAATCATTCATAGAAAATTCTCTCAATATTCTAGGTTCCCATGTCTCATTTATATAATACGGTTGATCCAAATGATGTTAGTAGAGTATCCAATCACATGTATATATAATAATAGATCAACAACATGAATCACCCTATACCACTCTAATGATTGATACACATGACAGAGAATAAATAGAACATGAGGACTCCATACCAAGGACCTCCAATAATGGGTCATGAGGATTACATAGTGATGAAATCCCACCCATTAAATATAACAAGTCATGTGATTCAACCAATGGAGGTTTTAAAAATAAACATTTTTAACCAATTTCACAAAGCTTCCAAACGGTCCTTTAAGCTTCTCACAAAACCAATATTTCTCAACATACAAAATACACTTTTTATAAATGGGAATAAACACACCATTTACATCATTAAAACATTTACATAACCTCATTGAAACATTTAGGTTACACATTCAAGGTTCAAACAATTTTATTTTTATAAAAATACCAAAACACGTTGAAACTCAATATGTATTTCTTTATAAAAATAAAAACACTTATAAAACTATATAAATAACCCAAAATATTGTATATAATGATGCTAATATATTTATAAATCCCATTAAATTATTTTATATCTCCTTTAACTCATAAAATCCAACTGGGCATTTAACCGCACATAAGGCATGAAATATTTAATAAAACAATCTCAATCTTACACCCAACAAGTCAAAAAACACCAATTTCATGCCATAAGTTCACTAAAGATTGTAAAACATTTTCTAAATAAGATAAACTATTTGTCAATTCTAGCGTGGGAATTTATTAAACATGTGGCGTGCTCATTTTTAACAAAAAAAGGCTATTTATCACAAAAAAAGGCATAAACTACAATTTTTCACACCAAATATTTTATCCAAGGATCATATATCAAAATATATTAATGAAAGAAGGTGAAAAAATAATGAAATTAATGATTCTCAAATTAAAAAGTCAAGTGCATGGGAAAATCCTACCTTGGATCCATACCGTGATGACAACACACACCCAGAATCACTCTATGTGGGTTCTAAAACACTATATATACCAAGAAAAACCCTAAATGAGAAAACCCCTAACAAAATAGAAGGGAAAACAAAACCCTATGTCACTATGACCATATGAGAAGAAAAAATCAAGAACAAAAGAGAGGGGAAGGAGGGTATACTGGAGGGGAGAAGTTATACTAGAAAGTGGCGGCATGCTGGCTAGAGGTCACACTGGAAGGGGAAGTGCTGGAGGGGAGCCGATGAAGTGGGGTCGTGTTGTAGAAGAAGGGAGGGGTCAGGTCACACTGGCTGGGTCATGAATAGGCTAAAGGTGGGTAGTGTCAGTGAGCCACGCTGGTAGGGAGAGGATGCCACCAGAGATAATACTCATCAAGGTGGTCATGCGCCACACATAGAGGGGGAGGTGGGGTTGCATTGGGAGAGAAAGGGTAGGGGAGAGAAAACCCTAAAAAATAATTCTCACTAAAAAATTATAATTGTAATCCTAATAAGTTAATAATAATAATTTTAATCTACAATACAGATAATGATAATAACACCATAATGAGAAAAATAATAATAATATTTATTTCATTTTTAATAATAATAATATAAATAACAATTTTAATAATACTAATGATAATAATAATTTTAATAATAATAATAATAATCTCAATTAACATTATCATTATTATTATTAAAACAAAACATTTAATTTTATTGTAATTTTTATTATTTTATTTCAAATTTCATTTAACTCCATTTTATTATTCATTTATTTTTTTAATTTATTTTAATCATTGGCCAGGTCGCATGGTGATAAGGGCGTAGCTGCACGGTCTCCAAACCATGCTCTACCTGTACACCAGATGCTGTCAAACCCAAAACACTCATATTTGAATAAAAACTCAAAAATAAATACTGTAAATTATTAAAATAATTAAAATATTAGGTTAGGATGCGATAGGGATGACATTACTGTAAACTTATTTACTAGAATGAGAATGCCTCATAAAATAAATGATTCTACATGAGTTATTTTTTGTCACTTTACCAAATCTGCACATTTTATTTTCATAAGGAAGTATTCTCCTATTGTGTGTAACACTCATATATTTTAAAATATTACTATGATATATATAATATACGACACACAACACCAATCTTAAAAGAACCGTGAAATAATATTATTTAAATATGATCCTTATAACCTGGATGTTGAATTTATGAGAATGAATAGGAATAACATCATTATAAAATATATGTATAATGGTTCTAATCAATAAAAATTTTGTGATTAATTATTAGGAAATAAGAACTCAATTTTTTATGAAGTCGTTTCATACTTCAAAAATACTTTTTCATCAAATATATTTTTTATTATTTTTTATGATAAAATATTATAATTAAATAATACCACATTGATAAATTTTATTTTATAAACAGGATATTATTTTTGAAATCAACATATCAAAAATATATTAAGATGAAATTTTAAGATTTTTCTTAATTGATTAATTTTTAGTGAATAATGAGAAAATACTGTTTTTAATTGAAAACTATATTTTTCATCCAAGTAATTAAAAATTATAATTTTTTTAATTGATTTTAAAATTGAACTTTTTAATTTCTATTAATAATAATCAAATTAAAATCATTTGAATTTATACTTTCTTAATTTTTTAATAAATAATTTTTTATTTAAAAATGTGTTTTTTTAGAAAACTAGTTTTTATCACATTTTACAGGTTTATTTTAAAAGTAATTTTTTCCACATCTTGGTATTGAATTCTATTAAATGGATTAAAAATTTGGATCAATAATTTTATAAAAATTAAAAAGTTGAAAATTATTTGTGGTCATAATTAATAGTAATCGCGGTAAAAAAAAATTGTTGCCGCAGTAAGTGTATAATTAGTAGAAAAAGTTAAAACAATTAAATAAGTCCTTAAAATCATCAATACAATTCAATTTTATCAATTTTGGAGTTTAATTTTACAAAACCATTCATATTTTCCAAAATTTAGACTTTTTAATCAAATTTTTCTTTGATAAAGATCATTATATTATTTAAAGTAAAAGAAAATTCCAAAATGTATCACTATTGATTTTAATTTCTATAAATAAATTTGATCGGTATAAAAGCATGTTCTAAATGGTTATAAAATTTTATTTTTAAGATGATGAATTTTTTTTTATGGTAATTTATTTATTATTTTCTGTGATGAAATATATATCTCAATGGCTTACCCAACGCTGACATAGTGTTTGTGCAAGCTGTAGAAAAATCAATAAAAGTGATTGAAAACTGTAAAATTAATATTTTTTGCGGTGATTTTTGGTGTTCTAATAATTTTTTAGATAAATATAATGTATTATAAATTTTTAAATTGGTTATATTATAATAAAATTATTATATTTAAATTTTTTAATTTTTAATTTTGTGAATTGTTTCGAAAATGACCTCAATGGTATTTTATGTTATGTAATAAATTATTAAATGATTTAATATTCATAAAAATATTATATTTATCCATGTGAATGAAATGTGGCCTATAATATCGATCATTTTCAATTAATGGGTCATTATTCCTTTTATTATAACATTCTTGACCCCAAAAAAGTAAAAAACATTATTATCATGATAACGGTTAAAAGGGTTAATGAGATGTTAAATCTAAGAGATAGGGGCCAACCCACCACCTATACATATCTAATATTTATTAGATGAGATGATTTAGAATCAGAGTCATCATATATTAAAATTATTCTTTTTTTGTTCCACATAAACATGCCAATAAATTTTTATTAATTTAATTCTTTAAGTAATTCAAAGTGTTCCCCTATCCTCTCTTATATAAGAACATCATTTGTAATATCTTCCGCGCACTTCTAGAACCATTTCACTTGACTAAAATATTTCCAAATAACTTCATAAATTCATTATATACATTCTATAGTTTTTTATTCTTATAATACCATCCCCAGGGTCCTTCAGGAGAGATCCAAAAGAGATTCTTTAATGATGAGGTAATATCCTTAACCGACGGTTTTCATTTTACATATTATTTTACCTCTTTAAATTATTTTATAACCATTTCAATATAATTAAATCAGTAAATAACATAAAATTATATGTGATTATGTTAATTTAATGAGCTTTTTTATTTCATTTTTCCATCAAAAGGGAAATTAAACAATTCTTCATGAGTACAGGAGGACTACCGCCTTACGATAAAATGTATTTTACTTCTCATCACTGCCTTTCAAGCTTGGTTGTTATGGTGATTTTAATGTATATTAGTGATATTAATAATTTAATTTGGATTTAAAAAATAAAATATATCATCTATCTTCATACAATTTTAATTATTAAAATAGAATCAGGGCATGAGCCTTTTAACGAACTATTATCTCTACCTAGTGATGTACATTATTTTTTTAAAAACATCCTCTCATGGCTATTCATGGGGATATATTTCATGAATATATTTTATTTTTATAAAAAATAATTATTCATTGAAGTTAATTTTTTTCTATTGATTTATTTTCTACTTGAGGTAATGTAAAAACATCATATGTGTATACGTGAATACTACCACCTCGCGAGATGATATTCATTGTTTATCATAACTAATTTTCATATATGGATATAATATTTCATTTGATATATAAAAATGAATATTATTTCATGATTATTATTATATATATGATTAAATAATGTCCACATTTACCATGGTCATCCTACAAGATTTGTTTCGAGGATTATAAACCAAACATCCTTGAAATTCTTTACATGAACTTAATCAATTTCATAACTATATAATAAATAGTTATAAATTAAATAAAATAAAATATGAGAAGATAAAAATAGATAAAAAAAATTTAAGAATGTAACTAATTAATATATGTTCATTATAAAGGTGTTAAATAATATATGAGGCATTTTAGGATATGAGGTCAGTGATTTTTATTTAAAACCATATTTTAAAATAATAAAATAAACTTCTATTTTTAATCAATATATGTGTTCCTTTAAATGATTTAAGAAATCTATTAATATTATTAATTTTATGTTTTAATTAATTTTAAATGATATTTTACTTTCATTAAAAAAGTTTTTTAAGAAAAAATTTAAACAATTTTGAAATGGGGTATTTTGGACATTATTTCAAAAGTGAGAAAGGATGATATATTTTTTAATGTTTAAGACATGATTTGAGTTTCCCACCAAATTTAATAATATTATTTTATAATATTATTCTCCATGTATTGATGGTTTTCAAAATAATATCCTATTTCATATTCATCTATGTGCCTTGTGTATGTTATGGTCCTTGTAAAATGATTATCATAATAGGTAATCTTGATATATCCCTCCAATTCATTATTTAATGATTATATTCTCTGGAGAATTATGTTAGAATTAAAATAGTAGGTTATTCCATTTGTATAGGTTCTTATAAGGGTTCTATGAAGTTGATTTATCGAGGAACTTATATAACCTTTTTAATTTTCATTATGATTTTTTTGTGGAAATATTTTAATTTTATAGTGTATGTTATGTGGCCTTTTATTATTTCATTTGGTACTATCACTTTTTTAGTTCAAATTATGTTTTTATTATCAAAATACTCCTTCAATTAGTTAAATATTTTGATGTGGTTAATTTTTAAGTAAACTTTTAAATAAATATATTTTATTTTTTAATTTATTTTTTCATATTTGAATTATAATATGTGTAGATTTATGATTTTACTATTTTATTTTTATGTTTCATTTAAAATATTAGTTTTAAATTCAACTCTTTATTATTTTTGTTCTGTTAATTTTATTTTTAATTTTATTTTTTAAAATTATTAATATTTTATAAAAAAAATTAATTTAATTTTTAATCTCATGTATTAAATGAATTAACAATTAGTAATATTAATTCATAGTTTAATTATTTATTCATTTTTTTACCCATTGTTTTTAATTAATTATTAAAATATATAATGTAACTTAAATTTATTCAATTTTTCATTTTAATTTTAAATTTTGTTATTTTTTTGTAATTTTATGTATTTTTTTAAAAAAAAATTAAGTAAGGTATTTTTAAATCTAATTTGATGAAATAATATAATTTTGATTAGTGGATCACATATCCAATTTCATAGGGGACGCCATATATCCATTTTTTTCCATAATCATATAGGGGATTGGAACTCTTGTCCACATAAATGAATTTAGTATAGGAGATCACACATTTATATATATATATATATATATATATATATTAATACTATGTAAACCATTTTACCCTACAATTGAGGATAAAATTTCAGTCAACATGGATGAATTTCAAAATCAATCCAGAAAATCCAAAATCAAATCATTTAATTGAAGATCCAAGTATATGACGCAGAATGAGCATGATCTTGGGATTATTGGTGCCCATGATTTTAAAATTGTGGGATTTGTTAAATATAGGTCATATCAATTCTTGATAATGGATTTTTAATGTGAGATTTACCAAGATCAATATAGTTTTTGATGTTTAAAATAAGATGGAGGAACACGAACCAAATCAAGGGATGAGTGGGCTTGTAGAAGCCTCTTGATGAATCTTCAATGCCAATTTTGTGACAAGACAACATCGAGTCTATCATATTTTTTTCTATTCCACTGAGTGAGTCAAATAAGATTTTTTATTTGGAATAGAATTGGGTTTTTTATTTCATGTCCATTGAAGCTATATTAAATCATATGGTTGATTTCCCTTTACTGGGTTAATTTGGAAAGACGACAAGCAGGAGATACCAAAGGTCAAAGATGGTCGAACGAGTGCCTCAGGGAATATCTACTGATAAGAATAGTGGTTGGAAGCTATATTGAGTTTGGGTGTTCGAATTTCATCTTTGACGAATTCAATTTTCACTGGAGATCATAGTTGTGGAAAAAAAATAAAAAGATGAAAACTCAGTAATTTGGGTTCAGTGGTGAAGGAGTTATTATGTAGGTCGATTTTCAGGAGAAGATTAGAAAAAAATTATTAATCATTTTCATATGAAACATCATTCAAATATATAAATGGACCTCTATTTCTCACATAATTCTGGCTATGGAATGGGGTTTTTGTGAACAGAAAGTGCTCAATATATTTCTTGAGTGATGTCCAATATTTTCTAATTGAGGAAGAAAATGAGGGTGATTTCTGTAATTTAAATTTTTTATGTCTACTTTATAGAAAAGAGTTTATTATGTTATTGGTTAAATATGATAGTGCTAGGACCAATAAATCCATGAAACACATGTTTAATTAACATGTGATGATGTCAATATTGTATGAATCTTTTGGATTTTCCAATTCCGATATGTCTTTAATCGGATATTGATTTTTTTATGAGTTAAAGATAATGTAGGATAAGAGGATGAGGCACTAAGTTTTATAAGATTGTATATTTGATTTGTCCCTCAGGTTAATTAATTTATTATTTTCATAATAAGGTGGGGAATTTTATTTAGTATTGGGCTTCAAGCTAACACATAGTGATACTGGGATAGAAAATCACTTAAAATAATAAATCATGACAATAAAAAAAAATATTATGAGTAGGTTGTGATGGTGGAATTTAAAAATGTGATAGAGAAGTTTATGGAGACCACTAGAGGTGAATTGATCCTAGAAATAAATCTATGTGGGAGACATGATATTCTAAGAGATGTTATATTTATGTCACATAAAGGGTGAGGTGTTCACTATAAATATGCCACATTGATGAGTTTTTCTCATCCATTATCATTAACGAAATATTTCCTCTTTTCTTTTTAGTAAATAGGTTATTAATATTCTATTTTAAAACCCCTCATTATTTTTCTTCCTAACACATTGTCTCTTGTTCTTCTACTCCTTTTTTCTTTTATGTTTCTCAGTTATAATTAAAAGTGTGTGTTTTTTATTTTTTCTCACGTTAGTGTGTGATCTCAAAACTCCAGTCACGGTGGAATAATTTTTGAATCCAGTTATAGGATGTGAATCTCTAATGATAACTAAAGAATTAATATCATGTTGATCATCACTTCCTTTCTCACTCTTATTATATTGTGATCATGAACTAAGGATATGTGATGCATTACCCATTTATAGGAATTTTTGGCTACTTCCTTTCCTTTATCATCCATTTCATTTTTTTTTGATAATATGAATTTATATAAGGATGTGTGATTAGAATAATCATATGAATATCACTTTTATAAGTAAGAGATTTTGTACAAGGTGGTTAGATATTATGTTTCTTTTCATTGTTTGGATAGTTCTCATATACCAGAATGCATTCCATGGAAGGTCATTTGTGTTTGAGAATTGATGGGTTAATTGAGTTGAGATAAGGATAGATTACTCAATGAATTTTAATGTCAGTGATTTTATTCTTTTTTGGTCAATGATAGGTAGTATATAGGTCGACTAACTTTGAATTATTTTTGTTTTCAATTCCTTTTCTTCTCTTCTATTTCTTATGTTTTCATTTTTTGTTTGTTGTTATTATTATTTTCATTAAATTTATATTATCACCATTACATGTTTACATTACTAATTAAAAATAGACAAAAATACATATCAATAGGATAAACACACTACCTCCATGCGATAAAGCCCTATGTTTTCCACTTTTCTATATCTAGGGGAAATATACATTTATTTTTTTTATAGTTTGGAAGATAGACCATAAAAAATTGGCACCATTGATAAGGGGGTACATTCATCATAATTATTCTTCACATTTTCCTAATTTATTAATAAAGTAAAAATTAATGGATTTACATGTTCTAAAATTGTTTTAAATGTTATATACCGCCCCTAAATTATAGGAATGGATATAGTCCATGGAATATTATCAAAGTTGGAAAAAATAGAAAATTATTTAGACACATTTTAAGGAACATGTGGGATATCTTAAGAATCTAATGTCTTTCCTTGAAGTAGTTAACTCAAATCAAGGATACAAAATATCATGGAAATATGAAATAGATTTTTGAAGAATACATTGAATAAGAGTGTTCAAAATAACTAGAGTATCTTATTTTTTTCCCTTGTGATCCCACAAATTCAAATTTTGAGTTACTAAGTCACCCTTCTGAAACATATTTTTAGAGCTCTAAAGAAGGGGAACCTATGGAATTTAATGATGTTGGATTATATCTATAATATAAAACAATTTATACTTTTTTTTTAAATGTTATTTTTTACACTAATAATTCTTGTGATTTTTCTATTGTGGAATAGGATGAGCCAACATCAATAGATTTAAACTTTTCCCTAGATGACACCACAACCAAGATTTTTTTGTTTTAAAGAGAGGTTAGATGAGATTGTAAATATCACTCCTAACCCAACTCCATGTCTATCATGATTTACTAAATAGTAAAAAAAATTCTTTAGTGTGAGACTATTACTTTGTGCATGGGTCTATTTTTTATATCATTTTGATTACGATGATCCTATTTTTAAATGTTTCTATCCCTGTATATATTTTAATTAGTTATATAAACATTCTGACTTCCTTTTATATTTATAATATAATAAGATTTAATCTTCTAAGGAACATCAGGATCCTTAGGAAGTCACTAAATTTATGAATTTGGTGGATTTTTAAAGATTATTATTTTAATGCAATGACTATGTTGGTAGAAATTTAAGATGAATTTCTCTAGTATACTAGTATTTCTTCTCCTTCTTCCCTGTATTTTATTTATAAATTTAATTTTGAAGTTTGTTAAATTTTTTATATCATTACGGATGGTTTTTTGAGTTTTTTTAACACTAAGAGGCCCCAATTATTTTTTTTTTACTTAACTTACACCTCAAAAATACTAAACAATAAAATAGGAGATGGATAGATTGGTTTTTGACATTAAATAAGACCTCAAACATGAGTTTTTTTCTATTTCTAGAAACAATATTATTTTTGAAAATAATGTAAAGAAGTGAACATGGAAATTTTAATGCAATAAACCACACCCCCTAATAGATTGGGGATGAACTCAGGACTATATTTCCATGGAAATTCATAATATATCACCCATTGGGGGTTATCCTGAGAATGTTTGTTATATTATTTAATTTATAATTTTTTAATCTATTTGTTTTTAATAACTATTTTTTTCTTTTTAGAAGATATGGGGTAGCGCATTCCACCATGTGATAAACTTTATTAAGTAATATCTTTTATATCAATCGATATTCTATGTTTTCTTTTTCCACACTAATATTTTAAGGTTACTTAAATTCCAATTACATGTTGTAAATCAAGTGTGGGTGATGGGTAAATTCCAATTTAATTTCTACTCTAGTTTCATGTTTTGGATTTTTTTTATTTATGAATTAAATTTCAAACATTATTCATTATTTAATTTTCTTGACAATATTTTATGATATCCATGATGAATTAATGTATTTATATTTTAATCCTCTTTAGTAATTCTTCTATTAAGTATATATTTACATCTCCTTGAATCATACATTCAATGATTTTTAAATATCATGAGAAGATATACTCTAGATATGTCTTGGACCAATGTCCCTAAACATTTACTCTAGTTTTTATTAATTTTTAACTTTAAATTATATGATTTACATTTTTTCATTTCAAATTTTAGTATTTGTAATTTGGGTACAAGAGAAAATTAGTAAATAAAAGGGAGGTGTCTCATGTTGACCATCAAGTGTTGACACTTCTAACCAAGTGAGTAATAGTTCAAATGTTTTATTTAGATTCTACTCATTTTCATATTGAATAGAAATATTCTTCTTGCTATTTTAGAGAATTGAATAATTAAAAATTTTATATTTATTATATATTTATTATTGAAATTATTTATTTAAATCTTGAATTTTCTATTACATTTATCACTATCATTGTTTGCTGAAAAGTTGGTTTGTAACGACCCATACATTTATTAATTAAAATTCTTATTGATCTAATTATATTTTTTTATTATTTAAAATATTTATATAAAATATGAACTTTCTTAGTTTTAAGGATTTCAAAATACCGTTAATAATTGTTATCGTTGCTTATATATATGTTGAACAGTGTTCAATTAATTATTATAAATATAGGGCTTTAACAAATCCAATTTACTCACACAAAGGAAGTGATGGCCTAATCCAGTACAATTACTCCATACAAATCCCATTTGTCTGAGCTCAGAAAAGAGTTAGCGTCACTGGGCTTAGCTCTTGACCAAGCCCAATCTAAGCATCAATAAGTTATCTTGAATGGAACCACCTATGGGAGAAGTTGAAGTTGATAGAGATTACCACCCAGGCAATGTTATCTGAGTCGCCACAAGAGTCTGTCACCACCGCACAACTTACCCTTATATCATATATTGGTGTTATTAGGGGTAATGTAACAAGACCCTATAACTATTATTATGTGAATTATTTTTGTATGGAATAAATAATATGAATTAGTTTTATTATTGTTACTCTGTAAATAGTTTTTAAAGAACAAATGGTTTTCTTAGTTCATATTCAATTAAGAAATATATTTTGATGAATTGATGGATTTTTTAATTAAATAATAATTTAATAAAATATTATTACTAAATTAATTTTTATTATATATAAATGATTGTATAAATTTTATGAATACAATTGTGATTTTTATTAAGGATTGAAAGCCGTTTTTGTCAAAACCCGCAATAATTTATAAATAATGGTTTTCATTTTAATTGTAAAAATTAACATATTATAAAATTAGTCAGATAAAATTAATATTATTTTTGGAATTAGTACATCATAATTATCCAATGGTAAATTTTTCATTATTTTCTAAGATAATTGAATTTTTGGGTAAAAATTAAATATCAATTAATTATATAATGTATTTTATGACATCATAATGACCGAATAGTGATGTAATAAAATACTATAAATTACTTTTTCGGACAATATATGTTTTTCCATTAAAATAATGTGATTTTAGATTTTTTTGATTAATTTTTTGGTGCCTTAGTGGACCCTCCAAGACTTATAAAACATTTAAACATTTAAAATGATTTCCTTGAGAGTGTGACTCATCTAAACATAATCAAGCCTAATATTTTAATAATTTAGGCCATTTTACTTATAAAATAATGTTTTCCACTACCATTTGGAAAAAACATGGGCAAAACCATGGGTTGGATTGTGTTTTTTGATTATTTTAATATGTGGTGTCTAAAACCTAAATAATAAAGAATTTCCTCTCTTTTACTATATAAACCCACCCAAGATCCCACTTCCCTACACTAAAAACACCTGTATCATGTCCATAACATTCCCCGATCTCTCTAAAATCCTCCCAAGGCGCTCCAAGATCCCAATAATCCTCTCTCATGTCGTTCCCAATCCTATGGGATCACACTTCTGTCTAAGGGATTTCATCCTTTCTCATTTTTTTCAAAATTTCATTATGTTGTTATACCATTTTATTTTCAATTAAAATTATTGTCGTATAATTTCTCACCACCCACATACTATACTTATTTTTTTTTAATGATTATATATATGTTTCTCTCTCATTAATTCCTCACATGTACACTTGTTACCATGTTGAAATTCCGTAAGGAATTTCTCTCTCCTCATTTACATTCAAGAAATTATTTTACATTATGCATCTAAATTCCATTACATATGTTGTTATATTATTTTCCATGACCCCCTTACATTAAAATTTCATGTATACATTATTATATACCCATTTCTATCTCATTAACCCATTTTAATATTTCTATTTGATGTCGTTTTGCTGCCGAAGTTACCCTAAAATTTCCATGCCAAAATCATCATGTAAGTGAATACCATACTCAATTATCTATCAAAGGTATTCACATTTATGCACATTTACTTGTTTATTTGAGACTTAAATTTATGTATTCTGAATTTCATTTTCATGTAATAAATTATGATATTTAATAAATCAATGTTATATGATCTATGTGGCACACTTATACAGGAAATGAAATAATTAAGAAGTGTGTTCCCTAATAGTGCTCAAATGCATTCGGTAAAGATTAGTATCATGATACTTCAATTCCAATGAGGGTTTACTCATGATAATTCAAGTGAAATTATGGTTTACTCATGATCCATGTGCAATAATCCCTATCTCGTGTTAATATCATGTTAAATGTTGTTTCCACGTTTCCATGTTATGATAATCATGCTATATCACACCTTTATGTTCATGTTTCTCTTATGCTTTATTGATATTCCAATTGAATAAAATGTATTGTATTATTTATGTTATGACTTTTTTAATACCTTAATGGGCTTTATAGCTTACCCTTTTCTTATTCATGTCCTTAGGTTATCCCATACAGTTCTAAGTACGAAGGAATGTGTGTGGTCATGTGAAAGAAGTTTTCAATAAAGATGTGTATTTTATGTTTTAAGTTGTTATGTAATGTTATTAATCCCCAAATACAATAGACCTCTCTATCTTATATGTTGTATCAAGTCAATATTTTATGTAATTAATTATGTATAAGTGTGAAATAAAGATTAGTGTTGTTATAGTTTTTATCAGAGGATATGTTTAGTTATTTTTCGAATTAGGATTAGAAAAACCCTAGTGAAAAACTTACAGATATGAAAAAGTAGAATAAAAACATCCCTAGATTTTGGTGAGTATTTATTAAGTGGTTTATCTAGAAAATACATCCCTATATGGATATGAGTAGGTAGAGGTGGCTCTGGAACAAATGTATCTAGGGGTAAAACTTGAAAACACTACTTTGAACTAGACTCGAATGGGAGCTGGTGCACAACGGTGTTCCTTGTTGCACTCTTCTTTACGACACCCCCAGGGGATATGATTTAGTAAATTTATAAGCTTAGTACAAACCATTATTAAGGGAATAAAAAAATTACCCTAAGAATATATGTCGGGATATAGATAATGTATAAAATAGATTGAAGCCTAGGAATTTTTAAGTTAAGGAAATAATTGTAATTAATAAGTTATCCCTTTTTGTCTGTGGATTCCCCTTATTTTGTTACCTCTAACATTCCTTTTATTCCAGCCAATGGATGGGAATAGGAGGACTTGGGATAACAACTGATGTGATGACCAATGTGATTATTCTTCTAATGATATACCCAATCCAATTAGAGCGGGAATAGAAAAATTTGTCCTTAAACTCTCTCAGTTAACTTAAGTTTTGAATAGAAACAAGGGTCAATAGGAACGTTAACCCCCCCCCCAGAAAGAACAAGTCCCAATAGAGAGCTTCCTAAGATAAAAGCCTCTAACTTTTAATGGATCATTTGATCCCTCAATTGTTGAACAATGGCTCAACTCCAATGAAAATATCTTCTTTATCCTTCAGTGTTACGAAAAATAGAATGTTCTTCTAGATTCTTATCATATGGAGGCTGAAGGTAGTCAATGGTGGACATTGATAAAAAATATGAAGCCAAAGGAAGAGATCGAGTCTTTGGAATGGAAGGATTTCTGGAAAATATTTTTTGATAAATATTTTCCTCACACCCTCTGACTTAATATAGAAATGAACCTCTTTACCCTCAAGAAAAAAACATAATGAATCCATCAGATCGTATGAGGAAAGCATAATAAGGCTTGAACGATAAGCCTCTGAATTTTTTGTTACCCCTAAATTCAAGGTTGACAACTTTTTTGGTGGGATAAAAACATAGCATACTGAAAGCCCTAGTGATCCATGACTTCGAGAGATATGAGGAAAGTGTCTGGCGTGCCCTCAAGTTCAAAATGGAGATCGAATAATCTCAGGGGTATCATGAGGATAAGAAGCATAAGGTGGACTTTAATTCGGGTGGTCTGATGGATAAAACCAAAGGTGCTAAGAAAATCCAGCACCCCACTTGCCAAAGGTGTGAAAAGAAGCACCCATGAAATTGTCTAAATGGGATGAGGAAATGCTTTAGGTGTGGAAGATAAGGGCACCTAGCCATTAAATTCTGAAAAGAAAAACCTACAGCTGCGAAAAAGTAGAGAAATTCATCGTTTGACCCTCAACGCATTGTTCGTTGCTTCAACTACAACGAACCAGAGCTCTTTACAAACCAATTCTCTAATCCATGGGTTTTCAGAGGCAAACAACAACCTCCAAGGAAAAATGGGTGAGTTTTTTCCATCACTTCCTCTGAAGTGAACCCTAACAATGAAGTGGTGATAGGTACGCTATTTATTCATTCATGAATAGAAAATATACTTTTTTATTCTGGTTCTAGGCATTATTTTATATCTCAAAATTTTTGTAGAACAATCCAAACACCACCACAAATAATGGAAGTAAATATGTTAGAGAGAACGGAAAATGGGGAAATCATTGAAACCCATGAATATAACTCCTCTCCTATCACAATTTTTGGATTGAGCTTCCGAATAACATCTTTATACTTCCTCTAGTGAAATTTTATGCAATTCTTGGCATGGATTGGCTTTCACTATATTGATCCAATATAAATTTCCTTGAGTGAGAAATAACTCTCCATTTGGTGAATTGACCCCCAATTCTATACAAGTTCCAGTAGGAGGATGAATCTTTTTTTTCACCATCATTTAAAGTGTGGATATTACTACCCCATGATCACACATATCTTGATAAGATGATTGAGTCTTAAGGAAGAAACCATCCATGAAGACATGCCTATTGTGTGGGAGTTTTCTGAAATGTTTCTCGAGGAATTTTCTGGCCTTCCTCCTAGAAGAGATGTTTAATTCTTGATTGATCATATTCTAGAGGCATTTTCAATATCCAAGACTCTGTATAGAATGGTTGTTTTGGATCTTAAGGAGCTTAAGAAATAACTACAGGAGAATCTAGATAAAGGGTTTATATTCCCAAGTGATTCACCGAGGGGTTCACCAGTCCTCTTCATCAAGAAGTAGGATGGTTCAATGCGCCTTTACATTGATTATCATGAGATCAAAAAATCATGATAAAGAACAAGTATCTTTTTCCCCGAATTAGTGACTTGTTCAATTAGATACATTGAGAAAAACACATCTCCATGGTGGATTTGCGGTCACGATATTACTAAGTAAGGGTAAAGAAGGAGGATATCCCCAAGATTGCTTTTCATACAAGATATGGGATCTATGAATTCAAATTAATGCCTTTCATACTTACTAATTCTCTATAAATATTCATGGAATTGATGAATAGAGTCTTTAGAAATAACCTCAAAAAATGTGTGGTTGTCTTATTGACAATATTTTAATATAATCAAAAACCAAGGAGGAGCATGAGGAGCATCTAAACACTACTCAAGAGACCTTAAGAAATGATAATCTCTATTAAAAGTATAGAAAGTGTGAGTTTTAGTTTAAGGAAGTCTCATTATTGGGTTATATCAACACAAGCAATGAGATATTTTGGATCCCTCCAAGATAGATACAATTGATGGATAGCCTAGGCCAACATTAGTAACGGATATTCGTAGCTTCCTGAGGTTATCTGGATATTATCTCTGATTTATGAGAAATTTTTCATGATTATACAACCCTATTACCAAGATATATAGAAAGGTAGTAAAGTTTTCTTAGAGTGATGAATGCGAAGATAGATTCAAGGATTTTAAAAAGAGGCTTATCACTGCACCCATGCTCACACTACCCACAAGTGGAGAACTATTTGTAGTATTCAGTGATGCTGGGAAGAATGGAATGGAATGTGTGTTGATTAAAAATGAAAAAGTCATTGCCTATGATTTAAGGCAATTGAATGTTCATAAGAAAAACTATACAACAAATGATCTGGAGTTGGTTGCAGTAATCTTCTCTTTAAAAATTTGGAGACATTACCTCTTTGGGGAGAAGTGTGAAATATATACAGATCACGAAAGCCTCAAATATATATTCACACAGAAAGAGTTGAACATGAGCCAATGAAGATGGTTAGAGATGATCAAAGACTATGACTTCTCAATCCATTACCACCCTGGGAAAGCGAACTAGGTGGTGGATTCTCTAAGTATAAAGGACCCAGGGATTATATCATTGATGAGAATTAAAAAGGATCCAATCTTATTATATTTGATGAAGATAGATATAGGAATCAAAAAGAAGGTAACATCATCAATCCATTAACAAATGATTGTTCATCCATCTCTTTTGGAAATGTTAAAGGATGCTCAATAGGATGATGTGGGAATTTTGATGAAAGTGGAAACTATCAGAAAATGGAAATCCTTAGAGATCAATGTTATTGAAGAAGTAATTGTGATATTTGGTTTAAGACTATGTGTTCCATCAAATTTGGAGTTAAAGAAATAAATTGTGGATGATTCACATAGTTCAAATTTCTTCATTCACCCAGTAAACACAAATATGTATCGAGAACTTAGAGATATTTATTGGTGGGATAGCATGAATAAAGAGATCGTTGAGTATACATAAAAGTGCCTAGTATGTTATCAAGTGAAGGCTGAGAGGGATAATTATATGTGGATGATGCAACCATTACCCATACCATAATGGAAATTGGAGAACATCACCATAGACTTTGTCACTAGACTTTTGAAGACATCCAAAAAAACAATGCTATATAGGTTGTTATGGATCGTCTTACAAAGACTGCACACATCATTATAATTCGAGATGATTTATCATTAGATCAAATGGCATGGATATATATCAGAGAAGTGGAAAGGCTGCATGGAGTGCCACTATCTATTGTATCTAATCAAGATCCAAGATTTACCACTATGTTCTGGAAGAGTCTTCAATGTTCTCTAAATACTGAGTTGAACTTCAGTACAGCTTATCATCCTCAAATTGATGTCTAATATGAGTGTACTATCCAAACACTTGAGTACATTTTGATAGCATGATCAGTGGACTTAAAAGGAGGATGGGATCAACATATTCCTCTGGTAGAGTTTTCTTACAATAATAGTTTCCACTCAAGCATACAAATGTCTCCTTATGAATACCTTTATGGGAAGAAGAGAAGAACAACAACATGTTGGAATGAAGTTGGGGAGCTAAAACTCCTAGGTCTAGAAATGGTCAAAGAAATGGTGGAGAAGGATAAGACCATCCACCAGCACATTAAATCTACTCAGAGTCAACAAAAGAGTTATGATGATAATTTTCAACGAGACCTAGATTTTGATGTCGAAGACGTGGTATTCCTCAGCATATCACTGTAAAAGAGAGTTATGAGATTTGGGAATAAGGGAAAGATTAGTCCAATGTACATCAATCCTTTTGAGATCCTTGATCTCATTGGAGAATTGGCCTATCGACTAGGACTCCCACCAAACCTATCTCAAGTACATGACATATTCCATGTATCACCCTTGAGAAAGTACATACCTAACCCATTGCATGTACTCAATATAGAGGTGGTACCATTGGAGAATGAACTCTCATATGAAGAGAAGCTGGAAAATATCTTAGATTGTATGGACAAATTTCTACAAAATAAGACAATTCCCCTCGTTAAGGTGTTGGGTAAAAACTACAAGTTTGAAGAAAAAACATGGGAATCAAAGGAGGTGATGAAGCAGAGTTATCCTCATCAGTTTTAGTGTGGTAAAAGGAAATTTCAAGGGTGAAATTTTTTAAGGGGAGAAGATTGTAACGACCCAAACTTTTATTAATGAAAATTCATCTTGATCTAATTAAATGTCTTATTATGTAAAATGGTTATATAAAATATGAACTTCCTTAGTTTAATGGATTTAAAAATACCATTAATAATTGTTAACATTGATAATATAGTTTTTGAATAGTGATCAATTGTTTAGTATAAATACAGGGCTTTAACAAATCCAATTTACTCAAACAAAGGAATTGATTGCCTCATCCTATAGAATTTCTCCCTATGAAGCCCATTTGTCGAATCTCAGAAATGATATAGCATCACTGGCCTTTTCTCTTAACCAATCCTAAGATGATCTTCAACACGTTAATCATGAATGGAACCACCTATGGGAGAAGTGGAAGTTAATAAAGATTACCACTCGTGTGATGTTATCTAAACCAACCCAGGAATCTGTCACCATCGCACACCTTACCCTTAGGTCATATGCGGGTGTTATTATGGGTTATGTAACAAGACCCTAGAACTATAATTATGTATATTATTTTTTTATAGAATAAATAATATACATTCATTTTATTATTATTACTTTGTAAATAGTTTTTAAAAAAATGGTATTTATAGTTAATATTCAATTAAGAAATCTTTTTTGATGAATTAATGGATTTTTGAATTAAATAAGATTTTAATAAAATATTATTACTAAATTAAATTTTATTAAACAAAAATGATCGTATAATTTTTATGAATACAATTGTGATTTTTATTAAGGTTTGAAAACCATTTTTTTGTCAAAACCCGTAAATTTTCGATAAATATCGGTTCTTATTTTAAATGTAAAAATTCAAATATTTAAAAAGTTATTTAGATAAAATGAATATTATTTTTTTAATCAAGATGTCTAAATTATCCAATGGTAAAGTTTTCATAATTCTCTGAGACAGTCGAATATTTTTGTAAAAATTTAATATCATTTAATTATATAATGTGTTTTATGACATCATAAAGACCCAATAGTGATTTAACATTTAATATAAATGATATTTTCGGAAAATATATATTTTTCTATTAAAATAATGTGATTTTAAAATTTTTGATTAATTTTATGGTGCCTTAGTGAACCCTCCAAGACTTATAAAACATTTTAACTTTTAAAATGATTTCCTTAAGAGTGTGACTCACCTCCATATAAGCAAGACCAATATTTTAAAAAGTTCGACCATTGGCCTTATAAAATAATTTTTTCCAATCTAATTTAGAAAAAACTATGGGAAAGAACCATGGTTTGGCTTGTGGTTTTGATTAGTTTAATATGTGGTGTCCAAAACCTAAATAAAAAAAATCCTCTCTCCTTACCTATATAAACTCACCCAAGATCCCAATTCTCTACACTAAAAACCCTTGTATCATGTCCCTACCCTGACCTAATCTCTCTAAAATCCTCCCAAGTCACCTCAAGATCCTAAGAATCCTCTCTCAATCCCCTCCCAAGACATTGGGATCACAATTCCATGTAAGGGATTTGTTCCTTTCTCATTTTTATCCAAATTTATTTATGTTGTTATACCATTCCATTTTAAAATAAAATTGTTTGGTATTATTTCTAACCTCCCCCATACTTTAATAATTATGTTTTAATTATTATAGACCTATTTATATCACATTAATTCCTCCCATGTACAGCTATTACCATGCTGAAATTCCATAAGTAATTTTTCTCTTTTCATTTACATTCAAGAAATTATTTTATATTATGAATCTAAATTCTATTAAATATATTGGGAAATTATGTTACAATACCCACTTACTCTCCATTTTATGTATAAATTATAATATACCCATTTATATTTCATTAACCTATTTTACGATTTCTGTTTGATGTCGTTATGCTGCTGAAGTTACACCAAACATTATATGTTAAAATCATCATGTATGTGAATACCATACCCATTTCTCTATCAAGTGTATTCACATTTTTGAAAATTTACTTTTTTATTGAGTACTAAAATTTATGTATTCCACTTCTCTTTTTTGTGGATTAAATTATGATATTTAATGAATCCATGTTGTATGATTTATGCAGCACACATATACAGGAAATGAAATGATTAAGAAGGTTGTGCCCTGATAGTGCTCCAATGAATTGGATAAAGATTATTATCCTGATACATCAAGTGAAATGAGGTTTTACCCATGATAATTCATGTTAAATTAGGTTTTACTCATGCTACATGTGCAATGATCCTTATCTCATGTTAGTATCATGTTAAATGTTGATGCTACATTTCTATGTTATGATAATCATGTTATATCATGCCTTTATGTTCATGTTTCTATTATGATCCATTGATAAGCCTATTTCTTAACATGTACTAGATTATTCTTCTTATTACTTGTTTAGTTCCTTACTGGGCTTTATATCTCACCCTTTTCTTATGCATGTCCTAGGGTTATCTCATGAAATGCTATGTACAAAGGAATGTGTGTGGTCATGTAAAATAAGTTTTCAATAAAGATGTGTATTTCATGTTTTAAGTTGTTATGTAATGTTCTTAATCCCCAAATACACTATACCTTTAGATATTCTATGTTGAATCAAGTAAATATTTTATGTAATAAATTATGTTTAAGTGTGAAATAAAGATTAGGGTTGTTATTTGGTTTAAATGTCTATTTCAACACTTTTATGAACAAACTTGTTATACATCAAATGTTACAATGAATATTCATTTAAATAATTTAATTTTTACTAAAGTTTTTTATATAATAACTATTGGGTATTATTTTTTCATGTTGTTATTGTTTTTTCCATGGAAAAATGATTTTTTATCATACATGTGACCCTCAAACATTATTTTTAGTGTTGGAACTCAATTAATTTAAAACATATGCTATTAGAATTGTCTCTCTCACCTTGGAATTAATCTTTGGTGAAAATTTTTTGTTTTTATTGTAAGGGAGGTGACTAATTGTGGATAAACTATAATTCATTGTGAACTTATCAATTAACATTATAATTGTTTTCAATTTTTTTATCATTACATAGGAATTTTTAGTGGGTGAAAAATTTTCTTAAAATTAATGTTTGTGATGATATTTTTATGGGATTAATCTTTATTACTTTATGAATTTAATTTGGTAAAATATTTTACTTATCCTCTTGAAAAATTAAATGGATTTTGGTAAAAAATGGGGAGAATTATTTAAAATTATAATTAAATTCTATCTTTTAAAGTTGAATTTCACTCATAATATATACATACAAATGGAATATGAAATGAAAATCATAATCTAATTTGAATGATTTCATTTATTGTTTTCATTCTTTATTCATTAAATATTGGAAGGCAAATTTATTCCACCAATAAATTATCACTCTACCTCATTCAACAAATTTTCTAATTTTTATGAGTTCTTATATTATGGGAGTCTCTTATACTATAGTTAAAGAGATGTTTAGAATTTCAATTGTATTCAATTTAAATTATTTTGGTAAAATAGTAACCCATTTTTTACAAATTATGTTTAATTGAGGGGGGATAATATTTTTCAACATTAAATATTCCATGCTAGAAAATCATTATAAAAATAGATTCTTTATAGAATTTGAATTATCCCATATTGAGGCTTATTTTTCAACCATTGAATTTTTCTAAATGATTTCATGAGGAGATTAAATGTTTAATGTGTGGGGGAATTTGAGGTGGACTTTAATTTTCTATTTTCCCTCATTAATTTTTATTTTAAATTACATTTTAACGGTAAAATATGCATTAAATTAGTTAAATATATTATTATGGTTGATTTATTAATAATTAGTTAAATTAATTAATATTAATTTTGTTTTGTTTTTTATGGTTAAATTATAATTTTAATTTTATTTTCATGTTTGTAATTTAATAATCATTTTTCTTTTCAAATATTAATTATTAATGTTATTGTTTGTTTTTGTGTGATGTTAATTTAAATTTTCATTTCCTCTTTTTTGTTTTTAATAATTTCTTTTAAAATTTTAATTTAATTTATATTTTCATTTCATAAATGATTACATAGTTGGTAACATTAATTTTTAGTCTAATTATTTAATATGTTTTTTATTCTTTATTTTTGATTAATTATTTATTTGTTTAATTTAACTTGAACGTATTCATTTTTAATTTTAAATTTTAAATTTATGTATTTTATGAATTTGAATTTTTATTTTTTATTTATTTTTAATTATGTTATTTTATAATTTAATTGCATGAAAAAACTAGATTTTTATCAGCTTCCCATGTTTCTAATTTCCTTGGGTTAGCCACGTATCCAATTTTTTTCAGATTATCATAGGGAATTGGAACATAGGTCAACCTAGAAGAATTTTGAGAAGGAGACCACATATACATTTTTTCTAATACGTGTGTACCATATACTCGATTTCCCCTACAACCTTGGAGAAAATTCTAGTCCACAAAACTGAATATAAAAATCGAGCCAGACCAAACAAAACTAAAGCTCTCAATTGAAGATCAATGGATTTGAGAATAAATGAGATCAAGAGTGATATTGTTTCTACCCAATATTTAAATGGTGTGGTTGTTGTTTAATCATGGTTCTATCACCACTCATGCATGATTGAGGAAGATAATATTGATCGATCTCAATACAGTTGTGGGTGTTTTCAATAGAGGAGGAAGAAAATGAACCCAATATAAGGATGAACCTGGTTACTGATGCTACTGATGAAGCATCAATACCAAATTTTTAAGAAGTTCATGCTAGGTTTTTAGTTTTTTTACACCATCAAGTGATTAAAATCTAAGTGTTTAGTTGGAAAAAATTGAGTTTTTAGTTGTAATATCATCGAAACTAGATTGAAGATGGTGGTCAAATAAGGGCGATATAAATTAGGGGATACCGAGGTTTATAGATGACCTAACCAATACTCAGAATAATATCTATTATGGATATCAGTAGTCGACCACCACATCATGTTTGGGTGTTAAAATGTTTTATTGGATGAATTCTATATTCCCAAGAGAGTAAAACTAAGGAAGAAAACCAAATAAAAATATTATAACTATGTTATTTGTGGTCAATGATGATAGAGTTAATGTGCTAATCCATTTTTAGCAGAATATTAGAAATTATTTTATAATATTTTTCCAATATTGATTCATTTAAATAGATGAAGTAACCATTATTTCTCCCATTACTGTGGATATGGAGTGGAGTTGTTGTTCACAAATAGTTATTCACTTATTTCCTGAGTGGAGTCTAACCATTTCTAGTTAAGAAATCAAATGGTGGTTATTTGTTCCATTTAAATTTATTTTTCTTGATGTATTTCCAAGATTTTGTGTCCATGATCAGTTGAAAATTATAGGGTGAGGACTTATTCATTTAATACATTCTTGTTGAATGAACATTAATGGATTTCAAGATTTTTTGAAGAAGTTGGAGTTTCCAATATTATTCTATATTGAATCGGACATTGATGTTCATTTAAGTTGAAGATGAAGTAGTCTAAGTGGATGAGGTAATGAGTTCTAGAAGATGGTAGCTTTTAGTTTTCTATCACGTTAACTCAATTATTGTTGGTTATAATGAGGTGGTGATTTTTCTATAATACTAGGTTGGGATGTGAAATAGAGTGAAAGTTGGTGGTAAATAATTTAACTAAATAAGTTAGGATAATTAAAAAATAAGAGTAAGTTATGATGTTTAAATTTAGAAATGAATAGGGGATGCTTTTAGAGGCCACTAAAGACATATTGGTTGAAAGAAACATCCAGATGGGAGCATCAGTGTTCTTAGAGTTATATTTCTTTAATTACATGAAGGGGTAGGTGTGTTCAATAAACATTCCACATGGATTAGTTTTAATCATACACTATCTTTGAAAATACTTCTTCTCATTTCATTTCAATAAATGGGTTTGAAAGCTTCTATATTCAGACCCATTATTCATCTTTTTCAAGACACGTACTCCATTTTCTTCACCTTATTTATTATATGTCACTTAGTTCATAAATAAAATACTTTTATATTTATTTTATCTCTCTTTGGTGTGTAATTTTAACCTCTATAAACATGGAGGACTAATTTATGAATCTAGTTCTACAATGTAAAGCACAGATACAGGATAGAGATCAAATATCTTGTTTAACTTTGCCTCATTTTCACAATTACTATATTATGATCATGAACAAGAGAGATGAGATAGTATAGTAATTCTTCATAATGGTATTCTACTTACATTACTTCACATTTTTCATCTTTTTCATTTGATTTATTCGATTGAGTGAATTTTTTTTTAGGATGTATGATCAGAATAATCTCATGAAGATCACTTATGCATGAAATACATTTTGTGAAAGGTGTATGGATCTTGTGTTTCTTATCATAGTTTATAGAGTTATAATTAATAGTAATACATTCCATAAAATAGTATTCATTTTATGAGGAGATATTGGTAAACTGAGTCGATACCTCCATTTTTCACTCATTAAAATTTAGTTTTGGATATTTTATTATATGTAGGTCAGTGAAAGGCAATATATATATCATCTAACTTATAACTTGTTTTTTTATTTCTGGATTTTCTTCTCAATTTTTTTCTATTTTACTTTTTCATTCTTGTTTTAATTTCATTTCTTTCATCAAAATTTCATTTTTACTTTACTAGTATCAAGATAGACAAAAATACAAAAATATTTCATATGTATCGCAGGGATAAAAACACAACCCCCTTGAGATCAACCCATGAGTAAGCTAGTATATTATATCTAGGAAAAATATAAATGTATCATGGATATTTTATATTATATTATATTAGTAATATAATGATATTTTATTTAAAGGAATGATTATTCCATTTAAGTGTAAAATGTATGTTTTGGGAAAAATGTTTTTCATGGTACCTTAAGGTTTTTTTAGAAAGCATCTCGATTATGGTATTTCCTTTATATTTTCCTATAATATGTTTTATAGAGAACTATTGGTTGAAAATATAATTTTAAATGTAATTAAACCATTAGTTGAGGTTAATTTTTATGATATAAAATGAAAACTCTCTTATATGTTCTCATGTGTTTTAAATGGAGTAACGTGTTCCTTTTCTTTTTTACATATATCCCTTACTGAATTCGTTTTCTCATCTAAAATTTTATAATGATTTTTCATAGGGATTATTGATGAGTAGAAAGGTTAATATAGTTATATTTGTAGATATGGGAGTCACCTATAATGAAGGAAATTTTCCTTTATAAAGACCATGTTATATAGTAAAAATGTTTTCTCTTAAAAAATGTCCACATTGTTATGTAAGAGTTTATCACAATTTTATAAAACTCTTAACCTTCAAGTTTATGGGGTATGTATTTCATCCAATATTTTAGTTTTATGTTGTATGTTTTGGATGGATAAAATTGGGTCACATTTATCGATATCAAAGATAGAAATATAAATATTATATTTTTAGCACCAGATCATGGATTTTGGGATCAGGGTTGTTATAGTTGGTATCAAAATAAGGTTTAAATAACATTGCATTTTATAATACTTTTATGTGAGGTTAACATGATAGTTATGTATTTCAACATTTGTTTATAATTTTATTTTGATTATAAATTAAATGGAATAGTCATTAAGTTTTAGGTTTTATATGATGGTATTTTAAAGTGATTAATGAAAATGTTTGATAAATTTATAATGTTTAGATAAATGTTTTTAGTATATGTAGTCCTTAATTTTTACTTTTGTTTTAGTGAAAAGGTTATTTGAAGAATAATACATTTATATTTTGTGTATATAAGTTGAATGGTATTGATAACATTTTTGGTTAACATTATCTTTATTGTCGAAGTAATTATGCTTAATTAGGATAAATGAGTTATTAATTTTTTGGAATATTTATTTTTTCATATAGATAAACATGGGATTGAAAAGTGATTTTGGTGACTATGTGATTATTATTTTTTTTGAATTTAGGGTTATTATGTGATTTAGGTAAATGGAAATATTATTATCTAAGATGGGATATTATTTGAGGAATGTTGAGAGAATCATCATTTAGAAGTATATTTGATTTTATATTGTCATTATGGTCATTCAGGTTATTTTTGTAAAAGTGTAGCATTTTTGGAGAATATATGATTATGAAATATATATATATATATATTGGTATACGACTTTAATAATGAATAATGTTGTTTTTATATTAATGAAAAAATGATTTTGGAAGTATATGTGATCAATCACTTCTATTTTTTGGGTTTTAAACTTGGTCTGGAATATTTTGATGTTTTTTAGGTTAGTTATTTATAGAATTTTTAATATTGATATTTGGGTGTTATTATTGAAGATTTTAATATTAATGTATAATTTAATTTAATTTTATATTATATTATCTTGTTTTATCCATTTTTATTTTTTTATTGTCTTATTATTGGTGGAATAACATTTAATCAATTTGTGGATCAAGTAATCCATTAGATGTTGATTTTACTGCTTCAGGAATGAAAAAACCATATTCAATATTAATTTCTTGGAATAATAAATGTGATGGAAGTGGAAATTGATAAAATCACAAACCAAGGATAAACTTTAACATATGAAATTTATTAAAATCAATTAATTATATATTTTCATGTTCATTATCAACATGGTAAAATAATCTCTCAACTCTAGGAAGAGTAACATGAAATAAAAATATTATCCTTTTATGTTCATTTCTGGTTAATTTATGTTATATTATATTATAAAAAAAATAAATTTTATATCCTAAATGTATGTTCATTCCCATTACATGTTTTCACTTACTTATAATGTTCTACTTATATAGAAACTTGTTTATGTGTGATTCTATTTGACTTTCATATTTCCCTATCACTTTTTTCAGAAGGAAGTTTTATTAATCCTTTTTATGATGTGGGTTTTCAATAAAAGGATTGTCAAAATTAAACCCTTGAATCCCAAAGGTTGATATAAATTATTAGGATACAATATATTTAAATGGGTTGAATTTAATACCATAATATTTTAAAATAAGACAATGCTTGATCGTGTACACTATATTGCACACCGAGCTTAAATAAACATTGAAATAATATATCTATTAATCTAATAGATTTATCCTAGCCATTGAATTTGTTAGAATTAATAATATTAACTTCATTATGAAATATATTTATAATGTTCCTACTCAATAAAAATTTCACGATTAATTCGTATGAAATAAGTACTCAATATTTAGTGAAGTCAAATTATGCTTCAAAAATAATTTTTTCAAAAAAAAAGAATCTTTTTATATTGTAAGAAAGTATTAAAATTAATTTATACCACTATAATGTATTATATTTATAAATATGATATAATTTTTAAAAACATCATATCAATATTATATTAAGGTTATTTTTTTCTAGAAAGACTAATTTTTCAATGAATAGTGAAAATATAACGATTTTAAAGAAAAATATATTTTAAATTTAGGTATTTACAAAGTACCTTTTTCAATTAAAATTAAATTTTAATTATTTTATTTATAATAAAAATAATGATATTAATTTTATTTTAAATGAAATTATTCTAAATTTTAGTATAAAAACATTTTATTACTTTAAATTTAATTTCTATGGAAAATTGTTTTTCATCAAGTTCTACAGGGTTATTTTAAAATTAATTATGGCCACTTATTTGTGTTTCATTTAATAAAATAGATTCCATATTAGTAATCAACATGTTTAAAAAAATTAATATATGAATTTTATCTTTTCTATAATGAATTGGAACATTGATGAAAATGATGTCACCCTAATAATAATAAAATAGGTACAATAAGGATAAAACAATTAAATAAGGATTAAAAATATTCTATACAATTTCAATTAATATATTTTATGAGTTTAATTTTACCAAAAAATTCGCAATTTTGAAAAAATTGTATTTTGGATACAATTATCCTTGGTAAAGGCCTTTATATTATTTCATATAAAGGAAAATTCCAAAATGTCTCTTTAATTATATTAATATATATACAAGCCTATAAATGGGATTAAAAAATTCCTAAATGGATATAAAAGTTTATTTTGAATATGAATAATTTTTTTGTAATATTTAGTGATGAAATAATTTCATTAAACTCTTACATAACGTTGACACAATATTAGTGCATGTATAAGAAAAATAATGTATATGATTTTAAAAACTCTAAATGTGATATTTTTGGGGTATATTTTGGTGTTCATGGAATTTTTTATAAAAATATATTGTATTATTGATTTGGTGAATTTTTATATTATAATTACATTACTATTGTGATAATTTTAATGGAAAATTATGTGAATAATCCTAAAAATGACCCTAATGGTATTTTAAGATAAATGTTATTCTCATAAAAATATTATTTATTCTGATTGAGTGGTTTATAGTGTATAATATAAACTAATTTAAATTTTTGGCTACTTTTATTTTGTTGAAACATTTTTGACCCATAAAGAGTAAAAAACATTATTATCATGGTAATCATTAAAAGGGTAAATGAGGTTTTAAATTAATACATATGGGTTACAACACCACCTAAATATTTATAAATATTATATGATTAAATTATTTTGACTCATAATTATCTTATCCACTAAATATATCATTTATATTCTATATTAAAATGATAATAAATTTATATTAAATTAATACTCTAAGTAATTCCAAGGGTACCCCTCTCTTCTCTAATATAAGAACACCACATATCCACTCATCCTCGCACTCCTATATCCACTTAGCTTAACCAAAAAATAAAAACATCTTATCTTACTTATCTACATTAAATTTTTTTCCTTAAATTACCATCTATATGGTCCTTATCTATAGATCTAAAATAGGTTCTTCAATGTGGAGGTAATCGTCTTTCCTAGGATTTTAAATTTACTTCTTTATCTATATCCATTAATTAATTCATATCCATTATAATAAAATAAAATTGGTATCCCTCAAATATTTAGATTTTTTAAGTCAATTTAATAATTATATTCATTTATTGTTTTCATAAAATGGGAATGGAAACCATCGTTTGTGCATATGTGCAGACTACCACCTTGTGAACCAATGTATTTCGTTTCTAATCACTACCTTTCATGGTTGGTTATTATGATGGATTTAATGTTTATATATGTATATATGATATTTTTTACATTTTTATTATTTAGTTAATATAATCTATAATCTATCATCATATCATTCCTATCATTAAAAATAGAATCATTATTTGTGCGTATGTATGGACTACCGTACACATGTATTAGCATACTTCGGTTTTAAAAAACAAATCACATATAATTGATGGTAATGTGGATTCATTTAATGAATTTATTCTATTTTTAAAATATTATAATAATTTATAAAGGTATTATTTTTTATTTTATTATTTTCTATCCAACGAAAAGAAAACACATTATTCATGTATACATGCATATTATTGCCTTATGATCTGATGTATTTTGATGCTAGGGAATGATTTTATTAGCAATGATAAAATTGTATTTGATTTCTTAAAATTATAATAATTTAATTATTATTATTATAAATATTATCGAATAATAAACCCTCTGACCATGGTTATCCTACTGATGTTGTTTTGGGGTATATGAATCATGTGTCCTCAAAACATCTTACATGAACATAATAAATTTAATAACTATATAATAGATAATAAAAATTTAAATAAAATATTTTATTATAAGAAAATAAACATGAAAGTGGTTATTAAGAATTTAAATAATTAATATCTGTTCATTATAAAGGATTTAAATATTCTATTTGGCTTGTTGGGATATGTGGAAAGGGGTTTTTCTTTAAAACTATATCCTAGAAGTTTAAATGCATTTTCTTCTATAATTAATCTATATCTATCTTCCTTAAAATTATTCTAGTATGTTATTAGTATTCTTAAAAATATGTTCACATTCATTTTAAACCATGTTTTAATTTATTTATAATGGTTTTAAAAAATTCTCCTAAATATTTCTCAAGAATATAATTTTTGATATTTTTTTAAAAGTGTTAAATGGAAAAATTAACATATGGGACTTAAGAGAAATTTTATATTATAATGGATTTTATTATTTTCAAATATCAATTTAATGTTTTGTTTTTTTCTAAATAATACTCTATTTTTCATTCTTATGAGAATTATTTTAAATTTTTTCAATGAAAACGAATTTTTATTATTATTTTAAATAAGTTCTAAAATTTCATCCACTTACATGTTAAATATAATATTTATTTGATTTAAATAAAATATATTATGTGTATTATGTATGTCATGTTCCTTGTAAAATGATTATAATGATGGTTTATCCATGTATAGCTCTCCAATGTGTTAGGTAATGATTATGTTATGTAGAGAATTATGTTGGAATTAATTGATTAGGTTATTCCTTTTGAAATGGTTCAATAAAGATGATGTTCCAAGGACCCAACGGGAATACTATATTATTAGAAATGACTATTCATGGAAATGTGTTAATTTCATAAGGTAAAATAAGGATTATTTGATTGATGGAATGATTATTCCCTTTATGGGTAAAAGGTATGTTTTTAAGAAAATGTTTTTTTATGGATTCTCATCTTTTTAGGAAACCCCCATGATGATTATTTTTCATTTCTGTTTCCTTATAATATGTTTTATGAAAAATTTGGGTATTAAAGATGAGTTTTTCAAGACCTGACCATTAGTTCTCACATGGACGGTGATAGGTTGAGTGTGATTACCCCAAGCATGACACTGATAGTCCTATGGCTTGAAACATGTGCCTAATAAGAATATCACATGCATGGGAGGCATTATACTAATGTACCTATATACATGCACACATATCCAATCACATACAATTTTGAGATGTAAAATAAAACTAATACCAAAGGCATGTATACATATAAATCCTACAATCACATTATGATGAATAATATTATAAATCATAGACGGATAAATACAAACCCACAAAAAAATGTAAAGTATTCCAAACTGCTAGAAATATGGGACTAAAGTAAAATTTTACTCCTTTTATAGACCATGGTCTATCAATCCCAATCTAAGATTCATCAATTCCGGGTCCACCAAAAACCTAGTTTAATAGATAATCATATTCAAAAGACATAACATGTATGGGCAGATCCCATGTAGAGGTAGGTATAAAATACCCATTATGACACCCAAAAATCACTAATCATCATATAGATATGTTGACCATAATACGATTCATACAATAAAACATACAGATATAATTATAGTACACATAATGTCTCATGGTAATTTTACAACTTCATTTCCAGCCTATGATTCTTCTCAATAGTTCATAAAAACACTCACCTAGGAGAAATCACTTTGTGAGTCCCATATAACTAATAGAATCCATCTTAAATTCCATGATCATCAGGTCTCACCATAAGTAAGTGAATTCTGGATGTTAGAAGAGATTGATACATGGATAGGGGATCACACCTAGGGTCATGGGGTATATAAATAACCTAATATGGATTAATACACTATATAGAGGATCTATGCTCAAGTGACATTTATCATGACAATTCTGATAACCCCACCTAGGTAAGAAGATGATAGAGGATCCCACACATGACCATGGAGGGGGGTCACCAAGAACAATATTAGAGAAAAATAACTTAAATAGGGTCACAATAATTTTTCCATGATGTAATACCAAACTATAACCTCATAGTGATGGATTACAGTAACACACCCTTTGGGAAACTGGGCCACACTAAAAATAACAGGGTCTTTAAAACTCTTTAGTAAAATTAAACGGCATGTACTAGTAGTAAAGGAGGTATCTTGTAGGTCCCGACTCTGTCTATATGCTTCATCATATGCCTATTTACTTCAGGCTATGATTTTGTACACCTATTTGTGTTTGTGTACCGAGGACATGTCTATGTACTTGGCCATGTCCTACATGTCTTATCTCATGTGATTTATCCAAGTCTAAGTACAAGTATTATCTTGTGTACTCTAGATGTGTCTATGTACCTAAGGGTACACACTGAGTCTCCAGCTAAAGTCACATGGGATGTGACATGTGTTACATGGCGTGTGATATCATCTTCTCTATAGAAGCATTGGATCTACTTCTAGGTATCTATATGGTGTGTATCTCTAGATTACACATCATGTAGTGAATGGTTTTCCATAACCCATGTATCTTCTCACGTCATCGTCATCTTCCACTTCCACCAGTGATTTTATACACCAAGCTCAATAGTGAACATAGATATGATCAATCCAAGCATTGTTATCTTTACTCACCAAAATCCATCAATATGATCCACATAGAAATTAAATCTTCATGACATATGCCACCATGAACTAAACCTCACACAAATAACTCTCATCCAATATGGATTATTTTTTAATACTGTCACATCTTGATCCATTATCAACACCAAACCTAGATCGGTGGTATTAATCTAGTGCACCGATGAACAAGTATGCAATGATTGATTATTGGGTATTTTGTAGAACCTCTAATCAAACGAAACATTAGTGATGAATGCATGAAGAATGGGGAAAGAAATGCACAAATAAAAAGAATGAGGAATGGACCTCAACTAATGTTTTTATTGGTTTTAATCTATTTTCATTAGACTGGAGAAAAATATATATATAGTTATCCAAAAACAAAAAACCCCAAAACCCCGGTAAAAAAACCCACACCCACAACACAGTCAATATCTGATTCAATATATGCGTTGATTGATTCGAGTATGTCATTGGAGAAATCAAATAGGGATAAATCCACATAAATAAAACATCCTAACTCAATATTGGGTCGATCATTAATGAATAATAGTTTTGATCCATATTCATTGATGAGATCTATAGGTTTCATTGGCTCAATGATCACCAAATCATGATCCATTAATGATCATCCACAAAAGAATCTCCACAGGTTCCTCTCTAAAATTATAAGATTATGTGGCCAACCCTAAAAAAATTTATAACTAGGCTTATATATAGATTCATTAGGTCTATGTTTCATTACATAATAAATAAATGTATTAAACTTATTTATTTAATTTTTTCACACATGATGACTTGTTAACAAATGTTTAATTCCCACTAAGCTTATTCCAAGCCTAAGGTAAATCCAACAATTCGAACTCAATATTGGTCTCAGATTCTGGATCTAAGAATCCATTCATAGGTTATTACACTTTTTAATGAAAATTATGCAGGCATCATTTTAATAAATTTAATATTTTTCAAATATTAATTCCAAGCTCACCGGGCGTTTGAATCTCGCACCATCTCAATTCTTGGATTTGTAAATTTTACAAGATGTGTTTCAAATAATTTCATGAAAAAAACTAGGATGTTACACTATCCCAAACTGAGGGCTTTTCATCAAGAAAAAAAGGAGAAAATATGACTTAAAAGGAGAAGGGTACTGAGCTCGCATCAGGGTCTCCCTCTCCCATGTGCTCTCCGAAAGATTCCCATGTTGTCACCAGACATGAACCAAAGGAATTGATCACGAACAGTGGATCTTCTCTTGAAAATCCTCTACCTGTACTAGGTGATCTACAAAGGTAACTCCATCTTTTATTTCCAGCTCACCCTAGTTGAAAACATGAGATAATTCGTATAAGGCCCCATCCTTAAGTAGTACTTAATCTTTAGTTATTACAAGAATACACATTGAGGATCTTTTCAGGTTTAGAGTTTTAGAGAATTGATCATAAAACATGCATTACATTCAACTTGTAAACAAGGTGGTTACAACAAAGACAATATTAAATCTTCTCATTAAAGGAAACATATTAAAAATAAAACATAGATTCTTTCGAAACACTTCCTTGACACTATCATCACATCATGTACCTTTCCTTTGACCTGTGAAAAACATTTCAAAAACTTGGGAAGAGCATAAAAAGCTCAGTAAGTGATATAAAAATACGGAAAGGAAACATTAGTCCATGTATACATAAGAATTAATGAAAACATACTTTACTCATAAAACATAAGCACTTTAACATACCTCATAAAATCATGAATAAATCATAAAAATCATAAGACATAAAGGTAACTTGAGGAATTCATAACATTCTTACGTAGGGAGTAACCCTCATGGTTACGTTTGGAATTCTCATCAAAGTATATTACCTAAATCCCTTCAGAGAAACCTTAGAGTTTAACCCCTTCACGTTACCCAATGCATTGGAGAGATATATCGGGCTCACCCACCCATATTTTATCACATAACCACCCGTCTTCATAAACAATGCCCAATAACCATAACATAATTGTAACACATAAAACATGTATAAAGGAAACATAACATTTCCACATTTCAATCAGACGATATAAAAAACACATTTATATAATCAAAACATTATCAAAACCATTTTCAATGACAAAATAAAATAAAATTAAAACATGGTATCTATTTTTCATTTAATAAAAATGTTATGGCTTGTAGAGGAAGTCAAATCTCAAATAATGGTCACAGCGGTAGAGAAGTCGTTGTCTTCGCATACATAAGACAAAAACATTACCTTTTATAGTTTAGTAAAATGCTTTGTATAAAAATATTCCTTTTGAATAAAATTAAAAGTCAAAGGGTTTTATACACCATATAGAAGAAAGTTGTGTATAAAACAAAATATGCCTCAATGAAAGGATATTGAGATGAAGTCCCTTACCTCGTGTCCGACTTGACTCGATCGTTCTTTAATATCCTGAATAATAAACTTGAGTTAATTTCTACTTTCTTAAGAACCTTTTTCAAGTTCATTATTCCTTTTATATCACTTATTACAATGTTATGAACACTATGTAATTATTTAAGTTAATAACGGTCGTTTTGTCGATCATTGGTACTTGAGTCAAAAATAAACTCCTTATAAATACAAGTTGTTCATGTGGTAAAATATACATTATATCCAGGATTATATTCATGATTTAGATATCATATATATCATATATATACATTATATACATTAATTTATAACATTACATAACATTTATAGGTAAGAAATGAAATGCACCGCTCATGGAGACGGTAAGTCGTACGTACGCATGAACGCTACTTTCATTTCTATTTTATATTTAATGGAAGAAAATCATAATGATATAAAGTTATATTATAATTAAAGTATAATATCACATATAATATCATTAACTCCTTCCTTTATATGTCCCACATATGGCATTAACGAATCAAATCACTTTGAGGGGGCGGTAGTCCTCACTTCCTAAAATGAAGATATCGTGTTTACCCATAATGGAAACCATAAAGGTATTCCATAAATGAAAAATGAATAAGCATAAGTAAAACATAAACATAATATATATCATATATAAATAGAGTTAAATATTAATGGCCACCATTAAAGGTGTTAAAAGAATATTGAACAATCATCGTTTCATGAGGCGGAAATTCGACATCCACAGAAACAGTATGTTCATTAACTATTAGACGAAGGTGTGTGTAAGTTTAGCTCGAATAATTATCCTAAAAACATCATAGTATATTTAATATACTTTTTTGTTACAAAATAAAGGAATAAAAAGAGTTTAGGGGGTTGGAGAAGCAAAATAAAACAAAATAACATAAGTGAAGACATTACCTTTAAATCTGGTAACTCCTCTTGGTTTGAACCAAAAGGGTTTCTTGAAGAGATTTATTCCTAATGTAAGGCTTCTAGGATGAATAGAGGGATGGGGAGAGATAAAATGAGCATAGATGGGCTTAGATAATTGCTTGAGAGGTGTGGGTAAGGAGGTAGTGGTGGGGGCCTTTTATAAGAGGGAGGAGAGGTACTCTTGAAAAGTCAAGAAATGTTACTTTATATTAAAATGAGTTTCAGATTTTAAAGGTCCCACATTAATATATTTAAAGGATAAGGTGATAAGGGTTTGATATATACTCATCCAATAGGTTTTTTACAAGTGTATGTCTTAGATTTTACATTATCGTTTCATTTTATTTAAACCGTTCATTAATGAGGTAATCGTTGCATCATCATGGTGTCAAAAAAAATTAATTTATTTAGTGTCTAAAAATTATAAAAAAATAATATTATGTAGGAAATCGTTTTAGATTTCCAATTACTATTTATATTCCAATGGATCATTTATTTAGATAGAATTAAAATTGTTTAACTTAGGTGTTACATACTTTTGTGATATTCTCCTTTCTTTAAAAATAAAATGATAAAGTGTCACTATCATCCAAAAGTGATTCCATGGGGTCCCTAAGTTTGGAACAAGGCATTCCATGGTCAGTCATGACACAACTAGTAGTATTAGGACACATTTTGTGGTCATTTTTTATTATGATGATATTATTTTATTACCCTTAACTACCCGATTACTAATTAATCACGATAATTAAAGATAATTACAGTCGTTACTATTCATAATGTCCTAAAGCAAAAGAGTATTAATTACATAATTTGGACCTTCTAATTACAAATATCGAACCCATTTTACCAAATTCTAAACACAGAAATTTCAATAATTAATTTAAAAATAATTCTCGTTGTCAAAACAAATAGCGGGTTTTTTTGAAACAACATCTATGAAAAGTTTGGCACCGGTTTATGCCCAATTCCAAAGTGAAACTAATTATAATGACCACCATTGGATTAAATGGTAAAAATATATTCTAATTACACTTTAAAACAAATTATAAAGATAATCTAACCATATAATTAAATTAGATGAAAAAGCAGTTTTGAAGTAAAATGCAGTATTTTCCACTATTCATTAAAACAAGAACATTGTCAGAAAAATACCAGAAATTTATCCAAAGTAAATTTCAATGTCCCAATTCTAATGAATAAGTTTATTTTGAAAAATAAAGATTATAAAATTTTCAAAAGTTTTATTTAAAAATGGTTTTCCATCAAAATGCGGTAAAAAATCTTTTGAAAAAAATATCAGAGTATTCCATGCTTAAGATTGGAGTTATTCTCATTTTAAACCTCTAAAACGCTATCTAATTCAAAAATAGACATAGATAAGAAAATCCATAATTCTTTACTTATTTGGGATGTTACATCCTTCCCCCCTTTATAAAATTTCATTACCACAATTTATTTACTTATCGAATAAGTGGGGGTACTTATCCCTCATTGCATTTTCAGATTCCCATGTTGCCTCTTCAATCATGTGGTTTTTCCACAAAACCATTACTTGATGAATCACCTTATTCCATAACACCTGATCTCTGTGGTCAAGAATCTGAGCTGGTTGTTCCTCATAAGATAGATTCTCTTCCAACTGAACTACCTCTGGACTCATAACATGAGATGGATCTGGCATGTACTTCCTTAACATTGAAACATGAAAAACATTGTGTACCTGAGATAAACTCGGAGGTAAAGCCACTCGGTATGCAACTGATCCAAATCTCTCCAGAATTTCATATGGTCCAATGAACCTTGGACCCAGCTTTCCTTTCTTACCAAATCTCATCACACTTTTCCATGCTGAAACATTGAGGAAAACATGATCACCTACCTCAAAAGATAGATCCTTCCTCCTGTTGTCTGCATAACTTTTCTGCCTGCTCTGAGCTGTTCTCATGTGTCTCTATATCAGTTGAACTTTTTTTGCCAGCTCTTCTACCAATTCCGGTCCCATCAACTTCCTTTCACCCACTTCATCCCAAAAAGATGGATTTCGACACCGCTTCCCATATAATGCCTCAAATGGTGTCATCTGTATACTGGAATGAAAACTGTTATTATAAGAAAACTCAACCAAAGAAATATGTTGGTCCCAACTTCCCTGATAATCCATCGAAGAAGCACATATAATATCCTCCAAATTCTGAATTGTTCGTTCTGACTGCCCATCTAATTGAGGATGAAAAGTTGTACTAAAATTTAATTCAGTACCCAATGACTTTGAAGGCCTTTCCAAAAGTTATAAGAAAACCTGGGATCACGATTAGATACAATGGAGAGGGGAACTCCATGTAACCTGACTATCTCTTTAAGATACAAATGAGAAAGTTGATCGAGGGAAAAAGTATCTTGTATATCAAGGAAATGAGCAGATTTAGTCAAGCGATCAACAATAATCCAGATTGCATTATTACCTTGAGGTGTCTTCGGAAATCCCACAATGAAGTCTATGGATATATTCTCCCATTTCCACTCTGGTATTGTTAAAGGTTGAAGCATCCCTTTCAGTAACTACCACTCTGCTTTAACCTGTTGATAAGTCAAACACTTCACAGTAAAATCAGCAATATCTCTTTTCATTCCATCCCACCAGTAATACTCCCGAAGATCTCTATACATCATAGTACTGCCTGGATGAACTGAAAACGAAGAACTATGAGCTTCACATAACAACTCTATCTTCAACTGTGAATCACACGGCACACGCAATATCTTCCCAAATCTCAAAACACAATCATTATCAATGTTGAATTTAGGAAACTTACACTTCTGAACTAGCTCTACCTTTTTCTGCAACTCACTATCTTGATTATGTGCTTGCTTAATTCTGTCTGATGGAGAATATTTCACTGATACCTGAAACAAAATAGAAGAACATGCTGCACCAACAACTTCTATGCCAAAGTTAATCAAATCCTTAACCAAAGGATCACGTTCCAAACACAAAATTGGTAATAATGTATTACTTTTTGGACTCAAATCATCAGCCACTTTATTTTCTTTTCTCGGATGGTAATGAATTGTACAATCATAATCCTTGATTAATTCCATCCATCTCCTCTGTCTCATGTTCAGTTCTTTCTGAGTGAAAATATACTTTAAACTTTTGTGATTAGTATATATTTCACACATTACACCATACAAATGATGCCTCCAAATTTTTAAAGCAAAAACAACAGCAGCTAATTCCAAATCATGTGTAGGGTAATTTACCTCATGAGTTTTCAACTATCATGAAGCATAAGCAATTACCTGATCATTCTACATTAGGACGCAACCAAGTCCTTTCAATGAAGAATCACTGTAGATAACAAACTCACCATTCCTGGAAGATAGTTCCAAAACTGGGGCATTCACCGATATTCTTTTTAATTCCTGAAAACAATAATCACATTATTTTGTCCAGATAAACTTAACACCCTTCCAAGTTAGCTTAGTCATTAGACTAGATAACCATGAAAAATTTCTAACAAACCTTTGGTAATAGCCTGCCAAACCAAGAAAACTATGAATCTCAGTTACATTTTTGGGTCTTGGCCATTCTTCAACAACCTTTGTTTTTGCAGGATCAACAGTTATCCCATCTTTAGAAACAATGTAACCAAGGAAAGAAATTTGTTGCAACCAAAACTCAAACTTGTAGAATTTTCCATAAAATTTATTTTCTTTTATGGTTTTCAAAATAACCCTTAAATGAATTTCATGCTCCTCTTTACTTTTAGAAAACACCAAAATATCGTCAATGAAAACAACCACAAACTTATCTAAGAACTCATGGAAAATTATATTCATAAGGTCCATGAATACAGTAGGTGCATTGGTTAGCCCAAAATTCATTACTAAAAATTCATAATGGATATATCTTGTACGAAACATGGTCTTCAGAATATTTTCTTCCTTTACCTTCAACTTATGGAACCCCGATATTAGGTCAATATTTGAAAAATATTGAGCTCCCTGGAGCTGATCAAACAAATCATCGATATGAGGCAAAAGGATATTTTGTCTTAACAGTGATGTTATTCAAGGCTCTATAATAAATGAAAAGTCTCATTGAACCATCTTTATTTTTAACAAATAAGATAGGATCACCCCATGGTGATGTTCTAGGTCGAATGAAACCTTTCTCTAGTAAATCTTGCAATTTCTCCTTAAACTCTAAAAGTTCAATTTGATCCATTCGATAAGGGGGTTTTGAAATTGGATTAGCATCAAGAACTAAGTCAACAGTAAATTCAACTTCCTGATCTGGTATTATTCTAGGAAACTCAATGGGAAAGACATCAGGATACTCATTTACCACTAGAACATCATTAATCTAAATGGTTCCTTTATTTTCAACAATATTTGCAAGGTAACATTCATTGCCATCTTTTACAAGTTTCTCAGCCTCTTGATATGTTATCAACACTAAGGGTTCATTCTTGTACACAAACTGAAAGTCTTTCTGAAAAGAAACTTCTTTATCTATACAATCAATCTTAGCATGGTAAACAGAGAGCCAAACCATACCCAGGATAACATCAAACTCTACTACAGGTAAAACAATAAGGTTTTCAAGTAGGTTCTTTCCACGGATAAGGATAGAAAGACGCTTATAAATACTTTTGGCCTCAACATTTACCACAGGTTTTTTTTACCACAAGTTCAGGAGTCAACTCTTGAGATGGAATTCCCAATTTACTAGAAAATTTTCAGAGATGAAAGATTGTGTAGACCCCGAATCAAACAATACATTGGCATAATCTGAGAAAACAAAAAAAGTACCTAATACCAGTTCATATATTGGCCCAACATCTGTTGAAGTAGTTAAAAAGGATTTCACAACTACTTTTAGCTTGTAGTATAACTGATTCCCATCATTTGAGCTCTTTGTCGAACACACATTTGCATAATGACCCATCTCATTACACTTGAAACATTTCACAAACTGTAAATCAAATTTGGTCTTACATCACCCTGATCTTTTTCAGTGCAATCAGGAGCCTTATGTCCCATCTTTCCACAATGGTATCACTTTACAGAATTCAGAAGACATTCCCCAACATGCCTTTTACCACATTTATCACAAACTGAAAACTTAGTTTTCTTACCATCATACCTTTTTGAAGAATTCTTCCCTTTCTCCTGCCACCTCGTTCTATTCTTCTGTTGGTTGTTATAGAACACTTGATAATTGGAAAACTCCATTTCCACCTTCTCAGCAAATCGGAAAAGCTTTTTATAACTCTTGAACTCGCGAGAAGCTAAATCCCTTCGATATTTTGGCTTTAATCCTGAGAAAAAACGATTGATTTTACTATCAAGGTCTCAGATAAAATTTGGAGCATACCTTTCCAATCGAGTGAACCTTTCTTCATAAGCAGCCACTGAGTCATCCTCTTACCTCAATTCCAAGAAATTTTTTTCCATCCTAAGTTGAACAGTCTTAGGAAAATATTTCTCAAGAAACATACCTTTGAATTTATCCCAGTAAAGAGCATCAATCTCATCAGCGTCCCTGGTATTTTTAACCATCGACCACCACTGATCTGCTTCACCCTCCAAACGGTAAACAGCAAGACTAACCTTTTGATTGTCTAAACACCCCATGACATCAAAAATCTTCTCCAGTGCTTTAATCCACCCATCAGTTAGCACAGGGTCAGATTATCCTCTGAATGATGGGGGATGTTGCGTCATGAAATGTTCCACCACAGACATGTTCCTCTGTGGTTGATCTGGCTAATCTCGTGCATGTATACCACCACTATTTATCGCTTGAGTCAACTATGCCTTACTACAACAAACTGTTCAGTTCCAATTCCGACCATCTCTGGATGCTGATTCGGAAGGTCATTTCCTTTTATATGCCTTCCTAGCACTGCTTCCTTGTTTCCTCTACAGAAAACCATTCTGAACAAACTTGTCTTAGATGAAGCAACATGGTAATATTCAAATGCTATATCATTTCAATTTGACCATAAAAAAATATTTTTGTATAATCATTTAATAGAATTTTAACTCCTAAAGTTATCTAAACCGACCTCTTATACCAACTATAAGGCCCCATCCTTAAACATTACGTAATCTTGAGTTATTAGAAGAATGCACATTGAGGATATTTTCAGGTTTAGAGTTTTAGATAATTAGATCATAAAACATTCATTACATTCCACTTGTAAACAAGGTGGTTATAATAAAGACAATATTCACTCTTCTCATTAAAGGAAACATATTTAAAATAAAACAAGGATTCTTTATTGAAACTTCCTTGACACTATCATCCCATAATGTACCTTTCCCTTGACCTGTGAAAAAGATTTCAAAAACTTGGGATGAGCATAAAAAGCTCAGTAAGGGATATAAAAATACTAAAAGGAAACATTAGTCCATGTATACATAAGAATTAATGAAAACATACTTTACTCATAAAACATAAGCACTTTAACATACCTCATCAAATAATGAATAAATCATAGAAATCATAAGACATAAAGGTAACTTGAGGCATTCATAACATTCTTACGTAGGGAGTAACCCTCATGGTTACGTTTGGAATACCCATCATAGTATATTCCCTAAATCTCTTTGGAGAAACCTTAGCGTTTAACCCCTTCATGTTACCCAATGAATTGGAGAGATATATCGGGCTCACCCACCCTTAATTTATCATGGAACCATCCGTCATCATAAACAATGCCCAAGAACTATAACATAATCGTAGCACATAAAACATGCATAAAGGAAACATAACATTTCCACATTTCAATCACAAGATATCAAAAACACATTGATATAATCAAAACATTATAAAAACCATTTTCAATACCAAAATAAAAGAAAAGTAAATCATGGCATCTATTTTTCATTTAATAAAAAATTTATGGCTTGTAGAGGAAGTCGAAGCTCAAATAATGGTCACAGCGGCGAAGAAGTCGTTGTCGCTGCATACGTAAGACAAAAACATTCCCTTTTGTCATTTAGTAAAATGATTTGTATAAAAACATTCCTTTTGAATAAAATTAAAACTCAAATGGTTTTATACACTATATAAAATATATTTTTGTATAATACAACATATGCCTCAATGAAAGTAGATTGAGATGAAGTCTCTTACCTCGTGTATGACTTGACTCGATCATTATTTAATCTCCTGAATATAAACTTGAGTTAATTTATACTTGATATAGAACCTTTTTCAAGTTCATTGTTCCTTTTATATCACTTATTACCATGTTATTAACACTATGTAATTATTTAAGTTAATAACGGTCGTTTTGTCGATCATTGGTACTTGAGTCAAAAATAAACCCCTTATAATTACAAATTGTTCATGTGGAAAAATATCCATTATATCCAGGATTATATTAATGATTTAGATATCATATATATCATATATATCCATTATATACATGCATTTATAACATTACATAACATATAGTGGTAAGAAATGAAATTCACCGCTCATGGAGACGGTAAGTCGTACGTACGCATGAACGCTACTTTCATTTCTATTTAATATTTAATGGAATTAAATCATAATGATATAAAGATATATTATAATTCCAGTATAATATCATATATAATATCATTAACTCCATCCTTTATACGTCCCACATATGGCATTAACAAATCAAATCACTTTGAGAGGGCGGTAGTCCGCACTTCCTAAAATGAAGATATTGCGTTTACCCATAATGAAAACCATAAAGGTATGCCATAAATGAAAAATACAGAAGCATAAGGAAAACATAAAAATAATATATATCGTATATAAATATAGTGACATCTTAATGGCCACCATGAAGGGTTTTAAACGAATATTGAACAATCATCATTTCGTGAGGCAGAAATTCGCCATCCACAGAAACAGTATGTTCTTTAACCATTATATGAAGGTGTGTGTAAGTGTAGCTCGAATAATTCTCATAAAAACATCCTAGTATATTAATGATATGGTTTTTTTTACAAAATAAATGAATAAAAATAGTTTAGGGGGTTGGAGAAGCAAAATAAAACAAAAGAATACAAGTGAAGACATTGACTTTAAATCAGGTAACTCCTCTTGGTTTGAACCAAAAGGGTTTCTTGAAGATCTTTCTTCCTAAGGTAAGGATTATAGGATGAAGAGAGGGATTTGGAGATATAAAATGAGTAGATATTGGCCGAGCCAATGGCTTCAGAGGTGTGGTTAAGGAGGTAGAGGTGGGGGCCTTTTATAAGAGGGAGGAGGGGCACTCTTGGAAAGTCAAGAAATGTTACTTTATATTAAAATGAGTTTCGTATTTTAAAGGTCCCACATTGTTATATTTAGAGGATAATGTGATAAGGGTTATAAATATACTCATACAATAGGTTTTTTACAAGTTTAAGTCTTAGATTTTACATTATCTTTTCATTTTATTTAAATCGTTCATTAATGAGGTAATCGCTGCATCATCATAGTGTCATAAAAACATTAATTTATTTAGTGTCTAAAAATTATAAAAAAATACTATGATGTGGGAAATATTTTTATCATCCCAATTACTATTTATAGTCCAAGATATAATTTATTTAGACAAAATTAAAGTTGTTTTACTTAGGTGTTACATACTTTTGTGATATTCTTCTTTCTTTAAAAATAAAATGATAAAGTGTCACTATCACCCAAAAGTGATTCCATGGGGTCCCTAAGTTTGGCACAAGGCATCCCATGGTCGGTCATGAAAAAACTAGTAGAATTAGGACACAGTTTGGGGTCATTTGTTATTATTATGATATTATTTTATTACCCTTAACTACCAGATTACTAATTAATCACGACAATTAAAGATAATTATTGTCGTTACTATTCATAATGTCAAAAAAAGAGTCTTAATTACATAATTTGGACCTTCTGATTACAAATATGGAATCCATTTTAATAAATTCCAAACACCGAAAGTTCAATAATTAATTTAAAAATAATTCTCGTTGTCAAAACAAATAGCGGGTTTTTTTTAAATAACATCTATGAAAAGATTGGTACTTGTTTATGCCCAATTCCAAAGTCAAACTAGTTCTAATGACCACCATTGGATTAAATGGTAAAAATATATTGTAATTAAACTTTAAAACCAATTATAAAGATAATCTAAACATATAATTAAATTAGATGAAAAATTAGTTTCGAAGTAAAATGCAGTATTTTTCACTATTCATTAAAAAATGAACATTGTCGGAAAAATACCAAAAAATTTTCCAAAGTAAATTTCAATGTCCCAATTCTAATGAATAAGTTTATTTTGACAAATAGAGATTATAAAATTGTCAAAAGTTTGATTTAAAAATGGTTTTCCATCAAAAGGCAGTAAAACAATCTTTAAAACAAATATTAGAGTATTCCATGCTTAAGATTGGATTTATTCTCATTTTAAACCTCTAAAACACTATCTAATTCATAAATAGGCATAGATAAGAAAATCAATAATTCTTTACTTACTTGAGATGTTACAAGTCATGTGTGTACCTCCTCAGCTATGACAGATGGATGAATTTTTGTACCCAATATAACTATGGTAGTAGAAAAAAGTGGTCTTCCACCTCACCTACTCTCCACAGTATCTCAAAAGGCCCAATGAATCACATAGATAGATTTATTCCCTAGACAAATATCCACAATCAATGTTGAGGTGAGAATATAAAGAATACATGGTCTCCCTCCTCAAAATATTAAGGTCTTAATCATCAGTCTGTATATGACTTATGACAATTCTATATAGTCTCAATCCACTCTTAGATGACATGAACCTTATCTATCATATCTCACACTAACTTTGGGTCCATGAGTGCCTACTCTTCTGTATCAATCCAACATAGTGTTGACCTCCAGTTTCACCCATAAAAATCTTAGAGTGGTGGCAGTCTAAGGGTGAAACATCTTTCTCAAACATAACTAAGTCTTAAAGTCATCATGGCATCCTCTCCATAATCGATATGTGACGTGATCATCATGGTATAAAATTATATTTGAGGGAATTTCATGGAGATGGACTATCTCTTACATGTAAAGGCGTCCTAAGCACTCTACTGAATTCTGCACTTTTATTTCTAGGGAGTGGGTTGATTTGTTGAGTTGGTCTATGATAACCCATATGGAATTATGCCCTCTAATCACCAATGAAATCCTTGTTATGAATTCCTAATATACACTATCCAATATCCACTCTACCACATCAAGGGGTTGATATAAACCCACAAGAACTTAGTGCAGAGCCTTCATATTCTAAAAAGTGAGGCATTGAGAGACAAACTATGCTATTAACTTATTCATTAATAAGCACCAAATTAGATTCTAGAGTTCATGGTATATATTTTCCACACTAGGTTGTACCACTAAAGGGGATATATGAAACTTCCTCATCACATCCTCCCACAAAACTACTAATACCATCATTCATCCTTCAAAAATATTACATGCTTCCAACCTTTAGAAAATACATTAACAGCATGTCCAATGCATGTCTAAATATGAATAGACTCATGATCTGCATCTTTATGCTAACTCTACCAAACATGATATGGAAGAAATGGGGTAACAACCATTAATATAAGATATGTTTCAACATCCTTATCCACTAATGACAACTTCTACAAGGCTAAAAACTCAAATTACTTGACCAATAACTGAGAAAAATATCTCTTGCTGAGATTATTTACCACTACATTCTCCTTTCCACAATTATAGAATTTCTAAAATTCAAAATCCTATAGGGACTATAGCCATCACCACTATCTAAAGTTAGGATAATTCTAATAGAATATATACTTGAGATTATTATGGTTATATTAGATGATAAACTGCTCTCCCATAAGATAGTTTCACCACATATTTAGTGAAAAGACTACCGTTGACAACTTAAGATCATATAGTGCACATTTCTTACCATGAGGTTTCAACTTCATGGATCCATATGCACTCAATTTCTCCATATATATCATAACACAACAATTTATGGTCCCTAATGAATCGTAGAACACTATGTACTTGAGAACCTCCTTTGGAAACCTCATGATGGAAGAACTAATCAATATTTAACTCAAATTATAAAAAATCTACTAGAACCTTTCGATAATCATAAAATGATTCTCATAATAGTTCAAAGAAATAAAAATTTCTGATATCCTAGAAAAATAGGACATAAATCTCTAATAGTATCCTACTGACACAAGGAAGCTTTAAACCTCTTCCACATTTTTTGGTGGATCCAAAGCTAATATTGCCTCAAAATTTTCTTGTTCACTGCTACTCACTCTATTGATATGAAATGTCCTAGAAAACGGACCTCATTAATCTAGAAATTAAACTTTAATAACTTCCCATAATGTCATTTCTCTCAATGTGTGTTCATAACAGTCCTCAAGTGTCTCTCGTGATCCTCCTCAGACACTGAGTACACTAGGATATCTTAGATGAACACTACTACAAACTAGTCTATGGAAGGACCAAATATCTTGTTCATGAGTCCCATAAACACTACTGGGGAGTTATTACTACTAAATTATATCACCATGTACTCATAATTATTTTAGCGACATTATAATATTATCTTTAGTGTATCCTTATCTCATACTCACAAATAGTGATATCCTAATCTGAGGTCAATCTTTGAGAACCATCGCACCCATCTCAACTAATTGAATGGGTCATCGATTATCAATATTGGATACTTATTAATCACGTTCACTTGGTTAAGATATTGGAAATCCATGCATAACCGCATGCTCCCATATGTCTTCTTGTAGAATAAGTCTAGGGCCTCCTATAGAGAAACACTGCGTATCACAAATCCCTTCCTCTAAAAGACCTCCAACTACTCCTTTATCTCATTAAGCTATTTGAGATCCATCATATATTATAGTGAATATATAAAGGTTGTATATGGGTTCATTTTGATGTTGAATTCTATCTATAGATGGGGAGGTAAGCATGGCATGTCTTTAGGGAAGATATCCACATACTCCACCACCATAGTAGGAAAATGGTATCCCATAGAATCCACTACTCCAAGAGTCATACTATAAAAATAGTGAGTAATCAGTTTCATCCTCCTACTTATGATTCTATCATGCTCTATCCGGGTTTCCTTCCCTCCTACAAAGGAAAACCTCATCCCATTAATGTGGAAACACCGCATATTCCTCTCAAAACATTCAATCTATGCATAAACTGTCTATACAGAGTACATGCATAAATTATGTATTAAGGCCTAATAATTTCAATAAATAGATCCCACATGAAACTCTATACTCCAATAATCAAATCACACTATCAGTAAAATTTTACAGTCACTAAGGTATCTCTAGTAAGAGTATCCAAGTGTAAGGGTCGAGCAAAGGGCTCAACTAGAATCTCTAAGTATTGAGCAAGGGATGTAGCATGAAAAGAGCGTTTCACACATATGTCTGATAAAATTATAGATAATTTATAAAGTAAACAAATCATACCTATAATCCTCCCAGAATCCTATGGATCATCGGCCTCCATAGCCTACAACTACGCTCTCACATTTCTATTAGCTCCCTAAGCCTAGAGAGGATCACATAGGGGTATTGGTGCCAACAAGTCAAACCATCTTCTACCTATAGCTTCTCTCCCTAGTCATCATCCATGTCTTACATACTATAGACCTACCTACTCCTACTGTCTCCTCTTCTTAGGCTTCCCATCCACTTTCACTTAGTCAAATGTATGGAAGGTCGGACAATCCCATGTGATATGTCCCCGACCATAAAAAGAGTAGCACCGCCTATCCCTCAGATGAATAGAACCATCCTGAGAGTCCTAAACCACAGACTAATTATCTTGATATCACCTCCTTAAATGTATTTAATGTTTGGATCCTTGCGTATTCCATCAGTTGACTTCTATCGAATTCTAAACTCTTGTGTTCCCACCACTGTCACCCACTGTCGGTATCTGCATATTTATAAATATTACAATCACCAAGGAATTATTTAGCACCACAACATAGCTTGGGATTCATAGAGGTATCATGCAGACCTGGATGTTCCTCTATAGATGACTTTTAAAGGTCCATTCCCAAAATATCATATCATGAACCATAACCATCATGTATCATGAGATGTTGGTAAACCTTAAAGAATGTTTATCCATACTCTTATTGCCCTGCTATATCTATAAAAGATCACGGATGAAAACTTCTCACATCATAATTGGGAGTAATATTATTGGAAAAGCTGATTAAACTCTATCCATTAATGATTCACCTCAACGAACCACAAGGTTATACCAACACCATATAGAGCTATGTTGTAGTATCTCTTACAAAACCATTGTCTTGTATGAAGTTGTCCTGATGATTGTAACGACTCACATAAAATACTTAATCCAATCCTCATTTACCTTTGGGTCTACATCACATCATAACTTAAAAGGTTTTTTATGCTGACACTCATGAAGTGAACTCATCTTAAGCACTTAATCAATTAACACTACATCTACCATATGTTACATGATGGGTGGAGGTATGGATGGAAAACCACCCAGAGGCACTACCTTTTGGAACAGGTCCCTGTATCAAATCCACGTCACTAATGGGATTATCTTAATGATCCTTCTACTGAATCCTAGTTGGAAAACATCATAGAGGAATCTTTAAATAGTGAAGATATACCATTGTAAATGAGTATATATGTGGAGATGACTAAATAAGGATAGATAAACCATAACCCATTCCTATATATTTCATGTACCAATGTTTTTCCATGTGACTAATTTCTATTTGTATAGAGTCAAATGTCAGGTATTCAGAGTCTTGGTGTATGGATACATCGGCCATCGCACCAATACTAGAGTCTCTAGCATAAAATCCAAAATAAAAACACTTGAATCTATTCCCATAAAACTCAAAACAATCTATCAATTAGATAAAAACTCCAAACTCCAGTCCTGAGATGGAACTTCTTTGATACCACACTATCATGACCTGAACCACTCGAGATTTTTTAGATAGTGATAGGCTGAGTGTGACAACCCTAAGGATAGATCCTATAGTCATGTGGTAGAAAACCATCATTAATTACAGATATCACATGCATGGGATGCATTATTATAATATAGTTGTATGCACACACACATATCCAAGCCCATAAAATGATGAACTAAAAAATACAAATGATTCCCAATGCATGCATATATATAAATCCCATAATTAGAGTTCAATGAATAATACTAGGAATCCTAAAGGTTTAAAATCAAGACCACCGAAAATCTTAAAGAATTACAACCTAGTAGAAATAGGGGACTATAGTCAAATGTGACCCCTTCTATGAACTATGGTCTATCTATCCTAATATAATATTTATCTTCTCCTAGTCCACCAAGAACCTTTTAGAACAACTTATCTTATATACATGACATGAAATGTGAGGGAAAATACCATACAGGATTAGGAAACCTTGAAATCGCTATGCATAAACCATCAAGAGTAGTCAGCTCATCACATGGATATGTAAATCATAAAATGAGAAATAAAATAGAACATCTAGATATACTCATGGTAGACACTATATCTTTAGGCAAGGTCAGATACACATTGAATTCCTATTACTTTTCTCAAGAGTTGGTAGCAATGATTTCTAGAGAGAATTTTCTCCTTGAGTCTGATAGAACAAGTGGTATCCATATGATATGTCATGATCATCAGGTCTCTCCATAAGGAAGTATATGTTTGAAGTACGAAGTGATCAATACACTGATGGAGGATCACAACCTAGTCCATGGGGTATACCAACAACCCAAAATTTATTAACCCTCTAAGTAGGTGATCGATGCCTAGGTAAATTTGGCTATGTCAATTATGAAAACCCCACCCAGGGAAGAAGGTGATATACGATCTCACTCAGGGCCATGGGGGGTACTATGAACTCTATCTGAGATTAATCCCTTATATAGGATCAAAATACTTTGTCCATGACATAATTCCAAACTATGGTCTCTTAGAGATTCATCTAGGGAGCACACCATTAAGGAAAATACTCCACACTAAAGAGAAAAACATCCTTAGATCTCTCTATGAAAAGTAAATGGAATGTACTAGTAGTATACGGTGTGTATTTCTGTTATTAGTTTTTCCAGTGTGCTCCATCCCATACACATGTACTCTAGGAAATTACCATGCACACCTGTTAATGTTCATGTACATAGGTCGTGATAGTGTGCTTGGTCATTTCCAAGTACATGACTCAACTAGTGTGCACTTTTTGGGTCTCAATAAATGGATTATCTTTCATACTCTGTCCATGTCTGTGTACTCGAGGGTACATGAAAATTCACTAGGTCAATTCAAGTGATTTATAACACATGTCAGATGAAAAGTGTTACTTTATTCTCCTCTAAAACCCTAGTTTCACAACTAAGTCCCCACATGGTATGTATCTCTAGATTACATGTTGTTCTGTGTGGGATTTTATAGAACCCACAGATTTTCAGGCATTGTCCTCCTCCGCCATTTCAACCCACATTTTTTGCTTCCAATCATGCTTGAGATCATAGATCTCATATGACAAATCCTTTCCTTAGTTGCTTTCTATAATCTAATAGTTCGATTCGCTTGAAAATCATCCCTTTGTGTTGCTCTATCGCTGTGTGTCGAACATCACATAAAGAACTCCGGTCATGTCCTGATTATTCATCCACTGCCATCACATCTCGTTCCATCATCAATACCTTACCGAAATCTATGGTATAGGTCTACTATAAGGAAGAACAGAAACAAAACAATTTATTATAAGGTATTATATTTAAATAATAATTAAATTAAACACCAATGATGAATGCATGGAGAATGGGGAAAGAAATACACAAACCAAAAAAATACTATCAGACCTTTAAAAATGTTTTTTTTGGATTATATTATTTTAAATTATAATTTTAGGTAAAGATATATAATTATCCAACAATAAAAAACCCCAAAACCATTGTAAAAAAAATGATACTTGCAACATGATCGACTTGTAATTCAATCCAATATTTTATTGATTTGTACTCTTAATGGGAGAAATCAAAAATGGGTAAACCCTAAAAAATAAAATTTAGTACCTCAATATTGTAATGATAATTGACAAAGAATGTTTCCAAGTCGTTTTCATTAATTATATCCATAGGTTTTGTTGATGCACCGATCACCAATGCAAGATCCATTTATTATAGACCATGAAAGATCCTCTACTAGTTCCTCTCTCTACCACGACCCCCTATCTCTAAAGATACCCATCCTAGTACAGCAATGAATAAAGGGAGATAATGACCCCAGATCCCCACCTTTAGTATGCCCCGAGGCGGTGACCAGTACCATGAAAATAAAATCTCACAAACATGGAAGGAATTTCCCTTTTTTTTAAAAACAATTGGGAGATAAGATGATCAATCCCAAAAAACTCCAAGCACTATATATATATATATAATTAAATAAACCCAAAATCCATCCCACATGCATGTTTAAAAATGTAACTGAAAAAAAAGTGTGAGTCTCCAATGTAAATACCAAAAGAAAGCTAAGAAGCGACACAGTAGTTTTCCCCAATGTATGAGCTAGTACTACCGATCACAGTCCACAAAATCCTCCTCAAAGCTTGAAAATAGTTTTATATACATAGGGTGATCATACCAGGATACAAAATTCGAAAATCCTATGTCTCTCATTCACAATTGGAGAGGCATAATAATTCCCCCATGAGAAATCAGTGGAAACCAAAAGAACCTAAAAAGTTATACTAACCACCCCAACCTCACCAAAGTTATGCTCATTAAATAATGAAAGTCAAGTAATGTGATGTAATTAGCACATCGATATTTGGGTACCCCGCACTACTTCCCACTGGTTAACTTATCATCCCTAATAGAAAACATCATGATGCTACCACACTCTTCCACAAAGCCCCACTATCACAGCCTTCCCGCACACACCTGTGCCCTAAATCACATCTTGCCCACAAACACCTAGGCCACAAACCACATAACATCCTACCAACAAACACCCAGGCCACAAACCAAAACCTCATCCCAAAGAAACATGGGAAAACACAAATCGCCCATAGACACCAAGTCCTCAAAACCACACCACAACCTACCCGAAGAGTCTTAGGCTACTAATGCCTAGAAGAGGGAGAAGAGAAGAGACAATAACCAACCATCCATCCTCACATCGGGATGTTTGGAATGATAACCTCCCCCATAATAATAGGGGTGTTTAGCATATAGTTCTCAACTAGGGTGGGGTACATATAGAAATAATAAGGAACTAGAGGTATGTGTATATAGGTATCAAACACTCAACCAAACCTAAGGGTTCTCAAGAAACAAATCACCCATAAAACTACCACATTTTTTGTTACCTCTAAAATGCATTCAACACATAACAAACCACAATCCCATTTCCTTTTTTCTATCCAATTTTACATTTATCCATTTCTATTCATTATTAAGAAGTTTATTTATCAAAACCATCACTATCCGGTAACTACTAAATAGAATCCATAACAAGCAACACCACCAAGTTCATCTCAGAATGAAAAAAAACAAGAAACTAAAGTATCTCCTCATTCATCTACATTCAAGTTGCAACCCAACAAAACCAAACCCTAACACACAACCCCATATTTTCACACACCACCACCCAATGGTCCTACAGCCTAATTGCACCAAAAAATAGTCTTGCAGCCTCGTTGCACCACACAAGTTCATCCATTCCACAATCAACCCACAGAACACACATGTGCTTCGCAAACATACCACTACAAAACCAAGAAAACCCACATGGTACAACGTGACCAATTCATATTTAATTCACTCTGTACACATAACCACAGCCATCCCAAAAATTATATTACCCCACATATAAAAGTACAACACAATTTCCAAATTATGAAGCACGACTTGATTAAATTCACTTCATAGTTCAAGGGTTATCACGAAAACAAGGAAAGAAAATAAAATATCAGGGTATCCATTCATTATACAAGTGTATGTTTTAACCAATTTCCATTATAAGTTGTTTAAAAATATCCAACCAACATGAAACTTGTTTATTATAAAATAAAAAAACACTAATGGATATGATTTTCATTTGGGGTGTTAATCCTGTACAATTACAAAATATCACAACAAGATCGAGGCTGTAAAAAGCATGAGAACATACCCAAATTCCCCTTTAAATTCAATTATCATTTTATTTATCTTTAATTTTGGTGGAAAAACTATGATACATTGGTAAAAAAATTAGATCCCACAAACTTGATACACAAACAAAGAGAAATGAAGGAGAAATCCTACCTCGCAAGAGCTTTTCAATTTATCTGTGCACCGTAGGGTGAATAAGATAGCCCACAAACGATGATTACCCCACTAAAAACACAGATCAAACTATTCCGCAACAAAGGGTTATCAATATTCTACCCAAGTTTTCATCCAAATCCAACGCAAATTGTAGTAGAAAATCATGGGGTAGGAATAAGAGAAAATGGGAGAAAAGGAGTGGAAAACGTACCACGGGTCAATAACAGATATCCCATGAAGAACCACCATATTCAATTAAACAAGGATGGAGGAGTGGGGCTCTAATATCTCCATGTGGTGCCTAGGGTTCAGATGAAATGAGAGAAAAATAATAAATAACCAAATGAAATAAAAGGTTCGGCCGAAAAAAACTTTAAATTAAAACTGGATCGGTATATTACACAACATGTAATACCCTTTCACGTCGTGTAACCCTTTGAGGTCCACATCTGCTTAAAAACCTATAGCCTCTCAAATTTAATTTAATTTTTAGACCACGAATCCCCTCATGCCATGAAACCTTCCAGATATACCATGAACCCAAGATTCACATCTTGTAACCTCATTACATAGTGTGTAATCCTCCCACTTATAGTCTTTATCATCTGAACCCCTCTAAACCACCTCTGAACATCTCAAACCTCCAAAACCCACAAAGTAACGGACCGGGGGAATACAGATCGTTACATAATATACCTATCAAACGATTCTCACCTTTGAGAATTTAAAACCAAACCTAGAAGAAATAGGGGTCTGAAAAACTACCCCATGAGATACCTATCAAGGAAAAACCGTCCTGTGTTATTTGAAATCTAAAGTAAAACCTCAACATTCAAGAACATGCCCTCCGACATCTTCTACCCTATCCGACCACAAGACACACCACACAAGCAAACAAAGTCACACTATCAAACGCTTGAATCATGGAATTCCTTCCTCCATGTAAAGATATTATCCATTTTGGGTGGTACTAACTTGCCTAAACGGGTTTAATCACATATCAATTAATACGTCTTGATTAGGAATTGGGTCCTACCCTCCTCATGGTCAAGACTTTATCACATGTTACAGAATAAGGAAACAAATAATTTCATAATGAACAAGGTTCAAGCAATACATCACAAGGTAAATTACACAAGAAAAACTCAAAATAGCTCCAGGTCTTGGGCACGCATATGTTCTTCTCACTCCCAAGTACTCTCCTCTAAGCCACCATGCATCCACAACACATGAACCAAGGAAATGGTCCATCCACACACCACTTTCTCCTGATGATCCTGGACCTCTACTAGCCGCTCCATGAACAATGGGTCATCCTCGATATCCAACTCTCCCCACTCAATGACATGGGAGTCATCAGGAAAATACCAATGAATTTGGGAGATATGAAAGATGATGTGGATCCTTTACGACTGTGGTGGCAATACCAGTTGATATTCCACCTCACCAACTCATCCAAACACCATGAAAGGTACAATGAACCTGGGAGAAAGATTGCTCCCATTACCAAACGTCCACTTCCCACATTGAGGGGAAACCTTCAAAAACACTTGGTCTACAAATTCAAAATCCAAAGGCATCCTCCTATGATAGGCATATGAATTCATCTAGTCCTAAGCTACCTTCGTTCTATCACATGCAAGCTGAAATTTCTACATCGTTCTCTACACTACCTCCATACCAAGAATATAAGTCTCCCCAACTTTCTTCCATCACAAAAGTGAACGACACGATCTCCCATAAAAGGATTCCAACAGATCCATGCCATTGGAAGAGTGATAATTATTATTATAATAAAACTCTACCAAGGGAAAGTTTCATACCCACAATCCTCTAAAGTCCAGAACACATGCTCGCAGCATATCCTCTAACATTTGGATAGTCTGATCTATTTTTCCCATCTATCTAAGGGTGAAGGAAGTTCTAATATGTAACTGAGTTCCAAAAGAATTCTAAAAACCCCTCTAGACTCGTGAGGTAAAGAATGTATCCCAGTCCAAGACAATAGACCTCAGAATTCCATGTAGCCGCACTACCTCATCCATGTACCACTACACCAAGAAATCCACCACACTTGACTCCTTGATTTCCAAAAAGTGTGCCTATTTTTCATTCCATACAATAATACCAAGATGTAATTTCAGCCTCCCTAATCCTTGGGTATCCCTATGATGAAATCCATCGAGATGTCATGCCACTTCCACTTGGAGGCATCTAAGGGATGAAGAAAAACAATGGGAACACAGTGCTTAGCCTTCAACTGATACCACACTAAGAACTTTTACACGGACTATGGCACATCGCGCCTTATACTATGCCCCAAAAAATGCTCCCTCAAGCCATAGGGTGTCTTATAAACTCTTGGTTCTACCACTAAAAGTGAGATGTAAAACTCACAAAGAACTCCCTCACAGATCACAACTAGAACAAATAGATTCCCATGAAACAAAATCCAATTCCAAACATCCTTAATTCATCCATCAGGAGCATCACCTTGGTAAACGTGATCATGAATTACCTCTTCCTATGAGACTCCCCAATAAGAATCCTTCACCTGTTGCATCATAGATGACTGCATTATCATTTGAAATAGACAATCTATACCACCATCCATTCTTTCATCTATGTTCAAGGTGTTCAACTCCTCAATCACCTTCCAAGCATCTTCAGATTCCAGAACTAACTATATCTATGACTTCTCAAATAATCAGCTAAAATATTCCCACTTTATTAAGGTGTAGGAGATCTCAAAATCATAGTGTTGAAAAAAATCCATCCACCTATGTTGTATCAAGTTCAGATATCACAGGGAAAATATATACTATGATCTCGTATGATCTGTGAAGACCCCAAAGCACTCCCCAATGAGATAATTCCACCACAACATTAGAGAAAACATGACTGCAGCTCGCTCCATATCATGTATGGAATAGTTATGTTCATGGGGATGTAACTACAAATACCTATAAGAGATCAATCCCCATTTTTTCATCAATACAAATCCCAAGCCTGGATGTGAAGAATTGGAAAACACCTCTAACATGACCCCTTCTTCTAGAAATTAGATCATTGGGGCACTGACTAACTTACCCTTCAGGAAGATGAAAGCTATCAGACACTACTCACTCCACATAAAAACCTTTACCTTCCTATTCAAAGCCATAAAAAGAGTTACAACTCGATAGACATCAAGAAAAAATCACTGGTAATAGCCTGCTAGACCAAGGAAACTACGAACATCCACCACATTCTTGGGTGTTTCCCAAGAAAAAATTTTCTCGACCTTTGATGGGTCCACTATTATGCCCTACTGAGACACCACGTGTCCAATGAAGTGGAAGTACCATGTATAAAACTTTCATTTGGACAACTTCCCATAGAGTTAATGTTGTTGAAGAACCTCCAAGACAGTCTTAAGCAGCTCGGTATGATTCTCCTTGGACTTCGAGTAGATTAGAATATCATCAATAAATATGATGACGAAATGGTCCAGAAACTCATAAAATATAGAGATCATAAGTCCCATGAACACGGCTGGTGACTTCGTAACATTGAATGGCATAACCATGAACTTAAAGTTCCCATACCTGCACATGAAAGCAGTCTTCGGGATGTCACCCTCCTTCACCCTCAACTAGTGATACTCAAAACACAAATCGATCTTAGAAAAACAACGTGATCCCATCATCTAGTTGAAAATATCATCTATCCTCAGAAGAGGGTAAAAGTTCTTGATCGTCACCAAATTCAACCTCTGGTAGTCTATGCACAGCCTCAGACCACCATCTTCCTTCTTTTAAAACAAGACTGGAGCACCCCACATTGACACACTAGGATGAATGAATCCCTTCTTTATCAATTCATAGATCTGAATCTGTATCTCCCACAACTCAGAAGGTTTTATCCAATAAGGATCCATAGATAGTGGAGAAGCATGGGACTGCAAGTCTATCATGAACTCAACATCATGTTGAGGGGTTAGAGTCACAACCTCCTCAAGAAAAACATCCAAGAACTATCCAATAAGTCCGGGAACCCCCACCACCTCATAATACACTCATTCCATTGGAAACTTATCCAATAAAGAAAAGAATTGGCTCCATACATCATCTTCCCATCAGGATAATCCACTCACTAACAAAAGACACACGTTGTCCATCCATGTCTGAAAACATGACTCTTCTCCATAAGCATTGGATAATAGCATGCATAGAGTACAACCATTCGATGCCAAGGATGAAATTATAAAATTTTATATGCAACAGGAAAATATCCCCATAGGACTAATATGGTCCCATCATCAGTTTATATCCTCGGAACACATCAAACAAGCTGTTTTGACCTCTGGCCAGTGTACTCAACACCAAGGGTAAGGAAAGAATATATATTTCTAGTCTTGTAGCATGGTCTAGACCAGATGAAAAAATGAGTGTGAAGCTCCTGAATCAATCAAGGTGAAAACAAGATAACTAAACATGTTGATCAGGCCTCGAATGATCTCTGGCCTTGTTGGAACTGCTACCTCTATGACATGAGATTGACCACAACCAGCTCTTATTCCCCTCTATCGATAACCACCGTGGACCATGCCTAGGTCAAGTTCCCTGAGGAAAAATTTAATCTTGGCCTACACCTGATCCATCTCCCCTCAGTGGAGTAGGATCCTGTTATCCCTGATGCTGAAACAGCTTGGCCGGCAACTACTGATGAGACAGGCGCTGAACCTAGCCACCTCCACCATACTAAGCTCAAACTTGGCGCTAACTATGAAGGTTATCATGTCCTCAACAATCAAAACACCTCGGTCCCAATCTCATGGGAAAATCATTTGGATTATAAGGTCGGAACATAAACTATTTGGGTTAGCTCCCTATTGGTCAAAACCTGGAAGGCCCTATCACGTGAGACCTACTTATAGTAGCCTTCCCCTTTGAAGATCTAGGATGAATCCCCTATCATGGGAAACATCCTCATGAGTGAATCCTATCAAATACCTCATCCTTCTTCTGAACCTTTAAGTATGTCGGTAAGGTGAAGGGAGTAACTGTGTATTGGAGAGAAGGACGAAGTGCCTCCTCTAAGTGTCTCCACTGAGACTCCTCATTCAGAAATAGATTCAGAGCAAAGAAAATGAGATCCTTGAACTTGATCTCCAACTCCAATGCCGACATACTTCCCTACTATAGATAGTATATCCTTCCACTTCTTGGACTTTATGGTTGGGGATAAGAATTCTGCTCAGAAGTCCTCAAAATCAGCCCACAAAACATCAACCTCATTTCTCTCCCCTCAGTATAGCATCCAACACTGATGCATAGCTCCATTCATATAGCAAACCTCTAATGGAACCTAATAGTCTACTGGATCCTGAAACAAGTTGAAGTTGATCTCAAGGTCCTCGAGCTAGCTCTCCGTATCTATATTTGAAATATATCCCTCATACTTTCCCAGAGTCTGTCATTGGAAAGAATGTAATGTTTTTTGCCACTAGTTTTCCTCCCCTTCTGGATCAACCCTTCCCTAATCAGCTGGATCATCCTTCTAATTCTCCACCGCCTGATCCACTTATGGATGACAACTGTGTGCCATAGCTAAAAAGTAAACAAGGAACTCATATACTTGAGTAGTATGGAATTTTATTTAAGATTAAGTATAACTTTTTATTATTTAAATTCCATAAAATATCCAATTAAAACAAAAACACAAGTCATAATGATGCATAAACCATTCCTAGGGCCTCTACATTGCGAACAATGTATCCTCTCATGGTCATTCGGTATAACCACAATCCTTGCATCAGATCATGGGGGTCCTAAAATCATGTTTCCTAGCCGGTCTTCCCTAGACTATGTCTTGTACCAAGTTCGCCTAACACAATTTCCTTACCAACCCATTCAATCCTCATTATTCATAACTATAAACCCCATTCTATCTCCCAACCACCCTCTGATACCATTATGTCACGACCCCCTCCCTCTAAAGATACCCCTCCTAGGCTCGTAGTAAAGAAAGGGTGATAATAACCCCAGAGTCTTTCTTTCAGTAAACCCTGTGGTGGAGACCATCACCAAGGGTATATAATCTCACAAACAAGGAAGGAGTTTCCATTTTTATAGAATAATATTGGGAGATAATATAGTCAAACCTGAACAACTCTAAACACTATATATATAAGTAATGAAAACCAAAATCCATCCCACATGCATGTTTCAAAATGTAACTGATACAAAAGTGAGAGTCTCCAAAGTAAATACCAGAAGAAATATAACCAGTGACACATCAACTATCCCCAACATCTGAGCTAGTACTTTCCATCACAGTCTATGAAATCCTCTTGGAAACCTGAAAATTGTTGTATTTATATAGGGTGAGAATACAAGGATACTTAGTTGGGAAAAATCCAAAGTCTCTCATGAACAAGTGGAGAAGCATAATAATGTCCCCATGATAAAACAAAAAAAAACCAAAAAAAACCTAAAAAGTTTTACTAACCACCCCAACCTCACCAAAGGCATGCTCACCAAATAACGCGAGTCAAGTAAATTAATGTAACAAGCACATCGATATTTGGGTACCCTGCACCACTTTTCACTGGTTAACTGCTCATCCCTAATGGCGAACATCCTGATGCTACCACGCTCTTCCACAAGCCCCACTTTCATAGCCTTCATGCACACAAATGGACCCCAAACTACATCCCACCCACAAACACTTGTGCCATAAACCACATCACATCCTGCCTGCAGACACCTAGGCCACAAACCACAACCTCATCCTATGGACACCCAGGAAAACAAACCTCATCCGCAGACACCTGGGCCTCACAACCACAACACAAAATTCCCGAAGAGTCTTGGGATACCAATTCCTAGAAAAGGGAGTAGAGAATATCCAATAACCATCCATTCATCCTCCCACTGAGATGTTGGGAATGACACCCTCCCAAATAAAAATGGGGATGTTCGACACGTAGTCCTTAACTAGGGTGGGGTATGTATTTAAATCACAAGGAACTACTAGTCTACATATATATAGGTATCAAACACTCATCCCAACTAATGGGTTATCAAAAAATAGCCACCCTATAACACTTCCACCTTTTCTACTACTTCTAAAATACACACACCACATATCAAGCCACATTCCCATTTCATGTTTTCCATAAAATTTTCAATTTAACCATTTCCATTCTTTATTAAAAAGTTCATTTATCAAAAACATCACTATCGGGAAAATACTAAACACAATCAATAACAAGAAACACCACCAAGGTCATCCTAGAAAGAAAAAAGACAAGAAAATAATGTAACTTCACATTCATCTAAATTCAAGTCATGTACCAACCAAAACAAACCCCAACACACAACCCCGTCTAGTCACACATCACCACCCAATAGTATCACATCCTCATTTCCCCACACAATATTATTGTAGCCTTGATGCACCACATGAGTTCATCCATTACACAATCAACCCACAGCACACACCTGTGCTCCGCAAACATACAACTTCATAACCAAAAAAATCCACACACCACAATGAAACCGATTTATATTTCAACCACTATGCACACATAACCATATCCATCCCACATAACACATTACCCCACATATCAAACCATAAAAAAAATTCCATATTAAAAATCACCCCTTGATTAATTTAACATCATAATTTAGGGGTTATCACATAAACAAGGAAAGGAAAAAATCCTAGGGAATCCGTTCATTAGACAAGTGTACGTTTTAACCAATTTCTATTCTAAAGTGTTTAATAAGATTGAACCATCATGAAAATTGTTCAGTGTGAATGAAATTACCACCAATGGCCATGACTTTATGTGGGGTGTTTAGCCCATACAATTCCACAATATCAAAACACGATCAAGGCTGTAAAAAACATTCGAATACACCCCACTTCCCCATTCAATTAAATTATCCAGTAATTTATCTTCAATTAGGGTGGAAAGACTATGATATGTAGGTAAAAAAGTAGATCCCTCCCACTTGATACACAGACAAAGATAAATAAAGGAGAAATTGTGCCTCATAGGAGCTTTTCGATTCATTTGTGCACTGTAGGGAAATAAGAAATACCACAAGTGATGATTGCACAGCTAGAAACGCAGACCAACCTATTCAACACTAAATGGATATCAAAACACTACACAAATAATCATCCAAAGCCAAAAAAAATGGTAGCAAAAAAATATAGTGAGAAACAAGATAGCACAGATGAAAAGGAGTGGAAAATATACCACAGGTTGATAACGGATCGCCCATGAACAACCACCAGATACGATTGTCCAAGGAGGGAGGAGTGTGGCTCGAAGATCTCCTTGGGGTACCTAGGGTTCATCTGAAGAGAGAGGAAAATAAGAAATATCCAAATAAAATAAAAATTTTGGTCGAAAAAAATATTAAAATAAAAATGGATTGGGGTATTACACGATGTGTAATATCCTTTCACATCATGTTACCCTTTGAGGTCCACTTATGCCAAAAAAACTATCACCTCTCAGATTTATTTTATTTTTGAGACCCTGAATCCCCTCATTCCATGAACCCTTCCAGAAAAACTGTGAACCCAGTATTCACATCATGTAACCTCATTACATGGCATGTAATTCTCCCACTTACATCCTTTATCATCTGAACCTCTCCAAACCTCCTCCGAACATCCCCAACCTCTAAAAAAGTAATGGACTGGGGGAACACAGACAGTTGCATTCTCAAATTTCAAGATTATACATCCAAAAAAATTTGGTTATAACCAAGTTTATATGTAGATTAATTAGGTCACTATTTCATTACAAAATAAATAATTTAATTAATTTAATTTTGTCTATTATTTGTTCTCACAACAAATTTTTAACAAGTATTTGATGCTGACAATGTTTATGACACACCTAGGGTAAGAGACACACTCCAAACTCAATGATGGTCTCATATTTTTTATTCGAGACTGTATTTGGAATTTATTACACTTTTTCATGAAAATTTTGTGTGCATGATATTAATATATTTAATAATTTTAAAATATAAAATTTTGGGCTCATCGAGCCTCTAAATATCATATCATCTCAGTGACTAGATATGAATAAATTACTAGATATATTTAAAATATTTACATGGAAAAATCATGAAATTATATATTCATGTGTAAGTAAACCATTATATGAGTCAAAATTTTATTATGTTAAAAGAAAACTATCTTATATAATCTCATTGTTTTTAATTAGAGTAATAGGTTCCTTTAATTTTTTATATGTCTCTTCTTTATATTTTTTATGCTCCTCATATGTTTTCAAATGATTTTTAACAAGTCTTACAGATGATTAGAAATGTCAATAAATGCTGAGTTGTATATATGGGAGATTCCTTGAATGATGATAATGTGTATTTATAATAAACTTTTTTTGTTATAAAAATGGATACAATGTGAAAATGTATATATTTTTCTGTAACACTTTTTCTTAAATCTCTAAATCTATAAACATAAAATGTTCTTTGGTATACGATAGATAAAATATTTCTTTTTGATGTTTTAATTTTGGATATGTGAAACTGGGTCATGCTTTTCGACATTAAAACCAAAAATGTAAAGATTATTTTTTAGCACTAGATCTAGGAGTATGATTTTGGGGTTGTTTATTGATCACATAAAAAAATATCAATAAATTTTTGAGATATCCTAGGGAACCTCTTTTGATTTTATCTGATCATGACCCATGACTTGCAACAAAAATTATGCAATATTCTTAATATGTATCTTGACATCGATATATGTTTGGGAATGGTATATGATCTACAGTTTGATAGTTAGTTTGGAAGTACTATTCAAATATTTGAAGACATAGTGAGGTCATTATCACTAGACATTCATGGTATGTGGGATTAGTGTTTACCTTTAGTGGAATTTTCATATAATAATAAATTCCATTGAAATACCCAAATGGAACCATTTAATGTTTTTTATGGGAAAAGTGTTTATATAGAAATAATTTTAGATAAATTTGGTGAATGGAATCATTTAGGAATAGAACATATTTATTAGAAAACAAAAAAAGGTATAACTATTTAGAGTCATGTCTTGGTAGCTCACATTAAGAAAAAGATCTATGCCTATAACTGAAGTAAGGATATGGAATTTCATGATTGAGATCATATTTTCTTGAGGGAATATCCATGGATTTGTCTTATAAGGATTCATAATAATGGTAAAATGTTCCCTATTTATATCAGGACTTTTTTTATATCGAAAATAATTTGAGTTGTGGTTTACTATATGGAAATGTTGTCTTTCCTCTCAAAAGTAAATGATGTGTTTCATATATCATTATTGAGGAATTATATTTTATAACCAAAACATGGAATCACCTATGTGTAAATATTATTTGAACCTAGTCAATATTTTTCTGAATATACTCTCAATATTCTGGACACTAGTGAAGAGGTGTTGCATAATCGAACGACTCAAATGGTAAATGTATTTTTGGAAAAAAAAATATATGATAGAAGACGAAAAATCGTAACCTAAATAAGTAATGATGAAGAAATATCCAAATTAGTTAATGAGGTTTAATTATAGAAATTTCATAGTGGAAATGTTAAATGGGGGGATGAATGTAGCACCAAATCTTTAATTATAACAAGTAAACATTTCATTTAATGTAACTATAACTTAATGCATATAGATTTATTCAAGAATGTGATTAAAATATAAATTAAAATATTTTATAATTTGAACATTATTAAATGTTCTTTATTTTAAATTCATCATTTCAATATCATTTTATATTAAAAAAATTATATTATTCAAAAATAGTTGATTTTTCTGTGAATATTGAAAATACCAATTTTACAAATACTATCACTATTATGAAATTTTTAGGATATAATAATGACATGAAAATTTCTATAAAAAATTACAAACTAAATATATTTTTAAGAATTAATATAATAAATTAAAATATATGACTTTAAACTTATAAATCTATGTTTCACATTTTGGAAATCTATGTAATGTTTTTATTCAAATAAAATATATTTTTAGTTATTTTCACTTAATAAATTATTCCAAAGGTTCCTTTCATTTTTGTTTTGGTATAAAATTAAAATAATTCTCCTTTTATTTATAATAATCCAATTAATTCTATTGGAATCTCCATTATACTTACTTTTTTAATAAAATCAATTTTATGTTGCAGCATAAATTTTCCTAAAAATGGGGTTTCATTTCATTTTTCTAACATTTTAAAAAATAATTTTCACTACTTATAGAAATTAAATCATGTAATATGTATAATTAACATTAGGAAATATGTTTGAATTAAATTTTCTACCTAATTAATAGTGACCATGTAATATATTTATCACCTCAATTTAGGGTAAAATGAGTTAAAGTGTTAAAATAAAGGAATAATGATTCAAGAAAATAAATAATACTTTATTAAACCTCATTAAAAAGTTATATATTGACCTTAAACTTATCATATTTGAATATATAATAATATTATTTTAATTTACTTGATTAATACCTATAATATGTAAGAATTTTTCAAGTATTTATGAGCATTCCACCCACCTCACTTATAAAAGTGAACCTCCACTCCTCTATATCCAAAATTTCATGAGCCACTTAGCTTGGCTGATACCTACCCAAATACCTTCAAAAAATTCATTTTCATGACTTTTAGTTCCTAATATAATACAAATACCACTTTATGAAGGCTTAATGTGTAATCTAAAGGAGAATAGAAAATGAATAGGTATATGTACTTATATCCCATTATTCTTATAACTCCTACAAAACACTAACAACCATTTTAGCATAATTAAATATATATATTTAATATACTAAGATGTATTCATGTTAATATTACATCCATTATATATATTCTTTTCATATAATTAAAAATTAAAACATGTCTCGTGCATATGGAAAATCAATTTTTTAATGAAAATTCACTCTTATAGTGGTGAAAACCCATGTGCTTAAAGTTATGGAAAATGATCATCATCAAAAATTCACATAGAAATATATATTTCCCTCTCAAAAGAAAAATCTGAATCATCATGCATGAAATCATATATACATATAAAGGATTGAGTATGCATGTTATCCACCATGTCCTCCACATCCTGTTTTCTAGTGACCTTTTGAAGAACACCCCCGTTAGAAAACTATTTTCTCTACACTCCCATATTTGGATTCCATTTTGGCTTATCCTCACCCCCAAGGATTCAAAATTTATTATGAGTGACCATAGGAGATTCCAATTCCTCCTAAACACCATTTCCACCAATCTTCTCAACCTCAGTAGTGGATTGGGTCTGAGTGACCTCAGCTGCCATTTTCATTCTTTGAACAATCACAGTACTCCCCAAAACAATAATATTATCTTGTGTCCCATAGACACCATATCCCATAGGGGTAACCTTCAATTATGGGTCATCACATCACCCAAATATTTTAGCTATCATACCACACACAATGTTAGCATTGGAAAGGTAGGATTAAACCACAAAAAAGGAAGGTCATGCACCCATAGAATCTATAGTGGTAGAAATGACCTTACCCTTACTATCATCACTATACTTGAATTAATTTGGGACAAAGGGGGAATCAAGAGAATCTAATAAGTAGAAACAAGAATTAGGCATGGAAAAATTACCCATACTCTGTTGGATTCCCAAAGATGAACTATATCCTTAAGATGATGTGGACTTTCCTAAATTCAAATTACCCAGTCTTCATTGGATGGACGATGATGAATTTTATCCAACTGGTGAAGTGGGCTTTCATGGATTCATCCTAACACTAGGATTCATCTCAATAGGATCTTTAGGAACTGTGGGAGAAATAGTGGCATTAGATTGGGCCAATAATCCTTTAAGACATTAATCTATCCTCTCATGAAAAGATAAATATAAATTCCAATGACCTTTCCAAATTTAGAATAAAGAGAATCCATAAATTATTTTATAATTAATAAATTTTCAAAAACAATTTTCACCTTCTAACAAATGACAAAGATGGTTTAAGACAGGATTCGAAAGGTATAACTCAATAAAAAGATGTGAGAAGATGATTTTCTACACATATAGAGTATTTTCATCAATATTAAGGGAACAACAGATCCATTAATAGATACATTTTAAGTCATATGGGCTTTGGAAAAAAATTATAAGTTAGGGATGATGAATCTGAAGGTATGAGTTTTCCATCCCTCCGAATAGATATATTTTATATTTTGTATCTAATTTATTTTATATTGCCTATATACTTCCCATTTTATATATTATATCATGAATTGAAATTTATTAATGATATATAATGTATCACTTAAGAATTTTTCTCTTTTAAATTGTCTTATTCAAAATTTGTTAAATCCATAATGGTTTATTTTACAATATTAGCCTTTTTTATTATTCATGTTTAAATTTAGGTTGAAGCATTATATGGTTTTTTAATTCTTAAACCCCATCTCTTTTCTTATCCTTCGTTCATTTATATAGTTTCTTCTTTTTATTCCAAATTTTCCACTCTTTGGTACTCAATGACTGAAATACTGTTTTTAAACAATACCAGCCATATTTTTTCGGGGTTCATTTTTTTTTTAATCAAATTCTTTTATAGAAGTTATTAACTAATTTTGAGTGATTATTAATTTTATTTTTCAAATACTCATGAATTTATTTATAAAATTTTAAAAGGAATATTCTTTAATTATTTTCAACAATTCATGTTTTAAAATTTACAAAAGTTTGAAAAGAATTTTATTTTTATGCTATATAGAATAAAAAAAATTCATCCTCATTGATATTATTTTCCATTCATATTCCTCTACTATATTCTATGTTTTATTAAAAGAAAATATCTTCCCATTATTATATGAATTTTTAATTTTTATATAAAAAAGGAATTAATTTTTAATAGGTTGAATATAATTTTGGAAATGATTTATAACATTGGTCTTACAAAAAGTCACAAAGTAATTAAGGAAAGTTCTTTTTAATGTTTCTATTACATTTTCCTCACTAATTATCAAATGAATTTCCTTTATTTCAAACCATAATTATTTATGAATCAATGGACTTTTATCACCCTTTACTAACTTATGGATTCTACCTTATTTGGAGATCATTCACTTTCTTATGATCACATTTTTTATAAATTAAATATTATTTTCACCTTTATATACATATTTATAGTATCATGAAATCCAGTTCCCTTTCTACTACTTAGAAATTTTCTTAATTGTTTACCATTTAAACATCTGATGTTATTTGAACAATTTTTAATAATAAATTTATTAAATTTAATCGTGAAATATTGATGATCTATATCATTGGTTCAATATAGGTATTTATTTAATGATAAGGAATATTGATTATGTAGTATATTATTGATATAATATATGAGAAATTCATTGTACATATGTAAGTTATGGGTGGTTTCTAATTATAAATATCCCCTAGATTCATTGTTAGGTCTCATGAGATAAATAATTGGCCAAATATTCTTTTTATTTGATATATGCATACGCATCCATTCAAAGGACTCGACAAAAGGCCTTTAAATTAATGTCTATGATGTCTTTGGATGAGTAATTGATGATAAGAAAATGAAGTCTTAAATTAAACATTTTTATCAATAATATTTTAGTAATTATTATCCAGGTTAATATCATATTGATTTTTTCCATTAATAAATTTTGAATATTAAGTGATTGATTAACTGGGTTTTTTATTGAGTGTTCACATTTACATATTGTTAATTGATGATTTACTCTTGATACCCTTTAAAGTATGTAACTCTTTCTGATTATTTTAACTCATCCTTTAATATGTTTTATTTTACAATAGATATAAAGGTATAATCATTGATGATTTTTATGGATATAAAAATGTTTTTCATGATATGTTTTATTTTTAAAGTGTAATTTCTAAATCAGATATGTATTTAGTCTCCCATGAACACAAAACTAATCAATAATTTTTATTTTTATACCTCATATCTTATAATTGTTTAATATAGTAAGAAAATTCTCTGTTACTAGTGGTGGGTTTCTTATTTTTGGATTTTGTTTTTTAATAAATAATGTGTTGATAATGCGAAACACCTCTATAAAATACTACAAGTTTTGCATAGTTTTTTCCATACCCTAACATGGTTTTTAGAATGGTAAGATAGTAAATCCTTTATTATTAATTTAGGTTACATGGTTATCTATAATCATGTTCTATTAGTGTGTGATAAGATCATTTCATAGGTCCCACATCATTTTTTTGAACAGGAATAATTGTATTACTGATGGCCCTGGGATGTCTCTCGGAGGGAAAAGTGTTAAGGGTGTGTTTTCTATTTCATTTATTGGGTTCAATTTAGTGAAAATAGTTTTTCATTTTATTGGTTTTAATATCATATAAGAATGAAATTTTCTATCTATGTATATCCCCATACATTTCTAGTTAAATTATTAGTTCATTTTTTGACACTCATGTATTCTATTAAATAAAGTTAAACCACTATTTATCTTTATCCTCTTATTAATTTAGTTTTAATAATGAATTAAATTAATCACTATATATATTTATCATACCTGACCTAGTAATCATAAATCTATGATGTCTCTTCGTAATCACATCTTTGATTATCTTAGCAATGGAGAAGCTTTAGGTGGAATGAGTATGGAAACCAGTGGAAGATGTAGAATGAATTAAAAATGAATATAATTAAGTAAATACCCTATAACCAAATAGTCACAAATAAATTATAATATTAATAAAATATATAATTTATTAAAACATCAAATTCATTAATAGGTAAGTAAATAAAATCTCCTTCTCTTAGCAACTAATGTCTTAGTATGCCATTTTTAGAGAATTATAGCTAAGAAAATGATTGTAAAAAATAAAATAAGAAGATTCTATAAAAACTCTAGATTTATATTTATAGAATCCCCCTCCCAACCAATGAATATTTTATTATTTATAGAGGAATTGATTTGTACTATTATTGAACCATTAAATTCATTCCAAATGAGTATAATTAATTCTTTTTATTATTTTAGGTTGATCCAAACATTATAAATATTCTTCAATTTTAGTACCCTACCCCAGTGAAATATAATTATTTTGATCCTTGACATGTTTCCATCTCAAGGGTTGTGATGTATATTATTGATATTGGGAATCATACATAATATATTCACATTTTTCCCATGATCGATCTCTGTATAATTTAGAATAAAAGTACATTAGCACTTCACATTATAGTAGAAGTAAACCTATTTTTTATAGATAATGATGATCTAAAAAATGGAATTTGTATTTTTAATTTTAGGGTAATTAGAATGGGTCTTCACATTTGGATTCAGTGAGGTCAAGAAAGGTTGGGCTTGGGATTCACTGGGGTGATAAAACAAGTGGGTCGAGACACGATTCAATAAATGGATAGTGCTGATGTTATATATGGGATTTAAAATTTTGGGATCGGTCTAATGGATTTGGGATAAGGTTTAGATAGTTAATGTCTGGGTCACTTGGTTAGAGTGTTATTTCAGTAGTTCATCCAACTCCTTATAATCATGAATCTCAGTCATTGTGGTTGTAGTATTATAGATCTTTGATGTCCCTTCATTTTAATTGATCATAGTTTTACAAGGAAAAAATAACGTTCAACACATATTCAATTTTGATCATTCATTAAATCCTCGTCATCATCCATGAATCAAGATCAAATCAATATAATATTGCACTCAATTGACAAAAATCATGGTGTTAGAGCGCAACTGGTTTTAGAAGCCCCATCCTTATTTGACCGACATATTATGTCATAATAACCCCTATATACACATCTAGCCATATTTGGTGACATGATCCAACTTCATCAAAATTATTTAATTAATTGGATCAACATTCATTTTTTATCCAAGATATAATCACACATGATTAGATACTATTTTCTCATCAAGGAGGGATGAATTGAGTGGTGTTGAGTGTGGTGACATGTTATACATGATTCTTCTAGAGATAAACTCTTTAAATAAATTTAACAAGAACCTTATGTGTTTGAGATGTTGAATTTTCAACTGATGCGTGGGTAAGACAAGAGATCCCCATTAATACCTTGATGTAGTTCATCTATGGTCACATAATTGATCAAGGAGTGGGGGGTTCAGTTTCTTGTAGAGAAATCATCCATGATCACTTGAAGTTGTTCTTGCAATCACTTCCTCCCTTTCTACTTTATTTACACATGATAACTTGGGAATTTCACATGTATCTAGTTGTAGAAAATAGGAATTGTCTCTTATTCCTTTATCGTATGGTCACTTTCCTTTATAAAAATTTATTTCTCAATTTTCACATCACAAAAATTCATTTTTAGTGTAGATTTTTCCTAATTAATTTTGAAAATTATAAAAAAATTACAACCATAATTATTAACATTCAAATAATCAATCATGAAATAATTTTAATCAATCAATTTAGAATCATATTTTTTAAAACATAATTAATTTACAACATTTATATCACATTATATTAGAAAAAATTCAATTTATTTACTTAAAACTTATCAAAACACAATTAAAATGTAAGCATGTTTTATAAAAACTATAATCTAAAAATGATGAGATTCCCATACCATTAAACAATGAAATTCCACATGTCTAAAATAATTACATAGGTTTTTTATTAAATTAAAAATTGAATAATCACTAAACTTCCATAGTTTGTATTCTAAAAAATATCCAAAATCACTTATTTTCATGGGATTCGAATTAATTTTTGGGGTAATTATCAATGAAAATAAATAATTTATTTTTGAAAATTATGGATCACATAACCCACACACTTAAACAATTTCAAACCCAGTCAATTTCATGAAGAAAAGGAAAAAAATTGATGGTTCTGGATAGGCCAAAATATACAATCCAAAGAATAAATTATTCAAATGTTTCTCAAATATTTGAATTAGAATGCCCCTTTTTGGACTTAAATTCAATCCCCACTTGAATCCAGGAAATATTCCAAGTCTTAGAGTTAAATAAATTCGAATTAAGTGGAATAAAATTTTAAACAAAATATTTCAATTTTATTCGTTGCTCCTATGTTAATTAAACAAAAGTTTGATTTTCTATGAATGAGTAAATCACTATGAAAAGGAATTAATTGGAATGTATCTTTGCGAACTAGTTCCCAATAACTCAGATATTCACTGTGGGATACTAATTTCTCATTTTACTTCAGTTTCAATGCAAATATATCAATTTATTTTAACATATCTCCCTAAGGGGTTGTTTTTAATAGATTCCATATTACCATATATTATATTTAAAAATTCTAGTGACCTCATGTTATAATTATTATTCCATAAGGTTATTTTCACTCACTATAACTTTACTATTTATATGACCAAATTTCTATTAATTTAATGAAAATTTCACTTATAAATCATTTATTCCTTAAAATTTTTGAACTAGTGATATGCTTTACTCTAGAATAAACTTTTCACTAGGAAGGGTGATATTTATCATTAAGAAAGTTCTAAAAACAGAAGAAACTATTATAATTGATATTAATGGTTTTAAAATAAAGAGAAATTTTTAAAAAATATATATACTTTTTCTATATAATTTATGAAAATGATTCAAATAAGAATGAAGAAAATTGAAATCTTATTTAAATCATAAAATAATTTGTCTTCTCTCCCACACACTTGGTTCAAAAACAATTCCATTATTTTTTCACTATGTATTTTTTAGGAAATAATTAATAATCTAGAGCATTAAAACCAGTGGAATGGAACAATACAACCTAGGGTTAATTATTCAGTGGCAGCAGGAATGATTTTGGACTCCTCCGTTGTCTCTTTCCATAAATAATTATAAAAAATATTAAATTTTTTGTTATTTACTATGAATGGGATTGGTTATTTGCTCCCTTGATCTAAACTACTCTAAATTTAAATGTGTTAGAAAATTTATATGGTCCATTCTATTTTCAATTAATTTTACATAGCATGAGCTTTACCCATGAAGTGTACAACTTAAATTTATCTCAAATTTGAAAATATATATTCTAGATGATTTAATGAGGAACATATTTTTATTTCTATTTATGCATTATAGAATTATCATAAGCTTCTCATCTCATCTCATCAAGATCCATAATTCGCAGCACTCTCTATTGTCTTGTTATTCCTAACTGAAAGTGTACTCTCTTGAAAATCCAATAGGATTTATGTTGAAACTCAATGATTTGTTGATAATGTTTCCCTTAAATAAATATCTAACTTGGAATACCCAAGGGGATTTTATAGGTATTCTTTTATATCTGCAGTTTATCTTCAAGATTTTTACCCTAGTCCTTATTGTTAGGTTTCATTATCATCTTCAGAATCCTTTATATCTATTTGTTTGAAACATTGGACATCAATTTTGTTTATATTTGGTAGGTAGTTAATGTTTTGTGATGTAATCCATATTTATAAATTAGGTATTTCATGTTCATATTTCAAAAATGTGTGCCTTGTAAACTTATTATTTCTTGAGGAACTCCAACTAATTTTAAAAAAAAAACTAGAACTCAATTGCATTTTTTTGAATCATCACATCATGTGTATTTAGCTTCAATCCAATTAAAACTTAATCAACTTCTAAAAAAATAGGAAAAACAAATTACATGGGAAATAGTCCCATGAAATAGAATCCCCATATATCAAATATTTCATAGAAAATCAATGTTTTTTAGAGAATTTCATGTGTTTGGGAAATTCCACTAGTAAAATAACAATTTGGACCTTTTTTCAAACATCAAGTGAATCTTTAATAATTGATATCCAAATTAATCTAGCTTATACAACTTTTATTACAGTTATTTTATGTCCAATATGAACTCCATATTCATGTGTGTAGAAAAATATAAGCACATTCTTAATCCATTCTTCTTGGATACACCTCATTATTACATGATCACTATAGATCAACCCTATATAAATATTCCTAGAAATAAAATTTTGGTTAAAATTTTAATTAATGTTCTCATTATTTGAAAAAAAATCATGGTACCATTTATGTGATGAGTAAATTCAATAAATCATCATTCTTAGTAACATAAAGGGTTTTTTACAACTTCTCACTGGGAAATAAGTCATCCACGTTGTTTTAGATGTTGGTTCTACCTCAATAGTGAGGTACATTAGACTCATTTGGTTTGTAACTAGATTATCATATCCTTTATTATCCTAAATATCTAATTTAAATTCTAGTAGTAGAAAATTTTATCTTACTAGCCTCGGCTTTGTATCACCCTTCTTAATAAAATATCTATATATTACATGGTCAGAATAGATTATTACATTACATTATAATAGGTATGATATAAATTTCTATAATGCAATAGCAGTAGACAAAAAATTCATCACTATTGTTGTATACTTTATTTGAGAAATTTCTAAAGTATGTGAATCAGATTCCATCACTTGTGAGTGTCCATTAGTCTTATTAGAATATACAGATCATACAACTCTATTTGAATCATTACATAGTATCTCATTGGGGTGTTCCCATTATAATGGGAAGATTATGGGGGTAGAGTTCAAACATTACTTTAGGATAAAAAATCCTCAATGAATAATCAAACACAAAAAAAATTTATTTATTGAGAAGATTAATCAGGGGAAAGGAATTCATGATCTTGTCCCTAAACAAATTATATAAAATTAAGTATTCCCTGAAAATGATCTAATTTTTATAATATTTTTGAGGTAATGTAGTGTAAAGATAACATTAATTTTGGTATTTTCCTATTCAATTGAATCCTTATAAATTATATGTCCCAAAAAAAAATTTATACATTGAGTTGACATTTTTCAAAAATTAAAACAATTTTTTTGTCAATATATCTCTTTAGAAAATTTTCTAGACTCTTAAGAAAATATTGAAAATATGTTCCATAAATAAAAATTTAATTAATAAATACCTCTATGAATCTACCCATTAGGTCAGAGAATAAACTTACCCTGATACACTAAAAGTTACCTGGGGCATTTCAATGATCAAAATACATACTTCGATAGGAAAATGTATAGAATGTTCCTATGAATGTGGTTTTGTCCTGGTCCTATAGGGTAATTAGAATGTAAAAGTAATATTAAATCAATCAAGGATACAATAATTTCCCTTCCAAACTTGACTCCTAATCATTCATTCTATAAAGGGTATGGGGAATTGGTTTTTATGGGTCACATGGTACAGTTTCCTATAATCAAGGTAATGTCTCTAGCTATTCTTAATTCATATAGTTAACAATTAATTTTTTTCATCCTATACAGTTAGGTATTTTTTTGTTAGGAAATTTTGAATGTGACTCACACATTGGGAGTCCAAGGTGGGGTAATTTATTCATGATCCAAATAGTCTTTCAACTTCTTTTTTAACTACTTCCATATGGGTTAGGTTGATCTTCATTTAGGGTTGCCTTACTAGTATGGTGTAATTTTTATAAATAATCCTTTGTATTCTACTGGTAGTAATAATAATTGGAATATATACAAAATTTCAACCTATTTCCCAAACATTTTGTGTTAGAATTTTCAGAATTTGATATTCTTTTTTGGGTTTTAAAATATTTCAAATAATTAATAGTATTTTTTCATTTTCAATAAAATAATAATATTTTGAATTTGATTGTAGAAGTTTCAATTCCATCTCAAGGGGGTTTTCAAATGATGATTCTAGAGTAATTTTTTCCATTCTGGAATCCCTTATGAGTAAAGTAGAAGTGTAAGTGGTGGTTTTAAGAAAACTATCAAAGTAACATTCACTAATTTCTACTAACTATCCAGTACACAATATTGTATCCTAGTTTAACTAAATTTTAAAACTAGATTCAACATAAAAATCAAATGTTTCTAGAGATTATCCTAATCATATTATGTTATAAGAAATTTCAATGAATTATTTATATAAACAAGGAAATTATAAAGGGTTCAAAGTAAAAAAAATGTATTTCTCTTCATTGGGGTTTTTCATTGAATCTAAACTGTTCAAATTTTCATTTTATTCATAACAAACATTAAAAGTGTCCCATCAATAAAATTAAAAAAAAAAATAAGTCTTGATAAATAACCTTCTTAATACGATGGTGTAGTGATCTATACCTTTTCCTTCCTCCATTTTCTGAATTTATAGGTCTATATGGAATAAAAAAAACCCTTGTATTATTACCAAAAAATCATCCAAAACAATTAATGGAAAGGAAATATTTTAGTTGGAAAGTTTCAAAACCACTCATGTGGGTTTGATTTATATTTTCTAAAGATATGAGTAAATAATGTAAAGAATTAAATTGACTAGTTCTCCTTAATCAAAATGTGCATAGTAAAAATCAAGCATACCAATTTGTGGGCGTAGAAAAGATACTCAGATCTTGGAATTTTAGGGCTATTAGTTGAGTTAAAAGTGTATAAAATTTCATCCCAAGACCTACCTTTTCATTAACTTGAAATATTATCCTCTCATTACACCTATCTTTGATAAATTATACATGCCTTATAATTTGGAAGATGGATTCCTACAAATAGATATTGATCTCTACATTGTTTAATGTCACAATAATCCCCTCTTGTAATGTAAATTTAATAGTTATCATGTGTGTTTTATCATTAGAAGTGAAGTTAGGATAGGGATGATTTGAATCCTAAATTTTAGATTTATATTTTTCTTTCATCATTGGGGGTATTTACATAGGTGCTTCAACTTCTTTTTTATGGGATGATTCATCAGTTATAGTGATATTTTAAATTCCAAAACCCTCTTAAGATAATGATTCTTCGTGACTTCTCAACTCCTTTCCACTAATTAATGTTAAAGAACTAAAATTTCTCTTGGGGTTAGAAATTGATTAAGCAATATTCTTAAATTATCCTTGATAATTAAAGTCATTTATGGTAGTAATAATCGGGTTTTATAGTCTTTATAACTCCCTCAGTTCTAATAAATGATTCTTAAGGGAAGTATGCTGAGTTGTGTGTGATTATACATGTTTTCTTAGCAATTACATCATGGTGGGTTCTTGATTTTTCTCTTGTTGGTATATTTTATAGTGTTGGAGATACCTCATTGGAAGGTTTTAGGTGGAAAGGACAGTTTAAAACCTTTTTAGAGAGTTTATCTTTTCATATGTTGGTTTCTATCTCCAAAATGAGTATTTCAATACTCTATATATCCTTAATTGTTTAATGGTTCTTATTGGAACTACCTCTGGTACATGACATCAGGATTTATTATTCCTTATATTTGAGGGTTTCCATCGGTGTAGTGTTCTTGAGAGTAACATAATTTGAAGAATCTTATATGTGTGGAAGGTGATTTTTCTTATACCTTCTTCAAATACAAATTTCTTAACAAGAGAGTTCAGTTCATATATTTTATTCACATGTGAAGGGAAGTTAGATATTTTTACCTCATGTACTCTTCTATCATTTTATATTATATCTAATCACTATGAATTTTATAAAATCCTCTCGATAAACTCTTTTAAATCTATGGTATATTTTTCTATTAATTCCTCTCCAAAGGAAGAGGTTTTCAAACACTTCATTATCTATTAGAAATCATATTGAGTTTTTCCATTTTCATGTTTGATGCTATATTTTTCTTTCCATGTATAAGTGCTCTTTGAAGAAGGTAACTAGTTATTTTGTAATTCATTATGTATCCCATACAATGTAGTGAATTACCTAAGATAATGTTGTAGATTCATTCCCTGGATGCTCCGTCAATGGAGAAGGTGAATACCTTCCATCTCACTTGAACATCAAATATGACTATGTGCTTTAAATTTATGAAAAACTAAGAAAATTATATTATTTTAAATTTAGGTTCTTCTCTTACCAAGCCATTAATTTTTTGAAGGAGTTGGATTCTACCAGTTATAAATTAAAATTATTATTGATTATTATATGGGTGAAGTACAATATCCTTGTTAAAATTTAGTGCATAAATTTCTCTTAAATTGTTATTCATTTTTTCATGTTTTTCCATGTTTTCACTCACTAAAGCCACTCTGGTGGATGAAGAAGTTGAGGATGTGTAACATTTCAATTTAATTGTTTCAAATTCCCTCTCCTCTTGTTATATGATATTTATGGTTTTTAGTCTCTCTGGAATAGTTTATACAACCACCAAATCAAAACAAATAATGGGATAAGAACTCGATCTATTAATTTTTTGAAATAATTTAAAAAAATTAAAAAACATAGGTTGAAATCCCTAAAAACAATTTTAGTCTTTGTAAGTGATCATCATGGGTTCCTCAATAAAATAATTTGTGAACCCAAATAAATATAGTAATTGTAGAATCATGTTATCTCTCATATAATATAGTTTTATTAATGTTTTTTTCATTTGTTTAATGGGTTTTATTTTGTGAATATATATTTTAAAAGTTATTGGATTAAAATTCAAATTATAATTAAGTGGCCTAATCACATATATCTTGTTATATTTCTTTTAAATAATTATTTTATTTTTTACTCACCTACTTTCTCTTTGATTAATTGAATCCTCTTGTGATCACCCATATTTGGATATTTTATTTTGAATTATGGAATATATTAATCAAATTATCTCTTTATCTTACCTAGCCTAGTGATTAGAAATCTTTTATGGCTCCTACTTATCACACTACTGACTATCATTGTGGTGGAGATTTTCCAGGTGGACTATTTCTGAAAACCAAAGGAAGAGGTAGAATTAATTCCAAATCCATAGTATTTAACAACTCTCTTATCACCTATGAATTTTCTAAAAATTAATTGAAAAAAAATATTCAAACATTGAATTCATTAATAGGGAAGTAAAGAGAATATCTTTGGCTTAAAAACTAATGGAATAGTATGCCATCACTTGAGAGTTATATCCTAGAAAATGAAAAGAAAAAAGTTGAGAATAATATGCAGTAGTATATCTAGATTTATAATCATGGAATTCCTCACCCAGAGAAGGAATAGTTACTTATTTATAAATTAATGGTCAATAACTCTTAGAGTTCTTTGAAATTCAATCCATGTGAGTAGAAAATTTCTTTTTATTCCATTGAATCGATCGAAACATTGGGAATTTTTTTCAATGTTAGTGCCCATATTCAATAAGTTATTATTCATTGGATCATGGAAACATAACCAACTCAAGGGATAATATTTATTTTCATGATATCATCAATATTTCATAACTATATTGTTTTCCTCCTAGGATAAATCACTATACAATTTTGTGGATGAGTGCTTCATTAATTCACCGAATTGTTAACATTAACCTATGCCTCACTGGATAAGATGATATATGTATTGGACTTTGGATATTTATTTTTAATTTAAATGGAATTGTTCTACACCCAGGGATTATTTATGGATAGGCTAGTTATGGGCCTAGGATGTTCTTTGGTGTTGAAATTGATATATTTAGCAACAATTCTATAGTTGGATTTTGTTGATTCTATATATGGGGTTAAAAATTTGGTTATAGTAAAATGGAATAGGGTTTGATATGTGAAAGATAATACTTGGGACACCTGGTTAGAGCATAAATTTATAAAATCAACCAATGACTTCTAATCATGCATATTTGTCACTAGGAATACAACATTGTAGAAATAATAGGACCCTACATCATTAAAATATCACAACTTCATAGGGAACAAATTAATGATCATCATATATTTAACATTGATCGATCTTTGAATCCTAATCTGCATCTATGAATCGAGACCAGATCAATTTAATCTTACATTCAATTAGAAAAAATCACATAGTTAGTGCACAATTGGTTCTTGAATCCCCACCCACCTTTGAATGTATTGTTAAATAAATATAATCCCAAAATCCTCATTACGACATCATTGGTGACATGTCCCAAATTCTTAAAAATTATTCTATTAATTGGTCTAATATTCAATTCTGATCCCAACTATAGTCACACATGCTTACTGAAATTTTGCTAATGAATGAGGCATGGACTTAGTGGATTTGAGTGCAGGAGCATGATCTACATGATTCTTTAGTAAAGTAACTCATTTAATTAATTTAAAAACAACAATGTGTTTTCCATACATTTAATTTTCAATTGGTGTGTAGGGAAGGCATGGAATCCCCTCTATCTTTAGTTTAATGACCCATACTTTTTAAATGATATTTATTTCCTGAATAAATATTTGTTACATAATATATAATATTATACATGTAAAAAATAAAGAGAAACCAAAAAAATCATCTCATTAACAATGATCATTACATTATTCAGCTATGAAGACAATTAAAATTTCAAACATTGCAACTGGAAAAAATATATAAAGTATAATAGCTAAATATGGAAAGTATGGATCACCCTAATCTTCTAGAATAATTTTCTCCACTAAAAACGCCATATAAATGTAACAAAATATTAGTAAACCAATAAAAATATTAATAAAGGAATATAAAAACTGTGGTAAAAACTATTGAAATTTTTTTTGAGTGAAAATGAAGTAGTATTTATAGGGTATAAAGGGAAATGTGATAATTGGGATTCGACTATTATATGACCATTGGTCAAATATGACCATTAGTCAAATATAACCATTGGTAAATATGACTGTTGGAAACTAAACCATTAGATAATAATTTTACCATTATAATAAGTGTCTATATGTAGTAATGAAAAAGGATAATTTATACATAAAGAAGAATTGATGGCCTCAGCCAATAGATTCATGTCGTTTGAAACACATTTTTCAAAACTCAAGAGGGAGGTATCATCATTGGGGTTCACCCTTAACCAATCCCAATCTAGGATTCAAAAATTTAATCTTAAACAAAATTTCTTATGGGAGATATTAATGTTTGTGAATATTACCACTTGGTTCGTGTTAGTCATGTCACCCCATAAAACTACCACCATCACACACCTTACCCTTAGGGTGTATTCGGGTGTAATAAGGGGTTATGTGTCTAGGTACAAGTTAATTAATGTTTAATTTAATTTTTATTAATAAAATTTTTATTCCAATAATCATTTTAAGAATAATTTTTCTTAATAAAATATATATTTAAATGAGATAAATTAGATAAATTTATTTTTAGACACAAATAAAACATAATTGTAATTTTTTAGAAAATATATACAATTTTATAATAATATAAAGTGTCATAAATAGTTTTTTTTAATAAAATGGTCTTCTAAAAACTCTTATCTAAATATAAATGATAAACTAATTTTATAATGGCCTATGAAAATTTTTATAATTGTCAAAAATTTGACTATGTCTTAAAAACTACAATTTTTCAATAAATAAGGATTTTTATATTTAAAATTAAAAATTGTATTAATTAGATAATTATTATATAAAACTAATATTCAATTTTAAATTATAATTTCCAAATTATGTTAGGGTTAATTTGTGATAATTTTCTAAAATACTTTATTTTTTCATAAATAGTGAAAAATACAGTTTTGGGTTTTTAGTATATTTTATGACATCATATTTATGTAATAATGATTTAATAATTAATTAAACACAATACATGACCTAAATCATGTTATTTAATTGATATTGAGTATTTTAATATATTTTAATCAATTTTTAAAACTATAAGTGACTTTAAAATTTCTAAAAAGGAAAATTTACTATAAAAATACATTACTTTGGTGAAAATTTACTCTTCCATTCCAAAAGAAGTATTTAAAAATGAATTTAGGTTCTAGTGGATTTAAATATCATAAATTTCGACTCAAATTTATAATACCATGAGAACAAACTAATGTTAATAAAATGGTTTTTCATTTTATACAACCTAGTTTTCCGAGACATAAATTTGGAAATTATTAAACAATTCCTCCACTTTCGCTATAAATACTCACCCATTTCTCCATTTAATTTCAACACAAATACATTATCCATAAATTTATGGTGGTTCTTAATCCCATATATTCCCCCCAAGGTTTCCTAAATCCACCAAGGTTCCATTCCTCATGATCTAGGAGTAACTCTTCAAGGTAAGAGAATTACCCTTCCTTTCTCTTCAATTCAAGAACCTCTTTTTGTATATGTATTCTAAATATTATGGTTAATCTCTTTTACTACCCTTTTTATCTTAACATTACTACAAAATTATATTTTATCAATGGTAAACCCTTTTCCCATCTTAATTAACCATTTTATAAGACCAAATTTTATATCTATCATGTTGTCGAATTTACTTCTCAAATTTCTCTCTCTACTTACGAAATTCTTTTTCTATTTTACTGTTATTAATACCCAAAACTCCTTATTTTCTAGATTTATTCACCTAGATTTAAAAATTATTTATTTTATTTGGTTATTTACATATATTAAACCCACATTTCATTTCATGGGTTAAAAATGATAAAATGATTGTGTCTTTAAGATCTTTTGTATGCTAAGATTTTGATAAGAAACTCATTCTTTATTCTCCACAGATTATTAATGAAATTATTTATTATGATATATGTGTGCACACATGAAATTAATACATACTAAATGTGATCCTATACATAACTTTAATGCATTGGGTAAAGAATTTAATCTTCAGAGATGACATGTTTTATGATACCCTGGTGAATAACCATGGTAATTTTCATTTATGAAACCTTAGTGATAAACCTTAGTGATATCCTAAAAAATGTATCATTTAAATGTTATATCCATATTTCCATATTCTGATTCATGTTGTTATTATTATTGTGATATTCTTATTTCTCAGGCCTTATCATTATTCCTCATATTCTTATTGATATGTCTCCAGATCACAAGCAATATGTCTCTCTTACTTATTCTCTTATTAGGCTTTATGCTCACACCATTCCTTTGATGGATGTCTCCAAGATATGAGATATAGTAAAAGAAACCAATATTAAACCCATGAATATTTCAAGTTGTTTTATAATAATTTTTTTTGTTTTCATGTATTATGTTCCTTATTTCCAAGAAACTAATCTTTAAAATATCTCTTGTTTGCACCATGTAATGAAAAGTTATGTAATAAAAAGGTGGGACCAATTCAAACTATTCTTCAACAAATATTTCATATCTTTTGGTATTGAAACTGGTAAGTTGTGAGGGTTCTCAATTTTCCCTTAAAAGTGTTGGAAAATAAAAAAGCTACATTGTATGGATGTACTAAAAAGGCGGGATTACATAGTTAGTATAAATGGATGGTTTAGTTATTTTTGGAAATTATGACTTTAAAATTTTATCATGAACCCTAGGGACAAGTCCAAATATAGGAAAACATCCTCATATTTTTTTAAGTAATAATTAAGAGGTTTTCAATCAAATAAATCCCTACCTAAATACTATAAGTTGATGTGGCTATGACACAAATGTACATATGGGTCGTAAGTGCCCAGTCAGGATAGTTGTATCACTAATAAGGGTAGGGGTGAATCAGTGTAACTTTTCTTTTATGTTTCCTTTTAATTGAAATAAAATTATCCTCATGTTAAATATTATATTCCCTTCTGAAAACAATTCAAACGCTCATTCATAGAAACACAAGTATTTACAAGGATAATTATTCAATAAGAATAGCTACGTCCTTGGTGTGGTATGGAAATGATTCAATACCACAAAATCCACTAGAAAACAATCCTTGGATTATAATGAGTTGGATATTCCCTTTCACTTGTTTAGTAATTTACAGACAATCCAAAAGTACATGTTCACCCTCTTAGCACAAATAGGGTGATAAAAAGTATTTATAATAACACATGTTAAATGTTCATCCTTTATATTTCACAAATGTATTCAATTGAAAACACTTCTTCAATTTCTTACTCAAAATATGGTAAGAACTTCCTAGACTTTGTTAAACAAAAATCAGTCTGATTTTCCCAATACATTTTCCCAGTCTGATTTCTCCGAGTATGATTCTCTTCGATATAATTCTTCTCGGTATGATTCTCCTTTGTATGATTCTCCCCAATATGATTATCCTCGGTACGATTCATCACAATATGAAAATTAAATAACTTCTATAGAATACGGTAGAGGTGAATCGATGCCAATTTTATCCTGAGTATGAAAAAACTCAGTACGATTCTTCCATGTACGATACTCCATCCCAATATGATGATCTTTCGAATACGATTGGAAAGTCGAGTATGAAAATTATCTGAATACGATAATCAATTAATATCACGATCAGCTGAAAAAATAATTGTGATCATGTCTCTTCTCTTTTTCACTTCTCCCATTGACACTTTTTTAAAAAAATGCTCAATAGAGAAATCCTCTTCTTCTCTCTAAAATATTTGAGTATCTCTCTCTTTTGTATTAAATAGTTCTTCGTTCATCTGAAAATTACAATATACATTTTTCCTTTTATATGTGACCCACAATAGGTTTTGGAGGGAATCCCAAAATATTTCCCGCATAATCAAATTCACCCAAATATCAATTTCCCCTAAAATCACAAGTGTATTTTGAATTTTTTAACTCTTCTCGAAGCTTCTCAATTCTTAAACAATCTTCATAAAAATTAATCTCTTATTTATATTAATATGATTTCTTCAAAAAAAACTCCATATCAATTTAATGTATATGTATACAGAAATGGATACTATTCTGAATGATGAATACAATTCACTATATCAATTGAATACTGTCGTTCTTTTGAATGTCAAGCTCCCCCTTGATAGCACATTCAGTAAACTCATTCATTTATGTTCTCAAATCACTTCTACTTCTTAACTTCTTCTATTAACCAACTTGAAAAAATCATTTTAAAATAAAACAATGAAATTCAACTCTTGACCAACTTGATGAAGCAATTTTGAAACAAATTAGAGTTCATCTATCTATTCCTTCAGAAAATCATTCAACCATCTCAAATGGTTGACTACATTGTTGATTGTTCATTGTCAATATGATATTCATCAGCTCATGCTCAATTAATCTTCCATTGGTCTTTGTTGAAAAACATTCTTACTGATTACGATGAATGTTGAATATGATGGATCAATGTCAACAACTTTCATCTTCAGAAAACAGCTTTCTTTACAACATATCCTGAGAACGATTGTCCAGATTACGATCTTTCTGAGTACGATTATCCTGGATACGATCATTATGGGTATGATTGGAATGGATACGATCATCCTGGATATGATAATTCTCGGTATGATCGGCCTAGATATGATTATCTTGATAATGATCATCCTAGATACGATAATTCTGGGTACTATCATTCTGAGTATGATTTCTTCAGTATGAAATTTTTCTTCCTCATACTCACTAACATATTTTTCTTCCTAATACTAAATACAATTTTCCATAATTTATTTGTTCTGAATACTATCACCATCATCTCTATCTTCTCTTCCACCAGGATATGATTAATTTCAATATAATCAGAAGCATATATTTCACTCCTCATTTCTTTCATCAAGATTGCATAATAAGTTTCCAAATATAACTATGATTTATTAGAACTCCAATATCAAAAAATCAGCATCACATTTAATTAATCATAGTCATGCTGACTCTAATTCTTCATCAAAACAGTCACTTATTTCATACCGAATTCATAGTGAATCTGATGACCATTTACTTCTAGCAAGATTCATTCTCAATTTGAACTTTTTATTCTATATTCAATGTGAATCTAATAAATTCATCACTAGAATATTCTTCTATTTAAGACCCCAGGTGAGTCTGATTAGAAACTTTTCCTTCAACCGTCTTCTTTTTTTACGATGGTCTTTTCTTAAACAAGGTGAGTTTGATACTTTTGAAAACAACCATCAATATTATTTTCACCAAATACAAAGTGAGGTGATTTTATTTCTTCAAAATATTTCCTTTAAAACAAAATAAAACACTTTAAAACAAATAACTTACTCATCATCTTGGTCCTAATTGTGGTAACATCCAAAAACACTTCTTTGAGCTAAAATTGAATAAGAACTGGTTCATGAAAATGGACATTGTAGCACGCCTTGTTTGACACTCCTAGAGGATATGTTTGGTTAATCACAAAATTTTTATGAAAAATTATAAAGGATATATATAAAATTTAATTGTTAGTATATTATATTAATAACATATTTAATAATGATGTTTTAAGACATAAAATCCCTTTAGAATAATAAGAATCATAAAAGTAAAACGTTTCTCACTAAGGTTTTCTTATTTTAGAAAAATGGCAGGAAATGGGAGGAACTACCTAAATGATGAGTGTAACGGATGAATCATTGATGGAATTACAATGGAATTTGGAATGGAAAACTTAATGAGTATGATGAATCATCTAACTCGAGTTATGAACAATAACTTAAATCAAATCAAGAGAGTAGATTCACATCATAGGGGATAACTTTTTGTTGATTCCTTTATACGTCAATGACCACCTTCTTTCAGTGGATCTAACTACCCATTGATTGATAAACAATGGATAATATCTATATAAAATATCTTTTTTGTACTATATAGTTTGGAGTAAGAGAATTCACCCTTGCAGTATCCCACTTAGAAGGAGAGGTTGATTAGTGGTGGACACTAATTAAAAACATGAATCCAAGAAGTTCGATTGATGATTTCGATTGGGAATAGTTTAGGGGAATATTTTTTAAATAATATTTTCCTTGTTCGATGCAAATAAAAATAGAGAAAGAATTTTTTGATCCAATGTATAAGGAAAATAAATCGGTGGTAAGCTATGAGATGAATTTTACAAGACAATCTTGATACACCTATATCATTTTTATGGATCCTAAGGTAAAGGTTGATAGATTATTCATTGAACTGAGACCCTATATGTAGAGTAATCTAGAAAATCAAGACTATGAAAATTATGAGGAGATAGTATAGAGTGATATGAAGGTTGGATTGGAGTTTGGAGAGATTTAGTGGTTACATAGATCGAATGAAAAGAATAGAACAATTGAGCCAAAATCTAGGAAGAACATTGATCATGGAAGAGGAGGAATGAATTTTCAACTTCTCGCATGCAAAAAATGTGGGAATTAACATTTGGGGAACTTATTACTTGGTAGTGTAAAGTGAAACAAGTGAAGAAAAGATGTCTATATAGCTTGAAACTATAGTGGTGTGGTGAAGACTCAACTTCTCAATACTAACGACAAAGGGAAGATGGTGCAGGCCCTGCTAAATGATCAATACATCATGTGTGGAAATCTTGGTCACTTTTCCAATAAATTTTCCTATTATAATATAATGGAGGGAAACCACCATCATCTTCATAATAGTCCAGGATATCATTGTCAATCATTTTCTATAATGATGGCTAAATTAGAGTCTCTGAATGATGTTGTGGAAGGTACACTCATTATTCTCTCAAAGCAAGATAGTACATTGTTTGATTCTGGTTCTACAGATTCCTTTATTTCATATAATTTTTCAAAGATTGTAGAATCAATCCTTAAACTAATAGAAGAATATTTATCCATCAAGACTCTTAGAGGTATTATCCTAGCATCCAAAGTGTATAGAAACTTTTGTATTAACTTTTTTTACTACAATCTCATCAAAAATCTAGTAGTTATTCCCATGGTAGAATTAGACACTATACTCAGGATAGATTGGTTCACAAAGTATAATGAAAAGATCAACTAAATAATAATGGAAATTTTAGTAGCCTTGAATGGAGAACCTATAGTCATTTTTAAATGAGAGATATCCTAGCGTGATCTTTGTCTAGAATCACATCCCATGGACTTCTTTATAGAGATGATCAAGGGAGAGGGAGAAGAAAATGAAATTATAAAGATAGATAATTTCTCCATAATTTAATAATTCAATGATGTATTTCTTGAAGAGATACCAAGACCTCCCCAATAAAGAGACGTAGAGTTCTCCATTGAACTCATACTTGGATCCTAGATAAAAACAAATAACTCATATAGAATAGAAAATATATAGTTAAAATAATTAAATAAACAAATTTAAGATCTTATGGATAAGGGATTTATCTTAACAATTTTGTCTCCTTGGGGAGAACATTTATCTTTTTAAAGAAGAAGGATATATCAATGTAACTATGAATTAATTATAACGAACATAACAAGATCATAGTGAAGAAAAATTACCCTCTCCCAAGGATTGATGATTTATTTTACTATCTTTGTGGGGTCCAATTCTTCTCTAATATTGACCTTTGATCTAGGTATCATAAATTAAGGTTGAAGAAATACGATATTCTAAAGACTAACTTATAAACATGATATGAGAATTATGAGTTTGTATTTATTCCCTTCATCTTGACTAATAATCATGTTATATTTATAAATTTGATGAGTAGAGTCTTTAAGAACTACATTGAAAAATTCATGGTAGTTTTTATTGATGATATTATGATATATTCCAAAATTTGTGAGGATCATGAGGATTATCTAAGGGTTATATTGATAACTTTGGGGAAGGAGAATCTATTTAGAATATTAAGTAAATGTGAATTGTGGTTAAAATAAGTTGCATTCTTGGGGAACATTATAACCAATTAAAGAATCATAGTTGACCCTTCAAAGATAAAGGTTGTATAGGAGTGGCCTCATCCTAAAATGGTAAATGAGATTCATAGTTTCCTTGGTTTATCAAGATATTATAAAGGGATGCTGAAAAAAAATCATGAATTTCTACTCCACTAACCAAGTTAACTAAAAGAGGGTATAAGTTCATTTGGACAATTGAGTGTAAATAATGTTTCCAAGAACTGAATAAGAGATTAGTTACTAAACCTGGGTTAACTCTACCCTCTTTTGGAGAAAGATTATTTATTTATGGAGATGTAACTCAGAAAGGTATTAGGTGTGTCCTCATGTAAAATGACAAGGTGATTGCTCATGCTTATTTACAATTAAAACCTCATGAGAAAAATTATCAAACGCATGACCTAGAGATAGTTTGGGTTATTTTTTCTATGAAAATATATAGGCTCTGTCTTTATGGGGAGAAATATGATATATACACAAACCACCAAATTTTTAAGTATATTTTAATGCAAAATTAATTGAACATGATATAAAGAATATTGTTAAAACTTCTTAAGGACTATTATTGTTCAATTCATTATCAATCTGGAAGAGTAAAAAACATTACTAATGCATTAATTAGGAATGAACCTATTGTGATGGAAATGATGAGGATTCAAAGAGGTCATTTAATCAAGGACCTAGTAAAATTGGACATGGTAATCATAAGGAAAGGGACATTTTCAACCCTTTTCCAAGTGATTTCATAGCCATCGTTACTAGAGAAGATCAAGAAATCTCAATGATAAGATAGAGGTTTTAAAGAATGTAAAGTTTTCTAAGTTAAATATTGATAAAGAAGGTGTATTTAAATTTTATTCAAGGCTATGTGTGTCATTTATCATGAATATAAAAAAGGATTTGATGGATAAAGCTCATAGCTCTATATTCTCTATACATCGTGGAATCACTAAAATGTATAGGGAAATTCCTAATATTTTGGTAGGATAATATAAAAAGGGATATTTATTACTACACTACAAGGTTCTTGGTATGTCAACATGTGAAAGCAAGGAGAAAAATTCCTAAAGGGGTATTGCTACCACTACCATACAAACATGGTAGTGGGACAATATCACTATGGAATTCATCACTGGTATCCCATGAAAATCTCATGGAAATAATGCAATATGGATTATAGTGGATCAACCCACCAAGACTTCCCATTTCAAAAGTATTCAGGAGGATTTATCCCTTGACCAACTTCCCAATATTTATGTAAAGGAAGTGTTGAGGTTTTATAGGGTGTCACTTTCTATCATTTCTGATTGTGATCCAAGGTTCATATCTAAATTATTGATATGTATTTAGCATGACATGAGTAATGAATTAAATTTCAGTATATCCTATCATCCCCAATAAAATGTACAATCTGAAAGGACTATTAAGACACTCGAGGACATGCTGAGAACATGCTCAATAGAATTTAAATGTGGATGGGATCCTGACATCCTATTAATTGAGTTATTATAAAACAACATCTCCCACTCGAGTATTCAAATGGTTCATATGAATCTATATATGGAATGAAATGTAGAACTCTTACTTTTTGGGATGAAGTTAGTGAGAGAAAACTACTTGGGCCCAATCTTGTGCAAGAGATTCCAGAAAAGGTTCACGACCTCTAACAAAATATAAAAGATACTCAGAGTCGAAAGAAAATATATTCTAAAAATCATCGAAGGTAATTGGACTTTGGTGTTGGGGAAAAATTTCCTTCATATATCACAATGGAAGAGAGTTATATGATTTGGAGAAAAAGAGAATCTTATCCCTGAGTATATTAGCCCCTTTGAGATCCTTGATCGCATAGGAGTAGTGGTTTATCATCTAGAAATTCCACCAAATATGGCTCAAGTTCATGATGTATTCCACATATCTATATTGAGTAAATACATACCAAATATATCCCATGTATTGAATCTTAAGTTTGTACAACTAGAACATTACCTCTCTTATGGGGATCAGCCGGTGAAGATTTTGGATCATAGAGATATGGTTATACACAATAAGACTACCCACCTTATCAAAGTTTTATAAAAAATCATAAATATGAATAAGATACATGGGAACTAGAGGATAAAAAGAGACATAAGTACTCTCACCTTTTCTCAACTGAGAGAATGAGTTAAAGTTTTGAGGATGAAATTTATTAAGTGGGGGAGAATATAATGATCCAGAATTTTTAAATGATTTTTTCCCTAAATAAATGTTTTTTACATATTATATAATATTATACATGTATAAATTAAATATAAACCAACAAAATTTTGTCTCATTAACAATGATAATTACATTATATAGCTATTAAACCAATTAAAATTACAAACATTACAACTGGACAAATATATATATATATATATAATAGAATAACTAAAAAGGGAAAGTATGGATCACCCCAATCTTCTAGAATTGTCACCCCCACTACAAATTCTATAAAAATGAAACAAAATATTAGTAAAACAATCAATATCATAAGAAAAAATATATAACCTTAGGGATAAACTATGTTAAATATTTTTAGTTAAATAATAAAGTTGTGTTTATAGGGTAAAAATGGAAATGTGACTATTGGGATTTAACAATTTTATAACTGTTGGTCAAATATAATTGTTGGTCAATATGACCATTAGTTAATATAATATTTTTTCAATATTAAAATTTAAATCTATACAATTTTTTATAATTTTATCATTATAATTATTGTTTATATGTAGTATTAACAAAGGATAATTGATATAGAAAGGAGAACTGATGGCCTCAACTAGTAAAGTTGTATCATTTGAAGTTCGTTTGTTAGAACTAGGGAGGTGGGTATCATCATTGGGGTTCACCCTTGACCAATCACAATATGAGAATAAACAAGTGAATCTTGAATGGAATAACCTATGGGAGAAGTTCACGTTAGTTGAGATTACCACTTGGCTGATGTTAGCTGAGACACCCCATGAAACTACCACTATCGCACACCTTACCCTTAGGGCGTATGTAAGTGTAATAAGGTATTATGTGTCTAGGACTTAGTTGTTAAAAGTGTAATTAATTTTGTATAAATAAAATTTTTATTTCATCAATTAATTTTAAGAATAGTTTTTTAATAAAATATATGTTTAATTGAGATGAATTCGATAAATTAATTTTTGGATGCAAATAAAACATAATGGTATTTTATTTAGAAAATCTATAAAAATTTTGATAAACTATAGTATAATAAATAAAAAAATTAATAAAATATTTTTTTAAGACACTTTTATCTAAATATAATTGATAAAATAATTTTAAAATGGCCTAATAAATTTTTTATATGTGACAAAAATTTAATTATGTATTAAAAACTGTAATTTTTCAATAAATAAGGATTTTTATATTTGAAGGTTAAAATTATCATATTTATATAATTATTATATAAAAATAAATATTTTATTTGAAATCATCATGTCGAAATTAGGTTGGGGGGAAATTATGATAATTTTCTAAAATACTTTATTTTTCATGAATAGTAAAAAAATATAATTTTGGGTTTTCCATATAATTTATGATATTATATTTATGTCATATTTATGTAATGATTAATTAATCACAATCCATGACCTTAATCATGCTATTTTATTAATATTAAGTATTTTAATATATTTTTATCAATTTCTAAACCTACAAGTGACTTTCCAAAGTCTAAAAAAGAAATTTTAGTTTTTAAAAACATTACTTCATTGAAAATTAAATTTTCCATGCCAAAAGAAGTATTTAAAAATTAAGTTATGTTCTGGTGAATTAAAATATCATAAAGTGTGACTCAATTTTCCAAAACCATGAGTAAAAAACATGGGTAAGACAATGGTTACTCATTTTCCATAACTTAGTTTTCCAAGACCTATATTTTGAAATTATTAAACAATTCCTACCCTTTTTCTATAAATACCCACTCATTTTATACATTTTCTTTCACTCCCAATCGATAATCCATAAATTTAGGTTTGTTTTTCTTCCCAATTAGTCCCCCCAGTGTTCCCCCAATCCCCTAAGGCTCCATTCCTCAAGATCTAGGAGTAACTTTTCAAGGTAAGGGAATTATTCTTCCTTTATCTCTAATTCAATAACCACTTTTTGTATATGTCTTCTAAATGTTATGGTTAATCTATTTTATTACACTTTTTATCACAACCATACTTATAAATTATTTCTTATCAATGGGAAACCCTTATCTCCTCTAAATTTACCCTTTCCTAAAACCATGTTTTATACTCATCATGATGTCGAATTTAATTCTAAAATTTCTCTCTATACTTAAGAGAATATTTTTTTAAATTTTCCTTTTTTAAATACCCAAACCTATTTCATTTATAGAGTTATTCACCTGGATGTAAAAATTATTTATTTGATTCAGGGATTTATATATATGAAACCCACATTTCCTTTCATGAGTTTAAAATGATATAATTATCATGTCATTAAGATCTTTTGTATGCCCAAATTTTGATAAGAAATCCATTATTTATTCCCCATGGGTTAATAAGTAAATAATTCATTATGAACTATGTGGATCACATGATATTAATAAAAATTAAGGGTGTATCCTGATAGTTCTCTAACGCATTGGGTAAATAATTTAATCTCTATAGATGACATGTTTTACAATACCTTAGTGAATAACCTTGGTAATTTTCATTTATATAACCTTAGTGATAAACCATGGTGATATGATTATGAATGTCTCATTTAAATATTATAAACACATTTACATATTTTTATTCATGTTCTTATTATTATGATATTCCACTTTCTCGTGCCTTATCATTATGCCTAATGTTCTTATTGATATGTATCAAGATCACATGTTATATGTCTCTCTTACTTATTCCCTTATTAGGCTTCATGGTAACCTCTTTCCTTTGATGTATTTCCCTAGGATATGAGGTACAATAAAATTAACCTAGATTAAACCCATGAAGATTCCTTTAAAGTGGTTTTAGTATAATGTTTTAAGATTTCATGTATTATGTTTCTTGTTTACAAGAAACTAAACATGAAAATATCCTCTATTTACTCCATGTAATGAAAAGTTATATAATAAAAAATGTAGGGTTCCATAATTAGCCCTTTATAGTGAACACATAGTAGAATAAAACAAATACTTGGGATGGGTTCATCGTTTTTTCATCTCCAAAAAATACCAAAGGGTTTATATATATTTAAACTACAGATAAGTGTCATATTCCTTCTAGTTTACATCAAAATATAGATTTTCATGATAATATATGATAAATTAATCTTCTTTGATAAGTGGAAGGTCAGGATCATTTCCCATTTTCTCCATCCCATTATCATTGTTTTTATCAACATCTATATTTGAAAAATATTGATTTTGGGTCTTTGTATGCATATGTGAAGGATATTTTTCATCCTTGGTAATGTCTCCTTCTATAAAGGGGATTACAGTCCTAGTTCTAGCTATGATGCATGCATGATTTTTGGATGAATTGCTTGAAGTATATGGAATGATCAATTAAACATGAGGGATTTAGTTATTGCATCAGAATATAGAAAAAATTATGCGGTCCCTGCTGAAGATGGTATGATCATGTGGCAGTTAAGAGATGATGCAATGGTAGGTTGGCGTGTTTGGATGTGTAGTCGATTTGTGGAGGGGGAATTTTGTAGGTTGAGGAGAACCTCATATCTAGTATACTTATCTTGGGTAAAATATTCATTAACATTCATATTTTATTACGGTAATTTCATTTTTTAAATCTTAAGATACAATGATATAGATAATCCATGGTCACTTAAGTGAACATGTATAGGGGATTGTGGCCACTTGGGGACAAATCATCCATAGTCACATGATGTTATTCTTATGGTAAGTTCCTCCCATTAATGTTTTTTTACGCATGGTCACATGGGAATTTCACATGTGGTCAATTGCAGAAAATAGGAATGGTCACTTGTTCCTACATCATGTGGTCACTTGCCTTTGAAAAAATTCATGCTTTAATATACACATTACAAAATCACATTTTTAGTGTATATTTATTTCCAATTAATTTTTAAAATGACCCCAAAAGTTAAAATTAGAATTTTACCCTTCAAACAATAAATCTCAAAATTAATTTTTTAAAGTAATTTAAAATAATATTTTTTTAAAATATCATTGATTTTAATTATTTATGATCACACTATTTTAGAATAATTTCAATTTATTTATTTTATACTTGTGAAAACAAAATTCAAATTTAAACTTGTTCTAGAAAAAATATAATCCCTAGAGGATAAGATTTCCAATCCATTAAACAATGAAACTCCACATGACTAGAATAAATGATGGATTTTTTTATAAATCTAAAAATATAAAAATCACTAAAATTCCATATTATTATCCAAATTTTAATGGATTACAACTTGTAAAAATTAATAAATATCATTTATTTTACCATGTTTTGAATTAATATTATGTGTTTCTATCATTGAAAAACAAATAAATTTTTTGAAAATTCTTACTAAAATCACTATCCCCTAGTCTAAAACTCACATTGTTAAAACATTAGGAATATATCTTCTGAAAATCATTAACACCACTCCAACTCATTGGGAAAAATTGTATAGCATACACCCATACATATTAGGATAAATCATCAATAAATGTGACAAAAAATGATTACCACAAAATTATGAATTTCTCAATGGTTCCCATATGTTGGAATGAATTATGTCAATTGTTCCCTTGGATAAATGGTTTCTATTAGTAAAAAAACTACCTCTATTTTTAAATCTATCACACAATGCTCATAGAATTAATGTGTTCATTTCTTAGAAAAATAAAATAACAACTTTCTTCATTATTCTCTACAAATAATTCTCTTCATTGTATCAGAGTCTCATATGCATTAATCTGTAAGTTACTAGACCACACCCATATTATTTCTTTTCCCCACCTATAACATTCTCAACATTCAAATAATTGTAAATATAACTAAAAATTCCTTTCATTATATATAATTTCCCAATGATTATTCTTGTAAATTCATCTTTAATGGTTATTTTATAACCAAGTATATCGAAAAAACCTAATGATATGGGGTTCTTATACATTTATTATATATATCTGTCATCTTTAAGACATCAAATTGTACCATCATGTTTCATCAATCATATTATTCTAATACCTATCATATTTTAGGGGTGATTATCTCCCATTAGCACAACACCTCTATAAAACATTTTAATTCTTGAAAAGAATTATTGTTTCTTGAACATTTGAAATGAACAATAAGAATCAAGAATACATCTTAGTAGTTGAATGTTAAGGAAAAAATGATAGATGATTCTTCAATATCCTTGTTTTTATAAAACATTCACCTTTGGTTCCTAATATTAGGACATTTCTTATTCCAGTTCCTTTTTTGATGAAAATGGGAATACTCATATTTTTCTTATCCCTTGTAAGTGATCTCAACTCTTGATATAATCATGATTTACCTATTTTTAACCCAATAGGATTAATTCTAGAATATCTTCCTCTAGTTTTCATCATTTCCTCTACTGTTAAATCCCAATGGTTATACTTTTATGTCAATATTTACTCATTTTTAATCAACTCGTATGATAGATAAAAAACATTACCTCATCCTTACCACATAATAGTGTAGTAGTTATATGATTGTAACTCGATGGTGATGATTTTATCATTAATAGGGCCTTGTATTAATCTTTGATCATTACTTCAAAACATTTAAAATCTATTTGAATTTTATGAAAATTATCTAGTTTCTCAATCATGGAAACACATTCCTTATAGAGATATAAAAAAATCATTTTCTAGTAAAGATAATTTTGATGTTTTATAACATGTAATTGATCTCATAAATCATCCAAATATTATATATAGATGTCTCTCACATCACACTATAATTATGAACTTTTTCTGAAGAGAGTCATATTATTCCACAAGCATGGCGGTTGAGTCATAACTAATCATTATTGAATATGTCATCATACTTTTCCTCCAGGGTGATATCTAGCTCTTGTTGATTTAGCACACGCTACCATAGTTCCCCATTTTAACAACAAAGAAAAAGGGATTTAACATCACTAAGAAAGTGCTATTTTCTTCAACGTTGTTAAAGTAGTACCCATTTCTCAGTACTAAAAAACACAGATAAAGGGAACACTTAATTAGTGATTTTGTTAGCACTGGTAAAGGACATAATAATGAAGTGTTTTGTTTTAATTATAACACACTATAGTAGAAACCTGAATATATATTCCAAATTTATATTTTAATGGAAAAAAAATATCAAAAATATAAAGAACCCATATATTTTAGAAATTTCAAACAATTCATTATAAAATTACATTAGTGATAACTATCAAAAAAATCAAAAGAAACAATATTTCATTATCATTGGCACCCAACCCCCTCTGAGAAAATCTTGATAATGGTATCAGTTTCCAAAAAAACCACCAAAACTCGAGAAAAATAATCCACCTGAATAAGAAAATGGATCTTATGATAGTATTATGATAAAAAATAAATTAAACATAATATGAAACAATACATGAATAAATTGTCAATTTTAAATAAAAGGACACAATTAGAGTCATAATGGACACATCGTGTATCGTACTAAGGTGGGGATAATTTATACATGTCACAAATGACTTATGGATCATTTTCCTAAAGTATAAAAATAGTCTAAAGGCATTTTCTCATTTTTGAGTATGCCGCCTATCTTTTTTACTAAACATTCATTTGAAACTAAAAACACACACATTGAGTGATACTGGTCACATCATGTTTTGGTTTGACATTACACTAATTCCTACATGTTAAAATGATTTTTGAATAATTTTCCAAGATTATTATAAAAATTTGAGTGTGTTTGCTCAATTTTTAGTGAGTGAGAAACGTTTTGAACTAAAATGTCAATTTTAGATAGATAATTGACACTTTGAGTCATACTGGGCCGGATTGAGGTGTGGCTAATTCCTACACCTAAAAAATGACTTATGGATCATTTTCCTAATGTAACACCTACCGCTTTTAAATTATTTATATTATTAATTTTTCTATATATTGGGTAGTTTAGGTTGAAACCCGACTTAAATTTTTTAGTTATTAATTAAAAACATACGTTTTTCCCATGAAAACATTCAACGCACCACGATCGAAGTTGTGCGGCCTCGGCCGGGTCACCGTGTGAGTTCGCTCGGTTCACCGCACGGCCTGCTCGATGTTCAGGACAAACTAATGAAGTGAAATGAAATAAATGAGTTTAAAGTTTAATGAATTATTTTAATATTAATAAAAATTGACATTATTATTATTATTATTATTATTATTATAAATTATTATTTTATTTTATTACTATCAATTTATTATTATTATTATTATTTTTAATATGTTGTTTTCTTTTAAATTTAATTTTCATTTGGGGGGGTAGGGTTTCTATCCCCTTCTCTTCCTACCCACGTGTGCTCCACCTCCCTCATATCTCCCTCTCTTCTCTCTAATCAGACTCCCCCTTCTTGGTCGCGCTACAACCCTAGACAACAACTCCTTCCAACGCATGACCCCTCCCTGCTCATGGCCTTTGACCAGCCCTTCGTCCGGCAGCACCAGCTCATGCCACACCTCCCCTATGGTTGGTGGCATCCAAGTCCATCCATTGGCACCAGCTCACGCCGCACATCCCCCATAGCCAACATCCTCCTGCTCCGTCCGGTGGCACCAGCTCATGTCACACCTCCCCCATGGTGTCCCTCCTTATGTGCACTCCTCTGGCATCTATCCTTGTTCCAAACTCATAGTGCACTCCCTCTTTTGGCTGCCTCCTCCTTTGTCGCACCTCTCTTTAGACAAGGCTCTAGCTGGTGCGGCTCGCCTTTGCCAGTCCTTCCCTTTGCCCGACGATATCCTCAAGTATTTTTTCTCACTTTTGGTTGATTTTCAAGTAATTTTTTTTGTGTTTTAGGGTTCTATGTTGAAAATTTTGGTTTGATTTCTTGATGTTAGGGTCTATTTGGTTTTCTTGTGGTGAAATTGTCATGTGCTTGAGGTTTTTACACCAATTTTGATGTTTTTCTACACTGAGTTAGGTGGTTACATGTCCTAATGTTATTAGATAAATTTAATATGTTCATTTGGATTTAAAAATATGTTCTATGATTTAATTATGTGGTGAAAAAAAGTATTTCTAAGTTTCTCAGCATGTTTATGTGGTGTGAATAGATTTTATAAAGAAAAATGATTAAGTGTTGGGTGTGTGATTTAACATAATGTTTCATGAAAATGTTTTATGGGTTGGTTGTCGGGTGTGAATCATGTTATCAAAATAACTTAAGGTGCTAATGGGTTGGAAATGATATTTTTAATTAAATGTGTGTTTCCTTGGCAGGACAAACTTGTGCACTTTTGAAATTGAATTTAAAATTGTTTAAATAATGGAAAAAAATTGATGTGGCTACCATGTGTATTTGGTTTTAAAGTGACGTTTCTATTTGGAATCAAGTGGTTTTTTGTGTGAATTATTATTGGTTTTTCTTGAAATGATTTAATAAATAGTTTAAATGATTTATTGAATTGTTTATATGGAACGTAAGTAGTATTTTGGAATATTTTAATAAGAGTTTGTTTTCAAAGTATTATGTTTATATGAAATGAGACATTTTTTTGGTGCAAACCCACTTTGTGTCACTTGGTGGTGTTTTATAAGTGGTGAAAATGGTTCATTTAATAGTGCAAGTGGTGAGAAATTATTTTTAAGGAGACTGGGGTATGCGAGTGGTAGATTTTGTGTGTGTCATGCCTTTTTCGACTTGTGAAATGTAAAAGTGATGTATTATGTGAATTTAAAACTTGATTGAGAACAAAAGGGGAACCCCATGTATCTGGGTGGGTGGACTAGAACTAGTGATCTAGTGATCCATAGTGGTGTCATCCCTATTTCACATAGAAATTTTGATGCCTGCAACACTAACTAAAGTATTATGATGATGTTGGGGACCACTAGGTTATGGATAATTCTCCTACTAGTGGCGCATGTGCATGAGAACATATATTTTCTATGGTTACTTTTCACTCGGGTATGAGGTTCTAGGGTTCCACTCGAGCTAGATGAACCATAAGGGATTTAACCATAGTTCTCTACTACTCATGATGTGGTGCCCTTCGTCAGCATACGGAGGACCACTTGGGTATGTGTTTTTTCTTAAGGAATTTTTCTCTTCCACTTTAAAAGAGTGTTTTTTAAATGGTTTTTCTTCTAGCATTTCTTTTTTTTAACTTTTATCTTGTAAATGTTTTCCTTAAAAGTGTTTTAAAAGAAATATTTTATGTAATCATATTAAATTATCTCTTTGATGTTGTGGTATGGAATATTTTCTTAGGTGTTATCCTACTAGGCTCTTGTATCACACCCTACATACACCATTGATTGTATTTAGACCTTGTTCTTTGTGTATTCCAGGTTGAGGCATCGTGCTTGGTGATGGTGGCTCAAGTTATTGATGGTCTCCTAATGCAGGTTGGGGTTGATATCTTGGGGGTATCGATTCTCTTGTTTCTTAGAGGATTGAGTTGGAGCTTTAGTTCTTCCTTTTTTGTTGTTTATTTTGGGTTATTGGTTAAATTTTTAAACTTTAAATATGAAATGTGTTATAGTCCTATATGGTTTTATAAATTCGGTTTATTTCCATTAAAGTAGTTAGTTGATGTATTTTTTTTATTTTGGATAAATCATTCCTTCTTGTCTTGTTTGATACTCGAGAACTTATGCCAGCCTGGGGGGGATTGGGAATGCCCTTCAGGCCTTTCCGCAAACAGGGTTAGGCATCGGGTTGGATGGAGACCCGGCTTGGTTCATGAAAAAATGGTATCATAGTAGTTTATGCTCTTTTGTGTCTTTTTTCTTAAGAAATAGTCATGATATGCCAATTCTAGGATTGTAGGGACTCGACGTCCCAGCTATGAGTAACGTTCCTGGCCAGCACACCTTGTGGTGGGACTCAGGTTACTAGGGAAAATTGAGGTTTGTCTGGGTCTTTGGTCCCTTTGGTTAATATTGTTTAGGGGGGAATGAAAAGGGAGTAGGGTTTGTGGTCTCAGTGAGCTCAAAGGGCCTTGCAAACCATGTGGAGCTTGGGACGTTGTCCTAGAATACTCTCAATGTGGGTGGTGTGATTGGTGTATGGCTTTGAACCATGTGTCACATTCTCCCACAAACACTAGTTTCCTATTACAATATTCCTCGTCTCTTTATTTTGGAATTTTGGAAATATTGGTTTTAAGTAAAAATTATTTGGTATTGGAAAATGTTTGGAAATGAAGCACTTTAAAAATTAATGGATGTGTAAGGTGTAAAAAGATCAGGTTGAATGTTTTGGTTTTGAAAAATGGATAGGTCTAGTTTTGATCCTTGGTGTTCTCATGGGAAACCACATGCATGGGTATATATGGATATAGAATTGGCCAATGGTATAAGTGGATGAGTGCCTCGATGGACATGAGGTTAGTTCCTGGTGTGGCATGAGAACATGCATGTGTGAGGTCCATGGGACACCATTGGTGTTTTTGTAACCCACCATATTTGTTTATTTTCAAAAAATTTCCTTAAAGTAAAATTTGGTGTTTTAATAACCGAGGATTCTGTGGTGTGCCCAAATATTTTGGGAATGTTGTATGTGATGCATTTTGAGCCAAGAATCCTTTTTAGCTGATTTGTGTCTTTAGTTTGAATTCTTATTGGTAAGTGGGTGTGAAAGTGTGTGGTTAGTGGATTATTTTGAAAATTAATTCTGGAAGCCCTTGCATTGGTCCCCCCTACACGTTTAGTGTTCACTTGTGGTATGTCTTGGCCATTGGACTAGTTTTATTTGGTCCATGGTTTTTTTCTTGACTAGTGTATCCCCCCATAAAGTGTTAACATGCGATTGAAGTGCGGCCCTGGGAAATTTGACATTGGACAGCCCTCCATTTGACAAAAGTAAGTAATTTTCCCTTTGAGTGTAAGTTCTATGTTTATCCCTTTTTCCTTTTTGGTTAAGCATGTCCTCTTGCATCAGGATGGCAGGTGCGAGAGGAGTTGAAGGGAGTTTTGGTCTCCTTGGGTTTTTTGAGTTGTCGCAAGTGAAGTTTGACATTGTTATGTATATAGGATCTATTTGGAATTGGTGAAAGGAATTATAGTGAGGTAATGTTATAATTCAATAGTTGGAAGCATTGTATACTATCTTAAAGGGCCTTTGGGGTTTTTTTGGTCTTATCAAAACATGGATTCATGTTGGACTACCAGTATATCAAGTCAGATCATAAGAGGCTGATATGGCAGTTTACAGGAATCGTGTGTCATTTGGGACTTGGTTTATAATCCAGTTTCATTTATTGTTTCTTTTAGTAGTAAGGTTTACTTTCTATGATTCTTGGCGGTGTTTTTCACTTGTTTAGTTGCAAGGGGATAGGTTATGGGACTTTCTAAGGGCCTCTATCTTGACAGAAGTGTATTTTCCTTTAGGAAATTTCTAATTTCTTCATTTCAGATAGAGGTGTCTTCTATGTGTCATTCTTCATGGTTTTTTTCATTGAAAGTAACACGGGCTGTCATGCATGCACCATATAACCCTCATTTTGATGAATGTGTTTTGTGGGAGTGGGTGGATGGTGGAGTGTGTTTTGTCTGTGGGAGTTGTCTAAATGGTAGTTCATTTGCGTGTGGTACCAAAAGGGGAATCTGCATTTAGGAGTCATAAATGCCTGGTTGTGAGGATGGAGATGCTTAAAACATTAGGGATCCATTCATTGGACTCAGAGTGAAGCTGGTGTATGTTGAGGAACCCCAGGAGTGTATGGGACTCTGACCTTATTTTTGTCATCAGTGTTGATTTTGAAGGTAGTTTAAATCATTTCTTGTAGTTGTTTTGGTTTGGTGGATGGAGGTAGGTGAACCTTGTTCTCATTTTTTGACCAGTTTGGGTGCATGAAGTTTCCTATGGTTATGATGAGGAGTGGTCGTCTCATTACCTTAGAGTCCCGGTGGTTGTGTCCCACCAGATGTAATCTCTTTTAGTGGTCCTTATGGGTTCTGTTTGGGTAAATCGGTATTAATTTTTATTAGTGCTCATCTAGGTATGTGGAGATATTGGTTGGTCTTCGTTTGTGGTTTTAACACCCTAGTAGTTGGGCCCTACCCTCCCCGCCCCTTGTGGTGAGGTGTTTGGTCACTGGAAATTTAAAAACTTTCTGTATCATCCGTCAGTTCTAAGGGTGAGGATACCCATGGTGGGTATTAATAAAATGCATATAAAATGAATCAATGTTGGCCATTTTCATAATTTTGGGGAGTCCACTCGGGCCTCCTTGTGTCAGTTTTCTAGTCTCCTCTCGGGTGTTGGTAGCTTTATAATACTGGGGATCCCCTTCGGGCTTCCCCATGTTGGATTTTTGGTTCTGTTCCTAAAGATGTATTAGTGGTAGGTGATGGGAGTGTTCTTTGGGTGTGGTTTGATCTTGTTTTCTCATTTCGGTCAAACAATTTTGTTTTTGATAAATGGTGCTTGAGGTGTTTTGGTTTGTGAAGTTAGTTTCCATGGGTATGAGAGTTCCTTTACATGATAAATCAAATTGAGGTGTTCTAACTTTTCATGGCGGGTGACACATAGCGGATAGTCACTTTACAAGTTTCTTAAGGTTGAAATTTAAATCACTTTTCAAGAGCATGGTTCTTTTTCCTCTTTTCACTATTTTTTTTAGGGATACTCTTTGAACCTCAAGGGGGTATTGGTTTCTACTTTGGGATCAATCTTAGTTGTGGCTTTCCGAGGACGGAAAGCGCTATGGTGGGGAGAATTGTAACACCTGCCACTTTTAAATTATTTATATTATTATTTTTTCTGGGTATCGGGTATTTTGTTTTGAAACCTGAATTAAATTTTGGATTTCTTATTTAAAAATTTACATTTTTTCCTTGACAGTCTTCATCGCACCGCGGTCGAACCCGTACGGCCTCACCCGGGTCACCGCGCGACTTCACCTGGTTCACCGCACAGTCTGCCCAATGTTCAGGAAAAACAAATGAAGTTAAATGAAATAAATGAGGTTAAAGTTTAATGAATTTTTTTAATATTAATAAAAATAGAAATTTTTATTTTTATTATTGTTATTATTATAACATTTTATTTTATTTTACTAATATCAATTTATTATTATTATTTGTATATTTTTTTCTTTTAAATTTCATTTTCTTTTATTTTGGGTAGGGTTTCTCCCCCCCCCCCTTCTCTTACTCCCTACACGCACAATGCCTCCCATGTCACTCCCTCTCTTCTCTCCCATTGAACCCCCCCCCCCACTCCTGGTCAAGCTACAACCCTAGTCGGTGGATCCTTCCAATGAAAGAACCTCCCCACTCACAGCCTCTGACCGTACCTCCAATTGGCGGCACTATCTTGCGCCGAACCTCCCCTATGTTCAGCGGCCTCCTACTCTATCTGGAAGCACCAGGTCATGTCGTACATTCCCCATGTTCAGTCGCCCCATGCTCCGTCCAGCGACACCAACTTGTGCAGCACCTCCCCCATGGCAGCCCTCTTTGCACGCATGCCACCAATGTCCAGCCTCACGTGAAACTCCAAGCGCACTCCCTCTTCTGGTCACCACCCCTTTGCCACACCCCTTTACCGACATGGCTTCAGCTGGTGTGGATTGCCTCTGTCGGTCCTTCCCATTAGCCGGCGATATTATCCAGTAGTTTTTCTCACTTTTGGTTGATTTTCAGGTAATGGTTTTCATGGTGTAGGGTTCCATGTTGATATATTTGGTTTGATTTCTAAATTTTAGGGTCTCTTTGGTTTGTTTGTGGTGAAATCGACATGCGCTTGAGGTTTTCACACTAATTTTGAAGTTTGTCTAATGGAGGTATGTGGTTCCATGTTCTAACATTATTAGATTAATTTTATATTTTTATTTGAATTTATAAATATGTTATATTATTTAATTATTTGGTGCAAAAAGTATATCTAAGTTTCTTGGAATTTTTATGTGGTGTGAATGGATTTTATAAAGAAAAATGATTACATGTTGAGTGTGTGATTTAAAATTATGTTTCATGAAAAAGTTTTATGGGTTGGTTGTTGGGTGCGAATCATGTTATCAAAACCACTTAAGGGGAGAATGGGTTGGAAATGATATATTTAATAAAATGTGTGTTTCCTTGGCGTGAAAAACTTATTGTGAACTTTTGAAATTTAATTGAAAATTTTTTGAATAGTGGAAAACATGTTTTTTATGGTTACTTTTTGTATTTGGTTTTAAAGTGACATTTCTATATGAAATCAAGTGGTTTTTGGTGTAAATTATTCTTGGTTTTTCTTGAAATGGTTTAATGAATAGTTTAGATGATTAATTAAATTATTTAGATGACTCAAAAGTATTATTTTTGAAGTGTTGAATATAAATTTGTTTTTAAAGTTGTATGTTAATATGAAATGAAACATTTTTTTGTTGTAAACCCACTTTGTGTCACTTAGTAATGTTTTATAAGTGGTGAAAATTATTCTTTAATGATACAAGTGGTGTGAAACTAGTTTTAAGGAGAATTGGGTATGCAAGTGGTATCTTTTTTGTTTGTAATTCCTTGTTTGACTTTTGAAATGTAAAATTGATGTATTATGTGAATGTGCAACTTGATTGAGAACAAAAAAGGAACCCCGGGTATCTAGGTGGGAGGACTAGAACTACTGCGCTAGTGATCTGGATTGGTTTCGTCCTTATTTCACTTACCAGGTTTGATGCTTACAAAACTAACTAAACTATTATTATAATGTTGGGGACCACTAGGTCATAGATGATTCTCCTATTAGTTACTCATGTACATGATAAGGTATATTTTTTATGGTTACTTTTCAATGAGGTACGAGGTTTTAGGGTCCCACTCGAGCTAGATGAATCTTAAGGGATTTACCCACAGTTCTCTACTACTCTAGTTGTGGTACCCTCTGTCAGCATACGAAGGACCACTTGGGTGTGTGTGTGTTCTTAATGAATTTTTATCTTCCACATTAAAAGACTGTTTTTGAAATGGTTTTTCTTTTAGTGTTTGTTTTTTTACTTTTATCTTGTAAATGATTTCCTTAAAAGTGGTTTAAAATAAAGATTTTAAATAAGCATATTAAATTATCTCTTTGATGTTGTGGTGTAGAATTGTTTTATTGGCTACTATCCTACTAGGATCTTGGCTCACACCCAACATAAACCCTTGGGTTTATGTAGCCTTTGTTATTTGTGTATTCCAGGTTGAGGCATCATGCTTAGCGAGGGTGATTCGGGTTGTTGATGGTCTTCTTATGCAGGTTGGTGTTGATAGCTTGGGGATGTGGCTTCTCTTGTTGATTGGAGGTTTGAGTTGGAGTTTTATTTCTTCCTTTATTGTCGTTTCTTTTGGGTTATTAGTTCAAGTTTTAACCTTTAAATTTGAAATTTGTTTAAGGGCCTATTTTTTTGTATAAATTTAGTTTTCTTCCATTAATGTAGTTAGTTGTTTTATGTTTGTTGTTTCGGGTAAATGGTTCTCTCTTGTCTTGTTTGATACTTGGGCACTTGTGGTATCCCATGGGGATCGAGAATTCCCTTCGATTCTTGTTGCGGACAGGGTCAGGTGTCGGGTTGGATGGAAACCCGACTTATTTCCTAACAACTAAAATATAAAAATAATACAAATACATTTTCATAGTTTTGATTATGTAACTTTTCATGTTTACTAAAATATAAATTTAAAGAAAAGGACACACCTAGATTCATAATTATCACACCATGTGTCGGATTGAGGTGGGGATAATTCCTAAACATCACAAATGATAAATGGATCATTTTTATAAAGTATCAAATCAATCTGAATGCATTTACTCGGTTTTGAGCATGTATCTTTTTGTTTTTACTAAAATGTAATTTAAAATAGAAAACATGCACATTGAGAGGTATCGGTCACATCATGTGTTAGTTTGATATGAGAAAAATTCCAACACATCAAAAATATCTTATGAATAATTTTCATATAGTATCAAGGCAATCTGATTGTGTTTTCATGGTTTTCAATGAGTGGCACATGTTCTGAACTAAAATGTTGATTTTAAACTGATATAATACACTTTGAGTCATACCAGGAAAACAGTGTATCATATTGAGGTGAAGATAATTTCTACACTTCAAAAATGATTTATGGATCATTTTCCTAAAGATTGAAAATAATAAGAATTCATTTTCATGGTTTTTAGTATGTCAGTTTTCTTTTTTACTAAAATGAAAATTCTAAATAAAAAAGACACACTTAGAGTCATACCAGTCACATTGTGCATTGGATTGAGGTTAGTTTTATTCCAACATGTCCCAAATGACTTATGGATTGTTTTACAAAAGTATTAAAATAATAAAAATTCATTTTATTGGTTTTTAGTATTTGAATTGTGTTTTTTTACTAAAATGTCATTTTGAACTAGAAACGCGCACTTTGAGTCATACCGATCACATCATGTGTCAGTTTGATGTGATACTGATTCCTACATATCACAAATGGATTAAAAAAATTCTCATAAATTATCAAGAAAACATGAATAGGTTCTCTTAGTTTTCAGTGAGTGATACACGTTTTGAACTAAAATGTTTATTTTACTCTGATGACGGATAATTTGATTTGTACTTGGCATATTGTGTATCATATTGAAGTGAGGATGATTATTACACATCAAAAATTACTTATGGATCATTTTCATAAATTATCAAAACAATATGAACTTTTTTCTCAGTTTTGAGTATGTCACTAATCCTTTTTAAATAAATGTCGATTTAAAATAAAAAGACACACTTAGAATCATATTAGTCACACCATGCGTCAGATTGAGGGGAAGTTGATTATTACATGTCAAAAATTATTTTTGGATCATTTTCCTAAATTATGAAAAGAATCTGAATGTGTTTTCTTGGTTTTGAGTATGTCACATTTTTTTATTAAAATGTCATTTTAAATTGTAAACACGCACTTTGAGTCATACCGGTCACATCGTATATTGGTTTGACATGATACTGATTTATTCACCTCACAAATGACATATGAACCATTTTACTAAATTTTCAATACAATATGAGTTTTTTTCTTTTTTTTTTATTGAGTGACACATGTTTTGAACTAAAATGTCAATTTTACACTGATAATTGACACTTTGAATAATATTGGGCACATAGTGTATCATATTGAGGTTTTAAATATTCATACGTGTAAAAAATTACTTATGGATCATTTTTATAAAGTATTAAAATAATCTATATGAATTTTATCGATTTTGGGTATGACACTTTTCTTTTTTACTAAAATGTCAATTTTAAATAAAAATACATACTTGGAGTCACACCAGCCACACCGTGCATTGGTTTTAAGTGAGTTTGATTCTTACATATTGAAAATGATTTTTTAATCATTTTACAAAAGTATCAGAACAATATGAATTCATTTTCTCAGTTTTGAGTATGTCACTTATGTTTTTTACTAAAATGTCATTTTAAACAGGAAGCACGCACTTTGAGTCATACTGGTCACATCGTGTGTTGGTTTGATATGGTACTAATTCCTATACATAAAAAATGTCTTATGAATCATTATCCTAAATTATCAAGACAATATGAGTTCATTTTCTTTTTTTCAATGATTAATGCACATTTTGAACTAAAATGCTAATGTTAAACTTATAATGGTCACTTTGAGTCATATAGAACAAACCAAGTATATTATTGAGGTGAAGATGATTCCTACACATTAAAAATGACTTATGGATCATTTTACTAAAGTATAAAAACAATCCAAATGATTTTTCTTATTTTTAAGTATGTCAATTGTATTTTTTACTAAAATGTAAATTTAAAATAAAAATACACACTGGGAGTCATACTAGTATCACCGTGTGTCGGATTAAGGTTAAATTGATTCATATACATAACAAATGACTTATATATTTTTTTTCTGAAGTATCAAAAAAATATTAATTTGTTTTCATGGTTTTTAGTGTGTGATGTGTTTTTTGAACTAAAATATAAATTATAAAATAAAAAAATCAAAGTCATAACGAGAACACTATATATTGAATTGGGTTGCAGCTGATTGAGTATGTGATATGTGTTTTACTTCTAACTATCTTAAAAAATTCATAAAAGAGAGAACATTTTCCATTTTTATGGAAGAGGAAACCCCATGTTTCCTTAAATACTTCAAGTTTCAAGCAGCATGGGGTTTCCTCTTCCATCAGAAAGGAAAAAATTATTTATCTTATATCTTGTTTTAGATAGTTGAAAAAAAATATGACTTCTTAAAATATTTGTGAAAAAAATAAGTATTAGATAAAAATGATAATAAAATTAACATATAAATATTAAATAAAATGATGAGAAAATTAATTAAATAAGTAGTAGGAATTCACAATTCAAGATGGTTGTATAAACTCTTGACCCATTTCCTTGTTATCATTATCTTAGTTGTAGCCTTGAATACCAATCACTTATGATCATGAGCAGCTTCAAACAAACCACCCCAAACCGAGAAAAATAATACATCTTTATAATATAGTAATTATTATATTAGAAATACTATAAAGAAATAAATTAAACATAAACATGAAATAATATATGAAATAATATATTAATAAAATGTTTATTTTAAACTAAAACCATACAATTTTATTCATACTGAGTACACCTTGTATCGGATTGAGGTATTATTGATTACACTGCATCTTTTTATCCTATAATTCTTTCAAAATTATGGATTATCTACTAATATTGTTGTTTGATAACCTGAAATGTTGAATTAATTTGATAATAAAAGTAGAATTGCATCATTATGTGTTCATCATCCTTATTGAGTGCATGATCATAGTACAAAAGTGAATCATCCTTGTTAACGAAGTCATTTCTTCATGATCTCTGTGAAAATAAAAAAAAATAAGTATTACATAAAATGATTATGAAATTAACTAAAAAAGTGGATAAAATGATTATAAAATCAACTAAGTAGTATGAAGTCACATCTTCATGATATATGTGTACATTTTGACATCAGGTATAATGCCCAATCGTTTCTACACAAATCTATTTTATCTTGATAATATAAGAAATTTCAACAGTCATGGTAGTACTAAAAAATATAAATACACAAATAATTAATAAATATTTTAAATGAAATAGTAATTACCTTCAAAATACCTCTTCAGGGATGCTAGTTTCTGGATGGTATATGATATATCTTATAAATTTTCAAACATAGTAACCATAATCTTTTCGATTGTTTTACTTTAGAAACTGTAGAAACATTGAAAAAAATAATCAATTTTTTATATGTGTTTTGATATTTAAATCTTATTATATATACCCTAATACTTATCCACTTTTATAAGTTTACATGCTCATTGTATGCATAGACTATCCTCATGCCATGATTTTCATGATATTTAAATACTACCATATCATAATATAACTCTCATTGAAAATTTATATAAAATATATAACGTTAATTTTAGTTCTAAAACATTGGATGCAATGTATTACAAATTGAAAAACATCATCATGTGTGTTCACTTTTTTGGGTATCCATGTAGTGAATACATGAAATAAATCTTTTGAGTATCCAAATTGACTATAATGAGTACCCAATGATACCTAAAAAACAAAAAATGAATAAATGATGAATATAATGAAAATATATTTGATATGATTAAATTGTAGAGTTTTACCCCTACATCATTGATAATAAGAATAGTCTATCATCTGTATGTTTTATTTCAAACACTATGGACAGTTTTTTCACCATTTTATCAATTTTAGTTGATTCCATTTTGGATTGGTCTGTAGAAGTGATGTGAGGACTAATTAGTCTATATTTATGTTTATAGGGTTTTCCCTTCAAATAATATTGATATAGATGCCTGCAAAAAATATGAATTGTATTTAGTCATAATTAACATCGTAGGTCAGCTATTGTAAAAATAAATCATGAAAACACACCTCATGTATACATTAATAACTGAGACTCTTAAATATTCTTACTTGAGGATTTTATTTACATTCTCAAGGGAAATGAAGTCTGAAATGGCCTCTCCATACATTTTTTCTTCAAAATAAACTATTTTATTACTACCACTTTGTATCCTTATATCTGCATGAACCTTCAATGTTAATAAATTTAGATATTCAATGGGCAGGTTAAATGTTCTTTATGAATATATTTTTGATTGGTCGATTGATCCTTTAGATCATTTTGATTGAACCTTTAATTTCACCCCCTTCTCTTTGTCTGTATGTAATAAAATTCATCAGTTCTAGCCTTTTTTCATTAATCATTAGGTTTTTCATGAAAAATATTGGAAATGAATACCTCCTCGTCAACATGTTTTTTTAAAAGATCTAACCGTAATGATACAAATGTTCAAATAGATTTCTCGGTTATATAAATACCTATTTCGTTAAGTAGAATTGGTAGCTTGGCACTTGACACATTATCTACTCTAATCCCCACTCTCACATAACCTATTGGAAACTTTCTATTGTTTAGAGTGTCTTCCTAGATATTGAACATGGTAGCCCTAAAAATAATGAAATGGGTGGGTGTTGATAGATATAAGTGATAGTCATTTTCAACCTGTATAATATCAGTACAATAAAGGTATCAGTGTATGTCTGATTCACATTTCATAAAAAAAATTATGTTAATTTTTATTACCTCATCTATGATATCTCTTTTATTGGAATGACTCACTTCAAAGATGGTGGGGGTGGGGGGATCTTCACACAGTGGTTGTTCTTGATTTGTTTCTTCTCTTTGCTTCCCCCCATAATATTTTCTAGAAACTCATATTTCCAATGAAATGTTTCCTCAAGGGCAGTTAATCATGCATGAAGCTCTTCCATTTGTTTATCTTTATCACCCAAATCTTTTCTTTTCTCTAAATATTTTTGGGGTGTCACCCCAAAACCCGCACCTCTAATGTGGCCATACTATTCCCGTCGCTACAAGGCCACTAAAAGTAGGTGTTCATCTGGTACAGGTGTTAATGATTCTTATATCTAAGTTTGATAAAAAATTATAGAAAAATAAGTATTCATTATTATATAATAGTTATTTAATGAAAAAAATGTTTATTATGTCGTACATGCACATGCTTATCACACTTTTTGTGTTTTTTCATTTATTTGTATCGAATATTTATATACACATTACTCTTTCCATATAACATAATGTGGAATAGAAGTAGCTTTGGATTTGGATCCAACAATATACATATAAATAAACATAATTATGTTTTTTGTTTCTTGTCACATAAAATTATTACAGTAGATTTAAAATACATACCAATTTTTTTCAAGTAAAGTGTACCCCATCCTTGCTTTACGGTATGGTATTTTGGTTTTGATACTTGTTTCTTATTTTCAACACTTAGTTGTTGTTTCATAAATTAAAAATTATTCATCAAATTTATTAATACATGTATTTTCAAACAATGTATTACCAGCCATAATGTACCTGAAAATATATATCCTCACACTGGCTAGTAAACATTCCCCACACTTCTTGGCTTGTTATGTGTGCATGCATATGCGGTGGGTGTGGGTGCATTTTTTATTCAGTATATTTGAGATGAAATTTTTCAAGAATTGTGTGAAAGACTCTTTGAGCCTTTATATAAAGAATTAATACAGATTTCTTGTGGGATTCATCTACTATAAATGCACTCTGTAAGGTATAATGAAGATTAAATCATTATTTTATTATTTTATTTTTTAGTAAAATAAATAAAGGATATCATAATGTTACCCTAATCTCTTCTCAAATCAGCTTCTTAATCATGGTAACAACATAGATCCACTAATATTTATCAATCATCATGTTATTCCAAGTGATGATCTCAATTAAACTTCCGAACATTGCCTTGTTAGGATTAATAGTCTAGCTAAACACATTCTATTTGACATTGAATTTGATGCCTTTTCTTTTCGACTTAATAATTTTTTCTAACACTATCACACTACAGAACTCCTGTTTTTATGGGACATCAATTATTCACCATATAAATTTTCCTTGGGTTAAATATGATCAACATATTGTTCATATGGATTGGTATCAATAGCATGTAAATAAATTTTTTGTTCCTATGCATTGGGATGAGTAATAGGTTGAGAAACCTATTATTCATCAGGATTGGGAGCATCAAAACATTGAGAATTCATTATCAGTGGAAGTGGTTCAACATTTAATTTATATTACATATATGTATCATTGAATGGGTAATAACATGAGTTAATACAATGTAAATTATAAAAAATATATAACCTGATTATTGAACTCTTTTCTTAAAGGTTGAAGGGATTTGACTCCTCTATCATGTATCCAAATTCCTTCATTATGGTCTCTATTGACATAAAATACCTCATATACATTGGTTATGATGTGAATTGTTTGTGATATACTAATTAAAGGGTCATCCTTAGTTGAATTTTCATCTGAAACTTCAGTGGTTTTGGTCGATAACAGAATAATTGGCCATTTTTAGTTTACGGTATCTGGAACATAAAATACTTGTACTGCATATGATTCCATTATAAATGGTTTTATTTTATACCATTTATTAATGAAATCCACTTTAATAAATATAAATTCATATATTTTAAGATCACTCATGTTATCAACCCACTTTTATTGAAAATCATCACTTGGAATGTTTTATAATCAAACATCCAAATTTTTTTATGATGTCAAAGTATGACATATTCACATAAATTCGATTTCTGTACTTGGTACCAGATACATGCATTGCTTTAACCACAAGTGTAACTCTACTATTTTTCATGTTACTTCCTTCAGGATGTTCATTTGTATATAAGGTATAACCATTAATTAGATAACCATTATAAGATAATACATGCACACTTGGTCCTTTGGCATGCCATCGTAATTATTCTAAAATTAAATCCATATTTTCATCAGACTCCTTAATAATATGGTCTCAAAACCATAATATAAATTGTTTATTATGTGTATTTTATATCTATATTTAATTCCTTGATATATTCAAACACCTAAGAATTTATTAATGGGTTTCAACATATAGGGAAACCACTAAAATGTTATGAAAAATGTAAAGGTGGTCCTGCTTCTAATTTGTAATATTGATTGTGGAAACATCTATTCTAGAAATTCATTCACCCACAAGACACCCGCTATGACAAGATTTTAGTAGATCAATACTTTACACACTAGAATCTTAGTTGGTACAGAATTAAATGGCTTCCTTAACAATATATCACCCTGAAATAAAACCCTCGGAATTACTTCTATTTTTTGACATACCCTTTCAAAATCATCATATATTGTTAAATGGGGTACATCTATATATAATTTACAAGTATACATGGTCAAATATTTCTCATCAAGTGAATTATCATATCCAAGAATTATAGTAGAAATAACATTTCCAATTCACATATTATGATGAAAATTTTATTTTCTATAGTTAGAAATTTCATTAGTTCTATAAATTTGATGCATATAGATTTTAAAAGGAAATAGATCTTGGTTAATTTATGATTGGACTAATTGGGTAAAATATAACATAAAGCTACATGCATTATATATTGCATAAAAACATGACAGTCGTGTGATTTAAGACCCATCAACTTTAAATCAGTCAATGGCATGATATTCTCGGTATTCGATGAATACCCCTCTAGAACCTTTGCATAATTCAAGAAGTTAAAAAACTGATATATATCCTACCTAGAAATAGTTTAAGCATATAAATGAACAAAGGTATGTTTTTCACCCATCACTGGAGCCAAATCTTCCTATATTCCTATGTCAATCATGTTCAACCTAGCCTTAACTTCGTCATTTTTTTCAGATGCATTTAATAACATTACAATGACACTATTGCATACATTTTTTTCAACATTCATAACATCAAGAAAATTACTAATGTGAAAAAAATTACATTATGGTAATTCAAAAAACCAATCTATTTTTCTTACCATTTTTTATAATGTTTTTCAAAAAAAATGTTTACCAAAAGTAGTGTCAATATCTTTCACTTTATCAAATAGTTGATCACCTGTTCGGGGAGATGGTGTTGTTCATTCTTATAAATTTCCATTGAATGATGTTATGAAAGATCCTTACTTATGTAACTGGGTTAAAATATATGATGTCCTAGAAACACAATCTTCAATGAATATTTCAACCAAATTAACTATGTACCTTGTTCACAAATGGGACACCCTTGAGTTAATTTAATGTTATATATTGATAAATTTATATAAGTAAGAAATTCATTTATCATTCCATATAATATGGATCTCAATGTGAAATCTTTATTTTTGTAAGCATCATAAAACATACCATCTAAATCCCACAATAATTTCAAATCTTCAATCAATAGAGCCAGATAAACATCAATATCATTACCCAGTTTTTTTGGTCCTAATATAAGAATAGATAACATAATTTATTTTCATTTCATGCATAAACACAATGGAATGTTTTAATTTACCAACATAGTCATCCATGTACTGTGAGTGATATTTTCTAAATCAAAAGGATTTGATCCATATGTAGATAGTGCAAGATGAAGGTTTCTCGGATCGTTTCCAAATTCAAGATACTCGTGATCAATTCTATTCCACTAAGGAGAGTCTCTTAGGTGATGAAGTTTCTCATCTTTATTTCTTGTGTCTATGTGCCACATCAATTTCCTTGTAGTATCCTTACTTACATATAGGTGTCTAAACCTTTGAATGGTTGGAAAGTGTAATACAACATTCATAAGACTCGATTGATCTTTCTTGTATCGAGAAGTGCCACAATTTGAGAATTCGTAAGTGATTTTTGGTCCTTTATAAATAGTATACAGTCATTTAGATAGGCATTTATTCTTTCATAGATCATACTCATTGAATGTGTCATTAGTTTTTCATCATATATCTAGAAAGGAAGCTCATTATCTTCTAGGAGCATATCATTCAATAGAGAAAGTATTTCAGTAAAACTACAAACACCCCATTCATTGCTAGATTTTAAATTATATATTTATAGTAAAAATGAAAATTTTGTATATTTAGTGAAACCAGTATACAATGGAGAGTTTTCACAACTATTTAACTTCTCAAACAATTTTAGACAATCACAAAGTTCATATCCAACTCTAATTTTCATTTCCTTAATATGATCTTCAGCATTATTGACACAAGTAATCACATCCTCAATAGAGTATTATTCATTTTACACACATATAATCATATCAAATGATCCATAAAATGTAGTATTATCTCAGTCACTAGCTACATTCACTTTTTCCCAATTTTTAGTCCAACATTTATAACATCAAAATATTTTATGACAGATCAAGTTGTCTTCAAAATCCTATGGACTAATTAGTCTTGAATAACAATGGCGTAAACATGGAAAAAGGATTTGAGAAGGGTCATATGCATGATCTTTTGCAAAAATGATGAAACATTTCACCCCATCTTCATACTCTTTTTTTATACAACTGGCATCCATCCATTTTCAGTTCATATCCATACTATATGATTTATTAATATTAATATTTAACAAAATAAATAAATACACAAAAAAGGTCCTTTCAAATAAGTGGAACCTAACATTTGAATATTTCAAATAATTTTAGCATGCTTTTGGTAGTTCAAGCAACATAGGTTCATGTCTAGTAGAGATGGGGGATTAGTCTCAGGCAATAAAATGAAATAATAACTATTTGGGAGATGAAGTTGATGAGAATGACAGTTGTATCCTTAAATATAAATGTTCTCATGTTGGGGAGTTGTCAAAGCACCACACAACATTTCTTATTTTTTTTATTTAAATTTCAAAAAGAAGCAGTAGCAGTTGGATCCCTGTAGGGGGCTACTTGATTGGAGTGTATTTTTTTCTTGGATGATGTAATGGTAATACATTGTTCCCTTATTCTAGTTTCATACTTCATATAAAAAATAAACCAATCCTTGGTTTTATGGATTTATTTTGATAAGAGGTCAGTGACCAAAGTGAACATCTAATTCCAGTGGGTGATGTGAGAAGTTCATTCATCTTTTGTATTAACGTAGGAATCCTTATGGAATATATATATATCATGTTATCCAAACAACTTAAAACATTACACATTATTTTTACCAAAAACATATTTTATTAAAAATATTATTAAAAAAGGGTGTTACACTATAAGTAGGTGGATTTATAAATATTATTAATAATTATATTAATTTCTACCTTTTCCCCAACTAAAGAACTAACATAGTTTCTCATCCCATCTGTCCTCGCATTTGCGTTGTTATTAACCCCTAGAAACTGACACCAAAGTTTTCCTAGAACAAAATCAAAGGTGATTAAAGATTTAAATAATCAATTGAGTTTAAATTATAGGTGATTAAATTAAAATATATATCAATCTATCATTTTGAAATAAAATATAATCAAATATTGAAATAAACTTTAAAGATCACCAGACAGATCATTATTCATTAAAAATTTCAATACCCAATTTCTAAAACCGCATTAATATTAAACTAATTATACATCATGCATTACCTACTTTGAAAATATCATTTCACATTATAAAACAAATAATTCAATAAATTAAATAATTATTTCACATAAATGTTTCCATTTTATTGAAAATATTATATGAAAAACACCTTGTTTGATAACATACATTATGAATTTTACCAAACACTGATCAAACTACTATTAAAGTTAAAAAGTTGAATCAAATGTTTAAAAAATCATAAATAAATCATTATGAATGAAGAAAAACATTACCTGAAATAAAATATATATAAATATCTATAACATGTATGTATCTAAATAAATTAGTCATGTCTATATAAGAATCGCTTATATGTATAGGAAATAATTTTAAAATAATATTAAAACCTTGAAATTTATATAATTTTTTAAATTATTGAAATTATTCAAACCCAACATTTATTTTTCATTAATCCATAAAAAATAAATTTTCATTTGAAACATTCCAATAAAACATCCTTAGCTTATAGTGGTAAAAATCATTAAATTGAAAATACCCTCAAATAGTTTGAAAAAACAATCTATATAATGAAAGTCACCTTATTCACTAAATAAAAATAGCGAGATTACATCAAAAAAATAACCCATTTATTAAAATACCCTACAACCCTTTTCACATAACTCAATAAAATCAAGACTATCTAAAATTAAAAATTTATAATAACCTCATCCTTTAAAATATGAAATTAATGATTTTACCCAAATACATATCTTAAAAAAAGATAAATATTGGAAAAAATATATGTAATCCATTTTTTATCAAACAGTATTAAAAAAATTAATTCTTATGAATAAAAAAAATAAATATATTGATATATGTATATGCAAATAAATAATCACAATAATCAGAAAGTGTATCATAATCCTTTAACCAAATACGTCACCATTATAGATAACCATTTAATCAATGTTATGTTCTTGTTAAATGAAATTTAAATTAACATTGGGTTTTTCAAATATTATGATATCATAATAACCAAAAAATCATACTAAAAAACCACTCATCGTAATTTATATAAACTTATAATAAAGAAAATTGAACATAAACATTTCAATCATCCCCGAACACAAATAAAATCATAAATATACACCTATGGCATTTAAGATCAATTCATGAACACCGAGGTGTTAAAAAATGAACATATTCATAATTAATTTATATAAAATAGAATTATGAAATATTTATATTTTCCTATGGAAAATACATAACACTTTATCACCATTTTAAAATAATCCCCAACAATTCTATATATTAATTCAAATTAACAAAAAAATCCACCTTACACCTTTTAAATCCATTTACACCATGATAATATCTAATCATTTAATTTAAAATCTTAAAAACTCATTTAATTTATAATTCTTGGGCCTTTGTAAGAGTGAAATCATGAACAGTTTAAAATATAAATATCTAGAAAACCAAAATAAATTCACAATAAATTTAATCATTACATTGGAAAAACTATTAGTTAAAAAATCTAGAAAAAAATCATATCACAACAAACACAATAATAAGAATGTAGTTGGGGTTTGTCTTAGTGGTAATAACCCTGTAATAATATATCAAGGATGGGGGTTCAAAACCCATTGAGCACAGGGTACTGCAGTAGACTATAGCAGCGGTAAAACTATAGCACCGACGGAACTGTAGCAGTGGTGGACACTGTAGTGGGTACTGTAGAAGCTCGGTACAGAAGCAATATTATTCACTAGAGGGACTTTGGTTCAAAATAATTGGGTGTTCAGGGTCATGTAATGGGATCTAATTCACACTTGGCCTAAGGGTGATGTTGTCATGACCCGTCCCCCGGGGCATGTGCCATGACTACCCCAGGCCCGCCTTTCATAGGCCAGGGGCTAGCGACTAGCACCAAAAGGCATATTCTCTAATACTAGGAAGTCATTGCCTTTATAACCAGTAAACTCACACAACTAAGCACAAATCAGGATCCAAGCACAAAGTAAAACTATATAGTAAACAGGGTGTGTACAGAAAGAAAAAGGGGCCAGAATTCAAGCCCAATTGGAAAGTACAAGAAAACTAGGAAGTACAAGTAAACTTGAACAACCCATGTGAACACCTACTAAGGATCCTACCTGAGGGGTAGTTATAGCTCTAAAACGGTCATCACTTCGGTATGCCTCGTCTAATGTCCACCTACGAGCTACCTCCATTCCTAGTACCCTCAGCCTTGATCAATGTTGACCATCGTCTCCAAAAAACACAACAAGGTGCAAGCATATCCCGTGCAGGGGTGAGTATAACGATACTCAGTATGGACCCGAGACCCTCAATGGTATCACAAAATCCACAAATGATAAACCACAAATCATGAAAACAACTGAAAACCCTACTTAGGTGTATTCCCATACATATACCTAAGTTGTCGAGTAAACCCATCTCAATCATGAGGAAACATAAGGCCCGACTCAAAATCCCAAGCTGAACTGTCCCACGAAGGAAATAATACCATGAAGGTAACACCACAATGGTAAGTACCACAAAGTTAATTCCACACAGAAGAATACCACAAAGGTATCACCACGAAGGTAAGTACCACAAAGTTAACACCACAAATAAGAATACCACAAATGTATCACCACAAAGTTATGCATCACAAAGGTACTCAACACAGATGATTACCACATAGGTAAAGAATTAGATCACATCAGGTATAACTTAGGTATGGAAGTAAAGATGATTAGATGTAACTACTGAATCATCTTACTCTATTAAGAGGCAGACCCACGTAGGATCCTAATATGTCATACCCACGTAGGATCCTAGTACAGCAGACCCACGTAAGATCCTAAAGTAATCCCATGTGGATTCCTAGTGTAAATCCAAGTGGAATATTAGAACACGGACCCACTTAGGATCTCAAAGCATAGACCCACATAGGATCCTAAGTCACAGACCAAATTAGGATCCCATTTTCATCATACAGCAAGCTGGAGGGTTCCCGCACTAAGCTCGCTTGATTCTGAGAGGGTGTACTCCTCAAGCCATAGGTCAATACACCAACTGCCATGAAGTCCCAAGAAGAAGTATCCCAAAGGAACACCATGTAATAAGGGTCACATCTCAATAGACAGTGCCTCAATCAGACACCCAGTTTATAAGTTATTTTCCTTTTAGTCATGAGGGCCCAGTTGGATTCGTGTTCGATCCAACCCAGCCATACCCAAACATTATCAAAAACTCAAATGGGATATACCAAAATTAACATCTCGATCCAAGGTTCCTGGTGCCGCAAATGGTTCGTCAAATGGATGCACATAGCTCAAGTTATTTCCGAAATATTGGAAAAGGGTCGAAGCGGGTCCGGGTCCGGTCCGACTCGGTCGGACCGACCAAGCACGACCCGGGTCCGACCCTGGGTCCAAACCGGCCCGCTGGGTGGCCCCGGGGTGGGTTCCTCCCTATCCACCACCTAAGGAGGAGGCGCCCATTGGTTACCCCAAACGATTGGGTCGTTTGGGTTGTGTAGCCGACCGGCCAGCGCCACGTGGCGCCGGCAGCTGGCATGTGGGACCCAACGTACTGCTTGGCTCCCCGACTAGCTGGATGACCAGCCCACCCATGAGGCACAGTTGCATGCCACGCCACCACCGGCAGTCGGTGGATATCTGACCGGTCTCTTTTTCCATCGTGGCCTCGTGTCGCGGTTCCTGCACGCCCAGCGGCGCAGTCGTGCGTCGTCGCCCCCTTCACGCGGTCAGTCGTGAGCTGGCCGCCACCCTAGCTCTGTCGCGGCCCTTCTCTGGCATTGCGGTCACCCCGCTGACATCATCTTGGCCGGCCGGAGTGGTGACCACCGTTCTTGAGCCATACCAATTCCAGTCGCCGGCACAGGTTGCCGGCGACGTTCCTCGGGGCATCGGGTGCACCCCAGTGGCCCGTTCTTCATTTCGAAAACTCTCGTACTCGACTCAAAATGTCACCATCGATTCAAGACCATCATTAACAACAATGGTTTCAGAGAGGTCGGACTGCGTTCATTTGGCCCACACCATCTATGTTAGAATGGTAGCAAGCGGCATAATTGTTCTTAAATCAAGAAGATTGACAAGAACAGGTTAAGGGGTATTCAAAACAACATTCCCTACATTGATTTCTCGTTGGAGGTGTCGCGAGATGAAGTTAGTGAAGGTGGGGAAAATATAGACATCAGTTCATCATCATTGAAGAAATTCCTCGTTGGGGATCCTTCAAAGAAGTTCTTCATTAGAGCAAGTGTTCTTCATTTGAGAGATTGTTTCTTCACAATTCTCCCAAGCTCTCCTTTGCCAACAAATCCCCCAACCAAGGGGTAAATTTCCAAATTAATAAATTTAAGTTAATTAATAAAATTAATGTTGGCACGTTAATTAATTTGATGTTGGCACAATTAATGGGAAAAGAACCCAAGATTCACCTCCCTCATTAAAGAGGGAGTTCAAGGCTCGGGTGGTCCCCACCACCAAATTCAATTTGAGAGGATTGAATTTCAAAAATAAAATAAATTTAATTTATATTATTTTCTCCCACAAAAATCACAAAAACTAACTTTCACCCTCGACCTACTATGGTTGATGTGAAGATCTCCTTAAGTGAATATCGGCGCTTCGAGGTCAACCGTGTCATCGGATTTCAATTCTGAGCACTGGTTCTAAAGTTACAAAAACTCGCTAGCACGTTTACTGAACGTACCTGAAAAAAAGTTCATAAATTCATTACGGGCACTTCGGGACTCAAAATCATGTGCCGTTAATTTTCACGGACTCATAATATTCTCATATAATTAAAGAAAATACATGGAATTTTTGTGTCTTTACATTATCCTCACCTCAAGGCTTTGCATCCCCAAAATCTACATCACAAAAACTAGAAAAACGAGTGGGAGTACTGAGCATGAATATGAGCCGCTCGCTCCCATGTGCTCTCCTAGTGGTTCCCGTGCTGCCAACACACATGCACCAAAGGTATCGATCTCCCATGAAGGAATATCTCCTGTCGATCCTCAATCTCCACTGGATCCTCTGAAAAATTCGCCCCATCGTCAATTTCCAGCTCTCCCCAGTCAATGATGTGTGAAGGATCATGTATGTATCTCCTCGGCTAGGATATGTGAAAAACGCCGTGCACCCGGTGCAATTTATGGGGATGTTCTAGGCATTAGGACACCTCACCAACTCTACTGAGGACCTGAAAGGGTTTTATGAACATCAAAGATAACTTACTGCCCCGACCAAATCTCCGTAAACCTCATCGGGGTGAGACCCGTAGAAATACATGATCACCATCCTCAAACTTCAAAGGTCTCCATCTTTTGCCGCCATAAGACTTATGTATACTCTGTGATGTCTTCATCCGCTCCTGGATAATCTTCACCTTCTCTATTGTAGCCCATACCACATCTGGTCCCAAGTGTGCTGACTCCCCTGGGTCAGTCCAACACAAAGGTGATCTGCAAGGTTGACCGTACAGAGCCTCTAATGGTGTCATCCTAATGGTGTAGTGATATTTTTTGTCGTACGAAAACTCCACAAAGGGTAAGTGATCCTCCCAATAGAAACCTAAGTCGAGGACTCAAGCACGCAACATATCCTCTAGGGTCTGAATGGTCTACTCAGTATGTCCATCCATTTGAGGATGGAAGGCGGTGCTCAAATGAAGTTGTGTCCCGAAAGCCTCCTAAAACTCCTTACATAGCCGGAAAGTGAAACATAAATCATGATAGGAGACAATCGTCAAGGGTACTCTATGTAGCTTCACAATCTCCTACACAAAGAGGTGTCCCAAGCTCTCTATTGAACCCTGCTCTCTGATCGGTAGGAAGTGGGCCGAATTGGTGATTCGGTCAACGATCACCCAGATAGAATCATGACCCCTAGATGTACGTGGACGTCCTCTTACGAAGTCCGTGGATATCTCATCCCACTTCCACTCAGGGGCCTCTAAAGGCTAAACTAAGCCAGCTGGTACATGATGCTCCACCTTCACTTGCTGACATGTGAGGCACTGAGAGACAAACTCTACTACTACTTTATTCATTATCGGACACCAGTGTTATCGTCGTAGGTCCTAGTACACCTTCACCACTCCTAGATGTACCTCTAGAGGGGATATGTGTAACTCTCTCAAAAAATCCTCCCGAAGAGACACTGGTACCATGGTACGTCCTCTGAAGAGGATGACATGCTCCTCACCTTCACAAAATCCATCAGGTGCATGTCCTTTGGATATCTGAGCATGTCGAGCCCCACAGTCAGTGTCCCCATGCTGCGCCTCCCTGGCTTGCTGAATAATTGGGCTGTATGAGACTAAAGAAATTTTCTCCATCTCGATTCACAAAGGATATCTGCAAAGCGGCCAGCTGCTTCGTCGCCTCACCTAGCATCTGTATACCGGATCTCTAGTTGAGTGCATTAGTTACAACGTTCCCCTTCCCAGAAGTATAGACTATCTTGAATTCATAGTCCTGAAGGAACTCAAGCCAATGTCATTCTCTCAAGTTTAGGTCCTTCTGGGAGAAGATATACCTGAGAATCTAGTGATCAGAGTAGACCGTAAAATGATCGCCCATCAGATAGTGTCACCACATCTTCAAAGTAAAGACCATTGTTGTTAACTCAAGGTCAAGGGTAGTGTAGTTCTGCTCATGTTGTCTCAGCTGTTGAGAACCATATGCGATAACTACTCACTCCTGCATCAGGACACATATGAGCCTGGTCACTGATGTGTCGTAGTAGACTACGTACCCAATGCCCACCTCTAGAAGCCTCAAGATGGGGGTACTAGTCAGCCTCTGCCTTAACTCTGGAAAACTCCGTTGGAATCTCTTCAACCACACAAAGGGTTTCCCCTTATTCTTCAATGCTGATAAAGGTGTTGTAACTTTGGATAATTCTGGCACAAACCTCCGGTAGTATCCGGCCAAACCCAGGAAACTTCGTACCTCCATCACAGTCTTGGGTGGCTCACAAGAAAGTATCGCCTTAATCTTCGCTGGATCCACTACAAATCTAGCCTTTGAGATGACATGTCCCAGAAAGTGAACCTCTCAAATCTAGAACTGGATCTTTGAGAGCATACCATAAAGCTGGTTCTCTCCGAGTGTGTCCAGAACTACCTACAAATGATAGGCATGCTCCTCCTCAGTAATCGATTAGATCAGAATGTCGTCAATGAAGACTACTACAAAGTGATAAAGGTATGGCTGAAATATCCTATTCATGATTCCCATGAACACTGGTGGAGCGTTGGTCACACCGAATGTCATAACCAATAACTCATAGTGGCCATACCGACATCTGAATGTCGTCTTCTGCACATCCTCGTCTATTACTTTGAGCTGGTGATAGCCTGACCTAAGGTCTATCTTCGAGGACAACCATGATCTTTTCTGTTGATCAAAGAGGTCATCAATCCTCGGAATTGGGTACTTGTTCTTCACGGTCACCTGGTTTAGGCACCGATAGTCAACACAAAGTCTCAATATCCCACCTGCCTTCTTGGCGAACAAAATTGGGGTTTCCCTAGGAGAAACACTGGGCCGAATGAACCCCTTCCCATGTAAGTTCTCCAGCTATACCTGTAGCTCATGAAGATTTGAAGGAGCCATACAATATGCTGGTGTAGATATCGGTGTCGTCTCAGGGTACAAGTCAATGTAACCTCTCTATGAGGAGATAGACCTGGAACATCATTAGGGAAGACATCTGCATACTGGTCCACCACTACAGGATAGCTCGGACTCTCCACATCAATCGCTTCGAGGGTAAGTCTAGCTCACTAATGAGTGATCGGCTACACTCTCTTCCGGGTAAATCCATCTTCTACTGTAAAGGATCCCTTCTCGCCGGTGAAGGTAAACCTAGTCCCATCAGTGTGGACACACCACACTTTGCACCTAACACAGTCGATCTGGGAATGGATTGTAGATAACCAATCCATACCCAAGATGACATCGTAAGGCCTCGACGCCGCTACTAGGAGATCCCATCCAAAGCTCTCACCTCCTAGAGTAAGCTTACACTTCCGGCACTAGCGTGTAATCATCGAATCCTATCCCATAGAAGTCTCTAGCCGTAAGGATCGTGCCAACGGATCCACTAGAATATCCAAGCTCTGAATGAGGGTAGTGGAAATAAAATAATTACTAGAAATTGAGTCTATAAGTACTGCAGCTAAGGTGGAGTAGACACAGATCATTCCTCATATCATCTCCAGAGCATTGTGGTCATTGGCCTCAGGTGCCTGGAGTTGAGCTCGCCCCTTTCCACTCGCTCCCTGTGGTCGGGGTGGACCACCTGGTTGTGGTGGTGGTAACATTTCGAATTGTCGCCCACCACCAGCTACACAACCAGCTCCTCTTCCACTTCCACCTGATCCTTGAGGACCTCCTCGGTCGAACTTTTATCTCTCCCTGGGCGGTCCTTTGACCATCTTCTGATCATCTGTAGGACAGGTCGGGCATTCATGATCCATGTGACCCTACCCACCACATGCATAACACAGCCTACTCCCTGCATGACTGTCTTTTCCTCGGGTGCCCCGCACAACCAACACTGAATCCTACGGTAGTCCACCTGTAGGTATGGTACTCTTGGACCTCTATGGAATCTGTCTGCTTCCAGCTACAGAAGACTCCTCTATGTGATTCCTAGTGGTGGGTCTCACTGCTGGTGACTACTCATCAAGAAAACTCTCCACTAAGAGGGATCTCTCTAACTCCCCCGCCTGCGTCGGGATGCTGAGAGAAATCATCGAAACCCTGATCTCCTGCCTGAGTCCCTACTAGAATGTTCGGGGCCTAAAGAATGGGTCCCACACCATATTATTGGAGTAGCATGAAAGGTCGGTGAACCTCGCTGAGTACTGAGCCATAGTCATGTTGCCCTGTTGCAGATGAATTAGTTCCTGTATGTGCACTGCATGAAGGGTCGTTGGGGAAAACTCTACCCGGAACAGGCTCTCAAAGTCTGCCCAGAGAAATGTCACCTCGTTGTGAACATAGAGCATCAAGCTCCACCATCTACCTATTGTTGCCTATAGAAGACTGGCGGCAAGGATCATTATGAGATCAGTTGTTGTCCATACCAGTTGGAAGACTCTCACCACAGCCTCCATCCAATCCTCAGCCGCCTGTGGGTTTGTCTCACCCTTGAACCTGTGAGGCCTCTAGCGCTGGATCTTGTGCAACGAACTCAAGCGTCTTGCACTCTCCACTACTGAAGTTAGTGGAATCGGTGGCCCAAAGGGTAATGGTACCGTTGGTGCCTCCGTTGGTGCCTCTACTGATAAAGGGCCCTACACCAAGGCCTCATCGCTCGGTGGGTTGTCATCACATACTCTTCCTAGAACCCTAGATGGCGGTCTACCTGGAAGAATCCTGAAAAGAAACAGGTGCACCATGATCAATAAGTTATACCTAGTGTGCCGACTCAAAACGATCAGAAAGAAAACTTTTTGAAACACACACGCAGTCAGTGTTTTCATGCACTAAGTCAGAAATCAGAATTCAGGGTCTTGGTGTATGGATACGTCGGCCGCTGCACCAACACTGGATTCCTTTAACTGATAACCATAATCACTGCACTTAACACTATTACCGTTAAAAAAAGATCAGAGTTCAATGTTCTACGGTGGAATCAACTCCTCTGATACCAATTTGTCATGACCCATCCTCCAGGGCTCGTCCCATGACTACTTAAACCCCGCCTTCCATAGGCCAGGGGCTGGCGACTAGAACCCAAAGGCATATTCCCTAAAATGGGGATGACATTACCTTTATAACCTGTAAACTCACGAATAAGCACAAATCATGATACAAGAACAGAGTAAAACTATATAGTAAACAGGGTGTGTACATAAAGAAAAAGGGGCCAAAATACAAGCCTAACTAGAAATTACAAGAAAACTGGGAAGTATAAGTAAACTGGATCATCTCTTATGAACACCTGCCAAGGATCCTACCTAAAGGGTAGCTAAATCTCTCCAACTATTGTCACTACGATACGCCTCATCTAATGTCCACCTCTAAGCTACCTCCAGTCCTAGTACCCTCAACCTCGATCATTGTTGTCTATCATCTGCATCAAACACAATAAGGTTTGGGCATAGCCTGTGCAGGGGTGAGTATAATGATACTCATTAGGGACCCCGAGACCCTCGAAGGTCTCGTAAAATCCACAAAGGATAAACCACAAATCATGAAAACAACTGACAACCCTACTTAGGTATATACCCATACATATACCTAAGTTGCCGAGTAAACCCATATCAATCTTGAGGAAACACAAAGCCCAACTCAAAAGCACAAGCTCAACTATCCCATGAAGGAAAGAATACCCCGAAGTTAACACCATGAATGTAAGTACCACAAAGGCAACCCCACATAGAAGAATACCACAAAGGTATCACCATGAAGGTATTTACCACAAAGGTAACATCACACATAAGCATACCACAAAGGTATCACCACAAAGGTATGAATCACAAAGTTAATCCACACCGATGATTACCACACAGGTAAAGACTCAGCTCACATCAGGTATAACTTAGGTACGAATGTAAAGATGATTAGATGTAACTACGGAATCATCTTACTATGTTAAGAGGCCGACCCACGTAGGATCCTAAATCGTCATTCCCACATAGGATCCTAGTACAGCAGACCCACGTAGGATCCTAGAGTAATCCCACGTGGATTCCTAGAGTGGATCCAAGTGGAATACTATAACACAGACCCACGTAGGATCCCAAATCATTGACCCACGTATGATCCTAAGGCATAGACCCACATAGGATCCCTTTCTCATCTTACAGCCAGCTAGAGGGTTCTCATACTAAACTCGCTTGATTCTGAAAGGGTCTGCTCCTCAAGCCACAGGTCGATACTCTAACTACTGCGAAGTCCCGCGAAGAAGTATCCCAATGGATTTCCACATAATAGGGGTCTCAACGCAATAGATGGTGCGTTAATCGGATGTCCAGTCTGTACGTTATTGGCCTTTTAGTCCTGAGGGCCCGGTTAGATTCGTGTTTGATCCAACCCGGTCATACCCCAACATTTTTCAAAACTCAAATGGGATATACCAAAAGGACCGTCTTGATCCAAGGTTCCCGACACCACCGATGGTTCGTCAAGCGGATGCTTGTAGCTCAAGTTATGGCTGAAAGAGTGGAAAATGGTCGAAGCTGGTCCGGGTCCGGTCTGACCTGGTCAGACCGACCCGGCCCGGCCCGCGGTGTGGCCCGCGATGGGTGGCCCATACTGGGCGGCCTGTTGTCCTATGTTGGCCCGCAGCCAGGTGGCCCCGCGGTGGGGTTTTCCATAGCTTCCACCCAAGGAGGAGATGCCCCTTGGGTACACAGAATGGTTGGGCGGTTTGGGTTGGGTAGCCGATCGGACGGCGCCACGTGGTGCCGACAACTAGCACACAGGACCTAGGGTCCCTCTCACCTCCCCGGCTTGCCGGACAGTAAACCCACCCGTGCGGCGCGGTCGCGCGCCGCGCCACCACCAGCGGCCAGTAGCAAGCCGGTCGCCCTCCTTCACCATCGCAGCCTTGTGTCGCGGCTCCTGCACGCCTGGCGGCACGGTCGCATGCCACTGCTCCCTTCGCGTGGACGGTCGTGCATCGGCCGCCACCCTGGCTCCCCCAAGGATAATGGGTCACGGCCCTTCTCCAACGGCACGGTCATGCCACCGACATTGTCATAGTCGGCCGAAGTGCCGGCCGACTGGAGTGTCGGCCGCCTTTCCCGATCCCCACAAGTGCCGGTCTCCGACACAAGATACCGATGCCGGTCACCGGCACGGGTTTCCAGAGACATTCCTCGGGTCACCAGGCGCACCCCGGTGGCCCGTTCTTTATTCTAAAAACTCCTGCACTCGACTTGGAATGTCGTCATCGATTCAAGACCATCATAAACCACAAAGGTTGTGGAGAGGTCGGTCCGTGATCATTTGGCTTGCACCCTCCACGTTAGAACAGTAGCAAGCGGCATAATTGTTCTTAAATCAAGAATATTGACAATAACAGGTTAAGGGGTATTCAAAACAACATTCCCTACCTCTATTTCTCATTGGAGGTGTCACAAGATGAATTCGGTGAAGGTGAAGAAAAAATGGACGTCAGTTCATCGTCGTTGAAGACGTTCCTCGTTGGGGATCCTTCAACAGAGTTCTTCATTGGAGAAAGTGTTCTTCGTTGGAGAGATTGCTTCTTCACAATTCTCCCAATCTCTCCTTTGTCAACAAATCCCCCAACCAAGAGGTGAATTGCAAAATTAATAAAGTTAAGTTAATTAATACAATTAATGTTGGCACATTAATTAATTTGATGTTGGCACAATTAATGGGAAAAGAACCCAAGAGTCACCTCCCTTATTAAAGAGGGAGTTCAAGGCTCGGGTGGTCCCCACCACCAAATTCAATTTGAGAGGATTGAATTTCAAAAATAAAATAAAGTAATTTTATTTTATTTTCTCCCACAAAAAGCAAAAAAAATTAACTTTCACCCTCAGCCTACTGCGGTCGAGTTGAAGGTCTCCTTAAGCGAATACTGGCGCTGCAAGCTCAACGGTATCCTCGGATTTCAATTCCGAGCACTGGTTCAAAAGTTACAAAAACACGCTTGCACATTTACTAAACGTACCTGAAAAAATGTTCAGAAATTCATTTTGGGCACTACGGTCCTTCGAATCACGCGCTGTCAATTTTCACGGACTCATAATATTCCCATATAATTTAAAAAAATTACATGGAATTTCTAGGTATTTACACATGTAATGGGTCTCCTCTACCCAAAAAAAAGTTTATTTTCATTTTTTCAATAATAAAGAGGCTCCAACCCCAACTTTAAAAAAATTAAAAGAATTCACTATAACATGGATGTATTCATTCCTAAGTATAACTTTAAGAAAATATAATCATTGAAAATGAAAACAATAAATCCATAAAAGGTCTTATTTGGCCATAAAATACACATCGACGCTAATACTAAAATTAAAACATATAATTATCACCACTTGAAACACAATACATATGTGCATGACAACTAATCCCCAGAATCATTCATGAACCTATGTTCAAACCCCTATCAAAATGAAATTTTTCCAATATAGGAAAAGTAAATTAATATTAAATCAACCTATACACTAATAGTGTACATGTATGGTGTGGGTAAGGGGTTAATCTGGTCTAAACGACATACATCAAGGTCAGAGGGGGTAAAGACCTGGATGGAAGAAGACATTAAAGAGGGGAAGAAATAATCTCATACCTTAGAGCTGTGAGGGTTAGTTGAAGAAGAGCGGCGAGGGAGCGACGATGGTAGGGAGTGATGATGTTGGTAGGGAGTGATGGGGATGGCGGAGGCAGGGAGTGATGACAAGGAGATTAGAAGTGGCAGCACTACGGTTCCATGAGAGATTGAAGGTCTCGGAAAGGGTGAATCTATTAGGGTCTTTTTATAAGAACACGTAAGGCTTTTATCAGTGCTTTTAAAAAAGATTTGATAAAGATACCCCTTTTTCAGTGCTAAAAAGCACTCATAAAATGATTCTTTATCGACGCTAAAATATTAGCGCTGATAAAGACTGGTTTTATGAGTGTTTTTTAGCGTTGATAAATGGGAATCCTTATCAGCGCTAAAAAAGTGCTGATAAGGATCTAAAAAATTAAATATATTTATTATATAAATATATTTATTATAATTTTATAAATATATTTATATAATTATATATTATTATATTATTATATATATTTATAAAATTGTAAATATAATAAATATATTTATTATAATTTTATAAATATTTGTATATAATTATAGATATATTATATTAGGTACTTTGGGGTACAATTACATTCAAACAAACCCACATCAAACAAATACAAACCTGAAAGACAAGTCATAGCCCCCCAAGGGATAACCCACCCAACTAGTTGTTTTATTACATTATATATTTTTGGCCTGAAGGCCCGATAGGCATGAAGCCCATTACATGTCCTGTGAGGCCGAAATATAATAACTATATTTATTATTTAAATATATTTATTATTATTTTATAATTATTTAAATATATATTTATTTGTTTATAACTATAATTATAAATAAGTATATTTAAAAAATATTTATATATAATAATAAATATATAATTATAAATATAATAAATATATTTTTTATTTAATTATATTTATTAAAATTTTATAGTTATTTAAATATGTATTTATTTATTTATATTTATAACTAAATATATTTAAAAAGTATTTATATATAATTATAAACATATATATATATATTTATATTTATATGTAATTATAAATATATTAAATATATTTATTATTTTAATATATTTATTATAATTTTATAATTATTTAAATATATATTTATTAATTTATAATTTCACATATACTTTTTTACTAAATTATATATATTTATAATTGTATAATTAAATATTTAAATTACAAAATTATTAAAAAATCATTTAAAGAGATTAATTATAAAAATTTCAAATATATTTTAAATGTTAAAACATAATAAATAAAAATGAATAAATATTATTCATATAAATTACAAATATATTGAAAATATTACATGTATAGTGAATAAATATATGTATAAATAAATATTACAAAATGATTAAATATATTTTTAACCTTGTTAATGAATATATAATAATAAATAAATAAATAAAATTAAATAACTTACAAAAACATTAAAAAGTGAATTCATAACATTTACGTCAATTTCAAACATACATATGTGTACATACACATCTACACACACATATATGTATACACACACATACACATACATACATACAGTTATACATGTATATATATTTTAAATTATTTAATATCAATATATATATATATATCTAAATAAATATATTCATTTATATATAATATAATTGCAGATGGTGGCAAAGCTGAGTGGTTCACCACCCCCTTTAGTGCATCTGGGCGGCTGGGTTTGGATACCCAGTCGCGTCAAATTTGACCCCCAATTGTTGGTGTTGGGCATCAACTAACGTTGTTTGGTTGGGGCTTGCGGGTTTGTGGGTGGCATGTGATTAACCCCCGCTCGTTTGTGGGGGTGACAGCTGACAAAGGTTCTAACCGGGAGGAACATCGGTGATGACTTGGTGCGGGGAGCAGGATGATCGGTGAGCGAGCCCTTCAGAGGTGCATATCTAGCAGGATCTGTGTGACGGCATGCGGCCAGGGCTGCAGGATGAATGGTGGTGGTGGCTCTACAATGGCTGCATAGGGTGTTGTCGTAAGAAGATTTCAGCAATCAGTACGGGTGGTGGCCCAATGGCGTTGATGGTGGTCTTCGGCAGCAGACCCAGTGCAGCTTTCCCCCATCGGGCTTTGAGAGGTGGTCTCACCACCTGTTGTCCATGGTGTAGCCTTTGATATGCATGTGTGTGTTGTGCATGTCTTGGCCTTTTTTAGAGCCTCACATTCATCATATGATGATGATTTGGATGAACCCACTACAGTGGAGCAGATCCTGAATTTCTAAGATAAATCCGGAAATCCAATTTCTAGATTGGATCGGAGTCCATCTTCAAAGTTAATGAATAAAAACTTCTGCACTGCTATATAGTCATTGAAACCAAAAACATTCAACTCCTTCATAGAAAAGACAAAAGACGACTTCAAGTTGTGAGAAATATCATTCTGCCACCTCCTCACTGAGTCCTATAATGGGTCTTTCACCTTCCTGGTCCTCTAGATGTATGATAATGAAGTTTTTTGTCTGTGTAGTAACACATTCCTCATGTGAGTCCCTACCAAAATAAACATACGAATTTTTCATAAGATCATTAAAATGGGGTGGATAAGACCACTCCACACCCTTAAAACCATCATCGTTCTTGCTTTTTGTCAACCTGCATTTGAATTGGAGAAGCTTCAAATTTCACAGCTTGCAATTTTGGCTCATTTATTTTTGATTTATGAGGGATAACCAATTGGAATCTTTGTTTATCCACCACTTTTTTATTGTCTTTAAATAGGGAACCTTGCATAGCCACCAGTACATGATCAGTAAAATCATGAGAAGTTTGAGCATTAGCCAAAACACCTACATCAACTATAAATTCATTCACAATATCAAGAGTCCGACCGTGGGTAGCATCCCATGGGATAGCTCAAGCACCCTCTTCCAAAACTACCAGTGATAACACGCTTGGGGCCACAGAGACCCATTGACAACCTTTATCAGCAGTTTGCAAAGTCTTTCTAGCCACCTGAGGAGGAGTAGCATCATCAACATTGCAATCTAAAGATTCTCATCTAAATTTTGCAGGCCTTAAGTCCTCAGTATAAATTAACTTCACATTGTTGCCTTTCAAAGGCTTTGACAAAAAGCGGTGTATTCCTGAAGTTTCCTTTTCCCTTTTCCATCTCCTGCAGCAAGCAATTGCCTCTCTTGTAAAAGCTAGGCATCAATTTCAACTTTTAATTCATCCTTACAATATGAATCAGTATATTTGTCATCATCATAAGTAACATCAGAGGAGCCAATAAGAACTCCTTTAAAAGAAGACCTCTTGTCTCCATTCCTAGTTACCTTTTATTTCCCAATTGAAGTGTATTTTTTCACCTCCCTGAGAGCATTCTGCACAAGATTTATATCCCCAACATTAACTCCATGTCCAAGAAACCCAGTTGAAGAGGGATTCAACATAGGAAAGGTAGAGCCTTCATTCACTTGTAAAGGTACCTGGACTGATGATTCATTCCTTGCATGTGTAGGAAAAGATTTGTATAATTTATCCCTCCTTCAATTCTCAGATAAGTGCCCCTTAAAGGAGAATATAGAGTAGGTAGTGTCCTTAAAGTGTTTGTTAGTGGAGTAGACAATACTCTGAAAATTAGATAAAAATTGAGGTAAACGCTCATAAACGATTTTAAGTTTGAAGTCATTTTCATCAGTTGATATAACCATATTTTCAATCAATGTTCTTCCAAAGTCTATCTCCATAGGGAATCTAGCACAAAACCTGAATCTGGCATCTTTAGTTGCCTTATCAAGTTTTATAGGCACTCCAATTGATGAAGAAATATCAAAAAGAATTTTGGAATGCCGAAGTAGCCTGTTTAGACCAAAGACACAAACACAAACCTAAGTTATAGAATTTATGACTTCAAACAAGTTGAATTGAGCGTCCCAATCATGAATACAAAGCATCTTGGGATTCAAGGAGATTGATCCTAGACCCCAATCTTTCCTCTTCGGATCATCAGATGGAAAAAATAAGTGAAAAAATCCCCCACCCATCGAGATACACTTGAAATCCATGAAACCCCAGACAATAGAGATCTAATTCACCAAATATGTTATCTTCCAAGGTTTTGAACTCGGGGGGAAACAAAATATGAGTGATAATAGAATATTTTCAAATAGAAAAAATATCTCAATTATTTCATCCTTGTTCATAGGAATATGAGTTGTATTTACTTTTTTGAGGAAGCGCTCATGAGATCCCGACTTCAAGAAGGATAACATAATTGCTTGAAGAGGAACGTCATCCTTACAGCCACCCGTTGGTGCTTGAAGATGCTTTCTAGAAGTAGGAGATGCACTACTACATATATTCCCTTTAACAACATGAAAAAAGACTTTTAATAGTATTGATAAAGGGGGTCCCCTTTATCAGTGCTCGAAATAGCGATGATAAAGGCCTAGTTGGCTGCAATGTGATGTTAATATAACATCACACCTGGAAAAAACATGTAGGTATATATAGCACACCCAGTATACAATGCTATATACATTTAACTGACATCACGAATACAAAAATATCTACCCATGGTATATACAAAAAACACTATTATATACATTTTAAATAATGTTTTATATAATTTAATTTACAATTATTCAACATACAGTTAAAAACATTAATGTTTCGTCTTTTGATGCCTATGATCCCCTCTCAAAAATGTCCATCCATGGTATCATTTGATGAAAAAATCATCCCAACATGATCAAAATATTCCACCTATATAAGAAAACAAATATTATGTTAGTAATACTATAAATAAATAAATTAAAAATTAATATGAAAGAATGCATTAATAAAATGTTAATTCTTAATAAAAAAGACACATTTGGAGTTATACTTATCACACTGTATGTCATATTGAGGTGGGGTTGATTTTTACACATCACAAATGAGTTATGGATCGTTGTACTAAAATATCAAAACAATATGAATGTGTTTTATCAGTTTTGATTATGTCACTTTTTTTTAATAAAATTAATATCAAATTTAAATAATGATACAATTGGAGTTATATTGGTTGAACCGTGCATCAGATTGAGGTGTGACTGATTGCTACCTGTCACAAATTATTGATGGATCATTTTTTTAAAGTATCAAAACAATCTGAATGCATTTATTTGGTTTTTAGTATGTTAGTTTTATTTTTTACTAAAATGTTATTTCAAACAAGAAACACACATTTTGAGTCATACTAGTCGCATCGTGCATCATTTTGATGTGAGACTGATTCATACACATCAAAAATTACTTATGAATCACTGACCTAAATTATCAAGAAAATCAACGCATGTTTTATTGGTTTTAATTAAGTGACATGTTTTGAGCTAAAATGTCAATTTTAAACTAATAACAGGCACTTTTAGTCATACCGGTCACACCATGCATTGAATTGATGTGTGGTTGATTCATAAACATCAAAATATGACTCATGGATGGTTTTCCTAAAGTATTAAAAAATCTAAATTCATTTATCAGTTTTTAGTATGTTACTTGTTCTTTTTACTTTAAATAATATCAATTTTAAATAAAACGACACATTTTGAGTTATACCAATCATGTAGGTTTTGGTCCCAGTAGATGTCTAGTATAGGCGTGTACCTAACTTTTCAAATTTCCATAATCGGTGATTAATCTTAGATTAGTATGACAATGAACTCCAGTATCCACATAATTGAATCAAAGATAAAAGAAAATGGAGAGAACCCAGAACCGAGAAGAGAGGATCAACATATTTTGTTTATAATTAATTTAATTTAATTATAGAATTACCTCCAAGGTGATTCTTTCTTCATTGATGCATCTAACCACGGGTCCAAGTTACAGCTTTGTTGCGATATAGAATCTAAGGATAGGAATCCTCTAGTGGTGATCCACACATTCTCCACGTATCTCTAAATGTCCCCGAAGGGGTCGCCGGGTGCTGGCGTCGAAGATCCTTGAGCTTACGATGTCAAACTTTGATCTCCTTGAGAATTTCTTCCAAATCGTTCTCCTTGATTTGGTGGAGGAGGATTTATCTCATTCTTGAGAGCATTCTTAGAGAGGGAAGAGTCATCTTATCTTAAAAGCCTTTCTCTAAGGATGTTGTGCATAAAACGATTGGTTAGCTGGTGGAATGACCACTTGGCTTATATAGAGAATAATAACATAATGTGGAATTTAATTCACTAGGTAATAATAAATAATTAGCATAGGTTCCATTACTTAATTTATTATTCCATATAAAAACCCCATGTCAAATAATAATAGCAATTCTATTATTTCCATGACATGTGCTTAATAAATTTAATTCACTAGGTAATAATAAATAATTAGCACACGTGTCGTTACTTAAATTATTGTTCCATGTGAAAAACCCCATGTCAAATAATAACAACAATGCTATTATTTCCATGAAATGTGATTAACTTTCACATTATATTTAGATATTATTTCTATCCAGATCCATAACTTGGTCCGCTAATCCTCCTCAATATTTACCGAGCCTTGAATAATGACTATTTATTTATTAAATAAATATAACTACATTATTCACTGATAAATAAATATTTTGTCCAAAATATATTCTCTTGAATAACTAGCGATGAAATAAATACGATCAGGAATACTTGAATAATTATTTAACCACAACTAGGAATAATATTTATTCAACTTGTTAAATAAATAAATTATTTAACTAAGATATTGGATACACTTAATGTGTGACCCTCTAGGCCTCTTTCTCGCTGGCATTAGGTGAGATTGCCTAAAGTCTAAGATTATTTTCTATTAATGGGTCAAGGCACCAAGAGAAAGAAGTTGTTGTCACAACGACATGTCACCTCATACAAACTCTTATTGTGTAATATAATCCTTTTTTCTCAAAATATCCAATCAAGTAGGTTGCATGCAAGTGCCATCAACCCATGTGATTGATTTCTCATTCGTTGACTTCCTAGAATTGAACTTGCCTAGAGAACACAATGGCCATTGATTTAGTTAGGATATATCATTTCAATCAAAGGGACTGAGTTATATACTTTTATAGAAGTGAAAAATTATTTCTCGCATTATTCATTAATGTTGTATTACTCCTGATGCACCCAACATATTCTACCTCATTGAGAACATCTGTCATCATGGTTTTCATTAATACATCTAAGTGTGTGAGCCATAATACCCATTAATAATAATCTTAAAGTATAAGGACCAATACACACATTCTTAGATAGGAACATCCATTGATACTTATGAATGTGGATTTCCTACTGGCGGGTCTTGTTCTCATAATATCCTCCTGGATATTACCAAGGGTGAACACCATGAGAAGGTTTCTCAAAGTTTCATGAGTCCCCACCCTTGATATCCTATATCATTTGTGTCCCTTAAAATGATATCATCTGGCCATAGAACATATATTCAAGAATAGTGTAATGGCACTTCCGAGTTCTCATTATAACAGGGATCTGCTATGACCTTTTAAGGCGACATCTATTCTTAGGACATTATCACAAATTGTGTCACACAGAAGAACAATCATGATTTGATAATTAGTTTATTTAATACTTATCCAATGAATAAAGTTTTATCATAAAGTACAAAGAAGTTGTTTTCTAGGGCACCAACTCTAACAGACTCCCACTTACACTAGATCCAACTGCTAACAACCTTCATTTCGCTAGTTATCACATGATATTCATGTTTCTGCTGAGATAGTCCTTTAGTCAAGGGGTCCTCCATTTTCTCTTCTATGGACACTATACTCACTATAACTTCACCCCTTCGATAGAAATTCCTCAAGAGGTGATACTTTCAGAGTATGTTCTTTTTCTATTGATGTGACCTTATATCTTTTGAAAGATCCACCAATACGGTATTATAACAATACAATATAATGTAATCTTTACTTCTAGGCACCGCACCAAGCTCCTAGACAAAGTTCTTAATCCAGATAGCTTCCTTGGCTGCATCAAAAGCTGCTATATATTCAGACTCTACTATAGAATTAGTGAAAAATGGCTTCTTTGAACTCTTCCACCTCACAACTCCTCTGTTGAGACAAAAAACATATCATGATTGTGACTTCAAATCATTTTGATCTTTATAAAAACCAGAATCAGCATAACCTCTAATGACATGCTCCTCTTATCCTCCATACACGAAGAACATATCCTAAGTTATTATTAGATACTTAAGGATTGTCTTGACAACAGTCCAATATTGTTCTCTTGGATCTACTTGATATATTCCTACCATGCTCAGTGCATAGGAAACATCAAGTCTGGTACATAACATGCCATACATGATAGATCCTATCACTGAATCATATGGAATATTACTCATCCTATCTTTCTCATGTTGTGTCTGGGAACACATTTTCTTGGAAAGATGTATGCCATGTGACACTTGAACCAATCCCCTATTGTATTATTCCATAGTAAATCTCTTTAGTATTTGGTCAATGTATGTACTTTGAATCAGTTCAAGAAGCCTCTTAGATCTATCACAAATTATCCTAATCCCTAGAATATAGGGTACTTCACCTATGTCCTTCATGGAGAAGCACTTGTTAAACCAGTCCTTGACTGATTGAAAGACTGGTATTTTGTTTCCAATAAGAAATTTGTCATCAACATACACTACTAGGATAATGAATGAATTCCCATTAAACCACTTGTAAACACATGGCTCAAATTCATTCTTAATGAAACCAAATTCTCTTATGGATTCATCAAATTGAATGTTCCATGATCTGGATGCTTGGTTTAATCCATAAATGGATCTCTGCAACTCGCATACCCTTTTAGCATCACCTAGTGTCACAAACCCTTCTAGTTGTGTCATTTAGACATCTTTTTGAAGGTTCCCATTAAGGAATTAAGTTTTGACATCCATCTTCTAAATCTCATATTCATGGAAATCTGATATGGAAAGTATGATTCTTATGAATTTAAACATGGAAACTGGTGAAAAGGTTTCATCATAGTCAATTCCATTGTTTAAAACCTTTAGCCATTATCCTTGTTTTATAGGTACCAACTTGACCTTCCATGTCTAGTTTCTTTTTGAATACCCATTTACACCCAACAATATTTACATCAAATGGTGCATCAACCAAAACCCATACTTAGTTCTGATACATAGAATCCATATCATAATTCATATCTTTTAGCCATATTGTAGCTTATGAGATCTCTACTACTTCCATGTAAGAGAGAGGTTTATCATTGTCCAACAATAATCAATCACCTTCCTCAGTGACAAGGAAACCATATCTCTCTAGTTCCCTTACATATCTTATGCTCCTACGCAGTACTTGTGTTTCAAGAACTACCTCTTCCATGGGGACCTGTGAAACATGTTCATGTACCAACTCTTGTGTATCTTAAGCATCAACTTCATTGAAGTCAATCTTTCTCCCACTGTCCTTTTTGAGGATTTTCTCCATCTCAAGAAAGATAGCATGTCTGGCCACTGTCACTTTCTTATCTATGGGGTTGTATAGGTAGTATCCCTTTGTTTATTTGGGATACCCTATAAAGATACACTTCATGCCCCAGGGTGCTAGTTTGTTGCCTGATAAATCCTTAACTAATTCCTTTCATACCCACACATGTGTATGAAACAAAGTGGGTTTATTTTTACTCCATAAATCAAAGGGAATCCCATTTTCTACCTTAGTTGGTACTTAGTTTAATGTGTATGTTGCAGTTTTCAATGCATATCCCCAAAAGGATAATGGAATATCTACATGAATCATCATCGACCTTACCATTTATAATAAGGTATGGTTCCACCTTTCACTAACACCATTCCACTGTGGTGTATAAGGTTGAGTGATTTGAGATATAATCTCAGACTCCTATAAAAGTTTGGTGAACTCTTAGTTAAGATATTCTCTACCTCGATATGACCGAAGCTTCTTTATCTTCTTACCTAGATAATTCTCTACTTCATTCTTCAACTCCTTGAATTTTTCAAAGGACTCATACTTATACCTTATTAAGTATATATAGACATATCTAATCAATTTATCAGTAAAATTAATTAATTAAGAATATCCACCTCTAGCTTCTACTGGAAATGGTCCACACACATCAGTGTGTGTCAATCCTAGAAGTTATATATCCCTTTCACCTTGTCCACTAAATGGTGGTTTGGTCATTTTACTTATAAATAATAATGACATATATCAAGTGGTTTTAGCTTAGAAGAGTCTAAATAAACATATTGATAGAGATTTTTCAGGAACATCTCATTTATATGACCAAGGCAGTGATGCAACAACTGTGTATTTATAAGTCATGTGAACTTGGTTCATTATCAATTTCCAACACTTAGTTCTCATAATTTAATACATATAGGCTTTTATTTAAATGCACCATACCATAACATATGTTTTACTTATAAAAGTAACAAAATTTATTTTCAAAATTGAAAATAAATCCATCTGTATCTAAACTCGATATAGAAATTATGTTCTTGGTAACACTAGGTACATAATAATAGCCATGCAAAACCAAAAGCATTCCCATCGGTAATGTGAGGTGGTAGTCACCAATGGAAAGATCAGCTATCCTCACACCATTGGAATCTCATAGATCCACCTCTCCTCTGGAAATTTTCCATAATAAACTTGGTTCCTATATTTGAATACAAATGTGAGCCCCACAAGCTGTATCTAATACCCAATGTGTAGAAATGGAAATATTGCACTTGAGAACGAACATGCCTTTGGCTTCCCCTTGCCTCTTGGTGTAGTTCCTCTTCCAGTGTCCTGAATTGCCACATGCAAAGCATACTACCTTCTTTTCCTTTCCTTGTATCTGGATCTTCTTCTTCTTGGTTGGACTATGATCGAAGGCTTTAGATTTTTAATAAATCATATGCCCCTTTTACTTATCCTTCCTCTTAACTTTTACCATAATTATTGTGGGTTTTTCATGCCCTATATCCTTATCAACTTGGCGAATCAAGGTAAGAATCTCCGATAGACTCTTCTCATTATTTATCATATTATAATTCACAATAAAACTATAGAAGGTATTAGGCGGTGATGATAGTATGAGATCTGTATACCACTCATCTGGGAATTTAATCCCTAAGATGTTCAAACTCTCAATGTAGCCAATAATCTTGACTACATGTGGTCCAGCTGGTGCAAACTCTCTATGATTAGTAGTGAACAAAGCATTGGAGATCTCATACCTCTCTTGTCTTGCCTTCTCTTGATAGATATCCTAAAGGTGAGACATCATTCTATAAGCATCCATTTCCTCATATTGCTTCAAGATCTCATTGGTCATGAATGATAGCATGAGGAACTGAACATCTATAGTGTCATTCAGATATTTCTCGTACACATAGAGTTCCTCATCACTCGCCTCATTTCTAGGTGCAACTGGTAAAGGCTCTTCCAACACATAAATTTTCCTCTCATGGTGAAGGATAACCTGAAGGCGCCTTTGCAAATCTTGGAAATTAGTGTCAGTGAGAAATTTTTCCTTCAAGAGTATGGATTTCAATGATATGTTTGATGTCATTTTGATTTTTGTTTATACAAATTAAGAAGAACACAGTTTTAGTACTTTGTCTTGATAAATATAGACAAATAAATATATTAATATCTATTAGTCTCCCACTATTTTGTTAAAACCCAACAGACCTCACCATTGGCTCTGGAATATCCTATTTCTTGGATATTATAGCGATAAGGATCCATATTACCCTTCACATTACCCCAACTAGGGTTGGTAAAGAAACTTGAAAGGCTTTAGGAAGGCATTCCAAATTCCAACTGTAGTAACTCATAGCTCTTTGATTTGTTGAGTGGACTCCCCAATCCTGAAATCCTTAATTTTGGATTTCCTCAACCTTTACCTCTCAGTTATACTAATTCATACTAGGGTAGTCAACCCTTGATGTAAACTAATTTAATTCAACCCAAAACTTCAAATTAGAATTCTCTGATAATTGAGAGCATCCCAACTAGAGTTGGTCAAGCACTTTGAACTATGGTTCAATTCTAACTAAAGTAAAGGAAGTCTATACTGACTTAATATTTAATTGAGGTATTTTATCCTTTATGCATAAATTTCCACTTTTTATCTTTTCACATGCTCGTTAATGTTGAGTGGGATATACTTAAGTGATTAACCATGTATAGATAATATTTATGCATAAGCCATTTTTTATTTTAGTTCCATCTTGTATTATTGTTAATTCATTAATTATGTGATCGCATAAAAAATCCATAATGAATAAACATACAATTAACAGAAATAAAATAAAGGGTATGATCATGAGCTTTACTATTGGTTAGTTTATCTATCGGTTTATATACTAGATCTGACCTAGGGGAAAAATACCTTGAACCATTTAAGGTTTTTGTTTAAATATTTCCACCTGTCCACCTATGTATCTCTTTGGATTGGTTTCGCCTTGGCTCCTAACTTGAACCACCTCTACTAGCTTGGGAGATCCATACATTACATATGATTTTAACTCACACACAGGTGAGGGGTAAAATGGGGTTTACATAAAATAAACCTGTAACACCCGAGATTTTTATGAGAAATATTTTATTTTTATGTTATATACATCATCAAAGGAATCTTTCACTACACACAATAATATCTTGGCTTTCTTTACACGCAATCACGACCTTCCTTGATAGCTTGCATTGTACGCAATACCGAGTTTCACTAAACAACGATATGCTATTAAAATATTATTAAAAATAGCCGTTATGAATAGTAATACACACTTTTTGAAATTTTATCTTTAAAAATGCACTTCATTTTTGGATTAGGAATATCGAAATTAGCCAAGGGTGAATTTTTGGTATTTTTCTAAAAACTTTCAATTTTTGATGAATAGTGAAAACACTGGGTTACTATTTAACAACAGAATTTTTATTTAAATAATTATTTATTTTATTTAAATTTATTTTAGGTCAAAATTGATACATAATACCTATATATGTTCAAATTAATTCATTGAAGTCATTTTATAATAATTTTAGATATATAAAAATTTTATTGAACTTTTTACCGTCTTTTACCCACCTCCTAAGAGAGTTTGAAAATTTACATAAAACTTAATTTTACCGCTTATGTGAGTGGAATTTCGAAAATACGAGAGACACATATAACATCAAGGATAAAAATGGGGTTCAATAAGATAAAAATAATTTTTGGTGAATAGTATCTTTTTACTTTTTTTACCACGGTTAAAAGTAAATAGGGTAATTAAGGGTAAAATTGGTATTATTATTACCCTAACACATGTTCTAATTCTATTGGATAAATTTAATTTTACCAAACACAACCTTAGGAATAAAATATGACCATTTAGGTCCACTTGGATTCGATTAGGACACTTATTATTATTTTATTTAAAGAAGAGTTAAAAGAGTTAAAAACAAAGGTTAATAACTAAAACATTTTTAATATAAGGTAATACATAAGATAAATTCTACTATAAATATTCACTAGAAATATAAAATGATTTAATACATAATGGTATTTTATTTATAATTTTTAGACTTTAAATAATTTAATTTATTTATGACACAATGATGATGCAATAATTAACTTATTAAGGAAATATTAACATAATTGATATTATAAATACCCAAATAAATGTAATTTGAGACTTTTTATGAATTACACTAATTTTATAGGTTAATATGACTTGTTATTATTGATTTAATTAACGTTTTTCGAACTAATCATGCTTTTATGATTTTCACAAAAATCAATTACCAAATAGTGTCAAAAAGTGACATAAAATAGTTTTTAAAACAAATATTATATTATTAATTTTTATTTTATTCCTAGAAATATAAGGTTCGGAAAAATGACTTAGATAAGGTTATATATATTAATAATTAACAACTTGGGGTTCGTTTGGCTTTTTATAGTAATTTTATTAACCATATAGTGTAAGAGAACAAGAAGATACGGTAAAAGTTAAATTATTTTACTTAGAGTTAAATCTAAATGATAAGGTTAAAATAGTAACCTAAACTTGTCTAAAATCTATTTTTTGAGAGGATTTCGACCCATAATCACCTTATCTTCGAAATAAATCAGTTTGGAGCTATTAAAAACTGAATATGACTTTATTATAAAATAATATTTTAAGTTTTTTCTAAAGTGCCCCTCTCCTCCCTTATAAAAGGGCACCTCCTCCCTCTCCTCCTCACACCACATTGAGCCTTAAAGATCAGCCAAAAACTGCCCATTTCTCTTATAAATTTCCATAGAAACATCCTAGAGGTCACGGTCTTCTTTAAAGACCATCTTTAGTGCCCTAAGAGGAGGTTAAAAAGAGGCGCTTCAAAGAAGAGGTAATGTCTGTTACCGATTATTTCAACTTTATTTCTTCTTATACTTCTTCTTCTTTAGTTGTTTCATTATGAAGTAATAAAATCAGTATCAATAATATACTGATATGTTATTATAAATATTAAACAACCATATTTCACCTTCTATCCATCCTACAGAAAATGAAATCACCGTGCATGCGTACGTACGGAATACTGTCTTCACGCCGTGGTGTAATCTGTTTTCCACCACCACCTTACTTGGATGGGTATAATGGTGTAAAGAAAAACTATATATTATTATTGTAAAGTGATATTGATTCTGAAATATTATACATACACTTCAATACTATTCCACGATCAAGGGAACGATATCATCGCTCATGCGTACGTACGACCTACCGTCTCCACGATGTGATGCGACTCGTTCTACATGATCTTCAATGAATAATGATTATATAAATGAATTGAATGAATAAATATGATATAAATTACACTAATACCATTCTGGAAATGAGGTATCTATAACCTAAAAATAAGAATAAGAATTTATTCGAGAAAACACGCATAAGAACAAAAAGCAATAAACACCCGAATAACAAGTAGCAATGAAATATTACTAATAAGAAGCTAAGAAAATGACCATATATGATATCATAAAAATGAGTACAATTCTAGAACAAGTAAATAACATTATTTAAATCATTATACAGGAGTTTCAGACACGTACGAAGAAAATCGGACTTAAGGTAAGGGAAAATATCGCAATCTCATTTTTATCCGCGATTGTTTATACTTCATAATTTACTGGGGAATATTTATCATCCACATCCATGTTTTCTCAATATGTAATATTATTTATATCCTCCTAAAGTTGTTTAAATCCAATTTTAACCTTCGGTGAGTTTTTAGTAAAAGATATGAAAGGAATCTTTTGTCATTTTTAGTATGAGGTACTTTTTTTACTTTTCCGACCAAAGTACAAGAAGAATGTTTTTTTAACTTATATGGTCTGAATGGATATTTAGAACATTATTTCCATGAATTTTACATTAAAATTTTTCATGTTTATTTTTAATCAACTTCTTTTAGTTTAAAATTTTATGACATTTTAATAAAGGAAAAACAATTTTGAAGTAGAAAGGATATTTTCCTCAAGAATGGAGTTCAAGTGTTTTATCAAAAATATTTTCCATCTAAGAAAATATAGGGTTCTGTTTCTATAACTATTTTTACATTGATTTGATTATTTTAGGATGGAATTATTTTTATGAAGTCCTTTTATCTTATATGTATTATGTTATGATGGTAAGATGTTTAAGAATCCCATTTTTATTACATGGGTTATGCTATGATGTATGATTTATGATTTTGTGGCACACATAAGATTGGTTTCATTATGAGATGGGTGGGACCTAATCTCCCTCCAATGCATTGGGTAAAGATTTATATCTCATGATATAGACATGGCTAGAATGGCGGGTTAATCCGGTTCAGTGATACAGGACTGAAATGAGGAGTGAACTCAGTTCAGAAATGGACTTTGTCCACTAAGATAGTATTGGAAATGAGTCTTGACTACTAAGAAATTATTGTGTGTATGACACAAAGTTTTAAGTTATGATTATTGGGATTACATTTCACTATTATGATTTATCCAATGTTATGAAATTAATATCTCTTTTGCAGGTTAAGATTTACAAAATGTTATGTTATTATGAATGTGATGTGATTGATAGTTCTTTTGTTAACCCTTACTGAGCATTGGAGCTCACCCCTTTGTATGTTTTCTTTTCCCCAGGTCAGGAAGAAGGGTATTAAGTAAGATATACCAAAAGGGACTCTATATATGATAAAATAAAAGGGAGACAGTGTCGATGATTTATGAACCAGTTTTTTATGTTTCCCGGTTTCTAAAGACACTATACCTATATGGTACTTTCATGGTTTTGTTATATGTTGTAATAAGTATGCTTCAATTCTGAATTAATAACAATGTATGTAAAGTATGGGTCATTATATTTGGTATCAGAGGAAAGGTATAGTCAACCTTTGGAAACTAGGATGTGAAATCCTTAGTAAGAAGCCTAAGGATATATCTAAGCATAGAAAAATCTTAGTGTTTTAGAAATTTCCATGAACAACCTATGATAAGACCTTAAGTGTGAAATTTTATTCTTTATTATGTGGTTTTCCTATTATGATCAGTGTTTCTCACACTATACTTATTGGTTTTAGTCAATGGCTGGAACCCAAAGGAACCATGTTAATGCTGAATATGATGGGAAATGCAATGATTGTCCCCCTGAGAAACCAAACGTTATGGGAGATGGAATGAAAAATATTGTAGTCATGCTCACACAACTTTATCAACCTATGAATCCTGCAGGACTTCCAAATGAGCAAAGGAAGGAGCAACATTCTGTTGAATCCTTCATGAGGCAGCGTCCACCCTCATTCAGTGGGTCTATTGATCCATTAGTGGATGAACAATGGATCAGTACCACTGAAAAGATATTTTCAGTTCTTTAATGTTCTGAACATGATAAATTCATCTTAGCAGTATATCATTTGGAATGTGAAGTTGATCAATGGTGGAATATTATCAAGAATACAAGGTCAAGAGATAAAATTGAGTCCAGGGAATGGGACGAGTTCAAGAACTTATTTTCCAATAAGTACTTACCTCGTATTCTTCGAACAAATATGGAGAATGAGTTTCTTGAACTAAAGCAAAAGGATGATGAATCTGTTGGTACCTACGAAGATAATTTTACAAGACTTTCAAGGTATGCTTCTGGGATTATTATCCAACCTGAGAGTAAGATCGATCGATTCTTTAGTGTCTTAAAACCAAGTCTTCTAAGGGCGTTATCCATAAGGGACTTCAATAGTTATGAGGAAATCGTTCGATGTGCTCTTAAGGTTGAGATGGAGATTGGAGTAACCCATCAGTCATATGTGTTTGATAAGAAGAGGAAAATGGAATTCAAATGGAAATATAAAGACCACACTGAAAATAATATGAGTTTTCCCTTATTCTCAAAGTGTGGAAAGAAACATAGAGGGAGTTTTCTTAAAGGGACAAGTAAATGTTTCAAATGTGGGAAAGAAAGTCATCGGGCATTTGAATACTGCAATGATGGGAAGAAGATGTCTAGTGATGCGAACAAAGAAAAAGCTACACAGAGTGAACCTCCTACACTTCAATGTTGCAAGTGCAAGGAAATGGGGAATTATGCCAATCAATGCCCTAATCCACAGGTTTTTTACGATGATCGACGTCAACAAACTCTTAAGGCCAAAGAAAAAGGAATGTCACATGTAATTTCTATCAGCGATGTGGAATATGATAATGAAGTGGTGAAAGGTATACTTACCATCCACTCTAAAGTAGAAAATGTTTTATTTGATTCTGTATCCACCCACTCTTTTATTCCCGAAGAATTTTCCAAGGGTATCGTCGTATTACCTCAAAAATTAGATGTTGAGTTAGCTGTGACAACCCCTAATGGCACAACAGTCACATCAAAAGTTTACAATTCTTCTCCGATTGAAGTTTGTGGGGAAGTGCTTCCTGGAAATCTTGTGATCATTCCTATATTGGAATTTTATGTGATTCTTGGCATGGATTGGCTTTCTTTATATGGATCTCATATCAATTTCCAAATAAGGGAAGTCACATTTCATATTCCAGATCAATCTAGATCATCTATCGATGCAAGGATGAACATAACCTTCCAGTAGAAATTTCATCCATCTTATGGGTCTTGATTCCACGAAATGAAGGTTATTTATCTCAAATGGTTGGAGAGAAACTCACAATTAAGAATATTCCCATTGTACGGGAGTTTGATGATGTCTTTCAGAGGAATTCTCTGGTCTTCCACCAAATTGCGAAGTTGAGTTTTCAATAGAACTCGTACCGGGTGCTTTGCCCATTTCCAAGACACCTTATAGAATGACCCCAATTGAGTTGCAGGAATTGAAAAAGCAACTTCAAGAGAATCTTGATAAGAGATTCATATGCCCTAGTGCATCACCTTAGGGATCACCTGTTCTGTTTGTTAAGAAGAAAGATGGATCAATGAGACTTTGCATTGATTATCGATAACTTAACAAGATCACTATCAAGAAAAAATATCCTCTCCCACGCATTGATGACTTATTTGACCAACTACACAGAGCTCAGTACTTTTCCAAGATTGATCTTCATTCAGGGTATCATCAATTAAGGGTCAAAAGGTAGGATACACCAAAGACGGCTTTCCGTACAAGATATGGACACTATGAATTTATAGTGATGCCATTTGGTCTTACTAATGCCCCTACTATCTTCATGGATCTAATGAATAGAGTCATTAGATACTATCTTGATCAGTTTTTGGAAGTCTTTATAGATGATATTCTTGTCTATTTAAATACAAAGGATGAACATGAAGATCACTTGAGAATTTTATTGAAGACCCTTAGAAAGGATAAGCTTTATGCCAAATTTACCAAGTGTGAATTTTGGCTTCAAAAAGTTTCATTTTGGGTCACATAATCTCAAAAGAAGGGATATCTGTGGATCCAGCAAAAACAGAGGTTATCGAAAGATGGTTGAGACCAATAACAGTAACTGAGATCTGAAGTTTTCTTAGTTTGGCTGGATATTATCGACGTTTTGTGAAATATTTTTCACAATTATCTAATCCACTCACCAGGTTGACTTGAAAAGGAGTTAAGTTCATTTGTATGGAGGAGTGAGAAGATAATTTCAAGGAGTTAAAAAGAAGGTTATCCAGTGCACCTGTGCTCACACTGCCTTGTAGTGGAGAAAGGTTTGTGATCTAGAGTGATGCATCCAAGAAGGGACTGGGGTGTGTTCTCATGCAAAATGATATGGTGATAGCTTATGCCTCACGACAGTTGAAAATCCATGAGCAAAATTACCCAAATCATGATTTGGAGTTAGCTGCAGTAATCTTTGCATTACAAATATAGAGGCATTATCTTTATAGTGTAAGGTGTGATATTTATACTGATCATAAAAGTTTAAATTATATTTTCACACAAAAGGAGCTGAATATGCGCCAAAGAAGATGGTTGGAGATGATTAAGGATTACGACTGCTGAATTCATTATCACCCTGGGAAAGAAAACAATGTGGCAGATGCATTAAGTCAATAAGACCATGCTATCTTATCCATGATGAGGATCACAAAAGATCCAATATTTATGGATTTACAAAGGATGGATCTTGGAATTATAATGGAAGGGGGAAAATCTTATCTTTCTCAAATGAATTCAACCATTTATACATGTGAAGATTAAAGAGGCAAAAAAAGAATATGTAGAGTTACAAAAGAAGGTGAGAAATGTTCCTGAATTCAACCTTGATTGTGATGGGATAATAAGGTTCAGGAATCGGGTTTGTGTTCCTCCCATCCCAGAATTAAAGAAGGAGCTGTTGGATGAGGCTCATAGTTCTTCATTCTCTATTCATCCTGAAAGCATGAAGATGTATAGGGACCTGAAAGAGTACTTATGGTGGGATGGAATGAAAAGATATGCTGTTGAATATGTCTCTCGATGCCTGGTTTGTCATCAAGTTAAAGCTGAGAGACAGAATTCTAAGGGGATGTTACAACCATTACTCATACCCGAATGGAAATGGGAAAACATCGCTATGGACTTTGTCACTGGACTTCCTAAAACATCCAAAGGAAATAATTCTATATGGGTCATAGTTGATCATCTTACGAAGTCGGCACACTTCATTGCTATTAGAGAAGATTTCTCTCTGGATCATCTTTCCAGGATATATATAAAGAAAGTGGTAAGATTGCATGGAGTACCACTTTCCATTATATCTGATCGAAATCTGAGGTTTACCTCAAAATTTTGGCAAAGTCTTCAGCATACTCTGGATACAGAGTTGATTTTCAGCACTGCTTATCATCCTCAGACAGACGGTCAGTCTGATAGAACAATTCAAACTCTAAAAGATATGTTGAGAGCTTCCTCTATTGATTTCAAAGGTGGTTGGGATCAACACCTACCTTTGGTGGAATTTTCTTATAATAATATCTTTCACTCCAGTATTTAGATGGATCCTTATGAAGCTCTCTATGGAAAGAAATGTCGAACTCCAACTTGCTTTGATGAAGTTGGGGAAAGAAAGCTATTAGGACCTAATCTTGTTGATGAGATGGTAGAAAAGGTCTGATCCATTAAACAACACATAAGAGCATATTAGAGTCAACAAAAAAGTTATGCTGATAACCGAAGAAAAGACCTAGAGTTTGAAGTGGGTGATAAATTGTTCTTACGAATATCTCCTTGGAAGAGAGTAATGAGATTTGGAAAGAAGGGAAAGTTGAGCCCTATGTATATTGGTCCTTTCGAAATACTAGATCGTGTTGGGAAGGTAGCTTAACAATTGGCGCTTCCACCGAATATCTCTCAAGTTCATGATGTGTTCCATGTACCTCTCCAGAGAAAGTACATACCCTATTCTTCACATGTACTTAGATCAGAAGTTGTACCGCTGGAGCAAGGTCTTTTTTATGAAGAACAGCCAATAGAGATTCTGGATCGTAGCGAAAGAGTCCTACAGAACAAGACCACTCTCTTGGTGAAAGTATTATGTAGGAACCACCAATTAGAAGAAGCTACATGGGAGCTTGAGGATATGATGAGGGAGAGGTATCCTCGTCTGTTTGTTACAAAGTGATGAATTTCGAGGGTGAAATTCATTTTAAGGGGGGTAGAATGTAACACCCAAGATTTTTATGAGAAATATTTTGTTTTTATGTTATATACATCATCAAAGGAATCTTTCACTACACACAACACTAGCTTGGCTTGCTTTACATGCAATCGCGACCTTCCTCAATAGCTTGCGTTGTACGCAATACCGAGTTTTACTAAACAACGATATGCTATTAAAATATTATTAAAACTAGCCGTTATGAATAGTAATACCCACTTTTTGAAATTTTATCTTTCAAAATGGACTTCATTTTTGGATTTGGAATATCGAAATTAGCCAAGGGTGAATTTTTTTGTATTTTTCTGAAAACTTTCAATTTTTGATGAATAGTGAAAACACTGGGTTACTATTTGACAACAGACTTTTTATTTAAATAATTATTTGATTTATTTAAATTTATTTTAGGTCAAAAGTGATACATAATACCTATATAAGTTCAAATTAATTCATTGGAGTCATTTTATAATAATTTTAGATATATAAAAATTTTATTGAACTTTTCACCGTCTTTTACCCACCTCCTAGGAGAGTTTGAAAATTTACATAAAACATAATTTTACCCCTTCTGTGAGTGGAATTTCAAAAATATGAGAGACATGGTTAACATAAAGGAGTAAAATGTGTTTCAATAAGATAAAAATAATTTTTGGTGAACAGTAACTTTTTACTTTTTTTTTACCACGGTTAAAAGTAAATAGGGTAATTAAGGGTAAAAATGGTATTATTATTACCCTAACACATGTCCTAATTCTATTGGATAAGTTTAATTCGACCAAAAACAACCTTAGGAATAAAATATGACCATTTATGTCAACTTTTATTGGATAAGGACACTTATTATTATTTTATTTAAAGAAGAGTTAAAAGAGTTAAAAACAAAGTTTAATAACTAAAACATTTTTAATATAGGGTTATACATAAGATAAATTCGACTATAAATATTCATTAGAAAGATACAAATATTTCCTACATAATGGTATTTTATTTATAATTTTTAGACTTTAAATAATTTAATTTGTTTATGACACAATGATGATGAAATAATTAACTTATTAAGGAAATATTAACATAATTGATATTATAAATACCCAAATAAATGTAATTTGTGACTTTTTATGAATTAAACTAATTTTATAGGTTAATATGACTTGTTATTATTTATTTAATTAACTTTTTTTAACTAATCATGCTGTTATGATTTTCACAAAAATCAATTACCAAATAGTGTCAAAAAGTGACATAAAAACGTTTTTAAAACAAATATTATATTATTAATTGTTATTTTATTCCTAAAAATCTAAGGTTTGGCAAAATGACTTAGAAAAGGTTATATATATTAATAATGAACAAATTGGGGTTCTTTTGGCTTGTTATAATAAGTTTAATAACCATATAGTGTAAGAAAACAAGAAGACAAGGTAAAAGTTAAATTATTTAACTTAGAGTTAAATCTAAATGATAAGGTTAAAATAGTAACCTAAACTTGTATAAAATCTATTGGTTGAGAGTATTTAGACCCATAACTACCTTATCTTAGAAATAAATCAGTTTGGATCTATTAAAAACCGAATATTACTTTGTTATAAAATAATATTTGAAGTTTTTCCTAAAGTGCCCCTCTCCTCCCTTATAAAAGGGCACCTCCTCCCTCTCCTCCTCACACCACTTTGAGCCTTCAATATTGGCCAAACCCTGCCCATTTCCCTTCTCAACTTACCTAGAAACATCCTAGAGTTCCTGGTCTTCTTCAAATACCATCTTTAGTGCCCTAAGAGGAGGTTAAGAAGAGGCGCTTCAAAGAATAGGTAATGTCCGTTACTGATTCTTTCAACTTTATTTCTTCTTCCACTTATTCTTATTTAGTTGTTTCATTATTAAGTAACAACATAAGTATAAATAATATACTGATATGTTATTATAAATATGAATCAACCCTATTTCACCTTCAATCCATCCTACGGAAAATGAAATCACCGCACGTGCGTACTTACGGAATACCGTCTCCACGCCGTGGTGTAATCTGTTTTCCACCACCACCTTACTTGGATGGGTATAATGGTGTAAAGAATAAATATATATGATTATTTTAAAGTGATATTGATTATGAAATAGTATACATACACTTCAATACAATTCCATGATCATGGGAATGATATCATCGTTCGTGCGTACGTACGGCCTACCGTCTCCACGATGTGATGCGACTCATTCTACATGATATTCAATGCATAATGATTATATAAATGAATTTAATGAATAAATATGATATATATTACACTAATACCATTCTGTAAATGAGGTATCTATAACCTAAAAATAATAATAAGAATTTATTCAACAAAACACGCATAAGAACAAAAAGCAATAAACACCCGAATAACAAGTAGCAATGAAATATTACTAATAAGAAGCTAAGAAAATGACCATATATGATATCATAACAATGAGTAAGATTCTAAAATAAGTAAATAACATTATTTAAATCATTATACAGTATTTTCGGACACGTATGAAGCAAATCATACCTAAGGTAAGGGAAAATCTCGCAATCTCATTTTTATCCAAGATTGTTTATACTTCAGAATTTACTGGGGAATATTTATCATCCACATCAATGTTTACTCAATATGTAATATTATTTATATCCTCCTACAATTTTTTAAATCCAATTTTACCCTTCAGTGAGTTTTTAGTAAAAGATATGAAAGGAATCTTTTGTCATTTTTAGTACGAGGTACTTTTTTTTACTTTTCCGGCCAAAGTACGAGAAGAATATTTTTTTAACCTATACGGCCTGAATGGATTTTTAGAACATTATTTCCATGAAGCTTAATTTACAAGTTTTCATGTTTATTTTTAATCAACTTCTTTTAGTTTAAAATTTTATGACATTTTAATAAAGTAAAAATGTTTTTGAAGTAGAAAGGATATTTTCCTCTAGAATGGAGTTCAAGTGTTTTATCAAAATTATTTTCCATTTAAAATAATATAGGGTTCTGTTTGTATCCCTATTTTTACATTGATTTGATTATGTTAGGATAGAATTATTTTTATGAAGTCCTTTTATCTTATATGGATTATGTTATGATGGCATGATGTTTAAGAATCCCATTTTTATTACATGGGTTATGCTATGATGTATGATTTATGATTTTGTGGCACACATAATAATGGTTTCATTATGAGATGTATGGAACCTATATCTCCCTCCAATTCATTGGGTAATTATTTATATCTCATGAGATAGACAAGGCTAGAAAGGAAGGTTAATCCGGTTCAGTGATATAGGACTAAAATGAGCAGTGAACTCGATTCAGAAATGGACTTTGTCCACTAAGATAGTCCTGGAAATGAGTCTTGACTACTAAGAAATGATTCTCTATGATTATGTGTGTATGAAACAAAGTTTTAAGTTATGATTATTGGGATTACATTTCACTACTATGATTTACCGAATGGTATGAAATTAAGATCTCTTTTGCAGGTTAAGATTTCCATAATGTTATGTTATTATGAATGTGATGTGATTGATATTTCTTTTGTTTACCCTTACTGAGAATTTGAGCCCACTCCTTTGTATGTTTTCTTTTCCCTGGGTCAGGAAGAAGGGTATTAAGTAAGATATTCCAAAAGGGACTCTAGATATGATAAAATAAAAGGGAGACAGTGTAGATGATTTATGAACCAGTTGCTTATGTTTCCCAGTTTCTAAAGACACTATACATATACATTCCTTTCATGGTTTTGTTATATGTTGTAATAAGTATGCTTCAATTATGAAGTAATAACAATGTATGTAAAGTATGGGTCGTTATAAAACCATGGTCACGTAGACCCTACAAATTAATGAGGAGAAGGAATGTAGGCCAAAAATTTTAATTTAATAAATAAATTAAAAGGTAACCAATCACATACCAAGGTATGGTCTAGATTATGATCATACACATAAATGAAACTAATTACACATTTAATAAATCTAGAATTAAATTCTTTAATCGTTATTATTAAGATAAAATACACTCGAATCGATTAATCATTATCTTTAATTAATCAATCCTTTTTATTTAATCCTTTTCTGAATTTCCTTGATATTTTCATCCATTAATTTGTACATAATTCTAACCTTGGAAGCAACCCAGTGAATACCCATCCAAAAATAACCAACATGTATTTATACTTGTATACACTTTATTATTTGTGACATGTAGCATGCATGCAGAATTATAATTGTAATACAACTCATACATGATGTGCGGATCTTTGAACATTACGCAGATGTTAATTAAATAAATAAATATATATATATATATATCAAACAGCTATCACATGTTGTGTCCCAACTTTATACCCACATGAAGGTACATGTCTCAAGGGTTACATAATATAATAAGAAATTTTTAAATCTGTGTAATCTGGAAACAGTACATGACATGTAGATCCGACTACACGGTGTGTACTCTCTTCACTATCCATCCTAAGTAAACTCCTGGGGAAACAATGTGTGAGGTGTACTTCGAAAATATTTGGAGTACACGACATGTCCAGTGGGCCACATGTTATATAGACTCTGTGTTACATGGTCACCAGTCGTGCAATGTGTGTATGGGAAACACGAGTTGACCTTGACCCAAAGAGACTACATGCCATGTCTAGTGGTCCACACAACATGTAGTCTAGTTGACTGTGTGCTAGTCTGTCTTGGTCCACAAGTGGTGTAATAATTAACTACACCGTGTTTCATTAATGCACACATCTTGAGTATTTTATGAATTACTCCTGATGCATTGAAAAAAATACACTGCAAGTAGATCTGACTACATGGTGTGTATTCTTGTTTTATCTAGATATAAATTTCGGTGACTCCTGATGAGATCCTCGATTTAATTTTAATCATAAAATTATTCATTTCTTTTATATTTGTGAGAAACGATGAGGGAGGAACAAATCTATAAATTCAGATTACAATAATGATTAATCATTAAGTGAAAAACTAAATTATTAAAGTGTAAATCATCAATAAATTATTTAAATAATTATAAACAAAAATATGACTGCTATGATACCACTTTTAGGTTCAGGGTGCAGCGGAAGTGCAGTCTGGGCATGTACCCAACTTTTCCAATTGTTATAATCGATGATTAATTCGGGATCAATTTGAAGATGAACACCAGCATCCACATAATAAAATCATAGATAAAATAAAAAGGAGATAACCTGGAACCGAGAAGAGAGGATTGACATATTTTGTTTATAATTAATTTAATTAAAGTATAGAATTACCTCAATGGTGATTCTTTCTTCATTGATGTGCCTGACCACGAGTCTGAGGTGCAACTTCGTTGCAATGTAGAATCCAAGTATATGAATCCTCTAGTAGTGATCCGAATGTTCTCCATGTATCTTCAGACGTCATCAAAGGAGTCTACAGGTGCTAGCATAAAAGATCCTTGAGCTTGCGATGTCCGCCTTTGATCAACTTGAGAATCGCTTCTAAAGCATTCTCCTTGATCTAATGGAGGAGGATCTCTATCATTCTTGATAGCATTCTTGGAGAGGGAAGAGTTCTCTAAGCTCAAGAGATTTTCTCCAAAGATGTTGTGAACACAATGATTGGTTAGCCGGTGGAATGACTCCTTGTCTTAAATAGATAATAATAAAATAACGGGGAATTTAATTCACTAGGTAATAATAAATAATTAGCACAGGTGCCTTTACTTAATTTATTGTTCCATGTGAAAACCTCATGTCAAATAATAATAGCAATTATATTATTTCCATGACATGTGCTTAATGAATTTTATTTACCAGGTAATAATAAGTAATTAGCACTGGTGTCATTTATTAATTTATTATTCCATGTGAAAACCCCAAGTCAAATAATAATAGCAATGCTATTATTTCCATGACATGTGCTTAACATGCACATTATATTTAAATATTATTTAACCAAATAATATTTAATATTATTTCTCACTAAACCCATAATCTGGTTCACCAATCCTCCTCAATATTTATTGGGCCTTGAATAGTGACAATTTATTTATTAAATAAATATAACAACATTATTCACTGATAAATAAATATTTTGTCTACAATATATTCTCTCGAATAACTAACAAAAAAATAAATTTGATCAGGCACACTTGAATAACTATTAAACCACAACTGGGAATAATATTTATTCAACTTGTTAAATAAATAAATTATTTAACTGAGATACTGGCTAAACTTAGTGTGTGACCCTCTAGGCCTCTTTCTTGTTGGCATTATTCTGGATTTCTTAAAGTCCAAGATTATTGTCTAGCAATGGTTCAAGACACCCAGGAGAAAGAAGTTTATATTTCAATGACGTGTCACCTCATATGAATTCTTACCTTGTAATATAATCCCTTTGTCCTGATATCTCTAATCAAGCAGGTTTCATGCAAGTGTTATCAACCCATGTGCTCGATTTATTATTCTTTGACTTTCCAAAATTGAAATTGCCTAGAGAACACCATAGACATAGATTTAGTTAGGCTATATCATTTTCATCAAAGGTCCTGAGATATCCACTTTCATAGAAGTGACAAATCTTTTCTCTCATTATTCATTAATGATGTATTACTCGTGACACACCTAACATATCTTACCTCACCACGAACATTTGTTGTCACGGTTTTCATCAATACATCTAAGTGTGCGAGTCATAATACTCATTAATAATAATCTTAAATTCTAAGGACCAATACACATTTCCACAGATAGGAACATCCAATGACACTTATGAATGTGAATCTTCTACTGGCAGGTCTTTTTCTCATAATATCCTCCTAAATATTACCAAGGGTGCACAACATGAGAAGGTGCCTCAAAGTTTCATGAGTCCCCACCCCTGATAGCTTGTATCATTTGTGTCCCTTAAAATGATATCATTTGGCCATAGAACATATATTCAGGAATAGTGTCATGGCACTTTCAGGTTCTCATCATATAAGATATCTGCTATGACCTTTTAGTGTGATATCTATTCTTAGGACATTATAACATACTATTTCATGCAGAAGAAAAATCATGATGTGATAAGTAGTTTATTTATTATTCATCCAATGAATAAAGGCTTATCATAAAGTACAAAGAAGTTAATTTTTAGGGAACCAACTCTGTCAAATCTCACCATGCATTGTATTGAGGTGGGGTTGATTTCTACATGTCAAAAATGACTCATGGATCATTGTCCTAAATTATCAAAACAATATGAATGTGATTGCTCAGTTTTCAGTATGTCACTTGTTTTTTTACTAAAATTAATGTCAATTTTAAATAAAAAGAGACACTTTTAGTTATACCGGCCACACCATGCATTATATTGAGGTTCAGTTGATTCCTACATGTCAAAAATGACTTATAGATTGTTTTCCTAAAGTATCAAAACAATCTGAATTCATTTTCTTGGTTTTTAGTATGCAAGTTATGTTTTTTTACTAAAATGTCATTTCAAAATAGAAACACACATTTTGAGTCATACCAGTCACATCGTGCATAGTTTTGACATGAAAATGATTCATACACATCAGAAATGACTTATTAATCACTTTCTTAAATTATAAATACAATTAGAACGTGTTTGCTTTGTTTTCATTGAGTGACACGTTTGAACTAAAATGTCAATTTTAAACTAATAACGGTCACTTTTAATCATACCGGTCACACTGTGCATCGAGTTAAGGTGTTGTTAATTCCTACACATCACAAATGACTCATGGATCGTTGTCCTAAAGTATCAAAACAGTCTGAATTTTTTTTCTTAGTTTTCAGTATGTCACTTGATCTTTTTGAAAAATTTATTGTCAATTTAATATAAAATACAAACTTAAAGTCATACCAGCCACACTGTGTGTCAGATTGAGGTATGGTTGATTCATACACATCACAAATGATGTATGGATAATTTTCTAAAAATATCAAAACAATATGAATGTCAATTGTTCTTTTTACTAAAATTAAATAAAAAGAGACACATTGAGTGATATTGGTCACAACATGCATCATATTGAGATATGGTTGATTCCTAAACATCAAAAATGACTTATAGATCATTTTCCTAAAGTATAAAAACAATATGAATGTGTTTTCTTTGTTTTAAAAATTGTAATTGATCTGATACAAACTATATTGACCTAGACATTTTATACATAGACATCACGTCTTAGTAGATTAATATTCCTTACATAACATAATGATCTATTCCATAATAGATTAGGTCTAGTTTTATTGGAAACATGAAAAAATAAAGAAATAGTTCATAAGAGTCTCTCATTAAGTTATTATTTACTAGAAACCTTCTTTGACATATCATTTCTAAAACCATTCTTCATAACCTAAGGATATGAAACATAAGAAAGGGTGATCATATATTCACAATAAGTGTAAACAAGGTATATATAAATGATCATATAAGGATAACATGAGAATAAAGATGTTAGAAGGTGATATTAACATTATAAATCCATACCTTCCATATCATAGATCATAATCATGAGTCATGGATCAAAGAATGGTAGTTTTGAAGACATTAATCTTAAAGGATCAAATAATATTATAAACCAAAAACATACACTTCAAGTCATACTGAGCACATTGTGTATCAGATTGAGGTGTGACTGATTACTACACTATTCAATAAAATTTTCATGATGGATCTTTTTGGAAGTCATACTTTACATTAAAATACTGATAAATCCCTTGGTAGATGCATCCTTATGATTCAATTCACATTTCATGCAACATGAGGTTTCCTCTTCCACCTGAAATAAACATGTTCTCTCTTTTCTATCTTGTTATAGGTAGTTGAAAGAAAAATATTACTTTTCAAAAGATATGTAAAAAACTAAATAAGTATTAGATAAAAATGATAAGGAAATTAACTTAAAAATTGTAGATAAAATAAAAAAAAATTAATTAATTACATAAGTAGTAGGAGTTCACCTTTATACATTATTGACCCATTTCCTTGATTTTATTATCTCAGTTGAATCCTTGAAGTCCTATCTCTCACGATCATGAGAATCTTTGAACAAAACACCCCTACTCGAAAAAAGGAATCCACCTGTATAAGAAAACAATTCTTATGTGAGTAATACTAAAAAAAGTAAATTAAACATAAATATGAAACAATACACTACTTATATGGAAGTCATATCTACATGTTATGTGTGTACATTCTTCCATCATGTATGCTTCCCATTTGTTTCCAAGAAAATCTATATCATCTTGTGAATATGAGTCTTTTCAATAGTCATAGTAGTACTGGAAAAATATAAATACACAAACATAAATAAATATTTTAAATTAAATGTTAATTATCTTAGAAAATACTTCTTCGTGGATTCTAGTTTGTTGATGGAATATGATATCTCTCATAAATTTATAAACATGATAACCATAATATTTTTCATTTTTTTTGTTTTGGGCACTGTAGAAGCATTGAGGAGAATAAGTAATTTGTTTTGATATGTGTTTGGATATTGAAATCTTATTATATATACCTTGATACTTTTCTGGTCATAGTACTTGTCATGGTCCCCATGCTTAGCCCCTAGCCTCATTCCTTGTTTTTCACAATATTTATGCACCACTCTATCATGATATAATCCTCATTAAAACATAATCTAAATTATATAACTTGATGTTTAGTTATAAAACATTGGATATAATGTATTAAAAATTGAAAAATTCTATCATGTGTGGTCAGTTTGTTGGATATCCATACATTGAATCCAAGAAATAAATCTTTGGAGTATCCAAATTTACCGCAATGAGCATCCAATGTTGCCTAAAAATAAAAAAAGGAATAAGTAATGAAATAAATGAAAATATATTTGATATGATTAAATTGTAGAGTTTTAGCCCTGCATCATTGGTATTAAGAAGATTCTGTCATCTGTAAGTTTTTTTTTCAAACGATTTAACCAGGCCTGCCACTATTTCATCCTCTTTTTGGAATCTACTTTTGGTTGTTCTGTAGAGGAGATGTGAGGACTAACGAGTCTAGTTTTTTTTGTGGGGAAATCCATTCAATTTTTTTTTGATATATACGCCTGCTAAAAATTGGAAATGTATTTAGTCATAATTATCATAGTATATCAGTTTATAAAAGATACATGAATCAAAAAAATAACAAACATTTTATAAAATATAAATCTATATAAGGTTTACAGATGATCCAAAATATAAAGGTAAACCAAAAATAAATTTAAACAAATCACAATTAAATTCCAATTTAATCCCATTAAAAATAATTTCCTAATTATTTACTGGGTCCTATCACTGCACTTAAACCATGAAAAAATTCACATTAGAGGTCCATTACACACTCCTAGTATCATCTCATTCCAATTACATAACCAATGACATTAAAAAAAATCCTCAAATTGAATCTTTTTTTGTAAAATTTTGAAATATCACTACAGTGACATATCTCCCTAGAATGGTATGTGACGACATGCAGATGTTGCCTTGGGATTTATTCTAGCTTGGCTAAGTAAGATCCTCATGATAATCATATTATTACACCATGATGAGATGGAATCATCTCAAAACTCCTCACTAAAGAGAAGGAAAATTATAATGAAATGCGGATGAGAACAAAAGAGACTAATTGAGGTTGAATCATAACATTGATTAATAATGAAATCCACTTAAAACACCCCCATTGGCTTGAAGAGAAGAGGGGAAAGAAACTCATAGATAGGAAAGATAGAAAAGGGGGATAATATGAGATTCCCCTAGTAAAAATTAGAGGGGGTAAAAATGTAATTTTACCCTTTAAATGACCAATCAACTATTTGGTGGATAACCAACGACTAACTAGTGGATGCGGGCTACTGGCTACCAGTAGCCCAACCACCCTAGGCCAGCTCTAGTGACCTCTCAATCCTTACCAATATCCAATGGACTTTTTAGGTCCATTAACAGTTTTTTAATAGTTACCCACCTTTGGAATCATATTTTGAAGTAAAATAAAAAATTATACCATCCAAAGAGATGAAAATTCAAATTTTCTCTAAAATTTAAGACCTGTACAGACACAGGTTCTTAAAACCTCCCTACAATAACACTACTCAACCTAAATAATCCTTTTTGGTCATCCAACCAAACCTAATGGCATTAGATTGTTATTAATTCTAAGAAAAATGACTAAGTTCTATCCTTTAATGTTATACATGCTTCTAGAGTGTAGATTTGAATTAAAGGTGCTTAAACTGCCAAAACACCATCCATATATCAAATACATAATCAAAACCCTGATACAATAGTCACCCACACCAATATATCTAGAGACACCCAAGGTTTTTCATCCTACTAATTATTCGGCTCGTGGTGCTCCTCACCTTAGGTCTTAGCTAAAAGAATCCAACTCTAAAATATGATACCCTAAACTATTAGAATTTCCTATCAAAAAACATTCTTAGAAGTCCAATGACATGATCAGGGTAATTTTTTATACAAAACACCTCTATAAATATGAGAACACCAGTTCTGATTCTCATTTCATAGTTCTAAGTAAAAATTAATGCATACCCACCGTCCAAAAAATAAACATGAATATGTTGAATTCTCCATAAAAAGATTTTCATAACCCCCAAAACATACTCGTCATGTTTAAAAAGGAATACCCGACATAGTTCTTATCCCACCACATCTAATTACACTTGAGAGTATAAGTCAAACCACCTAAATATGACCCACCTAAAAAACATAGTTTTCCCCACTCACGCATTACCTGAAACACTTAATTAGGATTCTATTACTCCTAAAGTCAACCTAATATCATCTCGATGCATCCACTAAAGATTCAATCTAATATCAATTTTAATAACATGGTTGATTCATTAATCAACCAAATCTATCATCATGCTCTTATAAAAGCATTGATGCATTACCTATCCGGTCCATGCTTGAATTACCTCAATTCCCATCCCGAGCCCAAATCCAGCATGCATACTCAATCAATTGTCATTTTTGAATTTTATAACTAGAGGAATCCAGATAAATTCATATCCATTTTCCCACCGCAGTTATAATCCCATTATGATTTTCCAATGGTTGGCCTCACTAAACCACTACCATTCCTGCATGATATTGCATCACCCACAATTGATATAACACATCCCAATATTGGAGTGTCCTTATCACTAGTCAAACCCAATCTTCACATCCTGTATCCATCTGTTACCACCATTAATGATTGGACATGGACACCTCACTTATACTTGATCATTAACATGAAACAACAATCATTGTCTATCACTACTCAGAGGGGCATCTTTCTTATTACTTTCAAAAATCAAATCATAATGGGTTTTATGCCCTTAAACGTCCAATAGAACACTACCCACCATATTTCCTAAATTAAATCACTCCATGAGTGCAACCTAAATAGCTTACACCGTCAAACATGCATTTCACCTTATGATCCACACTCACCCACTATCAACCTCTAACATTATGCCTTCGTGGTGATCCATATAATGACCCAAACTTAGATTGACCTTCCCATGACATTGAATCTATTTCTAGAATCTCCTCTACAACAGAGTGAAAATTTTCATTTTGATCAAAGCCTTAGGAAATTATACCCACCCGTATTCCCAATTATCATTGTTCCTTGGGCCACACATGACCTCCCTCCAATTTAAAACTCAATAGACATGACATTAAACCATGCACATTATCTCAGTATCGATCAACATAATAGGGGTACACTATCATCCCACTAGATCATACAACTTGACTCACAATCTTAGGAGTCATGTAATACCAAAACCAGTCTTGTACGCCAAATAAAGAACATACCTTAGATTTAGAGGTCTGGCGGCAGTAGTAGGGTCCAATGACGGTAGTGGCGATGACGACAGTGGCAGTAACATTGGAAGTCACTAAGGGGTTCGTAGCAGAGGTGGGTTTTTGGTGGAGGACGAGTTCGCGGAAAAGGTGGGATTCGCAACGGATGTGGGGTTCGACGGGAAGTGGAGGTGGGGTTCGACGGCGGAAGTGGGGTTCGCAGTGGAGGAGGGTTCGTGGTGGAGGTGGGATTCAGTGGGTAATGGAGGTGTGGTTCGCGGTGGAGGTGGGTTTGCGGTGGTGGAGGGATTCGCAGTGGCGAAGGAGGGATTCACTGTAGTAGATGAGGGTTCGGGGCAGAGGAGGGGTAGGCGACGGTAGAGGTAAGCTTCCGTGGGAGTTTGAGGCGTGCGAGAGAAGAAGCCAACTATTAGGGTTCATTTATAAAATCGCGTAAAGCTTTTAACAGCACTAGTTAAAAAAACACTGATAAATATATGTTTTATTAGTGATAAAATAGAAATCATCGATAAAACATCCCTTTATCAGGGTTTATAAAGACACTGTTTATCAGCGTCTTTTTAGCACTGATAAAAGTGTGTCTTTATCGGTGCTAAAAGGTTCTGATAAATCTATAATGTTAATAATTTATTTATATTATTATATATATTTATATTATAATATATTTAATAAATATATATATTTATTTATAATTATAACTATAAATATATATATATATAAATTTATATTTATATATATAATAAATATATTTACATAATTATATGTATTTATAAATTTATAAATATTATAAATAAATATTTATTTATTTATAATTATAAAATTATCAATATAATAAATATATTTGTTATAATTTTATAATTATGTTAATATATATATAAATATATATAATTCTTATAATGTTAAAAATATATATAATTAAATAAACATATTTATAAATATATACAAATATTTATAAATAAATACAAATATTTATAATTATAATTCTAAATATATATATATATATGTGTGTATTTAAATAATTTTAATATTATTAGAAATATATTAATTATATATATTTATTAAATTATAAGTATAATAAACACATTTCTTAACAAATAAATATTTATTTATTTATAGTTATAATTATAAATATATATATATATAATTATAAAATTATAAGAACTGTATTTATTATACTTATAATTTTATAAATATATATAATTAATATATTTCTTATAATTTTATAATTATTTAAATATATCTATATTTATTTAGAATTATAATTATAAATATTTGTATATATTTATAAATATTTTTATTTAATTATATATATTTTCAACATTATAAGAATTATAAATAAATATATATATATTTATATTTATATTTATATTTATTAAAATAATTATAAAATTATAATAAATATATTTATTATGCCAGAAACAGTGCGAACCATGAGTTGAAAACTCATTGTCCCGAAAATTTTATTAAAAATATAAAGGTACAGAGGAAGAAGAGTCAGGATTACAACACGCTGCCCCCGCAAAGCCACACAACCAAAGACACCAGTCACCTTATGTGTTTGCCACCCCTTCCTCGAGAGCCACCCAGTTTCTCGGATGCCTACCCCTTTTCTGCTGTTTAGGAGCCTTCCAATTGTCATCATGTTCTTCCATTCCTGAAAGAATATTCCTTGTTATCATGCACATCATGATTTGAGGCATTGTCCTTTAGATCAATCATGCTTCCTCCCTGAACATCCTTGCCACCAGAGGATTATCCTCCAGAAAATCCATGAGCATTCTCAAATTCTTCTCTAAAGACATCTTTGCTATAAGATCTATTTAGAATTTCAAGCAGAGTGAAATTACCGTAACCAGCATCCGATGTAACAGTCACTACCTCCACCACGTCTATATCCATCACAGATTTATCAGGCACCAGCCCACATGAGTCAACCTGCAAAGGAGTAACATTGCCAATAGTCCTTATAATTGAGTTTTTCTGTCCAAAGCAAGAGTAGTCTGTCTCGCCTAGCTTTCTTAAATGATACTATTTGAAACCCTTCCCCATCCACGGACTCGGCACCTGCATTCTCATAATTTTCAATAAGGGAACCTTTAAACAAGACCCTGACATCCTCAAATTCTTTAATGCAGCTTACAGATGAATCATTATGTGATTGCAACCTCCTCCCCTTTGGGTCAGCATCCTCCCTCGAGTCAATCTCAGCAATGGTGCGATCGTTCGCTACCTCCTTCCCCACATGAGAGGTGGTGGGAGGTTTCACTACTACAACATGGCCTATTATCAGTGCTAAAAACCGACATTAATAGCGTTAGAAAAGCACTATTAATGTTGGTGAAGATAAAGGAGGTCCCCTTTATCAGCGCTCCGAAAAGTGCTGATAAAGGCGACCTTTATCAGTGCTAAAAAAAGCGCTGATAAAGGGTATCATTTATCAGTTCTTTTCAGAACACTGATAAAGGGGACCCCCCCCCCCCCTTTATCTACGCCGGCATTAACAGTGCTTTTCTAGCACTGATAAAGGGGTGCCTTTATAAGCGCTATCTTGAGCGCTGATAATAGGTCCCTTTATCAGCGCTCTTTTAGCACTGTTAAAGGTGTCCTTTATCAGTGCTAAAAGAGCACTGATAAAGGAACCTTCCCCTGCACCTGCTAAACTAGCACCTACACACCTACACAAACCAGCACCTGCACACCTACACAAAATAGCACCTGCACACCTGTACAAAATAGCACCTTCACACAATATTTTGACAAACAATGCTATATACATTTACTTAACATCATGAATACAAAAAAAACACATTGTTATATACATTTCAAACAATGTTTTTACATGGTTGCAATTACAATTACCCAACAACAATTATAAACATTAATGTTTCATCCTTTGATATTTGCGATCCTCTCTCAAAAATTGTCTTCCACGGTATTTTTTGTAGAACAATGCATCCGAACTCAAGGAAAAAAATTCACCTATATAAGAAAACAAATATTATGTTAGTAATATAATAATGAAATAAATTAAAACATTAATATGAAAGAATAAATTAATATGTAAATGTGAAACTAAAATATGGAAATGATAAACTCAAATGTTTTTATTCTGATAACAATGAAATGGAATAATCTAAAATCAATATGTTTTTGGATGATTTATCTCATTTAATAAATACTGATTCTTTATCTAATGAAAATCTTTACCGGTCACACCGTGAATCATATTGAGTTGAGTTTGATTCGTACACCTCAAAAATGACTCATGGATTGTTTTCCTAAAGTATCAAAATAATACAAATGCATTTTCTTGGTTTTTCATATGTCACTTGTGTTTTTTTCTAAATTTTATGTCAATTTTAAACTGATATCAGACACTTTTAGACATACCCGTCACACCGTGTGTCAGATTGAGGTGCATTTGATTCGTAAACGTCAAAAATAACTCATGGATTGTTGTCCTAAAGTATCAAAACAATACAAATGAATTTTCTCGGTATTCTGTATGTCAGTAGTGTTGTTTTCTAAAGTTAATGTCAATTTGAAACTGATATCAGACACTTTTAGCCATACCGGTCACACCATGCATCGGATTGAGGTGCAGTTGATTAGTACACGTCACAAATGACTCATGGATATTTTTCCTAAAGTATCAAAAAAATCCTAATGTGTTTGCCTCATTTTCTGTATGTCCCTTGTGTTGTTTTCAAAAGTTAATGTAAATTTCAAACTGATATCAGACACTTTTAGCCATACCGGTCACACCGTGCGTCAGATTGAGGTTCGATTGATTCTTACATGTCCAAAATGACTCATGGATCATTTTCCAAAAGTATCAAAACAATTTGAACGTGTTTTCTTGGTTTTTTGTATGTCACTTGTGTTGTTTTCTAAAGTTAATGTCAATTTCAAACTGATATAAGACACTTTTAGCCATATCGGTCACACCGTGCGTCAGATTGAGGATCGGTCAATTCTTACACCTCACAAATGACTCATGTATCATTTTCCAAAAGTATCAAAACAATCTGAACTCTTTTTCTTGATTTTCTATATGTCACTTGTGTTTTTTTATAAAGTTAATGTCAATTTCAAACTAATATCAGAAAATTTTAGTCGTACCGGTCACACCGTGCGTCAGATTGATGTTCCATAGATTCATACACCTCAAAAATGACTCATGGATTGTTTTCCTAATGTATCAAAACAATCTGAATGCATTTGATCAGTTTTTCATATGTCACTTGTTTTTTTTCTAAAGTTAATGTCAATTTCAAACTGATATCAGACACTTTTATTCGTACCAGTCACACCGTGTGTCGGATTGAGGTGAGGTTGATTCGTACACATCAAAAATGACTCATGGATCGTTTTCCTAAATATCAAAACAATCCAAATGCATTTTATTGGTATTCCGTATGTCAATAGTGTTGTTTTCTAAAGTTAATGTCAATTTGAAAATGATATCAGACACTTTTAGCTGTACCAGTCACACCGTGCATCAGATTGAGGTGTGGTTGATTCGTACATGTCACAAATGACCCATGGATTGTTTTCCTAAAGTATCTGTTTTCGATGCTTTCACCCGGGCATGCGCATCCGTCTGCATGGATGTGATAGGCGCAACTTTTCTATTTCCCCACATTCCCACTTTCCAAAGGCGGGCGACATCTGCTCCTTATTCAGGGACGTCTTCTCCTTGATCGAAACTGGGATAATGGGATGTCGGTTATTCCTTCCGTGGATTCCTCCTCGGAACTCATCACCTAGTCTGAGTCTCCCTCATAGATTTAATACATTGTTCTTGAAACTCTTCCCAGTTCCATGTTTCCATGGACGCTGGTTAATTACACTGCTTCTGTCAGGACATTCCAAAGGGTCCAGTTAGGGCAGAAACCTCCAGTCAGGGGAGTAGTCACGTTGAGGCATTAGTAACGTGTCTGAACGCTGGGGAATTGGCATGTCTGTCTTTTTTCCCTTATTATAGGGATTATCAAGGGTGCGGAATCCCAAGGAATCTCACATCAAGCGTGGGGAATCGTATTCCATAGGCATGTATCTGAGGTTTTCCTCAGCTTCCTATGTTTAACATAGGGTATGCCGCACATTTAACATCCAGTGGAGACGGATCGGCCTGATCATAACACTAGCTAGAGTGGATCATATTGAGGAATCCCCCTTGAGGGAATACCGATATCGGGGCCAGCCCGTGGGTGGCTTCCCAAATGCTGTGGAGGGGAATAGGGTGGCATGATCTCACTGGGATGTGGCAGCCCGGGTAAGAATTAGGGTGGATGATGAAGAATTGCATGGAGTGGAGGGGGAAAGAAATGTGACGTCGTGGAGATGGCGGTGGTGATGGGATTGAGTCTCGAAGAGACTTCCTATGTATCCCCGTGGTAGGGAATCAAAGTCTACGTATTTTAGAGTGAATGGGTGGGGCTTACACTCTAGGACGCCCAAGGTGATGGAAGAACTGACATGAAAGCGGTCGGAGTGACCAGGTGGTGGGCTCAAACCTCGTGAGGCTTCCTACGTACCATGCCTTGGCAATGATCAAAGTCCACGTAGTTTGGGAAGAAGGGTGTTATACTAACACGAAGGGGTGTCAGAACAACTGGATGGTAGGGTCACAATGGCATACCACTAGATTGGGATGCGGTTTAATGTCATGCGGGATGGGGGCGCGTCAGAGAACCGACGTGAAGAAGGACCTTGGTCCAGATGGATGGTGGGCTTGAACCTCAGGAAGGATTCCTACGTACCATGCCTTGACATGAATCAAAGACCACGTAGTTCAAAATGGTGTGTCGACGAACCAACGTGTGTGAGGACCTTGGTCTAGATGGTGTGGGTATTACACTCTAGGATACCCAGGTGTTGGTGAATTGACGTGAAGGGGGTCGGAGTGACCAATGGGTGGTGGGCTTGAAACTCGTGAGGCTTTCTACGTAACATGCCTTGGCAAGGATCAAAGTCCGCATAGTTTAGGTGAAAAGGGGGGCTTGGCACACTGGCAAGGAGACGGTCTAGGCCAATAATTGTTAGGCTTGAACCTCAGGGAGGCTTCCTATATACAATGCCTTGACATGGATCAACATCCTCATAGTTTGGGTGGCTATGGTGGGTGTCGGAGAACCGACGTGAAGAAAGGACCTTGGTCCGATGGGTGATGGTCTTGAACCTCAGGGAGGCTTCCTACGTACCATGCCTTGACATGGATCAAATCCCTTGTAGTTCGGGAAGGGTTTCATCAGCGAACCGACATGAAGGTGAACCCGTGGGTCCACTGGTGGTGGGCTTGAACCTCGTGAGGCTTCCTACATACCATGCTTTAACATGGATCAAATTCATCATAGTTCGGGATGGTCACAACGGATTACCGCTGGACCGGAATGCATTTTAATGTCATGCGGGACAAGGGTGAACCTCGACGTGAATAAACGATGGGCGGTGGGCGTGAACCACGTGAGGTTTCCTATGTACCATGCCTTGACAAGGATCAAAGACCTCATATTTCATATGGATGTACAGTTTAATGTCATGCGGGACAGGGATATACAGTTTAACGTCATGCTGGACGAGGGCATACAGTTTAACGTCATGCTGGACGAGGGCATACAGTTTAACTTCATGCTAGACAAGGGAATTTCCATGGTCAATGCTTACTCTAAGCCCACGTGATTCATGATCGGTGTGAGAAACAAGAGGCAGCATAGACCTAATGATCACGTCGCGAAGGGTGCACCCGTGAGAAGCGAAGAGGTGCTTACGCGTTAGGTGGCCCATGGTGATGGGACTTACTCTAGGATGGAGGCCCAAAGTGCAGAAAAGTGCAACGGGAGAGGGATTTGGGACCAAATATGTAAGGTTCCTTGTTCCCTATCGCTCCCTCCACTGGCCTTGGCAGTGGGGAAGTACGGAGGTTCATGGGTGCTACCTTCCGCAAGAGGGATAGGGGGATTACACCAAGGTGGTTTCCCTTCTCCCGTGGACATACGCCACTCCAATAAGGAGGATATCGTCCCATGTGTGGGTGATTCCATTCCCATGGAGATGAGCGGCATAAAGAATGTCTGAGCTGGGGGGGACCCTGCGTGCGAGGCATGGGGTTGGGTCACAGTTTAACGTCATGTGTTGAGAATGAGGTTCTTGGCAGTTTAACATCCTACAGCTCGGACGGGGTGGGTTTACTCCACACCCCTAGGACTTACATGACCGGTACCCTCTGCCCCTTGTGGGAGGGAAGGTACCGGCAATTCCGTGGTAAAGGGGGGTCGCAGAGCGAACCATCGAGGGGTCCATGTTAGCATGGCTATGTGAAGAAGAAATAGTTGTTAGCGTGCCTATGTGAAGAATCATTAGGCGAAGCAACACTATGGGTGGTGTCATCCATGGGACTTTGAAATCACATCGTGCAAACCTGGAGGGTTGCACGGGAAGAGGAATTCCCAAGCAAAGGGGTCCACAAGAGGGGACCTTGTGGAGCTTGGTTTCTTTGCATAGTGGAGAGAAATTGTAAAGCGGTGTGCTTCGCGAAGTGGAGTTCCTTGGACTTAGTATGGATCATAAGTGCGAGTGGGATTTTCTTCGAGAAGTGGAAGGGTGTTTGTCGAGCACTGCCTTGCGAAGCGGAGGTGCCTCACGAAGCGAGGTGCTATGAAGTAGTGTGCTTCGCGAAGTACAGTGACCCTACCTTGGCCTATGGATCACTTGTATAGGATGGGTTTTTCGCAAAGCATAAACGCTCCGCAGCTACCTGGGTTCCCTTGGTAATACCCCTTCCTTCGTGTAGGCCCTTAGGCTTCGCGAAGGGAATCCCTCTCAGAAGATGGGGTCAAAACGAGACAAGGCAAAGGCCTCTCGTGAAGTAAAAATACCTCATGGAGCTCATGATTCCTAGAGCAAATAATTCTTCATTATTTGGGAGTTGGGAAGCTGAAACGTCAGATTGTCCATCCGGATAGCTCAGGGGGAGCTCAGAATTTATAGTCAAGTGGCGCCACGGAGTAGAACTCACGCGGCACGAAGGGGGCCTCGGTGGCTTCGCGGTGGGTTGCGAACGTCAACCGGATTTTCGGAGGGGTACCACCTCCTCTGCTTCATGGCAGGTTATGAACGTCAGGCCATTCGCGGAGCGTTACCAACTCTGGTGCTTCACGGCAGGTCGCAAACGTCAGGTCGTTCGCGAAGCATTACCGCCTCTGGTGCTTCGCAACGGGTCGCAAAAGTCAGGTCGTTCGTGGAGCATTACTGCCTCTGGTGCTTCACAGAGGGTCGTGAATGTCAGGTTGTTCGTGGAGTGTTACCACCTCTGGTGCTTTACGGCGGCTGTAGAGCTAGGGGGACTTTGCCTCGGGGCTTCGCTAGGATAGGCACGGAGCCACTTTCTTTTCTCCTTTCTTCGAATATTTTTGGTGCCAACAAATGCCCCCCCTCAGACTTGGAGCCACTGAGGGGTCAAGGGTCGTATTCTGAGGGAAATCTCCCAAATTCTCAGCCGGTCACAATGAGGACTCGTGAAGCGGGAGCGCGAGGCGGCCAGGGGCTGCGTGATCCGGACGTGTCGCGACGCTCCGTGCGGGCTGGACGCGCCGCGAAGCACCAGGGGCCACCGCCTATAAATAGGGGGCTGACCTCTTGTATTTTTCCTTCTTTGCGACTTTGTCCTCTTGTGCTCTTGATTCGTGAAGCTTCGCATCCTCCGCGTCTACTCACCGTGAATCAAGCTTCACGGTGAACCGCGAGTCTCCGACTCCGCGACTACGCCAAGCGAACTTCTGTTTGCAAGCCGAGGCCAGGCTCTGCGTCTTGGCTTTATGCCCGAGCTTCACAATCGATCTTCGCGAACAACCTCCGCGACCCGACCCAAAATTTTTCCGAGTTCTGAAACCTTAATGGCCCATCAAGAAGCTGTGTTGTGGGTGCTTGCAGACACCGCCTGGAGGGATGCGATGGCCAACCATCTGGGCCTTGGAGAGATGGTCTGAAGTCACTCGGACCATAATTCTTTGACAGAACTCCTATCAGAAAGCCAAAAGAACTATCCACTGTGCAAGAAGCTGCCCTTGTATGGCTTCGGGCTGAGAGATGATGTATTCATTCCTGAGGCGAGTAGGGATGAACCAGCTTGCTGGTTCAAGAGCACGCCATGCCAACGCCAATGGTTCAAGGCGGCCGATGGTCTTGTATGGGAGGACTTCACACCCGTCACCGTCGACTGTCTGTACAACCATCTGAACAACATCGATGGGGAGCCACTGCAACCAGAGACGTCCACTCCCATGTACCGCCCCATAATGAAAGTGGCTCTACAGGATCCGAAAAAGGGTTGGTCTGATGAGTGGGACCTGTGCCAGGGCGGTAACTTCACCAACGACTGGGCATGGTCCTACTGGGTATGTTCCTCATGCGAGGAGTTTGGGTCCGAGCTGAGGAGAGTGGTCTTTTATGAGGCGGCATGGGCCTCACAATTCCACATTTATCAACTGAAACAGCTGATGCTGGAGTTGCTGAGCAGATGATCGTCTAGGACCAATACTTTTCACCTGCACCATGGGGAGGTTGGCATTAGTCTATGGGATGTCCATTAGATATTGGGGGTCCTGATCTTAGGGGCCATGTATGATGAGTTCCTCCCCATCATGAGTGCGTGGAAGGATCCGGAGCAGATGTCGCGACTGGCGTCAGCACTGATGGTACTGGTCCCTGGAGAGGACAAGGAGGCGGTGAGAGATGTCCACTTTAAGAAGTGGTTCAAGCAGTTCCTGAACTTCCCAAAGGATCAAGAGTTCCCTCTGAGGCCTCGAACTTGTCCAAAAGGGGCTCAACGGGGCAAGGAGCACTCTTATTGGCAGCTCTTGGAGGACAACAAATAGAAGACTTGGGGTTTCAATGTCAGCACTGAACAACTGCCGATAGTCAGGCTAGCGGTATTCATCGCGGCCTTTATCTGCAGTTGGATCCTACTGGTGAGGGATACCAACATGGGGGTGCGGCCCAGCTCATTCATCATGGAATCCATGCTGGACATGGGAAGGCGGGTCAATCTGGGGATTCTGATTCTCTCCAGATTGTACAGGATTATGCGGCATGTTAGCGGGGGCAAGAAGCCGCCGAGGATATGCAGGGCCTTCCACCTTCTGTATGGGTGGATTGCGGCGCACATGAGGGGGGTTTATGAATACCCAAACCCTATCTCACCACTGGGATCAAACTTATTCCCTTCCATTCTGAACACAACCAGGAGCTTCCCGGTCAAATTAACCGTACCAATGGTGCTGAACCAGGTGTGGAAGGCGGATGAGTTTAACTTCCACCCGTTTCCATTGCCGAAGGGGGTACTCACTGACGACGGCCAGGGAACGGAAGAGCACCGGGCTTATCTCCTGGCCTTTTGAGGTGGAGTTCTGGTGGAACGAGTGGATCGTGAGCTGCTCTGTGATCCGTACACCCTGCATCGGTTTGCGAGGCAGTTTCGGTGCCTACAACGGCTGACCCCGCAGGTCTACTGGTAGGTGCGTCATGAGGAGCACCCATGTGTAATCAGGCAGTTGTGGATCATGTTCACATGAGAAGACGGGAAAATACGAATGGCATTGCCTCCACCGACTGCCTCCTTTAGACTAGTGAAGGAGTATGCCATCAGTTGGAAGGCAGCTTATCCTAGGAAAATTTTGAAGCAACCAATCATTCGGGCTGGTGATGGAGGGCCTCCCTTGTCCCGAGGTTGGGGTCGAAGGGTAGAAAGGGCCTCTCGTGGTGGCGGGGCTACCGTGGCAGTGAAACCTGCACCTGCTGAGGATGCGGCAGCAGCGGCGGATCCAACAGTGGTAGTGGACCCGGTGGTTCTGGAAGAGTAGCACCATCCAGAGGGGCGGCCACCGAGGGGGTTCCGCAGGATATCCACTCAGGCTCCGAGGAAGCGGTTGCGCCATATCAACATGTCAGATAATGTTGTTTTCCCAGAGGCCTGGGACATTTGGGATGTCAACCGGTAGTTTCTCAGCCCGCCTGAGATGTGGGAACACCTGAACCATCTTGAGATTGACCTACCAGGTATAGGCCCCGTTAGGGCCGGTTTCGCAGTGTCTCCAATGGATTTGGAGTAATATTTGGCTGATATGGAGGACTACGTACATTCCAGTGGTGCCCCGCGTCCGATGACAGACCGGGTAAGGGTGCTGCTGGATCGGACGGTTCCCCCACAGCTGTCAGCCGCCGAACTGAGAGAACTCTTCCCTCTTCCATAAGAATTAGACGAATCCTATGGGGAGGACGAGGCCAGCGGAGGGAGCCCGTTGGAGGAAGGCGAATTCAGAGATCATGACTTGGATTCCAACGATTTTGCGGAGGTTCTCAAGGAAGCATTCCAAATTTCTTTCCTCAAGGTCTGCTCTCAAGACATTATGGGCCTCTTACGAATATATGAACCGTGCAGGAGGAACTTGTATGCATACCTCGCTCTCGCCCCTTGGCAGGTGATGATGCAGGACCTTCGGAACCCGCACCTATGGCTGCGTCCAGTTCTATGTCTTGTGGGGATAGAGAACCTGAGGTGGCTCCTCTAGAATCTCCAGACCTTCTAACAGTATACGAAGGGCCACGCCTCGGGGTCGCGTCAGCATCGACTCCAGAGAAGCACCAGGAGTTCGATATCTATAAGTTTTTTCCACTGGATTCATTACTGTCATATGTAGATCGTGCCTACTGACATTCATTCCCTTCTCTGTCGTACAGTTCTCCGACTGGAATGGGCTGCTGCGTCAAGGCTGGTCAGGATGTCTGGTGGCATCCCTCCTAGGGGAATGCCTGTGATTGTGGAGATAGTTCCCCCATCTACCCGAGCTGCAGCACTCCCTATCATTGGAAGGACCACCAGTAGGGTCGTACCTGAGTTTATTTAGGTAGAGTCCGATGATGAGGATCAATCGTCTAACCCAAGTCCCGCCACGCCTACCCCGACACCAGATGTCGCGCCAGATTCAACACCAGACGCAGACCCTGCCGAAGATTTCCTAAGGGCGTATCCTTCATATGAGCCTTCTAATCATGTGGACAGGGGCGAGATGACCTCTAATGAAGTGGACAACAAAATAGTCTGTCGTTGATCATGGAAGCTAATCACGCGCTTCATCAATGACACCCCCCAAGCGCTATGGCTGAATGAAATGGAAAGACTTCGCTCGCGGCTGCATGAACTATGTCCTGGGGGAGTGGATGCCCAGTGTCTCCATATGCTCATCCGAGATCTCATGGCAGAGAAGATCTGGGAATACGATCGTGGGATCAGCGTGGGATGGCAGCGGAGGAAGGCGATGAATTTCATGAAGCTCCAGGAGGCTGAAAATGAGGTCCAACAGCTGCAGGCCCGGGCAGATGAGCACTCAGCCTCTCTTAATGCACAATCTGAGCTGATCTCACAGTTTAAGGCCTAGCTGGAAGAGGCAGAAGAGCGTATGAGGCAGGCTTCTAGAGAGATGGCTGCCATTCAGGCTGACATAGAGAGGGCTCGAGCCAAGGCTGACGAACTGCGCCCCATCGCTACTGAGGAGGAGCGGGAGCTGAGTTGACGGCAGAAATTCTTGGACGCCACAAGTCAAAGGGTGGCGGAGCTGCAATGCTCTTTTTATGGGGTCAATCAGTCCATGGGGGGAGTTAACCCTTGGGTACTGTAATAATTACAAACCCTTGAATGTACTTTCGTGCATTAATTTTTTTTTGAATGCCATAGCATGCCCGAGTTCCTTTATTTGTATTGGTTCATTTTTCATCCTTACAATGTTTGCGGGGCGTCTGGTGATAATTCCATAAGCTCACGTGGTTTAGGCCCGATGTGAGAAACAATAGATAGTCACCTCATCGTCCAACCCAAACACAGGAGTGGAAACCAAGCTTCGAGCATCCGAGGTTTGGATAACCAGTACAGATTTCTGGAAAATAGGAGAGACCTGGCCGGAGAAGGAAGTTCTCAAAACATCCGAATTACTGTTTTTTTCAGCGTACTCTTTGCACGAATGGTGCAACGCCAGGGGCGCTGAAATTAGTCCGAACGGATGAGAATGGGAAGTGTGAATCATGATACCCAAAATTCAGAACATTGTGAGGGTAGCGTGACAATAAAGGACAACCGTTAACCGTGGTGGAAAAAACGGTATCCTTACCGTGTTAGCCTAAAATGGGGACAACAAGTGAGGGCCGACCGTTGAACATATTCACAAAACGGGGCCTAACTCAAATATTGTCGATCAATCTTTCGGGACGTTGGCCCAGGACAGTAGGCGAACCATAGGTCGAGCATCCATACTGGTAGGGGGTCCCTCGAAACATGACTGGTCTTCCGGAACGTTGGCCCAGGATAACAGGTGAACCATAGGTCAGGCATCCATACTATTAGGGGTTTCCTCCAGACATGAAAGGGGATGAGGGTTCGAATAAGGGGCACGCAAAGCATGGAATATGGGGTGATGTTTTGTCCGAACAGAATCCAACATTCATGTAATTACACCACCGTGGTGGGAGTACACCAGATGGGTGCATCGGTTTGATCATGGATCATTCCTTCTTTGAGACAGGGCCTCTCTGGAGAGGGGGTCTGTCACTTCCCAATGTAATCTTGGTGCATTCTGAACTTGTTAAGGGCAGATTCATAGTTAAATGGTCCTCTACGAGGGGTCCGTCCAGGGGGCCGGAAAGGGGAAGAACAGGATTAATGATTCTCGTGGGCTGGACCCTAAGCAAAATACCATGGTGTCCATATGTATCCCATGGGGATGGGAATCAAGACACACATAGTTCTGGAAGCATAATGTTGTCATATACCAACACTGACAGGTGAAATTCTCTCTGGCAGAGGCTCTGGTGCATCTCATGATTAACACGGGGCATCCTGAACTTGTTCAGGGTAGAACCGCAGTTTAGTGTCATACGTTGAAGACATATGGACTTCCATAGTTTAACATCATATGATAGGATGTGGAGTGAAAGGGAAGAGCCCAGGGAGCATATGGTGTGGTAGTTATGAAACCGACGTGAATGAGGACTTGAAGTCCAAATCACACCACGTACCCCCGGAGGAAAATCTTCAGGTCGAGGGACCAAGAGTGAGAATTAGGCTGGGCCCGAAGTAGAGTGGTCAGACATTCCTACGTACCCCATGAAGATGGGAATCAAGCCATATGTATTTCTGAGGGGACGATGAGAAGCCTCACCGTGTTGGTACATATCCTACCAAAACTACTAAGCCCACGTGAGTCGTGCTCGGTGTGGGAAACAAGAAGTAGTGGTGGGACTTTCCCGACATAGAAAGGGGAAGGTTAGGGAAAAGGTACGCTCGGTGAATATTGTCCCCATGATACTAACACGACCATGTGGCGCACATAGATGCGCGAAGAGATAGAGCCGAGTATGTTGGAATTCCACTTGAACATGAGGAAGTGGAAATGTGTGAATCATGATGCTCAATATTTGGATCACAATGACGGCGATGTGACGATAGAGGATAACCATTAACCGTGGTGAAAACGCAGCATCCATACCGCCTTATCCTAGAATGGGGACAGAAAAATGAGGGCCGACCATTGACCATGTTCGAAACATGGGACCATGTCGCAAATGTCGTCAGAGATCCTTAGGGATGTTGGACCGAAACTATAGGAGAGCCCTTAGGCCCAACATACATAGAGAGCCCTTAATCCTTGCATCCATATCTTCTGAGGGTCCTTTTGGATGTGGAAGAATATGAGGATCCAAATAGCGAGCTCACAAAGCTTGGTCATGGGATGAGGGGAATGTCCCCATGAAAATCCCACACTTTGGGCTCTTTGTCAAAACGCATCTAAATACGACAACGAGACGTATTAGATAGAGGTAGCAGAGTCCTTTCCCATAGGGAGATCTTAGTTTAGGATCATAGAATTCGGACCATGGGTGGGAGGAAACACAGGAGGCATGTGACAGGTATTTACAAAAACCCGACGTGGATGGGAACCGGGGGTGTGTATGGTGCGGTGAACAACCCGACATGAATGAGGACATAATCCCATACTACACCGCACAACCCCCCTTGAGTGAGGTTTTAGTTCAAGGGACCGAAAGTTGAAGTTGAGATGGGCCTGAAGCAAAGTGCAAAGGCGTTCCTACGTACCCCGTGGGGATGGGGATCAAGTTGCACGAAGTTCTGAAGGGTGGAACGGTAAGGTACCAGTGCCAGGAAAGAAGGAGAGTACGTGCGTGGCCCTTGCACCAAATGAAGCAAAATTTAATAAATCTTTTTTGTCCTTTGAGGTGAGTGGTTTTTTTCTGTGAAGCAATAGGCCTAGGGTAGCAAGCCCTGGTGTCGCCACAAGAATCAAGCCATGATAGGTGTTGAAAAATGGCATGGAACGTGACCAATACCCAACGTGATGTCCTCTACAATGAGGTCATCACAATGTAGTGTCGTTTTTCGTCATGCGGCCAGGATGATAATGTCACAGTTTAGGGTCGTGTGATAGGACCAATCATTCATTTTAACGTCATGCAGCGTAGACGTAGCAGAGACGTTTCTAGACGGGGGATGTGTACGGTGTCGTCTGACATAACCAACGTGAATGGGGATATAATCCCACATTATACCTTTCTCAATCTCGAGAGAGGAACCTTAGGCCAAGGGGCCCACATAGAGGTGAGAAGTGAAGGGGGAGAGATTAGCTCCCCTAAATGAGCTGGACTCAAAAATGAGACGTTCGGGCAGTCCAACGTATCCCATGAGGATAGGAATCAAGCTGAACATAGTTCTGAGGAGATCTTAGTTTATGGTCTTAGATCTCGGACTGTGGGATCCCCGAAGGACGCCATATTGCAGCTTTTCCCCCCTTATATGCAAAGGTGCACTGAGGGGTAGCACCAAGAGTGTTGAGATTCCACCTGGACATGATGGGGTGGAACATAATGTGAATCATGTAACCAACATTCAAGGCCGGGAAGGGCTGGTGTGACGATAGAGGATTACTGCTGACCATGTTCACAACACAGCATCCTGTCGCGTTAGCCTAAAATGGGGACAAAAAAATGAGCATCGACCGCTGACCATGTTCGCAACACTAGATTTGTATCAATTTGTTGTCTAAAACCCTCGGGGGTGTCGGCCTGTAATGGTAGGAGATCCATTGGGCGTTGTATCCAGGCCATTTTTGGGGGTCCCTTAGGGTTTGAAAGATGATGGAAGCCCGAACAAAGGGAAACACGAAGCTTGAAAAGTGGAAGGAACTTAGCAAGTTGAATCTGACACTCTTGGTCCTAGACAAGAGTACTCATAACACATGGGTGAACCACTACAAGGGGTCTAGGGACTCAACTTGAGGGAAACCAAGAGATGGAGGATTCTCAGGACAAGGGGGGAATAGTGCCAAAAACCCTGTATCATTTCGATATCCCACCCTTAGAGAGGGACAGGCCAAGGGGCCTAAGTGACCAGGAGATTGGGAGATCTCTAATAAGTGGGGCTGGACCCGAAGTCTAGACATCCAGGTGGTCTTACGTATCCCATGAGGATGGGAATCAAGCCAGACGTAGTTCTTAGGAGATCTTAGTTTATGGTCTTAGAGCTTGGACCATGGGTGGATGGAAACTTTCCAGGTAAGCACAGACCTTGACCCGATCCCTAAGCCCATGTTAGTTAAACTCGGTGTGGAAAACAAGGGGGGAAGATCCTTATCGCAATACCTGAAACATCCATCAAGGGGAAGTCGGTGAAGAGCCCCGAAGGATGCCTCTAACACAGCTTTGTTCCCCTGACGCGCAGATGTGCACTGAGAAATAGTACCAAGAGTTTCAAAACTCTACTTGGACATGATAAGAATGGAGAAGGATGTGAATCGTGTAACCGACATTTTGGGCTTAATGGGGTTTGTGTGGATGTGGAGGATAACTGTTAACCATGGTGGAAAAAAATTCTCCATATCGCGTTAGCCTGAGGTGGGAACAACAAACGAGCATCGGCCACTGACCATATTCGCAATCCGGGATTTTTATCAATTTGTTGTCTGAAACCCTCGGGGGTGTTGGCCCGTAATGGTAGGAGATCCCTTGGGTGTTGTATCCATTCCATTCTTTGGGGTCCCTCTAGGTGTGAAAGATGATGAAAGACCTGATGAAGGGGAACAAAAACCCTAAAAAGCGGGTGCGGACGTGTCCGAATAGAGTCCGACATTCCAGGTAACTAAACCAGAGTACCCTTAGGCATATCAGTGAACCGCCAAAATGGGTCGGCAAATTTGATCAGGAAAGGTAGGCCAAGGGGCCAAGGTGGGACGAAGATTTTTGGAAGATGGGGCTGGACCCAAATCTTAGACATTCGAGTTGGCCTACGTATCCCATAAGGATGGGAATCAAGCCACACGTAGTTCTAGAAGATACTCAGGGGCAGAATACCCTAAAAAGGAGGTGTACGGCATGGCGAGTAATGAGGACATAATCCCACACCACACTGCATAGTCATGTAGGAAAGAACCTGGGCTAGGGGCCCGAAAAGGACAAGGGGCCTGATAGTTGGGTTCTAGTTAGGAAGGCCTGACCTATTCGCAGTTTAACATCTTGCAGTGAGAACGATGGTCGGGGAATAGAAGTCCCTAGATGGAGGAGGTGTATGGTACGGCGAACAAACTAATGTGAATGTGGACATAATCCCTCACCACACCATACACTCCAGGTAAGAACTTGGGCTAGGGCCCGAAAAGGCCAAGAGGCCTGAGGCTGGGCCTCGGTAAGGGAATTCATACGACATGGAAAGTATCCCAACGTGAATGAGGAAGTAATCCCACACTACGTTGTACACTCCCTATAAAATAACTGAGGTCATGCGCCCGGCCATTGGAACCACCCAGATGGAATTGTCGCTTCGGTATAGGGAAGAACAAATCACTGCACTCGATGTTTGGGACATCTTGGGGTGGACCCAAAGATCTGGGGCACTGTTGACCATGTTCGAAACACAGCATCCCTATGGTGACCTAATACGGGAGAAACAAATGAGCGTCGACCGCTGACCACGTTCGAAACGTGGGACTTGTATCGGCTTTTTGCTCGACATCCTCGAGGGCGTTGGCCCGAAGTGGTAAGAGGGCCCTTAGGTCGAGCATCCATACCATTCAGGGGCCCTTCCAGATGAAGAAAGTGATGGAATAACAGTAAAGGAGTGGGTGAAGAATAGTTGTACCCATCCACAAAAGAGGCAAACATCTCCGGGGGGGACGTATAGCCGGGTTGAGGCTTGCTCGATGTGAGTTGGGGAAAAAGTGTGCATCCTGCCATATGTCTTGACCCGAGGGGAAGATTTTGGCTTTTGGGATGGGCCAACAGACGAAATGTTCGGGCGTTCCTACGTATTCCATGAGGATGGGAATCAAGCCATATGTAGTTCTTGAAGGCCATGCAGTTTAACGTCATGCGGTAAAGACGTGGGAGGATAGAAGAACGAGAGTGGGCACATAGTGCGACCCTTATAATCCTTGTATGAGTGGGGCTAAGGAAGTATACTCCTCATCATGCAAGGACCCTCTGAAGAAACTATACCCAGGGGGGACAGTCAAAGATAAGAGCTTGGGGCTGGGCTCAAGACGAGATGTCTGAGCGTTCCTACGTATCCTATTAGGACAGGAATCAAGACATACGTAGTTCTTAAAGAGCAGTTTAACATAATGCTGGATGAGAGATACGTCTCAACTGGGGACATGTACGGTACGGCGGGTAACCCGACATGAATTAGGATGTAATCCCACACCACATCGTACGATCCCATAAGAGATCCTGAGCCGACGAAGGCCAAGGGGCCTCAAGATGAGCCTCGGTCAGGAAGGATTGATCAGTCTGCAGTTTAACGTCTTACAGTAAGGAAGGGGGTGAGGGGCCTGAAGAGGCCAAAGGGCATGAGGCTGAGCCTCGGTTAGGAAGGCCTGACTGTCTTACAGTTTAACGTCTTACAGTAAGGACAGGGGAGATCTTAGATTAAGGTCAAAGAGCTCGGACCATTTTGCAATTTATTGTCTTGCAGGACGATATCGTAATTTTAATGTCATGCAGGACGGTGGTGCAGTTTAAGGTCATGTGGGACCATAACGTGCAGTTTAGGGTCATTCGGGACCGTAATGTACAGTTTAGGGTCATGTGGGACCATAATGTGCAGTTTAGGGTCGTGCGGGACCGTACTGTGCAGTTTAGGGTCATGCGGGACCGTACAATTTAAGGTCGTGCATGACCAAGGGGATCAGGCAAAGTACTGCTTAAGGAACTTGGTGTTGGTGGGAGGAGTTATGTGCTCACCATCTGTGGTCACCAAGGAGTATGCTCCATTGGGGTAAACCTTATGGATGACATAAGGTCCTTCCCATTTGGGCTCAAGCTTGGGTGGTTTCCTACCGGGAATCATTGGCGCTCGAAGGGCCAACACTAGGTCACCTTGAAGAAAAGAGAAAAGGCGAACCTTCTTGTTGAAGGCTCTGGCTATCTTATTCTGATGCCTTTCCAGATTGTACAGGGCACGAAGCCTGTTCTCATCTAGTGCTTCCAATTCAGCTAGACAGATTTCAGCCACCTTATCTGGCGCCTGCTGGTCATAGACTGCAGTGCATAACGATGGCAGCTGGATCTCAATGGGAAGGATGGCCTCATCCCCATACACCAGGAAATATGGGGTCACCTAGGTGGAATTGCGAGTCATCGTCCGTTAAGACCAGATGGCATTGGGGAGCTTGTCCGGAAAACTTTTCTTGTTCTGACCAACCATTTTCTTCAAAATGTTAGAGAGGGTTTTGTTGAATGCCTCGATCTGTCCATTCGCCTGCGCATGATAGCGAGAGGTATGGTTCAAACAGATATTGTACTTGGCGTACAATTTATTCAGCTCATCTGCTCGGAAGTTGGTGTCGTTATCGATGAGGACGGCGTGAGGGACTCCAAACCGGTGGATGATATTGGAGCTCACAAAGTCAATGATGGAACGTGCCTTGACCTCTTTGAGTGGAACTACCTCTACCCACTTGAAGAAGAAATCTGTAGCAGTTAGGATGAACCTACACTGGAGAGCTGTTGTTGGTGGATATGGTCCCACGACATCGAGTCCCCACACCATAAATGGCCAAGAATACTTGGTGGAGTGGAGAGGCTCTGAAGGCCGATGCAGGAATTTAACATGAAATTGGCACGTGTGGCATCTCTTGGAAAACTCGATACAATCATGGATCATAGAGGGCCATAAGTACCCCAACCTCCGGATCTGATGGGGTAGCTTGGGCCCAGCCTGGTGGGAACCATAGGAACCGGCATGAACCTCTTGCATGACCTGTGAAATCTTGACTCCTTGAATGCAACGGAGGAAAACACCGTCGAAGCTCTACTTATAGAGGATCCTCTCAAGACTGGGACCACTCTAGAGGGTAAATTGAAGTGCGTGGCATCGGATTCGCTCGCGCTCAGCCTGATCATCCGGGAGGCAACCATTTTGGAGATACTCAACAAAAGGTTCTCTCTAGTTGGGAGTGGCCTCAACCACTGTGTCTGACGAACCTGGGACCCCTGACGTAGAAGGTCTGATGGTAAGATGGCTTACCCATAGGCCTTCGTTGTCCTCTGGGGTGACGGGGGCAATGACTCTTTGGTGTGCCACATGTATGATCAAATCATATTGCTCAGGTTCTGTGAGAGACGCAGCTAAGCCAGCCAAAGAGTCTGCTCGACCGTTCTGTGACCGAGGGACATGGGTAACCTCTGGTCGAGAAGAGAACTGGGCCATTAGACGGAGGGTGCACTCCAGCAATGGAACAAGCTCCGGCTTCCTGATGACATAGTCACCATTGACCTTCTTGATGACCAGTTCAGAATCCCCTTTCGCATGTAGATGGGGCACATCGATCTCAAGGTCCAGCTCAAGACCAGTGATGAGAGCCTGATACTCTACCTCGTTGTTGGTGCAGCCTTCTAACAACAAGAATGAGTATGGAAGAATGGATTGCACTGGGGTGATGAAGACGATACCGAGACCCACTCTGTTGAGCTTAAGATCATTGAGCCTCCTACCAGTGGGGCTCCGGGAGGCACCGTCGAAGTGCATTTGCCAACATGAGACGGCATGATCGACTGAGAGGATCGCCTCATTAGGAAAATCCAGATCCAGGGATTGATCCGTGGAGGTTGGATGAGCAGCTAAGAATTCTTCCAATGATTGTCCCTTGATGGCCTTCTGAGGCACAAACCTGATGTCGAACTGCTGGAGGATCACCGCCCACCATGCTATTCATCCAGTTAACATTGGGAGGTTCAGGATGTACTTCAGTGGGTCTAACCGAGAGACCAACTGTACCTCATGGTACTGCAAGTAATGCTACAACTTCTGTATGGTGAACACGAGCACAAGATAGCTCTTTTTGATAGGTGAGTATCTGATCTCCGTATCAAGGAGAATGTGGCTGGGATAGTAGAGGTTGTTCTCTGTCCTCTCATTGTTCTTCTGGGTGAGAAGCGCGCCAAGGGACCGTTCCAGGGCGGTCACATAAAGGACAAGTGGCTTTCCGGAGATGGGTGGCATCAAGACCGGAGGTTGGAGCAGATACTTCTTGATTTCCTCGAAGGAGGTCCGATACTCTTCATCCCATTCATAGATAGTGCCTTTCTTCATGAGCTGAGAAAAGGGATTACACTTTCCAGCCAGATTCGCAATGAATCAGAGTATATAGGCTAAGTGGCCTTGGAGACCTTGAAGCTCCCGTATATTGTTCGAGGGAGGAATTTGGCTAATGGACTTGATCTTCTCTAGGTCGATCTCAATGCCTTGGTATCTAACAAAAAATCCAAGAAAATTCCCGGAGGTGACCCCGAAGGCACACTTTAACAGGTTCATCTTCAGGTGGTGGGAACGGAGGAAGCCGAACGCTTTTTCAAGGTCCTTGAGATGGTCCTGGCACTGGAAAGATTTGACCACTAGATCATCCACGTAGCATTCCGCTAGCATCTCGAGAATCGGCTTGAATATGTGATGCATGGCCTGCTGATAGGTGGCACCTACATTTTTCAGGCCGAAGGGCATAACCTGGTTAAAAAAGTACCTTGGGGATCCCTGAAGGTAGTGGACTCCTCGTCCTCAGGGGCCATCCGGATTTGGTTGTACCCGAAATACCCATCCATAAAGGAGAAGGCTTGGAACCCAATCGTGGAATCAATCAACAACTCTGTCACTGGGAGTGGAAAATCATCCTTCGGGTAGTGGCGATTGAGATCGTAGAAGTCGATGAAGACTCTGATCTTACCGTTCTTCTTCCTGACTGGCACAATGTTAGAAAGCCACCTAGGGTACTGGACTTCTTTGACGAAGTTGGATTTGATAAGCTTGTCAACTTCAGCCTCAACCATGGCACCGTGAGAAGGGTGCATCTTTCTGGGAGGCTGCTTAAACCCGGGATGGTTTGTTGGGAGACCAAGGCGATGGACGACTACCTAGGGATCTAGTCATGGAATCTCGTCATAACTCCAAGAAAACGCATCACGGTGTTGTTTGAGAAATTCCATGTACTGTTGCTTCTCCTTGAGGGGCATGGTTGCACTGATCAATGTGGGTCTCAGATCTACCTCGCTACCAAGGTTCACCTGTACCAGTTCATCAACCGTGGTAGAGACGCCTTCTTCAAAGGCGGGGGAGCATCCTCCAGATCCTCCTCTCCACCCGTGGAGGGATTTCCCGCAGGGGGAGCATCTTCTGAGTTATCAAACCCTGATGGGATGCTGGTGCTGGCCTGGGTAGCAGTGGTCATCATATTAGGAGACCCATGCGCCATTGAGACTATAGCGATGAAGGCAATCGATCCTATCCCATTTGGCCTTCGGCCCAAGGGTCCACATTTTATGACATCAAAGCAGTAGTGATGTGTCAACTTGAGCTGTTTGATTCCAGCCCGGTGGAAGAGAAACGTATGACGTACCGTTGTTTCTATATTCCTAACATTCTGATACTGCACAGGGGTAGGAGGTTCTGAGATCACCTGAGCCTGCTTGGTGTAAGAGTACGAGGTGATTTTTTGCCACAGCTTGGACATGGGAACATGCCTTCCTCTTATACCCGAAATAACAAAACACTGCCCCATGTAGGGGGTCGTGGCCTCCAACTGATGGATTGGGAAGATGTAGGCGTCATCCAGGCCTGCTCAGGGATCACTTGTGACTGGGACGGGTTCATCCTCACTTGCTAGGATTTTCTTATCCTTGATCTTGTAATATTCAGCGTCCAGATAGAGGGTTTCACAAGAGTCTAAAGGAGACACATCTCCTTGGAGCACGCCTACTCGACCATTGAGAAAGTACTTGAGGCATTGGTGATACGATGAAGGGATTGCTGCATACAGATGGTTCCATTTACTTCCCATCAATGCGTTGTATGCGGTGTCCTGGGAGACAACCATGAACTAGGTGCTGGAAATTAGGCCACCAAACTAGGTCTTTAAGCGGATCTTACCAACTGGGGATTGTGTGGTCCTATCGTATCCCTTGATTCTGAGGTCGGAGGGAGTTAAATCATCCCCAGACAAACCTAGCTTTTGCAGTGTCCGAGTTAGGATTAGGTTAATCCCAGAACCCGTGTCAACAAGACAACGGCGGACTTCCACGCCATTGAACTAGCCAGTGATGTACAGTGGGAAAATATGCCCATGTATGGGAGGGTCTTCGTCTTCACCATAGAATGAGATAACTTCCTGGAATTCGGCTTTCTCAATTGCCTCATCATGGGAGGCTTCTGCAGCAGCTACCTCCGTCTCAAACTGGAGGGGGCTCCTTAGGGCCTCGGCAATTACTTCACGCATTTCAGACGACAGGCGAAGAGCCTCAAGGATATAAATCCTTGATGGAATGCCAGCCAGTTGTTTTAGGACATCATACTTTCGTGCCAAATTCAAACCTATGCTTACAGGAGGTCGTTCTGCAGTTGGAGGCATAGCGGGCCCTACCGGCTGGATCGGCGGCTGGATGGTACTGGGTACATCCCGTTGCCCATTAGTTGATGCCTAAAGAGTAGTTGTCGGATGAGGACCGAACAGCTGAGATTGGCCTGTAGCTGGGAAAGACTGGTCATGGTACGGATGAGGCAGCTTTGCCTGATCTAGTAGCACAAACGATGATGGAGGTAGATCTGAGGGCACCAGATGAGGTTGCGCGTGCTGAGCTCTGCACTGAGCTTGTTTTCTGGTTTCATTAGCATGCACGGCTTGACTAAAAGTGCCCGCTAACGTGCCTCAATGACCCATGTGGTTGCAGTTCTACTGAAGTTGACATTGGCTGGGGACATTGGGGAGGTTCGCCTAGCATTCCCCCTCGTCGGGAGTCATATAGGGATTTACCAGCTCCACGGTATTAACCGAAGCGTACCCCTGACTGTCGCTTGAAGATTCATCCACCACTGGGCGGATTTTGGGAGAAATATCCATCTAATGGGGCATGAAATCACCAAGAGTATGGGATGATGACAGCAGTGGTGGAGCATGTTGCTTCTTCTTGCATCGTCGTTGTTTGCCCTTTTGGGAAGAGGTCAGCTGTGATGACGATGCAGTGGTATTGGTCGCATCTTCTTAAGGCTCTGGCTGATTCAGGCATGCTTGAATGATGCCATGGGAACGGGCGATGGTTTTACAGGCCATCCAGTCATCGTAATTCTGGGACCCATGGCTGGGAACCTGCTACCACTCAACTTCGTTGTCTCTACCGATTTCTGACCCTACGAAGACACCCGCCACTAGTGTCGGGGTCGGGCCCAAACTGACTATGTTGTTGTCGAACTGGTCTTGAATCCAGTCTTTAAACACATAGCACTGCTTGAGGGTGTGCCCCAGAATCCGATGATAGGGGCAGTAGTTGGGGCGATCAGTGAGATTCGCCTCTACCGGCCTTCTGCACTCGGGTAAGCGCACACTTCCTTGCTCTAGAGAACTTCGAAAGTAGCCAGGGACCTGATTCTCGTTGAACGAGTAAGTCTGGTGCCTTCTTTCTGGATAGGGGGCCCTGGGAGCCTGGCCCTGACGAGGGTCCAAAGGGGCCTACCGAGGAGGCGGAGCCTGATTGTCCCACCTAGGTGGTGGTGGCGCATTGCACGAGTGAACCTATTGGTTCTGAGGCAGTCGCTGCTGGGAAGGATCTTGTTCTTGAGGTGGAGGGCCTCTGCGGGGTTGTGGGGCTGGTGCCACTAGCAGTAATTCTAGCTGCCTGGGGGCTTCTATTTGGGAC